>JACCIB010000002.1:4697500-7097500 GCA_018906965.1 Philotrypesis tridentata
TTGTACTCGTCATCTGGTAGTATAACTATGAAAAAAAATTTGTCAATAATCAAGAAGAAAGTTAGTTATAAGAGGTTCTACGTGATAACTATTTCATTTTTCAATTCTTCGCGTAATGAGCTAAGATCACGAAATACTAATAAAGTTAAGAATATAAATTAATCATAAAAATCACTATAACCCAAAAATAGTATCAGTATATGATCTAAAGCAACCAACTATTGACTGAAATAAATAAAAAAAACCTTTATTTAAATTAATGCAGCACTTCAAAATTCAAAATCACGCTAAGAATCGCGTATCGTAAGTAAAAAAATTCCAGCAGAACGAACCCAATCAGAAAGGTTAATTAATTCTTTTAGTGCAATCAACCAGAAATATTCTTCTCGGATCTACAAATTGCACAGAAACAAAAAGACTCACAGACCGTGCATGTAATACATTTGGTGGGATTACTGGTATCGACACTAAAACCATGAAAATAATACCTGAGGATTTTCTAAGTCCATTTGTACATTCCCCTGTTGAAACAACTGTGTTATCAGAGTAGCATTCAAAAAGAAAATATCATGATCATTTACAAAGCTGGGAATAGCTATTTCCAATTATTTATTAATTTGTATAAAAAAATATTCTGTAAAAGATTCAATAGCTTTTGTTAAAAACAAATTTTTTCAACGACTTTATAGTTAAGCTTTATCAAAAAAATGAAATAAATCATACCTTGAAGTATAATATTTGTAATACATACGTAACATTTAAAATGCTCAAAAGTTTGAATTTAAACAGAATTCACTCCCTTCAATGGGGGGGGGGGGGGGAATAAAACGAAAAAACTTGTGTTCATGAGAATCTTCACCGCGTATTTCTTTATCATACTTTCATATTTTGATTTATTTTTCCATATACGTATAGATAGTATATCCGGGTACTCCAACTGTTCCACTTATCTTTCGTAAAGACTCACTTCAAAATATCTGCTAAAAAGTAACTACAATGGCAACAATTGTCACGAGTTCATTAGTTGGGAATGCTAAGCACGCTTTGCTCCGAATTTTAATGCGTATGCTCCGCACTTGCGAACTGCGCACATTTATCCTGCATTACTAATGCTAGACTCGCGCGCTCCCTCTAGTTATGTTGCATCTACATATGTATATACATGTAGCGTTTAAATCCACTGCCAAGTTAAAAGAACTCGAGATTAGAAATTGAAAAATTTTGTTTTTTTTTTGCCCCGCTACGCCCAAGAGCACTAATTTTTCGTAATTCCTTGAGCCGGTCCTAAGTGAGAAAAATTAAACTTTTACATGCGTTACAGCGTGCAAAACTTTTTTTTTTCATTCAAGTTTTAATTCGCTTACGGTAAATTAACGAAAGGTAGCAACTGTTTAACGGTGCAAAGTAGGAGGGAAGAGCTTAAATTTAAGCCTTTTCTCTTTAAAAATACGGAGCTAGGGGGAAAAACTTGTCTGCATTTGAAAACTGCAAACAATCAGAAATATCTCCATTTTATCCGATTTAAAATGCTTACAACTTTTCACCCAACCGCTCATTTTTACCTATTCAGCGCTTACATTAGACATTTTTCCACTTTCATTTGAATTTTTATTTAAGGTGCATTAAATTTTATGATTTTTTCATACGTACCGCGTCGCAATCAGTGGCTATTTTTTAAATTTTTGATTTCCACGTATGTAGCCATTCTATAATGCATCCATATAGTTATTATGCAAGAGAAAAAAAGAACTTCAATTTAAAACCTCTGATGGGTACAATTAAAAATTATCGCGCTTCCAAATTAAAAGTCAAAAAAATCAAAACGTCAGAAGTCGCTGATTTTCAGAAAAATTCGATATTTTTTTTATTTTTCGTTTGTTTCAGAGCGAGCTCTTTCCCCGTCATTTAATTGTTTCCCTCTTTTCTCATTCGTTAAGTGTGTGCCAGCGTAAAATTCAATCTTTAATCACGAGTTGTTTTTCTAAACTCGTTGATTTTCACATATAGTAGGAAAGTTCCCTCTAGCTCGCTGCTCCTGACAATCCCATATTTTTATGTCAGATTCTATTTTTTCATGAATATTTTCATTCCAATAAATAAAAGAGTTTTTCCGATTTACGAGAGTCGCACTCTCATAAAATTTCAGTCCAAGCGATCGAAAATACTATGAGATACGCCCCTAGCACATTTTCGGTAATGAAAGTGTGAAATTCTTCCATTGGCGTATCAGTCAGCATAAAAATGATTTACCAGTGTTTACAAGAGTTTTTTAGTGTTTATGATCTCCAAGTAATTACTTGAAATTATTCTAATTTTTAAATTAAAAAATTGGCTCTAATAAATTACTAAAGTAAACATTCGAAAAGGAATAATCATTATACAGCATTCCATTTTATGGGATTTCAGGAATATTATGCAAAAGATTAAAAAAGTATTACTTGATTAAAGTAAAGAAAAGTTTATGATATCCATGAAACATTTATCTATAAAATCAGTAATGCAAGTGACGTTCGATAAACTACTTGATCATTGTTATTATATCTGAAATAATCGTGTGTTCATAATTAAATGACATGATCATACCGAGGAATCCGCTCTAATATTTATACCATATTATATAATATACGATATACGTAGATACTGTGTATCTATATGTAATATACGATACTATGTATCACGCAGTGATTTTAAGCGCTAAACTCCTAGTTTATATATTTGCACATGTCGCACGAAAGACACGGAAAGCTTATTAAACAAACAAAAATCGAATCGATACATTTATGACAATTTTATTTTTTAAAGTAAGATAAAATAGCTTGCACTCAATCATTCGTAGGTTCCATTAATCGACCGATGAACTTGACATTTATTCTAAACGATGTACAGAATCGTGTGCATGATTTAAATTTGCGCATAAATCGCTAAATACTTGAATTGATCAGCTGTTAAAATCATTTTAAAACGTTACTTATACTAATACGAAACGCATATTAACATCATTCAAATACTGGTTTCAATGAATTACAATTAATTTTTCTTGCGTCCAATAGTAAATTAATTTAATGCTCAAATTAGTCGAATGAATTATATTGAATTATTTCCTGGAACGAATGAAATAATATTGACTTTTTAACCGGACCATTAATCAATTACAATTTAATAATACATCAAACGTCGATGTCTATATGAGTATAGGCTACGAAGTTATGCATAGACGGTAGCTTCGACGTACAGTTTTCGCTCTTGATTGAGGAATCAACGAATTTTCACTGAAATAAAAAGTCAGTAGCATGTGTAATTTAGATGCTCTTCGCGCAAACATGTATATATACATATACACGCACACGTACACATATATATATATAGATTTTATTGGTCTAATACCTCTGGTGCTCGTCTTTCGACGTTATTGAATTTTTCAGATGAAACCATTACCGAAGCAGCGAAGCATCGACGGGAGGTGGGGGGGGGGGGGTGGGAGGAGAGTCCAGAAAGTAATATAACATGGGATTCCAGAGATATCTATCGGAAAGACGCATGGCCTCCTCCACCTTTTCTTCCCTATCTTCCTCCTCCTCCTCCTTCTTCTCCTCCCTCCTCCGCCTCGACTCCCATTCCGAGTGTGTATTTATTAAAGTTTGATTGACTGTTTAAGAGAAACTTGCGGCTATTATGAGTATTTACGAAGCAAGTTTGTCGTGTACCGGTGCTTCCCCCCCCCCCCCCTCGAGCGAGAGAGGCGGAGATAGAGAGAGGATCGATAGTACAAAGGAAAATAATAGACGCTCGTTCGGCGAGCCTTATCGTCGCGAGTTTTACGTTATATTTAAACCGTGTACTCTGCCGATATCGCGGGAGTCTGCCAGGCTCTCGAGGCCTGGCGATACAGTGTAGTCTCGTGAAAATTTATTATCCAAGGCAAGTTGACGCGAGCAGGTCTGTTATGGAGATTTTTAGTCGCGCACGGCAGGACTAATTACGACGAACGTAACGCTACGATAGGCATTCGCCCTCGAAGAGAATACTTCAGGCGTAACGCGTATGCATATATTATATACGTATACATACACGTGTATTTACATGGACTCGGAAGAGCCGATGAAGAAAATACGCGGGTCAATGACTTGGAACCAGCGGAAAATATTTCCCAGTTTCTCTCTCTCTCTCTCTCTCTCTCTCTCTCTCTCGAATATGTATATGATCACAAGAAGAAAAAAAATAACAGCAGCAGCAGCAGCCCCGGAATATCCAACTTGGATAGATAGCTATATACCCTTCTCTCTTTCTCTCTCGTTCTCGTGATCGTTTTTCCGATCGACTGTGCAGTCGCGCGAAATTCCATATCTCCGCGGCGCATCCGTTCGCACAGCCGAACGTATAATGTATGCCGGCGAAGGGCGAGCTCGCCGTGTGTGTATTAATGCGCGTGTTTGCGTCGAAAGTTTCGCGCGAGACGAGTTGGGAAAACAATTCGCGAGAAGCCGACTGAATTAGTACGGCAGCGCGCTCACGCGCGCGAATCGTCGCTGCGAGAGATAGATGCGATGGTTTTGTATTATACATGCGCCGCCTGGGAATAAATAATAAAATTGCACGATTCATGTGTAATTATTCAAATGTTCGAGAGGGACGAGCGATAGGCGACTTGCGAATAGCCGGGATTTTTTTGATAGGATACATAAGCCCGTCGTTGCGTATTCGTGTGGGTAAATGTTCGTTTCGATTGTATACTCTTTCGCTCATAAAATACGTTTGATATTATAC
Organism: Philotrypesis tridentata; assembly: GCA_018906965.1. Lineage (NCBI taxonomy): Eukaryota > Metazoa > Arthropoda > Insecta > Hymenoptera > Pteromalidae > Philotrypesis > Philotrypesis tridentata. The sequence continues at coordinate 4,702,265 of JACCIB010000002.1, forward strand.
ACGCTAAATACACACTATGAGGTTGGGTAATGAAATAATTTTGTGTATGTACTGCCGAGTTGAGCTGATGGGAGTAATCGTAATCCTACATTTCCAGGCGGAAATGACTGAACATTAGTCTCGAGGTATATGATTCGATTTTGCGAATTGGAGCGAGAATTATTTTTTATTCTAATTTTAGTTTAACTCTGTTGAAAAATCTAACAGTAAAACACGCACATACGACGACACGAAAAATTCAATTGACCACTAAACTGTACGCAGCGAACAAATGTATAAAGGTATAAATGTATAGTCCCTCTGTTCGTTTGCTGAGAATTAACATCGGAGTCCGAGGTTAATAATAAAACAATATGAGCAAAATAATGAGCTTCCAACGGCGTCGACAGACTGCAGCTCGTCCCCCGTCCGCGGAATACCGAGAACAATTTCACTCGCATTTCGATGGTATACGCGAGCTCTTTTGTCCTTTTGTTCATACATTAATCGATCATCGCTGTCCTTTTTCATCGATCGCAATAATTTTTTACGAGCATTATCGCGGTGTAGGTGTGCGATAGCGACGTCAAAGGGGCTTTAGCCCGGCGTTGGAGAGGAGGAACAAAAATTTTTTCACTTTCAATAAAACAGAGTGAGAGAGAGAGAGCGAGCGAGAGCAAGGTTTTGAAAATGCGCTTTTCACGAAAATGCGGGCTGCAGCGGGCGGCGGCATTTGAACTTTCAAAAGCCGCGCACTGCATAATTTTCACTCTGGTCGAAACTGCAGCCTCTCCCTTTCTCTCTCTCTGCCTCTGATCTCGCTTTCTCTTTAAAAACACGCACAGCACGCACACACTCGGGAGGATTATACCGCGCGTACACTTCAATTCGAAAATTAATTCGAGAAAGCCCTCGCAGCTTGTATCTAGTTTGTTAGCGCGCCGCATTACAGGCGCATAAACGGCTTATACGAAAGTAGGAATTATCACATAATGATGACAGGTATAAACCGGCCGAAGCAGTCATAAAACAAACGTCGACAAATCAGAAACGATTTTCGAGCCCCGGGCGCTCATTAAACGCGCGAAATTGCCCATATAAAGCTCGTATACATCTTTTTTTTCGTCGCCGCCGCCGCCGCCGCCGTCGTCGTCATTATTTCGCGGCTTTTATTACGCCGAGCGAGCTTTATCAAGAGCCTGAATAAGCTTCGGTCGGGGGGGGGGGGGGGGGAGAGGCTAGGGGAAAAAATTACGATTTCCTTGAGCGAGAGCAGAGTGAATCGCCAAAGTTTTTGCCCGCGGCTTCCGCCGCGAATTAATTTGTCGGAGTGCGCGCCGCCGCTGCTCTCGCTCTCCGCTCGGTGTTTACCGCGTGTGTAACGCGGCGCGATGGACCGGAAAAGCTTGACAATTACGCGGCGCGACGTTTCCGCGGCAGTATGAGCGGCGCAGTCGTACTCTCGCTCGTGCCTGCGGATTCTTATCGCGGTGACGCCGGCGACGCTTTCAACTAAAAGCTCGTTACGAACGCGAGCGACAGAGCTTTTTATCGCGGCTTTCCCCGCTCCGCAGCATTTAGCGCGAGTGAGGGAGGGCTTTTCCGCGCGAGCGAGACTCGCCGCAGCTCCCGCGAAAACAATGCGCTAAATCAATTTTTTTTCCCACGCCCTCGCCCTTCCGCCGCCTCCGCCCCCCGATTCGATCGATCGATCGAAGATTTATTCGTTCGAGAGAGAGAGCTGCGGCGAACTTTCTAATGCTGCTGCGACAACTTTTCGGCGAGCTCGCGCGCGCGCGGCGACATCGGCCAGATTTAATTTCGCCCGAAACTTTTCTTCTTCCTCTTCCTGCGCGCCTTCCTTTTTTTTACAGTTTCTTTCTCTCTCTTTCTCTCCCCTCCGTTCTTGCCCGATACTGTTGTCGTCGATTTAACGCGATCCGATTTATCGGCATCTCGCTTTCCTCGCGCGGAATCAAATTTTATTTATCTCTCCCGCCGTCGCCACGCGAGAAGGAGAGTCGAGCGACTCGGCGGGAGCGCGCCGCGGTGAAATATACAAATCGAAAAGCTCTAAGCTGTCGCTCTCGCGTCCTCGCGCCCGGAGCGCGTATTCAATTCGCGGAAATATATATGGGGAAGCTTTCGGGCCAGAAATTTTTCCATCCCCCGAAAATTTTTCACACACGTGTCCTCCTCCTCCTCCTCCCATATATCTTCCCCGCCCAAGCCGAGAGCTTACTGAAAGAGGAGAGAATGAAAAAATTCCTGCTTCCCGGAGAAGGTCCCTCAGGGGAGAGGCCCCTCTAATTGACAGTAAAAAGCCGGTGAAACAAAATCCCTCTGTACGAGCCACTCGTTCACGGCAAAGCATATCAGTATAAGCGACGCTCTTAGCGGAAAAAGCTTCTCAAACTCCAACCGGGGGGACTGTATATATGCGGCTCCTCGGCCGGGCCTGAAATAAGTCGCGGGGTCAGGGGAGGCGTCCCAAGAAAAAGCGCCGTATTTCAGACGGAAGGATGTTAATTCGGACGTGGCGCGCGCCCGGATTACACGCTGCGCGAACGCGCGCAGCTTTTCCAGTCGTCCGGCTCGTTAATTCATTCGCGCGAGTAAGCCGACTGGCAATAAACTCGCCGAATTAGCGTAACTAATGATCGATCGCGCCAATCTCTCTCTCTCACTCTCTTCCCCTCTCTCGGCCTCCACTCCCTCCCCCCTTTCGCGCGGACATATCATGGGAGTTTCGCGCTCGTAAATTTTCAGTCCCCCTATTCCCCCCCGCCCCTCTCACTATGTGCGTACTCGCGCGCGTAAATATTTGTCTTTTCGGCTGCAGCATACTTCGCTCGCGCGGCACTAATTTCATGAACTCGGGCCGGCGGATAATCGCGTTACCGCTATTAAAATTTCAATGAGTGCGCGCGGCGCGTGCGTGCCGCGCTTTTCCAAATATTTACGGCGCGCGATCTTCCCCCCGCGTCACGGTCGCCGCGATTCTCCGTGTATATGCATACGAAAACGCGTTGTCTTGGGGACGCGGGAGAGGCGGGATCTGCTCGCGAAATTGAGTTATACACGGATTATTACGCGAGTTTAATTATATGCAAAGGAATTTTTGCGTTGCATCAAAAAATTAAAAAAAAGGAAGAAAAAGAAAAGTTGTTGCGCTCGATTGTTTACAGAGCGAGCATAGCGGGGGGTAAGACCTGCGCGCACGCACGGTATTTTTTTTATTAAAAAAGATTCCGTGTGCAAATTTTCAAATTCCTTCATTCTCATGCAAAAAGAGCGGGTGCTATATGTATATTATATGCACACGGAGAGCGGGGGGTCGAAAAAAGGCGAACTGCTTGCGCGAACGCCGTTATGGTTAAAAGGGGGGGTGAGGCTGGGGATTTTACAACTCGTTTGAAACTTTTTAAAAAGCGCCGTACCGTAGCGAATAAGGCCGCAGTTCGCATACGGGAGGAAAGACGTATTCTCGCTGGAAAAGTATTTAGCGCCACTACTGTACTAACCTTGGGGTACGACGAGGAGCAGCAAAGCGAGCTGCAGGACGAGGGCGACACACCATGGCTTAGCGATGCCCGCCCGGGCCGGCCTGTGAAATGACGATGATAGCGAGGAGGCGTTGTTGTTGTTGTTGTTGTTGTTTGTAGGCAGTGATCCTCGAGGCGACAGGAACGGCGTCGAGAGCAACGCCTGAGGCCGAGCAGCCGGCCGCGGCCTCATCTTACGGCGGGGGCAGCCAGTCACTCCACGCTGCTGCTGCTGCTCCCGTCCCGTCCAGACTCTCTTTCTCTACGACGCTTCGCGCACAACAATTATACAACACAACTGAACACACTTCGAGAGCTTCGGCACCTCCTCGACGGCGACGGCCACGGTAGGACGCAGAGGGTGAAAGAGACGGAGGAGGGAAGGGGGGGGGAGAGCGTGGCACAGGTGTAGAGGAGGAGAGAGGGAGAGGAAAAGAGAGAGAGAGAGAAGAAGAGAGAGAAAAAGTGAGAAGAAGAGGAAGAAGAGGAAGAGAGAGAAGAAGAGCTCTCAGCGCTCGATCGCACTTGGCGGCGGGCAGTGACCGCCCGACTTGGCCGTCATAACCCCCGGGGCCGGCGGCAGCGGCGACTGCTGCTGCGATACTGCCGGAGCCAGGCTTCAGCGCTCCGCTCGTCGGCTCGGCTCTCACGCTCGCTCCACTCGTCGTGCTACTGCTGCTGCTGCTGCTGCTTCTGCGGCGGCTGCTGCTGCTGCTGCTGCTGCTGCTGCTGCTCCGGCTTCGGCTGCCGAGGCTCAAGCTGGACCGAGCGAGACGCGCGCATCCTCGAGAGGGCTCTGCTCTGCTCTATATACTCGCTCTCGCTCTCTCTCTCTCTCTCTCTCGCTCTCGCTCTCGCTCCGCTGTTGCGCTGCCGCTGATGCTGCCTCGATGCGCGGCACGACGGCGCGCTAAGCGCCTCCTGCGAATCTCCTGGAATCAGAAACGTGCCGAATAAGATTTTATGTTTACGCGTCGGACGGGGTAGGGGGGGGAGGAGAGAAAGGGGGGCCGCGTGCGCCCTCGAGAACGACAATAATTTCGCGATGATACGGCGCAAAGTTAATTGTACCCCCCCGCGCGCACGGATGGAAACTTATGCGTACGTGTAAAGCCTTTTATTTTTCGTAAGTCGTGCAATTCGATCGAACGCGGAGCGAATAATGGTAATCGTACGCACAATACACACGCGCACGTGCGCGTGGAATAAGCCGGTCAAGGCTCTCACGCGTGCGTTGCGCGGCACTAGTCGAGCGTGCGAATACTTAGACGTTCCTCCGCTGTATATACCCTCCCCCCCCCCCCACCTCCCTCTTTCTCTCGGCGTGCCCGCAATAATAACAGAGAGCCGTGCGCAGCGCTGCCATCAGTGGAAACGCCTCGATACGGTCAGACAGCCTCGGTGCGCTTTACGAGCGCCCATTGGAATATTCCACGGCGCGGTTCGCTCGATTCGACACATGCTCGACATCAATCAATGGCGAGAAGGAGCAGGGGGCGGGGAGTGGTGGGGGGGGGGAGAGAGAGAGAGAACACTTGGCTGCACTCGAAGGAACGACTTGTCCGTCGATTACCGGGGACCGGAGGGGGTGGGGAAGGAATATTCTACTGCTCGAGTGGGTTTGCGTAGCTGTACGTCTTGTTCGCTTGATTTCGCGGGTGTCGACGAGAGATTTATAATTGAGATCCCGCTAGCGGCCAGAGAGAAAGAGAGAGATAGTCTGCCGTATTTATTTCCAGCTGTAAAGTAGGGAGGGGCAGGAGGGTAGTTCCGAGAATGACCATAGCGACGACGGGGAGAACACAGAGCGAGCCTCGCGTTAAAAAAAAAAACGCGAGCGTATATAGCCTGCGTGTAATGAAAATTTTAATCGAAAAAAGTTAATGACTTTTTTGCGCGCTCTGGACGTTACTTGGTCGTCCCCGGGGTGTAAAAGTCGAGAGGGTTATAGTTGCTTTCTTTGGATCTCGCTGCTGTTACATTGAGATATATAACCGAGTTTCGAGCTTTTGACATTTAAGAGGTCTCACGGTGTTTCCGCCGTAAATGGATTACAAGATATATTTTGCCATCATACGAATCACGCACCCCGAGTTTAATGGCGTAAATTCTCCCCTACCCTGTTCCACCGTCTCACCCCCCCCCACCCCCTCCCGAAAGAATCCAGCAACTCGCGTCGTGTGCGCGCGGTCGGCTTTAAAATACGCTAAACTTTCTATCCGGCTTCGGCGCAATCTATCCCAGAAACGGTTGATCCGTCGATTAACCCCCCAACCCAATCCCCGCCTCGCCTCCACCCACCCCCTCCGAACGATTCGCCCAAACAAAACGGCAACAATCCGACCCCTCGTATACACACAGCTCTCGAAGAGTCGATTCCCCGTCTCATTGTCGCGCAGTGATTACGCACTCGGTGCAGGGCTCCGCAACAGCACACCGGCCGAGAGAGTATATAAGCGAACAATGAGCCCGAGGCGCGCGTCAATCTCTCGGGTCGGGTGGAAAAAGGAACGTTTGACAGCGCGCGCGACTGGAGAGGCCAGTGTGTAAAGGGGGTCGAGCGACTTGCGCGACGTCGACGCGCACAAAGAGCCGCGCGAGAGAGGCGGCTGCCGTTTATCCGACACGTAAACGCGCAGTGAGAGAGAGAGAGCTTTTCATTCCCCCCCCTCCCCTCCACCCGAAGAATAAGAAAGCTGGTTGCGCACCGAGCGAGGTAGAGAGGATATACTGCACACGCGGAGCTTGTACAACGTAATCGCGAGCGCGGCTATGCGGAAAGCCGCGGGAGATCCGTAAAAAGGGACGACACGGCATGTGCGCGGGAGCAACAGGAAGGCCTCGCTCTCGCTCTCTCGCCGGCCCTCCCCCTTGGCGAAGGTGGCACAGAGCGGAGAGAGAGAGAGAGAGAGTAAAGCGCGCGCGGAGGAGGGCGCGATTCAACAGGAGGGCCGCTGCTGCTGCTACTGCACGGGAACAGCGCGTGACGGCCACGGGCGATTAGACGGCGCCCGCTCATTGTCTCTTTCTCTTCTCTCTCTCTCTCTCTCTCTCTCTCTCTCTGGCGGTCTAGTCTCGATTTCAATTTCCCCCGCGAGCGCTCGACTATACTCTGCCGCCCACTTTGCCTCTGCGTAACGAGGGGCCGACGTCGCTCGGGCTGATCGCGCGAGGCGCGAGTGAGAAAAAAAAATGGCCAACCGCGCGTACTTACGCAGCGTTATGGTTTCTACGCTGCAGAGACGCTTGTTTCTCGCAAGGGTACATTGTAGCATATGTATACGTATAATAGGGGGGAGAAACGGCGCTCCGATCTCGCCAGTGCACATAGGAAAACGGCTGCATTATGAGCGAGTTATAGGAGGTCAGCGGAGCGAGATTATACATACACACACACACGTATAATATAGTGGAGAGTATAGCGTGCGCTGCGCGCGCGGGGTCGTCGCTCGCCTCTATATACGTACAGGCACTCGTCGCTTCTCTCACTGTTGCTCCAGTGCGCGGCATCTCCGGCTGCCGCCGTTGCTACCGCTGATATACACGCCGATGCGCTGCTTCTGCCTTTCCTTCTCTGTGCAGCGCGTCTACGTCTATCTGTCTATCTATCTATCTCTCTCTCTCTCTCTCGTTTTACAGTCAGTCGCGCGATCTCGCACTCTCCTCTCCCGTGTGTCACTTTGTGTGCTACTGTCTTTCCGAAATCCGCCGCATATAGAGAGTGTGTGTGTGGGGGGGGAGGGGTTGATGGTGGTGCTCGGGGGTGAGGAGCGGAGGGGTTGGAAAGGGGGACGGGGGGGGGGACCGGAGGAAAGGAACGAGAGGAAAAATATCGGGCGCGCGGGCGCGCGCGCGCACTCACACACACACGCACGCTCTCTGCCTGAGACGAACGAGGCAGAGCGAGGCCGAGGACGGCGGATAGCGCGATAGACGGAGACGGAGCGAGTGAGAGGCAGAGCAGAAGAAGGAGAAGAGGAGGAAGACGAGTAGAAGCGTGGTGCGCGTGTCGGTGATTGTGCGAGAGAGAGGGAGAGCGAGAGAAAGAGAAAAAGATGAGAGAGAAGAAGGAAGAGGAGAGAAAGAGAGTGCAGTCGGCGGTGGTGGCGGAGGCGGCGGCGAGCGGCTGCGGCCGCTCCACTGTACTCCGACGCAACCAGCAGCAGCCACGGAACTGAGCCAGTACACGAGCCGAGCAGCAGCTCGTCAAACCTGCCCCTGCCACTCTCTTTCTCTCTCTCTCTCACTCACTCTGCCTGGTACTCGCGCGTTTTCCCCTTCCTCTCGCGCTCTCTCTCTCTCTCTCTCTCGCTCACTCTTTCCCTCTCGCGCGCGCTCTCGCTCAGCCTCAGGATCATTCCATTAATCCAGGCTGCAGCGGCAGCAGCTCTCCTTCTCTCCGCTGCTGATTTCGCCGCGGCGAGTTTTCTCGCGTGTGCGAGAGAGTTTCGCGTTGGCATTGTGCGCTCTCCCCGGCGCAGCATCCCATGCCCGAATAACTCGCTCTCTCTCTTCCTCTCTCTCTCTCTCTCTCTCTCGCTCTCTCGGTCCCCCTGCGCCCCCCACCTTGGCGGTAGCCTGGCTGCTGCTCTCCCAGCCTGCGCCTGCTTTCTCTCTCTCTCTCTCCCTCTCTCTCTCTCTCACTCTCCAGCCGGGACTCGCTGCCGCTGGCTGGGGTACCTCCTACCAGTCCCACCACCCCATCGCTCCGAGCCTCCCGACTGGACCAGCCAACGTCGCGCGCAACCCCCTCCCCCCATCAGCCACCCCTGCACGCGCAGTTCAGATCAATATTGCCGCCGCTCACGCGAGCCGAGAGAGAGAGCTACGGAGCTTTCCCTGCGCACTCTGCCACTCTCCTCTACATCCCTGCAGCAGCCGCCTATGCTCCTGCATGCAGCAGCAGCAGCAGCAGCAGCCGCCGCGCGGCGCGTAGATTAAAGCGCAGCTCTCTCGCTCTGTATACGCGAGTGGAAAACAGCGACCTCGCGCTCGGCGGCGCTCTCCGATCCCTCTCTCTCTCTCTCTCTCTCTACCATCGACTCCTGCAGCGAGAGCTGGAGACAGGATACTCCTGTACCACAAAATTCTCTCACGCGGTACGGCTCGCGCGGCTGCACGCACTTGTCGCTCTTCCATATACAGAAGCGAGGCGGTCGGGCCACGCACGGACTCGTACTACTTACCGCTGCGCAGCTCTCTCCGCATTCCCCGGTGCTCGACATTCTATACTGCACGCACCCCCTCGACTATACTTCAATCGCATTCTTCTCTCGCCTATCCGCTCTCTCTCTCTCTCTCTCTCTCTCTCTCTCTCTCTCTCTCTCTCTCTCTCTTGAGGGGCATTCCCGCACCGCAACTGCGGGCAAAAAGATGAAATACGTATATGTGAGTGTGCGTGTGATATACGCGCCGAACGGCCGACGTGTATCGTCAACCGGAACGCACCTCCGAATTCCTTGTGTTTTTTTCCTTTTACGAACTGCCAGCAAATAACTCGAGCGATTCCGAGAAGCGAGTATAACCAGAAACCGAGAGAGAGAGAGAGAGAGGAGGGGTTTAGGTTAGCCTGTTGCTGCCGCGGCTTCCACAGCGCTGCATCGACGGCTCGCGTCCTTATATCCCTCTCCTTCGCCCCCCCCCCTCCCCCTCCCTCTCCTCTATCTCCGTCCATCTCTCTTGCGAGCCGGATGCAGCGACACAGCTGCGCACGAGCGAGCCATTTTTAAATTACCGCCGGAAAGATACAGATACAGTAGTGCGTCTACTATATATATATACAAGTTTACTGTACCATTGTATCAAATCCCTTCTTCTACTCTTTATTTATTTTCTTTTGTTTTTTGCCTTCCGTGCACACAGCTCGCTGATCTGCCGCTTCTATACGTATACGCATACGTTTCCAAATCGAGCTGCGAACGAAGTAGTGTGACAGGAGCCTCGTGTGCGCCTCTCGCGTCTTTCGAGGCGGCCCGCTGAGGTGATGGCCTTGGAGTTATCGAGACGTTCAAGTCCGACGGTTCGCTTCGTCGCTATGCGCGAGCGGCGGCGCTATACCAAAGATTCGCGAGCTCGCGTCAGCGCAGCTGTGCCCATCGTGTGTATCGGGAATTGGAAAGATTCGAGGCGCGAACTCTCGGGAGTTCGCGTTCGCAGTCGCGAATTTTGACTGGCTAAAACATTGGTGCGCGCAGACGCTGGTAAGTCGACCGACTCCGTGCGCGGTACGTATAAGTATCGATGTAACGCCGAGACGAAGCGAATCGTATCGTTTGTACACAATCGAAATTCGAACTCTCCGCAATATTCGACCATTACACGATTGCAGTCCATAATAAAGCAGCTTATCAATCCGCAGCGAAGTCCTCCTCCATCTCCCCCTATGAGAAAGAGAGAGAGAGAGAGAGATCCCCCCGTCGGAGCTGGGTTAACGAGCTCTCTCGACACTCTGTAAAATCAAGTTTGCTTATTCAGCAGACAGAGAGCGAGAGAACGAGCGAGAGAGAGAGAGAGAGAGAGCAAGAGCTATAAGAGGATCCCGAGACTCAGGGCCCCGCATTGTTTTCGTCCTGATAAACGCGTAGAGTTTCCGATGATTACTCCGGGGCGCTCTCTGGCATTCCTCGCCTCCCGTCGCCGTGGAATTCCCGGGGCTAACGAAATTTTCTCTCCTCGCGCCGGAGCTGCCGGAGGAGTCCTTCACACAGACACACACTCGGCGGCGTTACGTACATATATATAACAGCTCGTAGTCGCTCCATAGTCGGGACGGCGGCGAGAGTGTGCAGAGTGCACGAGGCAACCTGTTGTTTCCTCTTCTTTCCGGCCACGCGCTCGCTCGCTCGCGACGAACGATCGAGCGCGGAAAACAAATGCGCGCGAGAGAGAGAGAGAGAGAGAGAGAGACTCGCTTCGCGCGGAAAATGATTAGGGCTTGGTATATACGTAAGAGGCAAAGTGCAGCGTAACGGCCGGGGCTGATACTGCGGCGCGCACCGGCCGGGGATGAGGAGTACACACACATACACACACATACACGGCGGCGAGAGCGAATATAGGCACGTCGTGCACCGCCGCCGACTTAATGTAACTGCCAAGGGAGGAGAGAGAGAGGGTTTGCAGCGCGCGCCAGCGGCTTTATTGTGTAAACAGGCCCCGCATGTATATTGGCACTAATGGGTACTGCGCCGGTACACAGCTCGTACAACAAGCCATCTACCCCCCCCCCCACCCCCACCCCCACCCCCTCCTCCACCTCTTGCTCTCGTATAACAATCGCGCGCGTCAGGGAATATCTGATATGTATACTGTATACGTGTACTCGGGGAAACGTACGGGTCTCTCCCTGTGTGTGTGTATAGAGCGCGCAGAGCTGCGGGAAAAATGTGTCTCCGGCTGTTCTTCGATTACTGCGCCTGATACGCTCCAAGTGTATAACGTACATAATACACGCGTATCTATATATATATATATAGGAGTAGGAGAGCGCGCATTCATGGGAGCAGCGCCACGCTTAATGCGTCGGAAAAAGCGCGAGGCGGATTCGATTCGCTATAATGCACGTATAAGCTACTGTACTCTTGCACTTGACGACGAAGCTTTATTAGCGACACCGCGATCCGACATTCTATACTCGATACCGCCGACGCGCACTATACGTATATGTATATATACTCGAGCGAGATGTGCATATATACGCGCTGTGCAGCGCCGGACAAAAAAGCTCTCTCTCTCACTCTCTTTACCGCGCCGTCAATGCGCGCTGGCTGCGGTCTACCTATATTTTCTCTCTGTCGACGCTGATGCAGTTGTCGAAAATTATTTTCATTGCTGGAAATAACGAGTGGAGAGAGAGAGAGAGAGAGAGAGAGAGAGAGGAAGAGAGAGCGAGCGAGTCGAGCTCTTTTTTCCTGCAGTTCGATGTTTGCTCGTTAATATTGCAATTGTCTACACGTGTTCGAGTTGCGCGCGCGCGCGTGTCTGTATACAAATGCAAGAGAGAAAGAGAGAGAGAGAGAGAGAGAGAGAGAGAGAGAGAGAGAGCCAGAGGAAAAATTCACTCTCGGCCAATCGCAGCTGAATTGAGTTTTTTTTCGAATTGCTTTATCTCTTATGTATATATGTATATTATACCCCAATGGATAAATTCAAATATTTATGCGCTGGCCTGGAAACTGTACAGGAAATCGTCGTGGAAAATAGTTTCTTTCTCGCGGTTACCTTGAATATTTCATGAAGCGTACGGTTTAACTACTCGGACGAGCTTTTACGCGTAAGGGGCGAGCTTTAAAAACGATCTCTCTCTCTCTCTCCCGTTTATTACCATAATTTCTCCATCGATGCGGAGGCGAAGACACGAGGAGTCGGGCGAAGGACGCGTATAATTTATATTTTTATACTCACTTTCGTGGACGCGTCGTCCCTCGAGGAAGAAGAAAAAAAATTAACCGTTATACCCGTCCCCGATAAGTGGGCGAATATTGAAGATGCAGTTCGATTCTCCGGTCGCGCAGGCGATCCCGCCGCGATGCACCTTTGTTCTCTGTACAGAAAATTTAATACGCGAATTACAACGGACGCAGGCACTGCAAGAACGTCGAATAATACTTACTGCACGCGTGCTCCTCGTATAAACACGAAATTGCAAACGATATTGGATAAAAGAAGCTTTTGTGATTCCCGGTAAAATAAAAAATATTTCTCAGAGCGGCGAGAATGCGAAAACTCTCTCTTTATACGCGCCGAGATCGCGTAATACGTCGGGCGCACGCGTTATTTAATCGCGCATTACAATACAACGGGAAATTTTTTTCGGAGGGAGGAACAGACACCTAATTATTGCACGCGTACACTTGATTTTCGATTGCGTGTACGTACACATGTATATATACGCGTACACGTAATATACGCATGTATATACACAGGTGAAAAACGCGACCTGGAAAAGCAGTGCGCGCGCGGTCGAGAGGACAGATTGTAATGTAATGCATGCGGTCGCGCGACAGTCACGTAGCGCGCGAATAATCATCGCTGGCGCACTCTGTGTGTACGTGTGTATATAGCTGTACTACTGGCAGACCAAAATGCGAATGTAGTGCCGTATATATATAGATACGTATGCGGGGTACACGTGGAAATCCACGAAAAATTGCGCTCGCTATATTGCTCCGACGAACATTGTTTTTATGTCTTTTTTTTTTAATTCTGGGATCCTGGTTGAATCACGTTTTCTTCAGCGACTGTGCACATAAAGGTGCAATTAAAAATGCATACGGAAATTTGAAAGAGTTACGTTCGCGAGTTTAGTTTTTTTTCCGAGAATCGTAATTGCTTGAGAAACAATTGCATTGGTTATTAATTGATAATAACAACTGATTCAATGTTTGCGATGAACAAACATAGTTTCGATGTATGGCCATGGTAATAATTGGATAGTCCGTTAATTAAAAGTTTACGTACAGCAACAATTAAAACTTCATTATCTATTTTTATAAAAATAATTATACACGCACAACTCTAAAACCGCTGACTCTCGCAGGGTCTTATTTTTCGTAAATTTTCCTATTCCTTAAATTTAATTAATAATTAATTTGATTAATATTTTGTTGCGTAATCATTTATACGTTACTAAATATTTATAATTGGCTGGCATACGAGACAATCGTCAAAGACGACGAACGAAGTAAAAAATCATCCCGAAAATTCGAAGAAGTGCAACAGTGGTTTACTCACTTCATCGTGTAAGAAAAAGTAAATTACCGCGCAAAACCAAAAAGTGAGTCGGCAATCTAGACTAGCATGTTAGCACGAGCTCGGAGAGACCTTTTTGCGTTAGTATTGTGCGAATTAAACCTTTGTCACATACCGTACTTCTGCCGCGTAAGAAAAGTTTCTTTACAACCTCTGGCCACCGAGTTTAAGAGCTTGCGTAATCGTCAGCAACAAAAAAAAAAAACGACTGTGCAACAAAACCGTACTGTAACAAGACGGTAGAACGGCCGAAAAAATAAAGTCACAGGTAACGTTTTTTTTTCACGTTCGCTTGTTACTTTTATTGCCTTTGTCATGCTTATCCACACCTATCGTTAAAAAAAATTTTTTGAACGCTTCTGGACCAAGTGAATGTTCGTTTTCTTTTTTTTTTTCATGGATAGCGACGTATACGCGCAGTCGATAGTAATAGACGTACCGATGACGAGATCCAACTGAGACGATTATAGTCAGCAAGATAGATAGCGTTGAGTATTCGAAGGAGACGTGGTCGCGTAATGCCGCACTTTGCGCGAGAATTTGCATGGTTTAGTCGAGCGAAGCTTTCACGACCGCGATTCTTAAAATCGTTTTCATCGATTACGAATGCGCCGACGTATAAGTAGGTGGACTCAATAAATTTTACAAGGAACGTACATTTCAGGATTAGTCGCAGCTCGTCTGCCGTTCTGGTAATAAAATTCTATTATTATTTAACTTTCCCGTTAAAAATGTAAATGCGTGCACTAGACAGATTAATGCCGTATGCCCTTGAAGACGCACAATAAATTTGTCCCTGTGAACAGAAGATGTAATTTAATAATGCGAAATAAACATTGAATGCGAAGAGCGAATAAATTCAAGGAGGGAAAAAAAAAATTAAGCTTCGACCTGATAGACTATCTCCATCTGTTGGAGGGTTGCTTGCAGATTGGACGGTTGCGCAGTAAAGCTGCTAAACTATCGCTTTGCCGACTCACCAGCGAGTTCCGCGCTGTGCTTCTGATAATTTCGGAGTTTAACTTCCGGTCGATAAGTTGTTTGTACTTACCGACAGATTTGACGTTATCGTTGGAAGGTGAGAGCTTTGCTGGCAATTATACGTGCTTTCCTTAAATGAAACTATGCAATAGCTTAGTTATTTAATTAGAGGTGAAATTATGCAGGTTAATAAACAAAATGAGATGTATTTGTTTATCAACAAGGATATATTTCACATGCTTTTTACAAAAAAATTATCAAATCATAATTCATGGAATCTGTTGCATTATCACACACAAGTGGAAACTTGGATTTTTTAATAGTAATGACAATATTGTTAAAATAAATACTGGTGATGAAAAGTTATATCACATCTTTTTACTTTTTATCTCTGCGATAAGTTGCCTTATACCGGGTATCCAGGAGCTACAAACCGTAGCATTGTTCATCATGAGGGATATGTGTATTTTATCAGCTTTATCCGAATCTTCCACTTTCAAAGCTTAAAGAACATATAACAATTTTAACAATATGGTAAAATGGCGAGATGAAAACTAAAAAATGAAATAGTACCTTCAGAAATATCTAAAATATTTCTCTGTATATTAGCATTGAGTTTATCTTCGTTCCACATCGTTTCCATCCTATCTAATCTTTTTTGTATTTCTTCAGCTCTCCCTGAGTCTAATCGTTCTAACAAACATTTCAAATTATCAAGAGTTGTTTTTAAAGCACTCTCTTTGTTTATTTCAGTTTCTGAAGAGGAATCTGCACTACTAGTTCCTGTCGGCGCAGCCATGGGCTTGTGAGGTGCACTTGTTAAACTGTTGCTACCACCCACGAGTGGAGGTAAATTTCCTATAGGTGGTGCACTCGCATTTGAAGCAGTTAAATCAGATTTGGAATTTAATGGAAAAGCTACCCTCTTGTTTAGTAAATTTTTCTTGGTAGGTGTACCGGTAGGCTGCTTTTGCGAACCTCCAAATGCCCAGCTTGGAGGATCGTTCCATCCTGGATCATGACTGGACTGTAGCGTTTTTTGCGTTGAAACAACTTCTGAAAAAAGCCATATTTAAAAAGTGCATCCGGCAATCAACTCGTAAATTTTATTACCTTCTGGATTGGCTTCCATATTTTATCTAAAAAAGAACTGTTGCAATTCCAAGAGAAGGCGTACAAAATAATTTTACTTATTTCGTGAAGTTTCCCTGACCTTCCTAAAGAAAGAACTATAAAATATTAACTGGTTACTTATATTTACAGGAAAAACCAGATTTTGTTATTCTATATACACTGTTATCGCATGTCGTCTGTAAGTATACCTCTTCTATTCGCCGCTGTCAGTCTTCGTCAGTACACAAAAACAGTCTGCTAGAAGGTTAGGACACACCTAACCTACTTGACCAAATACAGGCACACTATTCCTTCTCCGAAGTCAGTGTGTACAGCAGTGCAATTTTGAAAATAACAATAATGTTGACTGTTGTTTATTGCACTTCCAAGTCGGAATGTTGTTTTCCAAAGGAAGGTTTATTACGAGCCAGCGTTCCATCGAAAGCTGGAATCGAATTCCGACGTCGTCGATAAAACAGAAGTGCTTACACTGCTTTTTCTGCTTATATACGAATCTCGTAGCTGCTCGTAGCGTAGTTGGCACGTCCACTTTCTTGACGAAAACAAAGCTATAAGTATATACCTACTATTGGTATTCGTATTTCCAACGTGCATTTCGTTGAGTATTGCGTATGCGTGTGTGTTGGTGTGCGTTTCTCTCCCCCGATTGTGTAGACGCGCTGGCTCGTAAAACTTTCGCAAGAAGTTGAAAAACGTCGCGAGCGGGGGAAGTTGCGGTCTATGCCGAATTATGCGCCAACCAAAATAAACTCTCCGACGCAAGATATCTCTATATCGGTGAGTCTCGTGTCTCTCAGCATCAGTCTCGCTCATCTCGTTTTCGGATAGTTTCATTTCGCGCTATTCTATTCTATATAATTTTACTTACTAATAAGTCAACAGAGTACGCGTTAATTCGCAGTGTTTTATTTTTGTAACTCGCTATTTGCGAGCTTGACAATGAGTTTTCCCAGCAGTTTGTTCACTGGATCGTGAAAAAAGTATCAGCTTTCAATTGACCGATGGCTTAATTTATTTTCATTTATTACTTTAAGCCAGGCATAACCTTTAGTTTTTAAAAATAGCATTAATCAATACTGCTCAGAAATCTTCAGTACGGCTTAAAATAGTTTTAAACTCTGTTATAAGTCGTTTGTATTAGTGGTAACGTTTAGAAATAGTACTTAGAATTAATGGTAAATATGTAGACAAGCTTTGCTATCTAGCATAATTTTGTGTAATATTAGTGTGTTATTACATCTCTTTTTAGATCAGATAACTGGATGATCCATCATGCCAGGCAAAATAAAGGTGAAGATCCTTGCGGGTCGAAATCTGCCTGTGATGGACCGCTCCGGAGATACTACAGACGCGTATGTCGAGATCAAGTTTGGCAATACAACCTACAAGACTGACGTTTGTAGAAAGTCGTTAAATCCACAGTGGAATTCTGAATGGTATAAGTTTGAAGTTGAAGATGCAGAACTTCAAGATGAACCATTGCAAATCAGGCTAATGGATCATGACACCTACTCAGCCAATGATGCTATAGGGAAAGTTTATGTGAATCTCAACCCGTTGTTGTTACCTGGTGTGCCACCTCCTGTAAAAAATATATGGACACTGGAAGCTTCTATAAATTCTAGCACAGGGTCTCAAGCTGGTAAATTATTTTCTCGGAATCGATTAAAAAATTCAGTGAATTTCAACTGATAATGTTGATAATTACTCTGTCTTGCAGGGTCAGTCATGACTGGTTGGCTTCCAGTTTATGATACAATGCATGGTATACGAGGAGAAGTTAATATAATAGTAAAGGTGGAACTCTTCCTAGATTTTAACAAATTCAGACAATCTTCCTGTGGTGTTACATTTTTTTATTGTAAGTATACATTTTGAATCCTTATTATCCACTGTTGAATATTCATTAATTTTATAATTTTAAGCTCCTATTGTGCCACATGGATATCATGCTCAAGTCATACATGGATTTGTTGAAGAACTCGTAGTCAGTGATGATCCTGAGTATAAATGGATTGACAAAATAAGAACCCCAAGAGCATCTAATGAAGCACGGCAAACTCTATTCTTAAAACTAAGCAATGAAGTTCAGAGGAAGATAGGATTGAAGGCTTTAGATCTTGGCGGGAATGCTGTTATAGGGTAAATTCCTTGATGTATAAAAAAATTATTTGACTTGTTTCAGTATTACTGATTGATACAAATCTTTTAGATACTTACAAAATTTTGATTTGGAAGGTGAATCTGGAATTGTTGCCAGAGGAATTGGTACAGTAGTTACACTTGTGAAGCTTCACGACTTTCCAAACTTTCTGAACGAGGCTCCAACTATGGAAGAGTAAGTTATAGATCAATCTTTAAAACAAGAATCTTGGGTAAAATTAAAATAAATTTATTTTTAAGCACCTTTCACTTATGAAAATGTTCACTGGCACCCATTACACCGCTTTGTGCAAATATTAAACCAATGAACATTTATCAGGTAGCGAAGAGAAAATTCGTAGAAAATCTCAGTCTGGTAACTGGTAAAGGAACCCCTGATACTTATCTGATTCTGTCTATTTTCTCATTTTCCTCCTCTTTAAAACCTCTCGCATGCGACTTACAAACTCGCTAAACCACAAAAACTCGTAAACCCAAAATAGTCCAGTCTCGCATAGTGTGAAAGCTAATAACAGAACCCAATCATCGGATTACTCAGAGTCCGACAGCAGTCCTCGTCTGCCCTCGCATCAGCATCATCAGTTCCACCAAAGCAATAGCAGCAGTGCAATTATCACCACGAATAATCAAAGTAACAGCAACAATAACAACAGCAACAACAACAACAATAATGGTAATAATAACAATAACCGTGTGGCTTCACCAACTCAATTGGGCAGCAAGTTTCCCCTGTACACCGAGCACGCGGCTCCAACGCCTCTAAGATTCGTCGAGTACAAGGCACCACCGATACGGCAACAATCCACACAGTCGTACTCGAGCCATGCGGGCAGGCGCTATCCCCTGGGCTCGAGTCTCTCGTTAGCCGACGACAGCATCGACGAATCGTCGTTCAGGAGCATGCTCGCCCTCGAGGATATGCGCGGCGAGCCTCAGGGCAACCGTTTCTCTCGCGGTCTCAGAAATCTGCGATACCTGCCCCAGAGCGTGTTGACGAGGAGGAGTCAGGGCTCGCTGAGATCCAAGGCCACGCTCGACTCTCTGGACGAGCCGGAAAGCGACCTCGAGAGCGCCTACTCGAGCACCTGGTCCATCTGCGGATCGGACACGGCCTCCATCAAATCGGCCTCCGTGCTCGAGCTGCAGCACACCATGAAGAAGAAAAAGTTCACTCACAGGAAGCCCACCGGCGAGGGAATGGCCGCCATGCTCATTCGGTCCGTTCACGCCAGCGGTCTGCCCCTGGACATCGTCAAGGTATACTATACAGGCGTGTTTGTCGTAATTTTTTTTTTCTGAAGGTTCGTCTAATCCGAACGTTGAGACAAAACAAAATCAAGCTGATTTCGATTCGATCGTCCGAAGGAGGACCGCGAGACGCCGACTCCGTCGCCAGTCAACTTCATCGACAACGACGACGGAAGTGAAGCAGCCAGCAGCAAAGCGCCCGAGCAGCCGATTCCCGAAGAGACCCAGAGCCTCGTCTCGTCCGAAGCGAACGAAACGCCGACTCCAGGCGAGAAGAAGATCCTGCTGGTGACCTACTCGAAGCTGAAGCTGTCGTCGGAGGAAGAGGATCGAACGATGATCCCGATGATCTCGTCCTCGGAGTCGGACACCTCGACCAGCGACGACGACGACGACGACGACGAGGAGGAGGACGATCCCTCGGAGTCAAGTACTAATTACAATATTCTCGACGACACGCTCTCCCTGCTAGATCCTAGCTCTCCTGAGGTCGAGGGCTCTCAGATAAGGCTCTTCACCTCCTCGTCGACGATCCAGCCGAGCGTCTCCCGTACGAAACCACTCTATCGATTCATTCTTCGTGCCGATCCGTTCTCATGCATTATCGAGCTGCGCTTGCGCGGCACCGTTAACGCGAGGGCGGATCGAAAAATTATTGATGAAGCTTTTCTCTCTGCATTTGTACCAGTAACCATGATTCATTCTAGATTAAGATTTAGAGATTTCTAACAAGTTTTCATCGATAATTTTCCTGTAGACGGCTTTTTTGTCCCCAGTGCCTATCTAACGTCGATTTTTATTTCGTACGGGAACCTCGAATGTCTTTTGCAGAACTAGATATCAAGAAAGAGGATGACCACGACGACGACAACGACGAAGAGGAGGAGAAGGTCAGTCTCATCAAGGACGATGACAAGGACAGGGATTTACCAGCAGCATCTTCTCCGACAGCTTCTCCGATAGCTTCTCCGACAACGCCGCTGTTCCAAGCCAAGGATGAGATTCTATCCTCCGAATTTTCCTCAGACATAGATTCGGACATGCCCGTCAGCGCCATACCCTATGATTATCGAACCAAGAGACCTACCAAGAAACTGTCCAGTCCCACGAGGGCGTCGAAGCCTGCTGCTAGTGAGCAGCAGGAGACAAGAAAGAAACATAGACCAGAGCCGCTGTATCTCTCGCTTCCCCTACCACCACCGCCACCTCTTCCACCGGGTTACGAGGAGATGATAAACTCTGAAAAGTCACCTACGAACAGCAGTAATGGTGCCAAGCTTCTTTCGCGACACCACCGACTGCACAAGCAGATCTCGGTCGTTCAGGATGATGTGAATCCCTCAGAATCTTCCGAGGACGAATATTACGCAAAGAAGCGGCCTGCGACGCAAAAATCCGATCAGGAGTCAAAACTCCTGATCAATCTAAACGACGAGGATGTAGAGCAGCCAAGTGAGCATCGCGGCAAATCACCCAGGCCAGTCGTTCGCACGGACACCGTCATTTACAAACCCCCAGTCGACAAGACCATTGCGCCCAAGGAGAAAAATCTTCTGGACTCGGTGAACACCGAGTCGCCCTCGTCCCCAGCTCCACTGGTCCCCGTCGTCACTTCTCCCAAACTGACGCGAACCATAAGCAACAGCAGCAACGACGCCAATCACTTGCAGGTGCCCAGCGTCAATCTCCGAGACATAGTCCCCAACACTCCGTACCCCATGGAATCCCCCAAGGAAGGCAAGACAGCCTTCAACTTTCGGGACGAGGCTCGCGTCGCCGAGATGCTCATGAAGAAGTACCGGCGCTCCTGCATGCTCGACCTCATTAAGGTCATCGACTCGCGGATGCTGCACCACCACGCGCACAGTGACTCGACGCGTCGTCGCCGCCACGTGCTCATCTGCAAGAGGAACCAGACCCCGTCTCCGGACTCTATCCATCGCAAAATGCCTCATCATCGGCGCTCTCGGTCCAAATCGCCCGAATCGACACTGCACCACCACCATCACTCGAAACACCACAACAGGAGTCATCACGCCTCCTGCGAGAGCATCGTCGATAAACTACCCACGTGCAGTAGCACGCTCACCACGACCTCGGGCTCCGAGCCAGTGATCGAGGAGCCCGAGGAAGCCGCCGAGTCCGACGTTCAAGCCAAGACTGATGTTACGTCTCCTCCTCCTCCTACTACTACTGCCACTATTATTACTACGACTACTATCGGCACTGCTACTACCACCAGCACCAGCACCTCCACCCCTCCGTCCAGCAATAACACCTCCGAGTTCCTCGAAATGCATGCTATAAAACCAAGCTTTCCGACTACTCACTCTAAAACTAACGTACCCAACCCCGAAACTAAAAGCACTAACGCAGCTAATGCGACTGACAGTTTGTGTGTGTCCCATTCACCGTCCACACGTAGGCAGCAGCAGCAGCAGCAGCAGCAGCAGCAGCAGCAGAGCCAGAACCAAAGTCAGGAGGTGAGCAGCAGTCAGCCGCAACCGCAGCACCAGGCGCAAGGCACCTCCATCAGTCCGGCTGGCAATCATCAACAGCAGCCGATGAAGGTGGCGCATTCGCCGGCGACGAGGAACCCAGCTATTCCCCTGCATCGCAGATCTAGCGATTCGGATCTTAGCATAACGCCCAAAGGTCGGTTTTCCACTTGCTCTATAACTTTGTTTTTCAATATTCTGCCGACTGCGTCTCTTCTATGCAGCGACGACCACGTGGCCACGACTCTTCTTGGGAAATCGACTGGAGATCGATGACGAGTCGGCGCAAAGCTTCTGGAAGCGTCGAGTATTTTGAATGAAATTGAAATTTCGAGCAATGTTGAAAAATACTCGATGCGTCGAAAGAGTCAGCTTGACTTCGATTCCCCATCGATTTTCCCTTCGAGCGAAAAATTATCTTGGCTCTGCCGGTTTTGTAGAGAACGGCCACGTATACCCACGTGTCGTTGCATCGAAGAGACCAGTGTATTAACAATGTTATTCAAATGATGATCTATTTAATACATAGAAAAAAATATGAATATCCTCTTTACGTGTTCTTTCTTTCTGTTCCATTCGCGTTGTTACTTGCAAACCAGCAGGATTTTATAAATTCTTTCGCGAACGTGAGTACCAGCGAAAGGATGCTCGATTATGTTCGATGTTTCAATTGTCGTCTTTTTTTTTCTCTCTCTATCTCTGTATAATCGCAGCCATATAATCAAACGACTAACATATATATCTATTCTTAAACCCTCATATTTTTTCTATTTTTCTACTAAGCCAACACAGTATAAACAGTATCATAAATTACATAAACGTGCACACATTCGTCCCGTCGCCGAGAAGATTATTGCCCTCTTTTATCATTTGTTTTCACAACTCAAGAATCATCATCGATATACACAACTATACATGTTTAAGTGAAAGTCGTATTACCGCACCGGCGAATCATCGTATATATCATACATGAATCTTTCACTCATCAGATTTTCATCGAGCGCACCGAAAGTAAATGTCTTAACGAACTGTTATGGGAATTTAACGAGGTGGCGAGAGAAAATTAAAGAAAGGAATCACGTTGTAGATAAAGCCTTTGCGAAGAAGGGCAGATCGTTCAGACTGCGAAGAGAACGCGGCTACTCGTCGAGATCGGGCCTCAGCGCAGGAAGCTCAGGTTTCTTAAGAGAATTCAATAAGCAGATGCCGATGTTTTACTGTTCCCCATTTTTTACACACTTTATAAGATCTTTGACTTTGATATTATACCGTTTCAATGAGAAATTATCTATACACTATACCCGCCCCCGCCCCTCATCACGATCAAAGTAAAAACCTTTAGTTTAATATTTAGTATATGCAGGCACTGATATTTCCCAATAAACGTATAAGGCAAAATGTATTGATTTGGTAAACCCTTGATAGTTTAGAAAACATTACGTACATACATACACACCTACATACACTGAATACTGACACGCAAAATTTGTCGAGAGTGTAACAAATCTAAAGGTATTTGTGTCTTTTCCATCATGTGAGCATGTTGCATATATACCTGAATAAATGGCATTCGCTCCGCAAGAAATTAACCCCCTAACTGAAATAATACAATAACACTCACTAGACCCGTGAAATCGACGTACGACCATTATATTCGTTTTATATACATCTGAAGTTTTACTGTCACTCACATAGATATATGCGTTTCAAAAACGCAGTGTCGCACACCGCATTTATACCTTTTTTTTTATTTACCACAAGCCTAATATACCATTCGACCCTCATATATTGCTGTTTACAATAACTTGTCAATGTTTAATCGCAACCACTTGATTGTTTTTATTTTTCTGTTTACGACTTAAGTATATATACCGCATATATACGCTATGCATTACATTTTTAGCGCGCATTTTTCAACGACGTATGCACACCGCTACGTGTATACCTACTTGCGCTATATACATTTCGTGTCTTCTTTATTTTGCGGCTATAGTACGATTTTGCATATCCAATCTGCAAGGCTACCTTAGCTCGAACCAGCGCAACGCAGTGTAAATATAGAATATGTAATAATAATGTGAAATAATGTATAGCTTATACATATACGCGCCGGATTGGCGTCTAATTCTTAAACAGAGCGCACTTGCAACAAGCCAGGCTGACGCAGCTTTTTCTATGTATATATGTCGAATGTAAACTTTTCTTAGGTCTAGAATTTCAAAAAAAAATTTTTAAGCCAGAGCTTTCCAACCAATGGGACTTCCTTCTGTAAGCCAAAAGATAATAGGAAATGCCGAGGAACATGGGAAATATATAATATGAAAATTTAAAATGGGGAAGCATGTGGAGGAAAAAGAAAAAATAATTCAATCAGAGCATCAAATCTGGGCACATTTTTTTAAAATTAAACCTCTTTTGTTGTACTTTATTCTAGTGTAATTCGAAATTTTATTGGTGCCTCGGATACATTCGTTAGTTGTTATTATTCCAGTATTTTGAAACAGAAAATGGCTCAGAAATATGATTACCAGTAACTTTTCCCATGTTCCTCTGCACTTTTGACTATCTTTCGACTTTCAGAAGAAAATTTGATCGTTACAAAACTTCTAGCTTTAAAAAAAAATTTCAATTTCGAGACCAAAGAAAAGTGCATTGTTTTTAAATTCGACATACATAAAGATACGTACACATCGTCCACCCGTTATCAAAATTGAGAACCGCAGACTCTCTTTTTTTCCAAAATTCAATAACAATAAAAAATACTGTTATTCGTTTTACGCGCTCTCTCTCTCTCTCTCTCTTCTCTCTCTCTCTCTCTCTCTCTCTCTCTCTCTCTTTCTCTTTGTGTTCGTGCGCAGCGCAGCCGGGCCAATTACAGACATTCGTGGCAAATACGTACTCCGAAAAAGGATAAATATAAAAATACCAATTGTGTATATATGCATAAATCCATTGTTAATGCAAAGAAGACTAAAGTACGCTTTGTTAGGCAACTCATTGACGGGCAGCGACCGCTCGATGGCCGGATACTTGAAGCCCTCGGCCGCTATCGTGAGGACCATGAATCAGGAGGCTTTGGAGATGCTCGAGTATCCGTTCATCACAATGCAACAGTATCCACCTGGCTTTGTTCTTCATATCGGTAAGTTTGCCACTGTGATGTCTGATTAATAATTTTAAAATTTTCGGCTTTAACCGAAAATTTTGCGTTCAAGGTGGACTGGTGAGCGCGAGATCGGTGAAATTACTCGAGCGGATCAGCAACATAGAGGAGCCAGAAGGTAGAGACTCCTGGTGGACGGAAATAAGGATGGAAGTACGATCGCACGCCCGAGCTCTTGCCTGCAACGTCGTAATAGGCTACAAGGAGGAAACCAGTATCTGGTGAGTCTGTCGAGCGGTTGCGCGCGAGCGACACGCTGTACGTCCCACTGTAATTATTCACGTCCGTTAATATTTATCCGCAGTGACGACGTCTGCGTGTTGAGTGGCTCGGGCACAGCTGCCATGATAAATCTGCACAGCACCGGACAAGATCAGGACAGTGTGCTGATCACCCACGTCCAAGGTGGCCCGATGACTGCTTCCACGGATTCTG
The DNA here is from genome assembly GCA_018906965.1 of Philotrypesis tridentata. Taxonomy (NCBI): domain Eukaryota; kingdom Metazoa; phylum Arthropoda; class Insecta; order Hymenoptera; family Pteromalidae; genus Philotrypesis; species Philotrypesis tridentata. The sequence continues at coordinate 4,727,161 of JACCIB010000002.1, forward strand.
AGAAAATCGGCAACCCGGTGCCGCCGCCTGCGCCTTCGGCTGCGACCGTCGGCAACGCCGCTCCCACGGATAAGAGCCAGACTGCGAAAAGTACCGCAGAAGGTACACCGGTGCCGGTGGCGAACGTGCAGCAGCAGCAACAACAGCAACAACAGGTGTCTACGAGCGTGGGAAATACAAGTAACGTGACCGCAACGCCGGCGACCAATCAATTGAGCAGCAAGCCGAGCAAGCAAAGATTGGCGTCTGAAAGTAACGACCACGAGGTGCCGTATGTGTTTCCGCCAAGCGGGTGTAGCCTCTGCCATCTACCTTACAACAAGTCTAGCATGAATTTTCAGGTATAGTGTAATTTATCAACGATGTTTTCATACATAGAAGCTTTTCTAAAAAAAAAAAAAAAATCAATATCTCTTCAGGTGAACGTATCCAAATGCGCAGTGTGTCGTCGTGCCAAAGTGCCAGACGTTATGTTTACAACGGTGGAGTTACCGGAGGGTATTCCGATGACGGGCCGTGGCTGCTTCATACAAGCCACTGTATGCAAGGCTAAAAAGGATTTACGCGGCGAACTCAATGCCAAGGAGATTTCTGACTGTTTGCCCTTTCTCGAGTATGAGTTGCACAGTTTATTGTTAAACAAGCTGAGGGTGCGCGGAATGAACGCAGCTTTCGGCCTAAAAGTACAGTTGTCTATTGGTGAGCGATTGGTAATCGGAATGGCTGTCGGTACGGCAGTGTATCTTACCGCTCTGCCGCCTCCTTCATTACCGCAGATAGCTACTGGCAATTCGTGGCATAATGAGGATCAGTTGTCGGAGATGCAAAAAAGTCTTGTAGAAACAGTTAAGAAAAATATGGAGTTTTATCAGCTTAAACCACTACCAGTAAGCATGGTCTTCGTCTGTCAAATAAAACGTGATATTTTTCGTCGCATTTTTCGTGAGTTAATATTTTTTTTATAAATTATTTAAGGAAACGGAAAACGGACGCTCGATGTCAGACACCGATGAATCCGAAGACGAACTTCCGGAGCTGGATCTTGGCTTGGGCATGAAAGATGTCTGCGTATTGGAAGTTGATGACGTAGAAGATATGGATCGTATTAGTTTACTGATGGATGAAAGGCCACCCAATGATTTCCACGTTGTTAATACAGAGAGTATACCTGGCTTGGAAGATCTCGAGATTGTTAGAAATCTGCAGATGTTTACTCAAGTACGATCTAGTTTTGATTGACCGACATTAACAAGTAAATATTTTTCCATTGTATACAAATTTATTTTACGTAGGTTTCGCGAGCGAAGATTCCGTTGAATCAAGCTACTTCAATGCCGTCCAAATATTTTGCACGCCTTCTTCAGACAGTATATTTTAAGCTACGTCGTATGGTACCATGTGCCTTATGCGACTTGCAATTTAAAATCGCGATGCCAGAACAAGACGAGATTCAGTTGTCTGTGGTTGGTATGGCTCTTGGACTCGGTGAACCAACACGCTATAATAAGTTTCGACGTAGACTGCTCTCTCATTCCATGAGCAAGGACCAAGTCAAAAGACAAGGTTGGTAAAATATTTAAAGAAATTCATGCACTTTTTGCAATGGTACAAAATAAATTTTTTAATTCTTTGATAGATGACAGCGATATGATCTTCAGTCTTGATGAAGATCATGCTGAAAATGGCAGTGCCGTTGATTCGACACCAGTCGTGCCCAATACTCCAGTCTCTCAGCAATCAAGCCAAACTCTCAATACTGGTGTTTTTTCTCAAAAACCAAGGCCCCGATCGCCTTTAAGGATCAGACATACGACTCATAGGCATAAACACGTACGATATTTTTAAATAGATTATGTTGATTCTTCTATTATTACAAGATTCGATATTCAAAATTAATGTTTTTCTATTATAGGTACCATTAAAAGAGCGATATGGGGTAGACATAACGCCACTATCTTATCTTCCTGGTGGTAGAATTGAAAGGTACCTGGGAAATTTAAATTTCTTCTTTATAAGAGAATCCAACTCTATTAGAGAGGTAAAAAGTATTTGATTTTCATATGTCGATTAATTGAAATTATAATTTTTCACTTCAATATTTTTATTTATTTGTAGAATGGTGGTTTGAGTGGTTTTATCCATAGTTTTGTCACGGAAGTATTGGCAATAGTTCGTGCTCATGTTACTGCTCTTGGCGGAAACGCAATGGTAGCCTTTTTTATGACTCAATGCGTTTTGCTACATAGCCCGCATAAAAATCAGGTATGTTTTTCAAAAATTTATCGTTATATATTTGAAAGAAATGATGATTTATTTTTCACGATTATGTTATGTAGAATATCATCTTTAATGAGATGATATATTTTGGGAATACTTTTAATATTTAGCTCCACTTCTATGCATTATAAAACAATGTAAAATACCACATTTCCTTGACGCAGAAACTGGATTTTCTACTCCAAATTAAGGCTGCTTATATTAGTAAATTGTGCAATTACCTCTAGCTCAGTTTAAAAGCAAAAATGATCTTCCACGTAGACATTTTTAGAAGTAAAATTTTACAGCATGGTGTCCCCTTGAATTTGAAATTAACTACTATAATACGCGATAAATCAAGAAAACGTATATACGCACTGAAGAATACTAATGAACAAATATGTTCTAGTGAGCTTTTTTCTTATTTTTTTTATATCTATCAAAATATATATTACTGGCTAAATCAATATCAATATAAAATTATTTTACATGAAATTCTAACCACTGATTTTCTGAATGTGTATCAAGGCAAATTACATCAAATTTGCTCTAAGTTAGCAACAAGAAATGGATACTGGAGAGTCGTGTTTGTTTTGGCATTTTTTAGGGTCAGTGTCTGATAAACGTTGGCGGTGATGTGGTGAGCGTGTCATATTTTGGTAATAACGATGGCAAGCAACAGCAGACGTCCAACGCAGCCGGCAACTGCTGACCCCAACCTCCACACTCAGCGCCTCCTTAACTTAAGCGTGGCACTCGTGCCTTCGGATTTCTAGAACAGTGATCCTAATCGCTGTACCCATCATACACTTAATAATCGAAACATTAAATTTTATCTAATGTTGCACATCGATTCCCTTGAGTAATCCTATTAAGTATTTGCGTTAAGAATTTATGCGAGAATTTCGGGAAGATTTAAGGTACTTAATCGATACACACTATACAGCCCTTCACTTTAGAACCTCAACATTTTTGTGATAATTTAGGGAAAGAAGTAAACGTGTTTTTAGAATGTGTGCTCATAGATGCATGAATTTAGGTACGTATTTGTTTTGTATGTAGTTTATATTTTTTTCGAATGCTCCTTGTCCTTTGATTAAGAAATATTTTTATTTTTTGTATATGATGATAATGTAAATATGGAAAATACGTTCATAAGATAACAATCAGAAAATACAATTATTTATTTTTGTAACCAACTTTTAAAGCCTAGTTTATACGACTTCACCAAGAATACTGTACTTTTTTCAGATATGTTACAAACGGGGACAAGGAGTTTCATAGTATGATGTTGATTACTACGTTGAAAAATTTTGAAAAAATCTTTTAGAGTGTGATGGCAAAATCATGATTACTTAATTATAGATACTAGAGCTGTTTTTTTTTTTTAGCAAGACGCAGTATGGAACATACATGAAAAGAAACATTAGGTTCATCAAGTAGAGCACCGGAAACAATTCATAAATATTTTTTTACGTGTAAAACTGTTATTATCAAAGATATAGAATGTAAAAAATTCGCGTGTCATTTCGGTTTTTCTCAATATACTTTGTTAATTTTTGTGACAATCCAATTTGATTTCTCATTGGTGCTCAGGTGAAAAACTGTTCTGATGTAAAAATCACCTTTTTCGTGTACTTATATCAATCTGTACTATTTTCATGCGTGTTCCCTATTACAGATTTAGCAGGTTGCATTTAAAAATAGTTAATAGCTGTGAAAATAATTCATCTTTTTATTTTTACAACTTGAATGAAAATGAATGTAATTGAAATTAATCTAGTCAATTTTTCCTTTGTGGATATCGACAAATCTTTTAGAATAGCAAGTTCTAATTTATCTCACGATTCTCCAAATTTCTGCTTGGTATCGCTGCCTTAATCGAAGACTCTTTTCCTATAATGATATAACAAATAGTCGAAACGACTCTGTGGAGGAGTATGGCGCATGACTTGGCTCAATTTTAAGTGCCAATAAACTAAACCCAGCGAGTTTGCTCACGATGACACTTGTTGATAAAAATGCACTTGAACTAATGATATCTCGTTGAGCTTTAGACAAAAGATAATTAGATGAAAAATTTGTTTATTATAGTTCTCGGTGCCCTTAAAATAGATTAAAAAAATAATAATAAAAAATCTGTCTCTAAAAGTCTGATAATGTGTTCAATATTCAAAGGTTCAAGTGTCATTTCACATCATGGTGTTAATAAGAACAAAAAAATCGAAATGTTATTATTTTTGTATGCAGAATGAGCATACGCGTGTAGGTGGATACGTATTGTTACAAAGAAAGTACATCGTTATATATTACACGTTCGTATAGGGTTCCCTTAAACTTCCTAATCTCGCTTGAAGTAAGTAAAAAGCCACTGTATCTAGTCGCCGTCGTCTCTGAAAGACACGATTACATATAAATTTAAAAGCAAGAGTGAATTACATTTCCTTTGCCATTTGAGATTCAATGCGCTTACTCCAATTTCTATTATTGTTGTTAATCAAATTAATCAAACAATCAAACAGTTAAATTTGTATCCTATTCTATAAATTGGTTGTGAGAGTGCGATGACAATTATTGGTTGTACTGTTGATTTATACAATAAATTAAAAATAAGAAAGAGTGTATAATATGAGGAGAGTACCTACGACCGGTTCGCAATACCACCAAAGTTGTTCATGAAATTTCATACTTTTAATCAGCGCATGTAACCCAAGCGAAGCAATTAAGTATGTAAATATACTTGCACAGTCGAGCTGTTGTATCATCTAATTGAATTAGACTTTCTCTTTCCCTCTGTTTACAAAAAAAGGTAAAAGAAAAGCGATTACCTATACGAAAGAAAGAGTGAAGTCGCTAGACTATCGCTTAAAGAGCAGAAAATAGCTGCACGCGTTTTAGCAGTATTGAAAGTGGTATGTAACTATACTCGCATGGGAACAGGAACATCGTAGAACATAGTCTATAGCGTATGCGATAACGTTTATTCGTTGGCTAATGTTACGACCTTCCGACTCGACGAATCGTGAATGAACTTGATTGTTCTCAATTCCGCATAAGGTTTTTTAATAACATTTCATTGAACCAATAAGCTCTGCGTGCACATGTACATGATGTATAGACTCTCGAAGGTCGTGGTGGTGTGCGCACAATTTGCGCAGAAAATAAATTCTCTTATAGGTTTACATGTTATTGCAAATAACTATGTGAAGAGGCATTGCTGTAAATATCTTGAATTGTTAATCGCATTCCGTACATGATTGCCACCATCACGAATCCCGAGTATAACGCGTATAAAAAGTAACGTTGTAGGAAGATTATGCATCCATTATATATGATAATCGTATTTGAGCGTCTATTTGACTACCGATTCTGTTTTGAATGCGTCGTCAAGTATAACTGCTCAACAGTATTTGTGAACAAAGAGAATTATGTAAAGAAAATGACATGCTAGTTGGAAATTGAAATAAAGACGGACTGTGAAAACATTTACAGAGTGTTTTGTTTTTTAATTACATACATGCTACAACAATTTTTTTTCGTAAACCTGCACTGATTGGAGAAAAATTATATACTTTGGATGGAACAATTTCAAAATTCATTTAACAGTGTGTTTAGTAAAGCTGATGCCAATATTGTAGCGGATCTATTTTTAATTTTACATAAAGATTTTTCTCGTGATTGTGTTGATTTTGGAGCCTTACGTAATTCTTCAAGTATGGACGTGTTTTTATTATATCAGTTAAAACAGACGTTCTTTTTACAGAAGAATTCTAATGGCCACATTTGAAAAATTTCTCAAGGGAAATTTACGTCGGTCTTCTTTCTCTTAACTTTTATAAAAGCTGTGGGACAGAGTCGAATGAATGACAACCGGAATCGAGCAACCGTTCAAAGGTTAATTAAGCGAAAAGTCGAGCATCTCATTAACAAAACGATGACCTGCCTACATTATGTTATGCTTCTCCGCCTTAAAGCCCCTTCTTCTTCCCTATCTCTCTCTCTCTCTCTCTCTCTCTCTCTCTCTCTCTCTCTCTCTCTCTCTCTCTCTCTCTCTCTCTACCTCCGTCGGTCTCTTTTTCTATTTTTTATATACATATACACGTACACAGCTTTTTACATAGTGCGTTTCCTGAATGCAACTCCATAATTAAATACATCATTTCTTGAATCACGTGTTCATGATTATTTTGCACTCGCAACTTAATTTGCATCTTATAGTGTGTTGACTCGCGTGCACAATGATTTATTGCGATTTTTCCGGGAGTTAATTCATCATTATAAATGTTTCAATAATTACGCATCATTCAATCGTTGCCAATGACTATGAGATATAGTACAAAGTATACACGGAACTCTTTGATCAAACGTAAGTAATAATTTAAGCTGTTTAAACATGCGTATGTCAAATCCGTCAACATGAACGTATGAAATATAAGTTTAAAAAATAAATTAAAGACACATCGTTCATATATATACAGTATTAAAGCAGTCATACACTGTAACATTAGAATATAATTAGGGATCAAATTTCTGAATTAACAAATATACAGCTTGGTTTTCATGATATTTACCATACAAAAATAAATCACATACATTTGAGAAGTTTATTTTCGAAAGTCATAACTTAACTTCTAGTAATAAAATAAATCTTTTTTTTGTATAAGTTGAATATATAGCTCCTATTTAATTGAATTCTTCAGAATTGGAATACGTACAATTTCAAGTACAAGATGAATAATTCAATTACAAGTTTTTTGTATTTGAACAAAATTACAATATTACGTATTCCATTCCTCAAACGCGATTTCGTGACGAAAAATCATGAAAAGCAAATTAAAAAAAAAAGGCTACGCCTCTCTGTCACATATATCCGAAAGCCTTGCAATTATATTACGTTCAACGTAATGGCAATAAAAAGCCTCAACCATTATTTAGAAGATGATTAAATGCTGCGTTTCTTATGTGCTGCATGAAACGTATATGAGTGGAAAAAAGTAAAACTCATCGTCTGACCTATACTCAATTTTTTTTTCCCACACTTTTATGCGCGCATATCGAATGTTGCCAATTCTCGGCTCACTCGCGCGCTTTCTCTTTCATATATAGACGAGCGAAATTTTCGAGACGAAGAAAATGAAAAAATGCCCACTGCGCCGATCTCTCCGTTATAAACGCAATTTATTATTAAGCTGTACATAATATGACATATATATATTCAAATGAACATGTTCTCTGGTGGTATGGCAGTGCTGTGCACGCAATACTGCGGCAGTATCAGTCGTTGAGGTGACAAATTGGATCAGATGAGAGGCTGGGCGTTGGCGAAGGTCGGCAGACCGAGAGCCGAGGCGATGCTGTAGAAGCCGCTGCTGGAGTCGATGGCGCAGCAGTAGGTGTAGCCCATCGTGGCGACGCTGAACTGCGGGTAGAGGCTCGCGCAGGTCGAGCGAGCCGTGCAGATCATTTCGGACGTGGTGACGGCCGTGACGTGGGGATTGTTGAGGGTGACGAAGACGACGCCGCGGTTGCGCGTCTGATCGACAACGTACTTGAAGAGGAACTTGGGCACCGGGATGGTCGAATTGCCGTTGACGTCCGTCGTCAGGGTGATCTCCGTGGGATTGCCTGCGGCGTTTGGAAAAAAATTATTATTCCATCATGTAATTTTTTTTTCTGGTAATGTGAGTTTACTGTGTGCTGACCGGTGCCGTTGTTGAAGGTGAGGACCTGGTAACCACCGGTCCACACGTCGAGATTGGTCGACTGCAGCGTAGCGGTTTTGCGCACGATGTCCTGGACCAATTGCCAATTGTTGTCCCTCACGCTCTTCCACATTGGGACGGTGTTTATGTAGAAGTACGTGCTGTCCTGTTGCGCGCGGTAATACATGTCCGATCGTGGGGCCAACATGCCCTCGACTAAGAAGTTGTCGCCTGTCGAGTCAATCGTCGATTTGAGTTTTTTAATGATTTCGAAGTGCGAAAAAATAGCCGATTTGATTGTGAAAATGCGTGACAGTTAAATTAGAGAAAACGAAGACATCGAGTTGAGCACCGTCATCGTTTTACAAAGTTCGACGGTAATATTCAAATACAGTGCAACTTTCCAGAGCTTTCGTACACTCACCAGTCAACGGAATATACGTGTCGACGAGCGTGGAGTCGTTCAGCAGCGTCATGAGCCGCGTCCTCTCGTTGTCCCGGGCGAACAAGCTCGAGCTCATCGTGATGTTGGTGTAGAAAGCGCCGGCCTGGTAAGCGGGCTCGCCGATCGAGAGCTTCTGCCTCTTCTTCACGGCGAGGACGACCTTGGAGTGGGCCCAGTGCGTCTGGCCCAGGGTCTCGTTGAAGCAGATCTGATCGATCGTCGGCACGAAGACGGACGAGCTGACGTTGAAGCCGATCTGGGCGATGGTGCCGTTGGGACAGCTCGCGGACGTGCTGTTGGCCACGGCGACGGGCGTCCTCGTGCACTTGACGAGCTTGAACGGCGCCGCGTAGCGCGTGCCGACGACGTCGAAGAAGCCGAGCCCGTAGCACCTGAGGCTCGCCTCGGACGCGTTGATGGCTCGGCCGAAGACCGTGAGCTGGTCCTGCGGGCAAGCCACTCTCAGCGTGCCGCAGAACGTGAATTTCAAAACTTTGGAGATCGACTTGGACGGGTAGGCGAACTCGTTGGAGTTGGCCTGGAGGAGCAGCGGCTGACGGTCGATCGCGAAGCCGTGCGTATTCACCCAGCAGTAGATCGACTCTGAATTTTTCAAGGGGCTTATTTACAAAACTCTGTTCTCTTCTGCCGTCGGTGGGCGGACGACACACGGAATTTTCGAGTACTTACGGGCCGGAGCTGCGCAGAGCGACAGTAGGAGGCAGAGAGCCGCAGCCACCAGAAATTGCGACTGCATCTTGGGGTGAGAGAGAGAGAGAGACTTTTTTCTTTGAGAAGAGGAAAAAAGAAGAGACGACGTACGACTGCTCGAGGCAGACGTGACACACTGGCTAATCCTCGATCTACTTCGTCCTTTTTATTCTGCGTTTCTTATCGTGGCTTCGCCTCGATTTTGTGCCGTGCCGTTGATGCGGCCGCGACGCTGTTTCGAAAGAGACGGATGTCTGCAGCCGCGGCGCCGAGCGAAATTATCGGGATTCCGGAGCCGATGAATCCGGGCCGGCTTTGCCCAATCCGGAAAATAAAAGGAGGACGATTGTAATCTTTGGGAGATGAACGCTCGCGTTCAAACGGCCGCTACGAGATTTTACCGGTAGAAGTTTAATTTCGTGAACTCCGCGCGCATCGCGGTGAATCTATCCAATTAATAACTTTCGAAATAAAGTTCATTGCGCCACGCGCCTAATAAAAGTCGCGTGTATACGCGTATATCTTCATTTAAAAATTCTTCATTCAAACGGTTTATTGCGCCAGGCGTAATAAAAGTCATGTATGTATCTAAGAGAGTAAACACGATGTTTAACTCTATTGTAGCTGGGTACTTCTCGGCACTTCATTCTGCTATTCACGATGATACTTTATTACTTAACGAGCAGAGTCGAAAAGCATGTTTTCATGTGAGAACTGCTCACCGATACGCTAATAATATAAAGAAAAATCTGTGCAAACAGTTCTATCCTTGAGAGCGTTCGAATTTCAAAAGTAACGCTCGTTTATTCATATCTGTACCGTATACAAGCTATACAACGTCGAACAATGTACGAGCTTATAGAAAACGCGAGTAGAAACAACGGGCACAATCGACCCGAATTCTCCCGTATTCAGATCAATGTCAGAGCTCCGCGTTTACGAAATCGAGGATTACTTACCGCCGCGAGAACATGTACAGCGTAAAGAACAAACAGAGAGAAAGAGTGAGAGCGAGAAAGAAAAAAAGTAGACAATCCTCGATAAGGCTCGAAAAGAAAGATCGATAAAGCGAAGCGATCGACGACTCATCGCCGTATTGTTTTCGCGATCGCATGCGCGTGTGTGCATTGGAAGTCTGATGCCGCTCTGAGACGCGAGATAAGCCTCGATCGGGTTGCGCGACTCCGCGTTTTCTTTTCAAAACTATGGGAAAGCCGCAACTGTTGCTCGTCGCGCGCGGCAGTGTACAGGCCCTGATAACGCCGGCAGACGCGCTCTCCTTTTCTCGGTCTGCTCTCGCGCGCACGAATTCGATGTGGGAGGCGTCCAAACGAGCCAAACTGTGTAGATCGAGATAATTTCTTTTGTTCTTTCTTTTTGTTTTTTATTGTACACAAATACAAATTTCACGCAAAACAATATACAGGCAGAATTCGGAGTGGAATCCAGTCGCGCGGACTTCCGTGGCGCCAGCTCACTCGACGTAATCGAGCAGCTCCATCGGCTTGGCATTGACATGGCTCTTGAGGTCGTCGAGGCCGAGCTGGGCGTGAGCCGTCTTGTAGAAGCTCTTGAGGCTGCAGCAGTAGAGATAACCGAGGCTCGGGTCGGCGTGATTCTTGGCGATCGCCTCGCACCTCTTGTCGGTCTTGCAGACGACGTTGCCGCTGGCCGGATTCTCGATCTCGCTCCTGCTCGCGTACGGATTGTTGACGACGAGGAAGCAGAGGGCCTCGTCGGCCGCCTTGTCGACGACGCACTTGTAGAGGACGCGGGGCACGGGTATCCGCTGGACCTGGCCGACGCGGTACAGGTGGAACGGGTGGCCCTCGAGCTCGAGGGTCTCGTAGCCGCCGACGTAGACGTCGAGCTCGCGGCGCTTGTGGAACGCGAGGTAGCGCACGTACTCCTCGACGAAGAACCAGTTGCCGGGATTGGCGTTGATCTGCTGCCACATCGGCACGACGTTCGCGTAGAAGAACGTGCTGTCCTGCTCGCTGCGGTAGAACTTGTCGGCGTGGGCGATCAGGTGGCCGCGGGCCAGGAATTTTCGGTCACCTGTGCGGGGGAGGAACGTATATACGTTAGTGGTTTTTTGGTAGAGAAAGAATTGGGGTATGATGACAATGTGATGCATTTCATGGCTGCTCTGATTACGACAACATGTGATTGCAGATACGTTACGGTGACACTATATTATGAGATTATACTACAGCAAAAGTGATGTGTAAAATACGCAAAATCGTACTTGGCTTCTCCGAGAGATACTTGTCGGCCTTGGCAGCGGAGCCGAGGATCTTCGTCAGCGTCTCGACCTCCTTGTCGAGACTGTAGGGCTCCTCCTTGGACATGTGCATGCCCTCGTAGAGGCTTCCGGCCTTGAAGCTTTTCGGTGGACTGGACGGCCTGGACTTCTCCTGGTTGATCGGCTCGATGACGGCGTGAGCCCAGAGCGTCTGGGCGTTCTCCTTGTCGTGGCAGAGGTCCAGGGTCTTGAGGAATCCGTTCTTGCCGAGCTCGAAGCCGATCTCGTAGCGATGTCCGCGCGCGCACTTGCCGATCTCCTTGAGCACGGCGTTGTAGCTCACCCTCGGCTTCTCCTCGCAAGTGATGTCCTTGAAGTGGACGACGTCGTCGTCGATGCGGAACAAGTCGTTGCCCTGGCAGGTGACCTTGTCCAGGTTCTTGCTCGGGCTCAGCTCCTCGTGCTCGACCAGGATGACGCCATCCTCGGTCTGCTTCGTGCTCGCCTGGTTCGTCTTGCCGGGACAGTAGATGCTGATGCTCTGGCCCTTTTTCACCCTCACGTTGGCCGAGTCGCTCAGCTCCGGGTACAGGTAGATTGGACTGCCCTCGCTCAGATCGACCAAATTGTGCTCGTCGCGCTTGGCGTTGATGACGCACTCGCCCGTATTCGCGACGGCTGCGAGAAATCAGAGGGAGTCAGTAAATCGGTTACATATGAGTCGTGCGAATTCAGATTGCGATTGAATGTTGGGGGTTGAAATGATTTCGCACTCACCTGCGGATGCCTCGTTGAGAACCGCGAGACCGAAGATCACAGGCAGCAGCATCGTGAATTCGAGAGCCATATTGCGAAACCTTATTGTTGCAGAGACAACAGAACTGTAAGCTTCGCCGGAGTAAATGCACAATTTTATTGAACTCTTATCGGCCCACATGAATATTCTCTTAATTATGCCCGCAGGAAATCGCACACCTGTATCAATTTCGTGGATTAAGATAAAGCTTCGCCATAATGTATAATGTGAATTTATGTACAAGTAACAATGCAAATTCGATAGGATTGATCAATAAACATGCTTTTTTTCCTACAGATCAATACGTTTCTATCGCTGTATTCATTTTTTATGATCCGCTGAATAACGATAATATTTACATAATAGGACCTCCCTGATTTCGTTAGTTCGTCAACTGTGTAAATTTGAGTTAAAAAAACAATAATAATACAAAGAAACTGATATCTTGCGAGGTATTTTTCTCATGGTGAAAAAAAAAATTCGAGACGTGTTGCTGTGCGCGTCGACGGTATTGAACTATTGTTCTATCTTACCTTGTTTTCCACCTGTTGTCACAGCGCCGCTCGTGAGCGAAACACTGAAGAAAATATGTACTTGTTGTGCAGAGCAGCGTACGGTCACGACTGGTCTGTAGAAAGTATACTCTGCCCGTTTACGAAACTTCAACAAATCGAGGAAAGTGAGCGACTGCTCTTAAGTATCTGGTGCCATTGGTAATTTACAGATTTACGTGGAACTCGCGTAGACCATTAAACTCATTACCATACTCAAAATTCAAGGAATTTTCCAACGCTTCAAACCTAATTCTCATAGTAATTAAATAGAATAGAATAGTATTATTCAACGAGGGCGACAAATAGGTTCTTAGGATCGAACCCAATTTAATTGTAAAATTGCAACTCACTGACGATATGTACGCGGATATAGACGTATAAATAGGAAGTTAGAATCGAACGATTCAGCTCTATCCTTCCTACTTATATGCTCCGAGTGTACAGGAGCAGGCGATTTCAAGGTCTCGAAATTAAAGTTTGTTCGTCCGCATCGATTGGATTCGCGAATACAGAATTCCGAATTCGCGTCGGTAAAGTAAGTTACAATTTTCCACCTTGGAAACCCCATGATAATTGCCGAAAAGGGTGGGCGCCCTTGTATACTTAGCGTTGAATATTAGATTTAACAGCTCTCACAAATTTGGCATTGGAATTCCAATGACACGTCCGTAAATCGCAGGCGAGAAGTCAAAAGAAAAGGGGGAAATCTCGAGAAATCCCCGAAAGCGGCGCGCGCATAAATTGGGGATTGATCTATTGCACAATTTCTCGGCAATTTGTTCGTCTTCCGCCATCCCTAACCTCCCCTGCCCTTAGCCGACGACCTGCATCTCAATCAGTTTCAATGCTTCGGCTCCACGCAATCAAACGCGCCGTTTCATAATTAATACATAAGTGCCGCGTTACAGTGCAGCAGAGCGTGCGGAAGCGAATATAAATCGAATGTTTACGGCTACTAAAAAGAAGTATAGCCCGCCGCCGTATGTATTATTGGCTGATGCGTCGTAGCCAATCGAATTCACAGATATAGAGAGTGAGCGAGAGAGAGAGAGAGAGAGAGAGAGAGAGAGAGGCGCGCACGCACGAGCGACGTAGAGATCTTTAATGTTGGAGCAACTCGTTCCGAATGCAAGAGCGTCGCCGTCTCTCTTATTTCCGTGCGAAACGACAGTAATTCACTCGGAGCTAACCCACACCTAATTTGCTCGAAGGGGGACGAGGCGCATGCGATATGTTGTGTACTATACGTATACGGAATTCCAAGGAGCTGTTTTCTCGCGAGCGAGAGAGAGAGGGAAAGTGAGAGGGACAGGGAGGGAGATAAAGGGGTAGGACTTGTATTAATGACCCTTTTTTTTAGCGCTGAGGATACACGAGAGGCGCGTACGTATATATACGATAATTAACGTCGCAAAATTTTTCAGACGCGCCACTCCGACCGTCAAGCGGACACCTCATATTTCAGGTGACGAGGAATATTCCTCTTTCTTGGCGACGTCGCGCGGCCTTCTTAGCCAGAGGTCGTGAACTCGCAAATCATTTCGGCGATAGAGTAAGGAAAGATGTGAGTTTCATGAAATAATGCCCGAAAGCAATTCGGAGGTATGTCGCGCGCAATACGAAAGCGAACTCTTCATTTTCACGCAGCTAATAATTCAGAGCTGAAAGGGTTAACGGCTTCTCGTTCGCGCGTATATCCAACGTAATATTAATTAATAATATTATCGGTGTATGTTACATTAAGAGTCGCTCAGTACAGCATTGCGGAGGATAAATCTTTTAATGGACGGCAATAAAAATTAAAATGAAAATTCGGTACGGCTCGAAAGACTCGAGGTCTCGGAGAGTTACTCGGGCTCGTCAAAAATAGCTTTCCATTCATTGCCGCAATTAAACCGGAAACGACGTAATACACCCCGCTGGACGGTATTGACCATACTGGATGACTTATTTTCGTAGGCGATGTGTATATACATGTACACCCAATACACTTGAGAGACAAATAAACGACGGGATGACGTCGAGTTCGGGGAAAAAAAGCGATACGAAAAGGAAATTGGAGATGTACGGAGAGTAAAAGGGAAAAAAAGGAGAACGTGACGTGGCGAAGATAACTGCTTCCATGGTTCATTTTAATTTGTCGCCTTAATTGGTGGCTGCGCGATAATCGCCTCGGAAACTAATAAATTTTCGGATCTATAGGTATACACCCGTCTATATCGGTGTATCGAAGCTGCGATGATTGAAACCCTTCTATCGCATATCTATATACAAACACATCCCTCGTGAAAATTCGAGCTTTGCCGAAGTGGTAATCGAATGCATGAATCTCCATCGTCTGTGTATCACACGTGCGCGAAATCCTCTCCGGTACGGAAAATTAAAAAAAAAAAGAAATGTAAACTATAAAATGTAACGTCGCGCACGTAATGTTTGGCGTATGTAATCAAAGGAATGAAAAATAAAATTCCAATCTGTAAGCGCGCATTCGACCCCCACGCGGTGCTCGCGCGCGGCTCTCGACAATCCGATATACCCTCTCGCTGAAGTACAAACAATTGCCGCTTTTCTCCTCTGTGTCCACATCAGTCGTGCACAGAGAGCAAGGGAGAGAGAGAGAAAGGGAGAGAACGAGCGAGCGAAGGGGAAAAAGCATCGGGAGTCGCCTCGCTGAAGCGGCTTTACTTCTCGGCAGAAGTAATCGACGGTGACAAGGTGAGGCTGGATTTTCCCGATGTATACACGACAGACGGCCGGCAATCGCTATGTACAAGGAGCAGCGCTACGGTACAGAGTGACGTCAGGCTGGCAATTGCCTATGAAAAAATCATTGGTAATCGCTATATACACGGTGCCAGCTGCGTATATATCCTGTGCGTTCGATTTCTTTCAGCGGCCGGCTTTATTTATTGGGCAATGATTGCCTGCGACACACACTAGATGTAATCAATAATCAATTATGTGCGTGTCTCGCTCTATCTCTATCTCTATCTCTCGGCGCTCGCTCCTCGATACTGCGCGCGCGTTTTCGTCGCTGAACGAGCGACGGACTTATTTTTTTATTTACCAAAATAAATTCCCGCTGTATACCCCCCCCCCCCACCCCCGATAACAACTGAGATACTCGTCTAGTCTCGTTCGTCGCTAAATTTTCGAGCGAGAGAGACTCTCGTTCCTGTATATACACACACACACACACACACACACACATTGAATACGTATCGATGCGGTTCTGTGGGCGTGTATGACCGCACAAGTGCGTGGACGTCTGCGTGGAAGACAAGTCTAATTGGTTGTAGCAGCCGAAAGTGGACCGTATCCGATACACACACGCCACCTCTCGAGTGCAGGGCTCTTTCCGAGAAGCCGTTTTCTTTGCGGAGAGCCCGTTGATTTATCTATAATTCAAACGTTTCTGTTTTTTTTTTCTGTTCGTGACCCGCTCGAAAGCGGAAATTTTTCAATCATTTTTTTTTTTTTTTTATGGAACGCACTCGGAAAACTAATTCGTCGCCGCAAGGGAATAAAATATGCATATAGCGCTTTTGCCGCGTGTGCTGTAGTTTAATTGCCGTACGTTAATGCGCGCAGCCAGATAAAATTAAGGCGAAGGCCCATAAATTGACAGCGTCCCCGCGCGCAGCTTCTCAAAGTGTCATTAAAAATAAATCGCTCGTGAGGGGTAGGGGAGGGGCCGTGTATGTGTAGCAGCGAGGGAGGCGGAGGATCGTGGATTCCGGTTAAATAATTCAGTCTGTCTAAATATTCAGAGAGAAACTTTATATACATATATATTCAATATATATATACTCCATAATAAATATATAATCATTCTCGTACGTTATTCCATGCACAATATGTTGCTGTTGTTCTTGTTGTTGTTGCTGCTGCTGTTGTTCTTGTTAGATAATTTTTCTTGACACTGGTTTCTTTGCTGTTTGTTGCTGTTGTTGTTGCTGTTGTTCCGGCTTCTCCGCATATCGCGTGTCGGGGCTTATTAATAATGCGCATCTCGAAAATGCAAGCGGTTGTTTGCGAGGACATCAACGTTTACGTGCAGCGAATCGCCGGAGTCGTTCGTTCTCTCTTTTCGCCCCCTCTGCACACCAGCTCTCTCTCTCTCTCTCTCTCGCCCACTCCCGAGCGCGTCTTCCTTTATGTATACAATACGGGTATATTATAGCTAGTCTGAGTTACGACAAACGATTTCTCCTGGCGCCTCGCGTGTATAATAAAATGCATTATTATCATCGCATGTGTGTGTGTGTGTGTATATATATATACGCGGTAAAGAAGACTTTTGCTCTCGGAATCACGAGCTTGCAACACCGAGCGAACTATATATATACGCGCGCACGTGTCTATAAGAATGCGTGTCTGAGATTATTGACTTGTGTATTAATCGCCATACCAGCAGCTGTTGCACGAAAACGAAGGTTTAACGCGAAACGATATGACGCGCAGTGTGGGTCGGCCGGGTCTTTTTGCCCAATATACGCACGCGGTGTCTTGGGATGCCTACATGCGTGTGTCTTATAATGAAGGAAAGAAAAATGAGTTAAGTACAGAAAAAAATATTAATGATAGTAACGTAATCGACTGTAGTTCCGATGGCGTTGGTTAACAACATTAATTATGTCAGCGTGGGTTTTTCTCTCTTAGCGCGCGTCTCCGCGCTGCGTTTGTCTCGAGTGTCTTTTTTCAGAGCTTCTTCTTTCATTTTTTTTTCTTTTTTTTTGGCGGGGGTGTGGGAACACGAAGAGAACATTCACATCAAGAGTCGTAATTTATTTTTGGCATATCACGAAATGATAAGATACGTATATATACACTCATTTGTGTCGTGCGAATATAAGACAGAGAGGAGGCCGTGGGAGTAGTTAATTTCAAGCCTTAATATTACACCTAGTCAGACTTTCGTTGCCGCTTCCGCTCCTGTCGTACGATGCGTACGTATACAATGAAATCAAGGATTCGTAAAGTTTGATTTGCAAAGAAAAATCTTTCGACTACAATACTCATTGTGTTGTGTACGTAAACTGTTGCTGACGTTATAATACTGAAAAAGAAAGTTAAATTAAACGAATAATACCATTTGTCGACGTTGCGAACAAATACAAAATACTGCACTGGATATATAACGTTGTACAATATATGTATAAGCTATATAAATTTAGATGTATATATGTATGTGTGCATGTGTATGTGCATGTGTGCGTGTGTATATCTGTATCAGAAACTATATACCCTTCCGGTCGTCGATCGTTTCTTTTCTTCCATTCTTCTTCTCTTTTTTTTACAGCCGAGTAAACAGCGATGAGCGCATACACATGACGATTTCGAATCAGCGAACGGCTTATATACTCATACAAAATATAAGGGTTTTTTTTCTAAACATGGGGGGGGGGGCCGATGAATCATTCATAAATCTATGCTCTCTCTCTCTCTCTCTCTCTCTCTCTCTACATCTCTCTCCTCACCTCGTCGTCCTTTCCTTTGAAATTTTTCATTACTTTTTTTCTATCTCCTCCTCTTCCTCCTCCTCCTCCTCCTCCTCCTCCTCTTAATTAACTCATACATACACATTATCTCTTGCTGTACACGCTCCCGTCGTTCAATGTAAATGTGTGTGTATTTTTAGTACACGATTTTATATATATATATTTATTGATTCGCTGGTAATAACTGATGTTGCGCGCTCTCTCCCTCTCTCTCCCTCTCTCTCTTTCTCTCCATTAATCTCGTCGTCTGCACTTCCCGATCCCTTAGCGCCGTCTGCCGAAACGAAGGAAGACGTGGTCGACGTCCTGACGCTTGACTCCGCTGTCGGGCAGAGGAATGCCTTCGCGAAGCACTGGAACTGGAAGAGAAGGAGAGAAAACAAGTGTATTATACACTGCGTTCTACGTCGCGAGAGAGGCTGTACGTATGCGCGACGTAAAATTCGAGTGTAACGAGTGCGCGACATTCTTCTTTCTTCCTCGAGAATCATCGGCTCCGGTATATCGCGAGATTAGAAATTTCTCATTTTCGCTGCGCGTGGGGGTGGGTGGGGGGGGGGGAGGGAGAGAGGTTGGTGGGAGAGAGAAAGCTGGTAATCTTCTCGTATTGGATATCGCAGCGCCTCGTGTAAAAGCTCGTCCGACAACTATATAACCGAGTTTCAGCTCGATCTCCGGTGTACTCTCGGCGTCTTTTAGTCTCGCAGTCTCTCGCTGGGTCGTCGCGTGAGTATAAAGACTTGTGCAGCCGTCGCTCGCGCGCGCGCCTCGTGCGGTGCGCGTGGAATCGAATCTCGATCATTAACTTACGTGAGAAATTCAATTTCGAGGGAAAAGCTCGAATTTTCGAAAATTCGCGAAAACTCAAGGCCGGCCGGTGCAGGAATTTTTTAATTCTCAACGACTGTAATCAAGCCGAGAGATTTTCGATAACGATTGTTTCTCGCGGGTTTTAACGGTTCTGCTGCTGCTGCGTAGCCCGCGGCGTTCTTATAATCGCCCGTGGAATAGCACGAAGTTTAGCGCGCGCGCTTCTTTTCATTAATTCCGGATTTTAAGTGGTAGGGGAAATCGCCGTATAAAAGGCTTTAAAGATTAGCCGGGGCGATTCTTTAGCGTAATAAACAGCGATTCAGCCAACGACGCGCAAAGTGTAATGGACGCGAGCGTTTCTCCTCTCTCGTTTCACGAGGTCGTTTACAATCGCGGCACATCCCGTTTACAGCCGCGCTACACGTGTCGTTTGACGCAATCATTAACGAAAAGTGACGGAGGGTAGGGGGGGGGGTGAGAAACGAAAAGTCAAATGCTCACCCTTGTCATTGATGTAGTTCTCCATGGCGGAGCCGAGCTCGTAGATGGTCGACAGGGCGGCGCAGACTTTGCGAATCCTGGGCGGCACCTCGTCCAGCAATCCTGGGCTGCACTGGGCCGGTGGCATGGCGTGGGTCACGCGGCAAAACGTCGCCAAAATCGCGCACAGGCAGAGCAATGCCAGCATCCGCCCGTGTTTCCTGCTACAACTTCTGCTGCTGCTGCTGCTGCTGCTGCTGCTGACGCTGCTGTATTTCATCGCTGCAATCAGACGCGAAGCGACGGGGGTCGGAGGAAAATTAAAATCTTGCATTGTTGAAAATTGCGCGCGGTATTCGAGTTGATTTTCGCGTCGCGTTTTAACGAGGACTTTTTCCGAACGCCGGGCTTATAAATTTCAATGCGTAATGTAATCGGAATCAGTATTTCGTGAAACATTTTGAAAAGCTCGTAACGTCACGCGTATCTTTTTAATGATGCGCGTTTTATATCATCGCAAGTACACTGATAGGGTTTTGAGGTTAACAATTGCATTGATTTTTGTACGAACCCACGCTGTAATTTAAACGATAAAAAGTACAATAAGTTTATCCTTTTTTGGAAAAATCTCCATTACACCTAAGTCTAATTGGAACGTTGAATTTTAAAAATTTTGCGTCATTTATAAATTATTCAATCCGGTCATCACCTTTTTTAAGGTGAGAGAATAGAATATTCCGAAAAAATTCTTTGATAAAGAACACCCGATTACGTATCGCATTAAATTTTTATTCTTATTTTCCCGCGAAAAATTTCCCTCAAACTTTCGCTTTGAGGCTCCCATTCCGTATCACAATAAAGTACACGCGTTTACATAAAATTCCATCCACCTGTCACCGTAAGTATTCGCGAAAATTCGTTCGCAAAAGCGAGTTTTCGGCTTGCTCGGGAAATTCCGAGGAAAAAAAATTATTAACAATACCCACGCGCTGTGCGTGCATATACAAAAAGCCTTAGCACACGACCTATCCTGAAAATTCGTGACGCGTACGCCCGTGGGTGTATGTAAAGCGCCGCAGCGAATAAAGCCGAGCTTCATTTGGGCTGCCCGATAACACGAGGAGCTTGGACAAACTGCCGGGCTGTACAGCGCCTCGGCGAATCGATTTTCCAAACGAGTTTGCGGTGCAGCTTCTCGTCAGACTCTTATACACGTTAAATCCAGAGTGTGTATACGTAATATGGACTCTCCATTTTTTTTTCTCTCTCACTTTTTTTCTCTCCCTCTTCGTTGGGGGGGGGGGAGGTGGGGAGCAATTAACTCCGAAGCCCACGCGCCAAAGGCCCAAAGACTTTACGAGGCCACAAATGAACCGTGGAATTCGTGCGTAGAGACGCAAAATTCATCAATTTATCCGCGCGCTCGCTTCCGCTGAGAAAAGGTAGGTGCTTTTGCCAATTGCCGAGGCTGTCTACTCTCCCTCCCCGAAAGCTTTTATCTGCTGTCGCTGGATCTCGAAGAAAATTTCTGTATGTACACGATGTTAGAGGCGAATATACAGCTATCAACCATCGGATCAGCTATCGCGTGCGTCCGTAGGATTGCTGATTCACTGACTAACGGTATCGAGATTCGCGGACAAAAACATTAACACCTCAAAAGAAATTTGGTCGTATGGTAACCAAATATTGTATATTGTATGAATTTGTATATTGTTCGACGAAGCTTTGTTTCAAACTTTTTTTCGGCTCAAGCGTAAGAAATCTATTTTTATACTTACCACGCATACATGTAAGTGGAACGAGGATTCAAATAAATTTATTTGTTTTGGGGAACCAAATTCTTTTCTCAGTGTCGCGAGAAGCTTGCGGCGCGTACCTGTATATATAGAAAGAGAGAGAGAGGGGGGGGGGAGTCAAAGGCGAAGGCCGAAAGCTAATTAACATTGTTTTGTTTCTCTGGCGAGTCTTGTATACCCTGCGTGTATACATATACCTATACGTAACGTCAGAAAGCCGGCCGTTAAGCAACCCAAACAAGAAGAAAAACTGCTGCCGCAGACAAGCCAGGCGACGTGTCAGACAACAATGGCCGGGAAGTGAGAAAAGCGCGAGGCGGCTTATACGTATACTTCGTTTTCGAGAGCAGCCCGAAACAAAAATGCGCGCGAAAGTCGAAATGTGAGAATGTGTAAGCCTACACGCGCTGTGCAGCGATATATATTCGGCTGGAATATGTGTGTGTACATATAAGTATATAGCTCGATTGCCGACGGACGTGTAATGAGCTTTAGATGCGATACGACGTCGCGGGGACTGCCGGAGAAGAAAAAAAAACTATATGGAGCACCGGAAGGGATGCGACGTAATACGGAGTAAAATGAACTGTTCTATATGAAACGGGCATATATGATTTCGCGTATATTGTGGGAGGGGAGGGGGGAGGAGGGCGAAGGGAAAAACTCATTTCTTTATACCTTTTTGCCCAGAGCGGCCGCGTAGGTGTATTCCTTACACGCGCATACTTGCGTACGTATATATATTCGTACGCGTATATAGATCGTGGAAAATTGTTGGATATAGTAATAATAATAAAAGCGGAAATAAAATGCCTCTCCCAGCAGTATACATTAACTTAATATTTTATCTCTTGATACTCACATGTGCATTCGTGCATCGCGCGGGAGAATGTGTGTATCGAGTATACGCATTTCCGTTTAAGTTTTTTACGGCTTCTATATGCGTTGCAAGGCTATACAAAAGTCTCCGTGCGCCATACGTGCGTTTGCGCGATGTTTATGAAAATGAGCCACTGCGTGCGGAAATTCGCGAATCTCGCGCTTCCGCGCGGCAATCTGCACCCGCCGCACTGCGAGAAAACTGATATTCCTTAGTGTCGAAGGGACGCGTTTTCTGACCCTCTCGCCCCTCCCTCGCGAAGAACGGATTCTTCGAAGGGGTGGGAGAGAGCCACGGGGGGGGGGGCTAAGAATTTTCCGAGATATTCGAGTGTCAAAAGCGAACTTAATGTAAATTCATGCCCTTTTGCAACGCGAGACTCCACGACGCGACGTATATGTTCTTGTTGCGCGCACGTAAGGATATCGTATTTACGGAAAATGTATTTACGCGCGTCTTGTAAATATACCGTGGGAGAGAGGACGAATCGAACAGAATTATACCACCTCGTCTCGACGAATCTCAAGGAACTTGCGTGCGTATGTATGTATACATATATATACGCGTGTGCGGTGGGAAAAAATGCAGTGCGCGAGATTCCGGATATAATTAATCGGGAGAGCCAATCGCGGAAGTCGAGCTGACGAGAGAGAAGAAAAGAAGGATTATATCGCGCGGACGTTTTTTACTCTGGGCGCGCGCGCGCGAGGAAGTGCGGATGATTAAATTTGAATTTCCCGCTCTTTTTCGCAGAATTTCATTAAACCCCCGCTGATAGAAACTGTCCCCAACATACATACCCTGTATGTATGTCACCTTAAGCTCCCCCTCGCCTCCATTTAATTATTATCAGAAAATACGCTGCGTTTGACGCACTAGTCGCGGAACTCGTCTATACTTCCTGTATTACGCGCGTGGTGCACATTTTACAACGAGCTTGTCGCGTATATAGAGCAACAATTTCCAGGTGTCGTCGTAAATTAGTCGACGAGAGAGAGAGAGCGAGAGAGAGAGAGAATATATGTATGTATAAGTTATCGTAAACGTGTCGGCTTAAGCTTCCGACGGCTACAACCTGTTGCTGTCCTCCCTCTCGCACACTCAGTATATATATACATATATAAAAGTTACAGGGATCGCGTATGTGTGCTTGCGAGCTTTTTCGAGCCCTTCTACACCCTTGACGCGTTATGAGAGCTTGTATGCGTATTGCGTATACATGTGTATGATGGTCCACTGAGACACATAAGTGTCAGGAATAAACTCTACTGTAAAGAAAAATGTAAACGTTCAATTAACTGTTTATGTTAAATGCAAATCCGCTTGAAATTAGAAAGAATATTAGACCGAGCCTTGAACTAGCCCAAACGAAAATATCTCTTATTCACTTTGATAAGGAAAATGTACCACCAGGTAGTACACAAACATCGATTGACGACTTATACACTATTCCGTCGCAAAAATCAGCGCATTTCCTGGGGATCGTTATCGAGTGCAGATTGTCTTTTAACGCATAAACGGCTGTAGTTTCAACAAAGTGTTTCCATAATATAACATAATCTAATCTACATAATTATTAATTATAATAACAGCTAATCATGGTTTAATGGAAAAAGAGGATTATACGGAAAATTCATCGTTACCCTAAATAGAATTACAGCTGATCATTATATAAATGGCCGTCTTCATAAACTTTCCCAAAAATATAGTCACTGCATAACGATAAGTGTAAATGCACCCACGCATCTGAAAATATACAACCCATATTGTGTGGCACTAACCTTTGCATAGTTCTGAGAGAATACCTAAAATTCTTTGTAATATCATAAACATTTTTTTATGACATTCTCCTTTTCTCTACGCACACTTCGTTCAGCAATCCCGAAAAACAAAACCAACGCATATGGAAAAAAACCGCCCAACAGTCGGTGTCCGATCAGTTTCTCGCGTGAAACGGAGAATCGAAGCTTTGGCTCTCGTATGTTTTTCGATTTACATGTAAATTCGCGCTAAAAGCATTAGAAGCTTCGGCACTCCCAAACAAATAAATCCCGCACCTACAGAAAAACATCTATATTTACAGCCCGACGGCCGACTCTCTTTCTCTCTATGTATATACGAAAATTAGCCATCCCTTTCACGCGTGTGTATCGTTAATAATTCATTGCATCCGTCGCATTTGCAGTGCTGGGACGAAAGTTTTCCTGCATAATTCGGGATTACCTAGATATACCCAGCTATATATGCAACACACACGTGATCGCAACGCTAACGAGCCCCTCTCGGCTTTCGGTTACATGGA
This sequence comes from Philotrypesis tridentata, assembly GCA_018906965.1. Classification (NCBI taxonomy): domain Eukaryota; kingdom Metazoa; phylum Arthropoda; class Insecta; order Hymenoptera; family Pteromalidae; genus Philotrypesis; species Philotrypesis tridentata. The sequence continues at coordinate 4,751,645 of JACCIB010000002.1, forward strand.
AATCCTGATAGAAGACGAGATTTTCTTGGAGATCTAGTGTTCTAATTTTTTTTTTTTTTTTTTTGCGACGCATTGGACTTGGACATTTACTCGGTTGTATATTAAGTACTGGTATTCGAATTTAGTCGCCGTCAAACTCGATGTAATGCAGACCACTCCGATGCAGTGGGAAAACGAAGAGGAGGGAGCCTCGACGTAGCAGTTGAGAAGTAACTTGTTTCTGCGTTTGTATAACTAATTATGGAAACCAAAATGATGGCAAACCGCAAAACAAGTTTGCTTTTCGATTTACAGAAATGCCACGTCATTATTCAAAAAAATTTTAATTTTTAATCTATCTCAATTGATTTTTAAATCTTGCCTTCAACATTGTTTCCTCAAGGTCGAATAAGATTAGCTAACCGATGAGCTTCGCGACTTTGCTTTTCCAACTTTTCGAACAAATCCTATAGAACTGCGAAATTCTCAACTCGCCGTCGGCACCGAATTATCTATGTTACACTCTCGTCACAGGCCAATTCCGACAGCTAATCTTTCGAAATCCCAACGACTGATTGGGGAATTAAGCGCGAGAGAAGTGCAATCAGAAGGGAAAAATATCGTTTTTACGGTATTAATTCCCTCTCTCGAATCAGCTATAAATACAGTCGTTCCGGTACACAACGTTGAACGTACACTTCCCCACGTTACACACACGTACATCACGTGTGCATAAGCAGCGCAACGCGAGAGCGAGAGAGCTTTGCGATTTGCATCGTGAATCGAGAAAAAAAAATCAAGTTCGCGCGTCAAAGTAAATATTGATTGCGCAGCTTGCAATTTCACGTCGGTGTAATAATCGAGTCGCTGCAGAGAGAAAGAGGAGTGGATATACACATCCAGCCGGCTGTGCAAACTCGACGGGCAGATTTTTCCTTTGTTATCGACTCGCGCGCGCGTTTAATCGCGGATCATACACACCCTCGCTCCCGATAAGACACTTGCGATTCCGCGGTATCTATGTGTACTATCCGTCAACGGAAGTCGTCGGCTATTTTTCTTTTCTCGAAATTAAAAAAAAAAAAAAACAAAAGAAACGAAAAGTCTCCCCGACAAATCGCCAATCGCCGCACTGAGCTTGCGGGAAAAAGAGCGCGCCTGACCTTGCTAAAAGCTCTGCGCGCCGAGAAAGCGGCAGATGCGATTTCGATCAATCTTCCCGGCGAAACCCGAGAGTAAGCGTGCGGCTTCGCACGCTTGGGAAACGCGAGCAATTTTCGTCGCGCCCGAGAGCTTATTTCCCAGAACGCAGCCCCGCACACGGCGGCGCACAGCGCGTGTTGCGCGTCATGAAATTCGCGTTATACGCGCGCACACAGCGACGCCGACGTGGGAGTATACACCAGCGAGAACCCGCGCGAATTTTCGTATTTCTACACCGCGTTTACGCGCGCGGCTCTGAATTATATACGCGCGGACTCGCAGCTCTCTCGCGGTCGTCCTCGCGTTGAATTTCCGGGTCGTGTAGTAGGCGACGACGAGAGAGAGAGAGAGAGAGAGAGGAACAATTGAAATTCGAAGCTTTCGAGCTTTTTCCCGTCCTAATCGGCGCCCTGTGATCTTCCCAGGCCGGGATTTCCGAGTGTACCGTATTGCACGTATATATATAAGGCCGTTGCGCAGTCGTGTGAAGAATGACGCCTCTTCGCCGCGAGAAATCTTATTTCATACCGGAACCTTTTACGCCGCGTACTCCCGTATACGTAAAAGCTCCGACTCTCAACCGCAAATCCCGCACCGACTGGCGGATCCTCGTCTGCAGGAGACGACTCTCTCGTTTCCCGAGTGTAATACACCATTGCGACACAATTACACACGCACCGAGCTATACTTACATACGGACGCCGTACAATGGGACCCGTTAACTCAGCCATTATCGCCTTTATCGTTCTCCGACTCGCACCTTGCGCCGCATAATCATTCCAGACGCACTGGCTGTCCGGCACATTTATATCGAGGCGTATTGCTCTTGCCGCGTGTGTTACTGCGAATCGGTTCTCGCGTCGAAGACGACTTTGGACGATTGACTATACCGGGATGCGTTATATATTTGTACACGTGTATTTATACTGGTATAGCGCGGACGTGTGCGAAACGCGTGTTTTATTCGAACGGAAAGCGAAGTCCTTCGTAAATCCATTACGGGAATCGAGGGGGATGTGAAGCGCCTCGTCGGCGCTATACGATTCTCGTTGGGACGTCGAGGAGAGGCGGCTGAAAAGCATATCAGCTGGAATTGCGCGAAAAATTTTGCTAGACGCGCGCGCATTTTTCTTTTATATAATGGCGTTAGAAGTGTGATATTTGCGCGTTTGTCGAACTAAAGCTTTACTTACTGCCGGAGATTTGGGCGGAGAGCCGCGCTGGAGCTCGATTGAAATTCAAATTTGAATTTCCCGCGAAAAAGACGGTTCGTTCTCGCTGGATCCTTCTCTCTCTCTCTCTCTCTCTCTCTCTCTCTCTCTCTCTCTCTCTCTCTCTCTCATAACGAAATTAAAGAGACGCATACAGTGCGCAAGTTGGCACACACATACACACACGCGTGAGCTATATACAACAGGCGTATATATACACGCGGAATTTTCCGAGAGCATTTCGCGGAAAAATGAAGGATATATAAGATAACCCGAGATCAGCGCACTTTTATACTCTGTCATTTATTCCCAGCTTTAGCTCCGCTGATATAAAAGTCTTTCTCTCTCTATCTCTCTCTCTCTCTATCTCGGTACGCGTATTACATCGTACGTCACGTCGAGTTTACAGCGAGCAAAAGTTCGATTGGCTGTATCACATCGGGGAGGCGGACGAGGACATATAATTGACGCGTTTTATACGGCGGAAAATTCGCTCTCCAAGGAAAAGCCCATTGCGATAGCGCGAAGGACCGCGCGCGGGCGATTCCGTTAAATTTCGACGCCCCGACGCTCGAAACAGCTCTCGTCTATCCGCCGAAACGCCGAGCGTTTATGCAGCACCAGAGACGAGAGGGATCGAGAGCGAGCTAATTTGATTTTTTCCCGCCCGCCACGGAGCTTTTCTCTCCCCGGCACCACCGCCGCCGTCAGTGATAAATATCGCTGGCTCGAGATAAATTTTCCGGCGAGTAAAAGCTCTCATCTCCTTAAACAAGCTTAAGATTCATAAATTAAGGAGGCGCGAACAGCGTGTATACAGAGAGTGAGAGAGAGAGACAAACATAGCGAGCTCTCAGCGATCAGTCGATAGCGCACGACACAAATATAGCGGAATGTCACTCGATTCCCCGAGTAATTTACGAGCTTCTCTCGCTCTTCGCGACGAATTCGAGTAGGGTGTACTCTATACACTTGCGCAGAGCTTAACGCAGATCCCCGACTTTTTTTTTCATTCGCCCTGCGGCTGTTCGGCGAAGACTCTTTCCCCGCACGATATATATACGCGTACGCGTAACGCACAAAAGCTCGTGTACGTACATTACGCTATTCAAGGCAGAACGAGCCGAGCGTAGGTGCCGACGATCGAGCTTGCAAACTTGCGCCAATGCGTTTTTCTCCAACTTAAACTTTCGCTTCCGCCGCCGTCGCCACCTCTTCTCTCTCTCTCGTCGCGGCCCGGAAAAGCTCGCCGTCGCGCAGTACTTCGCGAAAAAGAAGAGAACAAAACTCGAGCCTCGACTTTCTCCGTCCTTTCCAACTTTATTGCATACCTGGTGCGCTCGGCGCACGGCGACAAGCTCTCGCGTTTCGTATGACGCTTACACGTATACATAGACTCGCGTAACGCCGGCGAAATTCATTGTCGAATACGCGGGGGTAAGCTGCGCCAAAGGACTCGGCAATCCTCCTCTCGCGAATTTCGCCGCGGACGAGCTTGCGCGCGCGATCAAAGTCACGAGCTTTTTTTCCTCTCTCTCTCTCTCTCTCTCTCTCTCTCTCTCTCTCTCTTTCCGGATATATACGCGTAATTCGTCGGTCGGAACGCGGCGCGCACGTATGTCTATACCGTATACAGAGGCGGTGCGCGAAAATAAGCCCGTGCGTACAATAGCGGGCTGATTGACCGGGATCAGCGTCGTGTCCGAGAAAATTGGCTTTCGCCGCAAAAAATACGCGTATGTTATGTACAAAAGGTGTCCGCGCGCCCGCATAGGGATTAAAATGAAACGGAGACGCAGATGTATTCGCTATATATGTTATGTACTTGCGTGAGTGCGCGTGTGCGTGTGTGCGGGGCAAGGCAGCCACCTCGAGTGGCAAATAAAGCTCGAGCTTTCGCGTTCCTCTAAAGCAGAAGAAATGCGCGGCGAGAGTCGCGGCGACGACTAGTGAAGAGTAACGGACGGGGGGCGGGCGGGTGTATTACACTAGTATACAGCCGCGCCGAAATGAAAAGTCGCGCTGGAACGATCGATCTAATTACCCGAGACAGAGACAGAGACAGAGTGACACGGAGCAACAGGTACACCTCTCGCTCGCCAGGTATATGTATATACTACACGAGCGACATAGAGATTCGTGATGGATGTATAGGGGACGACGGGAGATCGCGAGCTTTTGAAAAATTGCGCAATATACGACGACGGCGCGCGTCCCGAGCGTCTGTTCGATGTCGACGGAAACGCGGTGTACAGGGGGCGGGGGGTTATATAGAAAAAGAGAAGAGTACGAACTTCCCGATTGCACACAGCCTTATATATAGAAACGGGAAGCGCGCTTCTCTTTCGAGGGACGCACCGCTGCTCGCGCGCGTATTTCCGGGGAGAGATGCCGAGGCAGAAAGGCTTTTGTACCGACGCGTATAATATAACGCGTGTATCGTCTGCGCGCCGAGGACAGGGCCAGTTTCCGCTCGTGAAAACCCCGCGTCTGTATACATACCGTAGATACGAACTTTCCTGCTGCGCGCTCGTTTATTGCCCGTCTCTCTCTCTCTTTCTTTCTCGATCTCTCCCTTTCATCTCTGGGCGAAACACACGCGCAGAGAGAGAGAGAGAGAGAGAGAGACGGAAAAAGGACGAAACTTGAATAACACTCACCTGCCGTTGTGCTTGCAAGCTCTTCCCGCGATCCGCGAATTTCTCTCTTTCTCTCTCTCTACCTCTCTATTCCGCGGGTATATCGCAGCAAACGATCTGCCGAGCCTTAGTGTCCACGTATGTGTCTGTGTCTATGTACAGGTATGTACCGAGATGAAGAAGCTCTGCTGCTGCTGTGCTGCTGCTGCGCCGCGATGAGGAAGAAAAGAGGAAGCTGCGGAAGAGCTTGGGGACCGTGTCAGGCGGAGTGTGATGGCTCGGCCGGCGGCGTTCGCCCTTAAATACACCGCCGCAGCTCAGAGGGAGCGAGAGAGAGACGGAGAGCGCACTCGCACCTCTCGTGTATATACGCCGTCGCGGTGCGGGGTGCTATCTATACAGCGATGTGTACGTGTGTGCGCGCGTGCAGATCTACGTGTGTATACCGGAGAGCAGGGAGAGAGAGAGAGAGAGAGCGCTGTATGCGTGCGCGCGTCTTTGCTCTCTCTCTCTCTCTCTCTCTCTCTCTCTCTCTCTCTCTATCGCTCTCTCAGCGCTGCGCGCGTACGAATATATATATATATATATATGTACGTATATACAGCTTCTGTACCTCGGCTATATATACGGGAGCAGACGCCACGGTGTAATGAACGTTGGCGTGCGCAGCGTGTATTATATATATCGCCGCGCGGTGTGTGGATAAGGGTATATAGGCGCGCGGCGGGGAAGAGGGATATACTTACGCGCCCCTTTTTTTTACTGCGAAATCCTGTCTGTAGGGGTATATAATATGTAGATTTTCTTTTTTGTCGATGCGAGGGCTTCGTACATAAGGCTATGCGCGCGCGCGTGCGTGTGCAAAAGTGAATTTTCGGGCTGCGGATGCAAGAATTTTAGGGGAGGCAGGTGAGACACTTAGCGGCGAGGATTCGAGATCGCGAGGCGCGCGAGCGTTGGTGTATTAATCGTAAATGCGGGGACAGTTGCGATGATCGAGACGGAGGGGGCAGTGCGCGCCGATATAGCTGTGACGCCGCCCACGCGCTGCTGTAATCGCAAAGTGCTCTCACTCTGTCTCTCTCTGCGTGGCCCTGCGGACGGATTCGATTGAATAGAATATTCAGGTGGAGAGGGATTAGAACGGTGTGGAAAACGATCGGTCGTATTTTATGCATATACTCGACGCGACGTTAATTTTCGCACTGCAAATGAATTCTGGAGAAATGAGGCCGCGAAATTGTTGGGGACGCGTACGCCACGAGTGTACATCTGCGCGCGCAATTTTCTTTCCTTATTATTCCAGCCGCCTTTTTTTTTCCTCCTCACTCGCGAAAAGAAGCGCTTCTTTTATATGCATCAGAGCAGACCACACCTTCATTTTGTCTTCGCTTTGCCAAGAGCTGCTATACCCCCCCCCCCTTAACACCTGACTGAAATTTATCATTTCGCAAAAAAAGAAGAAGAAGAAGAGGGAGGCAACTGCACCGTGTCTAGTACAGCGGAACACGCTGATAGTATATTCCGTGCATGTATTAAAAGAGTCAAGACTGCCCTGAGAGGTGAGCGCGTATATTAAATAAAAATTGCGGGCGTGCACGTTTGGGCTTAAAGCGGGAATTTTTTCGTTACGCGTGTTAAAGCTCGGTACTTGCGATTCGAATCCCCGTACAGCCGCGTGAGGATCGAACATAAATATTCGCTCTCTACGAGCGTGTGTATAATTGCAGCCTTTTGTAAACAAACTTCTTTTCTTGCAATAAAATGAAACTATACGTTTGAGGGAAATCAAGCGAATTTATTTGAATGGGGGGAAATAATTTTATTGCAAAACTATAGGGAAACACGCGTGAGAAGATCTGCTGGATCCGTCTTTGGGAATTTCGAAAAATAATATGACGTATCCTTTTTTGCCGGTTTCATGTGCAATATGCATTAGGTAGTAAGTTGTAGACATACCTAGAAATAATGTATGACCCCGCAATTCCCCCATCAGAAATTGTGACGTCATGCAGTATTTCACGCTTCCGTGACTTCGCTATAATAAACGTTTGTGGTAAAAGTTGATACGTACCGATTGTTTATGAATATATATTCTAGAAGATGGATCTAATGGATTTTTTTAAATTTGGAATTCAAACTTAGTTCAGATCGTTTGAGTCATTTTTCGACTCGACAAAATGAATGAACGAGAAAGTTCAGTTTTAAGAAAATCTTGGCACCGAAAATGTTACGACTGCTGCGTTTCTTTAATATTAAAAAAAGATGGAAAATTATACCTAACTGGAAATTCATATAGTCTATGCGGGTTAACATTAAGAAAGTTCATATCGCTGTGGGTGTCTCTGAATTTTTATTTCGGTTTCTCTTTCCATCGAGTGTGTCTACGACTTACGTCAGAGGGTCAAAGTTGACAAAATCGACGAATTTTTTGCATTTCTCATCGACGAGCTCATCGATCTCTCGCTATAAGCGTGCACAGTATGCATTTCTTTTTTCGGCGAAATCGCCCCTTTTGTTCTTTATTGGTTCGGTGGCATAATCTTCGAAGTTAATTCATCTCACGGACCGAACAAAAGAATTCAAGTGCGAGAATATATATAATTTAAAAACGATTTGTTGATCGACATCGAAACTCTTGTCATACATATGTAACGTATACGAATTCACCCTCAATCTCGAATTTACTCGTAGACGTCAATCACATTTAAATCAATTTCCAAGGCAGAAATCACCCGCTGTCTCTCTTATCGCCGGCACAGTTACATATAGCCGAGAAAGTATATCGTCACCGCATATATGACCAGTTCTCATAGAAAAATGCACTTTTCGGGGGGTCTAGAAAATGAAATTTTATTTTTAAAGCTAGAGGTTTCGGACCGATCACACTTTCTTCTGTTAGCTCATAGATAGTCAAAAATACAGAGGAACGTGAGAAACATTGAACATTAGAATTTAACATGGGGAGGTATATATGGAAAAAAAGAAAATAGGCTATTTGGATTTTTATTTACTTTCTTTTGGTCAACCGGACATAACTTTTGTTCAGAGCATCGAATCTGGGCATAGTTCTTTTTAAATTATAGCTCTTTTATTTTAGTTTATTGTGGTGTGATTTGAAATTTTATTTATACCTCTCAAACATTCGTAGTTGTCATTATTCCAGTACTTCGACGCATTAATTTTTTGTTAAAAAAAACGTAAAACAGCTCAGAAATATGATTACTAGTAACTTTTCCCATGTTCCTCTGCACTTTTGACTATCTTTTGGCTTACAGAAGAAAGTCTCATCGATCCGAAACCTCTAGTCTTAAAAATAGAATTTCGATTTCTGGACCCCCGAAAAGTGCATTTTTCTATGAGATCTGGTCGTATATAGTCATTTTTAAATGAGACCACGCAAATTAACGAGCTCGAGCGATGTCGCGCCGGTTTTAGTAACCCTCGAGCTTACATCGAGCGTTATCGTCCACATATACATATCATCGGCGGCGCGGCGCGTTGCGCAATGACGCTCGAGTCGCGCGTAACCTTATAAAACGACTGATAGCGAGCAATGTGCGTATTACGTAGTGGAAAGGTGAAAAGAAAAAAAAAGCGCCATTTGCATGCGTATTGCCGTCAAGCTCCTCCTCAATGTCGCCGAGTCAACGCACAGTAGTTCGGGACAAGAATAAATATTTACGATTTTCGCGCGCTCGCGCGATGCAAAGCCGAAAGCACACACGCACACACCCCGCGTGTATATATATACATATAAATGCATACATGGTGTAGGCAGTGTGCGGTGCGCAGGTTTTAAACGTCAAATATGTCCGCCGCGCAACTCTCGCGCAGCCTTGTCTCTGCGCTCTTCGCGATAAATAATAATGAAGAAATTTCCTTCTCGCATGCATACATACATACCTCCCACCCCTTTGACTCTCTCTCTCTCTCTCTCTCTCTCTCTCTCACTCTTACCATGCATATGCCCAGCACTGACGACCCATTTTCCGTCGTCCGTGAAATTTCTCCTGTCAACTCCTTCTCTTTCTTTATTCTTATACTCGAGAGCAAGTGAGCAATTTTTCTCTATATAACTGCTTTTTACCGATGCGCTCGAGTTTGCTACGAGAAGAGCAGTTCCTCTCCCTCTCTCTCTCTCTCTTTTTTTTTTATCTCGGTCTTATTATTATGTGCAAAGCTGGCTACACCCGAGGGTGCTAACTCATAGCGGTGCTTGGCAGTCGGAAAGACGGCTCTCTGTCTTGTTGCTTCTTTTATATATATAAATAAGTGTGTACATGTGTGTATATATATATATATATATAAGTCTTGTGTTTCGCAATATTTGTTATTTGCCTACTTAGTAGCTTGATTGTACACTTGCACCGAAAAGTCTGCGCATTTAAGGAGCATAATTTTTACGCGCTTGTGTAAATTTAGAAAGTCGAGCAGTTAGAATGTCAAAGTTTGTCATACAAAACAAAAATATGTCAGTTTTGATTACATCAATACGTGTAATGTATTACATCTATGATCTTTTTGGAAACAGTCTTTTTGGACACAAATTTAATGCTTCTTGATGGACAACCTTTGAAGTTAAAACAAGCCAAACGCTCCTCAATGTAAAAACTTTGAAGTGAAAAAATTCAGAACTTTACCTACATCACACTAAGCAGAAGTTTCTCAACGTGTCCCTAAGTTAAAAAAATTTTGACAACTTATAGTTATCCGAAGAACCCTATAACCCACGCACGCATATTCCCATTCGCGGAAAGCCCTTATCGCGAAGCTCAACCGTTGAAAATTGTTACGCGCATAATATTGCATTCTGTAAGTAACGAGTCCGGGGAATCCCGATGCGTTATTCCCTTGCGAGGAAGAGAAAGTCACAAGCGCAAAGATTGCAAAACTGTTAGATATATGCGTATATGTATATGCTCATTGCATGCATGTATATAATGTCGCGACCGTCTACGGCGAAACTCAATTTAATACCGAGACATAGACGTATGCAGAAATCGGGAAACATCAGAGCTTAAACTATCGCCGGAAATCATTTGCAAAACAAAAAGAAAACGAAAAACTAGAAATTTCATAGGCGGATAGGTATAAAAGCAACAGGTGACACTCACCGCATGAGTCACGCACTGCTTCTCCGCATGACATAGCGTAAATATGTATTTTCTCCAAAAATCTCACAGTGAGGGGACAGAAATTGGTTTTTGAAAATTGTGACAGACAGTTGTATGATAAGCGCAATAATTCTTATATGTGCATTGTATATCAAAAATATTTCAAGTAACTGAATTATTGCTATTAGTTGACTGCGCTTATCGATATATCCTATTTTTATTTTGAGTTTTTAAACACGAATATAATCGGAGAGTTTATTTTTTATCACCTTCGATTGTTTTAAAAAAAATCAAATGTATAACTTACTTTTGTATCTTGCAGACTAGATTATTTATTAGAAAATTATGCCGATCGATTTCACGAAGAAAATTAAATTAAAATGGGAAATCTTCATGTATGTTTTTGAATATTTCTTGCAAATAAGGTAAATGACGTTCAATACAGAACACGCTATTTTATTTTCAATACATATTTGTCAAGTGATATTTTTATCACAATTTTTTATCACCTTGCCTAAAAATAATTTGTAAAATCGCATCGATCGGTTTAGCGAGAAAACCAAGAAAAAGTTTACATTACACAGTAATCGAAATGCCAAAAGCGAGAGTAACCTTAACAAAAATTAATTTTCCGAGCACTTTGGTGGCTACCTTGAGATATTTATAAATTGAAAAGTGCAGTGTTCAATGAGAAAATAACTTCAGCAAGAAAGAAGAAGAAGAAGAAACAGAAGAATAAGAAGAACAAGAAGAATGAGAAAGGAAATAAGTATATGTATACAGTCGATCCATTATAAATCTCAAGATAAATCCGGACGTCTAGTGGGAAATTAAGGCAATTTCTAGTTTATACGCACTTTTCGCGTCACAAGAGCCAAGAACAAGATGATAGAGTCATACGTCTATATACACATAGAGTGTATACGCGTATATATGAGGTATACGAGAGACCTTTATTCCTGATGCTGCACACAACAAATTTGATCGAAAGACCTCGATCCTTCTATCCGCCTTTTTTCCCCGAGTCGCGCAACAACGAAGTCATCTGCTATACATACGTGCCCCGACTGCGATGCTGCGCGAAAAAAAGGGGAAAAAAAAATAATTTCGCCGCGCACAGTGCGATGTGTGATGCGCATGCAAAGCCGATTGACGCGCGTCTGTCGCAGCAGTCGGCGTCGAGTATTTTTTATACAAACACCCCTTATGCACGGCGAAGGGGGACATCGTAAATAAATGCAATCGTCACATGATACTACCCACCTGATTTCTGGGATCGTCATTATATGTACTCCCAGCGAAATCGCTCGGCCTCGACTCTCCGCTCTCCGCATTAAAGAGCGCGTCGACTTTAAAATTCGCGGAGTGGTCCACGATCCGCGTCCCGGCCGCAAACGACGAAAACCGAATTCCAGCCAGCTGCAATTGCGAAAATTCCGATTCCCGATCGGACGACTGCGCCGATAACGAGTTGTATATGCACACCACCCATCGACGGAAGCATTCGCGCTCGGCGCACACGGACATGCACGGAAACGCACACGCACACGATAGTGTCAAGGCGTCACGTGCCGGAAAGGCACTACCGCGTGTGCGGGACTAGTATTATATGCTAGTATTATATGCGTGCCACTGCGTCGAGTATAATTCGGCAGTCACTCGGCGATCGCCGCCCGGATCTCTTCTATATATCGATCGTTTGGTCGAGCTAGTGTGCCGCTAGATCGTTACGTTATAGTGCGGTATACACAGAGAGTGGGCCGATTTTTCGGTGTCCGGCGGCTTGTGTGGACCCGAGGTGCAGTGGACGCGAAGACGGGCAGTGAATCGCACAGCGTTCGCTGTGATCTCGTGATTTTGTTTTTCGGCGATATTCGTACGTAGGGATAGTATTTGCTGTTTTGGGACTGTTGGGTATAATAATTATTGCGGAGATAACGAGAATGAACGAGTCGAAGTTTTTCACGGGAAACTCGGAGAAGGAGAGGGACAGCTACAAGGCGAAGATCGTCCAGATGAGGAACAGTAACGATGGATCCGGTAAGGTCTAATTTACGTACATTTAACAAAACATATTTGTATTTTATGAGGAGAAAGCTCTGTAACGGTGCAAATTTTCAAAACGAAAATTCCGGTAAATTCCCAGGTTTTACGTGGTCTCCAGTCGGAAATATGTGTTTTTTTTTTTTAAATGTACGTATACGTACGCGAAAATTGTCTGGACCATATCTCTGAAATGAATTCATATAGCAAGCTCAAATTTGGTTGAACATGTTGAATAACTTCTGTTTAGTGTGTGCAGACTGATTGAGTCCAAACTTTGATTCTATTAGAATTTCGAGACAATCGGTTACTACTCATCCCATTTTTTATAATTCATACGAAATTTTGAAAGTGATTTGTTTCAAAAAACTACATTTCCCTTATGAAAAAAAATTGCAGAATATTATGTTGGAAAAAATACAGAGGGTTGTGCAGGGAAATGTATATGTATCTGAGCAGACTTATCTATATATGAATTTATAGGAGAATCTACAAGGTATTGTGCACGAATGTATAATATACACAATTTTTCTCTTTTAATTGTGAAAAAAATTCTATACAGAAAGTAAATACATCTACAAACCTCGTTATGCTTCAAACCAATAGTCAACTATCTCTGCATTGATCTCTTTTTAAATTAAGGTTTTTAAATTAAGAAACCGTATACAGATGTCACTGTAATAGGTATAGAAGAATATAATGCACACAATTTTTTGTATAGAGATTGTTATATATGTTTATATAGTGTTCTAAAAATCTATACAGATATTTATCAATTATGTTACTCAAATTCTCTATCAATATCTATAGAATACTTTTACATAGTTTTGTATACATTATTATGCAAAATACAATATTTAGATCTTGGATTCCACATATTCGAGCGCAACACCGTGCAGATAAATTCATAGATAAACCTGCACAGATACATACACATTTCCCTGCACAATCCTCTGTATATCTTCCTTCATAAAACTAATACAAGTTTTTTTCATAAGAGTTTTCGGCCATTTTTACCATAGATGTACAAAATCTAATGCTATATTATGAAAGATCATTACATTTTCATAAAAAATATATCTACTTGTTATCACTTCACCATTACTGTTGGTTTTTGAACCATCATTTATAAAAAAATTGAATTTTTGCTTTCTTTAATAGACGATTTCATCGTAAAATAGTATTTATGGCTTTTAGCGCTACTCTGTACTATAGGGAATTATTAATGAATGAAAATAGCCATAAAATAATAATAACGTACAAAAAGGTAGTAACGAAAGCATATGGGTAGATCTATAAAATTAAAATTGGTGTTCGAGGTATCAAAATAAAAAAAATAGTTACAGTTACTGGGTCACTTTTTTCTAGTTTTGATGAAATCAAAGGAGAGACTTTGATTTTTTTACAATTTTACGTAAATAATTTATTTGTATACTTAAAATACATGTATACAAAATGTATGTAAATTTAAAACAACGATCTTTCGATTTCGTGCGCCACTTTTCTTTGGCGTTTTGTTCTTCCATTAGAAGCAGACATTTTATGATGATGAGTGGAATATATTTTCTTGAAGAGCGACTAATTAATCAGTTTAAACTAAAAAAGAAAAATTGGTTGTCTTTATTATAGTACTGCTTTGACAAATTATTGGTTTAGAAAATCAAAAAATTTTTAAATTAATCAATTTTTTAATTATTGATTTTTGAATCCATTACAATAGCACCATAGCAGTAGAAATTTAATTACGCTTGTACGTATGAACTGCCATGAGTTGAAATGAAAACAAAGGTAGCTAGTATAATAAGCCATATGTAAATTAAAATATAAATTAAAACATTGGAACATTTTATTAAAACAAATAGTTCAGACGAATGACTGACCAGTAAGAAAAAACTAAAACTGAACATCGAGACATCCTCATCCTCATAGATTGTAAATTATATATGATGTAAAATGTAAAAAAACTTCGAATGTCTAGTTAATTGAGACTCGTCGTCGTGAAAAGTGTAGATACGAAGTTTAATTAGCGGTATCGTTCGCATGAGTGATTTAGAAAAACTGCGATACGTCATCTACAAAGCCGAGCCGGACATCAAAAAGAAAAAACTGTTAGAACTACGATTGCATAAGAGTGTAATTAAGGCCCGACAAAGCGAACGCATAATTGGGGAAAGAGAAGAAGTACATCAGAGGGTGGGCACTTGTTTTGGATGAGGACCGTAAAGATTGTTAAAAATATAGTAGTAATTCAAAACTGCGCTTGACACATAACAAAGACAAATAGATATAGGTAGAATGTTAAAAGGAAAAAAGGAGAGAAATAGAGATAACGGAACAGCTTTTGCCATCTTTCCTTAAAAATATAATTTCAATAATTAAATATTGGAATTATAGAGTATTCAAAATTATTTTCAAATAATTGGAGTCATAACTAATGTTAATGAAAAATATGCTGAATTATATAACAAATTAGTTTATAATTTTAATCTAATTTATAATATTTAATCACAAAAAACACGATTTTTAGATTCTTACGGTATAAGACATATGATTCGACATTGGTGTATATACATATATACATGTACTCATGTGTATAACATGAGGACATGCGTAACTACTTTTCACTCCCGTATCGGAATGGCATATATATGGTAATTCAAATATATACCGAAATATATATAAACTATATGGTATGAGTTTAAAGAAATATTTTAAATAATACCATTTTTATGTGAACTATATCTATATCTATCTATCTAATACCGCATATCACAACGATTCAAAAGGCAATATATACACATCATTATTTCAATTTTTTCAACCTTTTCAAACATACTTAAAATATAAAACATTTTTAACGTATATATAAACATTAGATAGAATAAGGAAATTATAAAATAAAAAGTTAATAAACTACATGTATTAAATGATCTTGTCGGGCGATGAACCTACCACTTACAACAAATTTATACAAAAAGGTTATGTAAAAAGTAATATATTATCACTATTAATAATTTATTGTAACATCATATCTATAATAGCGTTGAATAGATTAAGTAAACAGTTACGTACCGACTTAATTAGGTGGGATAGTTACGTACTGCTAAATTACACACAGATGGGCCCATAGAATTTATAAGCTTAAGCTTATTTGGCGTAAGAGATTAGACGTAATTTTAAATATTCGTGCTCTGCACATTATTTCGTTGAATTGTTTCATAATTGTTTCATAATTTAATTCTCTCTTGTTATTTAAGCACGTTAAGGCTATGATGTATATTTATTTACTAGTTCCTGTATGATTATTTCACTTCTGAAATCGTCCCATTATACATATGTAATATGTATGTAATGTTATGACCGCTAATATGTATGCACATCAGATGTTACACGTATGCGATTGAATAATAGAATGGTACTTATACTACATATTATGCTATAGTTTTCGATACGACGCATTCCGTATTATCTGTTTTAAATATTTGAATATTTGATATGCTCCAATTTGATTGCTCGACGGATTAATTACTCTTGAATTATACTAGGTTAAGAATAATTTTAAAGAATGCTATTACTGATTCTTGACTGATGCGATTCGTCTTAGTCTAATTTCTAAATGTCTGCAAATTTAAAAAAAATTTAACAGCTTCATATTTAGATTTTTATTTTGATATTATATTATCTATTTATTTATTTTTCTTGTAAGCAAAAACTCTTTTGAATATTTTGAATGAAAATACATTTGAATCATAACATTAATAATTGACTGTGAAATTTTAAAAATCATTTTTAGCTTCAGATTTTATAACTGGCGGGTGTTCTTAAAAAAGTAACGTATTTAAATTTCTAAGGCCATACACAATTGTACTTGCTGTTTATTAAATGTGTTAATATATTTTAATGCATTCCTACACAATCGGGCCCTTCGAAAAATAATACACATACACGCGCACATCATCTAAATACACATGTCCAATGTGCGTTCAGCATAACGGCGAATTATTTTTTCACTTTTTAACTTGCGAATAAAACGCGTCTTCAATATTTATATTCCCAAGCATTGTCGTCAGCATGCACACTGATACATATTCAAGCTTTGAGAAAGTGTTTCGTTAATTTGGAAGTAGGCGCGTATTTTTAGAGAATACGCGACGTGACTTTCCTTTTTTCTTTTTCTTTCCAGACTATATACTTAATCAGAATCGCTACAGAAGTCCGTTGTACGAGGAGACTTATCGAAAGTCCATTGAAAATCCCGAGGAGTTCTGGTCGGAAATAGCTCGGGGCATCGATTGGAGTCGGCCGTGGGACCGTCTACTGGACAATTCCAACGAGCCCTTTACAAAATGGTATGTATATACTGAAAAGAGAATTCGTATAATGTCAAAAAAAGTTAAACTCGATTGTCCACCATGCACTTAATTTATTGTATAAATCTACTTGTTTGTTCTAAAATATATAAGTTTAGATTAACGATCGAAAATCGCGAATTTCAAATAATAAACAGAAGACAGTAATGATATCTGTATGTATTTGTAACGATATCCACAGTTACAGTTTTATCAAAGGAATGTCTCATTATCACATAATAGTCTATTCCCACTCTGGTTCGAAAGTCCGACACGTTGCGATGTAAATAAAGAATTAGCTATAAGAACTGGTTAATTATGGCAAATATCTGATCATTCAGATTTGTGTTAATTATATACAAGTTTTTATAAATTATAAAATCTGCGTTTTGTAATTATTAAATTTTATTATGTCTGTAATTAAAAGTACATTGCGATTCAAATACAATGTTTTACATGCCAGGCGAGTCGCGGCGATTAATTAACCAGGTCCGAAACGAAGGCGTACAATTAAGTCATTTTCATTATCTGGCACTCGACGAATCGAACGTTCAAGCACGTGTTCGTAAAATTTTACAATATCATCCTATATGATAAAAAGTAATAGTACGCACGATCTTGGTAGATATACGCATACACGTGCACTTGATACAAGTTTGTTTAAATGCCCGTGAAAAGCCCAGATTCTCATCAATCTGCGAGGCGTCCCGCAAAAATCATTAAAAATTCCAATCGCAATCTGGGGGTATATTACCTAGTTTCGTCGCGAATCGAACCTCGCGTAATTGCCCAACTTTTTTAAGATCGAACTTGGGAGCTGTACAGCCGTGTAAGTATAACGTCGCGAGCCGTTCGGAGTTACAGCATTGTCGAGGGATTTTAAAAAAGTAATAAAAAGTCGGTAAGCCTCGAGGACGAAGCGCCGCAAGTAGTACGAGTCAACGCGCGATCGGACGATTATTGAGACTCTGGCAATGCTCGCCTGGCGCGGCTTAGTCGAGTTGCGAGCGCGTATTATACCGCAAGAAAGAAGGCAGAAAGAGGGAAGGCGTAATGACAAACGTTGCGCTGTAATCGCAGGTACGTGGGCGGCGAGACGAACGCCTGTTACAACGCGCTGGACCGTCACGTGGCAGCTGGCCTCGGCTCGAAGACGGCCCTCATACAC
The DNA here is from genome assembly GCA_018906965.1 of Philotrypesis tridentata. Lineage (NCBI taxonomy): Eukaryota > Metazoa > Arthropoda > Insecta > Hymenoptera > Pteromalidae > Philotrypesis > Philotrypesis tridentata. The sequence continues at coordinate 4,769,354 of JACCIB010000002.1, forward strand.
GACAGTCCGATAACGGAGACGGTGCGCCGGGTCAGCTACGCGGAGCTTCTGGAGCACACATCCCGACTGGCCGGAGCTCTCGCGAAACTGGGCGTCGGCAAGGGGGACAAGGTGCTGATCTACATGCCAGTCATTCCCGAGACGGTTGTCGCGATCCTCGCGGTCGCGAGACTCGGGGCCGTTCACTCGACCGTCTTCGGAGGTAAGCTTATCGAGCTCTCGACTTTCTCTCGATGCCGCGTGCAAACGCTTTTACGATGTGCCTGCAGTAGGTATATGTGTAGGCGTAAAAAGATTAACTAGGAAAAGTGAATTCAACCAATTGCACGCGCGCATGTTTGTAGCTTGTAATTGTGTATTGGCGTAGTTATCGTGGATTAAAGTGAGCCATTATATCCGCAAATAAATGCCTTCGTTACACGACGTTGACGGTTGGTTGTAACGCAAAAAATTATTGAAAAATACCTACTGCAAACAGCGTCTATATACTTAGCTTTAATCACACGGTCGTGTAAATCATTAGCTCACATATATACCTATCTTGTCGTAGAAAATAAGCAGGTTTAATGTAAAATATAGTATAGCTTCTCTATCTCCAGCCGTACAAGAAAGCGTATTACATCCTTTTATTTTTGCGCTTTTTCATCGCGTTTTAAACTCGTCTTAAATTGATGATCTCGGAGCGGGGGCTGTGCATATCTCCCCGCGGCGCCAAAGCCACGCTCCACTCGTGTTATTATATATGAAAAGTGAAAATCTTCAGGACAGGCAATCTCCGCTCATACGTGTGCTGTACGCACGCACAGAGAATTGATGAAGATTGCAGATACTGCATACGCTGTATACCACGTCATGCTCGTATACACATATATCCGCATACGCGCAAAGCGAATGTCTACATGCTTCTCCATCTCTAACATCTCTGTACTCGCGTATAGGTTTCGCGGCCAAGGAACTGGCGACGAGGATCAATCACGCCGAGCCGATGGTCATACTCGCCGCCAGCTGTGGTCTCGAGCCCGGCAAAGTCGTCAAGTGAGTATTACTTCCAGCGAGTCTTCGCGTGTCGTGTATTGTATCGTGGATAACGAGGCACACGATTGTCCTGGGCGCAGGTACACGGACATGCTGAACGACGCGATGACGCAGATCAGCGTGACGGCCCCGCGATGCATCGTCTACCAGCGCAGGGAGATTTGGGAGGCGCCGCTTCTCCAGTCCCAGTACGACTGGGATGACCTGGTGGACGCTGCCGAGCCTCATCCCTGCGTGCCTGTCGAGGCCAATCAGCCGCTCTACGTTCTCTACACGTCCGGGACTACAGGTATCAGTGTCATCGGAGCTGTCGCAGCTTTTCTTTCTCCGCAGTGCGGCGGTTGTATATACTCACGCGAATTAATTTACGCGAAAATTTCAGACAAACCGAAAGGCATTCAACGCCCCATAGGCGGCCACATAGCCACTCTCAGCTGGACCATGAACGCCATCTACGGCATGGACAGGAATTCGGTCTGGTGGGCAGCCTCGGATCTCGGCTGGGTCGTCGGTCTGTCCTACATCTGTTACGGGCCCCTCATCTACGGGGCCACGAGTCTCATGTACGAGGGCAAACCCGACAGGACCCCCGACGCCGGACAGTACTTCAGGTCGGTATATTCTCGCTCTCTATCGTTATTTCTCTTTTGCGGAGCACTTTGCTCTCGCTCAGAGAAATGAGGCGACGGGTATATGTCGAATTTAAAAAAATAAATAAATAAATAAAATGCACTTTTCTTTGGTTTAGAATTCGAAAGAAATTTTTTTAAGCTAGAGATTTCGGAGCAATGGGACTTTCTTCTGTAAGCCAAAAGACGATAAAAAATGCCGAGGAACCGGGGGGAAATATAGAGTGTGAAAATTTATCATCGGGAAGAATATGGAGAAAAAAGAAAGAAATCGGCTATTCGGATTTTTATTATCACTGTTTTTTTAATGGACCCAACTTGTGATCAGAGGCTTACTTTTTTTTATTCTAATTAATCTAGGCATAATTTCTTTTTAAATTAATTCTGTTTTGCTGTACTTTATTCTAGTGCAATTCGAAATTTTATTTGTGCCTCGAGAACAACTACATTCGTAGTTGTTATTATTCCAGTACTTTGACGTCTCAATTTTTTTGATAAACAAACGCAAAATGGCTCAGAAGTGTGGTTGACTTTTCCCACGTCCGTCACCATTTTTCATCATCTTTTGACTCACAGAAGAAAGTCCCGTCAATCCGAAAGTTCCACTTAAAAAATACAAAACTTCGTATTCTACACCAAAGAAAAGTGCATGTTTTTGAGAATTCGACGTGTACGCATCGAACAAGCCACGGAGAGTGAAGAGAGAGAGAGAGAGAAAGAGCGAGAGCGCACACGCTTAACTTTCTCGACGACGGCGAAATGTGTCGTCGTCGTCGTCGTCGCGCGTCAATTGATTTTTGAAATGATCAGCTGACCTCGAGCAATCCTACACACGACACACGTTTTCTCTCCGCAGGCTCATCGACGAGCACAAAGTTAACGCGCTGTTCACCGTGCCCACGGCTCTGCGCGTGCTCAGGCGAGCCGATCCGGAGACGCTCCTCGGCAGGAAGTACTCGACGAAATCGTGAGTTTCACCTAACTTCGTTTTCCTCCGCGAGACGCATGCCTTCTCCTCCCGTACACGCTCCTCTCGGGCGCATTCTGCGCGTGTCATTCTATACAAGGCCAACTGGAAGCCAAACTTGAAATTAGAAGTTGAACTTTTCCTTGAGACCCATGCGCGCATTAAGGCGGACCTCGTCTGCTTTGAATTTTTGCGAATGAAAAATTTTTGTTTTCGAAGCAACTCGTATCTTTGGAGTTTGCGAGAATGATGGATCACTTAAATTTATTTTGTTTTTTTCTTTGAACAATCCTTCTCATAAATTAATCCGAGAGATTTATTTTGACACTTTTTCGTATATAATTTCTCTTGAGCTAATATAATTATTCTCGTAATGTGTTTACTTTTTTAAATGGTAAAGGACGGAAAAAGTTTAATCTTAAAATATCTCAGTTTACCTTAGTACAAGGGTACTGTTTTTTTTTAATTTTCATTTTTTCATTCTCATATTTTGTTACATTTCTTGAATAGGGCAAAAGTCGCCTAGACTCGTGGCTATCTTCCTGTATTGTGGATGAGTTGCATAATGTTATAAATATATATTTAAGAATTGCTAATAAAAGTTAGATTCATAGTGTAAACAAATATTATCTAAATCAATGAAATCATTAATTGTCTCGGTAGTTATCAAATTCGAAATAAATACAGCCCTTAAAAAAGTATTCGAATCCTATTTACTTTGGCCCGATAGTGGAAACAGTTTTTCAGTCCCTAAATTGAACACAACTGTTATTTTCTCACTCAGGACTTTCTGAGGAACCAGAAAAACGTTTCCAAATTCTAATTTCAAATGGTGTACAGTTGAACTTTGTGCGCCACTAAAATACCTGCGATAAACATCATATTTTCTCTGCAAATGCAAATGCGTGTAGTTTGAAGAACATCTTTGTGGCGGGAGAGCACTGCGATTACGAGACGAAGGTCTGGGCAGAAAAGGCCTTCAAAGTCCCGATTCTAAACCATTGGTGGCAGACGGAAACGGGACACGCTATCACCGCATCGTGTGTTGGTCTTGGGCTCTCCACCAATCCACCCAAGTACACCACTGGGATGCCCGTCCCCGGATATTCCGTCGAGATACTGAGGGAGGATGGAAGCAAAGCCAAACCTGACGAGCTCGGTAGGATCGCTATCAAGCTACCATTGCCACCTGGCGTTATGTCCACATTGTACCTTGCCCCGGAGAGGTTCAAGGAGATTTACTTTACCAAGTACCCGGTGAGTCGCGACGGCAGAGTCAACGTGAATTCGTAATGGAATCCGCAGCGAGTCGACGGAATCGAGCGGCCGCGAAAATTACAGAAACGTATTTACATTCGTTTATAACAGGGATACTACGATACGATGGACGCCGGTTACGTCGACGAGTACGGTTACATATACGTGACGGCTCGCGACGACGATGTAATCAACGTGGCCGGTCACCGACTCTCGACTTCCGCCCTCGAAGACGTGATCCTCAGACATCCGGACATCGTAGACGCCGCTGTTGTCGGCGTACCGGAAAATACCAAGGGAGAGGTCCCCCTTTGTCTCTACGTCATGCGAGATGGTCAGTGGTTACAGCTCAGGCAATGAAATTTTACGTTACGTTGTTTGTTTTCTAAAAATTTTTAACGCAAGTTGCTTTGTAGACACAAGGAAAACCGAGCAGCAGGTTAACTTGGAGATTATTGCCCTTGTGCGAGAACTCGTTGGGCCAATTGCCGCGTTTAAACTCGCTGCATCGGTCGATGCGCTGCCCAGGACGCGGTCTGGCAAAACCTGCAGAAAATCCATTGCGGACCTCGCACGCTCGAAAGCCATAAAGGTACGTTTCTTAGTTCGAGGAATTTTATTGTTATACTCCCATTCTTCTTGTCTGTTCATTTTTTTTTTCGTTTTTGCAAACGCAGATTCCAAGTACAATCGACGACCCTACGGTGTACAAAGGTCTCAAGCAAGTGCTGCAGAAGCTCGGTTTTGCTAGAACAGCACCAGATCCTCAGCTTTAAAAGTATGTTTAAATGTAGACTAATTTAATAGCAATATCACTAATAAACTTGAATCTCTCATCGACGAGACAGCCAAAGAAGGAAAAGAAACACGATATTACATTTTTTTCTGCGAAAAAAATTGATATTTTTGTAGTCATCGACGTACATAGTAGAGTGAGAAGGTACACTTGTATAATTATAAACATATATTAGCAAAAATATACATGCCGCGCACTTGACGCTCAGTATTTCTTCTTTCTTTTTTTTCTTCCTTTCTTCGTCGTTGGCATTTCTTCCTGCTCAACTTCTTGCTGATCTTTTCGCTTTTGAGAACTCTCTTGGTCGAGCTCCATGGGCTCTTCAGTCTGTTTGTCAAGATCTGTACTCTCGTTGCTCGAAGAGATACTGAAACCCGGAATCTGTGGAGAAGGATGATATTTTACGTTATTGTACAAATCATCTCTTACTATTAAATTATGAATCCTGATTAGTTATACATATAGAATATAAAATGGTGTGTACATTGGTATATATGTACACATGCATATATATATATATATATATATATATATATATATAAAATATTTTATTATTTATTAAGCAAATTGTTGATCTTTAGCATTATATTTGAATAAAAAAGATTGTACAAAAAATAAAAATAATCGTGTTTTTTGTGACTCACTAACCTTTGGCTTCACGAGCTTGAAAACCAGTTTCTCATGTTGAACGTTTGACCGGTCGAGGCTTAGTTGTACTATCACTTGGTCGAACGACCGGAATATTATGTCGCCACAACGTTGTGTATGTTCCTCCTCATCGTAAACGAAGGTCACCGGCGAAACCTCACCCTTCTTGCTCAGGTACAGAGTGCCTTCGAGGCCAAACTTCGGGATGAGTATCTGCAGTGCGTTCTTGCGTACAAATAGAATGTAACCCTCTTCCTCCTGTACCTTGTTTCTAAAGAATAACTGTAAGGAGAAAATTCATTAATTATTTCCTCGAAGCAGCAAATGAATGTATGTATTATGTAAGAAAAATATGCTCACGTGTGTATTCAGTGCTACTGAGGCTCTGCCGGCGTATTGAGCCATTCGATTTCTGTAGTTGAGATTATGACAAAGCGCGTGGCTTTTCTTCTTGTCAAGCAGATCTGGGTAGGTCGCATCAGCCCCTACGCACACTGCTAGAAGTCGATGTACTATAACGTCGGCATACCTGCGGCCAAAAATGTACGCTTAAAATCTTCCCCTGCGATACAAACAAGGTCTCACATTCTCACCTTCTAATAGGCGACGTGAAATGCGTGTAAATCGGACACGCAAGTCCATAATGGAAGAACTCCTCCTCTTGCAGCATTCCACTGGTAAAGTAGACTGCCTGCATCATGCACCTGGTGGCGAGGATCTTGAGCATCGTGTTAAAGTAGGGATTATCCTCTTTCTGCGCAGCCTCCAGGGATTTGGCCAATTCTTTGCCGGTGCTCGTATTGATTTCGAAGCCCTGATGTCTTCCGGCTTTAATCAACGGATCGAAGTTCACCTGCGGTGGTTCGGGGTGACGACGCAGCATTGCACACTCCGGGAACTCCTCGAGTATTTTCTTCGCCACCGAGATATTAGCCAACAACATAAACTCTTCGACCATAGAATTGGTTTCACGCATTTGCTTAGCTTGAACGTCTATCGGGTCGTGCGTTTCGCTGTCCACTTGGAATCGGATCTCCGGGGACGCCAGCACCAAAGCCCTACGAGTCAACGAATGCATTTCAAAATGTTCAACTACCGTTTAGTTTGCGAATAGAACAAAACTTTCACGCTGCGCTCACCCATTTGCCAAACGCCTCTTCTTCAGCTTCTTAGCAAGCATATTAAGGTTTCTCAAGCTCTTGGCTATCGCATTGTTCTGAGTCTTGTCGTCGATTTTCAGCTGCGCCTCTTCGTAGGTCATAGCAGCGCGCGACAGGATAATGGACTTAAAGTAGTCCGTGCTAATAATATTGGCATCGTGATCGATTTCCCAAACGCAGGAGAAGGCGAAGCGCTCCTCGTTGCCCCTCAAGGAACACAGATTCGAGCTGAGTAATTCTATAAAAGAGGAAAACAATCGAATTACTCGCTAATCCGCGTACTGTCGCTCTTATCTGCGCATACAATCCAATTATCACGCCAATGACGACGTGAATACGCACCGGGTACCATGTCGATGCGCTTATCAACGAGATAGACAGTAGTGGCCCTGAGGGCTGCCTCCTTGTCGAGGGCTGTGCCAGGCCGAATGAAGTGCGAGACGTCGGCGATGTGTACGCCAACCTCGAGATTGCCGTTCGGCAAATCCCGGCAGTGCAGCGCGTCGTCGATGTCCGTGCAACCGGGCGGATCCACCGAGCAGACGTCGATGTGACGAAGGTCTCGCCTCTGGGCGACATCCTGAAAGAATGTGCGAAACAAGTGTTATTTATGTAGTTGTTTATATCATTATTATTATTATTTTTTTTTTTTCAATAATGCTGACAACTGATGGTGCGGTTTGCACTTCACGGGATGACAGTTTTTGGTTAATCGAGATGCTGTGAAAATCGTTAAAAGTAAGGTTTACTCGGAATTTGGTTTTTTGGGGGTGTTTGACGCTAAATTTTTAAGTATGTCTCAGTCTTCTGAAGAAAAACGTTTTTCGTACGGAATCATCGACAGATTTTTTTCAAGGTTAAAGTATTCGAAACCTGATCAGGTAAGTTCCTTTTTATTTGACAAAATCGAGGAAACAGATTTTGTGAATTGTTCGATTTCATGCAGACAGAACAAATCAACGAAGCACAGGAAGCCAATAATGTGGAATCGACAACTTTGTACTTGGAAGATACGAAACAAGTTGAAGAAAGCAATAATCAAAATTCAATGCTTAAATTCTCGGTATACTGCGATGAATTAGAAAAATTCGCCGATCTTTTGAAAGACGATGCGAAATTGAATCGGTTCATTTACGACTATCCCAAGTACTAAACTTAATTTCACTTCATTTTACGTTGATATAAAATCGTTGGCTCAATAAAAATAAACGTTTCAGATTTTTACAAAATAGAGTTAATCAGGATGCAGAGGAACTAAAAAATTTGTTGAACATTGTAAGAGAAACAGCCGCAGATGTGAAAAAATTGAAAAGCCAACGAAAATACGTAAAAAAAGAAATTTCCGCTGTTAAGAAAACTATAAAGCGACTCAAAGACAATCGTAAGAATAAACTATAAACTATAAACTTTGTCAATTTAACGTGAAAGTTTTGGAATATTTTTCTCAGAATCGCGCGAGCTAGAATCCTTGATATTGCGTCTTGACAAGGACTTGTATAATCGATGGATGAAATCTCGTTTGAAGATTGACGAGCTGCATGACTTTATGTTCGATGTTCAGGAAAAAATAGTAGCTCTGGAAAGTCTGAAATTGTTGATAGATAGACATCTGGAAAAACAGAGTTCCTTGATCGAGGAAGATTCAGAGGAGAACGCTTCTAGTAATTCAGATCAGTTGGTCCCACTACCAGCGCCAGTATTTTCCTTTGAATCTCCAATTCCACCACCTCCACCTTGTCCAATGATAACAGCAAGCAGAGTCGTCCCATTGACTGTTAATTCGTTGAATAGAAATAATTCACGGCTTTCTTGGGTACAGCGTAGAATCAGGTAAATGCTCCAACATTTATCATTAAAATCTCAATAAATATAATTGAAACGTTTGTAGAGCCGAAAGAAGAGGAAACTTCGCCGCAATAACAAATAACTACGAAAACGAGTCAATCAATCGTCCTTATAATCAAAGCAACAGTGTGTACGGAAATAATCGGGACAATGCGCTATTGCCATTGGAATTCAATCTGTCCAGATTCTCTTGCAATTCTATCGATACGACTTCTAGCACGTCAGAGAGTCATGATGAACCTACTACTAGCAAGACTTGAATGTCGTTCTTGTGATTGTAATAGAAAAAAAAGAGTAATATTTAAAACTTATATATCTTACGGTTTCTGTAATGAGCCAAGGCAATTTTGGTAAGAAACTTAAAACTTCGTCGGAGAATCTACTGTGCGGTACATCGTGCTCCAACAGCAAAACTTCGTTTTCAGTTTCCTTATCGCCAATTTCACCTAAAGCGCGTACAAAGTGCCCAAGCGGATACCGAGAATTTCTCGGCCAGGAATCTATCGCTACGATGATGCGCTGCTTGCTTAAAGTCTCTGCCTGTCTTGTCTCAATTCTAACTTTTGGAATTTTCCTTTCGGCTGGTACAAAAAGATGTCGTGTGTTCTACAAATATAATTAGTGATTTAAAAATTGTACAATTCAGTGGGTTATTCAGTCTGTTATGTAAATCATACTTCTTTCAGAGCACTGCATTGTAATATTCCACAATATTGTCTCCATTTTCTTCTAATAATACCAACAATTCTACCCGTGGGTGTCTTTTCTGTAGGAGCTACTGTTTGGTTTTCTGATAAAATTTTCTCATCGTCCAAAACATCACCTGGATCATCTTCTGTTTCATCTTGTAAAATTATATCACTTGGAGCTGACCACTGATCTTCTGGTAATAATTCTATGGCAACTGTGTCACCATCCACTGCTCTATTTAAACCTTCTCGTCCTTGTACCAAAACCTATTTTTAATGAGAAATACAGATAAATCAATAAGAGTTTTTTTTTCAAATAAAATTTTAGTAAATTAACTAACACATACAAATTTTTCAATACTCTCACAATTGACGCTTCCTTCTAAGAAATTTTCTCTTGACGCCAAAAATGTCCCTTGCAAGAGCTTGCCATTTTTTATACCCTCGTGCAGCTGTGATGGTGAGAGATGACAAGGAAATAGTGGATTACGACCCTCTCCATCCAAAATATAATCTTTCCTAGCAAGTTTATCAATAAGAAATCCTGCATTCTCCAGTGAACTAACATAATCTTTCACTAGAATGTAAATTTTGTAAATTATTTAAGAGTTTTAAATGACCATATAACTTAAGTAATAGAAGTTCTTACTAGTGGCAACTGGAATTCCTATCTCTTCTGCTTTATGTTTGTTGTCCTCATCATCAGTAAGTAAAATCACTTTTATGTTAATCTTTTGTTTAGTTAAGTGAGAATTATACCATTGGGCAACTGTTCGAATAGCTCTGTCATTTCTATCGTTTACGATTTCTCCTGGCTTACGCTCAATATATGTATCTCTAAACAATAAAAGCAACAGGTAATAAAGAAAATAATCAAATCATTATTAAAAATCAACAAATTAAAGTCACTAACTTGTGATGTTCATTTACAAAAACATAAAATTTTCTGTTTGGATCACCAATAATTTCTTTGAGCTTTTTGTACACATTAGAACTTCTGTGACGCACTTCTTCTAATACAGTTTGTGGAATAATTACATTACATAAAATGTTTTCTTCTAAAATATTCACCTGAAATATAAATGATTTGTTGTTTTTTTAAAAGATTCATAAAGAAAATGAATAAAAGGAAAGCTTTCTTACTTGATTTAAAATGATATTTGTATCAAAGACTAAGTAATGGGGTTCTGGGAACAATGTACTCTTATTAGCACTAAGATCGTCATCGAGTAAGATTTCCTTACTTCTGCGTCCACACCTTTCACATGCTTCAGAGCCACACCAAATATCATCTCTTAAATAATGCTCTCTGACAACCTAAAAGATATAAATGATGTTCTAAATTCTTACAAATATTTATACTTTAAAAAGTATAAACTAGTAACCACTGAACAGACCTTGTAAATGTTGCCACCTTTGGTTTTTCGATAGAATGTCTTTGAAGTTAACATATTTAAATATAAGAGCACACTTTATTTCTGTCATCAACTCAGTATTTACAGGCGATTTTATCAAAAATTCATTGACTAAAAATTCGTACAGTCTATCATATAAACACACGTGTATTTTGGTCTTTAATCAGATCAAGTTAGGTTATATTTTTGTATATACCGTCCATGATACCGTCCAAGGGTCCAACTGGTCCAAGATAATTCGGAGTTCGTTCCGAATTCCGATTCCGAAGGAACGGATCATTCCCGCCGATCCCACGATTGTCCATTCTCCAATTTCCCAACTTGCACTACTTGCATCTCCCCAAAAATTCCAAAATTTTCGTGCTGGTTTTCTTTGAACTTTTTTTCAACCATTTTATCTAATTATTTAAATTGAGTAAGTATAAAAAGTAAAGATTTTACAAAGAAAAGGTACTATGGTGTATATTTGTAATTTTTTGTTTAAAATTAAGAGAAATCAAAAACATGTTATACATTAATTTTGAATTATTTTGAACTTCTAAATCATAATCCATTCACGATTCATGAAATAAAAAAAATAGCGAAAATGTCGATTTAATATGGAATAATGTCTCGAAATGAAACTTACTTAGTATACTTATATTAATTGTAGGTATAGGATAATCAATAATAAAAATCCTTTCAAAAATATATATACTGTGCATTCAGCAGTATTAGAAAAAATATTTAAAAATCCAATAAAAACATTAAAAAGGATTGTAAGGGCCTGCAGTGAGATTGCAAGGGTGCTGATGGCGGCTGGTATATCGATAGACGTTGCTAATAAAGAGAAAACAGCAGTTTCTCACCACTTCTTGACTTTCAACATTGTTTTTAATTAGAAATTACGTTGTAAAAGAAATTTTTTCCAAATCACAGTTTCTTAACATTTGATTAAATAATTCATGTCATGACGTTTACCATTTTGTAAAATGAATCCATGAATCATTGTGATTTCACATTGGGAGAAAATTTCTGATTTTGCTTTTTCCATTCTTACTCATAAGAAAAGTAATAAAAACGTAATAATGTCGCATCGTCTTGTAACTTATAACAATTATAATAAGTATACACGAATTACTTTGTTATTATTTTTTTCTTTTTTTCGAAAACTTTGATATAAAGAGTAACTATGTAGTAAATTGAGACTTACCATAACTAGAAATTTTCATTGAAAATGACTTGTTTCACAATATGTATGACAGTAATTTTATACATAATTGAATGAAAATAAAATTACAAACTACATGCAACCATTGGATGTAAAAAGTTTTAAATCCAAGTGTATGACTTGTATAACAGTAATTTATTTTACTTCAACAACATTCTTATTAAAATAGAAATATAAAAATGTTCTCAGCATCTGATTGATCAATAATCATTAAACATTACAAAAACGCTGTAATCATTTGCAATGAAAATATCCTATGCATGGTGAAGTTATTAGTTTAAAGGTTTGAGGCGCAATGTGCACAATTAGTGGGATGCTTTCTTTGAACAATTCACTTAGATGAAACTTAGGCTCGCTTGCCTAGGGCCTTCTGTGTCATTTCTTTTTGTTTTTGAGCAGCCATTTCTTTAGCTTTCTTTTCTTGTTCTCTCTTTTTGGCAGCTTCTTCTCTTTGCTGTTTGATAATCGCCAATCTTGCCAGATCTGCCCTGGCTTCATCTGTCTTACCAGCAGCATGTAACTTTTGATAGTTAGCTATTGCCTTTTGTTTTTCAAGCTGTTCCCTGTTAAATTCATTGATAAAATGAGACTAAGATCTTTGATTGTACATATTTATTAAAATGAAAATGTTTATTTAAATTACCTTTCTCGTCGCGACAGTTCAGGCTTTGAAGCATTGGCAAGAGCTTCATTTAATTGAGAAAGCTTTTTAGCTTTTTTTTGTACCCTATTTGGATTTTCAACTTGAATTAAATTCTCAACTCCCTTAGCTTTGCCTTCCTATAATAAAAATTATAATTTTCAATGTTTTTTTAATTAGTATTATGCTTTCTATGGTCCTAATTATCTCATTGTCAGATCATTATGATAATTAATCCTATTTACCTCAGTGTCAGATTCTGATTCACTTTCACTATCATCACTGCCTGATTCAGTGTTATCACCCTTTTTACCACTCGATGCCTTAGCATTTTGCTCCTCTTCTTCACTGGATGAATCTGTATCTTTGTTTTTCTAAAAAAAGAGTTTTATCATAAATACACTTGGTAGGAGATAAAATCTCACTATATTAAATAAGTAGCATTGAATGTTATAAGCTTACCCGCCATTTCCGTTTTTCTTCTTCTTGGCGTCTCTGTTCTTCTAATTCTTCTGGATTGGTAAAATGTCGGTTGCGACCCTTGTGGTTAACAAATTTACCTAAGTAATAAAATAATTGAGTATTTCAGTAATAATTATTCATTGGTAGTTAATTTTGAAACAATAGACCAATATGCATCATTCACAGTAGGTATAAATATGTTAAAATAAAAATATCTCATCCCCCAAACTAAAATTATACTATTTAATGACTAAGTTAATTTGAAAAATCGCTTGGTTTTACAGAAAATAAAGTGAACACGAAGTCAGAAAAATCTTTTCATTTTGGAGCAGAAAAAGAAGCACGAACTAGAAAAACAAACGTAAGCATTACACAGGAGCACCATCCAAGAAACCCTGAGATCTCCATTAGTAAAATCGCACAAGAAACAGCCAAAAGAAAAATCATTCGCGAGCAAAGGATTGGCGCCAAAAGCCCGAGGTCCATCGCCAAGGTTAAATTATTTATTTCGCGCGCACCGATCCGCTCGATCCGTTATAGAATTCCGTGCTCCACGGCAGATACGATGCGAGTCTCAGCGAAGGAAAAATCGCCTTCGGCTCACTCACCTCGCGGCATCTTCCGTGTACTTCGATTGACTTCCTGGGGGCTGTAGAGGTAGAGAGAAACGGAAAACTGCGGTGGCTGCAGGCACAACAATGACCTTCTTCAGCCGAGATGAGAACGACGATCAGTCGACGACTCGATTGCTCCGGAAATCTCGATGAGCTCGTCGCGCGGGTACGAGTACTCGCGGTGTCGTCGTCGTCGACGAGGGATGGAGGCGACACGAGCGTTTCCGATTCGGCTCCGCGACGTTAAACGCGCGCTCTCCGCGTACAAGCAGGTTAGACTCGCTCGATTGCCGCGGGCCGCAGACGATCGACGACGACTTGGTTGCTCATCCGAATCGCACGAATCTCGGAGCCTCGGATGACGCCTCGGAAGCCGAAAGTCGCGCAGTTGTCCACGTTTTAACCTTGCGTCGTGTTCCAAGATGTGCGTACACTGCGTGTACGAGAGACGAGAGTAGTGGTGTATATATATATATATGTATGTATGTTCTATATAAAATCGTCGTCGTCGTCGTCGTCGCCGTCCTCGTCGATCATATGTGCAATGTGCGCAACAAAAGGTGCTCGGACCGACCGCAGAGTCGAGGAGAGCGCGCCGAGCGCTGCAGATGCGGCTGGATGGCTGGAAACTACCGAAAGTCCCTATACGCGGGGTAGTTACCATTAATCCAATATGGCGCTATCTTTTTAAAATGTATATAGGAATATATAGGTATAACCAAATAATACCGCTATAGCCCCTATCTATAGGTATAGGTAAGCTGGTAAGACATAAATTTTGGTTGCAGGCAGTTGCAGGCTTGTAGCGTTGGCGTTGGTTGCAGTCTTGCAGTTCGTGGCGTGGCATCAGTTCACTATTAATTATACTTACTGCGTTACTATAATTTTTTTGACATCCAATTCATGTAAACAAGTTGAAAATGATTAAAGGACAATTCGTGTATTTATAAATAATAGAGATTACTATATACAAAGGCTATTGTTCGCTATGTTATTGTCTGGAAATTATCATATTTTGAGCAGCGTTAATGCATACTAAGATGTAACAGCGAACCATTTACGTGCCATGTGCAAGTGTTTTATACTATTTGAGGTTATTTTTTCAATAAATGATTGTGAAGAACAAACTATTTGTCAACAGCAATATTTCGTCAAATCAGAATTTACACTTATCGATATACAAAGAAATAAAATAAGTAAAAGATAAGTAAGTAAAATGAATTTACTACAAGAAGTGTATAATGGTAATTTGGAATGCATAAAAGAAATAATAGATAAAGAAGGTGTTCCTATTGATGACAAATGGTCGGATTACATAGTTTTGAGATATGCTCTTTGGCGAGAGCAAAAAGAAATAGCAAAATTATTAATTGAAAAAGGTTGTCGAATCAACAAAACAACTAAATCTTCTTCAAATACACCACTTCACATTGCTGTCAAACAGGAGGACATAGAAATTGTAAAAATTCTCTTAACAAAGGGAGCATTGGTAGAATCTAAGAATCACAATGGTGAAACACCATTGCATTTTGCAGCTAAAACTAAGAATGATGATATTATTGATTTGATATTAACAAAAGTAAACAGTACTGTAAGTGCTGATTTTGTAGAAAGAAGTGGATTAGGAGAATTACATATTGCATGTATGAGAAATGATGCCAGTGCTTTGAAAAATTTGATAAAGTAAGCTTATAAATCATCGTAATTAATTATTTAGCTTCGAAAGGAAAACAATTTGTTCAATTTAATTTTTACATTTCAGATCTGGAGCATCGATAAATGATCCAGTTGTTTTAACTTCACCATTTTGGCCTAGTTATACACCACTACATTTTGCAGTAAAGTATGAGCGTCCAGATATTGTAGGATGGCTCTTACATTATGGTGCAGATATAGGTGCAACTGACTCAAAAGGATTAACACCACTTCATCTTGCTGTAGAAATAAATAACACATACATCATTGATTTGATTTTGGCTGCACATGAAAGTTTCAATAAAAATATAAATCCAAAAGATCATAGAGGATTCTCACACTTTCACACTGCCTGTATGAGAAAAGATGCTAGAGTGGTTCAAGGGTTTCTGCAACGTGGTGTGGAAATTAACATAACAGTGAAAGCAACCTCTGTGATGTGGCCTGGTTATACACCGTTGCATTTTGCAGTTGAACATGAATGCACGGAAATAGTACAGTTACTTTTGAATTATGGAGCAGACATAAGTGTGAAAAACTCTAAGGGAATGACTCCATTGCACTTTGCTATTCAGAGGCAAAATAAGACAATAATAGATTCAATCTTATCTGCACACAATACTTGCTACAAAAATATAAACCCCATTGATGATAGGGGATTCTCTCACTTCCATGCAGCTTGTATGAGGTATGATCCAAGTATCGTGCAAACCTTTATACAAAATGGCGTAGAGATTAACAGTCCTGTAAATTCAGACTCCCCAAATTGGCCCAATTATACCCCATTACACTTCGCAGTGGAAAACAAATGCGTAGAAACAGTGGAACTTCTCTTGGCATCTGGTGCCAACATAAGTGCAAAGGATAGTAGGGGATTGACACCTCTACATTTGGGAATAGTTCATCATCATGACAGAATTGTGGAGATGTTGTTAAGCAAAGGGTCTGAAGTAAATGCCAAAACCAAAATGGGTATGACACCTTTGCACATCGCTGTAAAGAGAGGTTTTTTTGAACTTGTTGAAATTCTAGTGCAGCATAATGCAGATGTAAATTGCGCTGAAAACTTGAAACTTTGCACACCATTACATTTTGCCTCTTTGTACAGACATTCTAAAATAGTTGACTTACTTTTAAAATCTGGAGCTGATGTTAATGCACGAGAAAGAGATGGGAAAACAGCTCTTCATACAATGGCTTTGAGGGATCCCAAGAGGGAATTAGGTATATCTCTGCAATTTTATCATTAACATTTTCTATTCACATCTTATTTGTGTTTATAATGAAATTTATGTTTTTAGATATGGAGTTGGTAAAGTCTTACAGTAGCATAATAACTGCGTTGTTAGAGTCTGGCTGTAATGTTGATTCGCAAGATTCTTATGGAAGAACGCCACTGCATATGACCTGTTTGTTTCGTAATTTAGCAGGTGCCTATGCGCTTCTTCATCATGGAGCCGACATAAATATTGAAGACAATATTGGAAAGACTCCTATATGTTACTGTATGCATGTATTCCACAACATTTATTACATCTTCCAGGATCACATTGAAAAGCTCAGATTTATTAATTTTCCTGTGAGTGAGAAGAACGAAACCTGTGTCTTAAAATTGAGGGGTACATACAAGAGGTTTAAAAGAAAGTGGAAAGATGTTGAGCATGATGATGAATTTAGTGTAAGGTGTGCAGATGAACTGAACAGAATGAAAAGTGTGAGAATAGATAATTATTCATCATTGTATAATATTATATTTAAAAGCGCTAATGAAATGGCGTCTCATGTCAGAAATGAAACTCTTGTACAAATTGTGGAATCGAATGACTTTGATAAAAGATTTTATTTGTATGGCTATCTAATTAAGTTACAAATGACGAGAGGTTTAGCAAGAGAAAAGCTGATGAAGCCGGCTTTAGATGCTTTGGAAACTGTAATTGGAATATGTTTGCCTGATGGATGTGCTGAAACAATCTTAAAATATTTAACTGATGCTCAATTGAAAGATTTAATTCAAGCTAAATTATGATTTGAAAATAATTAAAGTTTTTTTGTAGATTGTTTATACTTGTATGTACAATGTACATAATTCATTATAAATTAATCTGAAGAATGAACAAGATTTTTTTTACAACGTTTTGCACTACTTATAAATAATTAACGAATTTTGTATATATACATATGAAATTATCAAGTTTTTATGAAAAAGACAATAGACTTGCAATCACTTATTATACTGTAATATTTTGATCAAAAATACACTATCAAGATTATTTTTATACATAGTAAATAATTAAAATAATGTATTATTTAAAGATACTTGAAAATTTTGAATAAGAGGACCTATTCAAAATTCTAACAATATAATTAAAGATAAAAACAGCTTGTTATCGTCGCAATATCAAATAATGTTGAAAACCGAAACTAAAAAAATATCTAATTAATAAATTTTATAGCACAGGGTAACCTAAATCCGTATGTTACTCCCGTTTATTTATGACCTACGGAGTTAAGTAGACTGCTATAAAATTGTGTACAATGCTAGTGATCTAAGTGACCCATCACATAGCATGAATATCTACTATGCATACACTGTGCAAAATTATGGGTCACTTAGATCACTTGTTTCGTAATATACTTACTATTACGAGCAAAATAACTATAAATACCTAAAACCATTATTTTCAGCCTAAAGCTTAACTTAAGTCACTTCACTATTTAAATTGATAAAATGATGTATACATAAGTACAGGTAATAAGTTGTAACTCTTTCACGTGCTGTTTTGCAAAAGTGATGCATAATTACCAGTAATTTATATCAACTACTTGATACATGTTGCGTAAATTACGCACTTCAATATAACTATAAATACCTACATAAATAACAACCTTTGTACAAAGGTGGATCAACATTGAATACACATCATTAAAAAATGGATTTAGTAATTAATTGTATTCACAAAGATTATCTATGATTTATATATATTTAATATTTTTCTTTGATTTTTCTTCTGTGGTCTTCTCTTTTGGGTGATAATGTGTTTCAGCCACAGAAAATTATGTAAAATATGAGCGCATGTATACTAAAATGCTTTACGTAAAAATTAATAAGTTAATAATTTATTATTATTGACAATTTAATTAAGTGTACTGATTAAAGCTGTATGATTTTATATTCTAAAACTGTAATATGTTCTCTTACATAATTGTATTTGTTCTAAAATCCACGTATATTTACATTTAATTTGCCAAATTTTATGTTATACTTAATAATCTAAGTATAAAATTTAAGATTTGCATATAATTTTTGTATATTATTTTTATAATAACCACCCATTACCCAAAACTTAGACTAATTTCTCATAAGAACGCGATTTTGACATGACATTTACTTCTTAATCACTTTATGACAAACTAAAAAAAAAGTAAAAGAAAGGAGCTTCCATTGAAAAGTTAAAATTAAAAAAAATCATTCTATTTCATAGGATCAATTTCGATACTTTTATTTTTAATAATCATTTAATTAGGTTGCTATATAATCGCATAAAAAAATGTCATTGGTCTTTACAGTAACAGAATATTACGTGCCTAGGGAGGAAAAAACTTGGAGAGTCCATATCTCGTGTATATTGATACTCGAGCCGAAAGCGAGGGTGGCAAACACGAGATATGGACTCTTCAAGTTTTTTCCTCCCTAGGCACGTAATATACTATTTTAACCAAAATCGTAAAACAGGGCTTATACAATTGATACACAAGATTTATATAGAAACTTATATATTATATATATTTTAATATATACAATAATTCATAAGTCATCGGCAACAAAACTTTAAAATTTAGTATTATTATAATATATCCTGTATATTTATCTTGTAAGTGCACCGCAAGCTTTTATGCACCATATCTCCACTGCAGTACTTTTACGTACGACTTTTGTTTCTCTGTATCGATACAATACAAATTTAACAATGATAGTTTTTGTCACTAGATCGAGGCTTCTTTTCTTGCATCCATAATTCAACAAACTTTTCTACACAAAAACATTTAGCGACCACAATCTTCGCTGTTAAACTTTAACCATTTGATTCGATCTATGAATACTTGAGGAATCTCGTGAAAATGTGAACGCAGCCACTTATAGGTCTGTTCTATACGTATTAGGTGTTTACATGAATTCATGAAGAATGAAATCATTAGATTTTGGAAAATTCGTGCGGAAAGATTTGGACTCGCATTCCAATTGAGAAGCGAAGGGTCAATGTGGCAAAGTTTGAAGCTTCTTGGTGAATATATAAATATAGGTATACGAGTTTATATTATATGTTCGATATCGCCCGTTTTTTATTTCATGAAATTCAATGTTTAATTGCTACTTGTCACGAAATCATTTTACACACAGATTAAATATAATACGATTACAAGTAATTATATAGAAGTATACAATGCAACTCTCATACAAAATCATCACTAACTAAATAAAAAAAAAATTCATTTAGAATATACTTAGTATGTTCATAGCGCAGCTGGATCGTATGTATGTAATTTTTACGCAAAAGGCAGAATTTAAATGAATGAGAACAAAGCATAACTAAATTTCACTTCGTTTAGACATTGCTTGTTGATATAATATTAATCATCTAAACTCAATAATAATGTACAATGATAACAGTATAAATAGCTTAATGATAATGAGCATGAAAATTACATTTTTCTTTTTGTCAGAACAACGCTTTGTTTGACATTTTTCGTTGCACAAAAAGCTTATATGTTTTATAAAGCTATGTAAATCTAGGAATGAGATGGCAAAAAACAACTTACTGTTTTAAAGCCTTGGTATTCAAATAACATATGTTCAACGAGAAAAGACACTAGTGAATTTCGGAAATCAAAAGATTCACCGACACAACGATGTTTCATGTTGATTTTAAGCATCTGAAGGACTTTTCAAGAGAACGTAATGCAATCGATTGGATTTTCTTCGCCTACAGGATAAAGAGTGTTATATATTGCAGAAGAAATTAATTATAAGGACGTTAGAATCCGAGATATGTTAGTATTAAAAGGGAGCATTATCTCGTTACTTCTCTACATATATTGTTTACGTAAAAAATAGTCTCTCTCTTTTTGATTCAACTATCATTACTTTTATTATTATTATTATTATTATTGTTATTATTATTAATGTTTGTGTTCAATCTTTTCCTATACACATACGACTCTAAGCACTTTTAGGGATCAGCACTTCTAAGTACTTGTTTTATAAAGTATAATGGATATATAGCTATGGTAAGATAATCGTTTAATTATATACTCATAAACCAATAAAAGTCGATCAAATTGGAATTGAAAAGACTTAAAAAAATCTTAACGAGTTGAAAAAATTTGAAGCATTTATTCACATACTCGCAATCTATGCTAGCGCTTTATTTGTCAAGAGACTTCAAGCCCAGATGTTAATTAATATTTGAGTACAGTTGGTAATGCTATACGAAGTATTTAGATGTGCAGATCTCTGCGAGTTTACAGTGATCATTCTTTCGGCGGGGTTTCGATGATCCAGAAGGAAGCAGAAAAACATATTTAACAAATCGAGACGCCGTACAATATTCTTTTTTGTCACCCTCGGCTGTAAGGCACTGGAGTTCGAGGACCAAAACTGTCCTCAAACGAACTATTACAAATGTTCATCTTCCCTTGGGCGTCTCGTATTATAATACATGCAGAAAGAAAAAAAATTATAGTGCGACGTGCACGACAAAAGCAATCACAAGCAAAGGACTAGGAAAGTACTTTTTACACGTACATCGAACGATGATAGCTCGACTATACGGTAGAAATCAAAAGCGAAAAGCAGACTGTACTCTGAGAGTACAGAAGAAGAGACGACCATCGTAAGTCATACAAACAAAATAGCAAACATCTTTATGTACAAGTTAAAAAAAATCTGAATAAAGAAGATAAACCGCTCGTGACTACGCATTCGAGATTGATTCATTGTAATGATCCACATGCTTCGTTGTGTCGCGACAAGTGTATATTACAAGTAAGTATCACGGGGCGGGTCTCTCTCTCTCTTTCTCTCTCTCTCTCTCTCTCTCTCTCTCTCTCTCTCTCTCGACATTTTCACCTACTACGTTATATATCTCGTAAATACTTTAGTACACAAGATTAAATAGTTTTATCCCTACGCAATACCGCTATACTTCTACCACTCGCATACGGACCGGTCTCTCTATAATAAATTTAATTATAAAAAAAGCAATGAAAGGGAGACTGATCCGTTTAAATAAATCTTGATTTTTATTCTTCATTCAGGTTGTTAACAGTTGTACTCACGGCATGTAAGCCGAGTCTTTATCGCTATAAACGCAATAAGAGATGTGAGCTAGGGCTGGCTGAGAATATTGAAGAAACGAAGTACAGTCCAAAAGTATGGATGTGTTTGTACCATCGCGGTTTTGACATATTTTTTTAATTAAATTCGTCGATCCAAATCAACCTCACTAATCATACTGGTGTCAAATTCACGCATCGAGAAACTCACGACGTTAGGAGCTCAATTGATTTATAGAGTTACAAACCCAAAATAAAAAAATGAGAGATGCGAAACAAGAAAAATCAGTCTGGTTTGACGCGCGGAAACGCTGCGGTAATGCGGTATGAATTTGGCATATGCATGTCCGGTCCCTGAGTGGAAGTAATCTCAATGTATATATACACACTGTTACATACCTATACACTTTTACACGCATACATAACATTTATTCTCTCGTGACGAATTCGGAAATTGGGGTTGGATTCGAATGCGATTTCCATTCTATAACGATGCCGCGATGCCTCGAATGGCTTGATCTCGCATTGGTGTACCTTCAATGTTTCAATGTGGAGGAAAGGCGATTACTTATTCAATACACGGGCGTAGCTATGCAGTGATTCTCGTTGATCGAAGGCTGCGCATGTATTCTTAAATCACCAACTGAGTGGCAGATTCTAAACTTATGGTAAATGCTTGTGATTCGTTATTGCTCTATTGATGCGCGCATGATTTTATCAAGTGAGCTACTTTAAAAAGTATTTAGAAAAATTGATTGGAGAATATTGTATATAAACACTAACAAAAAAAAAAAAATGATTAACAAGTACCACTCAGTCGACGGTGGATTTGATGAGCTGAGTAACTATAAAGTGCAACTCTTACAAAACAAATAGCATTTGTAAAAATACTATATCACAGTAAGATCTTGAAACTTCATCGAGTAGCCCAGTTTACCGACATCTAGACATACTCATATCTACGAAAGTAAATAATACTATCTACCTAATAACAACGACAACAATAGCTAAAACATATAAAGCAATCGAAAAAAAGTTATCAAAAAGTTTGTTACATAATTCCTAAATGCCGATAAATACTTCGAAAAATGAAAGAAAAACTGCCGCGTCGTCGGTAAAGCGGGATACCTGAGAAAGCGGCGATGCGCACGGATTCAAGACCATTCGAAGCCCGCGCGAATGAATACAAACGTTTTAGACGAATGTCTTTCTCGGCCTATACCTTAGATCTACACACATCGTTAAGTACCAAGCCCGTCTTTTCTCGGCTGCATTCGCTAAAGCTCTCGCAGTCCGTCAGACGTCACGCGGACGCCCCTTGTCCGTCGTTGCTCAACTCTTTCATCGCTGCTGACGATGACGAGGCAATGTCCGTAGTGGCCGGTCGGCCGTTGGGCAAGTGTTAAGAAGAGTTATCTTGTTTATTCAACAAGATTGTTCTTTCTTCATCCTCAGCAGACTTGCTAGTTGACAGTAGTCTCGCTGCCTCCGCTTGACGTTCTTGGATTTCCGCGTCCAAGTCCAACTTTTGCTCGCGTTCTGGAGGACTTGACGTAGATTGTGTCTGCAATATGATACATGTTTAATTTTTAATCCTCGATATTGAAACGGATTTTTTAGTAAGATTGCAGGAGATATCAACCTTAACAGGTGAATTCTTTAATTGTCCATTAGGCCCGCTTTTTGAAACAAATTTGGAATTGGTATTTGGACTGGCACTGACAGGAACGACTGTAACTGCCGGCAAAGATGAGTGTCGCATGGGAGATGGTTGTGGTGCGCTATCTTTTCTAATGTCATTAATATCCTTATCTTTAGGTAGAATGGGAGATTCTGGAACACTTCGGTCGTCTTCGTCCAAAGAGTGAAGAAGCTAAAACACAGCGCTTCCTTAGTAAAACATCCAAGAAAAGTTATACAAGTTTTAGAATAAACAACTT
Organism: Philotrypesis tridentata; assembly: GCA_018906965.1. Taxonomy (NCBI): domain Eukaryota; kingdom Metazoa; phylum Arthropoda; class Insecta; order Hymenoptera; family Pteromalidae; genus Philotrypesis; species Philotrypesis tridentata. Next base: position 4,792,689 of record JACCIB010000002.1, read on the forward strand.
ACTTTTTCTACTTCATCGTCAAATTGATCTTGACTGTTGGTGGAGTCTTTCTGACTACGTTCGAGAAGAGTGGCCCGTTTTGCGGCAAGGTACAGTGAACGTTTTATTTTGACATAGAATACCTCGGTAACGGCGCGCACAGTATAATCAGGCACGAAAGTGTGACGCAATATAGCATCGAGATTAACAGATTGGATGCTGCCTAGCGTCTGGGGATTGACGTTAGTCGGTGATTCTGCTGCAGCAGCGGCTAGGAAAATAGAAGATGATTAAATATTCACATAAATTTATGTGTAATACAGTTTGTTTTCATTAAATCCTTACCTATGCCAATGTTAGCCGTTAAGGCTTGACTGCCAAAGTAAGTAAATGGGCCACTCTCGAACATAAGGTTTTCCTTTCCTACGGTAACTTCTACGCGACCTTCGAGAATGAGCACAAAGTAATCAACAGCCTTGCCTTGCTGATAAATCACCGATGTAGGATCGTTTCGTGCCTTTTCGCGTGATTTTACTTTTATATGGTAGATTATGTCTTGCTTCAGCAAACGCCGCAGGATCGGTTCCGAAATTGTGTCGGATTTGAAGGCTTCGACACAGGTCGATAAATATTGAAACATAGCAAGTGTAAGCTGAGGCGAAATGTGAATACGTTGATTCTCTTTTTTCTCGGCGAAGGCTGTGTAATCGGGAACTTTAGCTCGAACCTGACGTTTGCGTTTGCTCCTATTATCCGCTACGGAGAAGAACATAAGATTTATAATTACTATTTGTTTACATTTATTTCTTTTTCTTAGTTTTGCATATAGAAAACTTACTAAAGACATCCGTCTCGTCTATGATCTCAGCCTGAATAAGCTCTTCTATGACGTCTTCCAAAGTAACGAGACCGATGACCTCGTAGAAAGGGTCGCCTTCACCTTCGCTGTTGACTCGTTGAACGAAGGCCATATGACCTTTGTGACCTTCGGAAATTAAGCATATACAGTTAATTGTTGAGCTTTGTACTTAATACCACCAAAAATTAACTGCAATCTAATCATAAAAACTCATTGAAGTCAGAGATTTGTAGATAGGAGATATTACCTTCTTTAAATTGTTTGAACATAATGTCAAGAGTTACGTCCTCGAAGACGAAATTGCAAGGATTCTGATAGAATTGGCAGTGAGTTCTAAGTGGCATGTTGTCGTCCGGATCAACGAGCGCCAGGTCCTTGATGTAAAGCATGGTTACGATATTTGTACGACTGCCCTCGTATACTGGTATTCGCGAGAATCCTGCGAACAATTTCAATTAGCACGAACTTACTTTAATTAATTTTATTCAAAAAGATGCTTATCGTACCCGATGACATAATCTCGGACACGGTCTCGAAATCAAGGATGCGATTTATATCAAGCATGTAAACGTCCTCGATTCTTGTCATCACATCAGCCACAGTCTTCTTACGAAGTTCTAAGGCGCCGGCAATTATATCCACTTCGTCCTTTTCGAGGTCATTGTAGCCAGTTGTTACCTATAGATAAAGTCATTTATCTATCAGAAAAAGTTATAACTGATACATCATGACCCACTAACTTTGCTGAGTCATGCAAACTGCTTTTTCTAGTGTCCAGTTTTATAAACAGAACTTGTGCGATGTACAATTCTGATTTAATCGAATAAAAGCTTGATTCAATAAAATATATTCTAACAAATCTAGTTCTTAAATTTACATATCGTTCTATATGAATCCATACAATTTCTTATTGTGTGTACACTCTGCAATTGCTCACATGATATTTTAATTATCGATCTTCAGAAAAGATTTAGCGATACTTTTAAGAGACGAATTAAGTTATCTTTGTAAATTATGGTTATTATTACTTGCTGTATAGTAGTATACATGTGAGCATAGAAAGATCAGAAATATGAACGAGACACAGGCTCGTTTGTACTACTCCAAACCGCCGAAAACCACATCCGCGATAAAATTCCAATGTGAGTTTTATTGTCTCGCTCTAAATAAACTTTCGTTCGCTCTTTCTCTCGTTCGTAATCTCTATGCAGTGCGTAGTTTTTCTATAAAAATCGATCATCGCAAACTCGTTGCACTCACTCTGCATTCAGTCAAAAAAACAATATATCATTGCCCAGAATCATTAAATCACATGCTCGTGTTGAATATTTTGCTCGACATAAATTCAAATTTAATTATCTGTTAACCATTCCAACGAAAAGAATGTGCAACCGCACTTTGTAAGTGCAGCGGAGCGACTTGATTTTAAAGGCCGCGACGTATCGGACAAAAGTCAGCCAATGAAATTATCAACGCAGATATCTGTACGACTGCAATAGACGTCATGGTATGCTTTTCCGCATATCGAGTGTCGTTCGGCCGGTAATTCGAGAGTACGCAAGTGGCTAACAGCACTGATAAGAGTGAGTCACAATCATTCGTCGGCAGATGCCATTCCTCCCGAATTCGCGACGATTGGCCGACTTATTTCATACAGTTATTCTTCAATTGATAACGCGCAAATACTTGCCTTGACCAGCTCTTTGAGACGTTCTCTGTTATACACGTTGCCGATTTCTTCGCCCAGCAGGAAGTCCAGCAACTTGCTGATGGGATAACTCAGCGGGAAAGTTAGAAACATCGTCATTTTCGTGATATAGATTGTCTTGGCACCGACGCACAGTCCGTGTCTACTGCAGATGGCCTGAGCGAAGAAAAATAATTCCAGTCAATTGTGAATTACATACAGAAGCAATATTTCGGTATATCCGCAACACTCACTTGAGGTGAAATTTCACCGATTATAACGATCGCCAGTGTGGAGCAAAAGACGGCGACGAAGCCGGAGGTGAGCTCCTCCAAGATAATGGTGAATATCGAATTGACCAAGACGTTGGAGAAGAGGATGGAGCAGAGCAAATAGTTGCCGTGATTGCGCACAGGTTGTATCGTTCTCGCGTAGCGCTTCTCCTAAAACACAGCTTAGTAATTTATGACGTTTGGAAGAATTTTTTTTCATCGTCGACAAACCAAGAAACAAAAACAAAAAGTGAAAGAAACAACATTTCCTACGAATCTCAAACTAATGGCAAAGTGACTTTACTTTCTCTGTACCGGTGTTGCAGAGGATTTTCAGCTCGGTACGGTCGATCGCCATCAGACCGAGATTCAAGCCTGAAAACAGGGCCGAGAACGACAGACACGTGCAGATGATGATGATACTGAGCCAGAGCGGTCTACTCGTGAACGTCTGTATCTGAAAGCAAATAGAACGTTTGTTAACGCCGTTGTTTTCGATTCAGCCTCGGCAAACGGATTAGTACTTTATCGAAGAGCGCAGTTACTTACAACTTTGTACCTTTCAGGGCCCTGATGCTTAAACAGCTCGTAGTTTTTGCCGCTATCCTCGTTCAGCTGTTTTGCGCAGATGTAGTAAGGATCGCCGTCGGGAAGCACAATATGAGATATAGCCGTGGTGCCGCTGATTATGTCCTGCACCTGTCGATCGATAATTATTTATTGAAAATTGTAAGGAAACAATACTCGCGCTAAAAGAAGAAAATTGTAACGATCTTGTATTGTATAATAAATATAAAACGAATAAGTTTTAGTTAAACGCCAACATTAAAATGAATTTTAACTGCAAGGTATACAGCGATCATAAAACAGCTAATCGAAAGTAGATAACCGATCGCTATAGTATAGTTGGGAGAAACAAACTCATTTATAATTGTAATGTATGCGAAAATCGCGGCGATGAAGATAAAATAACGAGTCTCAATCGATTGAGTGTATCGCACTTGTTTTTGCAATATAAAAATTATCATAATACACTGTAAAATGACTGCGAAAATTATTCTCCCCTATTAACATCAATTTCCAGAGGTAAGACCACTAGATTATACGTTTCAAATTGTATTTGTATTTGTATTTCGCATAATAAGTTGTAGTAAAAAAACAGACGTAACAGGCAATTTTTTTTTTCTAAATATGACTCAGCTGACGAACCGTAATTGCAAATATAATATAGCAGAGACTGTAACGAGGGACACTTAACAACTCCAAACTACTTCTTTTACGCCGAGTCTCACTGATTCGTAATTACATTAGTTTGGAACTTGGTGTACTCATCGAGAAAAAGGTCAGCACTTTTTATTAAAAAACAAAAAACAAAAAGAACTTTATAGCACAAAAGCCATTCGCGCGCGCGTTATTCACGAGATAGAGGACAAAAAAGAAATCCTCGTCGACTCTTTTCTTCTAGCGCGGCGACAAGCGAAAAAAAAAATGAAAAAAGAAATACACCATTTTCTGTTCAATGCGATGTGTATACATGCCATATATACATGTATCAGAGGTCAAACGAGATACGCCCCAAAAATGCGCGAAAGATAATGAGCCAACTTCGAAACTCGTTTTGGCTAGTTAGATGCAGTCGAGCAGACGGCGTTACCGAGAAAGATATCTCTACTCGTCTAAAAATGAAATAGTGAAAATTAATTATTCACAATTATGCACATTATGCAAGAGTGCATAAGTATCTGTGCACAATATTTTGGAGCAGTTTCTTAGCTTACAACAAAAAAAAAAAAAAAAATATCCGAAGTTCCGCTGTTTCCAAATTTCACGAGTATATGTGTTAAACCCATTCGAGCACTATAAATATTAATTGTATCGATTTTGCAAAGCATATACTTACGCGATATACATATTTTGTAATACACAGAGAAATCGAACTATCGACAATACAGCAACAGATGTGTCGGATTTCGAGGCGCGTGAGCGCGCGATTTATCTGGGCGCGATAACCTTTTTCAAGGAGGGAAAATCCGGTCTGAAGTACTGCTGATAAACCCGCATACGTATACGCATTTCGGACGGAACATCGCCGCGTCTCTTTCTCTCTCTCTCTATCTCTCTGCGCGTAAGCATAGAAAGAGAGTGAAATATTTGCGCGCACACGCCCGAACCCATATACGGCGCAAACGAGAGATCGTCGTCCCATTTTAATTGCGAACGGCACATGAAATATTCTGGTCATATACAAATGTGTCTCTTGCGCCTTTGGAATGCTGTTTAGACTATCCAACCCACCCCCCCCCCCCTTTATACGCCTCTCACCTCTTCCTCTGACCCTAAAAAAACGACCGTGAATAAACCAATGCCTCCCCGCGCGGCGAAGTCGGTGAATGAGTTTTATTAATAAGTACACGCGCGCGCACTCACCCGAAACTCTCGCGACTTAATCTTGTCGCAGACCTCGCCTCGCTTGGCGGGCTGCTCGGTGAACGCGATCACGGTGTTGTTGGTGATCCCGACGCCGAAGAGCCTGATCGTGGCGTCGCGCTCGGCCAGGATCTGCGGCGTCCCGTCGTCGTCGTGGTGCAGCTTCCCGGCCAACTCCACGAGGACACCCTCGATCCGCAGCTCCTTGTCCGCCGGCCCCTGCTCCGGAATGGCTCGACCTAGTCGGCCCCTGGAACAGAAAAAGAGGCGAGGCACGCGTTATTTTCTCTGATGGTCGATCGTCGGGGTGTATCGACTTTCTCTCTCCTGCCCTCTCTTATACGGATACAATTCAATTAAAGGAGAAGAGATTAGATCTCGCGATGATTAACGCGCGCGGGTGTGCGCATTGAAATGTCGCCGCGCGATCGATGCCACACTGATCGAATTGGATCTCTCTTTTCGCGTCGTGAGACGAAAGTTTAATACCTGCGGTGGTGTCTATATACATAAAGAGTTTTTTCTACAAACAGCACTCGCGGAGTTCTCGCGAGGAAAGGAGAAAAAATATAAACTAAGAAGGCGCGTATATAGCGATTGTGTTGTCAACAATTGTAAACGCATACGCTCGTCACCGTTCACTTTTACGTCCATGTCATGCGCGCACTCCTACTGCACCCTGCAGCAGCAGCAGTAGCGGCGAATATAGTGCCTTGTACAAGTGACAGTAAAAAAAAAGAGAGTCTCGTATACTCTCGTGCAACGAGTGCCGCAGTAAAAAATCTTCTAAGGTTATAATCTTGACTCGCTGAACCATAGTGGATCGATGATAAGAGAGCGCGCTTCGTCTCTCTTTCTCTCTCGTTGTCGGCGACGGCGGCGAGATTCGAAATTTTCGATGTACAATAAACATCTACGATATTGCGAAATTCCATCGGGCAATTGCGTCACGGTAGTTTTCTCGTTTATGTGAGCGGTTGCGCTTGTATACTGCGCGCTGATTAGACTTTTCATGTTTTTATACAGTTATGCCGCGCTTCGAATGTTTATCAGGTTGCGGTGAAGTCTCGTGTCTATATATATATATATATACACACGCGATTTTCTTGAGTGTATACCAATAAATAGAATTATTTATAAGTAAAAAAGTAATCCGGGGAGATACTGCGCGCAGTCTGTATACTTTATATCGCGCGTTCCAGTATATACAACGAGCTTTCTGTGCTGTGCTTCTGTATAATACTGCGTGAAAGTTTTCCATTCAATAAAATCTTGGGTGAATGTGTAGGATATTGAGCGTACACCTTGCGATATCGATGTTGAAGAAAAGTTTCGCGCAAGTTGAGAGGAGAAAAATCAAATTTTCGAACCCACCCTCTCCCCAACTTTCTTGCAAATTAGAGCGAACATTTTCCGATGTACCATCCTACTTTTTCTTTCTTCCTTCGTAACAAACATTTCAGATATTGTTTCGCCTCCGCATTGTGTTCTGAATTAAATCAACAGGTTGGTAGTAACAAAAAGTTTCGAACAGCAGACAATGGCTAAATTTTTCGAAGAGAGGAGAGAAGAGGTAAAGTGGATTTAAAAACTTTTGAAAGTCGTAGCCATTTTTCTACCATGGCGCAGAATCAAAGTTTCGAATTCGAATTTTAAAGGGTCTATTGTAGAACCAAATAATGGTATTATTACAAAAGTTTGAAGCAAAATAATTAAAATGCATTATTTTCGGATGAAAATTAACTGCATCGTGTTGAGGTAAGATCATACGAAATTTGTTTTTAAATTATTTATTTTTTACTATTTTCTTTGTGCATAGGTAAAAAAAACGTTCCAAATGAAAAAATAATATAGATAAAAAAATGTTTGCCTCCACGATCCTCCACTCTTTAGCTGCGAATCTTGCATATAATACATTCGAATTCATTAGCCAAAATAGAATATCAAGAAAACTTGACAATTTTAAACAATTTCAGTATATATAATATAATATACACACTATACACACAGCCTATAACTTATCAATCTCTCGCGACGAGATTTTTACAACAAACAGGAAAATGCCCTCGTAAACTCAAATCACTGGTCTCTTAATCTATATATACACCATATTTATGTACAGGGAAAAACGGCGACACGTGTGTTGCAGAGCCGCTGCAAGACCTCGGAGGGGAATTTTCTCTAAACCCCTTGATTTCTTTTGCACGTGACTCGCTTTTTTGTACAGTACAGAGAGAGAGAGAGAGAGAGAGAGAGAGAGAGAGAGAGAGAGAGGTGACACGCCCTTTTCTCCTGGGCGCGACGAGTCTCAACAAAATTCTTGCTCCGAATCCTTAATTTCCTCGACAGAGACGAAAGTCGTCTCAGCTCTCTGCACGCGATCATATTGCCAGCGAATAAATTACAGGTCACAGACTCGTTAATGTATACGACATTCGTAGTTTGTGCCTCGAGTGCAACAAACGTCGGAATATTGACCTCGGCACACAAAATATGTGAATTGAACCGGTGAAAATTGCGCAATGAGATCGTCAAGTCATCGTGACTGAATTTACGTAAGCGAACGTACGCGGAAAAAACAACTTTTTTTCTTCTTCTTCGAAGCAACTTTTCTTCTCCTCGCAAGGTGAGAGAGAGTTATCAAATAGAGCGAATATCAGTCGGAAAAAAATTTACAATGTAAGGTGAAGTCGTTCGCAGTCGAGTGGCTTCCTGCACGCGGTAAGTAAGTACTATAAGTGAATCATCGGACGCTTCGCCAGACTTGTGAGAAAAAAAAAGTTTCTTCCTCGTTATCATGGAAATGTGAAACAATCTTGCGCATCGATTCATTATTGCACACGTGCCGTGGTATTGAGCTGTAATACCGCGTAGAGTTTTGCAAAACTTTTGTTTTAATAGTATAGTTCTTTAACTACACGAGGGATTTACAAATTTCTATGAAACTACTTTGCGCGTATTCATAGATGACGTATAGATTTTTCCCCCTCAGATTCTGCATTATCCTCTGAATTATTTCAGCGAATCCAGCAATGTATCGCATGAAATTTTTCCTTAAAGATTTAAGCCTTAGAAAAACAAGAAAAAATCCGGCTTTCCCAAAATACAGTCGCGATTAGATCTCGCGATGTCACGTAATATGAATTTAGCGGCGCGCGCGCTTGAGCCGCGCAATTGGAACGTGAAAAGATACGAAGATTAAGTCGGGGATTATACAGCACGCTCTCCTGAAGCTCGGTTTCGCTACTGCTACGCGAATTTTACGTGGGCGAACGATCGAAACGGTCCGGACAGAAAAAGTAAAATTTTTTTGGCGTTTATTCCGCAGTGTATAACCGAATGAAAAAAAAAGAAGAACGACGCCAAATCCATGCGTTAAACAAAATGCGAACTGTAATACAATTAAGAAGAGCACAAAAGCAAGCACTCGCGCACGCGTCTATAAATATAGAAAATCAACCGGTGAATTGGGAATAGACAGTGAGTCATTTTCCAATATACCGGCCGCTCTTTCTCGCTCTCTCCCGTTCCGTTATGTCAGTCACGGCTGTTCGAAAAACCAGTGTTATGTCAGCGACGACTCGTCGCAGGCGTATAAAAGATGTAAAGAAGACCCAAGCGAGAGACTCGTTTCTATTCCTCTTCGGATTGTCGTGTTCGCGGATATGTATATATACGACGGCGCCTCGTCGATGGACTTGTCTTTTGCTCGCATATATATATAAAACCACCGCGATAAAGTTCTCGTAGATTTTCAGTGGTGTACGATGTTTAAGGACGCGTGCGGCAGTATTCATGAATGCGCGACGAGAACTTTCCGCAGAGCTATAAGTTACGAGAGTTATACCCCAAGGATAATCGACTTTTCAGAATTTAACGCTTTCGCATATTTAATACGATTATATACGCGCGCTTATATGGAAATGTGCAAAAATTTTTTTGAAATTCGAAAGACCGCCCGATCGAAGACGAACGTGCACGCGTTCATTCCCTCTTGTTAATACAGCCTGCGCAGAGCAGGCTTGCTCCCGACAATCGAAGTCAACAAACTCGTTCTTATAGATAACAATGCGCCGCTGTGTGTCTTAAAATAACGATCGAACGCGCAGAGAGATGAGAACCTTGAAAAGCAGCGAGCTATACGCGAAGACAAAACACAACCTTATACCGCCCTCCGATATCAAAGAAGAACTTTGCAAGGAGAAGAGGAAATTCGGCGCGGAATACAACGCAGGTCGCTTCCGAGAGAGCGAGAGAGAGAGAGAGGAGAGGAGAGTGATACCGCAGCTAACGCCGCATCGGCACAGGGGGCGCGACTGGGTCAAGGTTGGCAAGGCCACCCCCGGCTCTCCTCACTCATGGCCAAGCCCAAGGGTGCTGTATACGTATACGAGCGTATACGTACATATAGCACACACGCATGTGTGTGTGTGTGTGCGCGCGGGCGCGAGTGTCTGGTCTGTTCGTGTGTGGAAAGGGAGGGAAGCGTGTGTGTATATCGTTACTGCGTGCGCGATATCGTCACCGGTCGGTTATTGATTCGAAAAAGAGAGAGGCGTTGACTACTCTTGTTTTCTTACAGAGGCTGACCGATTAAGTCTCGTTTCTTATTACCTGTATAATGTATATATGTCGATTTTCCTTTCTCATTACGAGCACTCCATGCGTAAGTTCAATGCGTCGTGCTCGTGTTTGAAAAGTATATCGGGTATGGGGAGGAAAGAGGGGTTTGGTATGTATATAAATTTATGGAGAGTAATTCTGAGGGTGAGACACAGCAAGCGGCGTGATTTTTCGACTGAGAACGAAAGGCACGAGCTCAATTGAGAATGTGGGGGAAATCATTGTCGGAGCTGAGACGCTGCACGATGTATAAAAATTAGATCAATTGAGAAGATTGCCAAGAGTGTATGGAGTCAATTCAATTGCGGTCTCGATAAAGCGACAAATTAAATTTTATAGAAATCTCTTCGTAAATGCAATATGTAGACAATGTTTGGTGTCTCAATTAGAGGAGAACTACTGCTTAATTGATTTGTGTCGTTAGTGTACTTAATCTTGGACCTAGAGGACTTCTCGATTTATAAATTCAAATCGAATGCAAGGGAATCAACAAAGTTGGTATAAGTGTAAATTGGATATTATGTGTATCAAGAAAATTTCGAGGGATTCAACAATTTAAAATGATCTTATGTTTCTTGGACCATTTTCTTTTTCTTATTCTGAAACACAATTTTATAGTTTATGTGTTTTTTGACCCTTTCGATCAATATACAAAAATATAAATATAGTAAAGGAATTTGAATCAAAAAAGAAAAAGATATTAATCAAATTCTGATGCTCCAGTAAAAATTTCATAGCCTGCCATGTGTACCATTGTACCATTCACCCTACATATTTATAGTTTTTGATGGTTGTCGCAGTCGTAATAATAGAAACAGCTAAAAATAGAATGTCATAAAAACTGTTTTCGTGGAAAAATCGGTTTTCCCCAGTTTTTCCGCAGACATTCTTCCTCTAATAAATACAGAGAGCAAAAAACAGATGTAGAATTTACTTTTTAAAGTTTTTCAATATTCTCAATGCATTCGTTAACTTGAAGTGTACAGAAAGTGCCAGATTTATTGACAAAAGAAGAAATTTCTTAGGTATTGTATGTACAGCTGTTTACGAGAGTGAGCGACTGTAGTGCGTGCGCGAAAAGATATTAAGAGTCGTCGAGAAATGTAAATTCTGACCTAGAAGTAATATTTGGAAAATCAATATCGTTGCGCGATCGTGGAGAGCCATGATAATTCGGCGCGTCTGCTCCCGTTTTATGACATGTACAAACGCAACGTAAACTATGTATGTATGTTGCATATGCACACGCACTCATACATATCCACGCTCGAATATAAAGTGTATTTAATTCGATAATTGATTGAGAACGTATACCCGCAAAATCAATTCACTTATCGGTTAAACCAATTCACTTAACGAAACAATTTATTTTCGAGTCAAAGGAACCGATGATAAACAAGTGCCAAAAATTTTGAATGAAAACAATCGCGACGAGCATATTCGATTAAAAAAAATGCGAATAAGCTATATGCATAAAAACTAATTTATTCCTCGAGAATCTCTCGGTGCCTTCGGGGGAACTCTCTCGTCTCTCCCTAAAACGAGCGAAAATAATAATCGTGCGCGCTACTCCTCTCTCATCCCACAAAAGATAAAAGAGAAATTTCAACTCGTCGGATTTCCAAGCGCCGCGCGTCTCGTCACGCTGCAGAAGAGAAAAAAAGTTCGCTGTAGCGCGCATTCAAGGTGAGCACGTGATAGCTCGAAACCGGACCTCCGAGTGTATTCTTATATAGATCGACGTTTTATTTTTGTGGCGCGCGTCCGATAAAACTCAGCGACGTTCGGCGTTAAATTCAGAGGTTAGAGGACGGCGTGTATAGGGTGTTGGCGATTCTCTATACGTCCCGACGTCTTATGGGGTCGACGAATAAAAGCATGTGATTTAGGCACTAATTGATTCTCCAATTAGCCGGGAGGGGAGGGGGGGGCGGATTTTCCCATCGAATCAACTTTTTAGCTTTGCGCAACAGCGCAAAGTAGTTTATCGCGATTATGTGCAGTGCTGCGCCGAGGACGTATCCATGTGGCGGATAAACAAGTTATAGAGACGATATTGCGATTTAATTAGCGGAGAGTCGGCCGATGATTCACTTTTCGAATTACATATATAAACATACCGTATACGTAAGCGTATATACCTATTTCGTTTTCTCTTCATCTTCTCCGAGTCCTATATATAAACGTGTGTGTATATATATATATATGCATACCCCGCTAGCTGCAGCCAATCTACTTTGCTTTTATGCACGAGGAAAACGTAGCAGCCCTCGAAAATAAAAAGCAAAATAAAAAAAAACGAAAGAGAGAAACAAGAAAATTTGCATGTTACGGTGTAGAGGGAGAGAGAAAGAGAGAAGAGCGTCTTCGCCGTCTCTGAATCGAAAGAGCCGGCTTTTCGAGAGTTACGTAAGGTTTTACGCGAGCGCGCGCGCGCGCACGAGCGGGTCGTTCGAAAATAAGAGCCCCGCAGAGGACGAAATGGTCGAAATATAAAGAAAGAGCTTAACGCCCACTTCCCACTTGCCGCTGCTGCTATATGCTTTGACTCTCCGGCGCCCAGTCCGCACACTCCACGCGGACTCGCTCACTCACACACACACACACAGACATCATATATATACTCGTAATGTATACGTGTATACAGTATGTACGTCTAAGTATAGATATATAGAGCTCGCAAAAAGTCGCAAAGCGCCTTTAGGCCTTATTAGAGAATTTCACGAGGAACGAGAAAATTCGTTTTCTCCTTTTCCTCGCGAAAACAATTTTTCTCTCTCGCGGCGTTCTTATAAGATACGTGTGGGCTGTGCAGTGTGTTCCATTTTTCTTTCTCCCTCATCACGATGGGAGAGAGAGAAAATTTGCGGATGGAAATGATGATTGCGGCGAGAAACATAGAGAGAGAGAGAGAGAGAGAGAGAGAGAGAGAGAGAGAGAGAGAGAGAGACGCGGAAACGAAATTATGCTGCAATGCAATTATGCAGCGGTTGTGTATATGCTTTTACGTGTGCATGTGTGCAACGTGCACACATGTACGTGACTCTCTGCGCTGCGCGCGGTGTCAACGGCCGGGAATTCTATTGTGTCTATATATACATATACACATATATCCACGCTTGTTTACGAGTATATACGCGAGAAATATATATATAGAGAAGCTAGAAATTGAACGTCCAGCTTTTTCTCCACAGTTCAGCGCGTGTATTAATGCATTGCCAGAAAATTTCGCGTGGATATTCGGATCAAGGCCTCTCTTGCGCCTCGTGCGCGCGAGCAAAGCGGAATGAAATGAACGTATAGATGAAATCTCTCTCCGAAGCGTGGGATTCCACGCATATACACATGTCCTCCGCGTGTGCGAATAAAAAGAGAGTGTCTCGAATCGACAAACGATATTCCTTTCTCGAATCGAGGGCCACCGAGGCGCGCACTATTTTTCTTTTCTAATCCTTTGCGCGCCACCCAACTCCAGCTTTTCTCATGTTTGTGCGGCACAAATCCAGATCAAGGTCTCTCTCTCTCTCTCTCTCTCTCTCTCTCTCTCTCTCTCTCTCTCTCTCTCTCTCTCTTCGACAAAATTTACGCAATCCTCGCGTGCAGAGCAGCGCAGCGTTATCCTTTCCGATCAATTCGTGCATTCTCTCCCTTGCAGACTCTTATACTTCGCGCGCCGTTCATTCATACGCGCATTCTGACAATTTTCTTATAACTATACAATACACATCTCTTTATTTACGTGTGTGTGTGTGTGTGTGTATATATATACCTATAACTTTTAGAATCTATTGTGTACACGACAAAGCCTCTAAGCAGACACGCGACAGACAGGCCAATGCTTTCACGCGCTTATATATATATACAGAGCTGGGGATATATAGAGAGAGAGAGGACCGGTAGCCCGAGTCTGTAAAGCTGTAGGAGCCCATCTGAAATACCGGGGAGAGATGTAGGCCATCATTTCTATTTTTGTATATTAAATATATCCGTATACGTGTACGTGTGTGTACGTGTCGCGCGATATCTCTCGACGGGCGCTTGTGTGGCGGCGCAGCGCCCATCACGTGTTCGCCTCTGCTATTTTCATCTGCGACAACACTATCTCTCTCGTCGAGGGAGAGCCGCGCCGCCAGAGAGCCGCGTATATATACCCGCGCCGAGGAAGAGGAGAAGTCCGCTCTCGCGTGTGTGTTCTACGATTCTCTGCTTCTCTCGCTCACGGGCTTCTGGGTGGGCTTGATTTTTTTCTCTCTCAACATTGTTTCGACGGGCCTCAAGGCCGTACACACAAGCTGTTTTCATTCATCGATTCGTATAATACGCGCGCACGAGAGCCGAGCTTATATATGTTATGTCTAACTGACGAATACAAATTAGGTTCCTCGCAATTTCGGGGTAGGCGACGCGCGCGCGCGCCAGGAAAAACTGTTTTTTAGCGAGCTTTTCTTGAAGGCCTAACAATTATATACATACGCATACACACGACGTGTGTGTGTGTGTGTGTGTGTGTGTGTGTTTTTTTAAATACCAATTACGACTCAAGTTCCAATCGATATGCGTAAGTAACGTGTATGGAAAAGAAGTAAACAAGTCTTGTTATTTTCGCCCGTTAAGCGTCCTTTCTTTCTCGCGAAAATTGTGCCTGCAGCGTTTTCGTGTTTACGAGCTTTCGTTGCTGCCTGCTGCTGCTGCTGCTCCCGCTATTTCGATCATTGACTCTTTCGAATTTGAATCTTCGTTCGAAAGGGAATAAAATCCCGCGCGTGGCAGCGTTAATGCAAACCGAGACGCAGAGCGAGAGTATACATCTACTTTTACGCGTTTAACTCCTTTTACGACACATTTTAATTAACGACGAATACCGATGCGGTTTCCTTGCAAAGCCCTTGCTTACGACGAAATCAGAAGCTTTATCTGGCACTTTATCTGACAATCAAACACTTGCAGCGCGCTTTATCTGTCGGTATAGGTATTATCCGTTATAAACTGTCTCTGTTTTGATAAAAAAAAAAGAAAGAAAAAAAAAGAAATGGCACGTAATCGAACTTTGCTCTTCTTCGGATTTACGACTATATGCGCTAGTCGATTTTTTTTCCCGTTTGAACGTAGGATATGCGAAAGAGTATATACTTATACTATTTTCCGCGCTTCGAGCTTTCAGAACCGAATGAGTCCGCCGGAAATCGCAATCGCTCGTGGGTTTATTAATATTATCTTAACTGCGTTCGGAATTCCAGAGTATCGAAAAGCGCAATGAGTCTTTGAACTCTGGTGAACTGAAATTGATTCCAGGAGATGTTCAAGTAACATAAACTTTGACTATGTACATCGGATCATTGCAATTGCAACAGTTGGCTTGTTGAGGACACTCGATAGTCATAACTCAGTGAAATAAGCTATTGGAAGACTCGTTGAGTAATGAATGTGCAGACTGTAATTGAGCAGGTTTACTCTCTGACTATAATCTAGGTTATCTACACTTGTATAGACAGGTTGAATGCACTTGGCTGGAAGAAGCGAATAATTACCATTTATGATTGGCAATAATTGCTATGTAACATCTGATCTCTATTATAGCAAACGAGCCATTTGTTCGAATAGTGTCATTGTGATACTTTGTGATACTTGGAAGTAAATATTTCTTTGGCTTTATGAAAGCTTGCGCATTGCAATAGGACAATATACTCTCTTATGAAAAATTCATAGCCTAGATTCTTTTTTTTACTTTTCTTTTTTCTTTTTTTTTGTGCTACCGCAGTAATGAAAGACTAATATCTTGGTTTGCTTACTCTTATCAAAGCTACGCTGATTCCCCAGACATTTTCCCATTGATGAAACAGTACTCTTTACTCTGTATTTCTTTAAGATCTTTTTTGTTTGCAATTTGAAATTTGAAATTGCCGCGTTGCCCTTGATTTTTTAATTGAAACTTATTATCTTGGGAGTTAAAAATCTACAATTACCAGAGTGTTAACAATGTTTCTTAGAATGGCACAATAAAGATTCTTAATTGAAGGATGACTTTGCATTCGTCACAGAGTGTGACATAAGAAGAAACTACCTTCCACGAGTATCACAATAAAAAATAATAAATGACACAACGACAACGACAAACCAACGTCCCACTCTCGAGAGTTTAAAAAGCTCGACTTCAGCGCGACGAAATCATCGCGCGCTGCATCCATCATATCGCACCTTTCACTCACCGCACTCGCAACGATTTTCTTTCTTTCTTTTTTTGTTTTTTTGAAGGCTCCACTCACTTTTGCATCGCCCGAATCCGCACAGCGCTCGGCTCTCCGTCCACGCACAGCACAGCTCCGTCCGCGGCAGCATCCCCCGCGACGCGCAGTAGACCCTTGCTTCCATCGTCGTTGCCGTCGATCCAGCGCAGCTCCACCTGCTCACAGCCACTGTCCGCATCTCGCGCCCAGCCGAGACGTGACAGTCCCTGCCTCAGCTCTGTGCCGGCCACCCGCAGCAGCCCAGGACCCACTAGCTCTGCTGTCCTCACGTCCAGTCCCTCGGCTGCGTTTGTCAACAGCAGCAGCAGCAGCAGCAGCAGTGGCAGAACAATAACAACAACCGGCGGCCGCTGCAGCGCCATGATGTGATATACACAGGCACTAGGCACGCGCACACACACACACACGTCTTACGAACGCGGGGACGGCGCCGCGACGACTACTTCGTCCCACCGCCGCGGAGTGGGCTTTATTTGTAACCTCGGGCGCATTGCGCGCGGGGAGCGACGTCCGCGGCGTATCAAGGGAACTACTCTGCTTCCGAATGTGGTGGTACCGCTAATACCTATATCTATATATACAGCCGGATGCTGCAGCGCGCGCTGATTGGAGCGGTTAGATTGGCTACCTTGCATAGTGCTACTTATTCGCACATTTTGAATCGAATGTGGAATTCGAATGTAGGCGGATCGTCGTTATTGTTTGTTTGATTGTTGAGTATACCGGAAAACGAAAGTTTCACTTGTATATAGTCGAGTCAGTAATCTGAGCCGATTAAAGTAAAAAATTAGTAGTAAACAATATTTTACAGGTGACGGTTTCATAAGTAGCAGAAAATTATGTCTAAGTGAAACAAATAGTATTCGGTGGATAAAGTCGATTAGAATTTACATTTTTGTTTAAATCACTGTTTGTAAAAAAGAGAGCGTAAGAAGAATAAGTGATTTTCATATTTTTTTCTACTTTTAATAAATTTGCGGAAGCATAAATTGAAGTGTTGAAAATTGTTGTTACTTAGAAAATTAACGGTAATTATAGAAAACACACATTACGTAAAATATTTTAAAATCATTTCCAGTAATTATTAGCCCAATGATGACAGTCGTGCGCGTTATCGTGAGCCGTTAAAGTGAACATAGGTGAACAACAATTCTTACAAGCTGTCACTAACCAACAACAAATAGAAAAAAAAATTTTTTTCAACACAGTACGGCATATTAAAAACAAATACTTATACAATTTTGAATCCCGTGCGTACATACCGCAACGGTCAGTCGAGATAAACAGCGAGAACTACTCACGCGAGAGAGGAAGCTCACCGGAGAAATCATCCACCGCCACTTTCCTCTCTCGAAAGTCAGAATCCAGACAACACACGTATACGATACATATATACGTATGTATATACCTATGAACGAAATCTCTATGTATATATTTCTCGACAAGAGAAAGAAAAAGACGGACGATGAACCGCCTAAGACCGGTTTAAGCCGGTTGATGCCTCGGCAGTGCTATCACCTTATAAATAAAGCGCCGCCGTCGAGAAAGGGCGGCTTTCGCGAATTCGGAAGGCGTATAGGCTTATCAAGCCAAGCTAATCTAAGCCTGAACTCTTATACATCGCTACTGAATTCGAATGTGCGTGCGGCGCGTTGCGTGATCTACACGAGTGGGTCATATTTTTCTAACTCCATTAATTTTATTACAAAAGTACAAATATTTGTCAACGCTTTTTTTTATACACTTACGTAACAGTAATAAATAGATGTTTGTGGAACGATACGATAGCAAAAATCGAACTTCCATAGATACAAAATAAACGTTTTGAATTGTTTTAACACAGCATAACTAGCTGCTGCGGCGCCTCTTCGATGGACGAGGACTTTCGTCGCTTTCGCTCCTGGACTCGCTCCTACTCGACTCGTCTTCTTCTGCATCGTCAGTCTGATCATCCTCGTTTTGATTTGCATTGGTTTGGGTGATCATCTAGAAACGACGCAAACAAATTTTTTTTTCATCTTCTCAATATATTGAGTGATACGTTTGACACGATGACACTTACCAAACTGACGTTCATCTTTTCAATATTTTCCTTCAGCTGAGAGCTCTTTATTCTAAAATCTCGAATCGAGTCGTATTTGGTATATTTCATCAAATCCACCTGGTTATTAAAATATTTAAAAAATGAATTCTTCTTTTAAAAATTCTGCTCATTTTCTTATCAATTTTCACTATATTTACCCCAGTTTTCTTTGCTAGTAACGCGATTTCTTTGTCGAACATGTCCATAGCTTGTACCACACCAGGTATAACCATAACTTCCTTCAAGATTTTATTTCTCTGCACATTTGCGTCGGTCGATTTTCCTCCACTTTGTGAGGACTAAAAAATAAATTAGTATATTTATACATAATTTTTATACACAACTTATTGCATTGTCTATATATTAGTAATGCATACCTCGACATGTAGAATTAAATCCATGATCGCTTGCTTCAACGCATTACCGGCCCCTTGAATTACCGGAATAAACCTATGTAAAATTAATGAGTTTTAATTGCGTACTTTTATGAAATAAAATAAAATACCTTTATTACAAAGAATCGCTATGTCTTACTTGACGGACTGAAAGGCTGGATTTGTAGCTGTCGACTTTTTCTTGAAATACTTAACTAAGGCGCTGGCGAAATTATAAACCTTTTGTAAATTTTTGAAAATAGCCTCTGATGCTGGTCCAGGCTTAATCTTTGAATTAGCCAAGGTTTCAAATACAGCAAGGATGAAAGAGAATTGACGACACAGGTTTTGCTCTCGGTTCTTTATCCTCTTACGATCTGAGTTTGAATTGAAGATTTGAAATAAAGATTTGTAGACTTATTTTATTTTATGATACGACTTACTAGATTCACTGTCGGATTCAAGACTACCCAGCGCTGCGTGTTCTGCGTTAAGCCTGCTTAGTACCCAATTGACATTTTGCAACTTCAATGAAAGTACTTTGTTTACGGCAATGTAAATTACGTATATATTATTTTCGTTTATCATTTGGTATTTTCTCGTCGATGTGACTTCGCTCTAAAGATTAACAATAGTAATTAAAACATCTTCAATAAAAAAATGCGAAAACTAATTTTTTATTTAAAAAAATGTTAACCTTATCGGTTTTTCCAAGAATCGCGCAAAATTCAACGCAAATATCTTGAAGTAAATCTCCGTACTCTAAAGTACGCTCTTCAATCATTAACATGAGTTGGAAAATAATGGAGGCAACCGTTAAATCAACTATCTCTTGCTCTTCAGCCAACTTGTTGAGCCAATCAAACGTCTGCAATTTTTGGTAAGGATCAGAAAGGTTAAATATTTCAAATGGTTTCCTTAGTACTTACTTTTTCAGCCTTACACTCCTTAAATGTAATTTTCTGCACTAATTTGGATATCGTTTCTATTAAGCTGATAGGAATAGTTTGTGCTATCGTTTCTTCAGTCTCATCTTCGCTGAGGCTCGAGATGAATACATCTTTTAAAGGTGAAACGAGACCTTGCAACTGCGAGGATAATCCATGTTCTGATTGAACTCCACCTAAACAACATTTTTTATGATAATGCTACTCTTTATTATTTAAAAAAGTGACTTACATGTTGCTTCGAGAAATGCTGGTAAATCGGATGTATAGAGAGTACACATAACGTCGCAACATTCTTTGAAACACTCTAGTCCCAGGCCAGCTGTTTGTCCATTGAAAGAACTTACAGTCTTTAAATCCGAAATGATGAACTTGTAAAGGGTTCTGGTATGGTGTAATTGAATCAATTAAAGAAAAAAGTAGATATATATAATCTAGCTATAGTTCAATTAACTTACTGTCCAATAGAGTTAAAATTTTGTTTATTTAGTTCTAAGTATCTCTGTAGATCGTGATCTTTCAAAGTTTTTACATACTGCAGAAGCTGCAAGCAGGTTTCTAGAATATACAAATGGAATTCAATGCGTCCTCGCAAAGAGCTGGTTTGATCTTCTGTTGTGTATGAATTATTTGGGCTAAATTTTAAACGATTACTTATTATTGACTGATTAACAAACAAACAAATTGAATTTAAATACGAACTTGTATAACAATATCAAGCTTTTGTTGACGGTATCAAAATCCATAACAGTATGGGGCATTTTAATTGATGCTGGTCTCCCTGCCTTCTTGATAGTCGTATCGTTACCATCCTTATCTTTGTCTTTATCTTTATCCTTATCCTTTTTACCTTTTCCTGGTCCTTTCTTTGTTTTGTTAATTTTTTTCAGATGCTCAACTAAATCACGATACCCTTTAAACAAAGATATAATGCTCGAACCAATATTAACGCTAACTTGAGACCAAGAAGCAATTCGGTAAGCAATCAGTGACTCGTACACTGAAATCGCCAACTTAATATTCAGAAGTTTTTGTTGAGCTTTTGGTGTATTATCCATCAAATCTGTGTCTTCGTCCTAAGTAACAATAACAAAATATTTTAATATCTACAAATAGGATTTTATAAATTTTAAACAAAATTTGGACTTACTACACCCATATGTTCAAGATGAGTCTGAGCCATTCGTTTGCACAGTGACTCTAGAATGAGAGCCAGTTTGTCGATTCTTGGTGATTCCTTAGAGGCAACTTTGAGATAAATTTTTTGTAAGGCAAAGATAAGGTTGGCCAGAGGTTCTTGTAATACCACTTCAATTCCTTGAGCCGTGCTACACTTATCAAAGTTGATTGGTGGAATTACATCTTCATCTTTTTCGTAATAGCTGTACAGATGCTCTAGTAGTTCTTCTACTACGTAATCTGTTAATTCTTCGTTCTTCAGAATACCGAAGTAAAGTTCTTATGAAAAAAATTACTGTTTTCATTAAACTGAAACTATTTTCAAAAAAGATTGAAAGTATAAGTTCTACCTTTGTATAGATGAGTTCGCACTTCTATTTCATGTGAGAAACACTTCCTTAAAATTGCCAAGATTTCTCTGCACAAACTGGTGCTATGCCATGGATTACTCCCTGCTCGTCTCTCTAACGTCGCCTGTTTAAAAAAAATTAAATTATTTTAATGTACTTAGTAACCATTTGTGTACAAAGTAGTTAGTAAATGCAACCTGAGTGAATAAGGACGAGGACGAGGCGACATTCGACGATGATAATGAATCGGACTGACTAAGTGCAGTAAGCGATGTAAGCTTCAAATTTTTAAGCAACTGTAAAAAACCTAGGACAGCCATTTGACGAGTCTCGACTCCCTTACGATACAGTGCTTTTCGCAGACTCATAATTAAATTGTCTCGAATAGAACCAGATACGCGCATCAATGGCAGAATGGCTTGGAGAACTTGACTTGCTGCAGAAGCAGGTATAATTAGCAACTGCTCCAAGAGAGTTGTAATCCACACCTGGTGCTCCAATACTGTCATCGTTAGTCGGCGGCACATATAGGATAAGCAGTCTAAAGAAATTAGTGTTTATTACATCGGGACATTTAGTTTAAAAATAATTAGCAAAAATGAAATTCAGTCGGTATGTTTAAGCATACCCGTATACTGCATAACATTAGAACCCGCTCGGACTATTTTGTCGACAAGGGTTTCGAGTATGGTTCCACCGGCATCGCTTCGTTTCCTAGCAATCTTTTGAAGAATTTTGCAGCCATACTCCCAGGGTAGATGATGATTTACACCAGCCTTGCGATCGATGCTCAGTAGTACAAAGGCAAAGTCAACCATACCTTTTAGGACGAGTTGACGATCTTTGTTGCTGCAGAATAGAAATACAATGTAATTTTTTATTTTATTATCAAATTTAATAAGCCTTATACCTGTGATCGATTACTCGATTGATCGTATCGAAAGCATTTTCATCATGAGACGAAACTCGTCTGAGCCATGCGCTATTGTTCTGGTTCTCTTCCTCCTGAATTTGTCGTAAAAGCGCTAATTTCAAGATTTGAAAGGCTTGATCTTCGTGTAGACCAGACAGTAGTAGTAATACTGACATGACAAAGGGGTCCAAAATGTATTCTGGTGCATTAACCACAGATTTCAAACATTTTAAATACTCCACTGCAGCTTTGGAGTTATCCAAGGCTGACTGGTAGATATAGTAGAGGACAGTACTTTCTACCTCTTGAAGTTCTTTTAAAGACACCTTGCTTGAAACTGCATATGTATAATGATCAATTATTACATGTTTACAATGTTAAAATAATAATAACTGTGACTTTTACTAACTTATAGATTCAGATGTTTCTTGGGTATTTGCATCATCAGCAGAGGCATTCACGTAGCTTTCTGCAAAGTAGTTTGACAGCGTGGAAAATAGTAATGTACTATTATGTTCACATCCAAGATTAAGCATTTGATGGGCAAAAGGTGGCAGTTCGTTCAGATCTACAGTCATGAGTTTGCTTGTTAAAGCTTTCATAATCGTTTCCCAAATAGCTTTATCCTTCACATCTACTAATAGTTCTCTGCAATTTTAACACTTCATAATGGTAAGAGCAACTTTTGTTAAAAAAAAATTGGTGAAAAATTGTTGAAATTACTCACACAAACATCTTAGCTAAAGGTGTCAAAATTGAAGGCTCCCAGTCAATATCACATATTGCACGGATCATAGCAATTTTATAATCTTTGCCAGTGACATCAGATCCCCTATAATTTATATTTTTCTCTTCCTCGAGTCTTTCCATTAGCAAAGGTAAAACATCTTTCCAACTACAATAGATGCATTATAAAGATATGTGTAAATTACTTGTAACAAAATTAAATAAAATAATAAAAGAACCTCATGAAATCATCGTCATTATTTTTAATGCTGTCAAGACAATAATCGACAAGCTTGACAAGATGAGGTCTGTCGAACATTGGAAAGTCAACGACAATCCTAGCAATGATGTCATCAACTTGTTTACCAGCCACTTTTGCCTTTTTTAAAGCATCGAAAATAGCTTTTATTAATTTCTGCCACTTATCGTAACTCCTGTCGGCTAATTCAGAAAATGCTTGAAAAATATCATCCAGCATCTTCATCACCTCCGTAGAACCAAGTCTCGACAGGACCATTTTGATAAGCTAAAAAGGTAGCAGCAAATTTAACCTTTAAACTCGGACATTAAAAAACAAAAATGTTCCTACCTCGTTAATCTCTGCATTTTCCACGAATTTGCAAATCTGCGATTGAGACGATTTTTGACTCACTATACTCTTGTACTGCGAATACATGATCGACTTTTCACTTTTGCTCTCCTAACATGCAAGTTCTAACTGTAACAAGTTCTCACTCAAGTCGTTCAATAAATCAAGCGCGCCGCAGTGTGCATCATTTGCATTCAAAACACTGAATGTCACCTTCCATAGCGATGACTCCCGTGATAAAGTGTTTTTACGGGGAAAATTTTGCATGCACTTGATGCTTTCGCACTTGTTTACTTTACACTGTGATGAAAACGAGGTAACCGGCTACCAATCGTTGTTTGTACACAGCACGCATGGCCGCGAACGCGGGAAAACTTGAATTTACGTGCGCGCATGCGTACTGCGCCGTTTTCGTGCAGTTTTCTGACTTATCTTCGCCTATGTGGGTAAGTTACCGACTCATAGCAAATCAAAGAGGAATTTCGCAAACGCGCACTATCCGGCAGATAGCGAATCCGTCGCGAAGATAAGAACGAGATTTAAAAAGCTTAATATACAACTTTGAGTGTTTCGATAACTATACAAACGCGCTGAGTAAAAGCAAGTCATTAGTGCGCGAAGCTTTGTTGCAGAACACAGCGTTTCCATCTACACTTCCACCAGTGAGTTGTAATAAATTTCACTACATCACACCTGTATACTTAAATGGAATTTTCAAAAAAAAATTAAAAAAAAATACATTATTTCCCTTCGCTATATACGCGACTATTTCGAAAAACAACAAACAATCAGCGTCAATTGACGGTACAAAAATCCGAATATATTAATGCGTATGTAGGTTATAAAAAGAGAACGTTATCTCTCGACATCTTTGCATCGCGCATCAGAATTACAATAATGCATTGTCGCGCGTGAATCACTTGTCACACTCGCGGATCTCTTTCTCTCTCGGACTCGAGCGCGGCACAATCGAAGCGCATAAAATCGCGCACTGATTCACGCGCGCCGCATTTTTACGAGAGGAAAAAAAAGTTCAATGAAAATATATACGTATACTTATAGGAAAAATTCGCGATAAAATAATTCAGTTGATAAAAATGATTCAGATGGTTGGTGGCGAAAGAAGGGAAAAAATGAATTTCGATGTACGCCTTCTGGGCCTATTGTTTTTTTTTGTACTGCATGATCCGCAAAAAACAAAAAATATAGTGTTTCCACGAAATCGAAGGAGTGATTTTTTTAAATTTTTGCTCTTTTTTCCTATACATTTACAAAAATCTATTTGGAGACAAAGTTTATCATGTAAAAATTTAATTAACCGACGATGACACGTTCTTAACGCATATTTTTCTTTTATTTTTTGCACAAATTTCAGAATTGTAAAAGACACTCCTTCGATTTCGTGAGAACACTAGATTTTTCGTGCTCTATCGGTCCTCTAGAGCAAAAAACGTAGGCCCAGAATGAAATTTATTTTTCTCCCCATGTCGCATCAATTGTCTGAATTATTTCCACGGATTTTCCCATACATATTTATCCACCCGATGGGATGAACCAATGACGCGGCGAAGACAATTATATACATCGCCTTGATGATGGATAGGTGCAGAAAGCGGAATGTGTGTGTGTGTGTGTGTGTGTGTGTGTGTACGTGTACGTGTGTATCCATCAAAATTAATAAAGGAAGTTGCTCGTTGCGCAACGCTTTGCTTTGGATGTACATATATATATCTATACATACATTGTATGCATTAAGCAATTAGCGTACGTTGCTGCATCTTGTTTTCATTTTTTTTCCTCAATTTTTATACAGTTATGTGTCTTTCTAGTGAAAAATCTTGTTTTATCAATGTTGATTCTTGTAAAAGTCTAGGAGTATTTGTCTATTTAGTAATTTCACTATATATAATATATATAATATGCGTTTTTGGTCGATTTCGTGGATCTTACTGCACAATGTCGATATTTAGGTAATATAATGGCAATTTGCTTAAATACTATGCTTCTAAGCAATTCTTTTTAAATTAAATTTATAACATGCGAAATCATAAAAAATACAAGATAAAAAGCGCGCAATAAAATGATAATAAAAAATCATAATTATACGACTCCTCGCTATAAAAAGCGAAATTGATATAGTCCCATCTAATTGACACTAAACCATTAAAAATATAGAAGCGCTGACTTCATATACCACATATACCACATATATTTAACGCACATTTCCAATATACAGTACAATATACACATATGTCGAATTTAAAAAAATCGAAAAAAATGTTTTAAAGCTAGAGGTTTCGGACCGATTAGACTTTCTTCTGTGAGTCGAAAGATAGGCAAAAGTGCAGAAAAACATGGGAAAAGTTACTAGTAACCATATTTCTGAACCATTTTACGCTTTTTTTTACAAAAAATTAATGCGTCAAAATACTGGAATAATAACAACTGCGAATGTTTCCGAGGCACCAATAAAATTTCAAATTATACTATAATAAAGTATTATAAAAGAGCTTTAAAAAAAAAGAAGCGGAATTTCGATGCTCTGATCAAAAGTTGTGCCCGTTAAAAATAATAATAAAAATCCGAATAGCCAATTTTTTTCCTCCATTTGCCTCCGTATGTTAAATTGTCATATTCTATATTTTCCATGTTCCTCGGCACTTTTCATCATCTTTTGGCTTACAGAAGAAAGTCTCGCACTGGTCAGAAAGCTCCAGCTTTAAAATTTTTTTGCGAATTCTAGACCAAAGGAAAGTGCATTTATTTTTCGAAAATGGACATATGCGTCACTTTACGATTGTCTCGTATCTCAACAATACGCGATTAATTAAAAATATATGGGTTATCAGCGAAACGGGATCCGTAAGTATTAATCCATCGATTATCGCGCGATTCGGATCTACATCGCACTCCATATATCACTCGCAATAATTGCAAAATAATCGATCGTCGATATAATCTCGAGCCCGCGCGCGGTGCAATGTACCCGGAAAAACGCGCGATCGCCCAAAATCAGCTGAAAACTCGCTGTATCGTCGTTTAATTTCAAAGTCTAACATATACTCTATCGTGACTAATTCTGCAGCGGTAGTCTCGTTTTCCGGACCGCAGCTAACGCCCATGTGAGACGTGTCTAGCCGCCAGTGGAATCTCCACGCATATATATAGTACACACGCACACGCCGTAATACCACAAGGTGTTACATATACATACGTGTAATACACGTACGAGCCCACCGCATATCTATACATACGTCGTCGCGTCTGCGAACAAGTGCGGTATATATACGTATATAGCGTGTGTGGTACAGTCGCGAGAGAAATAAGATTGCTATATTGCCCGCGAGGTCGGCAATTACGGTTCTTGGCCTTAGATCCATTGCGGCATTGTCATATGCGGCAAGGACTACACGCCGCTTTTTTAGATAGATTAGGGGGATATGGTACA
The DNA here is from genome assembly GCA_018906965.1 of Philotrypesis tridentata. Lineage (NCBI taxonomy): Eukaryota > Metazoa > Arthropoda > Insecta > Hymenoptera > Pteromalidae > Philotrypesis > Philotrypesis tridentata. The sequence goes on from JACCIB010000002.1 coordinate 4,819,390, forward strand.
CACGCTTACGCACACACGTGCGCGCTGTGCAGCAGACGTGTGTCTATATATATATATATATATATATATAAGTTGAAAATCGGCGCTGCGAGTTTTTCGCCGGCGCGGCGGCGAGCGAAGGATGTGGGAAGAGTCGCCTTTGTTTTCGGATCTCGGTTTACGAGCTCTGCGGCACATGGGATCGGCTTCTTGCTCGATTTTCTATGTGCACTTTCGGTGTGCACGACTTTGTGACGCATCGCCGATGTCGCTATTGTATTATGATTACCGGTGCGTACACACAGGGCTGGTATATATTATAGGTGTACATACGCGAATTGAGAAAGATTGTGCAGATGATTTTCGTATGCAAAAATTTATGCACTCTTCATAATTTGCATGCAAATATTAGTTTGGAACTTGTTTTTCTTTTATATATATATATATATGTCAAGCGCTCGATAACGTAATTTATACTTATTGCATGGAAGTATCGTTTGCATTAAATTTATTGAAATTATCATAAATAGAAAACTACACAGCATGTAAGCGCGAGTTGCTTTTTGCATTGCCATTCGAAATTGCGTAACTTCGTCGTGGCAGCAACAAAGTATATAAATTACAGAATTTAATATACTTATTCATGCGATAAATACGCGTACCATTTCAATTCGAAAAGCCATCGTTGTTTATATGAATATGCAAAATTCACGCTTTCGGCGCCGTACCCAATGCATACGCAAAAAAGCCCACGCGCTTTCTTTTTCGCGGCGAGATCGCGAGAGAGCTACCCTTGAAAACGAAAAATATACTTTAAACACCGCGCGGGACGACGATAATATACGTTATAAAGTACACTTCGTGCAAAAAGATAGCGTGACTCAAGGATCGGATTGTTGCACAATACACGCGTACATATATTGTCGAAAAGTGCAGTGCGATGACGTCGTCGGCTAAAGTGTCTCAGCTCTGAATTCTGATGAGAGACTGCATGTATATTGTATATGTATATATATACACATCACGCGCGCCGTCAAGGATTTCTGGATCGATGGCATTCGCGTGACCAATAGAGTAAAATAGAAGCGCACAGCATCATCGGCTGCAACTGTCGGCGCGCTCGCGACGCGAGACAGAGGCGAGAAAAGTAAAAACTGAAAAAGACGAGGAAAATAGACCGCAGATCGAGCCGGGCCGGGCCGGGCGCGCGCAAGTTATAGAAGCGCGCATGCGCGGTAGATCCGGCGTTCGGGGCGGCGGTCAGTTTTAAAGCCTGCGCGCGCCCGCGTCTTACCTCGTCGCGCTCGTCGTCACACAGTCGCGGACTTGCTTCATTCACTCGCGGACGTTCGCCTTGGGGGCAACCGATACTCGAGTGCGTATATGTATATAGATATATATATACATCGAAGGCTCGATCGCCGATAGTATCCCGCGACAGAGAGGGTCGGACAGTTCCGCGGTGCACTGTCGACTCTCCTCCGTGATCGGTGTGTGATATACTTTAAGCGCATAACGCGTATATATGTATACACGTATATAGTCGCGGTGTGCAGTATACGCAGCGCGTAAATCGTCGAGGAAAAAGGAGTGCGCGCGATCGAAGAGGAGAGGAAAGTGAAGGCGCGGCGAAAGTGAGAGAGAGAAGGAGAGATTCACTTGACTTGCGTCCAGGTACGTATATATATACGCGAGATACACTGCACTTGCGTGTATATATTTACCTCGAGTGTCCACTATATATATACAGTATACACACACATATACCTATCGCATTCACCGGCCACTTCACCGTTGGCTCTATGCGTGCAGTGAGGATATAGATATATAGGTGTATACGCAGATACGCGTGTGCGGTGTGTCTCGCGCGAGACAAAAAACTTGTTTTTCCCGGGCGCCTTTCTTCCTCTCCCGTGAAACTTCTCGTTTTTCACGAGGGACTGCATCGGACGCGCGTATACCCTGTCCTTCTCCGTCTCCTTCCTATGTACACGCAGGTACTTATAAGAGCGTGTATACGCGTCGAGAGCGTGAGAACGACATTGTATTGTAATAATAAAGCATCCAGGAAAAAGGACGTACGCGTCGTCGTCGTCGTCGTGCGATCGATCGTTACAAGTAATTATATATATAGCTATATATATGTATATATATAGCGCGTACGCAGGAGTTAGCAATGCGTGAGCGGCGATTTGTCGCTTGGGCAAATATAAATGCGCGCGTACGCAAACATTGCGTGTGCTACCGTGTGCTATATATCGATGGGTGGACAACGGCGCGTGGGCTGGATTCGCTTGTAAAGTGTGCGTTATATACATAGGTATACACGTATATCGACGCGATGGTTTTGTACTACTTAACGATTATGAGCTGCGCGCACGTTTCAGCGTTTACAGAAAATATATTCTTCCGAGCCGGCGGCGCGTGTTTGGCTAAACGATTTGAGCGCGCTATATTACACTGCCGCGCGGAGAAGTATTACATTCGTTCTTTTTTTTTTTTCTTTACTGCGCGCGCGCTCTTCGAGCGAAGTTGTAAAACCGTGTATAGACGTCGCGGATATAATGAAAGCCAGTTTTTGCTTCTTGGGAGCTGTAGCAATATTTCAGCGTTATAACACAGCGGATTTGTTGTGTTGACACAGATTCAGACGTAGACTCGAAATTCGGTTTACACCGATGATTTTTCAATATATATATATGTATATATATTTATATTTATATGTATGTACATATACGCATATAACAGCGATCGCAGTGCAACGAGGCCAGAGGTCACTGACTCACGGAATATTCGTCCATGTGTGACTGCCGCGGCGCGCAGCGCGTACCGCTCGTAAAATGTCGAGTTCTACACTGTGTCCGCACTGCGCGCGTGTACCTATATGTGTAGGTGCGCAACCGCGTAGAGGATCTCTAATCTCGAAAGTACGCATACACATTCTGCGAGATTATATGCGCCTGATTCTGAGACTTCTGTATATATTCTCACCAGCGAAGCTCGACATACCGATCCTACGATAAATTAGCTAATTCATCGTTAAGTTTCTACCAGGGAGGCGCGAGCCGCGGTAAGTATAGACGCGACGAGACGAAAATAAAACTCGGTATAACATTGATTTCCCGCTCGCTATTACATATACGATAAGTTGCGACGATTAGTCATCCTCATCATAAGTTTTATATTTAGCGCGTGTATATATTACGAAAACGCATTAAAAAAATCACATAAGAATCCGCAGCGGCAATTGCATTTACGCGTTACATTCGCGCCTAATACATAAGCTAATCTCGCGATCTCGTGATTTACAACTCTACGCGGGAGGAGGAGGCGGAGGAGGGGAGCTTCGTCGCGAGTCACGAAATTGCCGCCAGAAAATATGAGCCTAGGAAAAAGATAACGGAGGGAATCGTTACGAGGAACAAGCCCGTACGGTCTTGACGTCTGTTACATACAGCCCGGCGAAGTATAATGAGACAGGCCTGCGACGCGCGTAACGATCCCCGATTCGCCAACTGTGTGATGACCGGCAATCAGCCGATCGCGAAAGACGCGGGTGGCTTGCGGAAGTTGCGCGTGACGCGCGCACAAGACGGTATATATATTATAATGTGTAAGTGTACTCTCCGCTCCGAACATTGTAAGTACACCGAGAGAGACGAAAATTTCGTCGAAACGCTCGTCAGCATTATACATTGGATCACGAGCAGAAGAAGCTTGTATACGTGTATGTATATACTGCACGTGTTTGAAGTCAACGAACCGCGACGACTTCTTTTACCTGTATACACACATAGGTACGTTATATATATTTCATGAGAACATCGGCGATCTATCCATTGTCAAGCCTCCGCAGTATAGACCATATAGCCTCAAGGCGCGTATTCCGAGGACTTTTCAAAATTTCCGATCTCTCCGCATATAACGTACCGAGTTGTCGCTCGAGCTTTCCGCGAAAGCGTCTCTCGCGGTTTTTGTATATTACAACAAAATATATATGTCGAGCGTCCTCGCGGCGCGCAAGGAGGCACCGCGTGTACAGATGTATATACACAAGCGTCACCTCGTAGTACACACCTTTGCTCATTACAATAACGTTAACATGACAATGGCGCGCGGGTATATATAGGTATAATACGCTATACCCTATACATACGGAGCCCGCATGGAAATTAGGAAACACCTGCGCTGCCATACAGTCGTCCGGCTAACGCTTGCAGCTCGTCGACTTGCGAAATGGCTTTCTGCGCTGTTTGTGTATATACCGCACGTGATGGATGACGAGCGCACGTGTTTTTTTTTTGTTTCCTTAAGGTGCTGAAAGAGTGAGAAAGAGAGAGAGAGAGAGAGGCAGTGAGAAAAGGAAAAAGGAGGAAAATGAAGCCGTGGGCGTTGGGCGCGCTGCTCCTGGTCGGCCTTCTGGGGAAGGACGCGGCGGCCAGGGATTCGGACTACTGCTACGCTTTCGAGCAGGATCCCTACCTCATGATGGGCACCAAGACGGCCTATCAGTTCGTTTACGGCAGGACGAAGATACCGCCGGTTCCTAGTGAGTATATACGCATTGATCGCACATTGCAGGGTGTGTCGGAGACCGTGAGCTTATCGCGCTTGTCACGTGAGTATACTACTTGTACGATTTTTGAACGGTGATTAGATTGTGATAGAGGGCTGCATTATTTTTAATGACATTGCGTTATCGCACTGATTTTCGATAAAGTTTATGATGTTTCGGTAATATTCTGGACTTTTAGCGTGAAGATAAGAAGTGAACGGAAAAGTATTGAAGTGCAATGTTGTGCACGATTGTAAATGTTGGAGTGCGCATAATCAAGTAATTATACCCGTATTACTCCAGTTTCTTTTGTCGCCGGAAAAAGAATCCCAATTAGCTAATTTATCGTTATGTTTCTACCAGGTATACCGGATTTATTTATTTATTTACACTGTAATGCGCGTCACGATTCTTTTTTTCTCGAGAATTTGATTTTCACGATTATGGCACATCACACACACACATACATGCAGCGAACTCGGCGTTCGCGCGGCGCGTCAGAACAACGGTGCAGCGGAGAGCGTGGTGTCTTAAACCGCTATTACACACTGACGCATAAATAAAAACTGGGTTACGCAGTACTTAAGAAGCGCTTAGTTTACGTTAATCTGCAATTATTGCATTGTTGCGCTAACAACCTTTGCACCGTTGATTCGCTCAAATTCACGGCGATTCTTCGCCTTGTGCTAAATATCGAACGCAGCGTATAACAAGTTAGATCGTTCAATTACCGCAAAAGCTCTCTCTCTCTCTCTCTCTCTCTCTCTCTCTCTCTCTCTCTTGCAGCGACGATTAATTTATTTTTTTCTTCTTGTTCCAGACTGCGTGCCGGTGCAGACGTGGATCCTGACGAGGCACGGGACCCGCTATCCCGGCCGCAAGGCCATAACCCAGCTGAAAGCTCTGCCGAAGCTTCGCGACCAGATCATCTACAATCACGAGAACAGAGGAAGTAAGTGCATACAGTATACATATATGTATAAGGCGTAAATTACATCCCCCCTCTCTCTCTCTCTCTCTCTCTCTTTCGAGGCAAAAGTGAAAATATTCCAGTTCACGGAAATCAGTTTTCGCTGCATGCAAGTCGCGTGCGAAGCCTAATAATACGAACGAGAGAAGAGAGAGAGAGAGAGACGAGCTTTAATGTAACGAATTACGTAAGCGCGTTATTATAGAAGTTTGACACGCTCGTCAGAGAGTTGAAGCTCCTAATCATTGCAAACGCGCGCTGACCTACTCCTACTCCCCACCTCATCTATATATGGAACATTCCGTGAATATATGTAAGCGAGACTTAAGAGTTGCATCTATATATCTCTGTCTCACTTGCAGACGGCCGGCTGTGCAACTCCGACTTGGAGTACCTGCGGGCCTGGCAGCTCAATCCGAATCTGACCGACGCCCTGGCGAACTACCTGACGGCCCAAGGCGAGCAGGACATGCGGCTGCTGGCCAGGAGGCTCCAGAGCGTGTTCCCGGAGATTCTCAGGCCCGATCCTCAGACCATCAGCTACGAGAATTACAGAGTGAGATATCGACTTCTTCTTCTTCTTCTTTTTCGATGACGCGTCGTAACGAGACTGCGTTTCATACTTTCAGTTCCGAGCTACGCAGACGCAGCGCACGCAAGCCAGTTTGGAAGCGTTTATGGACGGACTCTTCAACAGTAGGAACGCAGTGCCGGTCGATCCGTCCACGGAAAACGACACCTTGCTCCACGTGAGTCCATATATTATATTGTTCTCCGTCGATGTCGGGCAAGTACGTGGATCGGTTTGTCAACGTCGATTTCTTTTCTTACAGCTGTACAAGAACTGCCCGGGCTGGGAGAGCAGTCTCAGCCGCGACCGCGTTGACGCTGAATCGGAGAAGTTCATTGCCGGGCCCGATTACCAAAATCTTCTACAAAACGTCAGCCGACGACTTGGCTTCGCCTACCAGATTAGCAATGGTATAACGTAATCGGATGCCGCTCGTTGTTGAGGGAACGAGCCAGTTTTAAAAAAGTAAACGTTGCGAAATGTTGTCCGTTAAAAGTGGCTTGTCCCCATCGAAGATTCATCGTCAATACGTAATACGTTATACGTACGTTATAGCAATCGAGTAATTCAAAAGATTTCGTTCTCAGACTCCGTCCAGCTGATGTACGACATGTGCCGTTACGAGAAGGCTTGGGAAGTCAACCGATTGTCGACGTGGTGCTCGGTATTCAGCAAGGACGAGCTCAAGGTCTTGGAGTATCTCGAAGATCTTGATTACTACTACTATTCTGGACCAGGACGCGAAATCAACGCCAAGCTCGGTTGTCCCTTGCTCAAAGACATGTTCAAGCATTTCAGGTATTACATTGCGTGCCTGGATTCGCCCAATCGTCGACCCGCGTAATCTATAGTGTATATACTTAAATACTGGGATTCGCAGGAGTCTAGAATCCGAGAACTACCGAGAAGAACCAAAAGGAATCTTCTACTTCGCTCACACGGTGACGGTTCAGAGTCTCCTGGCGGCGCTGGGCATCGGCAAGGACAACACTCCACTGCTGGCCAGTAACTTCCGACAAAATTCCAGGAGAAGCTACCGCACCTCCGTACTCGGGTCGTTTGCCTCGAACCTCGTTGCGGTTTTCTACAGGTACATCAAAGACTCGTGTCAAAATCAAGCGTGCATCAATTAAGAAAAATTAAATCTTGTCTAATAGGTGCGGCGATGCGCGCTCGCCAAACAAGGTGATCTTCTACCTGAACGAGGTTCCGGTTCAGATGGACGGCTGCAACGTCGGACTGTGCGACCTGGACTTCCTCAAGGATCGCTTCGGTCGCGCCGCCGACGAGTGCGACCTCGAATTCTGTACTAATCCCAATTCTGCCAGTGGACTAGTCCGAAATCCCTTAGTACTGATCGGTAGCATTTTCATTGCCGGCATTACCGCGCTACGATTGCTGTGAATATGATGGATGGCTATTATTTAGGATTATTTTTCTTCTTTTAGGATCGCGTTGTATATATTAGTTGTTAACGTGCGCGACGATCTCTCGACCTGTGAGAATCAATGGTGAATTGTTTTGTATTCTTTGTGCGAAGTTACCTCTGCCTCAATAGCTTTCGTTTAGTCCATTTGTTGCTGTGACTCTTACCGTACGTTTCTAATGTTTACGATTGTGCGTGCTTTTCTTAATGATTAATTAAGTAATATCTCGATGGATTTGCTCATACGTTATAATGGGCAAATTCACGCGGCCAGCGGGAAGATGAAAATTTTTTGTACACTGTTTTCTAAGTTGACGTCTTATTACTTTTCAAACCTATCTGTTCAAAGTTTTAAAACATGACGTGTAATGAATAAAGTGTAGCAGTACCGACGGAAAATACTTGTCCCTACACAGAATCGAAGTATTGCGACCTTCAATTTAAACCCTCCTTGACTTTTAGTAAAAACCAGCGATTATTCTAGTATTTTAATGGTATAATTGTTTTTTTTTAATTTCATAACATGTTCGCTCATTATTAAATACTTGAACTCAGTAATATATAATCTCCGTTTGCGTTTACAAACATTCGTTTATAATTAATCTTCCCCGTCTACTAAAGAAACTTAACAAGCACTAAGGCATGTTTACATAGTTTCTCTCTCTTCCATTTCCGCATATCCATAGTATACTTTATTTTATTAATAACTATGTAAAATATATCTCATTATAAATTATATTTTTTATCTAACAGATACTTTAATGCAAAACATTACATGTGATTAATAAAGACATTATACTCTACTAGATTTTTTAAATTTCTTTGAAACAGTATAATAATATGATCAGGAACTACATTTATTTCAAAAGTTAATTAATTCAGGAATCATGTGTACGCTTCAGCACAAAGTATCCAATATTTATAGAAAGGCGAAAAAGACTTAACTTGAGCCCTGTTGATCCCTGACGGGAAGCCCCTAGCAACACGAGTCTCGATGGTCGAATAAGCTGAGAGGCTCATCTTATACTCCTGTGAAAGTCACCCGATCCTGAAAACGAATTTATAGCACTGTGTGACCTAAGTCCGCATCTATGCCACGCTTATCAGTGACCTAAGTAGTCCATTACAGCACCGTGCTAATCGCAATGAACTAACCTCACGGTGCCGGAATTGACTTCTTATGACACAGATAAGCGTGGCATCGGACTTAGTGCAGACAGATGCTTTAAAATATAGTATAGACGATACACGCGCCCTAATATAATAATATATACTCGCTACGCTCGTGCGGTTATAAATGTCGTGCGCGTAAAGAACTACTTAGGTCACTTGTATCGTAATGTGCTATTAGAATATTATTATATTCATACACAAAAAATGTTAAGTTGTTGGTCTTCAAACCTTATTGTCCAAAAGTAGTTTGCAATTGGAATATTTTCAAAAAATAATAATTCGACTTGTATTACAAAATTTTGCTTCCTTCTAGAGAAAGCTTTGTGATAGTGATGTTTATTCAAGTTTGCTTTAAAACACTCAAAACGTTGCCAAGTCCCAGGCACGTAGCTTCCTCCTAAACAGTTTGTTATCACATGCATAAATATATATCAAACTGTACATTGAAATGTTAATAATATAAGGACGAATTAATATTCATATAATTACGAAGAAATTAAGCTGCTGATCATCGATAAATACCGGTTATTTGCTGAGTTAGGAATTTTTAAAAATTTATTCAAAAAAAGGTATGTGGATAATGTACTATTTTTCTAAATTGCAAGTGCATCGAAGCATTTTACTCTTGCAATCGTTGGAGAACCGAAAAACGTTTTTTTCAATTTTGCATACGTTCATACATACATACATCCAGACGGACATTTTCTAAAAATGATCGATTTCACTTCCAAACATCTTAGAATCTTATTTTAAGTGATTTTAAGTAAACTTGTAAAAATCACTATCACAGAGCTTCCTTTTGGAAGAAGCAAAACATGATTCGAAGATGTTTGGAAGTGAAATCGAACATTCTTAGAAAATGTCTGGATGGATGTATGTATGTATGATCGTATGTATATCGCTAGATCTCAGCTTCTGCTCATCGGATTTCATTACAAGTAAGTTTTTTAGATATGTTTTTCTTGTCCGAAAGCGGCAAAAGAAAACGTTTTTCATTTCACCAATGCGTCTTTTCATCGCATGCAAGGTTTCATCAAATTTTTATCTTTCGTATATTAAAAGTAAAATCGAATATTTTTAAATGAAACTAAAATTTCCCTTAAGGGAATGAAAATATCTACATTTTAACTAAAAAAGTTTTCCGGTAGCTGCTATAGTTTCTAGATTATGAATGAAAACATGTTTTAAGTAAAAGCACTTCCAACTCGAGAACTAATTATCCAATTGTTTTGAACAAATTCATGTTTATGTAGAATATTTAAAGACATATGATAATAAAATTTTACGTTAATTTTCCTATTAGTTAATTAGAAAATTGAAAAAAACGTTTTACGGTTCTCCAACGATTACAAGAGTAAAAATACTTTGATACACTTAAAATTTAGGAAAATAGTACATTATCCACATACCTTGAACTGTATGTTTGCGCAACTTATGATACTTATTAGGATACGAAATATTGAGGTTCATTCCCTTTTTTGAATAAATTTTAAAAAATTCCTAACTCAGCAAATAACCGTTATTTATCGATGATCAGCGGCTTAATTTCTTCGTAATTATGTGTAGATTAATTAGTTTTTACATTATTAACGTTGTAATGTACAATTTGATATGGCCGAAATTTTGCTTCCTCCTAGAGGAAGCTTTGTGATAGTGATTTTTACAAGTTTGCTTTAAAACACTCAAAACATGATTCTAAGATGTTTGGAAGTGAAATTGAGCATTTTTATAAAATGTCCGGATGAATCTATGTATTGTATGAACGTATGAGCACCGCTAAATCGATATGTTTTTCTTGTACGAAAGCGGTAAAAGAAAGCGTTTTTCATTTCACTGATCTGTCTTTAAATTATGATCATTTTATATATGTCCCCGAGTTTTTGCATCTGTATTATAAGAGGTGAAGCGCCTCCCCTCGTCATTATACCCCTACTCCATACGGTAATGCATATAGGATTTAATCTCGCACAGTAATTGGTTTATAACCCCGCTCATTACTTGAAAAATTTCGATCCCTAGGGTGGACATTTATTATCAAATTATGTAGAATTATTATTGTACATAATTATTATTGTACATAATATGAAACACTATTTTCACAATAAATAATGTTAAATAGGCAAAATATTCAAATATATATTTATGCATGTGAAAAAACTGTTTAGGAGGAAGCTAAGTGCCTGCAGGGACTTGGCAGCGGTTTTATCAATTGGACAATTTTTTCTAAAATCTACGTATTTGTCGCCCACGTGACACTCGGGTGATAACTAGTCCGCAGGATTTAAAACAGGTAGAGTATTTCCTTAGTGTATGATACAATAATAATTAAGAATATATAACATATATAAAGATATAAGTTGAAAATCTATATATATGTCAAAAGAGCAGAATCTGTTCAACACAGCATAAATTATGCAATGGATAAAGTTTAGAATTTCTAAAGAAAATTGGTTGAATTATTCAAGACTGCAAAGCTGCTATCATGAAATAATATATAAGTGTAAATTTGAACTTAAATAGTGCCAGCCATACAATTGCTTAGAATGAGAAGATATGGTTATAGAATTACACAGAATTATACTGGGGTGAATATCAGAAAACTTTTTTATGTGTACATTAACTTATTTTAATTTAACACGGTCCGTTATGAGAAATTAGTTTGACAAAAAATATTTTATAAAATCAAAAAAATATAAAATTTAGCAAATGTGGAAGGAAACCCTGGTTTGTTGTGAATGACTAATTAATCCATATCACAACATACATCCATCCATATCACTACATAACAACACGCCATCTAATAATTCATTTGGGCAACGTTTCGTCCTCAAATGTGGGACCTTGTCAAGCCAGCAATAATACTTATTATCACTAAGACATTATAAATTAAAGAGGTTATTGTTGTGACATGGATTAATTAGTCATTCACAACAAACAAGGGTTTTCTTCCATTTTTGCTAAATTTTATATTTTTTTTTAATGAAACAATGGCGAGGATGAATAATAATTATTTATAAAAGTTATTATTCAGCTTTTCTTCGCACTTTTAGAAATAACAGTGAATATGTTGACGATGATTTACCATTTTTGAAAGCTATGATTGGAGTAATAAAAATAATAAATCAGATCACAATAAAAGAGTTACATTGAGCATCAAAAGGTGAGTCGAATTATGAGGAACGGGATTGTACAATAGGAATCCAAAATCAAATTTCGGGGTAAGATTATCGTGAAATATAATGCATGCACATCTACTAAGATTATCTTCATTATTTATTCAATTCTAAATTATCTAAAAATAACAATTTTATATTAGTAATTTTGTATAATTAAAACAAAAACATTTGATCCTAAATTATTCTTTGTTTTTAGACTTTGGTTCGGTGAACAGCACAAATCACAAATGCGACTAACGGCATCTTTTTTCTCTTTATACTTTTAGTGCAGTATTATGCTCACTACAGTACAAATAAATTTAAGTTTTAAAGGGTTAAAAATGGAGTAATAAATGAAATAACATTAATAAAAAAAGGATTCGACATAAATTAGATTTTTAAGTATAATTCACATTTAAAAAACGTTTTCTTTGACACTTTTTATACTTACTATTTATAGTTTTGAGTTTAATAATTTCCAACTATGAATTTGTGTGCCGTCAGATTTGTACATAAGAACATTTGCTTTTAGTTGACCTTCATTTAATAAATAATATAAAATTGCTGGATAACAGTCAATAATTAATTCTAGTCTTTAGTTATGTAAAGCTGTTCACCCATTTATGCAGGTGCGATTAACTTGAAAAATGACCAATGGTTACAAAATGTGACTTCAAAAAAATTATTATAATTATTTTATTAACTACAGCGGGAACAGTCTATTTTTTACTTTATTTCTTTAATCTTTCAATATTTCTGTTACTGTGGATGTGTAACAATGGAGAAATTCTGTTCTGATTTATCAATTTTCAATAAACCATGTTTCATAGTAACAAAAAAGTTTTGTGTGTATTGCGGTTTATGGCCAGAATTGAGTAATAGACAAAGATTTACGCTCATGGTATTACACAGCACATTTATGTTGTCTTTTCTTATACCAATCGTAAGTGCCACAAAAAACTAGTATACAGTGTAATATGTGCATTAATTAAATTTTCTATAATAGAAGATTGGATTTGTATACCATGTACAGCGATCTGAATGGGAGAATGCATTAGATAATCAACTATATTTTATTGGCGGTACAGTAATATTAATATCATATATATTAGGATACTTTTCCAAAAGCAGAGTGAGTATACAAAAATTAATTAAATTTATTTATAAATACATATTATTTACCTTGTTAAAAAGAATAGTATTAGTTAGCACTTTAGATATAATGTTTTTATTAAATGATTCATGGAATTTAAACAGAAGTTTTCCAATATGTACGTCTGTGCGGAAAAAACCTTTAGTATTTCCTGATACCAAACCTACAGAAAAGGTTTTTTTATTAATACGGGGAGACTAATTTCTTTTACTATTTATTGCACAATTTTCAAGCCGGAAAAAGGAATTTTGATTTGTTGCATTTGGTTTTATAATTTGTTTACTCTTTTTATTAAAATTATTTAACTATTAAATATAAGTTTACTTTCTTTTTCTGTATTTAATTAGTTTTTCTCAATACTCAAAGAAATTGCATGGGTTTGGAATACCGTCAAGGATAAGAATGAATTAAACATTTTAACTAAATATTCGGAAACGGCACGAGCTTACACGACGTTTTACGTGAGTATCGCTTTCAATACTGTATATAGAATATTTTATGGAGGAAGGGCGAAAAGTATAAGCGTTAATCTTCTATTTATAGTTTTCTTATGGTGCTTTTGTTGGATTCTTACATGTAGGTCTTGCGTGTGCACCGATGCTGATGGATCTTTTGATTCCACTAGAGAAAGAAAGAGAGCCATTTAAACTATTTAATCCTTATTTCTTTGATATCATTGATTTCAATAAATATTACTATGAATATATGTTATACATACTGATAGTTGTGGTATGCAATTTGATAGCCATTATTGTTGCCGTACTCGGTATGGTCACAGTTATTAGTACTCACATTTACAGTTTGTTCGCTATTACATGGTAAGTATACTCGGACTGTTCATATCCGTCATGATTGACTATATGCTACAAAAATTTGTTATTAAATATGCGAATCTATTCATATTACTAAATTAGCCACAGATCAAATCAAATTGGAAATGGAAATGAAAAGCTAAAGTTCTATATCAAAAATATTAATGATACGTACAACCAGTGCATAAGTTAAGTTATTTTCTATCAACCTCATCAATGAATGTTTTCAATAGAGAAACTTTCCTCAGTTATCTTTAAATGAAATTACACCTGTCTATTATTTATACATTACAATGATATTTGAAATGAAAATACTTAATACATTTCAATACGGAAGCGGAGGTTATTTAATTTATGTGACATTTTTTTCATAATGATCGAAATCATCAAAATAAGCGAAAAACGTCACCTAAGACATAAATATTCTATCGTATCAGTATTAAACTGAATTTTATCCCTAAAAATTATGTTAAACTTGCAATTTGTATGAGTGGCAACCCTGTTATTATAAATATATATAACATTGATGAAATAACTTTCAATTCTTAGGATTGCTAATTCGTTCTGGGCTGTATTTAGTTTTATGTGTTTTACCACAGTAGTATTAATTACTGCAGTCCTCGGTGTGGGTGTGTTTCACGTAAGAAAAACAATAAATTATGATGTCAGATTGACATAGAAGTATATTTCTGATGATAATAACCAAATTTTTGCAGATCTGGTGTCACAATAGTGAACCTTTTAAAAAATGTATCATCATTTCATGCTTAATAATGGGGGAACTGTTGTTGTTCGGCATAAGTTTATTTATACAAAAAATTATTGATGGCAATGAATCTGTTTTTCAAGCTCTGTAAGTAAAATTGCGCGTAAGTAAAAAAACTTATGCAAAACCATTTTTAAGTTTTAGTAAAGTAAGGTTTTAATATTTTTTTCAAAATTTTTGTTTAGAATATCTCAATAAAATGGAATTCGAAATATGTATATTGAATGTTATTCTTAGTTATATTATTTATATTTACATAATTATTTTATTTGTTACACTAATTTGTGCTAATAGTATCTTTTCCAATTTTCGCTTACATATATAATTTAATGTATCATATTTATTATTTTGAATAACGTCTTTATATATAATTTAAATCAATATACATTATCAAGTTTTAAATGTAATGAATTTGAAAAATAAAAATTGGGATTGATTAAGCTATTTAATAAATTAATGTAAATATAAATCAAATAATTGATCTAGAGAAAAATAATTAAGGTTCAGTTGATTAATATTTTTATCAGTATTTTATTCCATCTTTATCCTCGTTATTACTTATGTGCACATTCAATATAGAATCTGTGAATTAATATAAATGTAATAAACATTGCAAATATTATTTACACATTGAATTACTTGTTAGATACAACAGCGATTGGTGTAAGTTATCTCCAAAGGAACGAAAATCACTATATTTTCTAATGTTAAGAACGTCAAAACCTATAACACTTAAAGCGTGTGGATTAATAGAAATACATTTACAGAGTTACGCTCGAGTAAGTACAACTGCATTCTAATTCGAATTAAAAGTTTATGCACCTTTTTATTTTGTCGAATGTATATTTCTGTTGACCCTATAAAATAAAAATATTATTTTGTGAAAATATCGTAAGAATTAATTGTAATGATTACTGTTATAGCTTGTGAATACATCAGTATCTTTTACTCTGTGTATGAGTTCTTTTAGGAATTAACGTCATCAAAAATGTTTACTAAAGTAGTTATATATGTAGTTCAATAAAAAACGCTTTCAGTGCTGAATTTGTAGTTTACTAAATTTACTTAGTCAACATCGAGTACCCTTTCCTGGAAATAATAATTAGAAAACAAACAAAAAACTATAATGAGGAATAATATAATTATAATTACTCTTATTTTGCAGTTGTTGTAAATATTTTTCGGTTATTTATTTTTGTTAAAAAATTTGGTAAGTAATCTGGCGTAGATTTGATTGACTATAAAGTAATACTTACTTTACTTAGCTTTACTGTTTTTTTAAACGGGTAATATATCAGATGAAACAAAGTAAAGCCTTGGTATTTTACTTGCGATTGTAATTGAATGGATGTTACTCTACTTGTTTTTATTTTTACAGCCTTTTCAAAATATTACAATATTTCAGATGAGATCTCAAATGATATCCCAGATTATATATCAGGTGACGTTTTATGTGGGATGTCACGCCAATATCTTATACAATCAATTTTTGCTGATTTGCTGTTCATAACATATTTATGACTATTCTTAATTAATATTATTAATTATTGAATCTGGAAAAGACGGATTTTTTCAATCGATGTTTATTAACATAAAATAAAATTATCCTATACCTTATACATGTTGATTATAACATGTTTTACTATTGTAATCTTAGAATTTAAAAAAAATTCAAGGATAAATACTCCATAAATGAGAATAAAAAAAATTTTCCGTAGAAAAGATTGTGACTCCCATAAAAATCCCATAAAACACTATTGCTAATATAGTCTAGGAGCCAGGTAGGGTTCCGTGGCCAAATAGAGAGGCATGGCAAGAACCAAGTGATTCTTATGTATTTTCGTCTCCTGATTCCGAAAATTTTTGTCGCAGCACCTGAAAATCGGAAGTTTAATTGTTATTAACAAATTAAATGTTTAAATGTTAATAAAAACTTTTTTAATACTCAGAAAATTACATAACCCTGAACAATAAAGATGCAGTTTTTAATGAGAAATCTACACCATTTTGAATTTTTGAAAAAGATTTATTTTAACCGTAGTTATTAAAAATTTAGTGCAAAAACTTTTGTTTTTCGTCGTTGCGCGCACCATTTTCACTTTATCTCTGTTCCTAATAATCTCACGGAGACGTGCGATAGCTCATTTTAAAGCTGAAATGTTATTTAATAAAATGGCTAAAAAACATTTCCGAGTTTATTTATTTTACAATAAATTTTAGCCTATAAAACTTCAAATTTTTCACAAAAATGCCGAATTCATTTGTTTATAAGGCTTTTTTTTATTATGTAGCGTTATGAAATACCAAAAAAGTTACTGATTATTATTCCTTAATTATCCATAGAATATTTACTGCTTTGGTATTTTATTTTTGTGCAAATAAAACCATGGAAAACGCTATTTTATTGAGAATTATATTCACGCGCTCAGTCAAAAGCTATGAGTTAAAGAACACGATGTACGTTATAAACTTTTATTGTGATTAGGTTAGGAAAAAGTATTTATAATCAATCATAATTATTAATATTTACTTAACAATAACAATATTTTTTATTAACAATGCTTCTTGAACATACTTAGTGCAATTTGGTAATAAATTTGTCAGATGAATTAAGTAGTACATGAATTCATGCGGGAATTGTTAAAAGCATGAGAGATATTCCATTACACTTATTAGTTCAATATCATGGCGAAAAACTCTGCTCCGTACTACCTGCCCTTCACCATCTGACTGATTATTCTAGCAAGGTTGGCACTAAAGCTTCGGCATTGCAAGAAAACCCTACAAGCTATTTAATCGATTTTGGAAAAGGTAAAGAGTACTACTTCTTAAATTTGTATCTTAAACAAGCTTTTCACGTTCCACACATTAAACTCGATTTGCACGTCGTATCAAGAATACAACTCGGCGCAAGCACGAGAATATTCATAATCAGTTCATACCTTTCATAACTGTACGTAAATGTTGATACAAAGTCAAGGTCACATTCTTATCTTAAATAGAAATATATAATAATGTAGAATTTAAAAAAAGTTTTATCTACATTTCATGTACAAATTCATTTTTACGTTGAAATTCGTTATAAATAAATTAAAATTTATTAATACTTACCTATTTAATCTTATCATGTATCATCTTACAGAATATGCAGAAAACACAATTGAACAAACCATTAAAATGGCAGAAGAATATTTAGTTCAAGTAGTCAAGAAAGGTACGGGTTGCAAAAGTTTTGATGAATTAACAGTATGGTTTCACCGTCATTCGAAATATGCATTGATAGAAGAGCTGCCTCCAACAAGTGCGTCGATCAAATTGCATATTTTAAGATGTATATATATAGTGTATAATCAAGTAAACTGTTTAAATATCGATGCTAAAAAGTTAAACTCACATATGTTTGGCTGGATTAACGATGGGGATATACTTGCTCCACAAAAAATACATGTATTGCTTCCTCCAGCTGATGAACTTATTACCAATTGCACATGTAAAGTTTGTTCGAGAACTTTATGTGTTTGTGTGGCAGCAGAAATCGAGTGTTGCTCATTTTGCTCTTGCAAAAGGCAAAATACGTGTAAAAATAAATTTAATGTCATCGTCGAAAAATAAGATAATAATTAAAAATTTGTAAAATTCTATTGTTAATTAGAAATATTAGTATTGTTAACAAGAATGTTATGATTGCCTGTTTTCATTACCTAGTCACAATAAAAGTTTATAACGTACATCGTGTTCTTTAACTCATGCACAAAAATAAAATACCAAAGCAGTAAATATTCTATGGATAATTAAGGAATAATATCCAGTAACTTTTTTGGTATTTCATAACGCTACATAATAAAAAAAAGCCTTATAAACAAATGAATTCGGCATTTTTGTGAAAAATTTGAAGATTTATAGGCTAAAATTTATTGTAAAATAAATAAACTCGGAAATGTTTTTTAGCCATTTTATTAAATAACATTTCAGCTTTAAAATGAGCTATCGCACGTCTCCGTGAGATTATTAGGAACGGAGATAAAGTGAAAATGGTGCGCGCAACGACGAAAAACAAAAGATTTTGCACTAAATTTTTAATAACTACGGTTAAAATAAATCTTTTTCAAAAATTCAAAATGATTTAGATTTCTCATTAAAAACTGCATCTTTATTGTTCAGGGTGATCTCATTTTCTGAGCATTAAAAAAGTTTTTATTAACATTTAAACGTTTAATTTGTTAATGACAATTAAACTTCCGATTTTCAGGTGCTGCGACCAAAATTTTCGGAATCAGGAGGCGAAAATACATAAGAATCACTTGGTTCTTGCCATGCCTCTCTATTTGGCCACGGAACCCTACCTGGTTTCTGGACTATTCATTTATGCTTAGTTGTTATAGTTAAGAGAGTTCATGCACGAAAATTGCGGGTGTTGCCATAGCAACCTCATAGACACCATACACAATGTGATACCCCATAACATCAGATTACATAAATAAGACACCGGACAAACTGTATACAAAAATCGGCCGGCACGGTATACGGAATAACCCTACACAAATAAATTCTACACAGAAAAACTGCACACAGATAATAACAACACGGAAGGACTCTACACCAAATTTACTACACCACTAAACTCTACACAAGTTATTTTGTCGCACTGAAAAACTCTATATACAGATATTTTCAGTACGATAAAATAACTTGTGTAGAGTTTAGCGGTGTAGTAAATTTGGTGTAGAGTCCTTCCGTGTTGTTATTATCTGTGTGCAGCTTTTCTGTGTAGAATTTATTTATGTAGGGTTATTCCGTGTACCGTGCAGGCCGATTTTTGCGTACAGTTTGTCCGTTGTCATAAATACCTGAATAAAATACCTGAAAATGTTGAATTCCTGAATAAAATACTTGAAAATGTAACATATCTGCAACTGTCATTAGGTTTCATTGTTTATTGTAATTAAACCCATAGCAATGGCAATATTAAAATTGTGACAAATGTAATGTGATCAAATAAAAGAATGTATCAGTTTTAAGAACGTTAAAAAAAGTTGAAAATTAAAAAACTTAATTAACAATCCCACTAATAATCCCACTAATAAAAAGTCATGACCGGATGTTTTGAAGCCGCTGAAGACGAATTGTAATTGGCTGATACTGTGCGCATGCGTCAAGACTCAAGAGCCAATATGTTCCATGTGTTTCCGATGAATCCGTTAGTTTAAGGTTAGAGCGCTCGAAGCCCGCTGATGTTGATCTAACATTCTAGCCTAATATAATAGCAAAAAAGATCTGCGTGCAAGTAGAGCGCAGGTACAAGAAATCCAGAAAGATTTGTTTTTATTTTATGCACAATATAATCGACAATGGGTTCATGAGCTCTTCATATATAGGTATACCTATGTACAGTTCGATAAGTTCTTTTTAAATATAAAGATAAACAGGATAAACTGTACTTTAAAAAATAACTTTTAAAAGAGAAATAATTCTTCAAAATTTTCAAAATAAAAATCGACTTTGATTATTTCAAGTATTTTTGAGTACTATTAAATTATAAACAAACTGCAAGAAAAATTAGAGCCCGCGAAGCGCGCTGCTCTTGGTCTAGTGCAAATAAAAAAACATGCAAAATTGGAATCACGACACGCTTGACCTTAAATTGATTAACTTAATTAATGTTTGCAGTAACATTGAAATTATAACTAATCTAATCCTATGCATAATAGTTATGAATATATAACAAAGTTGAAAATCGATATCTATTTCTAAGAAGCAGAATGTGTTGAAAACATTATAAATTATGCAATAGATACAGTTTATAATTTCTAAAGAAAACAGGTTAAATTATTGAAGACTGCCAGAATTCTTAGTAAGAATACTTAGTAAAATCGGTTATAGAATTACACAGAATTATACTAGGGTAAATATCAGCAAACTTATATTAACACGATACTTCATGAGAAATTAATGTGGGAGTGTATGCGTAGAGTGTAGGGAGAGAGAGGGAGGAAGGGAGGGATGTGCGAAAGCAGGTATGAACGAACCCCGAGTGCTTGAGAGGGATGAGGGTGACCCCGAGCGGGAGTTCCAGAGCGACCTCGAATGAGTGTAGACCGGTGTGCGAGACGGAACGAGGTATCATGTAGTATTTCCATCGATTAATATAGTTATGCTGTAATCCAATTCTGATTGTTCTTTATTTAACACAACCCTGTACATAATAACATCTTTCCCATATTAATTTGACAAAAATATTTTGTAAAAGTTACCATTCAGCTTTTCTACACACTTTTCGTAACAACAGGAAATATTTGATGATCATTTACTATGCAAGCTATAAATGGAGTAATAAAAATAATAAAACAGATCAAATAAAAAATTACATTGAGCATCAAAAAATGAGTCGAATTATGAAGAACGGGATTGGATTATGACTATTCGAAATCATATTTCGGGGTGAGATAACGGAAAAGTATAATGTATGCACATCTAAAAAGATTATCTTCATTGTTTATTCAATTCAAAATTAATTAGTAATATTGTATAGTTGAAAGAAAAACAGTTGATGCTAAATTATTGTTTTTTTCGACTTTAGCTCGGTGAACAGCACAAATCATAAGTGTCACGAATGTCATCTTTTTCTTCCTTATACTTTTAGTGCAGTATTATTCTCACTACAGTACAAATAAATTTAAGTTTTAAAGGGTTAAAAATGGGGTAATAAATGAAACAACATTAATAAAAAAAAGGATTAGACATAAATTAGATTTTTAAGTATAATTCACATTTAAAAAACGTTTTCTTTGACACTTTTTATACTTACTATTTATAGTAAATTTGAGTTTAATATTTTCCGACCATGAAATTGTGTGCCATCAGATTTGTGCATAAGGACATTTGCTTTTAGTTCACCTTCATTTAATAAATAATATAAAATTGCTGGATAACAGTCAATAATTAATTCTAGTCTTTAGTTATGTAAAACTGTTTACCCATCTATGCAGGTGCGATTAACTCGAAAAATGACTAATGGTTAAAAATTGCGAATGAAAAAAAAGTGCTGCAATGGTATGTCCAGCAGTTGTGTATATGGCATGCACACACGGCAAATGTGAATACATCGGTCATTGTGTTCATCAGCGCGCAAAGTTCGGTATATGGAGCTAATATATATGTTTACAGCACAGTGTGACCTAAATCCGCACTTAAATCATGCTTATCCGTGACCTATAAGCAGTCGATTATTTCACGAATAATTGTGACTGCGGATTTAGGTAGGCTGTGCTATAAAATTATATACGATACTGGTGACCTAAGTGACCCATCACACAGCGTGAATATTACGCTATTTACACGCCAT
This sequence comes from Philotrypesis tridentata, assembly GCA_018906965.1. Classification (NCBI taxonomy): domain Eukaryota; kingdom Metazoa; phylum Arthropoda; class Insecta; order Hymenoptera; family Pteromalidae; genus Philotrypesis; species Philotrypesis tridentata. The sequence goes on from JACCIB010000002.1 coordinate 4,841,292, forward strand.
GCAATAATGGGCCATTTCGGTCATATCTATCGTAATGTACTAATAATTTATACAGTTTAACACAAAAAACTTTCTACTGTACCAGTACTGAATTTGTAATTTACTGTATCTATTTAATATTATTTCTTGGAAATAGTATAAGTAAAATAAAAAAAAAATTATAATAATGAATACTAATATATAATTTTGGTAAGTAATTTGGCGTGACTCTGACTGATCGCGACGCAATTTACCTGATAATATATCAGAAAAAACAAAATAAAGTTTTTATTTGATAATACATAGACTTCGCCGATCATTGTAATTTAGTTAATTGTTATCAAAAGTTGCTAGAATTTTCTGAAATAAATCAAAGGCAACAGTATACCTAACATCTTGTTGATTTCTTTTACTTTAGTAGTCGTAAATTTTTAAGATGTGGTAAAAATTTATTTGATATTTTGGAAAACTCATGAGCCATACTTTTGTTCCTGATCAATTACTCAACCTTCCCTGCATGGATTTGAACGTACAGTGTTAAGTTAATTTTTTAAATTCGTTTTTCTACTAAAATGGGCATGAATAAATTCATTTTTTTAAATGCATTTTTATTTTGTTTTGATATTTCTTTCAATTTTTTTCAATAGTCATCAGAGGTAGTTCAACTTTTTGGATATCACTGCAATAACTATTTGGTCACTAAAATAATTGTAGCTAAGTTTAAAATATAGGACATTTTAATTTTTCATCAGAAAATTTGTATTATTTTACATTTCAAAAAATAAACAACTGTGAATTTTATCTATAGAATTAACGATAACTTTTTCTCAAAATTTTTAAGCATTTGAAGCCTATCTAATCAGTTGGAATAAAATTATTGAAATAGGTTTACCCATACGATAAAGTAACTTCAATAAGACCACGTACAAACAAGCTTCCGCGTCCGCGTTTAAGTAAAAATTACAATAAAGCCAGTCTTTGAAAAGAACATATAGAAGGTACAACATATACAGGTAACTTTGTTTTTCATTTATATTTTCTCTTCAATAATGTCGTAATTAATTTAATGCTATAATGTAGAAAATAGTCTCATTTCATATGACATAATTCTGTTTAAAAAAAGTGATGGCCTTAGTTGTGAATTGTTTAAGGGAATATCGAAGCCATGCAAATCAAATGAAGTATTAAAAAACCTCAAAAATTCTATTGGATTATAAGTAATGAATACTTGTATTACTCTTGTTTACTACATGAAAACACAGTGTTGCGTGGTAGCCGTTATAATTATTTATGTTTAGTAAGTCTCGCGTCTACATAATTTTGTGTTATTTTAACAAATAATGACAACTACTTCTCGAGGTGAAAGAGTAAGCTGCCCGTCACTTTCAATTGCTACATTTAATAATTTTACAAACTCCTCTATAGCCTATACAATAATGAATAGTTTGACCCATTCGATTTTTGATGGTGTGAATTGAATACTAAGCAAACCATGAAAACTACAACCCGAGGTGGGGTCACAATCGGTAACTTTGACTATGGCATTCCCTTAAAACGTGATTCTGATTGGTTGCTTAATAAACATGATTATGATTACCATGTTTCATAGTTCATGACTAATATATCGAGCCCAAGACATAATCCAAATTGAGCTGAATTTCTTGCAATGCAAAGAAACTACAATTTTCAAATGTAATTGAGAAATAAATAACGTCATTTAATATGACATCATATTGTTCTGTAATCCAAATTGAGCTGAATTTCTTGCAATGCAAAGAAAATACAATTTTCAAATGTAATTGAGAAATAAATAACGTCATTTAATATGACATCATATTGTTCTAACGTCATTTTTAGCAATAGTGGAGATCATAATCTTCTTTCACTAAAACATATGATCTCCGAATGTTTTATTTCCATTTTATTCATTGAAGTGCATTTATTGTTTTCCTTCGTTTAACTCATGTTCCTCAAAACTCATCAGTAGCGCTCATAGTAGCGGTGCAGTATATACATTGTTATTTATTCGGAGTTAATGTGCACGTATACACCGTACACGTTAATCAAAAATGCTTTTATTTATTTAAATGTTTGTATAAACGATACAACTTTTCGATGCGCATAATCATAATCAACTTCTTCATCAGCGACTACAAGAACGTGCTCCGACTTTATTGAATTTTTAACTTAAGCGTGCGAATTGCCATCTTGAGCATCAATAAAAAGGTATACGAGTAAATTTGCAAAAAAATTAACGGTGTATCTAATCTAATTATTGCCTACTTTTGCATCGTCGAGATTTTTATGAAAGAATAAGAAAAATGCTTCGTCTGTGTCAATATACCCCTGAAAATAATATAGTTTTAACTTAAGTAGGAAGATAAGAACGTGACGAATAATAGATTTCTAAAATAAAAAATATTCATACAAATGTGTACGTACGCTATAGTCGTAACATTGTTGTACAGGTGAATACGACCCGCGCATATTGTAAACTGTTCGCAAAGACAAGCTATATATATACACCCCACACATTTTCATCGACTGTTTCTAAGATTTGACCACCTATGGCAAATTGACGCGCTCATTCTTTTCTTATTGAGTCTAAAATTATTAATTACATGCAATGCACTGGCAGATCTTCAATTTCGATGCAAAACATTTCGTGCATCCAGAAAAACACATTTTCATTCCTGAGTAACTGCATAATCAATAAATCATCTGTTATCTGAGAGGATACTATACCCGAACAGATGCATTGCATTGTAGCAAGATAAAGAACCATGTATTGCTCTCGCTTTTGATGTACCAGTATGTATATATAGATCTAGCCTCAAGGTATTTTCTCGTTGTTTGTCTGTCCATTTATTAATAAAGAAACCTTTCAACAGAGTTTACAGTGTTAACAGTAAATTCGAAATCTATACAGGCTGTATTAAAAATGTCTCGCTGGAGTCCTCGACTGAGGGTCCTGGCGGTCGCTGTCACTTTGCTGTTGTTTTGGTACACATTTAGAAGGCGTCGAATCCAGTACCCCTGTTTCGCGGAACAAGAAAATCACTATCTAAACCATTTCGCTTCTAGAACTACTTACGAAATGGCCAGGGGAAGAAATCTCACACGGTTGCCATTGGAGTCGAGTAAGTCCTTTTGCGAATAAATGGTGAATCAGACACGCGAATCAGAATTGTCCATTGCGACGTGTATATCGAAAAATTTTTATGTTTCCTGCAGAATGTGTACCGGTAAGGATATGGGCTTTCATTCGTCATGGCGCGCGCTATCCTACCAGCAAATCGTTAAAAAAGTACGACCAGTTGCACAAGCTCAGAGACGAAATCGTCAAGAATCACGCAAAAGGCCGTAAGTAAAAATGGCTTTGGAATAATTTCGCAATATTAATTAAAGTGGATTTTGCGTAAAATATAGGTGGTACGCTTTGCGAGTCTGATCTGGAGCTTTTAAAGCGATGGACACTGATGCCAATTGACAATGAGGAATCGAAAGGCCACCGCCTGAACGAAATCGGCGCTGAGGAAATGAGGAACTTCGGAAGGCGCCTGAGGAACATCTTTCCCGAACTCTTGAAGGCGGGAAGTATTCCGGGTGCCTCGTCGCGCGATTACAGAGTACACAATTATTCATTTTAACATTTGCTTGTGATTAATGTTTCGTTCGTTGAGCATCGTTGATAAATTTCCTGTATTCAGATTACAATTCACATTTGCTCATTCATTGGCACTTACTATAAATAATTTCGAAACTTATATAATACAATTCCTGGATAGTTCAGAGCTACGGACAATCAGAGAGCTCAGGCTTCCTTGACAGCTCTAAGCAAAGGTATATTCGAGGGTGAGGGATTGGTGGTTAAATCGGAAAAAGTCCCGAAGAACGATACGCTTTTGTACGTACGTACATTATTGTTCATGTTTTATGACTTTTCATATTAGTATACACCATTAGTCATAACCGAGTCAAAAGATGTAAATTTTTCTTTTGCGTTTGCAGACAAACTCGAACTGCCCAACCTTCCATCAGAGTTTGAAGCTCAATCGGCCATGGAATCAGTCTGACGTCTTCACAAATTACGGAGCCCCATTCCTGTCTGCGCGTCAAAGAATTGCTGAACGTCTCGGATTCGAGACCCAAATTACGAAAGGTAAATATTCACAGAAATATAGTGATAGGTTTTGATTGGGCAACTATAATAACATTGCGCACAAATGGGGTGTGAAATTGAATGTCAAAAAATGAGTTACGTTAGCACCAAGACTTTTCTCGGTACAATAATGGTTTGTTTCTTGTTCTCTAATTAAAGGGAGGCTGTATTCTGGTTATTTTGTCGTTTGACGCAAAACTCATTAGCTGAATCGAGAATTTATTGCGAATACATATGAGATATAACAACAGAAGAACAAAAATTAATTTGCTTGATTTTTGGTACCAACTTAAATTCTTTTACTCGACGAAATATAAATCGAGTACGTACAAGCAATCGAAATTACAAATCTCTTTTAGATACCATATTGCTCCTTTGGGATGTATGTCGATTCGAGACGGCTTGGCTGAAGCATGGACAATGGTCCTCCTGGTGCTCGGTCTTGGATTTCGAGTCAATTCAGGCCCTGGAATTTCGCGAGGATATCGGTCTCTACTATTTCGTCGGCCCTGGAAGACCCATAAACCACAAAATTGCATGTCCTCTGGTAAAGGATCTGATTCACAGATTCAGGTGAATTTTATTGTTTCACGTAGTTTTTGCAAAAGGAGCGTTAATTGTGGATATAAAGACAATAACGGCATTGACGTCTGCGCAGATATGTGGTGAAACATGGTCGAGAAGCAAGTTCCCAACCGAAGGGACTGTTTTACTTCGGCCACACGATCATGCTCGGGGCAACATTGGGAGCGATGGGGATGATCGATGTTGACGTGCCTTTTCTACCGAAGAATTACGATAGATTGCTGAACAGAAAATACCGTTCTTCGATACTGGGACCATTCGGTGGCAACATTGTCTTCGTTCTTTATAAGTAGGCAACACTTTTTAACAGTTGTTTACACATTCGATTCTCGTTCTCAACAAAGTTATTGCTTCGCATTCGCGTTAACTTTAAAATTTGATCAAAATGTATTATAATGCATTGAAAAGCGGTGATTTTTCTCTAAATTTTAAGAAAAAAAATAATATGATACGCCACTTAGGGGCCGAGATACGTTTTTTTTTTAATACGCTACTACTCCTTATACATACAACATATCGTAATGATTCAAATGTTGTTAGAAAGTAGAAGAGCTGTAGTTTTCAAATCACTGCAAGTCGATACGCATCGAATTGAATGTGACTAACAAATCGAGTGTTGATTAAAGGCGATGCGCGCAACGGGTCCCGACGGCGCGCCGCGGCGTAACCGGCCGCGGAGTGGGGATGGCCCCGCGCTCTCAGTCCGAAACTGAAAATCTTTTTTCAAATCGGAGCGCTCGGAATAAAAGTCGGAAAGTTTCACTTCGGAATTAATGTCTCCTCAAAATCTAATTTGACTGGACTATAATTAGTATATTCGATAAGATTTTATTATACTTATAAATTTCGATCGTCTTATTCTTTTTTCTTTCAATTCTCTCTACTATATTCTGCATTGGTACTTTCTGTATACATATATACTTGATTTGAATTATTTGTTCTCTTCTAGGTGCGGTTCAGAAAGTGAGTCCAGCTATAAAGTTACAATTCACGCGAGCGAGCGTCCGTGGCCAATGCCTGGTTGTCCCAACGGTGTTTGCGACTGGGAGACTTTCGAACAAAAATACAAGAACTTCGCCGATCATTGCAATTTAGACTTCTGTTTCAAATAGCTTCGATAATTTTTTTTAAATAAACCAAAGATAGCGTAATTATAAAGAATTTTTTTCATTATTTAATCTTTTCTTGTCAGTGCTTACTACTGCGCGAGCACGAATTCACATAGACTCACGATTCCTTTCGCGCAATCATTGTTTCATTTTTCTATTTGACTATATACGGTCTGCACTTATGCATTTGCATATTTTCATTTAAAAGACCGGAACGTAGTGTTTTTCCTTCAGTATCCTACGTTTTACTCAAAGGAGAAGTTGCGCTGTTCCGCATCTCTGAGTGACTCTGGCGTTTGTGCGACAATATCGATTGCAGTTACTGGCTTCGTGAGTCAGAAGGAATTCGTCTTTTTTAAAAAATAAAATTACATCACATTTTCAATTTCTACCGTATTCCACGACGTTTTTTCTTTCTTTCGCTCGCAGTATCGTGGTCGGAGCATTGAGTACAGCTGTTTCCTGTAGTTTGCTTGTCAACTGTGTATCTATACGTGCAAAGGATTTTTGTCTAAACGCCAAGATTATTAGCAGATAATCAAGGTAATTGTAGCATTTGATAGTATATCTATCGCGATCTTAAACTCTCGGCTCTTTAGTTTTAAATTTGATTTGCTTGTAATAGTCGAACTACTGCTCTTTAAACGGATACAATCTGCGTAGAACTATTTCGTATAAATAGTGCACTTTTACTTTTTTTTTAGGTGGCCTCGATATACACGTGCCATACACGTGCCGGAGTTGTTTTTGCGTAGGGTTATTTTTATTTACGGGTTGGTATCGTCCTCTTATTTGTTTCGGAATGAACGTTCTCAATGAGAACCCGCATGCTTCGTTCATATTATGGGAAATTCCCGCGTCCCACGCCATGTATATAATATAAGCATATAAATCATCGAGAACACACAATCGTCCCGTTAAAGTAAGCTTATGGATCTTGCAAACGGAAGAGTGAGATACAATTCTAACTTTTCTGTCATGGTTATGTTGTACATAAAAATGTATTATTTCGCGTATACAAGCTTTTTCGCACCCTTTCGAGAAAAAAACGATTGTGGACTAGTTGCACAGCAACAATTTAAATTATACTTTGTTTTGTAATCGCATAGGACGTGGCAAATGTACTCCCTTTCCTTTTCCTCCCCCCCCCCTTCTCTCTCTCTCTCTCTCTCTCTCTCTCTCTCTCGCTCAATGATTATCTCACGTTCGGCTCCATATAACGCTATATTATTCCCCTCCAGCGAAAAAAGCTTTTTCGGCAGTCGACAAACTCTCAGTTTCGGCGAGTCTATCATACACAGCTAGTCGTTCATACTATACGTACGCGTGTGCACTATCGTCTACGTGCTTCGCGCGCGCGCGCGCGCCCGTACCTTATTGTTCAACTTTTGAATTCGCGCGCAGAGATTCAGCACGAGGTAAGTCGTCGCAATTTTACCGTCTGCACATTTTTTGCGAGCCTCGTCATTGTTCTCTGTCACTGTGCATTATAATGCTCAGTCTCTCTTTGTTTCTTACGTAATCTCGGCGTGTAACCGCGCGCGTCTAATAATCAGCATTAAATCAAAGCGGATATAACAGCCTCACGACCGATAACCGCAGAGCGCACGAGGAGTAAATAGGATTTATTGTAATCAATTAAAATCTGCGTGTAGTGCACCGCGCGCGAATGAGCCGCGGTATACATACGCGAAAATCCACGAAATAGTGCGGAAACAACACTGCTCGCCCGGAAAAATTGCAAAAATTTCTGTTGCGAAGGCGCACACCCACTGGACCTGTTTTTTTCTCGTTCCAGAGAAGTTGTTCTGAAAGAGAAAAACTCGCGCGATCGGACAATCGTATAGGGTATACCATTTTTCCGCAGCATAAGCGATTCGAAAAATGAAAAATAATTAACAAAAAAAGGAATTCATAGATTTTTTTCTCGAAAGCTGTGGACTTTTACAAAAATTTCATTAGAATAAAATTGTCTTAAAATTCATCAAAGAATGCTCTCAAATTTTCTCAGATTTTTAAAGGACGTTTTTCGAAACTTGGATTTTTTTTTGACTTTTTGAAAAACCAAAATTGTACCGGATGAATCTGAAAAAAATTTTAGAGTATTTTTTGATAGATTTTAAGACACTTTTGTTCTAATGAAATTTTTATAAAAGTCTATAGATTTTTGCTTTTTTGTTAATTATTTCTCATTTTTCGAGTCGTGTATTTTGCTCCGGAAAAACGTACACCCTACCATTGGCCGATCACGCGAGTTTCTTCTCTCTGAGAATGACCTAAAGAACGCGAAAAAACAGGTCTAGTTTTTTCTCAAAGCTACAAAATTTTTTGCAATTTTTCCGGGCGAGCAGTGTTGTTTCCACTGCTGTTTCGTGGATTTACGCATCTGCATGCACGTATATTGATACCTATAGTTATTGATGGTAAAAAAAGCCGTTATTGATAAAAACGCGGTGCGAGGCTGCACGAGCGCGTATAACGTGTTTCGAAGAGTCCTGTTAGAAGACTAAGAATAAGACATAACTATAGGCTCGATATCAGTGCGGACTTAAACATTCCTCGCTTTTTCGCGCTCGGCGCTTTCAAGTGCAGTGCGCGTCAGTCCCGCCTTCGTCGCTCGCGAAAATCGCGCGCCTCGAACAACGCGCGACAATATCGCGGCTAACGATCGGCGTAACTCTCGCGGAGATCGTCGTCGGTCGGTAATTATTGCGGCATCGCTTGTGCTACAGCTATTACGCTATAAACATAGAAACGACAATGATTATACATGACAATTAAGCGTCGGAAGTCTAGACTCTTGAAAATACATAATTCGCGCGAGAATAAAGTCGAGCGTCGAGAGAGATGCCGATCTCGATAAGAGATGGGCATACCTCTACGCTCCGCGAGTAACGCATATACTTTTAGATAAGAAATCCGTGATCGTTCGATCGATTGTACACATTGCATCGGTATATAGACATTAGATTTATTGTTCCTGTAAGATGTTGGGAGGACCGCTAGTGATTTTACTGGTAGCGCAGAGCTTGGGTCTGGTGCAATCCGCAGCCGTCGATCAGCAGCGCACCTGCTACGATCCTCGAAGGGACTCGTACGCGTACTTCAGTACGAGGACCGCTTACGAGCGAGTTCACGGCAACGTTTCGAGAGCCGAGAACTGTGAGTACACAACGTATTGCGTCTTTGATCTAGAACTCGAAAAAATTTTTTTAAAGCTACAGGATTCGGATCGATCAGACTTTCTTCTGTAAGCCGAAAGACGATGAAAAATGCCGAGGAACATGGAAATATAGAATATGAAAATTTAACATGGGGAGATAAATGGAGGAAAAAGAAAAAATTGGCTATTTGGATTTTTATTATTTTTTGTTTTTAAAAGGGCATAACTTTTGATCAGAGTATCGAAACTTGGTTTTTTTAAAAATTATAACTCTTTTGTAATACTTTAGTATAGTGTTATTCGAAATTATATTGGTGTCTCGGGAACATTCGTAGTTATTATTATTCCAGTGTTTTGACGCATGAATTTGCTGTAATTTTTCCCATGTTCCTCTGCACTTTTGACTATCTTTCGGCTCACAGAAGAAAGTCTGATTAATCCGAAACCTCTAGCTTTCAAAAAATTTTTTCGATTTCTAGACCGAAGAAAAGTGCATCTTTTCATTGAAATTCGACATACATCTATAGTACATATTTTAATGTGGAAAAAATTGACGTTATTTAAAATGGATTTCATGTATACGCAGAACTATGAGTTTTTGAAGATTAATTGTCTCGCATTTCCGTATATACAGCTTGTAAGCCAGTTCAGATATGGATGCTCGCGAGACACGGCACTCGGTATCCCGGAGAGACGGTGATAAAGAAGATGCTGGATTTACCCGCGATGCGGGACCAGATAGTCAAGAATCACGAGGAAGGTGGTAAGTATTTGCCGCATATCCTGCGCAGTGCATCGACCTAGATTTGTACATTTTCTGCTTTTGTTTCGTTGCGAACGTAGCGGGCAGCTTGTGCGACGAGGATCTCAACAGATTCAAGAGCTGGAAGTTGAACATCAGCGAGGAGATGGCTGATCTTCTAGTACCTCAGGGCCGGGAAGACCTTCGCTTACTGGCGAAACGCTTGCAACGCGCATACCCCGAGTTATTGGAAATCGACGCAAATAATTTTCGAGTAGACGATTTCTCCGTAAGTGTATTACAATTTGTGTTTACGGACTGATGATTTTATGCTCAGAATTCATTTTCTCGGGAACTATAATCAGTTCATTTTATACTGTCTCACGATCAGTTCCGCTCTACCGACACAGAGAGGGCCAGAGACAGCATGATCTCGTTCATGGACAGTCTTTATGGTGTCGAGGGCTTTACGACCAAAGCTTATGAGTTGCCAAAATTGAATACGGAAGTTGATACACTTTTTAACGACACGTTATTATTGGTGAATATCTCTTTGCATACTCGATTGGCGGTACCTTCGGTAATTAGAATTTACTGTCATTCACGTTTCTCCAGCCGTACCTCAACTGTCCAGCGTGGCAGACGAGCTTCGATCCGATCCTCACCAATCTCGAACGGGACAAATTCACCGCTGGTCCCAAAGTCCAAAGTGTACTCCGGAGCATCAGTCGGAGGCTCGGCTACGATCGGCCGTTCGATTACGGTGAGTACTTGGCGATCCGTCGGTAAAACAGGAGGTGTCGGTAACAAGCATACTAAAAATTTCCCGCATTATCGACGCGCGCAGAGGCAATAGTACCGATTTACGAGATCTGCCGGTACGAGAGCGCCTGGTACGTCGATCGCATGTCCGTCTGGTGCTCCGTGTTCACCAAAGAGGAGCTCAAGATTCTGGAGTACCGCCAGGACCTCAACTACTACTACTGCTGTGGTCCCGGGCGCAAGATGAGCGCCGATCTCGGCTGTCCGCTGCTCAGCGACATGTTCAGACATTTCAAGTGAGTATGTAACAGGAGGATATTGCCGACGCATTTGGCAATCGTTGTGGTCGCGTTGGGCAATTTTAGCGCGCACACCTTGAGCTCGATGCTCGATCGAGGGTGAAGCTCGCAATAATGCGATGGAATGGCATTTTTTCGATCGAGTCGTTGAGCGAACTCGTTATAGATCTGTTTATTCTCTCCGCTTGAGAACAATTTAATCTTGTATAGACGCCTGGCATCGGGAAGCACGAAGGAACCCAAAGGCGTTTTTTACTTCGCCCACACGAAAACCATCCAAGTACTCCTCGCGGCCTTGGGAATCGGCTACGAGCAGGTGCCGCCTTTGGCCTCGACCTACGCCAGCTCCGCGAATCGCAAGTATCGCACTTCTATTCTCGGACCCTTCGGTACCAATGTCGTCGCCGTTTATCACAGGTGAAAAAGTCTTTTGCTTTAAAGCAAATTGCGCATATGAATTGAATAATACTACAATATATGCATTATCAGGTGTGACGGCGGTTCGGATAAGGTCACCTTCCACGTTGCGGAACGACCAACGACTCTGGCGGTCTGTCAAAATGACATCTGCGATTGGAAGTCGCTGGAACGTGAATTTGAGGATCGGGTGAATAATTGCAATTTAAAGAAATTCTGCTCTTCGAAGATCTCGAGTTCAGGAGTCCGTAGCTCTGTTGAGAAGATTTTGATCTTTATAGTAGTCATGATTTTTACGTTTAGGATAGCTGAGCTGTAGTCGCGCTGTAGATTTGTGTTATTTAACATAAATAGGTTTTATGTTACAAAGTCTAAAACAGTAGGACGATTAAGATTTTTTTTAAATATACGTATATAAAAGGCTCGACAAAGCCCCGACCGGAACTACATAACTTTACACTTTGTCTTCGGTAAGTAGCGCAGCCCAAATACAGTACACTTTAAATGTATCCTAAATATATGGATTAATTTTATACGTGAAAAAATACAAATATTACATATAGTTTGTGTAATTTTTAATACCCTACTGTATGTATTGAAAAGTTATTAAGTGGATACTGTAAAAGATGTTTTTTTATTACATTTTTATTACAAGGATATATAGGAGTGGGAAAGATCGAAAATGTGTACGCAGTCTTTCTTTTTCTTCTTATTGTTGTCACTTTCACGTTGTGTTATATAATTTCAATATTTTTCATGCAAATTTAATGCTATATCGCTCTATATGATAAAGATATGCCGCGGCCGATCTAAGAGGTCCCCTCCCCTTCACCCCCCCCCCCCTCATGCCACCACATGCTCTTTATAGAATCTGTCTATGTACCTCTCGGGTGGTGTGGAAAAATAGAAAAATACGATGACAATGAAGAAAAATGTATTAAAAAATGTATAAATTTTTTAAAAACATGTCTGTGTTATGTGTTCCTTCGATAAAATCATTAAAATTTTCAATTGGAACGGAAATGGAATTGGGGGGGGGGGAGGTTGGCGAGCGAAGCGAGCAAGGGGGCATAGTCCCACTTGTACACACAATTTGTATACACAATTTGTATATAAAAAATACAAATATGTAATATTTGTATACATGAAAATATAATATTTTTTAATGTATTTCTGTACGTGTACGGGATGTCGTGTCAGGGATTCGCTCATTTAACATAGACATAGGTACTTTTTAGCTTTCGAGAATGTATTTATTTAAAATCAGCAATTTTATTGCATTTATAATGTGCTTATTAATGATAAAATATTTTTTAAAAAATCGACCTTGCAATATAAATATTACATTAATATAAAATTTATGAAGACAAATTATCTCCTCCTTCCATTTCCTATACTTATATATAAAGCTGAAAATTCATTGCGACAGTTGTGTTCAAGGTCATAAGGTTTCACAACTGAAAATCTATCTGAGCGATTAACTTCCGTATTCTAAAAATGATCATATTATCAGTTTGAATTTCAGCCAATACATTATCATGTGATCAATAACCGAGCTATACCGAATAATTCTTTTTATTGCCCGCATGCAGTTAATAATGTAACAATAAATCATCAAAAATAAATCACTATCTTTGTCAATTTCAAATCTATGCCAAGCAAATCAAAGCGGAATGATTCGATGTTAAGAAAAAAAATTATCTCTTAAGTGATAAGCTTGCTTCTAGTCCAACGTCTCGAGTTCTAATATATGCGTATATAGATATTAGTGTAACTAAAATCATCGAGTAAACAACAGCGTCAGTATTGAAAGTGACAGTTGTTAAGTGTGGCAAAAAACACATACACACAAAAAAATGTTATAAAAAGTGAACCTTTATGCAATTACAATTATTTTACACAATCACAATTACGAATCACAGAAAATCAGTGAACACGTTAACCCCGATATGAAGTCTCCAGTCTTAGCCGTTCTGACCTGCATACTGCACGCCAGCAGTTTCCAATCAATTATTTCGGCTTACCTCACCCTGTCGAGCGATCGTTTTCTGGAGGTGAAGGACTCGTATTTTCGCCCGCTAGTAGCTCGCTCGTTCGACCAGTTCATCTACGTGACTTTTCCATCGCACTACCTGGAGCCGAGAATCCGTTTCGAGGGGGAGAAAATCGGCTACACGTCCTGCGAGATCGGCTTCAACACGATCCAGGAAACCGAGCTCCCCTTGGCTCTCGACACTTTGGCCGACGGCAAATTGGTCCTCTCGCTGCTGCAGGCCACGAGGGACAACAGCTTGAGCTTGACGAAGAATCGCGGAGTGCTGTCGATCGTCATCAACGTGGAGACTTGCCGATTTCATTCGGTCCTGACGCCGATCAGCAACGACACCGTGAACAATCTGTCCGCCAAGGAGTCGATATTCGTACTGACCGGGGAGCACGTGTTCGACGTTTTCTTGATGAACGGACACGCGAACTGCACGGTAAACAAGGCCTGCCGACTGAGATACAGCGACGAAGGCGAGCTCATCTACGCAACCGATTTCGATCTCGGCGTGGAAGACAAGGACGTCGACAGGTGGTCCGTGAACTCGATCGACCCCAACGACCTGTCCAGCGGCTATTTCTACACCGTTTTCACGAGAAACGAGACCATCGTCAAGCGACTGGACGAGGAGTTGAATGTAGGAAAGATTTTTTTTCCCGTCGTATTACACGATGTACCCCCACAATATCTATAACGAAAATTACAGGTCGACGTCCAAGTTTTCGAGCTCGACCACTCCTTGATTTTCTCGGACAGCAACGGCGCCGTGTCCCGCTGCAAGAGCCTGCCGAACTGGGAGTGGGGATGCGACCTGTTCGACGCGAATCTCGTACTGCAGTCCAGTGTGGCGAATACGCGAATCGAAGCTCGCGACTACAAAAACTACATCCGCGATGTCAGGCTCTTCAATCTGCCGGACGGCGGTGGCGCCGTCATCTTTCTCGTGCTGCAACGCTACGATCTGCCGGAATTAGCGGAGGCCAAGATGTACTCGACTTACATACAGAGGATCGATTCTTACGGCAGGAGAGGCAGGGTTTTCAAGTTCCAGGATGACATTTGCAAGGACTTCTCCGAGATCAAGATGTCCACGATGAAGGACAATCACTGCTTCAGCGTGCTATGCCGATTTTCCGTGCAGACCAAGTGCGTCGTGTTCAGAGCTGCGATTTGAATGATCGACCGATGGTCTTACCGTCAATATTTATACTTGTATCATTAGCTTGATGTGCTTGATGTGCTATTGGAATTATTTATTTTAGCGAGCTTTACAATTGAATTAAAAGGCTAATATAATCTTATAGTATATGAATTTGCAAATTTGAATAAATCAATTAATCCCTTCTTAGAAATGACAAGCTTGTTGTTGTGCCGTATATATCACTATATACACTAAGACTTGTACACTTACACAAGATGAATTTGTTGTGGTTCCTACAGCTATCAGACATCCGAAATTAAACTCTTCCTAATACCATTCGTTCCTTTCACATACGCATGAGTACATGGCTACAGTGAAATCAAAGCAACCGGTCTATCGTTCGGAACAGGTCGTGCAATACTTACCATGTCGCTATCCACTTGCCTTTTACAAACGCTCAGGGCTACTTAGTAAAAACGTGAAACTATAAAGTGCGCCTGAATTCTCAATTTTAATCATCAAGTGGGAGGAGGATTAAGTTTTCATAGTTTCAATAACTCTACCGGGAAGCGCACACTCATCAGACGAAGAATGTCTTGCCAACTGGGTAAATCAGTTCAGCCTCTCAGCACATCGTAGTTCGTACAAACCAATAGACAAAAAGAAAAATTGAAACGACCAAGCATTACAGAATCTGATCGTCATGACAGGTGTACCTTTCAGCATCGTCGAGTTTCTCCTCAGCCACAATTCCAGGTTGAACTTCAACGACTTCGCCCACCTGACGAGCAGCGTCGAGCCGTACCTGGTGGAACCGCTGTACGACAGCGTCGACCTCGACAAACACGACTCCGACGGCATGACGGCCTTTCACCTGGCCATCCGATCGAATCATCTCGAGGGCGTCCGTCGCTTGCTCCGCCGCGGCGCCAACGTCAATCAGAAGACGGCGAATCTCTTGGCCTCGACGCCGCTTCACCTCGCCGCTGAATTCGCCAGCCTGCAGTGCATGGAACTGCTGCTCCAACACGGCGCTGATCCCATCGCCATGGACGCACTTCACAACTCGGCCTTGACCCGGGTGGTGAAGTACCATCACTTTTCCTTCTCCAATGTTCCGTCCCAGCCCACCAACAAGGTCGAGCTACTGCTGGAGTACGGGGCAGATCTGGACGACGTGCTGCTCAAGGCCTGGCTGTTCGAGACCTCCGAGGAATCGCTCAGGACGATGGCTAGTTTCCGATATTTCGTATACTTTATGACGAGACTCGGTGACTTGCAGTCCCTCATACTCCTGTGCGTTTATATACATTTCAGGTTCAGTACATGGCCTTGCGAGATCTGCAGGACGTCACCGAACTGCGCGAGAACAGTATGCTGCCGTTCAGCGATCCCGAACTCTACAGTTTCTACGTGAAGTGTCGGGAGGAGGTGGCGCAGATGCGCGATTACACCATCTTTCGCCATCTGAGCGTCTACCAGTTCATGAAGCGAAAGTCCCGAGATCTGCTGCGGTACGTGACGAACAGTGCCTTCGAGAGCTCTTTGCGGGACAGAAAGCTGAGGTTGACTTTTCCAAGCTACTACGAGATGATGACGAGGCACTACGACGTTCTGTGCGAACAGAAGAAAATTTTCGCCAAAGCCGGGAGGAGCCTCGAGACGATTCTACGGGACTTCCGCGGCAATCATCTCATCACCGAGAAGATCATGTCCTCGCTTGGCGTCCAGGACATGTGGAATCTCATATACGCAGCCGATTCGATGAGGAGCGCGTCATGATAATTTTCGCATTATGTTGCAGATATTTAAGTAGTGGATTATCTGGAAGACTGAGAATGCGGTCGTAGTTTTATTGCAGAATGTTTTATTAGAAGTTTTGACAACGGTATAATAGTCGTACGTCTTCTTATAATTGAGTTCTGCAGCTCATCAAAATTATACAACTGCAAATATTTCAATTGTTCTATACAGAAACAGCACTATAAACATTTTTCCTAATTCTAATATTCTCGAAATTCTGATTTTATAATAGTGTGGGAGTTATTGCACACTATACGAAGTGCTGCCAACTATATTGTTGGAGCTTGTATCAGTCCAGAGGACAAGTTCAGCGGTTATTTTAAACTCAATTTTTTAAACGATTGTTACTACTAAGTAAATAATAAACCAATTGAAAGCCAAATTTGCGATTGTATGTATTTGGCAGAGGCGAAAAGAAGTGGACAGTGCAGCTCAACGTTGTTTACTTTTGTGAATAGCGAGTCATGCGAGTTAATTGTATGCATAAGTATACATTGAAGCGTCTCTATAACTGCTTTCACGATATTGCACTAATCGATTGTTATCGAAGTCAGAAAACGCGCAACAGTAGGATGTTGTTAAACCTACATGACTGTTATTATTACTATGTATATGCATATTTTGTTAACTTATGTATAATATTCATCGTATATTGGAACTAATACAACAAATCGGAGCTTATACATACTCCAGTTTTCCAAAACTACGATAATATTCCAATTGAATTGAATTGAAAATAAATGAAAGCGCTGAGTGCTTCGAAATTGAAAAAAAAGAAAATTGAAAAACCACGAATTGTCATAACCCTTTCGAAGCTCCCGCGCGCAAGCCCCAGTTTCCGCGCCCCTACCGGCCGAAACGCTCGCGCGATACATCCGATATAATTATTACACACATACCTATATAGGTATAGTTACAGCAGCGCCGTGCGCGATTCTGTGTATAAGGTACTTATATACCGTATTCGGATTTCGGTTTGCGACTTTGCGATTACGTAGGATCGACTCCGAAAATTCGGGTGTCCGCACATAAGTACGCACGACCTAGTCGCATCCGCGCGTAACATCGTAGTATTATACCGTATTCGAGTCTCGATCTTCTCTACCCAACCCTATCAATAGATCTACCGTATACACCGTACCATACTACCATATCAACTTATATACCTATATATATACATCAGCGCTGAGCCCTCTGCATTCAGGCTACACACGACACACACACCGCGCACAAACTGTAGAGTAGACTCTACAGTGCGTGCGAGCCTCTCTCTCTCTCTCTCTCTCGCTGTCTGCGTCTGCGATCTGTATGCTGCGCTGCGCGATGGTGTGCGTGTCAGCCAGTGTGTAAGTGTAAGGATGCGCCGCGGCGGCACGTTGGTTATGTAGGCCTGCTGCTGCTGCTACTGCTGCTCTGGACGAGGCGGCTTACGAGACAGCCGCACAGCCCCCGTCGTCGGCGACCTCCGCCCCCGCGCGACGTCTCGGCCGTTCCCCCCTTCCCTTCCCCTCTCGCAGCAGCTCCTCGGGATATCTCGTCTACGTGTATACCTCTACGTCTCCCTCGGGACGGAGAGACAGACGGAGAGAGAGAGAGAGAGATAGAGAAGAGTGCAAGAAACGGAGTCGGACGGAGAGAGAGAGAGAGAGAGAGAGAGTGTGAGAGACGGCGAAGAGGAAAGAGAGAAGGCGGCGGTTCCGGGATGATGCCGGGTGGAGCTACTGACGCGTCGTCCTCCTGAGAGAGAGAGAGAGCAAAGCGGAGATTATCCTGGCTGGATAATACATCGTTGTTGTTGGAGTTGCAAGAGCTTATCGGCTCGCCAACGCTCTCGGCAGGATGTCGCACGACGACGACGTGGGATTCCTTTACAAGACCATGAGTGAGTTGCCTTTTTTTTGCATTTTTTTTTTTAAGTGCACTGTTGGCCGGAGTACGGTTTTTCGTTGTCCTTTTGAATTTTCTGAACAAGGGCCAGGAGCTTACTGTGTGAGGATGCTGTTCGTGGGTTCTGCAGTAGGGACCTGGAGTGCATGCTCTCATAGAGTTCTGCTGGGAATTCAAATCTTCCGAATGCGCTGAGGCTCCTTAGTGCATAGCTTGTAATTATTGTGGAATGAAAGGCTGTTTGTTGTTGAAGTCAAAATTTTGTTGGGCTGTCTGAAAAAAATTTATTCGTGAAGATCGATAAGGCAATCAGAAACAATTATTTGATTAGATAAATGTGTGGAGTCTAATCTGTTTGAATATGTAAACATGTATTAATTTGTTGGATTTACATGCAATTTATGCTGTTTTTTCTGATTAAATATCTTATTTTGATAAATTGTAGTTGAGATCATAAGCTATTGCTTGGCTTTCAGTTTTTTTTCTTGAACACAGTACAGTAAACGTTTCTAATTCCATAATTATTTTTGCAGTCGAGAGGGATCCAAAGAAGAGAAGAGTCAAACCTGTAGAATCTGCACAAACTTCACTTCTGGATTTTGATCTTGGAGAAAGTTCAGATGATAGTGACTTTCGAATAGAGGATCATTGTAACGAATCCGATGATGATTCAGTAGATTCCAATGACGATGGGAATGGTCTGTTGAAAATATTTTTCTATTACTTATTGCAGAATAATAATTTGAAATGCACCTGATCTAACAATTAATCTTATTTGCAGATGACGACGACGACGATGATAGCGACTCGGATGATTCAGATGACTCTGTAAAGGATAAAATCTCTGAGAAGAAAAATGGAGCTGCCACAACGGTTGAGGACCTTGTTGAAAAGGCTCGACAGCAAGCGGAAAAAGCTGGACCCTTGGAAGACAAACTGTCGAAAATGCTCATCTGTTGCGGTTGTCTAGGCGATAGAAGCGACGATGTAAACGAAATTGTGGAGTGTGACGGTTGTGGGGTGACTGTTCATGAAGGTCCGTTTTCTAAGATTTGCATCGCAAGATATTATTCTTGTTAAATATTTTAAGCAATGATTGTTCCATTAGGATGTTACGGCGTGTCAGATGTGGAGAGTTTCTCAAGCGCTGACTCGTTGTCACAGTCGGCGCCTTGGTTTTGTGAGGCCTGCAGTGCGGGAGTCGAAGATCCTAGCTGCGAACTTTGTCCCAATAAGGGCGGTATTTTTAAGGAAACAGACGTAGGAAAATGGGTTCACCTAGTGTGCGCTCTTTACGTACCTGGCGTAGCGTTTGGAGAGGTAAGACAGTTACAAATATTTTTTTCACGTAAAACTTCGAGTCTAATTGTATCAATGATTAGGTGGATCGGTTGACAAGTGTAACGCTATTCGAGATGGCGTATAACAAATGGGGAGCTAAAGCTTGTACCTTGTGCGAAGACGTGAGATTTGCCCGAACTGGTGTTTGTATAGAATGTGATGCTGGCATGTGTCATACGTATTTTCACGTTACTTGGTAAGTAAAATAAACTTAGCAGTTTAAATAATCACTGAGTGTTTGCACGTGTTTATTAAATATTTTTACTTCAGTGCTCAAAGAGAAGGCCTGCTATCAGAGGCGCACAGTGAGGAGGTTGATCAGGCTGATCCGTTCTATGCTCACTGTAAATTGCATTCCGACAAAACGCTCGTGCGGAAGCGTAAACGTAACTGGTTAGCACTGCAGTTGCGAGCGTCGTATCGTCAGCAAATGCTTAAAAAGACGGAGTACAGGGATAGCGAAGAATATCGCAGAATTCAACGCAAATTAGCTAAGCATCGACAAAAGTATTTAGCACATAAAGCAACAAAACCACCACCTTGGGGTATGCTTTCATCAAACTCCGATTGATATTGTAATTTCTCAAAAAATCATTCGTTTAATAATGCATAAATTTTATTTTAGTTCCCACACAAAAAATGCCGCGTCTACTGACAACCTCAGCATCGGCTTGCCGAGCGTTGCAGCGCAAAGCTGAATTGATGGGTGTAGACACGATAGCCATGGAGAACCAAGAGGAGCAGATTGCTTCGCTTGTGGACATTCGAAAAAAGTGGCATATCGCGCCGGCCTTTAGTGTGGAGTTTATCAGTTACTTCATTGACCGGATTGCGCGCACGAGTGACATGAAGACTAGGCTAAATGAACTTATAGAGACTAACGCTCGATTACTCACTGAGCAGCAAGAACTCGACAAGAAGTACGATGAAGCGATGAGGTTAAACGAGGAACAGGGTCAACTTTATGACGAAAGGAGAGCGAAAATAGAGATGTATCATCGAGTACTCAGGGCGGCTAATTACGCGAAACCTCTGCCGTCCGTTAACGATATCGCTAAGCCTAAGCCACCACCAACTGTTGGTTAGTTTATACATCTTTATTAAATTATTAATTATTCTAGAATATAGCTTTTTAGATTTTTTCATTACAAAGTGTAAAAAATACCTTTGCCTATGGTGCTCTTGACTATTATTGTGTCTTAACCGTTATCCCATTTTAATGCACTATTATTGCTATGCTTATTATAACACATTAGATGTTACATAATTTTAGAGTCTAACGAACTAAAACAGTTTTAGGGAGCACACCGTCAATTGTGGCACTGAAATCTGCAGCCGCCGCCGCATCATCATCAATGACAAAGACTGAAATGAACCGAACACCAAATGCCTATCATCAACAACAGCAACCTCACGTCAATTCACCACTAGAGCAGAATCACAAAGTCGAACTTCAGTTAAGGCATCAATGCGGTATCTGTAGGAGGTCAACAAACCAGCATTTGCTGGCCAAATGCGATACATGTCATCTGCACTATCATTTGTCTTGCTTGACACCACCGCTTACTCGTATGCCTAAAAAGACGAAACTCATGGGATGGTAAGTATTTTAAAATAAAATTATAAAGTATTCGAAAAATTCGTTGTTTTTATACTCAAATTTCATACACGCATTCCAAGATGAGCGGAAAAAGTAGTTAGTAAAAATCATTGCGACAGTTATTACATAATAATCCTAATAATTCATGTGAATAACAAGTAGTATATGGAACGCAAAACATCTTTATTTAAAGAGGGAGAAAGAATGATAAACTCAGTCGCAGCTGACTTATCTATCTTCCGTAAAGTTCGATGATAAAGTCGATGCTGTGCCCGCGAACACTCTTGAAATTAACAGTGACATAGTTGAAACCGGGTCCACCGTTTATAACAGTGGCTGTGGCACCATTGCCTTTACGGTTCTGATCGAGAAGGCGAACTTGAGTAATATTGCTGTAGTTGTCACCAGCGAAGGTCTTTTTCTGTTTGACCACTTGCAGAAACTTGGAAGGTACCTTAAGAAAGTCTCGTTGAAGCAAGTGGTCCCTGGGGCCGCGATTGCCGATAATAACGTCGTTGGGAGCCTTGGCCGACAGAACGACGGCTACGCTCGCGGCTAAGAGAAAGAAAAGGCGCACTGATACCATTTCGACTATTTCTCACGGTTTCTGAAAATAAGTAATGAGACGGTGGATAAATTATCATTTTAAATCAGGAAAAGAATTAAGGTTCCTCTACAAACCGATATAGCTGATATATACATTAAATGGGGAAAACGATGGCTCCTTTGCAGCATTAAATATCTTGAGTTCAAAAAATTAAGTACGATAGATTAGGATAAGCAGATCCTAGGGAAGCGAGCTCAGACAGCAACTCTTCATAACTTATGCAGGAAAAATTAGTAAAAATAGCGTTTCATACGTTGGTTTGGCTGTCATAGTCAATCAAGAATTGAAAATCGCTGAGTACGGATACGCAGTCATAAGGCTCGAGATCAATCATTCGCGCTTCTTCGCTTTGTCAAAAAACTTATGAAAAAGATTAGCTTTCTTATCAAAAAAGTTATTATTATTTTCTACAAAAGATTCTATGAATATTTTTTAGAACATGCTTTCATCAACGATTATAATTCATTAGTTATTTGTTGTATAATTCAAGTAGGAAAATATCAGCGTGTGGTGCATACGCACTCTCGCACAATTTAATGTTAAATTAACAAACGAAAAAGCACTGTGGTCAACGAGAAAAGCGTGGGTGATTGATCTCTAACCTTATGACTGCGTATTCGTACGTAGCGATTTTCAATTGTTCATTGACTATGAGAGCTGAACCGACGTAGGAAACGAATTTTTTACTGATTTTCCCTGCATAATTTACGAAGAGTTACTGTTTGAGCTCGCTTTGCTAGGATCTGCTTATCCTAATCTATCGTACTTAATTTTTTGAACTCAAGACATTATTTCCCTGCGGAGATTTAATAGCGCAAAGGCGCCATCGTTTTCCACATTTACTATATATATTATATATCAGCTATATCGAGTGTGTAGAGGGACCATAAGCCGTGAAAAAACAAAAATATGCTTAAACGAATGTATCTAAAAAGTAATAATTTATTTCTTCCCTCCGGCCGGAAAGCGTCAACTTTCTGGCCGCTGCGCGAATTGAAGTTGCCGCTTTCCGGCAACGTCGAGAAGAAAAATAGTATACAAACCATGGCCAGTTAATAAGAAAGCCTCAGATCACATGTTTGTCTACCTCGGCTTCGCCTCGGCCGACAATTACATGTGATCTGAGACATTTCTTATTTTACTGGCCTTGGGTATATACTATAAAACTCTCAAGTAAATGATTGAAAAATTTAATGGAAAATGAAATTAATCATCACTTCGAGCCAGAATTGATGTTTATTTAACAATACTGTCAACGTTTCAAACCCTGCTGGGTTCGTGGCTAGTAAAAATTGCGTAAATTGCTAGAGAAGCATGACAAATAAAACAACTAGTGTTTCCGGCTTATAGCTCCACTGACTCGACTCAATTATTTTTATAACAAAAAGAACAATACTCTCGGTGCCGTTGGATGGAGTTGCGACACCGGAGAACGTCGATCACAGACTGTAATCGATTCTTAACGACAGCTGTTGTCGTTAACAGCGAGAGTATTGTTCTACTTGTAAAAATAATTGAGTTTAGTCAGTGGACCTTAAGCTGGAAAACACTGATTGTTTTATTTGCCATGCTTCTCTAAGTAATTTACGCAATTTTTACTAGCCCCGAAGAGGAACCTAGCAGGGTTTGAAACTTTGGCAATATTGTTAAATAAACATCTAATCTGGCTCGAAGAGATGATTAATTTCACTTTCCATTAAATTATACATCGAGCGATAGAAGCATTTGTATAATTGATTGAAAAATTATCAAATAAGTCCCAAGGGAAAATGAGTTACTGTTATAAAAAGAGAAACTGAAGAACATCAGTTATCCTCACCTTCGGTGATCGAACAGCTACGTGGATTGAACTGACTATCAAATATCAAACCCCTAACTTATATAGTCATTATATTCTAGCTTATCTTCTGGACTTTGTAAAGACTGGCGTCGTAAAGAGTAGCAGTGATTCATTCTTTGTTGCACTCTATGAATCGCGACTGCATTCGTGAGCGCGATAAAGAAAGAAAATTGATTACCTGGGGCGAGAAGCGACATTTAATTCAACTACTGATAACGCTCGTTTTGATAACAATATTGATGTCACTGGGATTTATAATAATCTAAGTACGAGCACGTTACCGATAGAAAACGACTTTATCATTCTAACTGTTCTATTAGATTGTTGATATTGTCCTCAACATTACATGATCATTTGAAAAATGATTCAATACTTTTCCCTGTATATAAATTAACATTGCTATGAGATTTACTGAATTTTTGTCAGCATAATTTAAATTCCCGATGAGATTTTTTGCTGGTAAACGAAAAATTAATCAGGTGATAAAATTTGCTACAAACTATAATAAGTAAGAACTAATTATAAGTGTTTCAAGAGTTACTGTGTTGCGACTATCTATCACGGAAGTTTTTGCTAAGTTCCTTTAAAGTTCAAAGCCTATTCGAGGAAAGGAAATTTCAAAGGAAACAATAATGTGATAAATTCACAAATTACGAATTAACTTGTGAAGTAAATTGATAATGACTTCGAAGAATTTTTAATCTACACAGTCGGAAAATTTACCATATTAACTTGAGTGGTTTACACAAAAATCAATATTTTAGTATAGTCAGTTATAAATTCTACATTTTTTTTAAACAGGCAATGCTCGGAATGTGACAAGGAAACTTCTGGTTCGGATGTTGATCGCGTGGATACTTCAGCACCTCGTCGATTGAGGCACTGTAAGGATGATTCATCCTCCTTCTCTTTGGCACCACCAACGCCAACAACACCGCAACCAACACCAAGTACACCAACGCCTATACCAGCAACACCAATGGCATCCCATCACAATTCGCTGACAATAATCGAGGAAGCTCTGGTACACAAGCCTCCACCGATGGCCAATAGTACGCCTGTGAAGAGTAGTCCAGGTCAAACCGCTAAAAAGCTACAGCAGCAACAACAACTACAGCAGCATCAGCAACTGCAGCAGCAAAATAATATTGTAATGAATAACAGTAATGAGAATTTGGTGCCGGTGATTAACATTATACCTCACACGCCTAAGGTGATTGGTGGTGGTTCGTTGTTGTGGGAATGTAATGTCTTGCATGAATTATAGTAATATGTTGAAGTGATTTATACTGTACTTATGTGATGTTAAAGACGATCGAAGTCTTAGAATGGTTGTTTTCTTAACAGGTAATAATTAAGCCAATGGTGCCACAGACTAAGGAGCCCGAACCGATGCAAGTGGACCAAGTCAATTATAATCATCATGGGATTAATAATTCCGTACCAAGAGAAGGTACGCCAGAATATAGAATGGCTCCGTTAGACGGTGTTGTGGAGTATACGTCGGGTCGAAGCGGGAAAAAACGAAGAAGGTATGATGATTTATTTCCAAATAAAATCTCAATCTTTATTAATACTTTGGATTAATGTCAACAGAGAAAAGCACAAACGATACACTCCAGATCCAATAACCGGAGCAAAACAAAGGAAACGGAAGCACAAACGGAAGAGCTTAGACGTGGAAAATCCAGAGAATCACGGCCCGCCAGAAGTTCATCGACGAATTACTATAAAAGTATGATTTTTAATTAGTTTTTGGAATTCTAAAATTAACAAAAGAATAATAATAATTTAAAATTTGTTAGATAAAGCCTATTCCACTACCGGAAGGTGAAGTACCGTCGGAGACGAATCCTCAATTGTTTGTGGCTTCATCCACCAGTACGGAAATAACGCCACCGAAAGCAAAACTCCATCCACTACCTCCGCCGGCGCCAACACCATCTACCTCGCAATTGCCTGGTTCAACAACTCTGACAGTCATAAACACGCCACCGCCGACGACAACAGCGACGAATCGAGCATCGTCCGGTGGTAGGAAGTCTAAGGATGCGGATCTCGTTTCGCAGTGTACGGTTTGCAGTACTATTGGAACTAATCAAAATTCTGTCATGTAAGTAACTTTAGCTTTTTGAAACAAGCGGTTTTAGAAACAAAAGTTAATAATTCAAATTCGGATTTTCAGATGTGACGAATGCAAGAAGTGTTACCACTTCACATGTCTCGATCCTCCTGTCAAGAAATCTCCGAAAAGACGAGGCTATTCTTGGCACTGTGCGGACTGCGATCCTAGTGTAAGTATCAATTATAAAAATTGATTTTCTATATGAGAACTGCAAAATTTTTTAAATAAAAACATAAAATTACAGGCCTCGGAGCCAGAGAACTAGCACCAGTTGAACTGAAGTACATGCTGAGCACACAAGCAGAATTGTATAATTTTGTACATTGAATGAAGATGAAATGAATCGACTACGCGTAAGGTACGTCAAGTATACAAATCATGTAATAAGATATTGGGAAAGTTGATACGAACAACTTTTCATTCCTCTCTCCTGGAGTTCATATTGACTACGACATTGTAATTACTGATAATGCACATTTTCGTCGCCAGTGACACTCAGCCGCCAGCACATATTGAATTATGTGTGTGAAGATTCTTTTTTTCATTATTATTTTTTGCTACATAATGAACTCTGTAGTAATGTGATTTTGTCACTCTTTGGAGAGAAATCATAATTGTAAAACCGTGCAACCTATCCTGTTGAACTTGAATTAGCGCATACGGTTTTTTCAGTTCTTAGTACTATTGTAATTCGATGATAGATATTTAAAATGAATCGTGACCTTGCAAAGTGATTGTCACAAGTTATAATTCTCTTCGGTAATCATTCCTTATTGAACTAAATTAATGATCATTTAAATGTTGAATTTAATTTTTTTATTAATTAAAACGTTTTAGGAGAGGTTGTAGTTTTTTTTAATGGGATCTCGATTTATTGCACTTGATTTTATATATACATGTTGATAGTTGATTCTTTATTTTTTAAAATTTTATTATATACTTCAATTTTTTTTAAATGCAGCTCTACAATCCTTTTTTAGTACAATCGAACTACCAATTTTTATAGAAGATCTATTAGAAACTGCAGCTCTCCTTCAATATTTTTTCTGATTGCCGAATGTGGAATAATGATATATTTTGATAAAATGTGTATATTTAGTTTATGGTGACTTAATTGCAAGGTATTTTTTAAATTATAAATTTGATTTATCGTGCTTTGATAAATTATGTGTAGCACTATTTAATTAAAATAATTATATTCTTGTGCAAAATCAATGGCAGCAAGTGAATTGATTAATTCAGTCAACAATGTGAGATAAATTTTATACATCATTTCTTATGAATACATTGTATTTTATGCGAATAAAATTATTCATTTGCAATAAAATAATTTAAAAAAGTATTTTTACTCAATAGCCTTTTCGATATTTTTATCTTTTACAGAAATAATAATCATGCATAAATAAATAAGGTATTATTGAAATATACATGATTTTTCTTTTCGACTTAAAATGAATCCAGAGCCAAAATCTCTGGCCGACTGTGGCTTACGACCAGGAATTATTACAGTTCCAACCGAAATCCAACTATCTCCTTGGCAGGAAACACAGAGCATATTATTTTTTTTATCGAAAATTGCGAGACCTAAAACAAAGAGGAGTGAATATGATACTTACTACCTTTTATAAAAGAAAGAAATGCAAAATTTTACCTGGTATTTTTTCTTTGTTATAATTTACATTTGTTATTTTATCAATAGGTTTGATATCTAACAGTTTTATTACTTGATTTTCGTAATGTGTTCTTAGCGAATGAATTCCTAAAAGTCCTCGTTGCATATTGTACACCTTTTCTGCATTCATTTCATTCCATTTTATAAATGACATTTCTGGTGTTATTTTTGGAGCTGAACATATATAAAATTTTAACTAATCAAATACATAGAATTTGGTAGTATTTTTTGTTTAATATCTTACCATATGTCACCTCAGATTCAATTTGAGGTTTAGCAGTATCCAATATATCTGGTAACTTACTTATAGTCTCTATTAATAAATTGGCTCCTAGTTTTGCGAGTTTTTCATACAGTTCCCTGTAAGTCTCATTTGGCAGAATCTTGATTTCTTTTTGTGCAATAATGGATCCAATGTCAAATCTGGAAATAGCATTAAAACAAGAGTAAAAACAGCTCTTCCATATGGAACATATTAAAATCAATAGAATAATACTTTTTTGGCATTATCTTCATAATGGAAATTCCAGTTTGTTCATCTCCATTGATTAAGGAATGGCAAATTGGAGCAGCTCCTCGCCACCTTGGTAATAAGCTGCCATGCACATTTATCATTCCTCTGTACATAAGAAAGTATTTAAATTTTCATCGTCTATAATTTAGTATCGTAATTTCGAATCTTACAGTGGAAATAAATCAATTATTTTTGTAGGAATTAAATGGCCAAATGAAACAACAATTCCAATATCGAAGTCTGCATTACTGATTGAAGGGGGCCAATTATGTATTAATATGTTGTGTTTCGTAGCATATTTGATCACAGCATTTTCTTTGCCTTTGTAAGCTGTAACTATTTCCAAGCGATGGAATAGTCCCTTTTGTCTATAAAATTAAATAACAGCTATTAAGATTTTAATTAATTGTATATTATTTTTATTTTACAGCCTTACCGAGTGTTGTGCAATACTCGTAAGCTTTGTAATGCAAACTCGTCTGTTCCAAAAAACAAAACACTCCATGGTCTTGGAGCTTTATGTGCAAAATGATTGCATTCTAATCTATAGATACTTCTATTATTCGTAAAATAAAAGGCTGTTTTGCCTCCCTTTATAAATAAGGAGGTACATTTTAATAATTTATTTATTACCATAGAAGTTTTAAATTAATCCGGTGTTTTTATTAAGGTCTAAGTCTTAACCTGTTTGTTGATAAATGCGAATAAACTGAATTAAAAAATCCAGTCAGCTGGAGTTAAGTAATTACAAAAGTTATTACGAGAATAAGTTTAAGGATAGTGCCTTATACATTACGAAAAAGTAAGTAAATAATCTTGATATATCTTATTCCTCATAATATACGGGCAACGGTATAGGTTAAGAGAAAAGAATGAATCGCAAGTGCGCAGCCATATTGAATTTTGAACTTTTTGATCGCGCCAAGTTGGTAAAATAGGAAACAAATCGTACACCAGTCGGTAAAAACGTAACTATACGTTTAATAATGAAACTAAAATGATTCTGTTGCCGCAATCAAATCGATCAAATCCCACATAAAACTTGAAAATAAATGAAGGATTTTAAAATGGAAATCAACGAAAATACGGTAAAATCGTATGCCTCAACACACAAAACAAAAGAACAAGGATCGGATGGTGTCGGTGCAGCAAAGAAAAGTCAACAATATTTTTTTTTTATTAATAGGAAATAATGTTTATTATACAGTGTACATATTTATTAACTTCATTTATTTTATTTTTGTTATAAATTTTATATTAATAATTATATTATGCCTTGCCGAGCGACGAATGCCTTGATCAGTGTGCGCTTAGACTATAACAATCTCCGTAAAAAGTATAGAAACTTCTGGTTTTTATCTTATTATTTTATTTATTTATTTTTTTTTATATTTTTTGTATATTTTTTCATCGTTTTAGATTTTTTAATCCCCCGTTTGCACATCAGACTCGCCTCTGACGCGCGGCCGGCCTTATATACGGAGCAGGCGATATAGGACCGACCGTCGAATCGCCAAAATATGTCGCGCTGAAAACGGCATATGATCGTTCGGCATTATACAAATAAATAATAGT
This sequence comes from Philotrypesis tridentata, assembly GCA_018906965.1. NCBI lineage: Eukaryota > Metazoa > Arthropoda > Insecta > Hymenoptera > Pteromalidae > Philotrypesis > Philotrypesis tridentata. Next base: position 4,870,659 of record JACCIB010000002.1, read on the forward strand.
ACTTGTTCTTCAAAGTTAAAGTAATTGGCGGTTTATTTTCTCTCGTCGTCCCCTCATCGCTCGCACTCGCTCGCACTCGCGCTCGCTCTGCCGATCTTCTCTGAAGTTTGCCAGTAGTTTTTTCGTTTTTTTTTGTTCCGCTGCAACAGCTCGAAAATCGCGCTCAACGAAAAAGCTCTCCGCGCGATCCGAGCCGTTCGAATTTTCTTTTAAATCTAACTCCCCCCCCCCCCTCCAATCGGGGTCGCGAAGAACACAAGAGTTCGAATTCGCTTGCGCGCGCGATCGCCGCGAGGCTTTTTCGTTCAGCGCGCGAATATATCGTCGCTTCGCAATCGAGATGTCTTGTTTTTTTCTCAACGAAAGCCGTATCGAGCCGAGCGCTTCGAAACCGTGCGCTCTACTGCACCTGTACATCTCTCGTCCCCGAAAATTCGGTTGAAGTCTCGGATGCGATTGGAACGCGCTCGACGCTTCGGATACACGTTCGACTCCATACGGCCTTCTTACACCAGACGCGTGCGTGTTTACAAACTTTCCAATTATCCTGTACAATGCACAAACTGTAGAGTTTTCTTTTTTTAAATAATTCGTCTGTCTCACTCATGCGCACACGCTCTCGCTCTCTCTCTTTCTCTCTCTATCTCTCGCGCTCTCTTTCTCTCGCTCTCTCAATTTTTTTTTTTGATCGTGGCCGCGCGGCCACAGGACCAACGTGTCGCGGTCGTCTTCATCGCATCGGTGCATGTTATATATATACTTTATATACTTTGTTACTTCTGTAATTCTTGGTTTAAGTGTATAATAATGATCATAATAATAATAATTATAATAATAATAATAATAATGATAATAATAATCTAGCCTGCTAACGTAAGTTTTTTACTCGAGTGTGTCATGTTATTTCGCGCATTCTTTCTCTCTTTCTCGCACTCGTCTCCTTGTCATCGGCTTCTACATAGATTCGCATCCATTTCCTTCTGTATAATATGTATAGTATATAATATGAAACGACGGATCGCAATCCGCGTCGGTATAATATAATATAACTTAATAATAGTTGGTAATAACCGTAAATATAAATAGCAATTTTTGTTTTTTTTTTACTCTAATCTTCTTATACTCTTATAGACTCGCTTATATAATAATTCATTCCTTTGCAATCGCGTCTTTGGTAATAATGAGAATAATTCTGTTTTGGAAATGATTAGCAATGACAAAAATATCAATAATAATAATTATGTAAATAATAGTAATAATAATAACAGACGTCGCATTCTGAAGTTAACGTCTACGCATGTAAGTGTGTATATAATAATTGTCGCGCGCGACGCCTTGTCATGATTTTTTTTTCTTCCTCTTGGCGTAACCTGTGGTTAATTATAATAGGTGTGCTACGTCGTTGAAAAATGGTCCCTGTGGCCCTCTCGACCTACATACATTACCTCTCGAGGGTTTCTCTCTTTTTCGCTTAATACAATCGCGAAACCATTTTTCGCACGACCATCAGCAGCGTTAATTGCCTAAGTATTCTCTTTATGAAAAATAATGATAAATATATATATATATATATGTGTGTATATATAAATGGCATGGCTTACGCTCACTTTTCTATACGCTATTCGTTTATTCTTGCGTTTACTTTTTTTTACTTCTTTATAATAATTTTGCACCCTTACTCGAATATGTCTCGCTCTGTTTTGCCTCACGCACCTTACGGCAGTCCGTTATTATTATTTTTTTTTTCATCTTGGCGACACGTGTAATTGGTTATTCATAGATTTTTTTTCATAAAATAACCAGCGAATCTAACTGAGTTTGCGCTTTGAAGAATATATATGCTGCGTCTCGATCTTTAGCGATGACTTCTCTGAAAATTGAAGATACAACGAGTAGGAAAATTTATCTACACGATGCATATAAAAAAGTTAGTCGAGCAAAATCATGAGTGTTTGGTTTGAAAGTCAAAATAAATTTCGCGCGTTTCCGTGTGTGTCGCACACTGATATGCTAAGATCTCATCTTTCACACGACTCCTCTCTCCTCTCTGTATCCTCGTGTCACTTACATCTCTCTCTCTCTCTCTCTCTCTCTGTGATTTACAGTTTTCTCTTTTTTTTACGAAAATCTCTTTGTGTCTGAGGCCAGCGAGTTCTCCCATGAAAAATAGGATAGTCAACTACCACCCTTCCGTTACTTCGCATTCTCTCTTTCTCTCGCTCTATCGCATTAGTCTAATTATTTATTTATATAACTTTTTTTATTTCTCATATGTATAATATAATATATTTTTATGTTACCTCGTAGTAAGATATAATTTTTATTCAAATAATTAATCAATGAATATCCCTTTTACGCCCTAACTCCTCTCGTCCTCGCGTCTCTCATCTCGTGTTACAATCTCGCTCTACCGCGCGCTTTTCTTGTATTTTCTTCTAACGTTATTACAGATTAATACTGTTGTACTTAATAATAGATAAGTGTATATATATAATATATATATAATTGTTTTTTTTGTTCAATTCAGTTTACTTATCATTAGCTTTATTCATTTATCTTTACGTTCAATTCACGGTCATTGCTTACGCCCTGCATTCATCTTGATCTCTTCCTTCAACTAATCGTCTATATGCAGACGATTCTCTCTCACATATAACTTTTCAAAATCGCTCCGTAAGTATTACAATTAACATAATAATCCCGAGTTTCTCGTCTCTCGATTCTGCACTTTCAACTTTCTTAAACGCTTGCTCGCTTTACTCGAGTTTTCGCGGGCTGACCGAACGCGAGGTTGACCACTTACTGAGATGTAATGTGTATTTATTAGGTATATGTAACCTAGGTAAGTACCTGAGACGTTGTTCAAGACGCCCCTTTTACGAAAAAAGCTAAAATTCGCATTGATAATAAATAACAGTTTATAGTTTCAGTGTAGATGCCGAACTGATAAATAATTATAGAAAAATATTGCACAATTAAATATTCCACTATAGAAACGCAGTTTTGTAGCAGTCTATGTAAAAAATAAACGGCATACGTGTGCGCCATCTGCGTAAGATGCTGCTGATGTTTATATTTAACCTCTTTAGTTTCGACGCGTGACATAATTTTTGGAACAAAAATTAAATTTACAAAAGCATCATATTATAACATGAATCTGGTAAATGAAAAGCGATCAATCCCTGATAGAAATGTATTCCGTAATCCGTAAATCCGTAAAAGTATTAAAAATCGTATAGGGGGTTCATTAAGATTCACTACAACATAATCTTAGAGAAGATTTTTGATTCAAGACTAACCATTATTTTTGCTTAACATTTGAAAAAGAAAAGTAAACTCCTTTTTAGAGAAGTACAAAAAGAATATAATTATTAATACTAAACAATTTGTATTGCTTTAATTTCTATCAGGGATTGAACAACAAGCATTGCAACTAACCCTTTTTATTTCTCTTTTATTTTATACTCGTTAAATATACGTTTTACGCACTCTAATGAGATAATTTAATTTTTTTAGCCGACGTATGCATGAATTTCACCCTAACGCGGAAGAGGTCTACAGTTGCAACAATATAGAGGTTTCGTAGGTCATATAGTAATGTAATTTAAAGAGCTAATCAAACATAACTTATACATGAGCATTAAATAAATACGTCTACCACATTCTCGTAGTAGATGTAGATCGGTAATTTTCTTTGATCGTCAAACATAACCTATATAAACAAGTGACTCCGTTGATTATCTCTGGATATTTTGTTTATTTGAATTGTCGCATGATTATATGCGCAAGTTTTCGAATCAACTTGAATTTTCGATATATATATATATTTCAAAATTGTTTCTATGTACTTAAGCTATAATTGAAATACATACATAACCTATATTTCTTAAATAATCGTCGTCGATTCTCATAGCAATTATTGATAAAACTTGAATAATCAACGAATTTCCCTCGTTCTCTCAAGAACGCTTTCATGTCTTTCGCGATCACAAAGTCCCGTTTGGCCGTTTCCTGACTATCCTCATTCGCAAATCGGAAGTCGAGAACAAAACAGCTCTTATATTTCGTCAGTGTTGGATTATACTACGCAACATTTGTTACCTCGAGCGTCCCTTGAAAAATCAAAGTATGATATATGTTTATATATATATAAACAAACGAAATTGTCAAAGGTGAAGACGCCCAAGGCCATATAGGATAAAAAATTTATTGTATGCCACGCTATTGAAGTAAACGATAAAACTAATCTTTACACCATGTTTTGCGTGATTTAAAATTTTCTCTCTTCCTCTCGCACTCTTTCGTTTTCTATTTCAATTCTCTCTTTCTCTCTTACTCTCTCTCTCTCTCTTTCTTTCAAAGGCTACAGAGGATCATCGCTTTTTCTTTTATTCTTCACTTTTTTTAAAATTTCCTCTTTCTTTGCAACTATTGCAACGGGCATTATTCTCTATACTTTAATATATATATATATTTTGTATGTATTTGTATATATTTATATATATATATATGTAAAAATATACAGGTTAGTTTATAGTCGTACGGTCAGTTTTTTTAGTTCTAGACTCGCGCAGTCGCACAAAGGATGATCTCATTATGCGAATCGATTATATATTTTATCATTTCAAAGATTAATAATGCTAATAATAGTAGTAGTAATAATAATAATAATGATAATAATAATAATTGTAATAATAATAATTATTATTATTATTCTCCTCAACAAATTTATCGTGCGCAAGCTACGTTCTGTGCGCGCAATAAGCTAAGCGCCGAAATCATAGTCGAGATAGTACAAGTATGTGTACAATTATCTTCAATAAGACGGAAATCATACAACATTACCGTCAGTCATACCAACTCTTTTAAGTTTTTTTGTCTACTTTTTGTTTCATCACTTTCATCGTTCTTTTTTTTTCTTAAAACTGCAAGTTTTAACGATCGAATTAAGTCGGTAGAGCGATTTGACAAGAAAAGCTTTTTTACACGTATAAACAAATACGAACGGAGTGTGCAACGTTACGATGGCGATTGTTAAAATGAGTTTTTTTTCGATAAAAGACATTTTTTTCTCGCTTCTGTATATATGAAAGCAACGCGGCTCAGTTCAATTTTATCAAAACTACCGAAAAAATAAGGCATATATAATTCTTTTTTTTTTTATCCGCAACACACTCGGTTCATAACAATGGACCGTTTAACGCTACCCTCATGAAATTTCACGAGAGGCACGCAACGACTGCATATATAGTGAAAAAACAAATATAGTAAGTAGTATGCGAGAACTGCAGTGTACAGAAGCTTTTAAAATTAATTCCATCCTTACGCCTGTCAATTCGTTCTATCAAGTATCAGATACATTTTTTTTTATTCTTTAAGTAGTTTAGTAATTGACGATAAGACTTTTAGAAAATCGTTTTTTTTCCTCTTTATTCAGTAGAAAACAAATCCTCTCAAAAAACGATCTCTTTTATACGAACAAAAACTAATCCATAATTCATAACTTGGTCTTGTTTGGAAACAGACTTTTTATTGTCAAAAAACCAAGTATCGCCCTACCTCAAATATATATATTTATGTATGTGTGTATATATAATTATATATATTTATTTATTTATCTGTTTTCCGTGTGCAAGTGTATTATTATTATTATATTCTTTTTTTTCAATCTGCGTGTATATATAATAAAGCCGACTAAGGAAAAAAAAATGAAAACCGTCTATATCATTGTCATCTCGCTTTTTCTCTCGATCCAGCCTATGCGCACCTATGACAATCGTAGTCTTCTCTTCCTGAGTGAAAGCAATATTATATATGTGTTTATGTGTGTGTATTTACGTCGCTGTCATTCACACGTACGGCCACGCACGCGTACAACGGTATGTTAGAATTTTTCATGCGTCGATGTACACATACTTGTTAATACGTGTACGAGTGCGTGGGCGTACGTGCACGCGTGCGTATGTTTGTGTGTATCTATTATCGCACCTCGAAATGAAGTTCAAGACAAGAAAAATTAAATAGAGCGTATAAAAAACAGTCGCAAAAGTTGAGGCGACGCGCGACGTCGTCTCTTGGACTTGCTTATTTTTCTCCTTTCGCTTTTGTTATAACTCCTGCTCTCGCGGACACTCTCAGCGAATTTCTCCATGCGCATTTCGACTCGGTACGCCACTGTAGAATTGGAAATTCCCCCTCTTTAAAAATTCAGCGTTTTGTAAAAATATAACTCCTTTGCAGTTCGGTCGCTTGAGCTTTTAGCCGATTTTCCCGCCATAGACGCTACTTCAAAATTTTCAATTTTATTAGTTTATTTATTTTATTTTATTTTATTTTTTTTTTTTGGAAAAGCATACGGACACATGCATATGCTCATAAATAAATAAATATATATGCATACGTAGTTCCGATAATCCTCAAAGCTATATAATATACATATATATGTATATAACATGCATAAATATATTTATATATATTTATTATTTATACGCACATGTGTGTGTAATGTGCATGTATGTATAGTATATAGTAGTTTGAGTATAATTCGTGCGTCTGGCAAGGCTCGCGGTGCGAAAGAGCCACTTGTTGGCCAACTGTTGCGCGTCGGCGGCCGCTGCTTATAAATTATACGAGAGAGAAAGCTCTCGCACTCCCGATTCGGTCTATTGGAAAAAAGCGATCCCCAATAAATTCGCGCTTGGCGCGCCGACAAAAGCTCCACGCGAGAACTGCACTCTTTTTTCTCTTTTTTTTTCTCCCCCCCTCTCTTTTGCGCGTGCCACTGTTTTCTCGTTTATTTATTTTTATTAATAAAATCTCGTCATGATGAGTTTAAAATTGGAGAGACTCGGGGCGCGCGTCGTAACGACGATCTTGCTATTGTACAGATATCGTTTCCTTTGCTTTTTGTAACATTTTTTGTTTGTTTGTCCGTTGATCAGGTGTTCGCCTCCCTACATTGCTATCTCCTGTTTACGTGAGTTCCTTTTGTTTCTCGTGCTTTTGTCATCTCGCCCGAGCCATCCACACGGATTTTTTAAAATTAATTTTAGAGTCCACTTTCAATTTTTTTTCATTATTTACGTTATATATTTATATTAATAATCGATCTTACCGCTAAGTGTTTTTCTCTTATCTTCCTCTCAGAATTAAGTTTAAAAATTTTTGGCGATTAATTATTTAAAATATGTTTTGTTTATTATTTTTTTTTCTCGTTTTAGCATTCCTGCGTAGTCGATATATCATATACATAATTGTATTTATATATTTATATTATTTATAGTGTATTTATGTTATTTACGTTAATTTTTGGATCATTATCATAATTATTACTAGTGTTATTATTCATCGTTATTAATGTTATTCAGTAGTATGCTTCCTTATTATTAACGTTATGAATATTATTATTTTGTTACCATATTATATAATCATCATTATTTTAATATTTCCTTAAACATAATGACTTACATGATAATTGTAATATAGTTATGACTTTATCATGTATAATGCATAAGGTTTATCATTTTTTATTTTCACTAAGTACGGGCTCGGGGCACCGGGGGTGGGGTAGGAGGGATGGGAACACTTTTAAATGCCTCAGCAAATAGTATAGTAAAGTGTTCATTCTCTCCCTTCAGCTTTGAGCTATAGTTAACGATATCGCGAGACAATGCAAGTACCACTTTATAATTTTCTCTCTTTCTCCGTTTTCTTTTTGGCATCGACTCGCTTCGATCCATTTTGTTAATGCATGTAATTCTGAGTATTTAATTTTTCAAAGTTTTACATTTGTCTATACAGGTCTGTATCTTTTGAGTATATTCATTTATGCGCTATGCATGTATTATATATATGTATATATAAAACTATGCTACATAGATTTCTTCGTCTATTTTCACCCTTTCTCTCTTTCGAGTATTTCTTTGTTTTCTTTTTGTTTGTTTTTTTTTACAATCGATATACTTGTTCGCATTCGTTTGTTCTTCCCTGTACTGGTTCATCGCTCTCGAAAAGAAAACTCGTGCGTAGCAAATTTCAAATTCGCTCGTCGATTCGCAATACACGTATCCAGGACTATAGGGCTATGCGCGCGCGCCTACATTTACAACACCTGCGTCGTGGCCCGTTCACCGGCGCGTCTCTCTATACAACTGCAATTTAGCTAGATATTTCGAAAAGCGCTTTGAAAATTACTATATTCGTGTCTTGTATTCTCGGCCCCTGTTTATTTGTTTTTTATTTTCTTTATATTTCTTGGTAATTCGGGTTAAAGTCTCAGTGTTTACAATGTATTCGCGATCAATTAGCTCTCGCGTAACGACTTGCGGTGTCTAATAATCTACTTAAGGTTACCCTTTCGACGATCGCGGAATGTATTTTTTTTTTCAGCTGTCTTTTTGTTTCTGTATAGGTGTCAGAGAGATATATGTATATGTATATAATATATATACCTATATAATGTATATCGAGCGTGAAAACGACAGGCCAAAATTTTTTCCTATGTATAATACTCGACCTAAAAAATAATACGGCTAATCGGCAAAAGACAGTACAGTATAGAGGGTTTATAGCAAAAATCGAGACAATGTGTGTGTATGTGTACAATGTATAATTGTATATAGAGAGGCAACGTTGCGTAGCAAAGCATCATTGAGAGAAAAAGTCAAAATTGGTCCCGGAAAGTCATGGGAATGTGGGGCCGGCTTACGTGAGAGATGATCCAGCGGACGAAACGCAGCGGGGGGGAAGAAGTAAATTTTCGTCTGGGCTTGTTGCATATGATAAACGGTGAATGTCTCGCGACTCGAGAGATATGTCATTTTTGTCAATTTCTTTCTTTCTTTTTTTTTCTTTCCCTTAATCGTATTTAACAGTGAGTTAGAGAAATCGCGAGCGTCTATGAGAATCAGTCGAGGAATAATTTTGTCTCTCAGTTTCTTGTTTTTTTTTTGCATCGATTTTTCGCGAAAGTTATACGAGTGCACCTTAACATCTGTTTTCCTTTTTTTTTGTCGATTTACAGTGCAGAGCAGCGAAGATATATATATATCAATACACATCGTTATAGGAAACGCAGAGACGTCCGCTACATTGCCACGCGCGACGAGTATATTTATTAAAATTGGTAAAAGTGCTGAATAGTCGTACTGGCCTCCCTGTCCTTTCTCTCTCTCGTGCGGATTATAATTTCTATATGCCTATCGACGATCTGGTGATCGCCGAAAGAAGGAATGAATTGAGATCGATCGAAAGCTGCATGTCGTTATACACTTATTATAATCGTACGCGACGAAATTTTTGGCATTATACATAACAATATATATATATAGGTCTAGGTGATTGTGTCATTCGCGCGTGGCCGAGTCTACAGAAGCTGACTAGATATTTCCATTGGTTAAATTAGCTCCGATGAAAAGCGCGATCAAAGGCATCACTTTATGTACCTGCGCCGTGTAAAGGGGGGCCTTTCGTCTCTTTAGACTCGTGTGCTTCTCGCTCTATGTCTCTTTCATACTCGGAAGTAGAAGCGGAAGTAGAAGAAGAAAAAGAAGGAGATGACGATGAAGAAGAAGAAGAAGAAGAAAAGATTCACTACTCCTTCTCCCGTGTATTTGTTAAGGACGTGTGTTTTACGCGAATAACTGCAAAAAACATACCCTGTTTCCTAGAATCACCCAGATCGTTTGCCGGGGGCTCGACAGCTTTGGTTTACTTTTTTTCTCATACGCAGACACAGATTTTCAATTACTTTTTTTTTTATTTTTTCGTTAACATTAATTTCTGTCGCTTACGTATTGTTGGCATCGCGGTATATATGCAATAGACGAGTCCTCCCGATTATAGGAATGGATCTCGGGGCGAGGACTCGCGAACGGCGAGGGTCCTACGTACACACTGGCCCCTCGTTAAGGTCTCTGTACCATCAAGCGAACAATGTTTTTTTTTTGCGTTTCTTTTCAGTTTTGGAAAACAGTCTATTCGGACGGCCTCTGCCATGAATTTCTGCATTACATTTGCGGCGTTTAACATTTGCGAGTAAAAGTATCGTGATACAACGTGCACGTCGTTCGTTTGCTCGTGGTGCGCTCGCTCGCTGATTGTGTAAAAATAAATTCAAAGCTGATCTTCGATTCTCGTGTAACTTCCGTCGCGATACGTTTTCTCTACGGGGGGTTTTTTTTTTAAATCGGTTTAATCTGCGGTTTCCTACACTTCCTCTTAGCTAATTTGTAATCGTTTTTTTTTTGGTTTTCTACGGTTTTCCTATTCATAACACGCTCTCTTTCTCTCTCTTTCGCTCACTTACGCACGCACGCACACTCTTTCGGTTGTAGCAAAAACTTGTTTTGGGTAAAATAGTTTTTTGTAATCTGTACTTCTTTTCCTCATAGTAGGTATATAGTTCATTATGATACATACGGGCTGCCGCAATTCTTTTCTTCTCTATGTGGCTGCATTTAACGCTATTTCAGTGTACAGTTTAATATACTTTGAAACCTTATTTATCACCGTGAAGCTTACACTGTAGTGATATTGTTAATTGATGCCACGAGCAAGCATTGTGAATGTGTGTACGTGTATGTGTGTGTACTGTGTATATGTGTTTGTGCGTCGCGAGATGACATCGTCCTGTTTACCAAGTAAAATTGAAAATCGCGAAACTAGCGTAAAAAACAAATTATCAAGAACAAGCGAGCCTACGTTAAATCTTCGCTATCGATCCAATCAATCTAGTTTTACACTCTTGGGGCGCGCAGGATAAACGTATCTCTTTTAAGCTGAATAATTTTCGTGGTATCTCGATGATATAGGTCTGCGAGCCTTTCATTTCCCCCCCGGATACTCGGATCGACATAATTATCGCGAAGATCAAGGAAGAAACCGAATTGGCTATACTGCACGCGTTTATAAGCCGTCCCAGTTTCAGCCATCGCGTCTCTTTCGCTGTACACGGGAGAGCCCCCTCTCTGCCAAATCTCGCGCGATAAAAAGCCTCGAGTCTATTTTCTCGTGCGAAGGAGTCGGAAATCGTCGGCTTTTATCGGAGGACCAATTCAGCAGGCGGCCTTTTCGAGCCGGTATCCCCTTTATCTCTTTGGACTTTAGTCCCGTCCCCCGAGGGAAGAGACGCATGGCCTCTCAGCGCGCGTTGTAATCCTCCGACGAAGGCATTTCCAAGTGAAAAAATAGCGATCGTCTTTTTCGCGCGGAGCCCGCAGAAAAATACTACTGATATCGCTAGATCGAGCTGCGGTCGAGGTAACGACACAACAACAACAACAAGTAACTGAAAAATTTTTCAGAAACTCGTCAGCCTCCGGTGTACAGAATATGCACACTTTGTACGAGATAACGCAGAAAACTGAATAGTTGGATATAGGCGAGGTTAACGCTACATACATATAAATAAGTATACGTATAAATAAGTATATTGTTATTTGGTGTATGAAAAGAATAAAATGTTGCCAGAACGTTCAACGAAATATGTTGTCCTTTATTAAAAATTTCATTTACAGCCTTCTTCTACATAGTTCGTATCTCCGTATATATATATCAACAAAAAAGTCGTGCTTATATTCGTTCAGATAAAATATATTCTGATGTATAATGTATACAAAAAACTTTAGTTTCGCATGCAAAAAATATTATGAGTATGGTTGTTAGTTAAAAATATGGTTGGTTTGTTTCCTTCTTATTCTTGTTTATTTTATTTTATTTTATTTTTTTTTGTTTGTTTTCTTTTTATTATAGTCTGCGGATTAAGTATATATATAATTATTTATTTATATATATCTCGTGAAGAAAGACACGCGCAACAGACCCCAATCTCTCCACAAATCAAATCGTCGATATATATAGAAAATCATGATGCCACCTGGTCTCGACTGAGTTCGAGAGAGAAGTAGCACATAGAGTATATATGTATATCATCAATGTCGGTGTGTATAATATGTGTGAGTTATGTGAGATGTGATTTTCATGGATTGGTCGGTTGCTCTCTATAATCCGGAAAAATTCGACGCATTTTCTTTGGTTATACAATTATCTTTTGTCGCATATCAGTAGCATTTTTCTGTAAGGCTTATATTAGAGATTTCCTTCGCTCGTTCATACTCCTTTCTCTCCCTCTCTCTCTCTCTCTCTCTCTCACTCTCTAATACTCTCACGCTCTCCAGCTGCATTTCGCTTCTCTCGTTTTGCGACGCACTGACCCTAGCTAATTTCCTAATAATGACAAGATACAAGCGCATTGTATGTTTTTCCTGGTCTCACTGCTTACGTACGCGCGATGGCCTTCAAAAATTCCTCTCCCACTTAACAAGAAATTATCGTTTAAATAATGGCTACCGTTCGAATTCTTCCTTCGGTGATTTTTCCTTTGCTTTATCTTATATAAGGTATCGTTTAATTAGCGTTTCATATCGTTATTATCATAAGTGCGATCTAGTATCGATACAGTTTTTCTTTTCATGATCTGTTGAGTCGACCGTCGCTAGCTCCAATCCAGTTGCCTCGATAATTAAGCTATACTTGAAATTCTTGTGCCTATATAACGAAGCCCTCGTGAAAGGCTGGCGAGTGTGAATTTAAGCGATCTGGAAAGCCAAACGGAACATCAGTCTTTCGCCTTTCGACAAGTGGACGAGGCCTTGGCACTTGTTTTTTTTTTGTTTTTTGTTTAGCTTTCAAAATTTCCTCGAACATTTCAAAATCTCTTGGATATAATCGCGTTGCAGCTGATATGAAATTCTGAACCTTCCGTTTAGCTTTCACCGGATTCAAGGAGTGGCTGTCACTCGTCGTCGAGCGTCGTCCAGCCGATGGCTCGCTCGAGAATACCGCGCGATCTTGAGTATTTTCCAAAATTGACTAGAACCCAGCTGTAAAATTGCATTTTGTATATATTTAAGTACGTGCGTATATCATTACTACGTATTGCGGACGGGATTCTCGAGTACTCGCGCTGTTAGCCTTTCGTGTAGTTACATGTGGCGAAATAGGGAACAAATCGCGCGTTTCTTCGTAACTTCCGTCTCTTCGCTCTACCTGATTCTTTCGCTTCCTCTCTACACCTCGCTTTCTCTCACTCGCGAACTAATAAATTCATTGATGTGAATTTTTTCCTGTCAGCTAAAGCTAGGATAATTTTCTAAGTCGCTAGTTGTCTTCAGGATCAATATATTATTTTGTTTTTTTTTCTTTAATATATTTATAATATTTGTATATAATATACGTCTTTCAATAAGAATAATCATAATAATAATCATATTAATAATATTAGTAGTTGGTACTTTGGTTGATTCTCCGCGCAACTGCTCTTATTTCCCTTTAAATTTCTCACTTTCCCCACCGATATAGATTCGTGTAAGTATAATAACTTTTCCCTAAAATTCTCACGATTATATAATCTCTGTACGTGTACGTGTGTGTGTACGTGTACCGTGTGTACGTGTCTCCCGCGACTGTATAATCTCAAGGAATAAAAGCATTATAGCCTACCCCGGCTTGAACCACTTTCCGCTTCCTACCGTAAAACTATGAGATGCTCGGGAGTCGTTTTTTCACGTTTCTGCACTGAGTGGCCGCGCGTTCACAGCTTGCATTATAATCACGTCTCGCTGCGCGGTGTCATATAACAGTTCTCTCGCCTGTCTGCGTCTCGGATTTTGGCGCTTCTCGCTCTCTGTTTCTTTTTCTATATATCTTTCTCTCTCTCTCTCTCTCTCGTTTTCTGCCGACGGATTGTAATCGTAATGGTAGATAAATTAGGCGTGCTCGTGATTTCATGATCGCTAGCTACAGAAACTTTGCTCTCTTTTTCTCTCTACTATGATCCGAGGTTTCGGCGTTCGCAACCCGAGCCCTGGCGAGATCCAACACGGAAAAAAGGCTAAGCATCACTAGTTGAAGATGGATCTCGTAGCACTCGTGTCGCGAGCCTCCCTTTCCTTGATCTGTGCATATAGTCCGAACCGGCATTGTAGGGTCACGCGTTCAAATCCTCTTTAGCAGTTAGCAGTTGCAGGGCCATTTGAAAATTTGCCTATGCCGTTGCCTCTGCACGCGATGCTACGCGTTCAACGCGAGTTTACAATGCACAATCGTCCGTAGAAGCGCATGTCCGCGGCGTTAACTGCAATCCCACGAAGAACAAAAGCCCATTTATAGAAAAATTCACGGTTATACAGTACAAAACGTTAGTCAAGGGCCAAATGAATTCGCAAGTGTCAAGAGCCTCGTGAGATGGATCACTTATGATGAACTTGACGACAACTCAACGCTAATCGTTCGTTACAGTGTGTGTGAGCGTGTGTGGCACATTTCGGGAGGGTACATCATCATCATTAGTGGATTGCAGGCTCGCGGCCAGCTGTACTTTGGAGGATTCGAACGCTACGAGCTTGCAAACGGCATCAATTCTGTGCATCTGTATTTATAGAGAGATTATAATCAGAGCACTCCTTCAATTTTTTTTTATCATTCCACATTGATTTCCTATTTATTTTTCGTTAAATCACAGCCTATTTGGCATCCCGGGAATCGGCGCATGACATGTCAAACCGAAGGATTCGAACTCGCGTACATTGACAACGCAATCAAGAGCCGCGGACAGTCATGAATTGCACATATAAGAGACATACAGAACTGCGAAAGACACCGCTGATGTTGTTTATTTATTTATTTTTTTTCTTTCTTTTAACGTCGACTACTACGCGCAAAAACGAATGGACGTGTACAATGACGATCGAACGTGCGACGCGCTCGATGAACTTCGGAGCAAGACTCCCTCACTTGTTTGTTTTTAAATTTTTTTCCTTTAATAAACATCGTGTGTATAGTGTTCGATTCTCAGCCGCTCGAGAATGAGAAAATTCGGTTGTCGCAAGTGGCCTTACGAGGGGCTCTAATTTTTTTATTTGCAAAGAACCGCCAGCGTTCATAATAAAGACACTAGAGCGGCCCTTCCCTCGCTTCATCGCGGCATTTATAAAACCTACATTGTTTTAATCAATAATATTTTTTTAATCGTGATGTCGCGCAATATATATATATATATTTATATAATATATAATATATTCTTGTTATGCATATATTTATATATCAATAATCTAAAAGTGCGGGCCGGGACTGAATGACCGACCGAGAGTCTCGGAATTCTGGCTTCCTGCCTCGCCCTCAGTCCCGTTGTTATTTATCTTTCAACTTCTCTGCCGTTCGTCTTCGCGATCCTCGATTTGTTAATAGATATATCATAATAATAATGTATAGTAACCCGCCTTTGACTAATGTGACTAGAATTGGCGTGGCTCATTTTTTTTTTCATCGGTATATTATATTTGTTATTATATTTTTTTTCAGTTTTGGTTAATCAACGCTATATTTCTATTTTTTTTTTAATGATGCCTGCGCGACAACGGCGCAGAGTCCCCTGTATATGAGCTGCGACCGGTCTGGCGAGAGAGCGCGACCCGAAGTCGCCCATCAAAAGAATTTGGCCAATCGACGCGATAAATACGGTATATAATATTATCGTTAATAATAATGTATTATGTATATATATATTTATATATATAGTTTTTTTATATAAGCAAAAAATCGCGTTACGTCTAATTGCATAGAGTCGCGAGAGTGCGCGACGTCGCTCTAGCGCCCTCTCTCGCCCGATGGACGCTTTTTTTTTTTGTTTGTTTGTAACCTAGCCTTACTTCATTACGTGTTTCGAGTAGTAGTTTAATTAATTCAATTCATTATTTATTTATTATTTAGTAGTAGTAGTCTTAGTCGATTTTTCGAAGGTGGGTGGGGGTCGGGTGAGGGGACTCTCGGTTTGAATGTCGTCGTGTCCGCTCGCTGCGCACATTTGTAACGGGCACAGTCACAGTCAAAAACATGCCTTGCGACACGCGTGCGAGAACGCGACGGATTTCTTTTCTTAGATTATCTGTTTTTCTTATTTCTTTTGTATACCGACGCCGGTCAGCAGTCTCACTGTTTCCTTTCTCTCTCGCCTCAATTTCTTTGAACAGGACTTAATCGCTATAAGAAAGCTCCCGAGGGACGTTTGTTTTCTGTTCGGCTTACATACGCTCCGACATCATTTTTCTCGCATTGTATATAATATGTATTCCTCATCCGCAATACGCACATACATGTCTCCGTGTACACACGGTGCGTACATGTATATCTGTATTACGGCGCGTGTGTACATACATATATATATATATAGACGCGCACGTGTGCGCACGCGGGGAATCCGGGGGACAAGGGTAGCGCGTAGCGCCTTGCGCCCTTGCCGCAAAATATACCCGTACGACTAGATGAGAACCTTTAGCGCTGACGGATCGGACGAGAAAAGTTCTTTCTCCCTTCTTATCTTTCCTCTGAGATTATCATTTTTTGTTCTTTGAATTCTTATTATTATTATATAAGTAGTTTGACTAGCGGCGATACGCCTCGAAAGCAAAGAGGAGCGCACGCCTTTGCCCGAGTCGACGATTATAAGACGCATCTGCAAACCTTTCCTCGCGCTCTCTCGTCGCTCTCGTGCACGCGTCGCTCGATGGCTCGCTCGCCACGTCTTCGGATCTTCGGTTCTCTGAAGACGCTCGGCTGCTTTAATACGAGTCTCTCTCTCTTCGTTCTCATCGGTCGGCTTACGCACGGTCATGCTGCCCCGCTGATCTCTCTCTCTCTCGTACACTTGAACCTAGCAAAGCTCCTCCTTCCACTCTTCTCCCCCTTCTACGACCTCTAGTAATTTTTTTATTCCTTTTGTTTTAATCCTAAAGAATTAACTAACTAGTATACTAGATTTTTACGGTTGAAAGCGTTGCAGCGGTGGTTCAAACTCTTCATTATTTTTTTTCGTTTTTTTTTATGCATTCAGATTATGCACGAGTATCCAGTGGACTCCCGTTTTCGTGCGATATCTGCAAGAAGAAGCAAGAGCGATCGGGCTTTTACAAAGGACTGTCTTGGCGCTTCGGTGTAATAAGATGGGGAGACAATATTGTCCATGCATTGCGAGGGGAAAAGAAAGTCGTACGTACTTTGTAGGTTATAACGTATGGCGCAACCCGAACTGTTTGTCTAGGCTAGGACGTGGGTTAGTACGGCCTGCTGGCGTCCTTGGGCCTCTTGAGTTGGACCTTCAGCCGTTTCATTCCTATCTGGAAGCCGTTCATCGCCTGGATCGCCGCCTGTGCGCACTGCTGATTGTCGAACGATACGAAACCTGAAACATCAAATTCCCTCGGTCATATCTCGAATCTAGCGGCTGCGAGCCGTATTCCTCGACGATCCTCACGATAAAACGCTGCTGCATGTTTTTAAAACCAAGTTCGTCGTCGCCGCGCGCTTTTTCCAACGAGCGCACGTTTCTCGCACACATTATAGACGCACGCAGGTGTACGCTCGAGGTGAATCGAATATTTCAAAGGAAACTCCCCCAAACGATTTCCAAACTAGCCTACAATTCGCTCGAGCAGAAAGAGCTTGGAAAACTTTTAATAGACGTTTTTTTTTCCAAAGCGAGCTCTCCTCGGTCTCGGGATAGAAAAGTTTCGCCGGTATGCGCCCGCGCGCGCGCGCGCGCGTTGCTAAGAAGCTGATAACGAAGACGGAACTAATTTTCCGTCACTTCTGGCCCCTCTCTCACTCTGCCGAAGCGTCATCCTCTCCGATCCGATCCAATTTGAATTTTCGTGGCTTTAGCGAGGCAAAGTTTCGAAAATTATAAGCGCGCTATCGAGTGCCAAATTTTTTCTTTTTCGACTTTATAAACGTCGCTACAGCGAGGTACGATCAAATTTTCAATGTTATAATGGCTGTATAAGGTACTAAAAGTATAAAAAAATCATGGTACTCGGTTCGTGTGACTAAAAAAACAAGACCGAAATTAAATTCTAAAGCAAGGCAACTTATAGACCATCTATATATAATATATACTCCTACCATATAATACGATTATGACACTGAACAGACACTAAATGTATTATATATACATCAAACACCGCTATAAACATAATTTCCATGTAATATACAACTGCCATTGAGAACGTAAAAATAAGCGATTGCAAGACGTACCCCAAGTCAAGTCGAGAGCTGAATTCGTTCCTATACATAGCTATATATTCTCAATAGTTGCGCAAATAATAGCCTTGTCTTCTCGAGCATAACAAGAATGACGCGAGTAAATTGTCTATATGATGTATGTTTACATCGTTCTAGCCTCTAATTAATTTCTCGTTTCGTACAATACCATGGATTTTAAAATTCGTCGTAACGAAATGAAAAATTTCAACTGATACACATGGTGTACACTTATACAATGAAAAATCTCCCACACGTAAATCTATCCCTGATCAATACACGCGATTTTTCATCGCGATTCTCCCTTTCTCTCGGGGCGGCCTCAACTTTCAAATCGAGTGTGGATCAGCGAGTACAACCTCGGCTTTGACTAAATGAAATCTTCTAATTACCAGTTCGCGTTCGCTTCTATACGATTTCGCCCCCCTTTCACGAGCTCTTTTTTTCATCCCGTTTGTCTTTGACTCGACCGGCCCGTAGCTAATTGGAATCGGGGCTGCGACTAGCGCGTGATACAGCCTCCTACCGATACATATACCTACTTCGGATGGAGCATCGGTTATATCACACATATTCCGAAGCGCAAAAAGGCTTTATTAGCTCGCTCGTCCTCTCTGTGTCGTTCTCTCGATGTCTCGTGCGCGCTTTTGCCGGTGCGTGATATTGTAAAATCAAGGGAAATTTTCAGAAGCTTTGAGCTGCACAGATGTTAGCTTAGCGCGGGCTTAGTCTTCAACTTTACTGGGTCAAAACAAGATCCTGCCAACTTGGTCTTAGAAACACTTTGTGGAAACCTATAGGTTTGCAGTCCTTCCTCTACTCACGCAGTGCTCGAGTCTACCTCGTTGACCTATATTTGTCCAACACGCCGTTCTCGAGGATAAACTACACATGAAATTATAATTAACTAGACTCTCTACCTCCCCCCCCCCCTCCCCTCTCACTCTCTGCCTGCGTAAGATGAAACCAAATAGACTTGAGAAACGCCGACGTGAAACTGTGCAGCAGTTTGTTTTTCGTCGTCTTCATCGTTACCGTATACATATTGCTAGGTAAGCTCGAGTTCTATTGATTGTTCGTCTAGAAATTAATTGTTGGTCTGTTAACTATAGGTTTCAATTGTTATAATATTGTAATGATTGTTTTTGAACACTTACGAATTTGATCTTATCATCATAACAGATTCTAAAATTGTCATACATTTTGCGCAAATAGCTTTTAGAATATTTTGAAAGCTATTAATAATATTTTCCGACTTGCGATACGCATTTAAAAGCGCTTTTAGTCTTATGTTGATAAAATTTCAAAAATTACTATAAATTTACTGAAAATATCATTTTTGAACGGAATTATTTGAAAAAATTTAAAAGCGTCTCAAGTTATTACAAAAGCGCGTTCACCTAAATATAAAATTAACCGGCCAGTAAACTATCTTTCCAAATTGGAAAGCTTAAAATATGATTCCGCGCGGATATTCCCGATAAAATGTGAGCACAAAAGGCAAAAGTCAGCTCTGTAATCCCTAAAGAATCGAGATTCCCCTTGAAAAATATGAGAATAAGAATGAAGATAATGATGATTGGAAGAAAAAGTTATGTTATCCTAGGTCCTGGGCGAGGGCTCGTCGTAGTCGCCCGTCGAGTCAATACTTACCGAAGCACTTGCTCTGGTTGGTTGCGCGGTCAATGAAGACCTTGGAGGAGATGACGTTGCCAAACGGGATGAACATCTGCATGAGCTCGGCGTCGCCGAACTCCTGGGGCAGGTGGTAGATGAAGAGGTTGCAGCCTTCAGGTCCTGATATAGAGCATCCTATCATATAAATCAGAGCACATCTAAACATCTAAACTTGAAGTATAATACTCAAGTTTGATAATGTTGGATATCCTTTCCCCGGTGAGTTTGATTTTGATGACTGTATTATATTTCAGATATTGACGATCACTCGCTTTATTGCTTTCATTTCAAAGCACATTATGCGTATGTATCGCGAGCAGTTCCTTTTTATCATTTGCTTTACTTTAAGAACAAGGCCGAAACAGATTAATGATTAATGATATGAACAATGAATGTGAGAGTGAGCGAACCGCGCGATTCTCGTTGATTGATTTTTTTTAGTTTTTTTTTTACTGAATTGATGACCTGAATGATGACATGAGAACATAAAATTTTGTGAAGCTGAACACATGTACATGCGTTAAATAATTTTCATATTCTATAAATTCTCTCGATCGGGATGTTCCATGGTAATATACATATTTTTTTTCGAAAAGCAATTATTACGACTTATTGCACTTTAATAAAATTATCGGTTTAACACAAGCTTTGAATATCATATATTTACAAAAATATAAGAATAAACATGTTAATCAAATTTAGTAAATGAACGTTTAAGCATTATTCATGATAAGCAATCCAGATTATATATGTACAAAAATATTAAAACATGTTTGTTAGCTCGACATTTTTATACGTAAAAGTCAAGAGCCTCCACGGCTCGTACGACTGAGTGGGTTAAGTTACCGTATACTGACTTAAAAACATTAAAAACAGAAGTCTCAAGATTTTTATCGGTTGGAGCGTCACGGCGATTCGTTATTAACTCTCAATTCAACAATTGAAATAAAACGTTAACGTTGAGTATTTATACTTTCAATGTTACACAGACACACAACAACGGGAAGTCACAAAACACACAAAAAATATGGTAGGATGGGAGCGTAATGGATAGCTAAATGACGATGGCTGTGAATCGGTGATAAAATGCATGATTGTCGCACTAGAAATATTTCATAGCTATATATTAATATGTATATATATAACTGACGAGACGGTGCGAATAGTCGATCCGTAACTATATATATATTTATATATATATGTAGCACTGCATGTGTGTGTGTATATATATACACCGGCCTTCGAATTTACTCGAGCAATAAAGAGCTGAGCAAAGTTGAAAATTTTAGCCCTCGACGACACCTGTCTCACTCCCAAGTATCTCGCATATATGGCGCTGCTGCAGAGGAAAGCGAGGGAAAAAGAAAAATGCGCTCCTGCACGCCGGCTATATCCTTCGCGCGCGGATGTCTTTTTAACGAGGACGCCTCAAGCCAAAACGGAAGAGAAACTCACGCGGCGTCGCCAAAACTTTGTGTAACCTGAGGAGCGACGGAGGCGCGTCAATTAGCGGCGATTACGCTATTGCGCGCCGTCGAGAAAACTTCCGGCGACGCTTTCTCCCCCTCTCCCCCCTCTCTCTCTCTCTCTTCCTACCGTCGCGGCGTAACGAGACTACGCGCGCGGGCGCAGGTGGCTCGCGACTAATCGCTTCGCGAGATTTCGCCTCTCGTGCAGAGCGCGAGTGCCTCTCGTTATACTTTTATTTTTACAATGATTTTATTATGCAGTCGTCGCGCGCAAAACTTTTTTAGGATATGAATTTTAATTTTTATTTCTCGCGCGCGAGAGGGAGGAAAAGTCGCCGTTTACCATAATCGCTGTTTAAGCGTAATGCAGAATTTATGTTTAAAAATATTAGAGAGACGCTGCGACATAGTGATATCGTACCCACGCAAACTTTGGTATAAACACACCAAACAGCTCACGACATCGAATGCAACGTCAACATCGATATATGTAATAGTCTGCAGAATATATATATATAAATAACGGCAAACGGAGGATTCGCTTTTATTCTGCAGAGTTTGTATATAATGTACAAACAGAGCAGCATATTGTTTAATCAAGATATATGGTGCCAATTATTATGTATAGTAATATATATGTATATGCACATATATTTGTATATTTATAAAAATCAATATAATACGCTTGCAGACAACAATTAAAAAATATTTAACAGCAATATTATGTCATATCGATTCGCAATGATGGGTGGATTATTTCATCTTGGTATATAGTAATCATAAATTCAATTTTATGATTCTGCATGTATATAGAGTATGTGACGTTGATAGATTTGACACGAATACGAGTTTACTATAGAAAACACATAACAGTCAATGATAAAAATTTGACGATGAGTTGTATTGATATTGATTGATGAATACATAATTGTTTGTAAACAGTAAAATGTATATCATTAATCTCTTCGCGATTACGTTTTCTTTAATACAATTTTGTTTTTTAATATTGCAACCGAGAAGAGATTAAAGGTACATGCATAGAACGATCTTTTATCTCATAATCCTTTCACTTTGTCACACTCCTATATCGACAATCCATCCATGTCCATGTAAACTGAATCTATATCGAAAGAGCAAGTAAAAAGAAAGCATTGAACTAAATTGAAACGTTTTTCCGCGTGAAAACGAGGAAACAAAGTTAAAACAGCTATTATAGGCGATTCACGCCGTACTAGAATCTCGTGAGCTAAACGAACCCATTTTTCACAAATGACGTTCTGTAAGCGAGGTTCGCGCCATTCCGTTTTCGCTTTTAAAATTAAAGAGCTCACGCAATTAAGTTCTATTCTGCGAGGCAGTTCCACTTTCATTTGCGTGTCAACTTGAAAACTCGAAAGGGCAGAAGGTGATAATGAATTTTGCGCTTGAAATCCGAGCTCGAATTCGAATTTAGCGCTTCATTTTCGCGGACTTCGCTAAACGAATATACCCTGTAATAGGGGATGTAACTGGGAAGTTTTTATTTTAAAATTTTTGTTTACCCAGTATATTTGAACTAGTGAAGGACACGGCGCGAAGAGATATCGCGCACTGTTTGTGTGTATACAAATCAAAAGTGTCAGAGGCGAAAAGAGAAATACGGTGAATTCGGTGTCATAGATAAAGAAGGCAGGTGACAAACTCGAGTTGCCCCAAGAAAATACTCTCCGCGTCAGTATAGAACGAAGAAGAAAACTCTCCGGTCTGCGGTGAACTTATAACGCGACGAGAGAAAGGCAGAGAGGGAGAGAGAGAGAGAGAGAGAGAGAGAGAGAGAGAGAGAGAGAGCTGGCGCGTCAGGCAAAGTAATTAAAACTTTCATTTTATTTGCATTATCTCATTGTAAGGCATCGTATATTCTAATAATGGCGAGTTGTTAATTGCAATTAGGCAAGCTGCGCCCGTCGCCTTCGCGGGCTTTTAGTTTTTCAATTAGAAGCCCCGCGCGCGCGCGCCAGCCACGGGAAATTGCGAAATCACCGCCCGCGCGCTATTGCGACTTTAAAGAGCTGCCTCTCTCTCTCTCTCTCTCTCTCCCTCATACTCCCCCCTAACACCATGTATAGTTTTTTTCGCTGTTTTTCGTCTTCCGTCGAGAGTCAGCAAGTGAGCCCGTTGTATTTTTGGTTTTAATTGCCGCCGAGTTTAGCGAGTACGACACGGATACCGTTCTAATTCAAGTTCTCCCACTTCTCGCCGGCTCGATACGTTTTTCAGAAGCCCATCGATTGGCTACGCGAGAGGGTATAAGCTCGGATATATCGATATTTTTCTCGCTCTCGCGCACATACGTACACAACGTGTAGTCGCCGCAAAGTGGCTAAGGCAGACTATATCCAGCAATTTCGAGTCGTAATCGACTGCGCTCTCCGCACACGCATCACGTGTGCACCGAGAGCAGGGCATTTCGAATGAGAACACAATCTCGGGGCAGTAATGAAGCTCTGCGCGATCTGCGTTGCGAGCTCATTGTGCGGACGGAGCGAGAGAGCGGGAGAGTCGCTGCTTTAGTTGTCGGCATACGACGAAGAGCCCTAACGAAGGTAAACTGCCCCGAGAAGATTGGATTCGCGCGAGTGGAGATCTTGAGAAGGACAGGTTGCAGCGCGCGCAAACAGCGGAAGAATTGCAGACTGCCTGGAAGACATTGTTTCCCGATATGAAAATCAAGCGCAGGGACTACATTGCGATGCCCTCTTTTTTCTTTACTGGGGCGGCGTCATCTATTGCACAACCTCGTCAGCTATGTATACGTTTATTTGTTACAAATATAACGACATATTGGTATAGTGTCACATGAAAGCCAATAAATATATAGAGGATGTATGAATAATGTATGGCGAGTGGTAGAAAATAATGTACAATACGACTATAAGGAAGAGAAGAGATAAGATATTTATAGATGGAAATAGATGGTGATATGGGTGCGGTGATGTTGAGTAAAACAGTGAACAATCAATATAGACACGCACAGATATATATATGAATATAATATATATGTCAAAGTATATTTATATAAAAAAATATATATATATTATATATTTATGTAGATGATAAATAAAGATGGTTGTTTGTTCGTATTGTACTTACCTTCCCTCTGTTGTGGTGCTACTGTGGTCATCGGCTGGGGAATGGCTTGAGGAAACTGGCCGTAGACGGCGGGATAAGCTGCGGCAATAACAAATTGACAAGATACATCATTGGTCTGTCACATCAACGACACCTATACGCATCCTCTTATTCCGTGCAATTGGATGTGTTACTTTCTCTCTGTTTATTTCATGTACGGGTGAGTTCAACGGCGATGCTGATATAGTCGAGGGTTTGAGGTTATGTTCGATTTTACTTGCGAACTTTCACTCTGCATCGCTAAATTATGCTCGCAAGTAGCCTAAACGGTCCATGATTCTTTTTTTTTCTCTCTACGAATTGCTTCGTTCGAATAGACTGGTAAAATCAAAGAATAACGAGTACAGCGCAATTAACCGAAATTACTCGAAATAAACTAACAGAGGGTCCCATTAAAGCCTCATCAAAAAGTTAAGCTTCTGTAATGCTCTGGTAATTTCTGACCTAAAATTTCCACTTCTTGCGGAACTTTATTGATTAAAGTTACGAAATTACCGTTAGAATATTAAAATAGCGCGTGGAAAATTCGCCAACCTCTTGTATTCGTTGTCCAACGTCTGTTAAGTTAATTTCGAATACATGCGTTTTATTATCGAGTGATAATTCATATTAATTGATATTTGATTATATATTTCAGCATCATCATGTATCTCGAATACTCAGATGAAAAAATCAATTCGTTTAATACAAATTCTCGGTGAAGTAGTGGAAAAATCTTGAGATTTATAGTTAAAATTGGGTAATTTATAAAAATATTATTTAAAATATGTTGTTCACATAACGTAAATTTTGTATAAGTAATACAAGCATAACAAAATTTTAATTAAAAAATGTTTTTTTTTATATAAAAATCCTATACTACTTTTATTGTATTTTTTAATGAGGAAATCAACTTGAACACTATTGATTTTAAATATTTGTTGTTTGACATTAACTTTTATCTTCATTGAATGAATTCTAAAAATAAAACTTGCAAAATATCTTTCTGCTTTGACATGAATGGATCCTTTGCGGATTTGAGATTTGATCTCTTTTTTTATTAATATTTTAATTTTTTATTCTCGAAAACGCGGAAATAATTTCATCTGTCTCTTAACAGAAAGTTTGACAAGCGTAGGCAAAAAATATATATCTGTCGTATATACGAGAAGATTAAAAAAAAAAAATTAAAAAAGGAAATTAAAAAATTTTAATGTAAAAGGAAATTTTAACTTTTAATCCCGAGCCGTTTTCATTTAACCGTAGATTTGCGTATGTGCGCAGTGCTCATTATTAAAATTGTCGAGTGCGTGCGCGGCGATATACCCCGAAATCTCTCCCTCGAAATATCATCGTCCAGCTCTTTGAAGCGCGAAAAAAAAACTCTCCACTTGAAGCGCTCGACAAGAAACTGTAAAAAAAATACGCGAATTTCCGGAATAACCAAGCTCTCTCCAGAGCTCTAGCTATCACAAACGTTTTTCTCTCCCAGCGCCGCGTGTTACACGAGAGTATACACCGGCAGTAGCAGCCCTTTGATTTTTGCGTCGATATCCGATATTGTTTCAAAGAGTCGAATGCTGTCGTGCAGCAGGACCATTAGAACCGGATCTAGGTCATTATCGGCGGTTCGAGTGTCGCGAAACCAGAGATCGCCGCGATGCGCTTATTAATTATGCCGCAACGCGCACCCACACTGCACCGGCACGCAATACGCGCGACGGTTTCTTATTTTTCGACGAAGATATCGGATTTCGGTTTTATCGGCGGGTTTATTGGTATTTCGCGCGGCTTCTCGAACGCGAGTACGCGCGCCCGAGCGTTAATCACCACGTTTTGAAAATCAAGCCCCGGGCAGAATTAATTATTCCCTGTGTAAACAGCGCGTTTCGACGCGAATCGCGGGAGCATGTTTTTTTCCGAGTTTTTTTACCCGTATTATTTTTGAGGTGAGACTCGTACACCGCGCGTCGACGGCGGTAGCGGCTGTTATTTATTATTTTTAACGATCGATCGAGCTAGAATGGTTCTCTCTCTCTCTCTCTCCCGCGCCTACCCCCTCTCTGATTTTCGGCAAATAAATTGGCGAGATCGACGAGAGCTTTATTTTTCCATCCGCGTATATGGAAATTTCCTTTTTCCTCGACATTTCAATATGCCCGACGCGCAGGCGGTAAATAAAACTCGCTGATTTTTCGGAAATGCTCCGAATTTCTCTGCGCTCTTTTACGATGGATCGTTATTCTTCGACTTTGCACTGTCTGCGTATCTGTATATGTATATAGAGGGGAGAAGACTTAAATTTAAAGTGCATATATCTATATAAGTTCTTATATCTCTACACTGAAGGATATTGCGTATAAATATAATATTTAATTTAGCTTCGCGGAATGTAGTTGGAAAAACAATCGGGCGTGCGCCGTAGAGAGTGGGGAGAAAAACGTAGAAATAAAAATTGAAGCGAAAAAATGTAAAACAAAATATATACGATTTATAGACAGCGTACATAACGTATACAGCATGCAGCAACGACGATCTGCGTATGTATCAGTCTGCATAGTCAACAAAAGTTGTAGAACAAAGATACAAACCCGTCTATTTTTGTTGTACTAACGAAATTTAATG
This sequence comes from Philotrypesis tridentata, assembly GCA_018906965.1. Lineage (NCBI taxonomy): Eukaryota > Metazoa > Arthropoda > Insecta > Hymenoptera > Pteromalidae > Philotrypesis > Philotrypesis tridentata. Next base: position 4,897,670 of record JACCIB010000002.1, read on the forward strand.
AATAAACTCGATGGAATAACACGTTCGCTACAAAATCTGTCTCTTTTCAGCGCTATTTTTCTAGCTCCTTTTCCACTCCTTTTTTTTATCGTACACGCTTTCCCATCTCTTGTTTTCGGCCCGATCTTCGATAACAACTTCGATCAGACTGTACATACCCCTATTTTTGTGTATATCTATATATGTATATATCACATGGAGAGAAACCAAAAAAAAGTTGTCAATGTGAGTATATATAAGTGTGACATGTGTATACAGAGATACATACAACTATATATATGTACAGCAGAGAAATAGATAACGGTGAAGGAGAAATTAAGAGCAATAGGCTCGTCACGTTCTCCGTTCCGAAATACACAGATACTTCAATACTCAGTAATTTGTATATGTATGTTGGTACACACATATTTATGTATATGCATATATATGCATAGACATAGCATGCACGCACGGCTGTTGCATGCAAAACACAAGCCTGACCTGACGAGCACCGCACTTATTTTTTAAAGCGTGCAATTTTATCCCGCGGTAAATGTCGATCGTTTCCCCTCCCATCCTCCCTTCCTTCCTCGGATATACATCTCAGTTTGCACGACGCGCACGCTAATGTCGAGCATCGGCTGCTCCTTTTCCCACCGCCAGCTTGATTAACAGCGCGGGACTACAGTTCTTTTGCTTTTTCTAAACGACTGTGTGCAAATGACGCTAAAGCTGCGGTCGTTACGCGTCTCCCCGATAAGAAAACAGATCCGTCGGTAAAGTAGGTCGGTTACAGTCGCGCTTGCTTCAAGCATATACACTTGTGTTATCCGCGACACGTCAACAGACTCATTTATCATTTTGTTTTTTTGTACTGTACTTATTACATCGCTGGTTTTGCGCCTTGCAGTTCTACAGTGATTTTTTTGTGCGTGTGCGTATGTGAGTTTGATGTTGGATAATCAAACCGATGGGACTTACCGACGCCATGGTAGGCCTGCATGCCTGGATAACCGGCATGCTGAAGTGCCGCATCCCCGTTGGGCAGACCTTGTGCTGGAATGGACAGATGAAGGGCATCTACACTTCAGTAAGCTCAGCTCTTATCGAACGGGAGGGACTTAACCTAGCTTGGCGCCCCCCTTGGCCACCCTATCGTTAGCCGCACGAGCACGCACGCGAAGGTACACACTGCTGTATCTAGCTAATCACGTTGCATCACGTATTTACTCGTGTGTTATCAATTATTCGTCCGTGACAATAATTCACTCGAATAAGACGAAGAAGCATTGCGGATTCTAACCTCAAATTTGGCATTTCTCTTTGCGACAACAAAGTGTTTTGGAGCTGGCGTACGTGCGTGACCAAGAGGGGCATTTCAGCATGTCTGGGTATACTCACGTCCCGCGTATGTCTGGGGTATGCCATTCGTGTAGACGCTGGGGTCGGTGCCGGCCGGCTGACCGTTTGGCGTCTGCGCCGCCATGTTGAAGTTGGGCATCGTCGGTGAGGGCAGCGAGGGCAGCGCCCCGTTCACCGGTTGGCCGGTGCCCGTACCTACGACCGAGCCTGCTTCAAAAACACACATGGACACGGTTATACACCCGCGCAGAGCTCACGACAATTTACTGGTCAAGTGCGGCACATACACGCGAATATTTATACAGCGTGGAGCGTGCAGCGCTTCGTGCCGAAAGTTGTTATAGGTTATGTCAGTTTTAAAAAGCTGGAACCGCGTTATATATATGAATCGACAATAAATCGCGTTGAAGCTTCACTGACGAATCAGATCTCGTGTTCGTGACATTGATGCTTTACAACTTTCTGGGCCATTAGCGGTATACACAGCTCGAAAAGTGTTTTTACGGCCGGCGCTGCAGCGCTTGCGAGAAAGAGAGCGGGTGCGCGCGCGGGCACGAGGAAAAAAAACGAGGGCGGCTTCAGCATTGTTGCCTGTTAAAACGTTTATGGATCGAGTTTATATAAAATTTTATCTACCCATAGCTCTCCCGTCAACGGCGTAATGGCTCTGGTCGCGTTTTTCCCAGTTATAGAGCTATCGATTGAACATAAATAGTATAAGCAACAAAATCGCTAAACGATTCCTTCTCGAGAGCCTTTGTGTATCTTTGAAACTCCGTTTTCCGCATAAAAGTCAAATTATACTGCTTTCTTTCTCTTTTTCTCTCTTGACGCGGGTCTGCGCGCGGACGGCCGGAAAAAGAATTTCGAACTGGCGAGCGAGCTCGCGACGCTTCTGATGGAAAAATTCACGTAATGCGTGTACAAGTACCAGAGGTAGGTGGCACGACCGTGCTCGGCATGCCGTTGAGACCGTGGGGAAGCTGTCCTGCCGCCAGGGCTGCCATCGGTCCGATGTACGTACCCTGGGCTGTCGCGGCTGCCATGAGGGCCGCTTGTTGCTGAAAATTCGACATTCGAACGGTGAGTCCGAGGCTGCCAACGAATGGAAAATGTTACGAGAGCACGAATCGATCGCGCGTGACTCACCTGGGCATAGGCGCCGTAAGGACCGAATTGATTGAAGACGAAAGGGTTAATGAGGCTCATGTTCCCGGCCATTTGCTGCATGCGTCTTAGCTGTCTCTCTTTCTCAGTGTCCGCGTATTTCACCACTAAGCTGGATGACGCACCCTGCGAATTCAAAAAAAAAATCACACGATTGCTTTAGTGCTATAGACAATGGGGACAGTCTTGCGAATAATATACAATCTCTTGTACGTAAATAAAATGTGGAACATCAGAGCGTACCGCGTGGCATAGCGTTGGGATTCATTGAAGCAAGCAATTGAGGTCAAGGCAACGATGCGCATAGGGATACTACTCCACCCGCCGCTACCGCTGCTACTGGCGAACACTGCGTGTACAGGGTTTTAAAATCTGGAACGAATTCAAGGACCCGAGGCTAACATCGCGTCGAATATTCAAGGCGCGAAGGCTTCTCGGTCGCTCTAAAATATAAATGGCACGCGGCCTCTGGCAACAGGTGGTCAGGGAAGGGGTGTGATCGTCGTCGCGTAGGTGATGTATTATATTCGCCTCATCAATGCTAATGCCGCTCGTGCCTCGGGTTCCTATAACGATTCTCTAATTCGCCGGTGTGCCGAGAAAGTTACGCAGTCTGACCGTAGCATGGAGATGTACTACTGCGAGAAATATAATGCAGTGAATTTTATTTCTTTTTCCAATTTTAATAGAAATTCAGCGATTCCAATTGAGGAAACGCCACTGGAAACAAGTGGAGTAAACGAATTCGTCCATTTTCATATATTTGCAAAGCTTGCCATTCCGTTATGCGGATGAGAAGTTTGTCTTAACATAGCTCCACTTCCCTGGATCGAAGAGGGTCAAAATTTGTTTTAAAAAATCGTGTTTTCGAGCTTTCGAAAAAGACTACAGTTATAGATTTCCATAGTATTTTCTTTATTTTTTCAAATCAATGTACCGGCAAGAATCCGTCTTTACTGCAATCCATCCCCGAGTGAAGTGAAGCCGTATACTCAGGCAGTTTGGTTTATGTGTAGTAATCGAACAGTCAGAACTGCTTACGATAGCTTCGCACAAGGTTCGAGATACAGATAGAAAAAAGGGCTCCTCGATATCGACGTATCGGCTGTAAGCGTTAAGACGGAGAAATAACGTTCACCTTAAGTATAGAGCTTTCTCTTATTCATTTTTTTTAGTACAACTCCCAACTCTCAGCCATTATAAATATTCTTGTCTATTCCCGCGGCAAGAGCCTAAGGACCTCATTCCGTTCGACGTCACGGGGAGATTTCCTCTTTCAATCGTAACTCGGCAATGCAGAGAGAAGAGAGAGAGAGAGAGAGAGAGACTCAGTTCGCATAATACAACCGAGCGTGAGATCAAAGTCGCCGAGCGTAATTTGCATCGAAGGGGGTTTCTAGCAGAGCGTAATCGGCTGCTAAAGAGGGAGACAGACAGAGATAGACAGGGAGAGAGAGCGAGAGAGAGAGAGAGAGAGAGAGAAGTAGTTGCGGGATCGAAGCGATGCTCCTCGTTATTGGGGAATTACGGGTTATTAGCCGCTTTTCCCTTCTTGCTCTTCGTTATCGGCCTATTTTTACGGGCGACCAGCTTTTTTTCCCTCCCTTGCGACTCGAGGAATTCCAGCGCGAGTAGGAAATAATTATGTTCCACGGGGAAGGTGCTGAGCCCCGAGTCTTGTTGGATATTAAATATTTCAGTTATTTATTAAGTCGTAATCTGACGTATATATATCTGCTGGTGGTTGCGCAGTGCAGCGCAGACTCGTAAAGTATATATCTTTCTCTCAAAGTATATTAAGACTGCGCGCGCGCGTATAAGTGTGCGTATACGTCTGGATTTATATATATGTATTATATATATAATATTCTTGGAGGTTTTACGAACTGGAAGCCAGCATTATTCATTTAGGGTCTCTATAGCGCGGAGTGCCCGCGCACTGTATCTCCACCTCCAGTTTCTTCACGCGGCTATATAATAGACAGCTCGACAACTTTATGCCTCTGGGGATATGAGGAGAAAAGGACAAATGCATTTCCGAGAACACCTAACGGGGACGTAAAAGAAAAAAAAAAGAGAAATATACTTAACTCGTCCGTTCTCTCTCTCTCTCTCTCTCGCTATTCCGCGGTATCCATGGAGTCGAACGGAGAGTTGTCTCGATAAAGAACGAGAGTGTGCTTTTTCGAATGTCACGGCGGCGTAGCATAGTCGCGTTTCACTCGGCGTTGCGATTAACGCGATTCGCGTCTCAATTGCCAGTGATTTTGACGAGGTGGTATCGGTTGGTTGCAGCAGCAGCAGCTTCTAAAAAGTGGATCTCTCTCTCAATCTCTCTCTCTCTCTCTCTCTCTCTCTCTCTCTCTTTCTCTATCTCTCTCTGTCTCGGTCGGTCTCGCTCGGGGGAATTCGCGGCGAGATCGTCATCCGCAGCGCTCGCAGTGCAGAGGACGCGAGCGAGATACGACGAGGTATATAGGGTCGAGTCGGAGGCAATCGACGTTCCATTCCGATCTTGCGGTTTCGGCGTATCTATTGAAGTTAGCGCGGGAACGTCTGCTTTCTCTCTCTCACTCTCGGATTGGCAAGTGTGATGGCCCGGCTAACGGGGTCTCCTCCAATCAGCAGGTAATTGCTTCATTCCGGCTCTTGCCGGACATTGTGGTGACTATCCGCAGCGCTTCGAGCTTAAGGTATACACCGACATTTGAGCCCCTTGAAAGCTTCGAGACTGCGCAGCAGCTATAGCAGCAGCAGTCCGTATCAGCGATTCTCGAGATTGATGAAGTTTGCTCTCCACGGACATATTGCACGGGAAAAAGTATATATATATAACACTCGGCAGATGTTTGCCCGAGACATCTGTCGCGCGCCCGCGCGCGTATAGTGTTATATCCGTACGTAAACGTGTATATACATGTAGGCGCGTACGCGGCAGATCGTCGCTGGGCCATCGATTTGCCGATTTCCCGAGGGCCAGATCGGCAAACAAGAGCAGTAGCGATTCCAGCGAGTTTGAGAGCTGCGTGTCAAGTGAAAGCCAATGCAATTACTGCGCGCTCGAGGCAGTGGACTCTCTCGCTCTCGTCAGTCGTCGTCGTCGTCGTCGTCGTCGTCGTCGGGGAAATCGTTGGCGGGAATGCCTTTAATTAAATGTTAGGAGCAGTTTCCGAGCGCGGCTCCGTTAATGCAGAGACAATTTCCTTTCCATCTACTTTGGCTAGTCGGCGCCGCGCGCTGGGCCGGCTTTAAAAGCGCATTCCAGCTTTCCTTTCTCCTCGTATAACAAGGTTTTGAACTTTCCAAGACGTAATCGCTCCCGTCACCTCTCGATCAAAGGCGAGAGCTCCGTCTGCTCTCTCTCTCTCTCTCTCTTTCTCTTTCCGCGGCCAAGGGGATCGAATTCCGACTGTCCTGGCGAAACTTTGTCCATTTTCGCAGTTAAAAGACTTGCGCGAGCTTCCTTCCGTCTTGCGCGCTATCTCGCCGCCCTTCTTTCTGCGCTATTGTCCGGGGCCTTTGACGAGAAGCCCGGAATTCGTCGCTCGCGTACTCCTTCCCCCCCCCCCCCGCCCCGTCCGCACACGTGTACACGCGTACGTCTGCAGGATCGCGAAAAAAGGTACAATTACACTTCCTTCGGCGCGCACAACACGCGTAGGCTCTACTGTGGCGAGAAAAATCTGCTCCGACGAACGAGCGTACGGCGGCGCGCATCGCACGCAGAGAGGCGCTTGTTGCGGATGAGGGAAAGTGTCGAATTTCTCGAATTTCTCGCGCCTCGCTGGCATTATATTCGCGCGCGCGCGCACGGCTGACATGCAATTGATCCGCTATCAGAGGCGGCGAATCGCGTTACACGAGAGAGAGCAGGACGACGCGCACATAGTCGCCTAAGAAATGAGATATCGATTCGCGCAAGCCGATACGCCGACACGGGGACACGGCGGGTGGGAGCTAGGCGGGCAGAGGGGGAGAGAGAGGGATAAATGCCGTTATACGCTCTCGTAACAACCGGTGCGCGCACAATTTCCCCCGCAGCCACCCCCCCCCCCCCCGGAGATAACGAGATTTCACCTGTGCGCTCCGCGCGCACCTCATCGTGATTCGAGCTCTTCGACGACTGCTATATATATGTATAGCACTGTACTAATGCTGCTGCTGCTGCTGCTGTTCTGTGCGTGCAGAGCAGCTCTACACGTGAAAATCAAGGGGCTCAACGCCGAGCGAGACTCGATCTTTCTTCTTTTCCTTCCAAGCTGGTCGTGTAGGTATACAACGTGTACTTGTATACGACGGTGAAGCGAAATTATTATAAACGGCTGTATACGACGGAGCCGCATATACAGGAAAAAAGAAAGCATTGCAGCTCGTGTAGCACCGCACGGTTGTGTACACGCGTGCGTGCGTTCATGTGCGAAGGGGAGCCGGGAAGATCGAGAGAAATTTCCGTTACGTCATCCAATTTTCCCATCCGTCGGTTGGCCAATATTTCACTTTTAGCCCGACGTGTTGCATGCATACAGGCACGCATTACTCTCTCTCTCTCGGATCTATATATAGGTGTACACTCGGCGCTTCTCGTCGTTGTGCACCTGTGTGTGCGAGGTTTCATCCACTTATGCACGACTACAATAGCCGAGTGTAGACGGCAAGAAAAGGCGAGTCGAGTTTTTCGGGGCAATGTCTGTGTGCGTGTGCAGACTGAGGCGAATTGTTTCGGGCGGATGTTTTCTTTATTGATTCTCCAGAGGGGACGAGAGTTTCGGGAAATATTCTTTCGACAGAGAGAGAGAGATATATATATATAGCGTTTATTTTGGGGGACGAAAGAGAGAGAGAGACAGAGAGAGAAAAAGAGAGCCTATATGATTATCAAGCCTGGCGGAAAAACCATAACGCCTAACGCTGTATACAGCTGTTGGGGCGTATGTAACTGCACACATCTGCGATGGTTATGTAGATTCATGTTTGCTCAGTCATTACGGCCCAGCAGCAGCAGCAGCAGCAGTAGCTGCAGTAGCACCGGCGACAGCGGCAGCGGCAGTGTGTTTGCCCTGTGCGCCAATGTGTACACGTGTGTCTGTACTTATAGCCTTTGGACGATAAACAGGTATCGCGCATACGCGCATATATATTATGCACGTGCGTTACAGCGATGGAGACTGAAATTTGAATTTCCCGCGCGCGAAAAGCAGCCTCGAAGGAAAAAGCGCGCGATACCGCGCCGCAGAGAGAGAGAGAGAGAGGCACACTATAGTATTTAGGCTTGCAGGACGAAAGAGGGAGAGAGGAAGCAGCGAGGCGTGAAAAATTGGCACCCCAACGGCAGCCACTCGTGAAATTTATGCGTCCTTCGCTCTGACTCATCTCTCTCTCTCTCTCTCGGCGTATACGCACGTACATATCTATATGCAATATGCATGCGCGAGGGGTGGCTCCCGGTCTACAACACTATACGCTTCTGTGCGCTACACCGTACCTACGCGTATACGGTATAAGCACACACGCGCGCTTTGCGCTTTTCCAGCGACGAGGCTATCGCGTGCACGCCGTGCGCACACGCGGGCAGCAGCTTTATCCGCAAGGCCCCATCGCTCTCCGTCGCGTAATACACGCCGCGGGCTGCGTACGACGAGCTCTGCGCGCGCGCGGCTTTGACTTTTTAAGTGTAACTCTGCGCGTACGGGGAGCTCGTATTGTGCACGCGCGGCTCTGTCGCAGCGAGAGCGACCGATGCGCGTGTATTTAATATACGCCGTTTTAGTCCGTCTATCTACTTACCGGCATAGTTTGGCTACCGTGCAGTGAGTTAATCGCACTCTGTGCTTCTTGGTGCGTTGAGAATTTGATAAATGCGCAACCTGAAATCAGAAAGAATGGACAATGCCCCCGTTAGTTGTGCTGGCATGGATTTTCCGCTTGAGAATAATAAAATATTGGTTTGGGTGTTTTGATGCTTAATGATGCAATAGTGATGGATATATGGATAAAAAATTTCGTCTCTCCCACAATTACGTCACAATTCGCTGAATTGTCAAAGTGACGTCACGACGACGTATAATAGTATGCAAAGAATCGAGGAAAACCATGGAATTCTCCTCGCCCACCTATACCATGTTTTTTGACGCTGGAAAAAATGCGCGCGGAAAAAGTCGCAGAGAAAACATAGAGAGAAAGAGAGAGAGAGCGAGAGGCAGAGAGCGAGATAGGTTTGGAAAAATCGAAGCTCATCTCCGGCCTTATCTCCCGTCGCCAAGCGCTTGCGCCGCCCTTTTCGCCCTAATTCCTCTCTCTCTCTCTCTCTCTCTCTCTCTCTCTCTCTTCTCTCTCTTTCTCTCTCTCTCTCTCTCCCTCGCGATTGACGCAATTGGACTCGATCTATTTTTCACGGTGTGTTTGTTCGCCGTATGTATTATGTATGTGGCTCTGCTGCTGCTCTGCTCTGCTCTGCGACGACGACGACGACGACGACGACGACGACGACGACGTAAGCCTCGGGAGAGACGTATATTTCGTATACGTCTAATATCGAGATCTACACGTACCCGCGTATACATATATTATTCATAGAGGAGCATGACATTCTATCTCCTTCAGTTTGCCATTGCGCGCTTTATTTTATTTTACTCCCACGTACGAGCTCGCTCTCACGTACTTATATTGACCGACATAACGCGCAGTGTACACTTCTGTGCAATACGTCACACTTCGCGCCGAGCGAGATACTCGGGGTCAAAGGTGCGAAATCTTGCGCTGTAAGTGGTCGCGCGCTCTCAGTGGACCGTATACAGCGTAACCGAGCGAATTTCGGTACAAGAGTGTGATTTACGTGTGTAATATATATAATGTGTACGCACGGGAAGCTAAGCTATAGGATCGAAGCTTTTCGACGAGCGCGTGATTTATTGTTTTCGTACGCGCGAGATCTTGCGGCATTCTCGCGTGTGTATGTGTGTATATATATATATATTGTGTGCGTGTGTGCGTGGGCGGTCGTATACGTATTCGGGAGGCTTAATGGAGGCGGCCCGAACGATGAGATGACTTACGAGGCTCGGTTATTTATGAAGGGGAAATTAAATTGTCCAGCCGGGGCATGCACACACGCGCGCACACGCGCACGCAACTTCGCCGCTGTGTATATAGCTGTGTTCTCTTGCGTGTGCGTCTCGTGAATTCGAATAATCCGCTTTTTCTGCTGTATACGCGCGCGAAATCGTTTACGGGAACGCCCGCCGTTTTTGCATTATTTGTCGCGCACGCGCGTTGCACAGAGTTTTGATATCGCGATTATATGCGCGTCGGAGAAAAAAATTTCGTCGATACTTTCTTGCCGTTTTTGTTTTTGTTCTGATTAAAAATCAGCCCTTTGCCGTGCACACGGCTTCAAAAGAATCGGTAAATTATTTTTCTGGGTCTAGTTGAAAATCCCCTAGTGAAAAAAAAGGAGAGAGAACCGAGAGAAAGAGTGGGAGTAACTCGACAAGGCAAAGTATTATACGAGGGATCCGCTGCAGGCTGCGCAGGGTGACTCTAGGCGACGAGGCTGGCCGGAGGCCGGCCGGCTGATCGATTTCAAATGAGATTTTCCCTGATCGGATTCTCGTCCTTTGCCGAAGCGCTTTATTGTGCTCTTTTTTCCATCCACGCCTTTTTTTTTTTAATTGACGGCTGTTTGAAGCGAGTTTGTTTATCGAAAGGGAGAGAGAGAGACGAGAGAGAGATAGAGAGAGAGAGAGAGAGAGAGAGAAAGCTGACTTCCGTTCAATTAAAAAGCTTTTGTTTCTAATGAACGTTTTATTAAAGAATTTCGTTGGCATTATGCACTCTCGCGGCGGATTTGAAATAACGAGGAAGAGCTGCGTTAATTAGCCTTCGAGTGTAACGTCGATCGAAAAACAAAGCCTCGCTTTCCTTTCTTTGTCCTTCGCTAGTATTCATTTGTTTCGTTGCTTTTTTTCGAAACGTGGATTAATTAAAAGTTTATTGGGAGAGCTTTCCCCCGTCCTCTTTTTTTTTGTCCAACTCTGTCCGCGGACACTCGATAATTATTGACAATACTAGGGAGAGACAATTCCAATTAAAGTGTCGTGCAACAATGGGACAAACCGAACCGAAAATACTTTGGGAGGGGCTTTCGCTATCTATGCGTCTCTTTCTCTTTCTCTCACGGTAAGAATAAGACGGAAGTAGAGTACGCAGGGGAAAATAATTCATGTAAATTATGGCTTGAAAAGGCAAAACTCCGCGAGGGTTGAGGATATTCCCTGGAATCGAGCCGAAGCTGGCGAGAAAAAGTTGTACGCGCCCTCTGACCAAAGTGACCGACACGGATGTAATATATATATATACAGGCGGAAGAGGCCCCGAGACCGGTAGGCATTTACCATAGAAATTAGACTGATATACATTGCAAAGTCGGCAGTAAGTGGTCAGGAGCGAGCTAGCGACTAAGTGAAGAAACGTGTCGTTGTTGTCAGTGTCAATTTCATGAATGAAATTGCCAAGGGAGAGGAGAGATCGAGATAGAGAGATGAAAATCTTGTTTGCACTTTCTTTGCATAAGCGGAAGCGAGCGCCAGTCTTCATCTCCCTCCAGCCCGAGAGAAAGAGGGACTCATCGAATTCGCTTTGAAGACAGCTAACGCAATATTCGATCCATGAATTAGTGATGACGGCGACAAGTTTCTTCCTTCCTTTTTTCTTCCTCGGGAGCAAAACTTTTCCCGCACGAGAGCCGCCCTCTATATATACGTGTACAAGACACGCGCTGGACCGCCTGACGCTCGAATTAAATTTTAATTGCTTGACCCGCTGATTGTTTCGGTGCGACCATGGTCCTTCTGCCCATTTTATTAAATAAGGAAAAAAAAAGTCGAGACAGGAGAGAAAAAAAAGCCTCGAGGAGGTGTGCGCAGGAGCAGCAAGTACAGGGGGGGGGAGGAGAGAGAAGAGGGGAAGACACCCTAGGAAAGCCTTGGAGGAGGCGGAGGAGGAAAGTTCGGTCGGCCATTCGAGTCGAAGGAACTATGTTTGCTCGTTGAACAACAGCGAGGAGTGGAAGAGGAACAACAAACACGCTGCAACTCCATTTTGCCTCGAGTGGCTGCTGTTACGTTTCGCCGTCGCCGTCGCCGTCGCATATATATATATAGCCGACGCGCAGTGTCGCGATCGATATAAACTCTACGCGAGACTTTCCATTCGTATATTTGATTGCTCGGCAAACATGGTCCGCAAGTTTATCGGGCAACGAGGAGTAGGTAAGGCTCGCCCCTTCTTCGATACCCCGTTTTTTCTTTTTTTTTTTTTTTACCACAGAGACACACCGCAAGCGAGCGAGTTGCTGCAGCGAGGTCGATTATTTCTGAACTTACGCGTATATTCCAATTGGTAGTCGGGAATTTTTCAAATTTCAGAAACTTCCGCAGTTGAGAGTTTCGCATCAACGGGAGAGAGAGAGAGAGAGAGAGAGAGAGATGTGCAGCGCGCGTGCACGTATGGAAAACGCCGGGCAATGAAATTTCGGAACACACGTAGAAACGAGATAGCCTCGTAAAAAGCCTAATACGCGCGAGCCGCTGCGCATATAAAATCCTCCTCTCGTCTCTTGCCGCATTACAGCGGCGTAAAATGGGTCGAAAAAGCAGAGCGAGAGAGAAAGAACCAGAGAGGAGAGAGAGAAAGAGAAAAAAGCGGCTGACTCGACTACTAGAGAGAGAGAGAGTGAGAGAGAGAAAGAGAGGGAGAGAGAGAGAAAGAGAAAAAAAATTCAAAAGTCATCCCACCCGAGGAATTATTACATTAATAAACATAAAAGCCGCGAGTACTTGAGGGCTCTTTCAATTTTTCCGGTCGTGCAAGATTATCGAATTCCGTCGTAAAAAAAAGGGAAGAAGAAGACGAAGACACGGAGCCTCAGCGCCGCGTCCCGTAGTGAAAGCCTCTTTCTCTCTCTGTCTCTCTCTCTCTTCCCGGGGAGAGAAGGAAAAAATTATCCGCGAATTTCGACTTGCGCCGTACCCTTTTTGCATGAAGATTTTTTTAAGGCCTCGCCGCGCCTATCGTAAAACCGAGCTTATACGAGCGTGCAGCGGAGAAAGAGTTTGATGGACGCGGATGTGTGCGGAATGAGAGGGAGAGAGAGAGAGGGAGAAACGAGAGGGTTGGGGAGGTGGGGGGAGGTGGAAGGGAAACTAATCAGTTTGCTCGACGCGACGCGCCCGAGGACGATCGAATGATGGGGCTTTTACGAGGCGGGATGATTTTTTAACGACTCTGCGGACGAGGACACACGCGGGAGAGGCGATCGATAGATATAGGAGCCTATTCGCCGCGTTCGCCGTCTCTGGCATGGCGAATGCACCGCGGCCCGGGGTATGATTACTTGATGAGTGTTATTCTTGCTTTAGTGTGCTTGCTCGGCTTGTTTGAAGATTTTTTCTTTTTTCGTCGACGTCGTCGTCGTCGTCGTCGGCCAACTTTGCGCGCGAGTGCGAAAGAATATAAAGGTTCATCGAACCCCGGGAAAACATCACGTAGATATGTATACAAACACAGGCGCGCGCGGGCATCAGTAGTCGCATACGTATACAGCGAAGCCAGCAATTCCCGTCGAATCAATTTCGTTAATTAGCCCGCTGAATCCGAGCGAGCTCTCTCTGCTAATTGGCAGAGGCGCGTTTAACGGGGGAGCATCGCGTGTGCCATCTGTTTACTATCATCGTGCTTCCATCCCCCTCCCCCTGGCCCCTCCCCAACCCCCTACCTCACCCCTTCTCGTCCGGCTGTACGTACCTGTTTGCGCGATTCGCCTTGTTTAGGACCAATTGTTTTTTTTCCGCTGACCGCACTGCTCGTATGTGCTCTGTGTGTGCGTGTATCTATACGTATATACACTCGGACGCGAGTGTAAGGACTCATCTACATTACGAGAGCAAGTCCATTATTGTCGGGAGAAGCATCGTGCAATCACTTAGGACATCTCTTTCTCTCTCTCTCTCTCTCTCTCTCTCTCTCTCTCTCTCTCTCTCTCTCTCTCTCTGCAGCGAGAGGACTCTCTGATAATGACATTGGACTCGTCGCGTAGACTCATCTACATTGTCTATACACGCAACGACGCCGGGAAATACCGATGATTGCTTCCTTCCTTCCTTCCTTCCTGCCTGCCTCTTCCCCGGTGTCTTTTGTCATTCTCTATCTCTCTTTCTGCCAGGCGCGAGAAGGGCTTTTATGAAAATGGCGCAGATTCAGAGATTACACTCCTGCGGGATTAGAAATCGCGAAAGAAAGGGAGGGGGGGGGGGCTAAGCCAGACGCGCGCGCGCGTACGGCTCGAAGAGAGGGTGTGGTGTGCACGTTTTGCAAAACACGTTCCCTATATAAATACAGGTTCGGCTGAACGTAAAGCGATTCGGTGCGTTGGATGTATAGAGGAAGAAAAAAATAGCTTCGCACAGCCTATATATATAGAGACTAATGAAACTGGCAAAGCTAGGCGGAGGAAAGGTAAAATCAGCCAAACTCGTTTCAATTTACCGTCGCGCAGAGATAGAGATAGAGAGGGAGAGACGGCGACACTTTGATCTTCTGGGCTATTTGCATTTTCTCTAATTCCTCAACTTTCACTCGCCGGCCGCCGCGCGCAATTACCTCTCAGCCAAGGCTGTAGTGCCCCGTCGTCGTCTTTTTCTTTCCTACGATAATTTCGCTGTGGTTTCCAGCCCCGCCCGAAGACTGCGGGTATAAGCAGAAGGCGGAAACCAATCGTTTCAGGTGAACTCAGAGCTTTAATAAAAAAAAAAATCAAAATAAAATATCGTTCGGACGACGACGACGTACGCTAAAATTCAAATTTCCCATGGGTTTGTAAAACTTTTACATCTTTATTTATCCAGAAATGACAAAATATATGTTTGGTTTCTCGTATAACAATCTAAATATCCTCAGTGCGAAACAATCGCAATAACAAACTCGTTTGCGATTCGTTCGGTCGCACAGTTGTCTCGATTAATGAAAGAAAATAAAAATTCTCTTCCTCTCGTACACAGTCGTACAGAGCACCACTCTGTGTCTCACAACCATACGCGTACGAACGACGCAAGGAACGAGGACTCGAGGCCTCAGAACAGAAGTCCGAGTGTTTCCCTCGCTCTCGTAGACATCGAGATAAACGCACAGTGTGTTAGGCGTGCACACAGGTCTATACGAAAGAGAGATAGCCGAGGGAGAGGATGTGAACAAGGCACAGAGGCAAAGAGAGAGTGAGAGAACGCGAGCACACAGAATGCTCGTAAACACTTTACATTCGCAAACAAGGGTAAACAGTAGCTGCTGCCGTTTCGCACTTCCGATTTTCCAAAGCACCTGCTTCTAAGCGATTCGTGCTCGCCGCCCCCGCTCCCAACGCACACCACCGTGATCGCCGTGCGTTATTGTCCGCCGAGACAAGTGTACACTTTCTCTCTCGCGTGTGCATACGCAAATCTATATGCAGATACGCTGCAAGCCTTCGAGTTCGATAACTCCGGCGCGTTCTTCTTCTCCGCCCGCTTGTGCGCGCGCGTGCACGCGCTCTTCCCCCCTCAGCGCATTTTCCGAATAATTGAAACGAGAGCGTCGAGTCGCGCAAAAGCTCGTTACAAACCGCACATGCCCCCGAGGAAAAACGCAAGGGGGGAGGGGGAGGAGGAGGAGGATGGGGTGGAACTCTCCCCTCCGCCCCCCGTTGCGCACTAATTAACCGTATTCAGCGCTTTAGCGAGAGAAGAAACGCTCGGCGGCATAGCGCGGCCAAGTAGTAACACACGTGAAAAGACAGACACGCGCGCAAATCGCTTAATTACGTGAGTGCGCTTCGCGGAGCGGAAGCGCCGGAAAAAAGGGAATATCCGAGAGCGAGAGAGGGAGAGAGAGAGAGAGAGAGAGAGAAAGAGCTGCGCGCGCGCTACTGCTAGCGGCAGCATCAAAGAAAACTTTGCGCTCGCGCGCTGGCTTTATTATATGCGCGCAGCCCGTCGCTCGCACGTGCGCTGCTGCTCTCTCGCATTGTCTCTCTCTCTCTCTCTCTCTCTCTCTCTCTCGCCCGCACGCGAAACTTTGCGTTGCTTTGCGCGCGCGCTCCGAGCGAGGATTTATTGCGAAAACTCGACGCGATGTTATTGGCCGGCTGCCGCTGTACCGCTTGGGCAATAAGCTGTTTCGCCGGCTGCCGGCGAGGATAGTCGAATGCGAGTAGAGCGCGGCTCAGCTCACGGCGAGCGATGTCTTCTGATTTGGATACCTATGTATATTATATGTACGATAAGCCGCGAGAGAGAAAGTTGCCGGTGATGCATCGAGCCCTCGTCCATCGCAGTGCTGAACGCGTGTGCGCGTTATATACCGCACCGACTTTTCGCAGCCCTGCGTTAGAGTTACATCGAGAACGGCCACTCGAAACTTTTGGGAGGCGAAAAACCCCTGTCCCTCGTCGACGATCGGCTGCAACGTGTATAGTGCCATCCCCTTCGGACTTCTCGCGGCTGCGTATGTATATGTACGATATATGCGCCTAACAAGATTTGCTACAAGTGGAACGCGCGGGATAGCGCAGGCCGCGTATATTCCGCATCACATGCGACTGACTCGAGAGCAACGAAATTATCAGATTTATAACTATGGTAATTGGGGATGGAGGGGAGAGGGAGCTCGCAGCGCCTGCTCTCGAGAATTCGTAATTCGAGCTTCTCGGCGTGCAGCCGTATACTTTCCTCCTCCGGCGTATTTCTCTCTGTTCTTCAGCGAAAGTTTGGCTGACGGAAGTTTCGGCTATACGGCGAGAAGCTCATTTGTCGTTTAGCGTATTCCCCTCATATTTTCTCTCGGCCTCTGCTATACCCTCTGCTCTCTCGTAGTCGTAGTCTTTCTCTCTCCCTCTCTCTCTTTCTCTTTCTCTCTCTCTCTCTCTCTCTCTCGCGAAAAAGTCAATTACGCCCCAGCGTCACGGCTCGGCAAAATCATCGTCAGCGCACAACTGCACGACGACGGAGATTAAATCACGAAACAAGTCTCTATCGCTCGCCGGTAATCAAAGAACGCAAAGTTAACTCGCTCTCGTCGGTACTTTATTAAAGCCATCATCGCCTCTCTCTCTCACTCTCTCTTCCTCGCTCTCCTCTGCCCCCCCCCCCCCGACCCCGTCCGAGTAGTAGCGCACGACCTCAATTTCCATCAACGTCAGCCGCACGCAGTCGCCTTCTCTCTCTCTCTCTCTCTCTCGCTCTCTCTTTTTCCCGAGGCGCGACACAAAAAATAACGAGTTGCCGAGCCGAAGAAACAATGACTCTCTCTCTCGCTCTCTCCGCATAGTATACGTATATAACTTATCTAACGCTGCCTGAATAAAGCTCTGGTAATTAATAAACTTTTTCCCAAGGACCGAATTTGAATTTCCCGCGCATTATAATACAATACACGCCGCGGAGCCGTGGCTGATATGATAACAATGATCAATCGGCGCGACGGCGCCGCAGTAGCAGCAGCAGCAGCAGCAGTGCGGCACCAGCAGCAGCAGCCGGACTGCTGGATTTTCCTGGTCCGGGGGAATTTTCGCGGCACAAAAGCCGCCGCGCGTCTCTCTCAATAATGACCGAACGTCCGGTGCAGAGCAGCGTGTACGCGACAATGAACGAGGGAGAGGGAGCAAAGTTGCAGCAGCAGCAGCAGCAGCAGCAGCAGTAGCAGCGTCCTTATTGATTCGTTGGGAGAGAAGCGGGAGAGAGAGAGAGAGAGAGAGAGAGAGAGAGTGAGAGAGATCCGACGTCAGGCGCCGACAAAAGAACAATGCGCGATTCTACTACGTCCCACCCGCTGAGTAAGAGAGCGAGAGAGAGAGATCGTTGGATGCATGCGAATTTCGTGGAAGCTCTCGACGTATATGCGGACGGCATTGTTTGTTAGTGCGACTGGCCGGCAGAGAGGATATGGTGTGTACATACATGTGTGCAGTGTGTGTGCGTGTGTGCGCGCTCGGCGCCACCTGATGCCGCACGTGCGATGAGAGGGCGAGCCGACGGACTGAAGGATGCCCGAAATTTCTGCGAGAGATAGCTCTAAGCTTTGACGGGATATAATAGCCGCGGCAGTCCATTAGACTTTCCTACGTACGTGTCCGCTCGCAGCCTTTATTTCACGTATGCGGGAAATTCAAAAATACCCGGCTTTTTGCAGACGGCTTTTCTAGTCGTTATAACGGCGCTTTAGAAATTATCTCTCAACGAGCGAGCCAGAGATAGAGAGAGAGAGAGAGAGACCATTAAGGATCGCATTTTTCTCGCTTAGGCTCTCAATCTCCACGGCGCGAACTGCGCTAATCATTAGGGCGCGCGCAGCTGCTCCCTGTATAAAAAATCGAAGTTCGAGAGAGAGAGAGAGAGAGTAAGCGACGCGTGGGGCATCTTTTTCAGGATCTCGAGTTCCCCCCGCGCGAGCGCGAGCGAGAAATGGGCCGCCATTTTTTTCAACCTTGGAAGGGCAATGACATTGTGCGCGTGTGCTGCGCGCGCGAGAAGGGGGAAGAAAGCGCCTCGGACCCTTTTTCTCTCTCCGGAACGCTCTACTCACTCTCTCTCTCTCTCTCTCCTTCTCTCTCCCGTATATTCCCAGGGGGGAATAGTCAATATACAGTTTCTCCGATAATTTTTGCTCCGATAAATTATTTCGAAAGGGACGGGGGGCGGGGGGAAGAGAGGTATATATACAAGACGCTCTCGGAAAAAGCGAATGACGGAGAAAATTGTTTAGCACACCGGCGCGGCGACGCTTTGCAGAAAAAAAAGAAGAAGAAGAAAGTATTACGAGCGAGAGCTTGACCTTCGCCGCGTAATACGCGTATACATACGCGTATACATGTATACGACGAGCTTCCATATAGACCGCCTCGAAAAATCGATAGGAGAAGAAAGAGCGCTGTACTCGTTACGCGCTTACGAATTTCCAGTTAACCACTTACAGGAAAGAGAAAGAGAAAGAGAGAGAGAGAGGGAGAGGGAGTCGAAAGAATACAGACGCGGAGTACAAAAGCCCGGGCGCGGACTGGCCTAAAAGCCGAATCAAGACAATCCTTTTGCCAGTCCTCGCCGCGCGTCGGTCGGGCTAACGCGCGGAATTCGATTTCGGGACTCGATTATACGGCCGGGCTTAATGCAACGCTACTGCCAATGGACTTTGGAAACTGCGAAGCGGACGCCTCCCGGTGGCTCTTCGGCTCTCCGAGTGTATGGGACACACACTACTGCGGCCTGACGTAGTCACGCTTTTCTTCGACTATACATGTATATCTGTCTTTTTCGTTATTACAGCTTTGTAACTTCTATTTATAAATATTAGAAAGTTTAGTTGTCGTACAACAGTAATTTTTCTATACTCAGTCCCCGTAAAATCCATACCTAGTTTACCCCACGCTAAGTTCAACTCGATGATTTTATGCTCGGTTGTATATTTTCCGCCGCTTAATATATCAAGGGGGCTGCGTCGGGACAGGGCTGTACACGGTATACTATACCGTAATGATCGAAAACTCTCTCCCAGCGAAGAAACTATATTTATAGCGAGAGAAAGCGATCCCGTCTCTTCAAGAGCCGAAACCGCAACGATTCGCCAAGAGAGAGAGACGAGAGAGATGGAGAAAAAAAAGCGAGTAGCCGCGACCGCAAAGGTATATATAGGCAGTTTTTGCTTGCGCGTCAGTTCCACAGAAAGCCGGCGCGCTATACTGCAATTGCGTTTCGCAGAAAGCTTCGTCGCGTAATTAAAGGGAGGGGGTGGGGTAGCGGCACACCGAGGGTGGTGGTGGGGTTGGTTGGAGCGAGGGGGGGGGAGGTTATAGCGCAGAGACAGAGCTAGCCCGAGGGGCTCGACTGACCAAACGAGCGCGGGCTCCGAAAGACTATATTGCCGGAGAGACCGAGTGCTAATGTCGATGGGGCTCCCCTTCGAGGGGGTGGCGGCCGCCGCGCCACTGCTTTCGGCGTACAGTCGGGGATGCAAGTATTTCGGGGGCGAGAGGCTTGTTTGTTGCATCATCGAGGAGAAAGCGAGAGAGAAGTTATGGCCTCGCTGGATTTGCGGCTAAAAAATGTAAACGCCGCGCGCGCACTCGCAGAAAAACATCCCCCTACAGCTGCGGCACACACCCTCGAGTGTTCCCTTCTCTCGAACGAGCGTATGTATAGGTACTTGATCCTGTACAGCTCTCGCTTATTTTTTTTTCCGTTTTCATTAAACGCTCGGAGATGAAAGGCGCGAATTCCGTGGTTCGCTCGCGCGCTCTCTCTCTCTCTCTCTCTCTCCATCAATTGCCGCACATAGAGGGGCTTCTCAAGAGCGCAGCGCGTACGAGTATCATTTTTGTTTGCTTAGCAGCCCTCATATTTTCCCGGGTAATTCGATTGCGCGCAATGTCTCGTCTCTCTCTTTCTCTCTCTCTCTTTTTCTCTCTTGCGATGCATGCACCGAGGAGGAGAAAATCTCGTTAGCTGCTCTCGAGGGCTGTACGAGCGTTAAAGTCACTGAAACGACTTGCCAACCTCAAACTGCGCTACACACCTGCAGTCCCCGTATATGTGGTGTACCCGTGCGTCTGTCTATTATAGATATATATATTATATAGACAATATACATATAAAGAGAGAGGAAAATCCGGGAGTATTTGCATCGGTGAAAGCCTCCCTCTCTCTCTCTCTCTCTCTCTCTCTCTATCGCTCTGTGTACCGAGAGTGTACACGCAGCGCGGCCATCCGACTAATCTTTACAGTTGCCGATAAAACATCGACATGCGAATCGAGACAAAGCGATAGGCACCTCTGTAAAATTGAGCAATTCGAACACGGGGCCAGGCCTGTAAATCGTCCATCTCCTCGTTCGCCGGAGAGCTTTATTGGTCGGTCTGAATCAATACCGCGGGCGATTTCACTTCAGTGACTAATTGATACACGCGTACACTTTGCGCGCGCCCCCCCCCCTCCCTCTTTCCTGCCTCTCTCTCTATATATACTCTCTGCGTAAAACTAAAATTCCGCGAGAGAGAGAGAGAGAGAGAGAGAGAGAGGGAGCTGGCCGGTGCACTCTTTAACGACTCTCGTTAAAGCTCGTATACCTTGAAACTCTCGGGATCACGCCTTTGTCGCGCCGGACAACGACAAGTGTACACGCGCGCATTGTATATACCTGCTCTCTCTCTCTCTCTGTCACGCGCACAACACACTCGCGACAGTCCACACCAATGGTCCGCACTATACACGCACTATATCCCCCGCGCGTCCTTCTCTTCTCTTCCTGTGCGTGCGCGACGTGTGCACACTCTATACTCCTGTGTACGCGTTTGTACACGTACGTATGTCGAACTGGGCGTAGGAGACAAAGCGGGAAAGGGGTGTAAAAAGGCCAGGCGCATAAACATTGTGTGCGTGTGGGTGTGTGTCCAGGGCTTTTATAGTTTGCTACTATTGCGTTATACGAGAGAGAGAGAGAGAGAGAGAGTAGCGGACGGCTCCGCGTTTTATACAGGGATAACGACGCTGGGGGGCGCCACTGCGCGCGTTATACACCCCTCTATAAGTGCGCGCATTCGTTGGCGCCGCTCACTAGTCTCTCTATCTCTTTCTTTCTCTCTCTCTCTCTGGCTCTCGTAGCCATCGACATCTCGCAATTTTGGGAGACGGGAGCTCACGCTCTCCTCTTTTTTGTTCTTCTAACAGAGCCGAAATTTTGAATGTCTACGCGAGTGAAAAGCTCGAAGGGAGCGACGAGAACGCGCGGAGAGGGAGAGCGCACACAACTAAGCTGAATACAGCAGGCAGCGGGGTATTAGGGGCTGAAGATTATATCGGGGCTCTCTCTCCTCTCGCAACTACGTCAACGATCGGACACGCTCGAGGCGCCCGCGTAATTATGACGCGCACATCTCTCTCTCTGTCTCGCTCCCCGGCTTATATGGATCGACGTGCATTGCATCGAGTCTGAATCTTCCCGTCATCCCCGCGCGCGATACACCTCCTGCTCGTCCGCCTATATTATACGCGCCGTTCTACCGGGTGTGATAGCTCTCCCAGCCGCCTCTTATCGGATCCGCGCTGCGCGCTCGGATCTTTACGGCACTGTCTTACTCGTCATCGCGCGCGCGCGTAGTACACACCTTATCATTCCCGGCGCAGAGCTTATATACGCGACGCGAGAGGAACTTTGCAAGAATTATTAAATTCCAAATGCATCCGCAGGGAGAGAGCGAGGGCTTTGAGCCTAGCTCCATCTGCGCCCCGAATAAATTCAAACTGGGAAGCCCGTCGACGTTTACGACGTCCATTCGTATATTACAGTCCGAGTTTGGACGCTACGGACTGTCAATGCCGCGCAAAGCTCTCCTACCTATCCACCCCAACGCTGTTATATTCGATAACAGGATGCAGGAGAGCGAGAGAGAGTGAGAGAGATATAAGCCAAGTCTGCGTTGCTAAGGGGGGATGGGTAATGCACGCGAATGTAAAGGTTTATGGCCAATATGGTGTATTTATTGGGAAGAGGCAAAAGCTCGACCCCTAAGGCTTTTATAATAAGTATAGATATATATGTGCGCGCGTATGTATGCGTATGTATTGTGCGTACAATATACATATACGTATGTATGTATAAAATAAGGTATACGCGAGAGCTTCGTGAGTATCGAGAGGAGGTCCTATCGCTCCTCTCTTCTCCGACAGGCTGAAGGTAATCGCATTAATATAAAAACAGTAAATCTCGCGAGTACAATAGGCTCCGGGGGCCAGACTCCTTTGCCCTCTCCTCCTCCTCCTCCTCCTCCTCTCGGGCGCGTCCGCTTAAGAGATCGGCGCGCGAAGTGTTCGAACAATGGCAGGCCGCTATAAACTTTCTTCTCTCTTTCGTCTCCTAGTAGCTCTTTTATTAGGTACTTAGTACTCCGACGATTGCTCGGCAGAGTCGCGAGGGACAACTTATATATAGGCTCTCTCTCTCGCTCTCTCTTTCCATTTGGACGATTGCGCGCCCGATATATCGATTCATAATGCGGATCTCCGGGATCTCTGGGCTTTGGGAGAGCTGCGTACGCGCGTTCCCTCCCTGTACACACACTGCAGCGCGTAAAGTATAATCCCAGTGAATATCAGAAGCCATAGCGGCGGCGGCGGCAGCGGCGGCGGCGCATATCAAAGCGACGCCGGACTTAATTCGGATGTTTCGACGGCGCCTACGGTCCAGCGACCCTTCACGCACGTATATTGATCAGAAGAGAGAGTGAGACAGAGAGAGAGAGAGAGAGAGAGAGAGGGAGAGAGGGGGAGAGGAGAGAGAGAGAGGGAGATGGAGAGCGACTGTCGAGAGGGAGCTCCGCCGCGCGCTACAGCATTTATTAATCGTTTAGCATACTTATGTGTATCTGCCTATAATATATATGCTAAAATCCGCTGTTGGGAGCGGGCTTTCGAGACTACGACTTATTTAGCTAACCCGCGCTTGCGTGTGTCCCCCCGCGCATGCGTGTATGTATATGTGTGTATATCAGTCTGGCGATACGCGTCGCGAGAGGAACCCAGTTTTTCATTTCGTCGGATTAATTGTCGGCGATCAACTCTCCTTTATCGAGTGTCATAAAACGAACCGGCGAATCACGGTTTTCCTCGTATATCAACGCGAGCGAATAGCACGCGCGCTGCACGATGCTTTATTACACGCGGCCGCGCACGTATATATATATATATATGCCACACTCGAGTATCTGTCCCTGCGGCTATACGATATGCCTATATACCTATACCCATACATACCCTTCACAGGGGGATGACGCTGCGCTCTTCTTTGACGAATATTAATTAACGCATTTTTTCAACTCTATACATATGTGCGTATACCTGCGCAGAGTTGACCCGTATACACAGCCTTTCGGCCGCAGAATCGTATCGCGAGAAATGCAGCGTTTTTCGGAATATTTCGGCATAATAAAAGCGCAAATCGACAAAGTCGTTTTAACGGAATACTCATCTCTCTCTCTCTCTCTCTACTCTCTCACTCTTTCGCAGCTTAGCTTCGACGTCAGCTCCAGAGGCTCGAAACTCCCGAGCTATATCCAGAGCCGTCAATTGTGCGTCATTTTAATGCGTCCGACGACGACGACGACGACGACGACAACGGCGACGAGATTTCAGGAACTTGTCTAGCGCCTTCCGAGCGAGCGATTTCAATTTTCGCACAAAGCCGCCTCGGCGCGCCGCGAGTGCGAAAATATTGAACGAGAGAACAGCCCCGTCCACCCCCTCCTTGCCTAAGTAGGTGGGTACTTCAACGGAGAACTTATTACCACCGCGACCATTTACTTTTTTCCTCTCTCTCTCTCTCTCTCTCTCTCGCTCTATATCTCCTCTACTCCTATGCACACGTACCGCGATAAATAATCCTTTATATTATCTAGCATTATATTTCTCGCACGTGCGCCGCGTTATTCGTCGAAATTTGGGACAGACGCCCGGTCTACGCTTGTAATTTCAGCCTGAGAATTGAAAGCCAGCGCCAAGTGTTCCGTGTGTACACATACAAGAAGGGTTGCTCGAAAGAGAGAGAGAGAGAGAGAGAGAGAGAGTTGGAGAGAACGTCGAACGAATTGTTTTGGTACGGGGTTAGCGGCAGGTCTTGGGGGGATAGAGGGCTACAAGTAGAAAGCCAGGAGAGACGGGGAAGTTTATTACAACTTAATGCGTAGAATTGTTGGCCCCTCAGTCGTCTCTCTGTCTCTCTCTCTCTCTCTCGCATTTGAATGTTGACGCTCTATATACCATCCTCTACTTGGGATCTCATCTCACGTAGACGCCGAGGATTTGTTGATCGTTGCGACGACGTACGAGGCCTAGACCTCACAAAGTATTATACGAATTATGCCCAGCTGTATATAGAACCGGTCTAGTATTCATCTTTTTCAGTCGTTCATACATATGCATGCAACCAATGACACCGATGCTGCGTCAATAAATCAATTTGACGCTTTTTACCTACATTTCTCGTACACTATCCGCTGGACAATCGTCAATTCGCTGAGTTCAAAAAACTGTTGCATTTCGCATCCTGCTAGAAAATATGAACGATGAATCAGCGATATTATCGTTGAGCCGATAGAAAAAATTCATCGCTGAGTTCATGCCGCAGAGATACAGTCAGAAAAAAATCCCGTAAGCAGCGTCGCGCGGTTGCAGGTCCGTTACATTTTTTTCTTGAAAAACACCAAGCGCGCTTTTAATTCCTCGGCGCGGCGGTTCATGCATCGCGCGCGCGAGCGATAAGAAGCGACTCGGATGGAAAATGTAGCTCAGTAGAGGAAAAGAGTAGTGCACTTCTTTTTTTTCCTTCTTGCGCCGGATGCGGGAGAGAAGAGAGCGATATCTACGTAACCCAGTTAGCGGTTTAGCGGCGCGCGTTATCGGTTTTATGAGTGTAAACCGTAGGCGCGTCCGCAGATAAAGTAAAGGTTACGAGCGCGATCGCGCGAATAATTTTTTTAGATCCTGCTCCGCCGAAAGCCCTCCCCCCCCTTCCCCTCTGCGCCACCCTCCTCGTTATTATGAAAACGTTACGCGTACGCACGCGCGATAGAGCCGCGCAATATGGAAGACGCAATCAATTACATCCCCGCGTTGGCCGCCGCCGCCGTATCGGGGCGAAACGCGCGCAATAACCGCGTCGATAAAGCGTAAGAATCGCGATGTAATATTTACTTGGGAATATATATGTATACAAGGGGGGGCCTGTGTCTGTGTGTGTGTGCGCGCAGCCCCCGAGAGCTGCGCCGCCGAAGAAAGTTGCGTGTGGCATATTCCCGGCGTCCGGGCGTATTACGGCTGGTATGCGCAGCAGTGGCGGCGGCGGCGGCACACAACGCACGGAGAGAGCGAGAGAGAACGCTGCAAACTTCTAATGTACAGGGCGTATAACAAAGTTGAAACGTCTATACTGCAGCCGACAACAAAGTATCGCCGAGCTATTAAATTAACGGCGCGCATCAACATTGAATAATTAATGCGCGGCTCACGTTGGCAAGGCTGTGTACGCACGAAGTCGATGCTCCTGCGTCATGCGCTTAATGTGCGACTAAGCGAGAGGGAGACGGAGAGAGGGAGAAAAAGAAAATAGTTGACATTTTCTTTCGCTGGTTGTCACTGTGTTGTGTAGCATGTTGTTGGATGCGTTGCGTGATTGGGAAAAGCGATAGCAAAAGGTTAAGAACCGAGGGGGTGGAGAAGTCAATTCAAAATTTGAAATTTACATGTAGCGTAATGTAATTGTAGAAGTAGAAATAAAAATGCAACAAACCAGGCGACCTGTGATTCTATGCGAGATTTCGAGTTTATGTTCTAATTGCTGAATAGAAGTGTACTTGGAATAATATAATTTTGCGACTGAAAGTGCAACGATTTAAAGGTATTAAAACAAACTTGAAAACTTATTTGTGAACTATACAGTAGATTAATTAAAAAGTGAAGAACAAACAGTAGCTTATAAGAGCAAATAAGTTCGCTTGCCATCTACCACACTGCCTTTTTCACGCCTTTACGTTATAAACAAAAAGGATTTCCTACTACTCTCAAATAATTCTTAAAAATTCCTGTTACTGCGAGATACTGTCAAAATAATTTTCGATGTTTAGTTTCTATATGATACAATTTAAAAAAAAAAAATTACTTTTTAAGAGCCAAGCAGTTTGTTACAAAATATATTTATACTGTTTCCGTTTCACTCCAGTTATCGCATTTCAGTGAAAAACGATTTCGACGTAAATGGACTTTCAGAATAAACTTTATCATCGGGATTTTTTCCGTAAAGCTTCAACATTTTTCGATGCGCGCACTATTTTTATGCTCTTTCCAAATGCATTCCCACGAAATCGCTTTTATATAAACGAACGCGTTTTCCAAAGCGCACTACACATATATATACACATATATTTTTAATACCTTTTTCCTCGGCAGGCGAAAAATCGGGAAAAGTCAGCGCAATTTATTTTAAAGTATATATATCCTCCGAATTACTATATATAGATTCAGCCGAGGGTTTTATTGTACGCAGCGTTAACCGAAACGAATGTGCGGTGACGGCGTCACAAGGCCAAGCGAATTTTTCTTCCCACACACAGGGTTGGAGTTATATCACACCCGGCACGAGTTTCGTCTAATATCCACAACGCGTAATAGAGAGATGAGCGCGCACGTGCTCCGAGTTATATTACGGCGAGATAGGAATTCGTAGCCAGAATCCAGATGAGGTGTGTACAGACAAATACAGTTACGGGCTCCGCGACTCCGATGACGGATTGGATAAGAGCCGCGTTTTGAGGGGATCCGTATACCCGAACCAAAGACAGAAAGAGAGAGAGAGAGAGAGAGAGAGAGAGAGAGAAGAAAAGTTTCTTAAGCCGGGCTAGGATGAATGGCGATGGATCGTGCGTATATATATAAGCGCGGGATATAGTGAGTTGAACGAGCTGCGATGAAGTTATTACGAAAGTAATAAACGTAAATAAAGTTCATCGCGCTGCCTGTGTACACACATAGACGTATACGTGTCATACAAACCGGTGTGTCAAAGTCGTCCAAGCAGACGCAGGAGCTCGCAGGAAATCCAAGCGCGTGCGAACGAGCGAATTTTTGCGTCTGTTCCCAACGCACACGCCGTGTAATAATGATCGGAAGCGCAAAAGTGCGCGATATTCAAAGCCGGCTTCCCTTTGGTCGAGCCGAGCGCGAATCGCAGCCGAGTGGCCGCCTCCACGAGGCAGGTAGCTGTATCCATAGACAGAGCATAGAGACACACACACACACACAGAGAGACGCGAGGTAGAGTTATATACAGATATAGAGCATCGCATCGCGCGGAGGCGTTGGTACCAGAGCGCGCGCGGGCTCTCTTGCTCTCTGGCAAGGTGCCAGAGCGCGCCAAGTGAAAGGAGAGAGAGGACACGCCCGCTGAAACTCGCTGCGCCTGCTCCGAAATCGCCGTTTCAATGGCGCTCTATTCAGCCGAGATGAGGGATACGTCCTCTGGGCGCCGCGAGGCCGCTTGATTTTTCCAACTTTTCGCCGCGGCCTCGGCAAACTTGTTTTTCACACAGCGCGCGCCGTATCGGATCAAAGCTTATAACGTATCTAGGCTCGCCTGTGTACACATGTATATATACCGCAGGTTGTGTATATACGTATACGCGCTGTGTATAGAAGCCCCCGCGCGGATGGCAAATATCGCGCGCGAGCTCGAAAAAAAATATCTTAAATTAATACGAACCGCGGCGAGAGCGAGAGGGAAGGGGGTAGAGTGAGAGCACGTGCTTTAGCAAACATTATCCGGCGCTTTCCGAGGGAAAATATTTGAATTTCCGCGCAGCACCGGAAATTATATTGCGTTGCGATTTTCCTCGCCGCGAGAGAACGCTGTATATACGCGCTCGCTCTCTTCTGATTATACCTCCGGCCGCCTCCGCCCCCCCCCCCTCCGACGGTAATGTTTGCGCTTGGCGAAAAATAAAATTCTGGATTTTTCGTTACGTGTGTTTTCCGAAAAACTCTCCGTCTGGTTTATTGCTTTAATTCGCTGAGCCGGAGATTATACGCTTTTTCCACCCTCCCGTATATATAATATTGCTTTTACCCCGGCTTTCCGATTATATATATAAAAAAAATACTGCAGCTGCCTTTTTTTTTAATGGCTCGAAATGCTTTAGGCGCGCCGGTGAAAAATGCGTGGTATCTTTTTATTATCCACGTACGTCCATATACGTATCTATACATACATGTATACAGTATACAGAGAATAACACGCGGCTATACAGAGAGAGAGAGAGAGAGAGAGAGAGAGAGAGAGAGAGAGAGAGAGAGAGAGAGCGAAGGTAAATATCGTTAATCAGATTATACGCGCACAAGGCGCGCAAATCTCCTCGAGCTTTATTCAATATCCTCTTCGTTCGCGTGTATTATACTATATAGGTACTATAAGTATACTAGATATACATATATATGCGAGCCGAGCCGACTTGAAAAAAGAAAGAAGAGAGGAGCGAAAGGAGCGAATGAGGTAATGCATGCATAGGTCATGCGTTAATCCTCCTAAAGTAGCCCCGCCTTATAACTCGCCCACCCTCCCCCTGCCCCCTTCATCCGCGCACCCACGCGCGAGAGCGTTACGAGCCTCAGCGCGTCTCCATAATTAAGGACGAGAAACAAGAACAATCGTAATGTTCGCAGAGAGCGCCGTGAATTTCGGAAGCGCTTATCAATCATTAACAGCGAGAGCTCGTCGTTTACGAGCCGGCGTGTATACGTAGTCGCTCGATGATTGGCCATTGCGCGAGCGCGAAACTTCACGCGTATACGATCACGCATGTAAGTACTTACCCAGACTATCTCTCTCTCTCTCTCTCTCTCTCTCTCTGTCTCGCAGAGAGATTATTATACAGGCGGTGCCCGACGAGGCTAATCGCCGCCGTATAAACTGCAGCCGATAACGGGCGTATTATTAATAATCGGTGCGTATATAACGGCGTGTATATATATATATATACACGTATGTGAAGTATTAAGTGCGTTTCATTGCTCGAAGATGATGACTTACCTCTGCTAGTACCGTCGGGTCCGCGAAGGATGGTGCACTCCTCTATTGTTCCGAAAGCAGTGAATAACTGTCGTACATCGTCTTCTGTCTGTTGCTTGCTGAGCATACCCACAAACAGCTTACGGTCTGAGGTGGAATGGCCGTCGTAGGTGTGAGCGTCGCGACAGAGATAAAAGAAAACAAAAAGAGAAAATACGGCGATTAGTGATAATCGGGCGATCGCGAAACCAGCGCTTCGATAGCGATCGTTATTAAGTAATGAATATATATATATATAAAAATAGTGAGTGAAAATAAAGAGAGAAAGAACGAAAACGAAAAATATGAAAAAAAAGTAAAAAAAACCAGAATAATAAAGAATGAGAAATCAAAAAATCTGGCGGCTAACACCGAGAACGACAAAGTTACACGGTTACACCACAGCATCCACCATCCTAAGGGTTATATGAGGGACAGAGGGCTTTGTTTTAATAGAAAACATAACAAACGGAAATTGTAAGAAACAAACGGAATAACACAAGAGTATATATATATATATGAGGAAAATAACATGTGATGATGACAATGATAAATCATAAATAAAGTATGCATATATATAAATATACATGTACGTATGAACAATCTGTCGGGCAC
This sequence comes from Philotrypesis tridentata, assembly GCA_018906965.1. Taxonomy (NCBI): domain Eukaryota; kingdom Metazoa; phylum Arthropoda; class Insecta; order Hymenoptera; family Pteromalidae; genus Philotrypesis; species Philotrypesis tridentata. The sequence continues at coordinate 4,927,451 of JACCIB010000002.1, forward strand.
ACTTTTTTTTACGCCTATACGAATGGCAGGTGCAGGAGAGATTGTATCGCTCGTATATTATGCGCACATATATATATATATTTATATAATCACGCTCAAAACTGTACATCTAACACCATAACGGGTCGGCACGTGTGTTCTGGCATTAATACAAACGAAAAAAAAGAGTAACGGAAATGAAAAAACGTACACTGCGGAAGAAATCCATAAATATATAACGATCAAATAAAAGTATGGTATATGTAAGCATGTAATGAATGGAAACACAAAGTTTTTTAAGTATTAAAGACACAACAAAAATGTATGAACGAACATATGAACGTATAACGAAAAATAACGACGAACATAAAACGAAAAACAAAACCGAAAAAGGAGAAAAGAAAATGAAAATAAAAAAAGTACAAAAGGGGTGAAAGAGGAAAATCAATAATTGAATGTGAATTGTAAGAACAGTCATGAATAACCAAGCAGTCAATCAATCAATGACAACCTACGACCTAAGCCACAACCCGAAGAGAGAAACATAATAATGGTCAGAGAATGAACGGGAACACGCGGTTTACCGGGCGGGACGATAAGCGACTCACTACTAATAAATATGCCGAGTTCTCGCCACCCTCGTCGTGCACAGCTCGTCCTGATGACATGTCTCCTTTTTTTTTTTACTTTTCCATTCTTCTGTCCCTCTCTGTCTCTCTTTTGTACTGGCTCTCTTTCTCTCTCTCTCTCTCTCTCTTTCGATGCTAATGTGGAATTTACGAGCGCACGCATATGGGCTGCGCTGCGGAGAGAACGCGAGCAAAGTGTAAAACGCTAACGTCCCATAACGGCGAAATTCGTTTTGCGCTCTGACTCGAAAATGGCGAGAACTCGGGCGGCGGTGCTGAATATAGGCGACACTTCTTAAGGGTCATCACACGCCAGTTAATATATACGTGACAGCGATGCTTATCAAAATAAACGACTGCACTGCAGTTATTTCTAATTTTCTGCGCTTCGCGCACTCTGCTATATTGGTTGTATGAACTTTCGGAAGGAAAAAAGGGGCGCGCGAAGGTATATAATATGTTTATATGCGCAAGCATATATATATATGTATATATATGTATGCGGTATAGCTTCGCGCGCCGGCTTTTCTTCCTCCCATTCGTGTGCAACTGTGGAAGAGCTGATTCGCGTATACGCATATATATAGGGATTGGATAGTAACAACGGATACGACGTCCGTTGTGTAACGTATTCATTTTATTGCACTATCCAATAGCCGAGTATACAATGTTTATAGAGTCAGCGGCGAATGGGCTCTTCCATCATTGACGAATGTCTTATCTCGCTAATCTTGTTCTAACTACATAGGCCTGATTGGGTGGTTCGCTATATACACGGAATGAAATTTCGCATTTTTAAATCCAATTGGTTTTATTCTTAGTTTATCGTCATATTTTGACTTTTCTTTCAATGCGTATTATTAGAACCGTCGGAGAGAATTTTGATGCACATAGCTATAGAGCGAGTTTGTTTTGTTTGTTTTAGAAATACCTGCACTGTATAATAATAATAATCACAATATATAATAGTAATAATAATGATAATAATATATAAATAATAGAATTACGTCTATGTATTCGGTTAATCTTAAAATCATACGGCGATGTAGAGTGTGTTAATATCGTGATGTGTTAGTGTGTGCATGTGTTGCTGTGTGTGTATGATGTATTAGACGTGCCTAATATATATGTGTGAGTGATAATATTGTGGCTATAGTAAGTGAGGGAGCTCGACTGTATTAATAAGGAACGTAACAAGAATCGGCAGGGATGTAATTAATAGAAAAAACTTGGTTCAAAAACAAAACAAACGCCACGAGTCTAGGCACAGACAAGGTATAGTAATGTATATAATAATATAATAATAATATATGTATAACTCACATCATAATTAGAATAAAAGATATACATATTTACAAAAGTGGTATATATATAATATATATAAAAACACATCGACAACGAACGAGACAATACATTCAACGAGCGAGCCACTATATGGTCACAGCTGTATATAGAAAATAGAGCGGACGTGTGTGGTGATGGTATAGTGGCATGATTGAATTCGGCTGCGAGGGTGTGTTGTGTTGTGAGGTGGTGTTGTGTGCGTGCGTGTGTTTCTGTTGTTCGTGACGTGTCGCTTTATTTTTTTTTTTTTTTGCTCTGGGGAACGTTACGCAAGGACAGGATGTATATGTATACACGGCAGCTCTACTGTTTATACTGATTAATAATAAAGTATAGTCGGATGTATATAAATATACTAACGTAAGAAAGTGATCGTGAAAAAATATATAATATCCTTGATACAAGTTTGCGCCGCAAAAAGGCAGATAACAGAAAATAAACTCTACGGGCACAAAATCTATATGGCTGCGAAAATTCTGAATATTAAAAAAATACAAGTTTGCAGAGCAGTGAAAAATGTGTGTATATAATAAAAAAAAAATTGTAGCAACCGAGATGTATCGAACGAGAAGCTGGCTCATCTCTCTATTATGCAAAAAAGAGTTATATATTATAAGAGAGCAAAAAAGTCTAAATATAGTTGATGAAATTATCGTGAGGATGTGTAGAGGTAGGAGGAGGAGGAGCGTGTGAGGAGCTGCAGAGGTTATAGAGTCTTCTTCGTTTTTTCCATCGTGGGACACATTAGCGAGGAATGAGGGGAGAGCGAGAGAGAATGAGAACGAGAATGAGAGAGAGATAGAGAGAGAGAGCAAAAGAGAGAGAAAGAGAGAGAGAGAGAGAAAAAGAAGAGAGAGAGAGAGAGAGCAAATGAAAAAAGTTCCTCGCGTGACGAGATATCAACATATATAATACATCGCTCTCCTCTCCACCCTCCAGCCCTTCTCTCTCTCCTATAATACAGTATACCGTATAGAGGAGAAACATGAGGGTGGCAAAAACTAGGTAGACGTGTATAGATCACAGTGGTATAGTTGTTGTGGGTTGTCGTGAAGGTTGCATAATATGGAGTGTCGGTTTTGGTGCTCTCTGGTAATGTCTCTCGTTTTTAGTTATCTTTGTGACCAAGTAAAGTATATAATTGGATGAGTCTTTCTCCAAGTCTCTCACTCGTTCTCTCTCGCACGCTCTCTCGCTCTCGCTCTCTCCCTCTCTCTCTCTCTCTCTCTCTCTCGCTCTCGCTCTCGCTCGCTTTTGCTCGCTCGCTCGCTCGTTTTACGTGTGGGACAGTAAGATATTGAGGAAGCGACTCTCTAGCTATCTCCTGGAAGTCGAAGTTACCTTCGCAGCGGCCGCCACCGGTGCCTCCTACTTCCAGAAGATGGCACTGGCGCTCCCGTCGTCCATCATGCACTCTGTAATACAGAAGAGAAAAACAAAGAGAATGTAGGCGTGGCCTCTCAACGTATATATCAGCCACACTGATCTGCTGCACTTTCTTTCCTTCCTTCCTTCCTTCCTTCCTTCCTCTTTTCCTTTTTCCTCTCCTTTATAAATTTTTCCACGCGCATTCGCGCGTTTCATTTCTTTCTCTCGCTCGCTCCGTATATATTTCTATATATATATATATACATTGCATATATACATGGATGTATATACGTGCGCATGTGTGGCCTGATACATATTTATCAAAGGAAAGACTCTCTTTTCGCGAACGAGAGCTGTGACACGCTCTGCGGAAAGAACGGCTGCCAGACACAAAAAAAAGCAAAAAAAATAAGCATCCTGGTCAGTATATGTATGTATATATTCTAAACACATGAGTTTAGTTCCTCGTCTACGACAGATATATTAACCAGTGTTAAATCATATGACGTTTCTTTCTGTGTCTTTTCGCCGGCGTGTGCGATTTCAGCCGCGTAAAGACATCCGCAGTAGTACAGCTCACAAGAGAAAGAGAGAAAGAGAGAGAGAGCAGTGCCCCACCGCCCTCTCCTGCGATATTAATAATATTGCAATGATAATAGTAATAACACAGTCTCTGGCTATTTCTGTTTGGACAATGTGTAATACATCACATGGTGTTGTTGTTGCTGCTGCTCCTCTCTCTCTCTCTCTCTATCTCGTGCGTGTAACCCTCGTTTCACTGGCCCCCGGTGATATGTATATTTGTCGTATATATAGTGTATCCATGAGCGTTAAAAGCCGCGGGCAGGATAAATTGATAGTGTAGGACGTTTCTCTCTGTTTACGTGACGCAGCGTCTATCGGTTATGAGTTTTTTTTTCAGTTCATTCCCGCACTCGCTATGCGGCGCGGTCCTCCTTTCGTTCGCGACATTCGGTGCGGTTCACTCGTAGCGGACAACGAGGATCACGAAAATATATGGGAGAAAATGCGACTGCTATTCCAAAAGCAATGAAAACGTTGGGACTTGTGCAGATAGGCGAAGAAAATAAACGAAAGCGATCGGGACCAGCCTTGGAAAAAGAGCAAAAAAAAAAAAGAAAAAACGACGAGAACCTCGAGGCTCGGATATTCATCAGCATAAAGCAATAATTGGCTGCGCACCGGAATCGATGCATAAATCGCTCTCGTCGAGATGGACTGACTAGAAAGAGATGGATCCAACAACTTATCGGGAGAGATTCTCATTAATGTTAAATTCGATCAGCTCATCCGAATCCTGAAGTTTCCGATATACAGTTGATTAAAATACGACGATTTATCGACGCATAAATCCAAAAGAATTGGATTTTCGCACTTTTTTCCGCGAAGGAGAAAACGAAGAAATCCCTGCGCCTTCTAATTGGCGCATGTCATTCCTCGCGAGTAAGAGATGAAAGAGGAAGCGCGAGGGGAAAAAATTGGACCTTTGTCGCGCGCGCGCGCAACTGAAAGTGTTAACGCAAGAAAGAGCTCACACCCTCGAGGGAAATTATGTGCCCAGGGAGTTGGGCAAAGTTTCCTTCGAAGCCTCAAAATCAAATCCCAAGACGACGGCATCTGACGTCCAAATGGATCGAGTTTTCGCGTCGTAGAAAAATGGGCTTATTCACTTTGATGCCTCTCTCTTTCTCTCTCTCTCTCATCCACACACATACACGTACTCTCGCATTTTTTCACTCCCCCCACTGGCGCCTGTTAGAGAAGGACTCTACTTATTTAGGCGACGTAAAGCGACCCACATAGCATGAAATATTTCGTGGCGTTTGAATAAAATAATTCAACCGAATGTGTCATACATATTTCAAAACAATACGTGGAATATTAACGTGACGACTAATGCGAAATCTTTTATCGTGAATTATTTAAGATGGCAAGCCCAGCGGTGAATATTTAGCGCAACTCTAATTAATATTTATAACACCGAAATGTTTTGAACGCATTCCGTAAAAAGTTGCTCGTATTCATTTTACAAATATCCCACTGCAACGCTGATCCAATTAATCAAATTATTCTTGAATGTATCTTCACAAAGTTGCGAGAATGTTCGAATGTATTTTTTTTTTTTTTTTTTTTTGAAAATTTATGAAATATTTCCACCAATATATTTCTCTCGGAATGTCTCTGATATTATTACGATTTCAAATCTTTTCGAATATTTCACGCCGCGCGCGGAATGGCTGTGGAAAGTTTTATTTGGAATGCCGGACAAACTACCACTTTTATTGCGTATTTTATTAACCTGCAATAGATACGAGAGCAATTTCGAATATATCCATGAATTTTTTTACATTTCTCATTCACGCAACGCTCATGAATTTTGAATTCGTCCCATTTTTCCTCTCCCTCGCACCCTCCTCAATGATGCGACGCCGAAGGTGAATAATGCAGTTTCATCAGAAAAGATTCAAAATGTGCGTGGTCCAGATGCGTTGGGTCGATAAAAGATAACTTTCTCTGTTTACTCGATAGCGGAGTCGATCGATATAACAAGTAAAACTCGTCCCTATTTCATGTAGAAGACAGCGAGAGAAAGAAAGAGAGAGAGAGAGTGAGAGAGGGAGTAAGAAGGGGAGGGGGAGAGAGGCAGAAAGTGAGATCGAAACTTATCTACTTGCTCCGGAGCGTTATCCAGCCGAATTATCACTTGGTGCCGCGAGTTTGTTCAACTTGGGGGCTTTTCAAATCTGGAGCCGCTCCTGGACTCTCTCTCTCTCTCTCTCTATCTCCCTCCCTCATTCCGGAGAAGTTAATGCCGGCGAGGGAGTTGTTTCTGCAGCCGTCTTTCGCGCGCGTAAGGAAGATCCGATACCGAGGGGATTTCGACGAATCCCCGGGATGGATGCCTGCGAGCAATATACCGACGAGTTGGAGGAGCAGTCTAGGGTCTTAGCGAATTTTTAATTTCGGACTGCTGCGTTGCTGCTGATTAGGGAGGGTATAGGAAGGAAGTTTTCGAGAACGATTACTGGCTGCGATATCGCCCATCGCTGTGTATATATCGCCGAGTTATGTATATACGTACGAACATATACCTCGAATAAGCTGCCGAGAAATTTCTAATGCACGAGAGCATTTTTGGGGCTGAATATATATATTGATTAAAAGAAACGACGCGCACGATTAAAAAGCAGGCAATGAAAATTTGATTCGAGTCCTTAGGCTAATACGACGTAATGCTTTAGAGGAAGGGAGAAAGATCCGTAAACGATGTAATTAAGCCAAAGGCGAGAGAGAGAGTGTCGTTAGCTTGGAAAAAGCCAAGCGATTCTCTCCCTCCCTTTCTCGCGAACAATGAGGAGTCGGCAGGATGTCGCAGAGAAGAGGTATGTGTCGCGTGTATATAGCTGCAACTGAAAGGTGGGAGGTTCGTCGGCTTTTTGTCAAGCAAGAGATAGTTCTTTCGGTAATTTAGCACTGTCAGCCAATGGCACTGCTACATTAACCGTCAAACTCAACCCTCCTTCCTCGTGTCTCCTCTCTCTCTCTCTCTCTCTCTCTCTCTCTCTCTCTCTCTCTCTCGCTCTCCCCCTCACTCTGCAGTGGAGTAGCAGTAGTTTTTCTCGGACAACTATAACACTGCAGTTTCCGCTGAGTCGCAGAGAGATATATTGTCTGGGGTGGGCGAAAATCCCTACCTTGCCGACACGGACATTAGATATTCCAGAGAACAAATCTGCACAGAATACAGAGAATCGAGAGCATTGTCAGTCAAGCTAGATCCAAAGTGCCGTCCTTGTCGCTTTATGTAATGTTGCCCAAGTTCAGTAACCCTCCCCTCAACTGATTGAACCCTCTCTCTCTCTCTCTCTTGCACGCACACAGAGACGCACACATCCCTAGGATACATCATCTACATAGGCATACACGAAGAAGGAGAGGCGGTGGATCACTCTGCCGCCTGCATCCGCGCACGTCAAGGCTTTGTGGACCGGAGATTACAATGGCATCTCCTCCAGATTAGCATATGAATTACGGAGCTCTCTCTCTCTCTCTCTCTCTCTCTCTCCTCCCCCTTTGCTTTCACCCTCCACCACACGCAGCTTAGCTATATTGTGCTCTAAAGGGAGACAGACCGAGAGAGAGAGAGAGAGAGAGAGAGAGAGAGAGAGAGAGAGAGAGAGAGAAAGTGCCATCTGCCTCTAGATAATGCGATCTCGAGGAGATATCGAGGAGAAGAGTTATGCGGGCTCGATGGCCCTCTGCACTTGCCGCTCGAGGGATATACCGAAGACGCGAGCGAAGGAGGTAATAACGCAACGATGCGGGTGCGAGGATTCTTTATCCGGTTTTCTCGACGGACCTTCTGTGTCCTGTATACTGTGCGTCTACGTGTCTCTTGACTACATACGTGTGTACGTGTGTATACGTGTGAATGTGTGTGTGCGTGGGTGGGTGTGTGTTTCGAGACGCCGACGGAAAAAAAAACGTCTGCGCGCGACTATCGCCAGAGACGAAGAAACATGTCCCCTGCGCTTTTTTTTCGAGTGTCTTTTTTTGCTCAGCACTATATGTCTCTGTCAATTCGATTCTCAATTTGGAAAAACTCTCCTCATTATAATCTAATTGCCAATTGGATTTTTCTTCGTTCCGTGAGGGTTCTACACTCTTTATCGCGAAGGTATATATATATAATTATTACGTGTTTTCTGGTTGTAGAACCTTGTACTGTCATATATTATAGTATATATTGTTTGACGTTATCGTATAAGCGTCCTCGTGAGTAATGATGTACACCTCCGATAGGCTCTCGATAGTTTGTCTCGTCGCATCGTTATGATACGCAATTTACAGCTATATATATTTACAATTAACGCACATACATGTCCCCGCCAGAGATATATCAATTTGATATATAAGATATAACGTATATATAATATATGTGGTATAATCCTTGGTTTGCATTAACTTAGCATTAAAAGAAATTATTTTAATATCAATAGTATATGTCTATATTCATAAAAATAAAGTAAAAATATAGTCGAGGGGGTGAATGCACTTGTGAATGACCAATTGAGTATGTGTATTAATCACTGACACGTTATATAAGTATATCAACAGCTACTGTAATATTTATCCACGACACCGACATTGCTAAAGTTTCTCGCGCAAGTTTGTGTACATCGTTCTAATACAAAGATGTAATAATAATAATAATAATAATAATCGTTAAAAAATAAGAATAATAATAACAATAATAATGATAGTAATAATAATAATAAAATAATAATAAAAATAATAATAATGATGTCTAAAGCTGACAACTAATACATTGCACAGAGTATATAGTTATAGTAGTATATATATAATATATATGTTAGTTATGTAATGTAATATTTTGAATATGAGCATTATACGTGTTAGGGTGCAGTTTTACTTACAGAGATTAACTTGACATCGAGATATACAGCGTGCCACGTAATATATAATATGTATATATACACGCATTTGACAGATAATAGAGAAGATATGCACGATAAATATAGAGAAGATATATAAGTAGACGATAAGTAGAGGTATACAGGACGAAATAGCAAATGTATAAGAGAGGAGAACGTTTGAGTCGTACGGTTGCTTTTCTTTTTTTTTTTAGTTCATTACAAATGAAATCGTTAGATTTTTTTTGCTACTGCACACAGCTATTGGAGAAACATACCTCGGGAGTGCTTAAGCGCACGCAGTCATCGTGAGAGGCCGAGTTAAGAACGTGAGAGATCAGAACGTATGATAATGACGATGCAATGGTATACGTTTGTTTATATGTATAGCTGCGAAGATCGTATACATATAGGGTAAAGATGATGCATATATACGTGGATATGCGTAGATGTGTACAAAGCGTACGTGCGACTTGCAGCGAGAGATTATTACGGTACGGAGCGAAAGAGCGAGACGCTCGGAAAAGTCGCCCCGGCGCACGTGGCGGTATGTGTCGTATATAGGTATAGACGACGAGGACGACGTCGACGACGACGACGACGACGACGACGACGACTTTGCGGACGATGTCGGCGGTGGCGGACGACTGTTCATTAACCAGTGCACCCACCCCCTGGATATCTAGTATCTCGTATTTCTACAATCTCGCGGCATTTCACTGCCACTACTGCCGCCGCTACGGAGCGTCCCCGGCTACTCCTTCCATCAGGCTTCTGTACTTCTGCAAGAAAAGTATATATCGTCGTACGAGTGTGTCTCACTGCAGCGTCTCTCTGCGTGTCTCTCTGCCTGACTCTGTGTGTGTGTATTGTATGCGTGTGTGTATGTAGCGCGTATGTACGTGTGTATGTGAGATGGTGCTTGCCATGTACTTATTTACGGAGGAGAAAACCGCCGAGTCACGATCGTTCATCCGCGACTAGCTTGCTATCTATCTCGCTCCTCGCTCTCTCTGGATGCGTTCCAGCGAGCCGGGAGATACCGAGTCGAGACAAGAAGAAAGGACTATTTGGGGTAGTAGTAGTATAGCCGAGGGAAGCTCTCGCGCCCTGTCCTATTTAGGACGGAGCGATTTGTGGCTGTATATATATCTGCTCGGTGCTCCCCCAACAGAACTTTCTATCTCCCTTTCTCTCCCGCTCTCTCTCTCTCTCTCTCTCTCTCTCTCTCTCTCTCTCTCTCTCTCTCCCCGCCTGCGACTATCGTTTTATATGAGTATTGATCGCTCATGTGCTCGGAGACGTTGTTTCTTCAAATTTTCAAAGTCGAATTTTCGTGCGAGAAAAAAGAAACAGGGAAAGAACGAGAGGAGAAGCGCGAGCTGAGAAACAGAGATGACGAGGATAAAAGGCAGCGAAAAGCTCACGCGGATGAACGATCGTGTCTACACCAGTGGAGTGCGGATTAAACTATATATTATACGCTCGTCGTGTGTACCTCCGGCCATATAACCTGTGCTCTGCAAGTAAACTCTGTTAGATGTTTATAACGGGGCCGGACTTTATGCGCGCGGCCACTTCTCGCTTTTCTACAGATTATCCTCTCGTATTATATATATGGTTGTATATATATGTTTATATATATATAGAGAGAGATATATGTATCTATATATATGGCATTTTATATAAGAGTGCATGATTTAGCGGATCGATCGCGTGTTCTCACCTCCGCGGTTTTCACTGTCCGCCGGTTTCACTTGGATAGGACGGTTCATCTGCAACAGAAGAGAAAAAAATTTACAGATTAGCTTTGCCTTTGAGGTTATGTTCGCATTCGTGTGGCTGGGGAAGAGACAGGGGGGGGGCGGGAGGAGTGGGGTTACCCGGTCGAAATACGTCGTCAACGCGACATCTTTCAATCTCTCCGTATAAAGTAGTAAAGGCTTGGAAAGAATAATCTGGAAATTTCGAGCAACTGCTTCCGCTTCTCCGATGGGACTGGACCGCAACGGTCCGCCTCCTTCTTTGCACTATATAATACAGTGCTTTGGGAGCAGAGAGCTTGTGAATGATTCATAACGCGAGGGACGTTCCTTTCGTTTGCTGCGCGTCCTCCTCGTCCTCGCGCCTCCTTTCTCTCCCTCTCCTCCCCCCCCTCTCTCCGATCCTCTCGACCTACATACGAGAAAGAGAGACAGATAGAGGTTAGGTTCACCCCGCCTACTCCTACGCTCGATCTTTTTCCTTATTTACTTTTTTCTCAAATTGCTTCGCTTCTTATCTGGAGTACCTCTATATACACGGGATTCTGGATTGACGGCTGCGCCGAGAGCTTCTGCTGCTGTTCGCGTGCAGTTGCGAATCTCGTCTTTTTTTTTTATTAAATCGGTGATAATATTATTGAAATAAAATGAGCGCTAAAATAAGTCGGAAATTAATTCCCTTGCGTGCGCCTGAAGAAATTAATTCGCCAAAGGTGTATTTAGGGGCCTGGGCACAGGTGCACTTCTGGCTCGTATACTGAACGGGAGGCCCTCTAGCGTCGGTTCTATATACTGGAATGGAAATCCCAGCGACTCCACAATACCGAAACAATCATCTCGACACCGTATACAGAAATTCCATCGAACGACTTGAGCTCTATCCATTCCCACGTATTATAGGAAGAAAATTACATTCGGTTCGATCCCAATCATCCATTCTCCTCGGCATAATAGTCGCCTCTACAACACTATATACCACCGATCTTCCCCTCCTGCAATTTTCACAGAGCTGTACTCTTGCGTATTATATCTGTCTTATGTGCATTTACACGCATACACGTTCAGTCGAGCTCGGTGTATGCATGTATATAGTTGTCGGGATAAGAGAGAGAGAGAGAGAGACTCGCTATCCGCAAATTCATCCAGCAATTATGGCATTAGTTATTCCCCGGGACAGTGGTGGTAGTACACTAGATACCTGCTGCCTGCAGGGTCAGTTGCGTCGCGCAGGAAATTAAACTTTGAGCCGCTTACCGCTCGGACGTCTCGTTTGTTGTGCGGCCGGCGTTGTCATGGGGAGCTGACGAAGGCGCGCTAAATATACCGCGAATTATCCGTATATACGCTCTCCTATTCTTTCCCTCTCGCGCTAGCCGCGCGCATCTCGCCTGCGTGCTCGCAAACTTTTATCCCCGGCTTTCTGCTATAGTGTACAACTCTAATCCACGACTGTATATACATACATTATGTACGGACAAGCGCTCGATACAGCTTGCAAAAACAATCGCGAGTGCACGTATTGTTTAGCCGAATTCCGGGATTGGACGTACTCCCTGAACGCGACGTCGTCACCTGATGCCGCCGATGGCGTTTACATCGGGACACTGCTGCAGCCCTAAACAAGAGAGCGAGAGAGAGAGAGACTCTCGGCCGGTGAGTCCCAGAGGAGGATCGGAATATTACGACATGATCGACGTAAACGTCAGCGGCTGTAGTGCCGGTGGTGGTGTCCGAGCTCGAGGGACACCCAGCCCAGTATACTGATTGTCCATCGTCGGTCAGTCGTTCAATCGAAGCGCGATATACAAGCGGACACCGATGTTACATGACAGCGGCTATTAAAATGAGGACGGATCATGCCGGCCTCGGCGCAGCTATATACACCGCGAGATCGGCGAAACGTGATTATTTAGCGGCGCAGATATATATATATTTGAATTTCCCGCGCGAGCCGCAAGCTTTTTCCCCTGCACCGCGCTGACAGCGCGGCCGGACGCACGAGATACGCCGGCATTTCGAGCTGCGCGGCCTCAAGCGGCTCGAGCGCTCGCTCAGGCCGTATGTGCACTAAAGCTACACTACGAGTCAGTCTCTCTCTCTCTCTGTTTCTCTCTCTCCTCTCTCTCTCTCTCTCTCTCTCTCTGTGCTATCGATCGGGCAAGCGCCGCGCCCGCCTCGTCAAGAAGGATGGCAATAAGCAAATGTGTTTGCCCAGGCGTCCGGTTCGCCCGACGCTCGAGCAATTAATTAAGCTCTATTATCTCTGCCGACCACCAGCACATCGCGCGCGCGCGCGCGCGCTGCAAGTCGCGAGATGTAAGACGATACAACTCGTAAAGAAGGAGAGGGACGACCTTATTATACGCTTGCCCTATACGTATATCTGTATATATGTGTAACATACGTATAGATGTACAATATATATATATATATATATATATTATATACGTGGTGGTGGATACGAGCACCCCATACAGCCAAGTGTATACGCGCGCGTGTGCCGTCTGCGCGCGACCCGTTTTCTTGTCCTTATTGTATATATATAAGAGATGCTCGATAAAAAGGCCCGTGTGTTTGCTTTCACTGCGCGCCACCGTGCCGCCGTATATAACACGTAAACGTATATATATATACGCATATATACACAGCTTCTAAGCGCGTTTCGTGTAATTTTAGATAGTGCCCTCTCCCGCATTTTTTTTCTTTTTAATTACCTCTCTCGCGGCTTTCTATATATATATCGTCGGGAAGATCTAAACGCCCCCTCCCTCCCCTCCCGTGTGTTTTTCGGGGCGAGTGTATAATTCATCGCCTCGCGGCTCGTCACATTAATTTCTAAGCCCAACGTACACACGCACGCACGAGCACCGCAGAGTCCGTTCCGTCCCGCTGTAAGCGAGTCTCCGTATCTCGATGTACCGTATACGCACGTATATATACAACGTAGAATTTGCACGAAGCGCTCGTGTATCGCGATAAGACGCGCGGGAATAATATACGCATTCGAGATTTTTTCGCGCGCAGACGCGGGGAACACGCGAAACGAAGGGAATAAAAATTGACGAATAAATATATACGTATATACATATACGGATGGGGGCGAGCGCGCGCCAGAGAGAGAGAGCTCGTAAAAATTTTCGTTTATACCTTCGACAAACGCGTATAGCGCCGCGTCTGACAGGCACGTCTCCGCCCGTCAAGATACACGTCGAGATATATGCCTCTCCGCGAATACGACGCGTGTCAACGCGCGGTTGGCCTTTTTTTCCCGCGCGCGACGCGCACATACGGCATATATATATATGCGAGCAGGGAGAAAAATCCAGAAAGCTTTGTCGAGCTCTCGCGCGCGATAATGATGAGATATCGCGCGCGCGCGCGGAAAATGTATTCGCGCATTTCACGCGTAGCAGCGGCGGCAGCTCGATCCGATGATTTTATTTCGATCGAGTTTTTCCGCGATTTTATCGAGAAAGAGCGAGCGAGGGATGGAGCGCGAGAGCTATAGAGAAAAAAAAGGAGAGGAAACCGAAGGTACAGCCCGGGAAATGGAAAAGGGCCGGACAGCTCGGAGAATGAGTCGACATTATCGTGTCCGTCCCGCAATATACGAAAAGGAGATTGCTGTAGCGCAAACCTCGTGCCGCGCGCGACAAATCCAATCCGTGTGTCTCTCCTCTCGAATTCGTTGTCGGCGCGTCGCTCGCTCGTCGTACTCGTCGTCGTCGTCGTCGTCGTCGCCGCCGCCGTTCGCTGCAGCAGTCGCCCGCCCGAGGCTTTTCATTTCAGTTTGACGATTCGATTCGAATCGACGCGCGCCGACTACTCTCGCGACGACGACTCGTAATTCGCGCCTCGCGACTTTTATCGCCGAGCACTAAGTCGAGTAACGACTCCCACGCTAGATTTCTGATTTTCTTCATAAATTCACCGCCGCCGACGCTCAGCCCGACGTCACACATACACACGGAGACGGACACACATCGTTCTCCCATCTTCCTCGTGAATATTCGAGGACGTCGAGGACGTTTCCTCCTTCAATTTCCTCAGCGCGCGTATAATGTATATGTATATATATAGCCGCGTCCGTCAATCGCGCGCGGCGCGAAGGGAAAAAAATGAATTAAACGACCGGTTGTAGAGCCGGGGAAAATCGATCGCGCGATGTGAAATTCATTTCGGGCGGGAAATCCGATTGGGTAACAATTACAAGACGCGCGCGTTTCATTGACCCGACACGAGAGCAGTTCTCTATTTTAAGAGATGCGCGCGGCTGAAGAGGCTGTGTAAGCAAACGAAATTCCTGTGAGCCATGTGGCCCGATCGGTGCTGTTGTATACACTATATACGAGAATACGCGCGTATGGCATATTATAGACGCGCCTACACGTACGAGACTCGAGAAAGATTCTCGGACTTGAAAATTCAATCGCCTGCCTATATGTATATATATCGGACTTGTTCGTACAGTCTCTATGTAATCGCTGTGCTACAAAGTAATGAAATCGCTTGTTCGGTTTTTCTCGTCCTGCATATTGCATACATTGCGCGCATGATACGCGGCCGATAAGATCAAATTACACGTGTTCGTGCAGCTCATTGCTTTGATCAAACAAATTACGCAGTCGGACTTGCAATAGAAAAAAAAGCGCGCGTAACGAGGAGAGCTCACTCGTGCGACGACTTATCGAAAAATATTTCGGAAAAAAAAGAGACGAGAAAATATATTTATAAATATTTATTGACGCACAGTCGGTATGAAGCGTCGGCGGAGGAGGAGGGGGGGGGGGCAGTGGAGACCCGCACACGGTCGAGTCGAGGGTTCCAACCCTTCCGAGCGCATGCTCTCGCGCACACAGACATTACGCAGACACACTGGTCGAGGCGCGTATATAGATGCAAATGGAAGTCATCGTCACGCGGCGACTGTGTGTGACTAACCGGGCGCACGCGAGCGAACAGCTGTTTCCAGCCGACCTTGCTTGGTCAGTTTCATTCTGTCTCGCTCTCTCTCTCTCTCTCTCTCTCTCTGTCTCGCTCGCTCTCTACATGCGCGCGTATATTTACATACTCATTACTATACTTTTCCCGGCAGTGCGCGATTATTACGCATACATAATCGCGGGTTTAGGAAACGCGCGGTGGCAGCGGCGGCGGCGGCGGCGGCCCCGGATACGCGTATGTGCGCGGCTCGTAAAGTACCTACGCGTATCCACATATATAGATATACATATAAGTATATATGCACGCGAGAGTCTATTTTCGGCCGACACGTGTGCGAGGGCGAGTGAGAACTGCGTTTTTACACTCGCTTCGTAAGACGAAGCGAACTTTCGCGTGCGTATATGGAGAGCATGCGGATGCTGCGCTTCTCTTCTCTCATCCCCGCGATAGACGTGGTTGCCGTGCGCTGCACCCGGGAAAAATGGATTACCGGCGAGAGTGTAATAAGGGGCTCGATACTTTTACGCGAGATTTTGGAGAAAAGCAATGCAAATCAGAGGCTGCGCCCTCGGAGAAAATGACCATAACCCACCGCCCCTCCCCCCTCCCCATCCCTTCGATCGTATATACAGTCGGCGCGCGCTGTAGGAACCCTCGACAAAAACCACCCCTCGTATCCCCGGCCAAATTAAATTCGATCCTCCACCCCTTCTTCGACTCTCGGATCATCGCGTTGGGTCATTCGCACGAGACTCGTGTATGCGCGTGTGCCTGCGCGTGTGTATAGTGTGTGTGTGTGTTTTTGCGTGTACCGGCAGACTCGCGCTTCAGTGTGTACGTGTATGTATACATATAGCTATATGCACGGTGTACGTAAAAAAGCGAGCGTCGCGGGGAAATCGAAAAATTTAAATTGCAAATGCGCGGGTCGTAAGGAAAATAGAAAAAAGAGGAGAGGAAACCGCGCGGCTTTCTTTTCTCTGGAAGAGCTGCTGCTGCTGTGCTGCTGCTGCTGCTGCTGCTACTGCTACGAGAGCGAGAGAGAGAAAGAGAGGAGAAGCATAAGTACGTGACGCGGGCGGGAAGAGCCGCGAGTAGGAGCCGTGAGTCCTGAGCCGTGATGGCGAGAGGATGAAGGGAATCGGGTCAGATGGCGCTAGGGCTTTCCTTTTCTTTCCTTGATTTATACCTTACCCGCCTCTCGCTTTTTTTCCCTTCCTTTCGCTCATTTCGCCGCGCGCGAGCAGAGACAGAGAGAGAGAGATTTTTTAATGAAACTATATACGCGCGCACAGGCAGCAGTGCAAAGTCGTCGTCCCCAACTCTCTCTCTCTCTCTCTCTCTCTCTCTCGTGTATAGCCCGCAACGCGAAAGAAATAATATCCCGTATATATACAGGGCTAAATTAAAGACTTACATCAGAGCGTATAAAAATACACGTTACACAGAAGCGTGTGTGTGCGCGCGCGCGCTCGGCGGCTGCTTTTAAAATTAGAAATCGCGCCCGGCAGCCGCGCCGTCGCGCACATAATCGTACTACACGCGCGCGCGCATCGATTCTCTATACAGCGGCTCGTCGCTGCATCGGAGTGACTTCAATGCACTCGCCGCCAGTGTCTCACGGACACAATGAAAAGAAGAGTGAGGAAGACGCAGAAGAAGAAGAACTCACCATGGCAAAGTCGTTCCGACGCGACGGTATCACTTCTATGATATGCACCATTTGTTACCAGCGACGCGCGACGCAGAGCTCTCGCACTCGTCTCCTATGTATATATATATATGTGTGTGTGTGTATCTGTACGGTACAACAGCGCAGAACGTAACTGGCGAGTATTATCCACGAGTATACGTGCGGTATACTCTCTTCCTCAACGAAGCTCTCCTTCTCTCCCGAGCGCGCGCGCACTCCAGAGCGGAAAGAAAAAAGGAGAGGAAAAATAATCACAGCCTGACACCACCACACTATATCTGTATGTAATAATCGTACCGATAGAGAGAGAGAGGGGGAGAGAGAGAGAAGCTCTCTACAGTATACGTACGCGAGAACCGCGGAAAAAGCCGACGACGCTTGTACAGTGTAGCCGGAGCGAGCTGCGGAGAGCAAGTTCGCGAGAGCGAGCGAGAGAGAGAGAAGCAGCCCGACACGCAGCTCGTCCGCGACTGATGAGAGTCCAGGCCTCACGCACCCTCTCCCCCACGCACTGGCGCTCAAAGGGTGCGCGCGCGCGCAAATGTGCGTACTCGCTCCCCCCCCCCCCCACCCCTCCTCCTCTGTTCCCGACGTCTATACCGAGAGAGCCGGCAGAGGGGGCTCGAGCTTACGCACCCTCGCGCGCGCGACCCTCCCTCCCCGTATATTTCATCGTCTCTCCCCTGCGTGTGGTGTATGTGTGTGTGTGTGTGTGTGTGTGGAGGGTGGCGCGTGCTCTCCGCTGTACTGCTGATTTTTTTTCTCTCTCGCTCTCTCTCTCTCTCTCTCTCTCCATTCTTCTCCGAGCTTCGCCAAGTATAACCGAGAATTCTCTTCGCGCGCGTGTGTACGGCCGGGAAGGAGGGAGAGAGAGAGAGAGAGACGCTTTTTATGTGATAGAGAGAGAGAGAGAGAGAGAGAGAGAGAGAGAGAGAGAGAGAGATGCGGGGGGAAACTGGGTCGACTAATGGCGAAAGTCTGCGTAACCCTCTCTCGGGGCGCGTTTTCTCAGCCCCGTTTCGTTTTCTTCGGAGAACACTCTATAGCACCTTTCGCCGTTTTAATAACGACGACGACGACGACGACGAGGACGAGGAGGAGGAGGAGGAGGAGGAGAAGGAGGACGATATAATATACGCGTGGTCTGAAAAATCGTCGCGCTTTATTTCTCTTTCGAATGAACTTCTTTTATTATTCATGCGCGCATCTAGTGTGCGACGAGCGAGTATATAAGCGATATGAATATACATCGTATTACTCGGGCTTTCGAAGGTCGCCGCCGCGGCTTTCGTGTATAATTACGCGTACACACCGATATGTGCAATGCAATTGCGCACAAGGTGAATGTCCCGTCCGCGTGTATTGCCGTCTATTTGCCGTCGTTGTTTTTCCGTCTCTCTCTCTCTCTGTCTGTCTCTCGATATCGCTATATATGCATCTTAGCTGGAAAAATACGAGCTTATAGCACGGCGCAGCTCGCCGCCGAAACTTTTTCCATCGCGATTGATCGCGGCCAGCGAGCTCTATTACACCGGCTCTGCACATTATTCATGCAACGCGCGATTCCTCGAGAATCACCTGCGGGAGCGAGTGTCATCCGCCGCGATGCGCACACACGCGTATACACACCGCGTATAATACTATGTAATATACTCGCTGCGTAAGAATTACTTATACACAACGGCGAACGACTCGAGGGAGATTTTTCTCGTTGGCCCGGCGGCGGCGGGATATACGCGCGCGGAGAAAGGAGAGCGCGGAGAGAAAGTGGAGTGCACGACCCCTCCGCTCGCGACGCGTAGAGCATCGTGCGTAGCGAGAGACGCGCCCGTGTCGATATATCGATTCCGCTCGCTTGCCCTTCTCGGTCAGAGGCGGATTTGCTTCTGACAGAGGCGTATATACGCGCGCGCGCGCAAGCGGGAAAGGTCTGAGGAAAAGGTCGACCCTCGGCAGAGCAGCTTATATTCTCGGGGGCTCCCCTGCGAGTTTTTGAGCTTCCGATCCGGGGTTGCGCGCGCGCGCGCGCTTTGCCGCCGCACCGGATGGGGACGACGACGACGACGAGGCTCGCTCTATATATGCGGTATGCGCAACGCGCTACTCTTGCGGCTTGCCTCGATAAGAGAGCGAGAAAGCGGGGCCCCGGAGCATTTTTCCCCGAGGCTTGCGCGCGGGGATCGCCGCGTGGTTTTTCGACCCGGCAATTACGTCTAGACCCACTCCCACCCCCCCCTTCCCGAAATTAGCGGTGAGCGCTCGTGGCCGAGGCGAAATTACGTTTTCGAGGAGAGCCGCATCATCGCGTACACACCGTGGGCAAGTACTGCCAATTTTCGGGAATTTTCGTTTCCTCCCGTATATCGGTGCGTCTCTCGCCCGTATAGACTCTCCCTTGGAATACATTATCGCGTGTGTCCCGGCTCTATATACTTCGCGCATGGAATGAATTCGTATATATACACACTCGATATCCGAGGAGCTTTACAGCCGGAGGCGTCAAAGTTTCGCCCAATTTCTTCACCCTCCTATATACGTGTCCTCGGATTCTCTTTCCCTCTCTTGCTCGCGTATTTCTTCTTCTTTTTTTTCTGTGTATCACTGCGCAAATAAATCTCACTTGTAACTTTTTCATACGCGAAGGAGAAGGTACACACCAAGCTCCAAGTTCATTGTAATTTCATGAGAATGTGTCGAAGAAGTTTTCCGAAGGAGCCGCGCGCTTCGACTGCGACTTTGAGTTGATATTATACTTACATGAAAATTCAGGGGTGGGTATAAGACACTCGCCCGGAGTTTCGTTTCTCCCGAGCAATTACGCGGGATTTCAGATGAGTTATACATGTATACGTAGATACGCGCGCGGCTGACGTGAATTTTCATTCTCTTACTGTGTCTTTTGCAAATGCAATTTGCTCTGGCCTCCGAGTTTTGAAATATTAAAATAGATCGATGAGACACGCGGCTTCGGACTCTCTCTCTCTCTCTCTCGGTCTCTAATGTTTTTTTTATTTTTCAAATCTACAAAATGTCCGCCGTCGTTTTTTTTCCATCCTCTGACACGCGCAGCTGCTCCGGGAGGTCCTTGTCCCCATGTATTTTTCATCAGTCGACCGGCCCTTTCACTATATTTTTTTTTTTTTTTTTTATGCACTGACCTCGATCTCCAGCACATGTGCGCACCGCGCAGGAGCGATACGACAGTTCATCCTTCTCATTTCAATTTTGATACATTTCTGACAATCCGATCCCACGCACGTGCATGTACACATACGTATATACGTATCGCACGCGTACGTCGTAATTTTCTTCTGGAAATGAAACGTCAAGCCCACGCTTCATCCGCGCAGATGGTAAACACGCGCCGCGTCCGAGATTCCCCGCGATTTTCGCGGCTGCTGCGGCAAGGGAGAGTCTGCGGGCCAAATTATCACGCCCTCGTGTGTAATAATACGCGCGCATAGTAAAAATGAGCCTCGACGCAACTGGTGCGCGGCGCTCGCGGGCGCGCGGCAAAAATGCAGAAGCATTGAAGTCTCCGCGGGCTGTATGCACGCGCTGCACACGTACATGACGCGAGCCGCGCAATTTTACTACTCTCTAAATCGGAAAAACGGAAAATTGCATTGCTTTTCTCGCGGTGACCGCGCGTGTGTATTATACGCGTGTACTATAGGTTGCGCTTGTGAAACAGTGACGGAAGTTTGTCATTGGCGCTCAGCGCGTGGATTCGTTGTAAAATTCGCCCCACAATTGTTATGCATTTTGCGGGGGATATTCACTGGGAGCAGGGCTGCAGAGCGTTTTGCAAAATCAAACTTTTAGCCATGCGGCCTTGCGGTTGTAAAATTTTGAAACAGTGCAAAACACACCGGCGCGCAATGAATTTGTACTATTGTTTATCGTTACTTCAGTTTTTTACTGTTATTTTATACACCGCTTTCATTTGTCCGTTCTTTTACTCTTATTTTTCAAATCGTTTTTATACTTTTATCGCCGAAAAAGGGCGATTCAAAGCGCAAAACCGGAAAATAACTGTGAGAAAATCCCCTGCACTACTTTATAACATTCCCGTAAATTCAATTATGAATAAATACAGAATACACCATACCACCGACAATCGACCCCACAGTATATATAATGCAGTTCCGCGTAAGCTATCTATATATATATTCGGCGCAAAGAGAGCGTAGGAGCGAAGTGAGCAGATGAAATTCGTCGCGAATTCCAGAAAAGAATCGGCGAAAGCTTTGGGATTCCTGAACTGCGGGAACGTCTTGAGGTGGAGCTCTTGCGATTTCCGAATCCCGGAGAGAGCGCGCTCTCGTCGTCGTCGTCGTCGTCGGCGGCGGCAGGGCGAGACTATACAGGCAAAGTAAACCCGTATAGCGTACGCGTCGGAATTTCGTTAATTGTTATTTCGATTTGAGCATGGCGGTGCGGCGGCGGCGGCGGCGGCGTTATGTAGTGTTTGAGTCGAGCGAAACGCAATTACACGGCTACGTAAGCGCCCTCGCTTTGCGATGTAATCATTCCCGGCCGCGCGGCGCCGCGACGGCGTCGCTTCAACTTTGATTCCCGGCGTCTCTGCAGCTCTCTCTCTCTCTCTCTCTCACTCACTCACTCTGTTTGCCTTTGATTCTCCACACGCGCGCATGTGTGTCTGTGTACGTATGCAAAGCGAAAGGCTCGCGACTCGTGAGCGATGCTGCACGGTAGGATTATATATATACCGAGCGATTTTTCGGTGATTCGTCTCAGCTTTCTTACGCGTTTCCGGCAATTTTGTCGCTTATTATTGTTTACGATTTCCAATTAGAATTCCGATTGTGCTTGATTGCCCGATCAAACAATTTTTGATTGATTTTCGTTGCTTTCCGGCGCGCCGAGACGTAAACTTGAAACTTGGTCGATGTTGATGGATTGTTGTATAATTTGCTTGCCACCGCGCATCAGCTCGCGCGAGGTATATAACATTAATTGTTTTTCGCCAGCTAATTGCGAAGCGAAATTTGAATTTCGAATAGAAATTCGATGTGTATAATGCAGCGACTGATTAAATTATTCTCCCGCTCCTCTGTCTCTCCCGGTTTTTCAATAAATACGCTCAGCACAGTGTATACACGCTGTAGGCAGTAAACTACTCGGAGAAGCATTACATCGATGAGCCCCGGCCATTACCGCAGACAATCGGCAGTTCAAAGCGTAACGTATCGATCGAGCTGTGTAATGTGAAATTGTAATTTAATGGTAATTCGAATCCGAAGCCTATACACTGCATAAAGCAGCGCGAGTCCGTATTATACAGTCCCTCGCATTCTTTCGTCCGGGCGATTTAACAAAAATTAGCGGAGTTGCCGGGAATAGGCGTTTTAATGCGATGCCTTCGGTCGTTCGCGGCAAATTGTTAATTAATCGGGAATTACGCGATTCGCAGTGTAGCGCGCTGCTACTGCTGCTGCTGCTGCTGCTGCTGCTGCAGTAGCCGCCGAAATCAGCGTTTTTCGACTATTCTGGGTATATACACAAATAATGGGCTTTGTTATTCGGGCCGCGTGTTACAGCATCGGGGCTAATTAATTTCTTGCGGATTATATCGTTTTGCCGGTATATTGTGCCGGGTGCGTGTCTATGAAATGTAATTTCCGTATACGTGGAGCACCGATTCCCCATGGCTCTGTACACCCCACCGTTCGAGGCCCTCGAATCCGAATATTTTTCTACAAAGTCACACTGAGACGAATTCAGTGGGTATACGTTACATCGAGAGCCCGCAATGTCTGATCGCCTGTGAGGCTGTAACGCGAGACTGCACATCGACTAGGTACTCGAGCCGTTGGTCAAGTGTGAGACAGAGAGAGATGCTACTGCTCTCCGTAGTGCATATCGCAGAGATATATGTGTAGAGCGAACGTATAAAACACAGCTCGAAAGGAAAAATTCGTTAGAGGAGAGAGAAGTGTGCCTGCAGCTATCATTTATCCGCGCGGGGGTCGGAAAAGCGGCGGCGGCCGCTACGGCGGTGCAAGGGAGAGACCAGGTGCAGCGTTGTAAACACACTCCGGACGTTGACCCCTTGATGGACTACTAGACTACTGCACGGCTACTGCTGCAACGGGCAGTATCCGTGCACGTATGCGTTTCCTCTCCTTCCAGCCCACCCCCCCCCCCTCTGGAGTCAACTGCTGCTTTTTGAATTTATTATATTGTACGAATCGCAGAGCGGAAATTATGAATATTCTCGCCTACGTGCAGTGTGCAGTGCGCGGAGGTACTCATAACGGCGGCAGCTTTCTCTCTCTCTCTCTCTCTCTCTCTCTCTCTCTCTCTCTCTCTCTCTCTCCGTCGTAAATCTCCCGCGTACGCGTATATAGCGTTGCGGTGCGTTCGTTTGAGAAAAAATTTCGATGCGTTTCGTTACATTTGAGAATATTAACGGAATATCTCAGGAATAGCCTGCGCGTCTCTTTCTCTCTCTCCCTCTTCTCTGTTTTCTCTCCCGCAAAATCAATGTGTGATAATGTACGGACGTCTACACACAGACACGCGCTCGCGCGCTATGCCGCCTGAAATATTTACCTCGATCGATCCGGGGCGATCGATTTTCCGGGGATTGCGCGTTACATTTCATAAAACCCCTACGAGAGAGAGAGACAGCCTAGTATATGTACAAGGGGAGATCGGAAAAACGCCGCATATAATGCGTGCGGTATAGTGTACAGCTGTATATAGAGAGACAGAGCGATATATATATATATATATATATATATATATATATGTCGAGCGGCAGGGTAGATGCGTTAGCTTCGGGGGCATTGCACTGTCGAGAGTGAATGTGTATGTAGGTGCATCGCACGGGACGGACTCGTGATGATGACGGCGATGATGGCGAGGCGAGTTTCTGTGACATTTCCTTGCCGGCGAAATTCGCTTGGAACTTTTGCGACAGATGGTGCGTACATGTTCTCTCTGCCATATGCAGAACGACGATTGATTGGTTTCTATGTGCGCAAGAGGTATTTTTATTCTCGATTATTTTTCTCCGCGATACTGATAGAGAGAAAGAAAGAGAATATCGAGACTTTTAGGTGCTAAGACATGGGGTCTTCTAGGAATTCATTTTTCGTGTGATATTGATCCAAACGGCCTCGGGGTAAGGGGGACGTGCTTCTCGTTCGCCTCTAAACATTTAATGAATTTAATCATTTATGCATAAAATCGAAAGGAATACAGGTAAATTGTCATTCCGGCAAATAAAATTCTACGCGGCTTTTTGTACGATATAACAAAAGTTTCAGATTTAGTACTCGCGTAATTATGCAAAGATCGCTCATATATAGAGTCATTCCATTTCTCGTCAAGCCCGTATGCATACGATCCGTATATGAAAATCGTATTCCTTGATTGTTAATGCAGTGACTTTCGCTCCGAAGGATTCCTTCTACCAGTGTATCGAGCCGAGCATTCCATATAAAGACACGGCGCGCGGCGCTCGGGATTGAATTATAAAATACCGGGTAATTTGCAACGCAAACCAGTCAATAAATCTCGACTCGCGAGCCGAATAATTATTCACGATAATCGGCAATAACTCAAGCTCATAGCCCTCCCCCCCTCCCCCCTCGCCCCCTCGTCTGTTAGGCATAAAAAGGTAAAAACAAAACACAATAAAAAAAGGCACACCGAATAAATCTAGATATCGAGGGCGCAAGCGCGAAAATGATTTTCCCGGGAGTAAATTAATTACCCTAAGTCGCCTCGGTCGGCCTCCTCTTATTTCATTCTCCGACGGTGGCTCCGGAAGATTGCCAATAAATAATGGAATTATGTAAGCCCGACGAGGTGGAGGAGGAGGAGGAGAAGAACGGCGGCGGTGGCGCGTCGACGACGACGCGCTTAGGCGCACAATGGCCGTATTTCGCCCCCGCGCGTCTTCGCGCCCCCACCGTCCCCCTCTCCCTTTTGTTTTTATCAATGTCACACTGCCGCCCGTGTCCTGTATATCTCAAGCTGTGGATATTAATTTAGCGCCGCGGCTATGACAGCTGCGATATTCCGGCGGATATGGAAAAAAATTATAAGGATATACGTAAAAATAAAGTGTTAATTTCAAAACGCGTAAATCTCTCGAGACGAAGCTGTATACGTGCGTAATGTGCATACACGTGTGTGTGTGTGTACGTGTGCGTGTATATATCGCCATCCTCTTCGTCTCTTTCACACGGAGCTGCCTCGACAATACCTCCTTTCCGGCTGCCACTTACACGAGCCCTTCGGCCGAGTGGCTCGACGATAAATTAACGCTGCCGCCTATCTTTCCCGCGATCGATCGCATTGCAATGGTTATTGCGAAAAACGAACGAGTGAAATATACGCTTTTCCACCGCTGTTTGCGGGAATTAATTAATACTGTTGGCCGGTTATGAAAAAATTATGCAATTATACGCTGTCTTCTCTTAAAGGATTTTTATTGTCGCGCTTTTAAACTGAATGAATCTTAAATCGAAATAAGCGAATGTCTGGACGACAAAAGTCAAAAGGCAAATGTCAAAAGTCTGGCAGATATAATATATGTGAATTAAAAAGATGGATCGAATGCTTGTTGGACTCGAAATTTCTCAATTAAGTATGACGAGACTTTACATTGCATATGTGCAGGCTTCTTGATTAAAACACGAGTGTATAAAGTAACGCGTCTGAGTCGTTATTGTTCGGAGTGTGGCATAAGTCGCGTTCGGAATTCAATAAATCTAACGCGGTAGTCTGGGCTCATTTTAGACACATTTTAATTAATAGTCATTCAATAACCATGCTTCTCAATACACGGGTCGATAACATTGAAATTACTGTAAAAGCACCAGTCACGATAACTGTTCAATGCGCTGAAGCTTAAAATTTTGTTAGGATATCGATGGAAGACTTTTGATGATTAAAGTTTTGCACGAAATCTTTGATTGGAAAACTTTAATTTTTGGCGCGTCGTATGCAGCTTTCTCTTTTAGAGCGAGCAAAATTGCCGAGTCGGTATAGTCGAAAAAAAAAGGCGAGAGAGAAAGTGTATTGCGGAGATATACGCGCGATCGTATACGAGTGCAGGACAAAAGCGACAGCTCGCAAACGAATGCAACAGATGGGAGCGACTACAGAGGAGGAGTATATATGTATATATATATATATTGGCGCGTGTATGTGTGTGTGTGGGAGTGAGGGTGTGTAGATCTATGTACGGAGAGGAGATTTAGCGTTGACGGTATATTTTCGCGCGTCACGCGAACATGTGTTTTCATATTTCGTGTACTTTCGTGCGCGGTACGCCGACTGTACGGTAGACGTAAGAGATGGAATTGACTTGTGCAAGTGGGAATGATTATCAAAAGTGTTGTCCGAGACAAAACACGAGAATTACACGGTGTAGCTCGGAGCTCTGTCGTGCTGGAGTGACGTTTGGCCTGTTTGTACAAGCGGGTTCTGTGAGCGCATGTGTGTGTGTCGTGTTTGCGCGCGGCGCACTTATGTGCGTCTAGCGAGGAAAATTACGGTATAGGGCGCGCGCAGACCGAGCTTATTTGAGAAAACAAGCGAATTCCTTGCTCTTCGAGAGGATACGGTGCGCTTGGCGCATTGTTATCGTGCGACTTTGTATTGAATATTTTACTTGTTCGGTGATGAGGCATACGGATATAGTCTCGGCTCG
The DNA here is from genome assembly GCA_018906965.1 of Philotrypesis tridentata. Classification (NCBI taxonomy): domain Eukaryota; kingdom Metazoa; phylum Arthropoda; class Insecta; order Hymenoptera; family Pteromalidae; genus Philotrypesis; species Philotrypesis tridentata. The sequence continues at coordinate 4,954,321 of JACCIB010000002.1, forward strand.
GTTAACTTTCTTACCTGAAACAAACAAAGCAAAGGAAGCCATGTAGACGAGGAAGCAAAGCAAACACAGAGTATCATAAAGACACGAGATATGCATTGTTAGACGTCAACATAATCTTAAATTCTATAATTTCTCTCAACCTCGTTAACGAGAGGTACTCCCCCCTCTCGCTGGGTGCACGTTTTTTTTTTTGCGCGAGACAATGGAAACGCATTCTCCTTTGTAAATTGCGCACTAGCGCAATGCAAATGGAAGATAATACGTCCGAAAAAGAGATTGAAAAAAACTTGCCTCCCCCCCCCTCCACTCTGCGCGTCTCGCCTCCCGGCCATCGAAATGAACTCCCGGCAAACCCAATCTACCTGGGGGTAACAATACTCTCACTCTCACTTCTCTTTCTCTTTCGAAAAACTCCGCCTCTGAGCGACAGAGAAAAAAACTCGCGAAACTTGGTTACGTTACACGATACCTCGGCCATGCGACGGTGGTGTGTAGTGTATACATATAGATATACGTACGTACGTAAAGCCTGCGCGCAGGCAGCTCTCGCGGAGTGTATAGGTATCGCGCCGCGAAAAAAAAGGAGGCTCGAAATTCGACACGCGCGCGTGCGGAATTGCGGATCGCCGCGCCCCTTTGTCGCAGCTCGCGCTGATTGGAAAAATCGAATCCCGTCGAAAAGGCCCTTTGTCGCATACCGTTCGGGAGTGGGAATACACCTTTTTTTCCAACTTTCCGCTTTGCCTGCAGCGGTCTCCTCGTTTTTTTTTTATTCTTTTTTGACGCCGATGCACTTGTCGGATCGCGATATACTTCCACCGTATCATTGCCACGCTACCTGCGATTTGCGAATCTCTACTGGTTGCACGGATCGTTTCAATTGTCCCGCTAAAAAGTTAAGCGGGAGCTTTGCTTTTTCTTATTCTAGACTGGGAAAAATGGTGTAATAAAAACCGCTATAGAACTCTATTGAAAATTACTAAGTTACGTAGTAAGGAGGGACGTGCTCGGATTATGGCAATAAAAATAATAAATTAAATAATCCGTGAATGGATATAATTAAATAATAATAAAAGAAAATTTTTAATGTTTGAAATATGTGTTCAAATATGTTTCTTAGTAAAATTTATTAAAATGCAAGTGTGCCTTTTCCTTATACTATGTCTAACTTAATAATTTTTTCTAGAGCTCTAGCCATATTTATTACACGATTTCTCTCAATGTATGTACATATCTGAATTATTACGCAACTGCACCTTTAATGAAATTCATGATGTACATTCTCATTCAAAGCAAAGAAAGGCCTATCCGAGAGATTGAAGTTAAAAATTCACTTATACAAGCTCGTCTCTTGATTTACTTTTAATTAGATCTTGGCATTATATTCATCTTGTAAGCCAGCCGTCGATGAATATTCGATGCGAAAGCAACTCCAACTTCAAAGCTCAACAGAGTACATCAATATTCATAATGAACATTGACTCGGTCGCTCTTTGCACTTTTTCTCGTCTCTCCTCGTTTTGTATTTATAGCTTTGATTAAGAAACGAAAGTATGTAGATTGCACACTCATCGATAACTGAACTTCGACAGTCGCATTAAAAATTAAGCGATTAAACGTAAATTGATGAACGCAATTTTAAATATTATCACTGGCAAAATCTAGTGCGCTGACTGTACTCGTCGGCATTTTTCTTTGAATTTCTGAAGAGCACTTGTCAAGAATAAATCGCGAACAAATATTGAATGTACGTTTATTCGGCTGTTAATTATTTTTTTAAATAACTTATGCTTTAAACAGTACAATGGATCGCGTGCCTTTCAATTCCCGTGGTATAGAAATATCTATTTCATCATTATTTCATTTGCGGCTATAACAATTAATTCAAACTCCAAACTAAAGTAAAAAAGAATGCAAAGTAAATGGTATAGCCGTTGAAAAAACTACGTAAATAATTAAAATTAAGTCAGTCGTATCTATCTCGATTATTCATCCCCAAATCTGCTCGTACTAAAACAGTTTCCAAATAAACTATTGTCCCTTTGTCTTTCATCGACCAATCAGTCGAATGACGAAGTACATATGAAAACAAAAGCGAGCTCATCGTCTCCCCGGGCGCGTAAAGCAAAGATCGAAAAATTTCCCACCAGCGCGCGCGATAAAATCCATAAATGCGCGATCGTATATAGATTCCGTGCGGTGCGACATATGGCGAATAGCACAATAGGCCTGGGCCGATCCGTACGAGCACTTTACCGGCGGCAGCGAATTAATGCACGAGCAGGGCTACGCGTTCGTGCTTCTTCGGATATATGCGTGTACGCATAATACATCGAGGTGCGAGTGATGAATTTCCGGGACGAGAGAATACTGCAGCCTCTCCGCAGGCGCGCGTGTCGCTCTCCGCCGTGGGGAAATTCGCCAGTTTTCCGCGATCCTTAAACGGCGTTATTACGCTTAATTTGCATTATTAATGAAATCGCGCGTATGATAGTCGAGAACGAAAAGACGACAGTCGTTTAGAATTTACACGTTTCAACGGATATATATACGTATACGCGCTGAGCGAATTATTAATCAAAAGGATGGTCATCAAAGCCATTCCGCGGCCGTGTGGAGCTCGTAAAATTTTGATTTGCATTTTGCGTGTAAGAAATCCATTTATTCCGAGTGAAATTTTGATCGCAATCGTCCTGTGGGTATAACGAGTTTGGTCGGACTCGCAGTGGCATGTAAGTGTTCGCCGTATCTTCCCTTAATTCTCGTGAAATTCTGGACTCTCCAAAGTTCGTCGATAAACAAGTAAATAGTACAGTACCATCCTGAAAAAGTTTTGCCAAAATATCTGAGCGACGCGAGACCAGCGACGATGTTTATTAAGCGGCACGGGAATTGCGTCGGTTCAAAAGAGTATCCGTCACGAGAGTGAGAGAAAGAGAGAATGAAAGAGAGAAAGTGCGCGTGATCTCGGGGGCTCGGGATCTTCTAAGCCTGCATTCATCAACTGCTCGGCACGTACACACACGCGCGCGGTGGTGAGAAAAGGGACCTGATGCATCCTGCATGAAAGCTGCGCGCGAAAAATGCGCTCGCGCAAATCCTCGGACGTAATAGGATTACGCGAGTCGGCTGAGGAAACTTTTCTTTGTGGAAAATCAATATACATACTCGCCGTGTTCCTCTCGTTAGAGACGGGATTTCATTGGAAAATTCAGAGGCGCGCCTGTATATTACACACCGCGGCCTCTCTCCTATATATGCGCATAATTCCGCTTTTATTCTTTCCGGAATCACCTGTACCGGGGAACGGCAAAAGTGTCTCGCGAAACACGCGATTCGCGCAGTGTAGCGGCCCCGTAAAGCCCGGGTAGCGAGAAAATCAAGAACTGCAGCGAGCTGCAAAGTGCCTGCTCTATACACCGCGCTGTATGTGTACGAAAGCTCTGACTCTCTCGCAGCCATTTCGAAAAATTAACGCCCTCGCGCGCGCGCGCTCGGGAGGGGCATTCAATGAGGTGACGTAAAGCTTAATTCTCCGGGCCGTAACTCGTGCAGGTGCGAAGCCGGCAATAACGAGCGGCTTTATTTTGGCAAAATGGCGCGTGTAAATTTCTCGCTCACGGGGACTTATCTTTAATGGTTTGTTTCTCGTGCCCGCGGGCCGTTACATTCGCGCGCGCGCGCGCGAGTCGAGGATGAGAGAGTGAGAGAGAGAGAGAGAGAGAGAGCTCTGGTGTACTCGTCGTAACGCCGCTGCATTATCCCCCCTGGATTTGCAAGTGTAAGGAGCCGTGGATCAGGCGCTTCTCATCTATAAAGCTACATCTTTGTTAGCGCCTAGCGCGCACCAGCTATTGACGACGTCGTTCAATAGACAGAGAGAGAGAGAAAGTCTCAAGAGAGTACACACCCACACGTACACACGTACATACACGTTCGCGCATCACGTAATTATTCCGCTGTGCAAACGACGCGCGCGCCGAGGCTGTAGCGCACACACACACACACACACACACACACATCGTCATATCGTAAAATAAAGCTCGGCAGTCCCTCGTCAAGGCGCGCGGCGCGCATCTCGAGGAAATCTCATCAAATTTTGTCGAGTATCTATATAGCGGCGAGGAAAAAAAAAGGGAGGAAGAAACCAGGCTCGCCCTCTCTCTCTCTCTCTCTCTCAGAGTACACCCTCTCGAGGCCGAGAGAGGAAGGAGGAAGGAAGAGGGAGCGCGGCGCGTATAGAGGAGAGGAATGAAAGAAACGACGCCACGTCGCTGGCAGCATAATAACACCGGCAATAATAATAATCATAGAACGTGCATTCAACCCTCATCTCTCCCTGGTGCAAACAAATTATCCTTTTCTTTTACGAGCGCGAGCGTCCGTCTATCGAAGACAAGAGACAAGAGCCTCCCCCCCCCTCCCCCCAGGAGAGTCGCTCGCTTGCCGCGGCGGCCGACGTGTGTAACGCGTAAGTATATGTCTCTCTCACCAGTACGTGTATATAGATATGTACCTACTGATACACCACTGGCTGCTCTGCATATACTTGGGCGTGTGCGTGTGTGTATACAGGCTGACGCACACTCTGCGTGCCATTTTTCCTTACCCCCCGCCCCATCCCCCCGCGTCCCTCCCGAGTTTTCTCGGTTTTATCGGAAGAGTTGCCGGTATTCTTTCTCTCCCGCGAGCCGGACTTCTTTTTCGGGGAGAGAGGGGGGGATTGTGTTATGCTCATGCTTTTATGCCTTCTTGACGCGGAGTGCGTTGTCTTGTTCCCCGTTGTTCGCATTGATGTTGCGTCTACAGTCCCGTGTACACTATATAGCAACTATACGCCCGCGACGACCGAAAACTTTTTTCTCCATAGATATATTCCCTATACACACGTCACGCATACTTGATATATACCAGAACACATTCGAAAGCGACGATATTATTAATACATTTCGCTCTTGTGCGGGGGAGGGAGCTGCCGCCGAGGCTCTATATCTCTTTGTTTGTTTCGCGCGGCTTTTCACGCGGAGATTCGAGCGCGCGAAATTTGCAATTCGGAGAGAGAGAGAGAGAGAGAGAGGTAGAGATATTTATAATACACATATGTGTTTGGCCGGACACTGGCGGCGTCGTTAATCCCCCGAAGCAATGCAAATAGGGCACGAATCGAGTGCCGAATGAAGCCATGACCATAAAACGCAGTCTACTTTTCGTGACACCATTTCGTCTCTCTCTCTCCCTCATCTCGAAACGCGCGCATCGCGTGATGATATTCCGGCAGCTAGCTCGTGTGTGCGCGCGCGCCACTCCTCGTTTCGGGGGCAATTGGCTCGCGGCGCGCGCGCGGGCCTAATGCCTCTCGAGCGCGCGAGAGCCCGATATACAAAAAGCATTGTATACTGCGCTATACTCGCTCGTATGTATATATATATAATGCTATAATAACGCTGGGAGTCCGCCTCATCGATGCGGCGAGCGGGGAAAAGAGGGAAATTATAATCGACTCGTGCCGCGGGAGTATAGGCCATCTGACGGCTGAAAATTGAGGATCCGTTGTGTGTCGCACGCGCGTATACGCGCCGTCGTGTGTGCTCTGAATTTATCGCGCGCCCTCCCACCGCACCTTCCCGGATTTTTTTCGTTTTCGGGAGAGTGGGAGAGCTGGGATCGATCGAGGGGAATGTAGCATATAGCTTTCGATCGTTATCCCCTAATGTCCAGCGATTTTTCCAGCCAATGGTAATTGCGCTCGCCTTTGCCGCCTTATCAGCGCTCGAGCAGCGATCGGCTTTTCCTTTGATCCAACGCCCGCCCGCGCGCGCGCGGCTTTTATATTTTTAGTGCCGCGCCACCTCGATTTTTCTCTCGGTTAGACGGATCGACGACCTACTTGCGAGTGTCGTCCTCCCCCCTCCGGCTTCGCGCTGTCACCCTCTCTTTCTCCAAACTCTCGAAATAACACGCGCGGGAAGAGCCGAGCACCGCGCGCGACAAATTCTACGTGCGAAGTGTATAACGGTAGAGTATACATATATATGGGTGCGCACGCTGCAATAAAGAAGATGACAAATTATTCAGGCTTCCGTCGATGTCTCATCCGGCAAACATCGTTAGCGCTCTCTCCACGGCGTCTCCAATATTTTACAGGCTCGCGAGTCAGCGCGTGTATATCTTGTTCTCCTAAGTCCTCCTCGCGCGCACACATATACATCCTGACGAGGGTCCAGGACTCGAGCATTATCCGGCGTACGCACACACAGTGCAGGTCAGAGCGCGACGACGACTCGAGGAGATTAAACTCTTTCGATTGATCAAGTGCGAGAAACGCGGAGATTGGTGTCTCGCTCGATATTCATCCTGCTGCTGCAGCTGCTGCAACGGCGGCGATGATTCGGCCGAGCGAAAGAGCCCCCCCCCCCCACCCTCCCCCGCGCACACGTACATGCACTTACAGGGAATATATAACGCAAACGAACTTTGCTTCGTTACCTCCTTGAATATTCAGGAGTTGGCGCGTGCTTCGGGCCATTTAACGAGGCTCAATATGTTTGAGCAACTCTGCGCGCAAATACACCCTCTCCCTCCCTCCCTTCCTCCCTCCCCCCTTTGCCCTTCGTCCGCCGAGTGATACGTATACGTATATACGCGCGGATATATGGGCGAGAGACGCGTTCGCAATCCATCAAACGCGGCGCGCAGCCAAAGCCCCCCACATCGCCGGACGATTTTCATCCGCTCAAGGGGCTCCAGCTATCAATGAGCTAAATCAATAATGCGCGGACGCTGCTGTGCTGCGGCCCGGCTTATATTCGCGAGAGAGAGAGAGAGAGAGAAAGAGCCGTATAGATCGCTCGGGATCTCTCTCTCTCTCTCTCTCTCTCTCTAGACGACTCTTACGCGGTATACTGCGCACGAATGCCATCCGATGGGCACACCTGCGCGTACTCGATTAAAAGCACGCTTTTTTTTCGCACGACTCGTCGAATTGACCGATCAGTTTGGAAGTTGCGAAACGTACAAATTTAAAATTAACGTTTTCGGACAAAAGTTGTACGCGTTAAGAACGCGTAGGTGTATATTATGGGTTGCGATAAACACGAAATAATCTCGGTCTCTCGACTCCTCGTCTACATAGATACAAGAGGCCGAAAAAGAAAGAGGTGGAGAAAGAATCCGGGAGCTTATCTCTCTCTCGGCGCTGAGCAGTTCTTTTCGCAGCTGGATATCTAACGGACACGGGTGTAGGTCGCCGCAGGTACTCCGCAGACGTATAAGAGACCAGATTAGATATATACCTTTCGGTTTCTTTGCTCGCACCTCTCGCGGTGATTATCGGCTCTCCGGCCTCCACACTGCCGCGGAGAGTGCGAGTGTGTGAGAGAGAGAGAGAGACGAGGGTTCTTTTTCTCTCTCTCTCCCTCTCTCACCCCCTTGACACTGACTGACGGCCGAAAGTAACGACTGCAATAATGCCTTGCCGCGCGGCTCTCCATACCTATACGTACGTTATACACATACGTATACACGTTTCTCGAAATGGTTCTCGCTGCTGGCCTATACTTATTACCGGTGGGAACGACGCCTGCGCGAACGGATATGTACATAGGCGGTCGTAAAATGCCGATATATACACGTCGGGTATACGGTGACCACCTCCCGTCCCAAGCCTCCTGGCTGCCGAAATGGATTATCGAACGTATCTCGAAAATTCGGATTTCTGATAGTCGAGGAATTCTGTCTTGCCTGCCGCGCGTTGGAAAGTGAAGGCACGACCGCAGCTGGTGGTACTACTAACGGCACGAGGCGCAGAGAGTATAGACGCGGGAAAACATAGCGAGATACTCGGACCTGCGCTTCCTTCCTCTCTCCGCATTCGCACGAGTATAGTATAAAGCCCCGGAACACAGCTCTTCGAGAGGGGCTGATTATATTGATCTACCAAGGCAGAGGCCTGTGTGTGCCTACATCTACGTATGTGTATGTACGTGTATACATGTATACATATATATACTTGTAATCGGGGTTGGGGGTAGCGCGAACGGCCCCGGGAGAGAGGGAGAGGGAAAACCGAGTGCGCACATTATTATATTTCGCTACATGAATTCTTACTCTAGGCAGCGGCGATAAGCAGTGTCGCGGCACGTACCGTAATTTTCAAACTTTTCGTGTTTATTATACGTTGTATCGTCGGCCTTTAACTCCGCTCTCTCTCTCAGTCTCAACGTTGTTAATCTTCGTGCGCCTTTCTTTTTCTTCTTCTTCTTCTTCTTCTTCTCCTTCTTCTGCTTCTGCTTATCGGAACGAATGGAGTATCGCACGCGTTAATCAAATTATTCGGGTCTACTCTGTGTAGGAGCCGCGCGTTTTTGGCTCAACTATATAAGAGTAGGCGTCGGCTGTAAATTTTCGGGCTGATTTAGTGGGGCTACGCGAGCGTGATCGTATAGTAGCTTCCGTAATGGGGCTATTTATGTGCTACGACTTCTTTTCGAGAAAAATCCCTTTGAATGGATATGCCCTCACTTGAAAGTCTCTCTCTCTCTCTCTCTCTCGCTCTCGATATGGAGTATCGAGGGAAAAATGAATAAATTTTTTCCTCTTATAGCTCCTCATAATCCTTTGAGGCAGTTCTACCATCAATTTTACGCCAAGGGAGCTGTACGGGAGGTGTACTTTTATTTTATGATAACTGCTCGGGAGATCGATAATTTTAATGCACACATCCCAAAACATAACCTTTCCAATGACTAAGCTAAATCTTGTCTCTTATCTATTAAGAAGAAAAAAGTTTATTCGCAGAAATACTCATACATATATTGCGCGCCTCGTAAATAAAAGCAGTAAAATTGCCTTATACCGTCGCTATACGTGCGCGTATCGATCGCTATCGAGCGCAAATCACGCACATCGTCGACAGAGACGTATATAAGTAATACAAGTGATCTGACGAAGCCTCTTTCTCGGCGGCAACTGGATTTAGAGGCAGCGAGCGGGCGCGCAGGGGACGACGGGGCGGCAGTAGTACCGTTAATTAACTAATGCGCTTGTCGCGTCTTGCCTTGGATATATATAGGATCCATATGGGAGTAGCTTCGTCGGCGTGGCTCGATCGCGCGACATCCTTTACTCAAAACCTTCCCTCGAGCGTCCCGTCCTCTCATGCAAGCAACTTCTCTCTCTCTCTCTCTCTCTCTCTCTCTATCTCCTCGGCAGTACTAGCTCGAGGCTGCTCCTCACTGCCCGACTATATATGTATATACGTATATATAGTATATATACTTATATAGGTACAGTAGACCTAACGTAGTATCTCCTCGGGACGACGAGGACGACGCCGACGACGACGACTAAGTCGCTCGGCCCTTCAATTCGCTCCTTCTTGTACAGCTATACTGCGCCGTATCTTTCGCGGGGGGACGAGTTTCCTCCGAGGGGGTGGCCCAAGTGTTTTCTTGTGTCGGAGAAAATTAATTTAGAGGCTTCGGGTTCTCGCAAATAGGCTTAGGACCTTGGATTGGCTTCTCTCTCTCTCTCTCCCTCCATCCCTCCCTCCCTCTCAGGCTGATTCCTCTTCCTCTATTTTGAATGCATATAGGTTCGTCGACGTATATATGTGTATAAGAGAGCGTCGCCCAGTATGGTTCACACTCAGACTTGCACCAACAAACAGCATCGCTTTAAGTCGATTACGTAATGTACACAAAGTTATCCCTCTCCCTCTAATTTTTTACATGGAGCACATTCGGCTTTACAATAGATACACTTCGTCTGCACCGTGAAACAAGTAGCACTAAAGCAAATATTACGCCGAATCTAAAATTGCAAAATCTTCGCAGGGTTGACGTGTACGTCCGCAACTGTTTCTGTAAACGTCAACTTTTGCTCGTCCTAATTTCTTACTGTTTCGCCTAAATCGAGAGCCAAGGACCAAGGGCCACTCTACAACATATAGAAAAAAAAATTCGAACATGCGAATTAAGAGATAGGGAGAGAGAAAACGGCTGTATATGCGAGTGTCGTATACGGCGAGTTGATGGTTCTCCCCTACACGGCTCTTTTAATGGGAATTTCCTTCTCGTTTTTCGAAAATCCAACGAGAGAGAGGGAGAGAGAGAGAGAGAGAGGGGGAGAGAAAGCATTCGCCCGGAGGGTCATCCCGAGTAATTGGTTTCATTCCCGGTAAGGCAGGCGCGCGAGTAGCGGAGCCGAGCGCAAAGCGCCCGCCCGCGGGCCGCTCGCCGCGCAGTAGAGTAGAGAGCGAGAGAGCGTATGTGCGCTGGATATAATTATGCAGACGAAAGGACGATGGCGCCCAGGCCAAAGGTTTAACGGAGACCATCATCTTCCCTCTCTCTCTCTCTCTCTCTCACCCGTTCTCTCACGGCTACGTCTTAGGAGGACGGCAGTGTCTTTATCTCCAACGAGCGCGAGGCAGACACGGTATACCCGGCTGCTTTCTCTTCTCGCCTTTTCATCCCGTAATTGTCGGAGCGAACCCGAGTAATTAATCTCCCGGGTATATCGCCAAAAATGCGATAATCAATCGCGTGCTCTCTCCTCGTGTTCTACAATATATGAATTTTACACGGCGTGTGTGTGTGTGTGTGTGTGTGTGTGTGTGAAAAGAAGGGGAAGGAGGGAGGGGAGGGACGACGACGACGAGGAGGAAAAAAAAGGAAAAAAAATGCAAAAAATAAAAATATAAATTCATAATTTACGGCTGGACGAGCGAGCGGTAAACATAAGCCCCGCTGACGGATCGATATCCGCATCCGTCTAGCTTTATTTATAATGAATTTGCGCGGCATGAAATTTTCATGGCGTATTACTGGAAATACACTTTGCATTTCTCTCCTCGTTCTCTCTCTCTCTCTCTCTCTCTCTCTCTCTCTCTCTCTCTCTCTTCCCTTTCTCTCTCTCTCCCGTGTATGTATACACACATACGAATACGTTTATGCATAACCAAACTAGTGCCGCGTGTAGTGCCAACAACGCCGGCTCCCTCCCGTTATTTTTTTCGATAAACGCACACGTGTAGACGGATAGAGCGAGAGAGAAAGAGAGAGAGAGAGAGAGAGAGAGAGAGAGAGAGAGAGAGAGAGAAGGAGAGAGAGAGGCATAGAAAATGAGTAATACGCGCAATGCGCAATGCGCGCTGAGGTGCAATGTCCAGCTGGCCGGAAGTTTGCAGCGAGAGCCGCAGAGACAGAGAAAGAAAGAAAAAGAGAGAGAGAGAACAGCTGAGAAAAACGTTATGCGAGCAATGTAACCAACAATTACAGTTATGTGGGTGTAGCTCTGTATACAGTACTGCCATGATCGACTATCGCTTGCGTGACTGCAGAGTCTTTCTTTCTATTTCTCTCTCTCTCTCTCTCTCTCTTTCGAAACCGCGACGGAGCGGCGTTATTACAGTATTTACCGTGAGCTGTGTCTTGCGGAAACGCGTGCGCGAGGTAAAAAAGCATTTGCCATACAATGTTTCACTTCTCCAGCTATATGCATATGCGAAAGAGCGAACTCGTAGAAAGAGAAGAGAGAGAGAGAGAGAGAGAGAACAGAGATAGAAAAAAGGAAGAATCTGGGCACAGTACAATGTGTAAAAAAAAACGGCGGAAAAAAAGAAGAATCGCGGCGCTCAACATGTAGCGATGAAGCTCGGCCGAGCGTGACGGCCAATCGTTCGTTTCAATTAGCGTTAAGTCACGTATCGCCAGTCCCTATATACATCCCCAATTCCCGGGTATAGACATCGTCGGACTGAGCAGATGCGCGCGCGCGCCGCCGCCGCCGGCGTTATTTAATTAGCCGACTCGCTCGCTGACACGCCGTGATAAGGTATATAGCTATTGTGGCCGCAGCCCTACGGAAAAGGATTGAATGCGAGAGAGGGTGAGAATATGTCCGGTCTGCCGGTCTCCGGCTTCCGCCGCGCGCTATACATATAACTGGCTTTCTCCGCTTCTGGCTTTCTTCGGCTGCGGTTTACAATTTAGCTCTGACGGCTGTACTACGAGATGTGCGGTGCGCGCCGATAAGTTTGCTTGAAAAATTCAGGTTTTTCAAAAATTTTATACAGTAATTTCAAAATAAATCTTTTCGACAGCGTTCATAGTCTGGGATGAGCAGGCTACGTGCCGATGTGTTTGCTTGAAAAATTCAGTTCGTTTGTGAAAATAATTTTAGAGAGTATAGACACACGTATAATGAAACGTGTTGAGGCATTGTTTATTAATAATCTGAATGTCTAGCATTCGTAGCCAATCAAACTATAGATCTAGACTGTCATATAATAAGTTTACCAGTCTCTGTTACTCACTGTATGTGTGAGAATAGTGAGTAAATAAATGAAAAAATAAATCACGCTGTTTCGATTAGTTTTGAGGTGGCGCGAATTTAGAAGCGATCCTACAATACTAAATCGAGCCTTTTAATAGTTCATTTTCTGATCTGCCATCAACGTGTATAGCGTATGAAAGTAACATTACATCGAATAATGTACTAAAAATATGCTATAATAGCATTGTAAAACAATATAAGAAAACAAAATAACTAATAAGAATATTAATTCATAGTGTATGTTCTTGTCCACAGCATCTATATGAAATCTAAATAATTGCAAAGTCTCGCCAAACGTCGTACAATTGACGGGAAAAAAAGAAAATAAATCCATTTGCAAGCATCAACTCGCAAACTTGTCTCATACTCTCCCGCCGAGGAAATTCCAGCTTTGCCCTCGCATATCAGCCGAACGTTGCACTCTCTTTCTCTCGCTCTCGCCGTCTCTCTGTCTTCAGTCCATATCCAGAGAGCTGAACTCGGCGGAGCAGTCCGATCGCGCAAAGGGACAAAGCACACGTACGTCTCTGCCTCTGGAGCACTACGGTCTTGACCAAAACGCATTGCTCGCGCGGAGGGTATATACATATATAGCGAGGACGCAGAGAGAGAGAGAGAGAGAGAGAGAGGGAGAGGGATCGAGGAAGGAAGGAAGGAATGAAGGAAGGAAGAAAAGCAAGAGGGAAAGAAAGAAAGTTTCCCCGAGGCTCGAAGGACGAGCTACGTGACCGATCTCGGATCTCCTGGGGCTCGGTCTTCTCAGATTTCCCCGGATAATAATACTTGTATTTCTCCTATATATACCTTCTTCGCGCCACTCTTTATTCTCTTCGCCGGCCAGCTCTCTCCCCCACTCCCACATCTCCCCGCGCCTATATATCTATACTGCGCTTGCACAACGCCTCTTTGTCTCCCGTCTCCTCTCGTCGCCGTTCTTTTTTTTTGGGGGGGGGGGGGGGTGGAGGGACGCGACGACGTCGGCGATACCGCGCGACTTCTGGAATGTAGATTCCTTTTTCCGGCGATCGATTTTCGCTTTTAGCGCTGATGATCCGAAAACTCCCGCCGACGACGCGATACATCAGGAGGACTGCTTTGATTGATCGGCCGAGCGGCGGGCGAGCGAGCGAGCGACGCGTCAACTTTTGCGAGAAACGTGTGCGTCTCCGCGCGAGCCTCTGGCCGCTATTGCTATATATACGGGAGAGGCTTCGATGAATTCCTTGGATTACAGAGGACGATGTTGCGAGCTCTCGACGAGATGCTCTTTTCGCGGAAGATCGATGGGACACCTTCCGATCTGTCGGGCTCGTCTCGGGCTCTCGAAGGATTAGTTACTGCCGTGTTTCGAGCGCACGATTATGCGAGCGTATCGAAATTTCGAAGCAGTGTGTTTATCACGATGATAATTACTCACTAATTACGACTTCTGATAGTAAAAATTGCTACACGTCTCGGTATAAAGATTTGTAAAATAGAAATGAAAGCGATGAAAATCTTGCCTTGATTTCTATCGCAAACGTCAGCCAACGAGTATCGTTGCTCTAAATCAATCTCAAACACGTCTGTTTTAAGTGCACTTAAAAGGAAAATCCCGGATCTCGAAAACATATTAATACTCGCAGCACATAACATCGAGCATCATTTTGAGCTTTTCAAGTATATACGATATTAACTGTGTACACATCAGCACTCGGTCCAGTGTACGAGTAAAAAATATATATAAAAAAAAGCAATTACATCGTATATAATTCCGCGAAATAACTCAATTTCCAGAGCCGGAGCAGAGCGCGCGCGCACTTTTAGCTTTCTGCGTTCGGTCGGCCGAAAGAGGCCGGAAAAAATAAATTTTCCTGGACGAGGCTTAAAAAAGTTTCGCGCGCGCAAAAAAAAAAACGAGTCTGCGAGAGCCGAAATCCGAATCCGCGAAAAGCAGCGAGCAGCCGCGAATTTTTTTTTTTTTTGAAACATTTTTTTTACGGTGTGGTGTACGACACCGAGTATACACAGGAGCCGCAACGCAGCAGTAGCGCAAGCGCGTGTATCAGTCGTCAATTAGCGCTGATCGGGTTATTTCGAAATTATAGGAGAATTTCACCTGTCGGCATGGTTTATATCGAGGGAAATGTGCACTTTATGAAAATTACGAGCGTCGGCAGAGAGGCTTTCCAGCGATTTTCCTTTCGCTGATGCATATTTTTCATTCGGAACTCTCGAGAGCCGAGCGCTCGCGAGACAGGGGTTACATACAAATGCAGAAGATCGTTTTATTTATACTCTCTCGCGCGTATAAAATCGTACACTTCTTTGACTGGACCGAAAAGTCAGACTGCAGCGCGCACGGCTTTTACGGCTTTTACATTAGTCGCAGAAATTTCGATTTCGCATTACGACGCCATTCTGAGGTTAAGTGTTGCGAGAGTTATCGTCAAAGGACGTAAAAGAACGAAGTAATAAACTCGCAGGAGTACTGAGGACATTTCTCTCTCTCTTACTTTCTCTCTCTCTCTCTCGTATGAGGGCTAGACCGGGAGAGAGAGAGAGAGAGAGAGAAAGAGCAGTAAAGCTTGATTAAAAAATGTAATAAAGCATTCAATTATTTTTATTATTGCAGAAATAAAATATAAAAGCGCGCGCGTTATACACACGGGGGACCGCCCGCGCACCGCGCGTTGTCAATCATATTTATATTTTCCAATAAGGTGAGTATTAACTGAAATAAATAGAGTCGACAGCGCGGAATAAAGTGAAACTCTTGCGCGCGCGCCCGATTGGCCTGGTATGTGGTATATTTTCAAAGTAAACTCGTCAAAGCGGACGACGGTAATTAATTAGTTAATTCTTTCCAAAGAGCGAACTCGCATACTCGAGTTTCCTGCTCTACACCGCGCTATACACTCTCTTCTTTTCTATACTATACATATATTCTATACGCGTGCGTCATATCTCTTTTCAAAGGATATCGAGTAGATCCACGCGCGCTCGCTTTCAGCGAGGAGCGTAATTGATCACTTGAAATTTATTTCTTAATTGACCTGTCGGAAAATAAGAAGCATCGATCAAGATCCAGTGCTTACCCGCAATATATATAGCGACTGCGCGGACGAGGCGAAAACACGTCTCGGCCTCGCGGAAAATAAGCGCGAAATACATGTATTTGTGATCTGGTTATATTGCGGCGCATTAATAATTGTTGAATTAGCATCGGCGGATAAGTAGTGATTTAGGCGGTATATGTATACGTATACGGTATAGGATTGCCGAAGCATCGGAGCCTATTGTGTCGCTTTTGCGCATAAAGAAGCCTCTACTCGAGCATCGTCGAGTGCCGTTATCGAGGCAAGCGAGCGGTACAGCCCTCTACTGATTAAAAAGATAACAAGGAGCGAGTATAAAGCAGCGGCATAACGAGTATGGCATATACGCGCGACCCGGTCAAGTGCGGAGGGAGAGAGAAAGAGAGAAAGAGATAGAGAGAGAGAGAGAGTGGAGGCGGCTTCCGCGCGATTTCATCCCTTTAAAGCCTTCCCTCTTTATCATTTCAAAGGTACCTATATCTATATATATATGGAAGCTCGTATAGTTCCACGGTTGCTTTCTTTTTTTACGACTGAATTTTCGATGTCGAGGGTCTCTCTCTCTCTCTCTCTCTCTTTCTTTCTCTCTTTCTCTCTCATTCTGGCCATTATCCTTGTTGTCGAGAGTATTACGAGGCTTTTCTTTGCCTTTGTTTTCGATTTTATGCAGCCGAAGGGCGAGGCGGCCGCGCCGCCTTGCTCTCGAGACCGTTCGCCGGAAATGTGTGTGTAAGGGAAGATGAATTAGTCGATTTCGAATCCGCATTCGCCCGTATGGGTAATGTATACGCGCAACGGCGCAATAGACGCGCGAGAGCGCGCAACGATTGCTTTATTTGACCGCCGCGCGCGCGCGCGCGCAGCCTTCAAAAGTTTATTTACCGCTAACCTACTATACCGAGTGAGCACGAGATATATTTACTCGACAAGCTCGAAATTATTGAATTACCCGTCAGGAGCTACGGCAGAGCCGATAACCAGGTTTTCGCTTTCTCGGCTTTTATTTTCCCTCCCGCCGAATTCCTCCTTCGAGCCTCGAAGCACGTTTCGCATTATTGCCAAGCCGCGGTATTTCGCTCTCTCGGTTTTTTTTTCTCCCCCACCCCTCCCGTTCCCCGCCACCACTGCCCCCCCCCCTCCCGCGCTCGCCATCTCCCTCTCCCCCCTCGCTCGGCCTCGATTGTTTATTTGCGGATGAGCTAATCGCTTCGGAACTTCGTGCGGATTCCCGATCACATTCGCATATATGCTTTCCATTTTGCTGGTGCGGCGCTGGGCAGCGCGCGCGAGCAAGGAACTGTTAGTTTGCAAAATAGATTCAGAAATAATAGAGAGAGATATGTGTGTATATGTACTCGGGGCGCAACCGCCTCCAGCGCAAATATCGCGCAATGAAACGGTTTATACGCGGCACGTTTGGCCGCAACACGAAGAATTCGAGCGCGATAGTTTAGCTCGCCCGGTTTAAATCATGGACACGTACTGGCTGTTTATATCGGCTACCGTGTTATACTTATTACTTGTACGCACACGCGCACATGTATATATAGGTACGAGTAATACACGCAGGAACACACAATTGGGAGCTGGGAATAAAATCGTATCCGAAAAGCTCGGGTGACGGGGTGCAAAAGAGTAATTTACGAGGTGATAAAAAAGGGTGTTGGAATACGTACAGCGAAAAAAGAGCTGCGCTTGTGCCCGATTGTTCTGGCTCTAAATTCCTGGCGGTAAGCGCGTAGATAAGAAAAATGTCTGTCCTAGAATTAAGCGCTACGTTTTTGCGACTGGGCTTTTCTTGTGAACTACAGTTCTTGAAATGTGTTTGCATTTATATTTTATTTCCAGACAAACATGATGCAGTATTTTATTTTATTTTTGATCGAAAAAATGTGAATATAATTTTTATAACGTTTTAAATTGATAACTACAACCTTAGGATTTTTCGTTCTGTTTTCATTTTCGTAAGTTGCTGGGTAATTTATTTTTTTTTATATCGGCAAAATACACGCTCATTAAAAACTGTTCTTCGAATTTCTGTTTAGAAAATCTGAAGCAAATGACGTGCTAAAATTTTATAAAAGTAAAGCAACTCGCAACAAAATTTGTTAAGCTCTGGAGAAGGCGTATAAAATTAACAAATTAATTTAGTTGAATGTTTGTTTTGAAAATGTATACTAATGATAATGTGTTTCCATTATTCTAGCGGAGCCGATTTGTGCACTTACATTCAGAAACTGATTTAAGCAATTAGTATCTACGGCAATATTTTTCAACATATATAATGAAAGTAAGATATATGATAGCCCCTATAATATTACATATAGTTCATCCAAACAAGATTATAAAAATGCAATCCCTAAAATCCTTGTAATACGCAGAGTCGACGAAATAAGAAATAGTTAGAAAATGCAAAAGACAAAAGGAGAAGAAAAATGAAAAGCCGCGTGCGCGAAAAAGTGAAAATGTGAAAGGAAAGAACGATTGAAGGGAAGACGGGCGCTCGACGTTACAGCCACGATGTTTCATGTCTGAAATATTCAGTGAATGTATCGATTTCCCGCGAGCCGTGTGTATATTCGGCGATGGGGTCTCAAGGAATTTAATAATCCAACATTGGAAACTTTCCCCGTGTGTAGTGCCGAAGCCGCGCGCGCGCGTTCGCCTGGATCCCCCTTCTTCTTCCCTGTGCGCTCTCTTGTTCGGCGGCTATATGGCTCCGGCATACGTTTCGTTTTCTGCGCGCGCGATGCCTTTGGTTGAGCGCAACTTCGGCGAATCGATAGCTTTTAGAATGAAAGTATCGGAAAAAATCAGCTGATCCCGATGGAAAAGTTGATTTTTCCCGGACAGCCAAGATTGTTCTCTTGGTCAGATGAGAAATATTTTGCAAAGAAAATTTGTACGCTACCAAGGGCATTATACTGATATTTTTCCGAATTACAGAGAGTTCGCTGCAACAACAATGATACATATCGCCGGCGTGTACGAACGAATTTTCATACGCGCGACTGAAAAACAATTGTGGAAAAATCAGAGCTGATTGCCGACTCTTTCCGCATGTTATATCGGTATAATTTCTCTGCCTTTCTCGGGTAACTCTCTCTCCCTCTCTCTCTCTCTCTCTCTCTCTCCGCGCTTGGGGGAATTTCGTATGAAGATTGAAAAGCTATTGGAAGCCGCAGCATTTGGCCGGGAGGCAATTTGTCGTCGCGATGCTTCTGAATTATACCCGGTATATATACGGAGAATCAGGAATACACCGTATATATCTATATACCTCTCCACCCCCCCCCTCCCCCTTCACGCGCTTTGACGCGCGCATTTTTCAATATGAAAATTTTTCTCGCAAAATAATTCGAAAATTTCTTTGCAATATATTTTAAAAATTTATCCGCCTCAGCAAATATATTGTATCGGCTCTCTCGGCGCGCCCCCACATCGAGATAGAATTTTAATAAAAACAAGCGGCATATCAAGAGATTCCGCGAATTTCGCAGACGCTAAGACGCTACGCGCGCGCCCATTATAAAAGCGGGCCGGAGAAAGAGATATAGGTGGAGAAAGAGAGGCACGGGAGAGCCTTTATATATTCACGAGGTGCGTTTAATCAAAGCGCGCTTATTGAATAGCTCGTCAAAGAAAAGAATTTTTTATCCGAAATTATCCGGCTGCCGCCGCCGCCGCCGCCGCCGCCGCCGCGCGCGGCTCGCTTTTATACGAGATTCACGCGCGCGGAGAATCGAGCGCGCTAATTCCTGGGCAATGATTTTCAGCGGCGCGCACAATTAAAATCCGTAAATTCATCCCGAAAATTCATCCTCGCGGTAAAGCAAAGAAGCTTTCTCGCAAAGGGAAAATACCCGGGACTGTTTTGCGCCGCAAACATCGCGCGGCAGCGGCGGCGGCGGCGGAGGGAGTAGAGGGAAAAGATAGAATTTTCGCGGGTAAATATACGTGAGCGCCGGGGCTAAGTTAATGAAATGCCGGATGTGCGCTTCTTCTCCGCGAGGATCCCAGGGATTTATGCGAGGAATTTAGCAGCTTCAAAGCGGGGAGCCTTATTTTCTTTCTTAAATATGTATACGAGAGAGGGAGAGAGAGAGAGAGCATCAAGAGAGAGAAAAGCCGGGAGCGAAGAGATAGCGAGAGACGCTTGCGCGCCGGCCGACGAGATATTACGTGTACACGTCGGCTAATTAAAGTAATGGCCGGACTGCAACTCTCGGGGCGCGAACTTTCTTCATTTTTCAGGAATATCTCTCTCTCTCTCTTTCTCGTCGTCGAGAGACGCGCTACGTGCGCGCAAACCGACTGCAGGATATCGTCGCACGACGAATGATTAATGTAACCAGCGCTTTAAAACGCGCGCGCGCGCTCGCGTGTGTCCGAGATTCCACTGGCTGCTACTGCTGCTCACTGGGATATTCAATAGGATCGACGGACGCGGACGACGAGGGTTAACGAAATGTTTAGGGCGCATGCATTATTGATCCAGCGGACACGAGTCTCGCAAAAAGCAGAGCAGAGCCGTCAATCCCAGCTCTCTATACTGTCTCTCCTCACTTATGCATGTGCTGCGAGAGCGGAGAGCTTTTTCGGCAGCGACGACGGCGGCGGCGGTACACACCCGGCCACACACAGGACTTAAAAGGCTCTTCCAGATTACGAGGATGCGCTGTCCTAGCTGGGAGAGGATTGAAACTTTAATGGCAATTAAATTTTTTTCGACGCGATCGCGTTACACGACGTGTACGCAATTTTACAGCCGAGAGCGATCCTCGAGAAAAATGACGGGTAATCTCCAGTACATCTCGGGACGTGTGTAGTACGTATAGGTGTCTAGAGAAAAAAAGGGGGAAAAGAAAAAACCACCTGTGAATCCCAAACTCCCATCCACATCAAAGCGACGAGTGCGGCGCAAGAAAAGCCGGAGAAAAAGCCAAGCCTCCTCAGGCACTCGCTCTTTCCCGGCGTTGGCCGGCCGCCAAGGCCTCTTTCTTTGCTACTTTTCTCTCTCTCTCTCTCTCTCTCTCTCGCCGGGTTCCCTCCTTCTCTATTTGAGAAGAAGGCGCGAGGAGGCCGATGCAAGTGGCTCTGCAACCACCAGTTGCTTTTCGCAGCGCCGCCGGGATATAGGCCTACACGCCGCCGCCGCCGCGGTGCTAAGTGCGCAGTTAGCGAAAGCGAGTTGTAAGTACAACGCCTGTTGCTCGCGGCTCCTGCACCGCCTCGACTTTTTTTCCCTCCTCCTCCTCCTCCACCTCCTCCGGCCCGCTTTCGGCTCCTCTCGCGCCCCGTCGCCAATACTTATACTCACGGGGGGACAGAAGCGACGAGTCGACGACGAAAACGTTATTTCGATATCGGGGCGGCGTCGTAGCCGAGCGAGCGAGCGAGACGTAATTACTCGGAGGCTGGACGCGTAATGCGATTGAATTTTGATCGCTCCTCGTAAAATCTCGGAGGCGCGCGCGTGCTTCCGTATATAGCGATGCGTAATAATAATACGCGCGCGCAGCGGGGACTCGTAAAGTTTTCATTTTTCACGGATCATTTGCTTTAAGTACACAAACTAGAAGTGCACTCAGTGTCACGGACAATAAAGATCGACTCCGCCGATAAATCCTTATGCCGCGTATCACTGAGAGATGGGAGAGCGATAAACTCATCTTGAAACAGTCGAGCGCGATGATGCTACGACGATCGGGAGGGGGAGGGGCAAGTGTTCCTGAAATCTGCGTACGAGCGATAAATCACGCGCTTATATATATATGCTATATACACGTACATAAATACGTTGTTTTGCCGCGTTTATACGAGGCGCGAGAACGCGCGTCTTGGGCAAGCTCTCTCTCCGTCGCTCCTCTCTTGGCAAGATCGTCGCATAAGTAATTGAAGAGAAAAGCTCGTAGCCTGTTGCTCTCGCGTCCCTCCCTCTCTGTTGCTGGTACAAAGCCAGAATTAGTGGCTATACACGCACACGCCGGCAGTCATAGTCGCGGTTGACGTGAAAAATTGCGAATCATCCGGCGGAACGCGAGCGATCGTCGAGTCTCGCGCGCCGATATTATATGATTAGCTCGTGGTGAGCGCGCGCGAGAGAGAGAGAGCGGTTTAATATATATAGTTGACGATTCGACGCACGTGATGCCAACAAGTGGTCCATACGTATACGCGCTCGATCTCTTGTACGTGCAGGTAATTATTAACCGGGGGGGAGAGAGAGAGAGAGAGAGAGAGAGGACTCCTGGCTTTTCCTCCTCGCAATCCGCGGGCGAGTGTGGATACATCCAATCAGCTTCGGCTATTATTGATTTTAGCGGCTATATGCGAGACGAGCTGGCCGGTGTGGAGCAGCCGCACGCGTGACAAGGGCTGCGGGAGAGGGCGAACGATGAGTTATCGTGAATCGGAGTGAGTTTTTCGCTTCCGTTATACGCACGCACGAGCGCAGAGAATCGTCGTGTGCGTCGGATTCGCTGGCAAAAATCGAGGCGCAGATCGCGCTGGTCGGATAAGCCGCGCGCCAAGCTCGTTATTATTTGTCGAGGTTAGACAAACGAATGAACGGACGGACGTGAGAGCGAGCGAGCGGGGGCGAGTCGAGCTTGCGGCGCAGCGGCGGTGCGGGCCCTATCTCGCGCGTAAATCGCGCGACGTTTATGGGTCAAGCAAATTCGCTGGAATACGCGGCTCGCGGCCCTCTCCCCAGCTCTCTCTCGCTCTGAAGCTGTTACAGCCGCAGACGCGAACTCATACACAGTAGCGCGAGCTGCGTAGAGACAGATTAGATTTCTCACGTGGATAAAGGCGATGCCGACCAGCCGTAAAGCGCTTTACGAGATCCGCCGCCGTCGCTGGACGTTTTATCTGCGGGGGTGGTTTCGCATAGTGTAGCCTTTGCATGGAAGGGTTGGGTTATATGGTCACGAGAGAGACAGAGAGAGGGAGAGAGAGAGCGAGAGAGAGGGGAGAGGGGAGAGTGAGAGAGAGGCGGAGATTTGATAAAGTCGATGGTTTCTTGGGAGGCGGCGATGCTTATCGAGGAAATATACTCTACTCCTCAGTCCCGCGGCTCCGCACGTTATGTACGGCTGCAGTATATAAATAGCACACACACACGCGCGCACACACTCTCTTATATATCTATACTGCCTATATATCCTCTCGCGGTTGTGTTGCTTTATTTTTTTTTATTATATCCGCGGTGCGCATAGCCCAGGCGGCGGCACAGGCTCGAGGCCGGAGAGAGAGAACCAAAGTCGTAAAAGCATTTTTACACTTTGACAATTCAAATCGATAAAGCCGGGGGTGTGTGTGCGTGCATGTGTGTGGGAGAGAGTCTCGAAAGCTCGCTGTATATAGTAGCCCCGCAAGCGGTTTTTAAGTTGCCCCTCCGCGCCTGCAAACTCTCTCTCTCTCTCTCTCTCTCACATCGCGCGCACACACACATTCTGCGCTATACTCTCTCCCGCAGTCGCTACAACCTGTGGAGCCCGGTTAGCGTGTCTGCAACTTCCTCGGTCTTTCTCTTTCCCACACCCCCTCCCGCCTCAGCCCCTCCGACACTCAGCTTAATGAGAAGCGAGCCTGGCAACTTCCTCCGCAGCCGCCGCCGCCGCTGCGAGAGAGAGAGAGAGAGAGAGAGAGAGAGAGCTGGTAACTTTATACCGCGGACAAGGAGCTTGCGGGGCTCAAATTTGCGTCGAGGTTAATTAAAAAGGTGTCGCTCTCCCCCCCCCCCCCCCGCGTGTCCCACAGAGCCTCTATACAGCTCGACTTTTTCTCCTCTATATTACGCGGCGGCATGATTTTTCACGCGCGCGTCGACCTCCTCTCCTCCATACAGGTTTTTTTTCCATTCTCTGTGTGTGTGTGTGTGTGTTCCTCTCTGCGCCGCGCGGCTCACACTCGTCATTCGTCATTTCGCCCACGCGCGGCTCCCTCACTCTCGCTCTCTCTCTCTCTCTCTCTCTCTCTCTCCAGACATCCAATAAACCGTTAAATTTAATCTGATTAATTTTATAATTTGATATTTCGATTCGACGAAATTGAATAACGCCGCGGAGCGCGCGCTTTTTTCCGCTATAATTCGTCCTCGAAATTGATCGGATGTGTGCTTGAATAAGGTTTCGTTTTATGGCTTCGCGTGATGACATACACCTATATATTATATATAGGCGCAGTTAAAGCGATTCCGAAAGCTGTATACAGCGCATGTATAACGCACGCATCGCGCGGCGCATTCGACGTTGCGCGCACACGCGTACATACGTACCCCGCAGTCTCTCTCTCTCTCTCTCTCTATATATATATATATATATACACACAGCGATGACAAAATTCAATTATCTATTTTTCCATTAGCATTATATACAACGAATACTGTACCGAGTCGTGTCTAATTAAAATTTCTTCGTCGATTTGCGAATAATGCGGGAGAGATAGGATACGAAATTTTCATCAAACTGGTGTGTATAGATATATGTATATAAGTCGGGCGCGCAGCGCGCAGTAGCCTCGGCAATGGATACCCTAAAATCTTGGAAAAGCGGCTTTTCTCGCCGAAGAGAAAGCTCTGAGACAACTTTGGCCAAGATTTGCGCTCCCTGCCGAGGCATGAAATCGAGCGCTTAACGACCGAGTTCTCGCTTATTAACAATATTGCCGCATCTATCTCGCCTCTCTGCACTTTATACATTATAACAGAGTACATATAACTATATATAACAAATCTGGTTCCTGGATATACTTATATATATATATATATATATATATGAGAGTATGTCCAGGAAATTTCGGAAACAACTCGAATGGAAAAGTTGCAAAAAATTTCTTGAAGGCACACTTACCAGACCTCTTTTTTTTCGTTCCTTAGGTCATTCTGAAAGAGAAAAAGCTCGTGTGTATGGCCGATCGTAGGGTATACTTTTTTTGGAGCAAAAACGAGTCGAAAAACGAGAAATAATTAAAAAACAAGAATTTATAGATTTTTTTTCTCGAAACCTACAAACTTTTATAAAAATTTCATTAGGACAAATATATCTTAAAATGCATCAAAGAATGCTCTGAAATTTTTTCAGATTTTTTAAGGACGTTTTTGGAAATTTTTCGATTTTTTAGATTTTCGAAAAATGAAAAATCGTATCGGATGAGTCTGAAAAAATTTCAGAGCATTCCTTGATAAATCTTAAGACATATTTGTTCTAATGAAATTTTTATAAAAGTCCATAGTTTTCGAGAAAAAAATGTTTGAATTAGCTTTTTGTTAATTATTTCTCGTTTTTTCGAGTCGTTTTTGCTCCGGAAAAAAGTATATCCTACAATCAGCCATGCCCGCGAGCTTTTTCTCTTTCAGAATGACCTAGGGAACGAGAAAAAACAGGTCTGGTAGATGTACCTTCAAGAAAATGTTTCCAAAATTTCCTGGACATTCTCATATATATATATATGTATATACACACAGCGAGGTATGCGAAAACGCAAAAAATCATGACAACCGATAGGCGGCAATAAATAGGACGAGTAATATAAGCACGCGCTAAACGCATTAACGAATAAACATCAAAGTACACTCATCGACGGAGGATTTCCTTAACGGCGCCGCGCCAGTATAATCCAGCCGAGTGTATCCCGCACGCGCGCGCATATATATATATATATCTATATTATATATATACACATTATACATATATATACGAGCGTGCGACGCAGTCGCGAGCGTTAACTTTTTATTGTGGCATAGTTGAAAGTTTATGAACTATACGCGCCGCCGCTGCCGCCGCCGCCGCCGACGACGACGACGACGACGACGTCGGGGCTGAGGTCAGCCCTGGGCATTAAAGCCGTTTATGTCGGCGACGCAGCCCTGCGCCCTCTCGTTCTCTCTCCCGCTCGCTTTCGTTCTTTCGCTCTCGCTCCTATCGCAATATCAGTAAATGTTACAAGCTGTACTTTGTGTATTATTATACGTGTGGTTCGATGTCGCGTAGTCGCGCTTTTCTTCTCCTCGGTGCGCGGCTCTTTCGCTTCGTGTATAATGCACTTGGAATTCCGTGATTTTTAATCGAATGATTTTGGCCTGAAAAGATAAGTCGAGACGATAAAGAAATGAGGCGGAGAGAGGCTCGGCGGCGATAAAGTTGCCGGGCTATTCGAGCAAACGAGGGAATCGCCGTTCGCATTGACGAGTTATTATTTTTGTTTCAACGGCCCCCCCCCCCTCGACGATCGTTACCAAACTCTCCGTGTATATAGAGATGGATATATATATATATATATATATATATATATATATATATAGATATACACATATAGATATGTAGACTGCAATATCAATCGCGGAGCTAAGAGTTTATTCCCCTCCGGCGTTACTGCTGCTATTGCTACTGCTCTGTTTCTTTCGTCATTATAGTTCGATCATGCGGCATTTCTTTTACGGAGCTTCGTCAAGCGTTTTCTCCCTGAAAATAATGTGGAGAAAAATTCTGTACAGCGCGTTTCCACGATATCGTATACTATTTCATTTTTTTTCCTCTGCGCATCAGCTGCGTAGCTGGAAGAGTCTTTATTGTTATTTTCTTTGCAAGAGCAGTGCTTTCCAGTCCGTTCCGTTTTAAAAAAATTATCGGACAAATTTTTTTCATATATACGCTACTGCGAGATAGGAACCGAATCGTTAAATCTACTGCACGGCTGAAAGTGCTGTGATGGAAATGCTTCTCTTCGCTCGTTTTTTTGAATAGGCGAATGGTATACAAAAATACTTCTATATGAATTTAGCGACGCACTCGCATTTTTGAAATAGAATATATCCGCAACTTCGATTTGAATGACAGTCTTTTGCGCTTAAATGATGTAGTTACCCCTGTATTTCTGAAAAATTTATAACTTTTTCAGTTTTTTTTAGTTTAATTTTTAGTTACAAGCATACTATAGCCACATGAAAAAAAAATTAATTAATTAAATTAATTAGTTACAAATAAATTAATAACAAATATTAATTGATTCAATTAATTAATTTTAATCTATAAGCATACAATAGCCACATGAAAAAACTATTAATGAATTAAATTAATTGTTTAAAAACTAAATTAATTAATAAAAAATATTAATTGATATAATTGATTAATTTTAATTTATTTACAAGCATACTATAGCCACATGAAAAAGAACTATTCAAAATTTGAATATTGCCCGATTGAGTCAAAGTCAACCACTCTATGAGTAATATTACGTCACGTAGTGGAAAGAAATATTATAAATAATCCAAAAACGACTATATTTACCAACTTATTAAATACCAAATCCTTTTCCAGGAGATCAAGTGCCTTATCGGCTCTCACGACAAGCGCTTCCGTGGCGCAATTGGCTAGCGCGTTCGGCTGTTAACCGAAAGGTTGGTGGTTCGAGCCCACCCGGGAGCGATTTTTTTTTTCATTTTTTTTTTCGTTCATTACATTCGAAACGCACACCTCGCCGTTATTTCCAGTCATTCGAATTCGCGTTATCTGCCGCGCGCGCGCGCTCGCACACCACACGCGCAGATAACATATATATATATCGAGATCGCGCGCCTAAGTATATACGATAGTGCTATACACGCACGCAGGGGCTTGCGCGCGTGCGCGTCCGAACGTATACATACGAAATTTATCGGCGTTACAGCTTGGGAATTTTCTCGGGCACGCGCCGAGATAACGCACGTGCGCGCACACCTGCATCGTTCTTTATACATAAGTATATACACGTGTACGTACATGTATATTGTATGCGTGTGTACAGCTACTACGGCGTAGTCGTTTAGCTTGTTCTCCAGCTCTACATTTTCTTCTTTGTAACTGTACGACGCCGTGTACACTTGCTCATTGCCGTCTATATGTACATCCATCGGCCCTAACTCGCTCAAAATTGCTTCCGCGTTTCTACTTTGCTGCTGCTCTATACCTCCGCTGCTTTAGAAGACGAGAAAGTATAAAGGGGGGAAGGCCGGGGGGAGGGGGCACGAGTGAAATTGCCCGACGCCTTGTCAGACGCGCTACGACGACTGAGTATAGCCTTTTGCCGTCTGCTTTTAGGCGTAACGAGCTGGCAGTTTTCTTGCGCTGGGCGTCCATTTTCTAGGCGTGTTAAGTGAGAGATTAGCTGGAGTTTTCGGAAGATTGCGCAGCATCCGAGATACGCTCAAGACCCGGCTCGATTGCGAATATTAATTTCTTGTTCTGCCGCATAAAAGATATAATTTTAACTCGAGTGCGCAGTCGCTTTAAATTATTTCCCCTGATTATTGAATTTCGAGCAGTATAAAGTGCGTAAAATTGCAGTTTTAACGTATATAAATGCGGACGCGGAACGCGTGTAATTTTTTAACCGAAACGTATCTCGGTTATATCGCACGAAAGATAAAGTTGGAGTGCCACGGAATTTCTGATTACCATTATTACGAGCGCAAATCAACGTTGCTGAGTATAATTTCGAATTCCGCAATATATATGTTATGTATATCTGCTCTTCAGCTCTCGCAATACGAGCGCGTACAATGTATAATGTATATACGTACGTTAAGGAACAGCAAAACTATCCAAACTATGCTAAATGTTTAAAAACACGTCGTACCCTCACTTCCACGGATTCTCAAAGCCAAATACAAGTGAGTTTTCAGAGAATCAAGGCATTCAAGCAATCAGCGATAAAGCTGGCATTATGCAGCACTTGAAAAATTTCCTCTTACCCGAAACTCGCAATCAACCTGAACAACATAGCAATAACACACACAGAGCGAGACCACTTTAATCAGAATCTGGCCGAGACGCAAGAGAGAGAGAGAGAGGGGGGGGGGGGTAGCGAGAGAAGCTGATGCTGGGAAGCCCATCAGCAGCTAGTACTAGGTATCCAACTCGACGTTCGAAACTGTAGGGTCGAGAACAGTTGGCGGCGGCGCCGATAGAGCCATTGATGGCTTCTGGTTGGAAGTTGGAAGCCGCGCGACCGCCACATAAATCCGGGCCTCACTCTCTCGCTCTCTCTCTCTCTCTCTCTCTCTCTCTCTCTCTCTGTATTCTCGTGCTATATACGTATACAGGTATATAGACGAGAGACGAATTCGCAGCGAGGAAGTTTGCGAGAGGAGTGCCGATCGGCTGCCCGCTTAATTTGAGTATTGCTCGCGCTCTAGCGCTCGCCTATGTACCTGTACGTCGCCCAGGTAATTGCTCGATCCAGAGAGCTTAAGAGGAAATCACGCGCGCGTGTGATCTCGAAAGAAGGAGCAACGATAGACCATAGCCATATGCAAGCCTGAAGAGAGGGTATATAAGCTCAAATCGGCGCGCGTTTAACTCGACGAGCTCACGTGTATATACATGCATACACGCTGTAGACCTATTTCTCTGCAGAGATATTTCATTCCGCCGAAAAGAGAATTGGAAATGGAGAGGAGAGAGAGAGGCTCTTGTACTCAACAGGTGTATCTAGGCTGCACATACGCCACCGTCGCTGCTGCTGCTGCTGCTGCTGCTCGGTTCTTGCGACACACAGAGCGGAGCAGCGCTGGAAATCTCGAGGGATCGCTTTGTGAAGGGTGTAGCGCGATGCATAAGTGATGACGGCGCAGCGCTAAAGTTCTCGCGGGAGGCAGAGTATGAGAGAGAGAGAGAGAGAGGTATATAGAGAGAACAAGCTGCGGGCCTAGTCCGCGTGTGCGTATATTTGCCTCCGTGTCTCGCGTGCGGGGGAGCGCTATTGAGTGCGCGCAGAGAGTCTATGCTCTCCTGCATGCGAGCTCCGCCGCGGCATCTTCTTCCTTCCGAAATTTCATTTGCTTTAATTACCGCGAGGAATACCGTATAATATCTCGCGTTTAAGGAGCGAGCGAACGCGCAAAAAGTAATTATATCATAACGCATATGCGTAGTACACATCGTTTGAAAGGATTGATATGCACACATGCCTCGAAACGCTGCGCGCAGCTAACCGATTTCAATTTTCTACATCACTGCCGGAAAAGCTATCGCCGTAAGAGTGGAAGCGAAAGTCGATTTTCCGTTCCGAGTTGTTTGACGCGCTGTTTGCGCGCAGTGTGTGTGTGATGTGTGCGGCGAAAGCTATTGAAAGGCTCGGAGCCTCGCGCTCCCCGACGCTTCGCGCACGCAGCAGCAAACGGAGAAGAAGAAGAAGAGCGCGTGTACTATCGGGTTAACGAAGAGCCAAAAGCTTGCCTGCGCCAACAAAACGCTCGAATCCTTTGCTGTACATCCGCGTACGCACGCAGCGTTAAGTAGACTCGAGATAAACAATTCGACCGCGCGCGCTAAGCGCGGCTTTCCCCGCAACGCATCAAATCGCGCGCGCGTTCGACAGCAGGCGGGCTCGGAGAGCTTTTCAGAAATTCTCTTTGCGAAGCGCAGGCGAGAGAGCCGCCGCCGACTCTAACGGCGCTCGTCGACGCGCGCGTATTTACGAATCATGCGCGCCTGGGCTTTTCAAAGGCATCGGGCGCACTGCACACCGCGCGCCCGAGGCCAAATTCACAATCAGGCGAAATTCAAACGCGGCGGCGGGCCTTCGACGCTTTCTCTCTCTCTCTCTCTCTGTCTACGTAGCTCAGACTCTCGGGGCGCGTTCGGCAAATTGAAATCCATCTGTCTGAGAAATAATTTTGTAAATTCCAGACGCGCGCGGCAGAGCGCGCGTATTATACACACAGTATGGAATACGCGATATAATGCGCCGAGACGCACATCGAAAGCAAAGCGGGGAGAGCATAGAAGCGACGCGACGCGGCGTCGAGGACTTTTCCGTTGCCTCGCGCTATAATCCCGTTAGAGAGGGAGTGAGAGAGAAAGCGCGCGCTTAGACATTTAGGAGCTGCGCGCAGGTGCTCGCGATAGTGCCGCAGCCAAGGTCTTTCCAGTCGGCTTTTCGAGGTTAGAAGCGGCTCTATATATATATATATATACAGCGGCGGCAGCGCCCCGCGAGTCTTAATGAAGCCCATTCACATGGTTATTATCGCGAAGAGAGCGTGTAATCGTCTCGCGCCCTCCTCCCCACCCCCCGCCCCGCGCTCTCGAGCTTGCTTAATAATAATCGTATAGTCTATACACGACTACACCTTATCCCGAGAGTACTCGCGCACTCGCGATTCCTCCGCGTACACCTTTCGCTCTATGTATGTGTGTATATATATAGCATGTACATTACGGCTCTCGCTAACGCACTTCTCGCCATTTCATACTTGGGAATATTATAACTGCGGAAGGAACGAAAAGAGTGAGTCAGTTTAGTGCGGTATATACGCGCGCACTATATACTGTCCAAGTCCGAAATATTCCAAACGACAATATACACACGTACTGCCGTGGCACACGGCCGACCGCACGACGTCGAACGATAATGGATGCAGCGGCGGCGGCGGCGGCGGCAGCAGCAGCTCCCAATGGCGCGTCTTAAGTCATGACGGCCCGAGTAACGATAATGCGGCTACATGCGTATCTAATCTAATTTCTAGAGGCAACGTCGCGCGCAATATCCAGCACTCGCTCTCTCCCCCGAGTTATTGTTATTATTATGCGATGTCTCTCTCTATACGCCGGAGCATATATCTGCACATAATATATACTATATACAGTTATAGAGTTGCACTTCTATGCGCGCAATGTGCATCCATCAGGCTCTCGGAATAAATCAGCAGTTGGTACGTATACGGCACTCGCGGGGGAGGGGGGGGGGGCTGAAAGTAAAATCGAAACTCGCGCGAGCTTATCGCTACTACCTCCCCCCTCCACCTCCTCCCCCTCATTAATTCAAAAAGTCCGCGTCTCTTGCTCTACTTGCACACAATGCGCGTTTGCATCGCGAGCAGAACAGATTTGTCGCAAGCTCGCGAGCTTATATCGGGGGCTAATGGATGATAGTCGTCGCCGGGCGTCTGCGTCCCATATCTCCGCGTTCAAATGCCTTTATACGTCTAGCGACTCGTGTATTATTATTTATATACTAGGTGTGTGCTGTTAGGCTTAATGGCAAGTCGAGGAATGAATCGATCGGTATATATATACATGTATACGCCACTGCGTAGCTGCGGAGAAACAATAGCACTCAATTATTTTGGGCGCGAGTCCGAATAGTTTTCGTGCTTCTCTCTGTCTCTCTCTCTCTCTCTTTCGAGTGTGTCTCGACAAACAATCCGTCTCCTCGCCGCCCCCCGAGTAGCTGACAGGAAAATTAATTAGAAGCGGCCGCAAAGAGGCACGAGACTTTTAATGATAGCTCAACGCTTGTTTTTGTTTTTCTGTGTATACACATAACACGACCTACAAGTGGCCGCGACTTCTCCTTTCAATTTCAATTTAAGAAATTAAGTCGCGCGCAGCGGAGTCGCGCTTCAGGTACATATACATGTATATGTACACAGTGCAGAGATACACGAGGCGCAGCGAGGCTCTGCGAGCGGGGCCGCGAGAGGAGAAAAGTAAAAGAGAGCCGCGCGAACAATAAAAGCCGGCTTAACGATAATCACCTGCCGAGAGTAACGAGCCGTCGCTGGAATCGAGTTATAGACGCGGATGATCGTAACGCGGCCATTACGAATGATTCGCGCGAAATCGGCTGCGAACGATGTCGCATTAACGGAGCCGTGCGCCGCTACTCCCGTTAAGGAGAGAATTGTTGAGAGAAGTTGGCGCGCTGCGCACACGGAGAGAGCAGGGGGAGTGTTAACGCCGAGCCGGGCTCCCAAAGAGAGAGAGAGAGAGAGAGAGAGCTGGCGAAATGGGAAAATTATAATTAACTCGAATTGCCAGGGAGTGAATAGCTCAGCGCGCGCGCGTGTGTGTGTGTGTTTCTCTGCGCCGCGAGCCACCCTCTAGCCGCCTTCCCCGTCCCTCGTTCCATACACTGTAGAGTGTGTGTATACACACAGCCTCGGAGTGGATGGAAAAACTTTTGAAAAATGAGACTGCGGAGCGCGAAGCCTCTCTCAGCGCTCCCATAATCAATTTGAATGCAGCCTCCGCGAAGCCTTATATCCTCCTGATATTCTCTCTCGGATATTCCGGGGAAAAGGAGTTTCCGAGTATATCGCGTTACGTTTGCGCACCTGCAGAGCTTGGATAACAATGTACGCGTATAAACGTGTATATATACACGCACATAGATACACACAGCTTTATAACAGAGAGCGAAAGAAAAATTTTCACCCAACTCCAGTCGTCTTCTACAGCGTTTTCCCCTTTCGCCGAAAGCTTTCCTCCATTCAAGAATCCCGTCGCCTGGCAGTCAAAGGCGCGCGTCTAGTCTCTCTCTCTCTCGTCTATCTATATAGCTGAAAGGAGCTAAAGCCGAAAACGGCGCGGAGCCCATTGTGCGAAAGCTCAGCGCTGGGATTGACGGAGCCGCGAAATCGAGGGGCTTCCAGCTTCAAACCTGGGAGGACGCTATATGTAAGCGCGTATATGAAATTGCAGATGCATTTATGCAGAATAGTGTAATAAAGAAAAATAATTTCACAGCCCCCCCCCCCTCCCACTCCGCTATTGAGTCCGGCCGAGTGGATTGAAGAGCTTATCGCCGGCGTATAGACTCAAAGTTCAAGGGGACACGCGGCTGCACGCATCATATGGGTGGGACGCGCGCGCGTCACGAGTCAAAGGCTCTTTGTCGAAGCCGCGGCTCTGTATAACCTTATCGTCATCGGCACACGATTGGAATCGCCAACTGAGGCCAGATACCGCGGCGCTTTCAGCAGAAAAATTCGCCACTGCGGCGTCCGCTCTATATCCACTGTGCGCACAATATAATGATTACCCTGAATTTTGACCTTTAAAAGAATTGTACGCCAATTAAAATTGAAATTATAGTTTTTGAAGCATATTCAAATTTAACAGCAAAAGTTGCGTTGGCTGTATATGACAATCGAAAGAGAACGAGAAGAATTAATTTCGCGAAAAGACGCACACTGAGAGAAGAGAAATTTAACCGAAAAGTGGCATTGTAACTATTACAATGTACATTGTAATAGTTACAATGCCACGTTTCGGTTAAACATGCCACATTTCGGTTAAATATTCTCTTCTCTCAGTGCAATAGCTTATATCTGCGCGGGAAAAGGTCAGTATCGCAAAGCAGCGCATGACGCACCGTATATATTAACATGACTTATTCGACCCGATAATCTCGCGGCGATAAATCGAGAACGGCTAAAAATAATTTTGATTATTCACGCACGCGTTTCAATTGCGTATCGACGGCGTGCGTGTATTAAACGTGAAAAATTCCGAATGTCGAAAAGCCGCAAGCGGAAGCGATAACGAGTACCCGGGGGTGAACGTTCCTCGGAAACTAGGCGAACCAATTGTTGAAATCGAGGCTGAAAAGCCTAGATGGCACTTCCACGCGTGGAGTCGTCTCTCCTATTGTGGTAAGTGATATGCGTGCGTAGTTGTCGCGGCGGCGGCAACGGCACGGCTCTCGGTCTCGTCACGCAATGCGAGGCGGGAATCGGGATCGGACACTAACGACTCTTAAGCTCAACGGCCGTTAACGAGACGCCTACTCGATTTTCAGCCTTTACAGCGCGCGAGTATACGCGTATACACCGCGCTGACGTATACGCACTGCTTGTTAGCCAAGGCTCAGGTGTGCTCTCTCGGAGCGACTCGGCATTACTTTTATTTGTCCAACGAATATTCGTTGTCCCTCTCCTGATAAAACGCATCAGGAAATATTTCGAGTGTAATGCCGCAGATTATATAGAAGCTCGCGATAAATCGCCGGAGAATTTCGTTTTTCAATGTAACGCATAATCCGCGCGGGCGTATAGCGAAAAAAAAGCAGCCGACAGCGTATATATAATATCGGAGGGAGCAGGAGACCGCCGCGGCCGCAGAGATACTCGAGTTTGAACAAGGAGAAAAATTCCTGGCGCAGCCAACTTTTTTCCTGCCGTGTCCTCTAGCTTCCCCCTCTCGACCCCTCCCCCACCCCACAGAGTGTTTAACTTGTAATTAGCAGCGAGAAAAATGCCGTGGCCGAGATTGTTAAAACTTGTCCCTTTCTTGCGCCGGGGCGCTTCTCCTCATTACGCAAAATTAAGACGCGCCGCGAGTTATACATTCATTAGCGCGCGCTGCACTTTTTATTCCGCGGCTCTCCGCGCGCATTACGCAAACTTCTTCTTCATCTCGGACTTTCTTTTGTGTCGCCTTTTTTGTCTCGGGCGTCGCGCTAAGTGTGTTATAGCTTGTCAAGCGTAGCGCGCGCGCAGGAGAAGGTGGGCAGACAGAGAGCGAGAGAAGAAAAAAAGTGAGAGGAGCCGCGCGCTGTGCACTGTCCAAGAAAACTAATCAGCCGTCCTTCCCCTCGAACATGTCTATGTACGTAGGGAGAAAGAGAGAGAGAGAGGAAGCTCGAATTAATATTCATCCCCTTGGCGCTCAAAGCTCGCGTTCTCTGCTTTTTTTTCGGTAGGTATAGGCGCGCTCGCGAGCGAGAGAGAGAGAGAGAGAGAGAGAGAGAGAGAGAGAGAAAGCGAGCGCGATATCATCGCTGAATAAACATGACATTATTAAGCGCACTGGCCGAACGCTCGCCTGAATTAACATACAAATTGAAGGCGGGCCTACACCGGCGAACAGAGCGTCCTCTCTGTCCGCGCACAGGCCGTCAAAGCTTGCGCCCGCCATCTATGTGTGTTTACTATACGTAATGTGTGCGTGTATGTGTGTGCTTACACGTGTGGCACGCAGGGATTTCGTATCTCCTTTCAGCGCTGCTTCTCGCGCTTTTTCTCGCTTCTATACACACGTATATGTATGTACATAGAGGCGACGCGCTCCGCAGCCCCGCGAAAATAGCCGAAAAATTCGCGTCCATCACTTCTTGCGTATATACCGCCGCGAGATGCATTCCTCGAGCTTTTATGCCTTTACGAAGATTGAGAGCTTTTCTTCTGTCCCACATACACCTTGACGGACATATTCGCTGGTGTAATTCGCACTTTAAATTATTGTGCGCGCTTGCGATATTTTATGCTGCTACACGGAATTTCCTAGAGCGTAAATGTGATACGTAAAATTCTAAATAGGCAATTTCGATCGGATGGAAATTTTCCGCTGACGTGATTTTCTGCGGTGTGCAGGGCATCAATTAAGAGGCTATGATTTTATTATTTTAACTAAAATTGTTCGAACTTTCCTAAGCAATTAATAAACATCGATGTGCCTTCCATAGATTTTGCATATTCTAATCGTATTAATAGTCAGTATAATACAAGCGAAGAATAAACTTGTTTTTGCTGAGCCTGTACAAATATGTTGTATACCATATTTGAAAAATAACAAAATCTCAATAATAAATACGATGTAAACACATGTTTTTAATTAGATAAAAAGTCTCTTATTTTTGAAATTAATTAATACAGTTGTTGACTAATTCTATTTGCAATCAATTTTAATCGAGCATAGTTGTAAATTACTAGCATAATAAAAAATTTCAGTCGTAGTAACTATAACTCGTTGATAATTTCCGTAATTATATATGTGAAAGACAACTATCAAACGTATCGTAGAAACTGCTGATGACATGTAAACAAAAATGGATAACCGATTACCACGAAATTCGAGCTTCGATAGTATAGCTAAGTTTACACATAATATTAACTGTCCAATAAGTACACGTGCCGTCTTTAAACTCGCTACAGAATTATTCACAAAAGATTTTCACCTCATTCCAAAACCTTTCGTCGAAAGGCTACGTCCGTTGTCGGGAGCAAGCACGTCGAAGTTTTAAAATATTTTTGACGTAGTAAGATATTATCGTATTAACTTGGCGCTAATTTTTATACAAGTCAGACATGAAGTAATTTTATATCGCGTGACAGTGAAAAAGGTAAGTTTATGGTGAAAATACTTACGCGTATCAAAGAAGAGATCCTCATATATTTTTGAAATTATAATTAACCGTGTGTATCCCCAGACATCTGACATCTGTGCTCGAATACTCCAAAAAAAAGAAATATGGCTCCTAAAGTAGACGGGACGATCAGGCGCGACGGAGCCGATTCATTCAAATGGGAGTTCGATTACAAAAAATACAGCAAAATGAGCGTCGGAGAGTACTTGGAATCACCGAAATTCCCACCACTCGTCAAGAAATGTGCGTCGTACATGCGACAGAAGACTCCAGTCCAGTGGTTCATTAGGGTCTATCCGAAAGGAAGGAGCGAAGGTTACCAAGATTATTTATCGATATTCTTGCATGCCACTTCGCAGTCCAGGGCTACGTGCGATTTGGAAATGTTGGACAAGGATGGTGACGTGGTAGTACATCATCATTGCTATCCAAACGCACAGCTTATCGGCCCGATCTCGGGTTGGGGTCGTCTAAAGTTCACGAGGCGAGATTTTCTCAAGTCGCGGGATTATTGCATGATGAAAGGCGGCAAAATAACAATTGGCTGTACAGTAAACAGCGATAAGTGATTGGACGAGTGGGAGAGAGCGTTGAAAGCCGAGTGACGTAACCGGCTATAAACAAAACTAGATTTTAAGCTTGCTGTCGTTTCGTAATATTCGTGTGATGTTCGTTTGTGTAACTGTTTGCAATTATTTATTTATTCGTTTGTATGTTTTTGTAAAATGTGTCGAATAAATTGGAATTCCAAGTATTTGTCTTGATGCACACCACGAATGGGAAGTTCCGCATTCTCCCGCTATTGTACCGAAAAATCAGCCAAATCTATTAATTTGAACAATGCGCAATTTTCCATTCGCCTCGTGCGCGTATATCCTTTCGATTCGATCATTGTACGACAACGGCCGCGACGAGCGGCTGGTTTCCCATCGGCGAAACTCATCGGCGGCGTAAATCGCGCGGAGCTCACACCGCATTATCCTTTGAAATAGGGAAAACAATGCGAGCCGCTGCAGAGGCACTCGTGTCGCCGCTACATACACTTGCTCGCGCGAAGAAGTGTGCGAGCTCGAGAGATTAATTTCATTATAACGGGCATTGTGCGCAAAGCGGTGGGGCAAAGCGACGCGCGAGCCCCGCCGGCCCCGTCGTTAAACAAACGGCGCGGATATTTCAGCCTCTCTCCCCGCAGCTGTGGAAGAGAGGAAGAGAGAGAGAGAGAGAGAGTAGAGCAAGTCCCCGGCGCAAAGTGGCAGCGTTTAGAGCCCGAGCGCCCGGCCTAAGTGACCGACATCAGTGCCGCCTTCGCCTAATAGTCGGCCAGCTGTGGTTGACCTCCTCCCGCGCGCTGCGAAAATTTCGAGCTTTTAAAAGAGAGACCGGCAGATTTACTGCCTGCGGTTCTCTCGACTCACCCTCCCTCCCTCTCTCCACCTCCTACACAGTCCGTATGTATTCCCGCGCGAATTTAAGCTCGCGCGCGTGTCCTTTAATTTGGGGAAGGAGAGCGAGAGAGCGAGACGGGAGGACAAAAAAACAACAACGCAAAACGAGTGGTAAAACAATCCCTTACACGCGACTCCGCGGGAAACTTTCACTCTCGACAAACTGCGGCGCGCGAGAGAAAGCTCGATATTCCGATAAGCCATAACAGGGCTCGGCGACGAGCTGTCCGCGCGGCGAGGCGCAAAAAATTGCGATTATACGATCCGCCAACTCGTCCCCCACACCTACGTCTCGTTGCCTGTACATATCTATATATATATTACACACACACGCGTGCTATATATAGGTAGGGTACAGCAGCCGGCAAGCTCATATTCCATGTCGTACGCGCGAGAGATAGAAAAAAAGGAGAAGGAGAGAGAGAGAGAGAGAACTGTCCTCGTCGCGTCACGTCGCATACAAATGATGAATTACGCGGTATCGATCCCACGCGCCCCACCACCGTAGCGCCGCGCTCCCTCTCTAGTTTTTCGCAACAAAACAAAAAAAAAGGCGAGAGGATATATTTGCCGCAATTGAATCGTAACGTATATATAACGTCGAATTTTCATATGCATATACGGCGAGAAAAAAACGCGCGGAATATTTGAATTAGCGGTGCCGCGCGCGCTTGGTCGCTCGGCGCGCGCGCACGCGGCAAATTTGAGAAACAAACTCATTTGTCGAAGCTGAGAGAGAGAGAAGCTCTCACTACACAGAGGGGTGTGAGAGGGGCGGCTTGGGGCAATTCTCGGAGGTGAAAAGTCGGCCGGTCGGTGCGAATATATTCCGTCTCTCTCGCGCACCGCGCCGCGCTATATGGCTTCTCGCGCGACGTCGGATTTTCGCAATTTCGCCGACTCTCTTTCGAGCTAATTTTCGCCCGGGTTAATTGAGTGTGGAGAGCTGAGCGAGAGAGGATCGGAAACGTCGCCGCTCTCTCTCCCTCGCTCGCTCTGACCAAGCGACTGCGCGCGCGCGCGAGAGCGAAAATAGAGGGAATTATAATTGGGGGCGAGAGGGAGTTGCAGAAGCCCATAGTTTGCCGTGTAGCCCGTGTCGTACAAGCGCTCTCGAGGAAGTCTATTTGAATGTCGTTTCTCCCTCGACTCCGCGGCTGACCGGAGCCGCGCGAGATATACTGCGTTTCTTCGGGCGCTCGATTAATTTCGTATGAGCGCACTTGGAATATATCATTAAAATTGCAGAGGAGAGACAAAGAGAGAAAAGAGAGTGAGGAGGAGGAGGAGGAGGAGGAAAAAATAAATAGTCCCACGATTTTTTTTCTCAATTATAAAAGTCGAGCGCGCGCAGCGGCGGCGCGGCGCAAGCTCGAAAGCAAAAATGAAATTTTCCGGCAGTAAAAAAATAAGAGACATAAAATTTTCCAGCCCTGCGCAGAGTGTGACACTTGACTCTCTTTCTCTCTCTCTCTCTCTCTCTCTCTCTTGCGAGAGGTATATCATACAAATATTCAATTGCGGAGAGTTGCTCTCGCGTCGCTAAAAAAATATTACATTTTCATAAGCAGAGCAGCTCTCTCGAGCTATACACAGAGAGAGAGTGAGAGAGAGAGACAGTCCTCCCGATAAAAGTGCACGAGAGCCAAGAGACTTCCCTCCCCCGCCCCTCTGCGGCCCTTGCGCGCACTAAGGCGTAAAACTGCGCAGCAGCGCTAGATTCCGAATGAAGACGTTAAAAGGAGAGGGTGAGAGGCGCCGGATCCTCTCGAATAATAAAAAGCCTCGCTCAGCGAGTCGACTTTAAAAAAAAAAAAATAAGAGGAAGGAGCTGCCGCTGCGCGAGAGGAGGTCTGGGTATAGGTGGCGGAGAGGAGGGACGGGGGAGGCGCGCGGCATATAAAAGGCAAAAGCAAAATGAAAGTCGGAAAGTCGCCGGCAGCTCGTTTCGCTAAACGTCCCGCTGATTATTTTCATCGGTTCCGCCGCGCGCCCGACGTCTATTCGCGCGCTCTGCCAATCTAGATTGAATCTTCGCGTTATACAGCCGAGAGCCGGATCATCGCTCGCAGCGCACTTTTCTCTATCTTCTTCTCTCTCTCTCTCTCTCTCTCTCTCGCCCTCGCCCTCCCTCCCACCACCACCACCTTCGCCCGAGCAATCATTTATTTTTCTCGCGAGATATCTCCGCGCGCGGGAAATTCGCTGATGCCCTCTTCTTAGCTGCATTATTCAAAGCCCATTCCGCGCGCGCGCGCGCGCCTTAAAACCTTTAAATGCAAAATACTTAGGCGAGCGAGAGGGATCGACGCGCGGTGGAATATGTATATCAGACGCTGAGGGACCACGGGGGCTATATGCACGTGTATATATACTCGGGGTGGGGGGGGGCGGGGGTGAGGCTAAACTCGCCTCTTAAGGCGCAGACACGTCATCGCGTCATTCAGCGCGGGCGACGGCGGGACGAAGTCGCTCTTCAATTTTGGAGGAGCTGCCGATTAATATTTAACTCGCGCTTAAACTACGGCTGATTTCGCATGCCTAGCGCGACGCCCTTAACGACTCCCGTCATATACGAGGCGCGCACGACGACGCCGAGTTTCCGCAGCGTGTACTTTGCATCCCGAAGAGGGCCTCCTTACCTCCTCCCGGCTCTATATACCTCCAAAGCGCGCTACTACACGCCCTTACCTTCCCATCCCCCCCCCCCCTAGCGCTCGTACCCCTTAAAGGGGAGAGCTGGCTGCGAATTTTATTCTTTTTTTCTTTCCCAGCTGCAGCCGCTGTTTCTACGGTACGGCGCCGCCGCCGCCGGTTCTATCCGGGGATTGTCGGGGCAAAGTATGAATGAGGCTATATACGGCCGCGCGCGGATAATGTTGCAGTTGCGCGGCGGAAGCATATAATTCTAATATGCTTGCGGCCCGGGCAAAAGTGGATTACGAAGGGACTGTGCATCACCCGCGCGTGTATTATCAGGGCTTTTTTTGGAAAAGGAGAACTGCGGGGCGGAGAGAGATTCGCATTCGTATAGGCGGTGCGGCTATATATGCGGCTGCGCTGCTGACTTACCTGAAACAGAAAAATTGAGGCTACGGTTAGAGGCGTATTGCATACAAATATCTGCGCTAAGTGCTTTTTTTCTTATTCATAAGACAAAAGGGCGGAAGGGCTTTCAAATAGATTGCATCAGCTATCTGGCGCTGCAGCAAGCGAGTAAGGGGGGCGGGGAGCGGGGGAAGCATTAAGTCGCATCAATCGCGCGGAAGTGGGGTTCATTAATCGCTAGCTTGCTCTATTTAATCTCTAGTGAGACTCAAGCGAGAGAGAGAGAGAGAGAGAGAGCTTCGTTATCTATTCGCTCTAGAAAATTTCAGAATGAGTATAATACAAGTCTCTAACTCTCGCTGAAATGCGCATCGAACTCGAGGCCTGTCGAAAATCGACGTAGTTTAACGCCCGAGTAATTTTTAATGCCAAAGCTCAGCGAAGCGAGAGTCTCTCACAACAATGGAGTCTCGAAGCCTCTTTTGCCCTCCTCCCCCCCCCCTCCATCCCACCTTTCTCGAAAAATTTCAAGCCCTCTGGGCTCCCTAAAAACGTACACTTTCTTCCTCCTCGGCGCCTACGACTAAAGGACTTCTTTCTCTTGCTTTGACTCTCGCTCCTGAGTCTCTCTCTCTCTCTCTCTCTCTCTCTCTCTCTCTCTCTCTCTCTCTCTATCTATCGTGAAAGGCCAACAGAAGTGGATTGATTCCCGGGTCCATCTCTCGAGCCGACCCTCCAGACAATTTGTACTCGATCGTCTCTCGCTGCAAGTCGCCATTTTTCTCGAGAGATGTGCACGACTCACTCGTTAATCAATCTCCTCGGCTCCTGACTTTTTTCCTCGTCCAGGCTTTTCTGCGTTACACTCGGAGGATTCCGTTTCTTCAGCTTTTTCTCTCTCACTCTCTCAGTTTCATCATCGTCATTTTCATTATCACTTGCTTTTAAATCTTCACGGTTATTCCTTATTTAGCGGTATTGTTTCCATATGTACAGTGAAATGCGCAAAATAAAAATGTATTGTGTGTAATCTAATCTCTTTCGTATTTGAGCGTTAAACTGCAATTGCGCGATGCAAGTTGAGAACAGTGTAATTACACCGCCGACGACAAGCACATGTGGCACACGTCGTGTTGATTGAAATCCAGAACGCGCTACGTTTACACCGCAAAATAAAGCTTTGACGTCGTTCCGCGTACCTTCGACGTCTACTGTACGAGTAATTAATTTTTAGAAAATTTCTCCTACCCCTCCTCTCTCGGCCCCCACCCCCTTTTCAAATATTAATTTTCCCCCGAGTCTTCGAATGGTCCGTTCTCTCAAACTCGAAATTCAATTGAAATCTCTCTATCCGCACCAGTTGCTACGCAGAAAACACCATCAATTCGCAGTATAATAGAGCAAAAAATGGCGTAGCGTACATCTTCCCGTCATTGTTTAGCCATTGACCTCTTGTACGCGGGAGTAGCGCGCGGGATCGTCAGATGTAAGAACGTTGTTTTGCTTCGGAATGATTGATATACGCCCGTGGAGACTCGGCGTAAAAACACTTCGTGCGTCTGTAGACGTATACTGTGTATATATGTGCGACTGACTCTCTCACTCTGTATAGCCGCGCGAAAGAAGTCCCAGGAGACGCAGCAAGAAGCCTATTGATTGATTGAATATATTTATTCGCAGCTGCTGTATACATGGCGCTGGAACTCGAGTGAAAAATAATTCACAGGGTCCGAAATGCATCGCTCTTGTTTTTCTGCACTTATATCAGAGGAGCAATCCGTTATTTACTTATACGATCGCACTACGCGTTTATACTTTGATCGTTTATGCTTGTAGTTGACCTCTTTGATATTGCACCCTAAAGTTGCAACAAAAGTAAAAAAACAGGATTAAACGATCGTTAAAATTCGCTTTTTCCTTTTTTTCGTACAGCGACTTCAAATCCACTTCTGTCGGTGACTCTATGCGCACGCAGATATATCTGTATATAAATCCAGGTCTGCATAGATACATACTCAGACTCACGTACAACGTATAATATTACTGTATAGAGAGACTCTTGAGAGCAGCGGCGGATGCATTCGGTGGCAGTGGAATTCCGTTAGAATCTCGGATTCTGTACACGCTTTAGCGAGTCCATTATAGAGATTGTGACCGTCGCCGCCGACGTCGCGAACCTTATAATACAAGGGACCGGTGCACGATTTTCACTTCTGGTCGCTATATACGCGCTCTCCCACACAGACACGTATAAAAGGCAAGCTCTCTGTAGTGGAATCCGCAGAGAAAGAGCGAACGACAGAGAGAGAGAGAGAGAGAGAGAGAGAGAGAGAGAGAGAGTTGCGGAATCGTTCATGCGTGAACTTACCCACCGACAAGATGTGAACTCGTGAGCTATTGTCTTCTTTGTGTTCATCTCGCGCGCGCGCGATTGATGAAATTTTTTTTCTTCTTTCCCAGAGCCAAGCCAGAAAAGGGAATAAATTTAAAAACGCGTTCATTCCAGCCAATTCACCGTCTCCAATCTCCATTTCTCTCTTTCCCTCTGTCGCCCCTCCCGTGCGCTATCGCGTATTCTACGGCTCCATCCGCGGTGTCGCATTATGCGTGCTACACATCCCGCGGAAGAGAAGATTCGCCGCCTTCCCTCCCCCGCTGCCTCCTTAATTCTTCCATTTTTTCCGGGGGAAGGCAGCTCTCCATTTTTTCTGCGGTCGGCAGTAAGTCACGCGAGCGCGACGGCTAATGGGGCAATAAAGCAGCCGACGTATAAGGAAATGACGGCGAGCTAGCAGGATATATGTACTTCGCATAAGCGAGACCGATGCTAAATGTGGACCCTTGTCTACTTGCACGTTTCGTCGATTTTTTTTTTCTTCATTTTTTCGCGTTTTTTTTTATACAACGTTTCCGAGAGAGAGGGAGAGAGAGAGAGGGAGGATGCTTGTGAGCACGTTTCCAGTTTCCTTATTGCTGCACCCTTTACGTGTCTAGATAACTTTAATGGGCTTGTCTAATGTCATATTGAGGAATAATATTTACAGTTTTGTTTTTTTTTCGGTATTATCTAGCATCAACCAAGACTTCTCAAAGACAGAGAGTAGAGTAGCTCTGTCTTCCTCTCTCTCTCTCTCTCCCCGGGGGCTGCTGCTGAAGGGAAGATGGTAGAACGTAGAAGAAGAGTCACGGAAATTAGAGTAGCGTCGCCGCTACCGCCGCCGTCGGGAAGTGATGTTGCTCTCGTCTACTCGAGGAAGAAACCCTCCTCCTCCTTCTCTGCCCCCCTCCCCCACCAGAAAAGTAAGACAAATTTCGTGTAATTTAAAGTAAAGAGGGGGAGAGATTTTACGACGTCGACTCCGCTGCCGTTTCTTCTTCTTTGCGTGTGAGGGCTGTGTAAAAATAATGTCGAGCTAACCTCATTATTGGCTCGTAGCCTTGGCGAGGGGGGGCTTCACTGCCGCGCTACACTCTATTCTTCCTTTTCTTCTTTGCGTCGTTCGCGTTACTTCGCCTCGGGCTCTTTGATTTTCTCGCGATCTTTGTGCGAAATTGGCATTTTTACGCTCGCCCTCTACCCCCTCCCCCTTGACGCACGTTATGATGAGTGATTATACGGCTGCGAGTGGAATTTTATGGGCTCCCGCAGTGGGAAATCGTTGTTTCGCCAGAAAGAGATTTTCTTTTTGGGGAGTAGGGGGCAGGCGATGCCAAGTGGCTCACTGACAAAGTTTTTTTCGCTAAACAGTATTTGTTAGTTTGAACTTTAGATAACTGCAAATAGATGTTTTTTTATGCTATGATCACAATTGAATTATGTCCAAATACATTGATATTTACACAACCGTTTGAACGTGTAACGTGAAACTTAGAATTTTCTCCAAACTTTTTCTAGTTAATGGAAAAAAATTAGAATATCAGGACTCATTATTTTGAACAAAAAGACTTTTCAATATAACCTGAATTACTGAGTTATATATTTTAAGTGGAAA
Source organism: Philotrypesis tridentata (assembly GCA_018906965.1). Lineage (NCBI taxonomy): Eukaryota > Metazoa > Arthropoda > Insecta > Hymenoptera > Pteromalidae > Philotrypesis > Philotrypesis tridentata. Next base: position 4,999,132 of record JACCIB010000002.1, read on the forward strand.
TATGTACAAGGACAAGAATAACAGCAATGTTTAGTCTTTTATACGAATCGCGAGTGCATATTCGTTTTCTATTTTCTACCCCTTGTATTTTTCAATCTTTTTTGTTCCCAATGATCGGTTTGTCTTTTTACTCGCGAAAATGCATGAACGACAAGAGAAGTTTTTCAATATGAAAGCTGTCGAATCCGGAAAAGGAAGGTAAATTGAAGCGACGCTTTCAATTAAAATTCCTCTATACTTTGTCCAATTAAAGCAAAGTAATTTGTGAAGCCAACGAAGAGGGAGAAAAGCTGTCGACCAGATGTTGTTGGCCTGTATATTGCACACCGTTGTATAGTCGATACCATTGTTAATCCAAAGAGCATTGGTGTAGTTGCAAAGAACTTTGCTACATGCCAAAAAAAACTATTGCAAGATTAAATTTTGTTTAATTATGAAGCAACGAAACTCAACAATAAAAGTGATGCTAATGCTTTAAATCTTGTGTAAAAAGTCATACATTATCCGTGCCAATCTGATTATTCATCATTTCGATGTAAAATTGTTAATCCTGGTCAATGTCCGATAACAATTGAAAATGCAAATAACACATCTGACTCATGAATACCAGTTGAGGAATATAGAAAAATATTCATCGAGAACAGCTAACTGCATTCAGTAATGAAATTGAAAATTCGCTAAAAATCCAAATCACAATTCGCTAAAAATAGAAACGTTCAATTTGGCACGATTTTCATGCTTTCTGCATCAAATCTTTCGGAAAATGTTCGGAACTCACGTCAATTTATCTGTTGTTCCAAAGCTGTCGCCAATTCATTATCAGCACTCGATAAGACATTCACTGACGGCGATTTCGGAGATGTCTGCAAAATTTTCTTATATAAACTCGTGCCTTGCACTGCGCTTGCATTCATACCTCAGAATGTCGATAAGCTTGCAGTTTGTATTAGCACTTATTGTGCTTCAGGGTAACATCTACTACTCAAGATTCCAGAATGCAGTCATCAATAAGTGCATAAAAGTAATAATTTATCATTATTTTTAGTATCGGGTTCGTTTGGCGCCAGCATCAAGAACTATGTGACAGGCGGTGAAGATGCATTTCCAGGCCAATTCCCCCACCAGGTGTCCATCCAGTATAAATTAAGGCCAATAGTAGGTGTTTACAAACATGTCTGTGATGGTGCTATCATCGACAAGGAATGGGTGGTCACCTCTGCCGAGTGCATAACCCTCATTCCGATAATTGGCCAGATTCAAGTCAAAGCCGGTTTGCACGAGCTGGAAGTTCACAGCGAATACGTACAAAAGTCTGGTGTATCGGTTAAACTTGTGCACAAGGACTACAGAGGGTGAGTGGCGTGGACGATATTTTCATTAGGAAAATTTCAATATTAAATAATTAGAAGGTTCTTATCCGCAGAAACATAATAAGTCCCATCAAACCCTACGACATTGCTCTGTTGAAACTCAAGACACCACTGAATTTCAATGAACGCGTCAGGCCAATTAGACTTCCACAGCCCTTCACACTTCCAACAGGCACTGCTCTGTTAAGTGGATATGGTTTTCTTTCTAATGGTGTCATTCCAATACCCGCAAAAGTTTTGCAGGTAGCCAATGTAACAATCCTTCACGAAGACACGTGCGAAGACGCGCTCAGGCTAGTAGCCCCTGTTAGTACCATCACTGATTTACAGTTCTGCACGGGACCTCTCTCAGAGACCAAATCTATTTGTGCTGTAAGTTATATTAAAACTTTTAGCGATTTTTTGTTATCGTACAATACCCGGTAAAAAAATCTACTGACTTGCATTTTTCTAGGGCGATCTTGGTGCTCCTTTGGTTCAAGCCGAGTCGAAACGTGAACCGCCAGTTTTAATAGGCATTGCATCCTGGGCACCATTCCCTTGTGGTAAAACTGGTTCTCCAACTATTTTTACTCTAGCCTCTGCTTTTGTATATTGGATCGAAGACAGGATCGCAGAAAATTCATAGATTCATAGATTATAATATTTATTAGATATATATTTATGTAGTTTTAATTGAATAGGAAATAAATATAGATGCATTTTTAAATTACATATTTTATTTTCAGTAATCTAACGTATTTGTTAATTTAATTTAATTTAATTAATGCTCTTTTGCTACTTTGTTTTTCAACTCTCGGCGAAAAATACTGTACCAAATTGGTACGAAAAGGCGTTTTTTATGCAATTCGTTGTACGCATTTTGTTTCACTAGTAAAATACTTCCTTTTTGTGCCCGTTAGACAATGTTATTATTACTAAATGCTTCATGTATATAATTGTATGACAATGCGATTATTATTAGATGCTTGGTCACAGCCAAAATTAAATCAAGATTAATCGATTGTTAAACGTAATTTTTCTTAGACTTTAAAAGGAATTTAAAGACTGATCGGTTTTTATATTATATTTTTGGTGAGCTCATAAATATCAGAATGCTATAAAAAGTAATTATAATTCAGATTCATCTTTCATAATGTACTAAAAAAATAATGTGAAATCGATTAACTTATATACTTGATAATACTTACTGCTTATCGTAATTTCAAATAAACAGATAAGCGTTGTTATTTATTATTCCTCAGTTTTTTTTATGAAACACATGATTCATAGTTTTATTTTAATCAAAATATCATTAATGAATAGAATATTATTCTTAACGATACTCATACAATCCAAGTTTTATGGTAGTCGAACTAATTTCTAGAAGTTTTTTTAACAAGAGATGTTGCATGAATATACTGTATATTATTTATCAATTTATCGACGATTATCGCATTTTGACAGTTCGGGAAGTATGTTAGCCGTAGAGTGAAAGGTACAGATTATCAAAGCTACAATAAGTTGAAATACTGCTTAATATTACGATGTATATCTATTAGCTAGAATTTGTTGCTCCTTTGTCTTTTATTTCGAATCGCAATCGAAAAATATCATTTCAGCTTTGTGTGATAATTTCCAAAGTCCCGAAAATTACTCTCGTTCTAGTATTGAACGGTATTAAACAAGTGGTTAGAATTGCTTTACAATAAAAGATTGTGAGCCTAGCTTTTTAGTGCTTGAATTATTTTTTTAACAAAATCGATGGTGAAGAAGAAAGTAACACTTCAATGTGTGGTAATATGTTTTATTAATTTGTAGCCCTGATGATGAGCACTACGTGAATCGAAACGTCGGCATTTTTATAATAAACCACGATTGCTAGAAAAACAACTCCATTCTATTTATCTTAAGAAAGTAACACGTGAGTTATGCAACAATTAAAATTTTGAATGTGAAAAAGTTAAAATGAAAATTATTGGTCTTAAAGATTTCTTTGTAATTTGGAAAAATAATTTGAAAAAGCACACTACAAAATGATATAGATAAAAAGTATTTATCTAAACTTTCAATTACTTAATAACGTCTTTTGCTCTAATCAATGCGTTATATAGCTATACTATAACATCAAACTTACTATCAACTATTTTACGTAAGTTCCGACTGATATAAATCGTTTCCAAACTAAACTATATTCTCAGTCTTTAAAATGGATACTTGACTATTTTATGTAAGGAATGTAACAATTTCCTTTGTCGAAAATATTTATTGTTACTACAGATTTTAGAAATTTTAATTCATTATTATTTTTAATAGAATATTTTATAGTTTCCACTATTTCACAAGAGTTTTATATTCACAATATCAAAAAAACTAAAGCGTTTTTTGCAGTTAAATATAAATGTAATAAAAAATAAATATCAGCTTTATACACCTACTCTACCTGTGCGATCTACGATAACATTACACACTTGATAAAATTTCCAATTTATCGTAACTTATAAATGTTCCGATAATATCTAAACGTGCACAAAGAATTTTATCATGATTTAATCTAGTCCTAACCTTGATCTCTCATAGATATTATGTTTTTTTCTGTAAATATTCTTAGATGCAATCAACGTGAGGAATAAAGTTCCATTCATCGGTACTCGTATCATAGGCGGTCATGATGCTAATCCTGGCAATTTTCCCCATGAAGTTTCTCTCCAATGGAATATTGGAGGTTATATCGATCATTTTTGTGGTGGTACTATGTTGAATAGTCGCTGGATTTTGACAATAACACAATACGTGCCTTCATAGACAGAATTAACGAATTTGGTTACGCTGTCGTTAAAGCCGGTAAATATGAACTCAAACAAATTAAAGACACTGAACAAACCTTCTATTGAAAAGTTTTTCAAGCATAACAGCTATATTGAACCTTTGGGATATCTTTATCAATGAGATGAAAAGAAAATTTCTTGCAAGTTATTTAAATCATTTTGAGAGTAAGTTTTGTCGTATAAAAATGTTTTGTTCATAAAATAATACGATACTAAGAGCATAAACATGGATTAATACCACCCAGAGTAGTATAATAATTATTTTATAATCAACGCGATTCTGCAGATACTTTACAGGATCATAGGACATTGGTTTAATCAAACTGGAAAAACAGTTAAGATTCAATAAGAGAGAAGCGAAAATTAATCTATCCGTAAAATACAGTGAACCTAGTGGTCAGTCAGTTTTATTTGGTTGGGGCACCGTTAAAAACGGAGGTCACCTGTATTATCCTTCAATTATCCAAACGGTAAATATGACTATCATGCTCTGAGATGAATGCATCCATATATTCGAGACTATATCGGTAATAAAATTGTCGAAACTTACTGGAGGAGGACCTTCTATTTACAATGTAAGTTTATGTTCAATCTATTACGGTTAAGGATCCATTTTTGATAAAGTAAAATATTTGTTACTTGCAGGGTGATTCCGGAGGAGCTTTAATTACAAAGAATGAGAAAGGCGAGAAACTGGTTGTTGGAATCGTATCATAGGATCCAAATACTTAGGAAAACTTTCTTTTTACGTCAATATTTCTCATTTTATTGACTGAATTAATAATATCGTGGTTACATATTGTTAATCCAATCATAGTCCAGTAGAAGATCTTTGTATTCGATTAATCTTCGAAAAAAGTTGCGTTTATCTACCAAGTGAGAAAATGCTAGAATTAGTGATGTTGAAATATTAATAATAATAATAATGATGATGATGATGATGATGACAGTAATAATAATAATAATAATAATAATAATAATAATAATAATAATATATCACGAACGTGAAGCAGCTGCATAGGTGCAACATGATGGGCTAAGTGATAAGAAGTCGTGCTGCTATGCACAAAACTGTATCGTAGACGTTAGCTTTGTGGTTAAAGCACAGGCCTTTGGTTCTTGAGTCCGCAAGTTCGAGTCCCGTCTACCTTTTTCTTACGCTTTCCTATACCCATCCAAACAATCATACGTTACATCCGTAACAATGATAATCATGTTGATGATGATAAATATCAAAAAATACAAATAATGTTTTGATAAGATAAAAGTGATTCAGTAAAAATACAATTCAAGTACATACACAAAAATCCTGAATATTATTATTTAATTATACTGCTATATTCCTTTAAAACCTTCTTTACGCTAAAAATGAGAAGTTTATCGAAATTGCAAATTAAAATAATGAACTTTGCAAACAATCTTTGTTATCCCTTGGCCTCATTTACAAAAGTAAGTATTACGAAAAATTGGCATTATTACCTTAAGTCTGTTTAATAACAGATTGGCGCAATTTTAATCGAAGTGTCTCATTATAAGTCTAATCAAAATGTATAATCAAAATTTGATTATGGTTACAAGGTTACGGATGATGATTAAAAGTGCGTATGTCTGGTGCATTTAATCATGTACCTATTTTTTATTTAAGATTTTCAAGTTTGAAATGAGATCTCACAGAGCCTATCGAAAATCTTATCAAAATTTCTCAGAATCTTCGAAAATTAGTATATTATCTTGCATGATAATTAGATAGACGGGTAGTAAACGTTCATATAAATAAGTAGAATTAATCTCCAACATTAGACACTCGCACCTCGTTTTGCCAAAATGAAGTTCACTATTGGTGCTTTAACTGCACTTTTACTGGTTCAAGGTATGTTCAGCCATGATTGTTTTTTGAATTAATTGATTTCGGATCCAAAGTATATATTTTATCATTGGTTCTGATGCTCCAGCCAGCACTGCATTTACACTGCGTGAAGTGGTCGCGCCTCGCATCACCGAGGGTAAGGATGCTCATCCTGGTGAGTTTCCCTACCAGGTATCGCTACAGTGGGGCATACCTCCACTAGTGCCTTTCACGCATTCTTGCGGTGGTTCAATCCTTAACGAAAACTGGATCCTTACCGCTGGTCACTGTGTCACTACTGTTCCGAAGCTCGGAAGAACCATTGTCAAGGTTGGTAAGCATCACATAGTGAAAGATGACAGTAACGTCCAGACCATCGAGATCCACCATAAATTTGTGCACGAGGACTATCCAGGGTAAACTTAAGAGTAACAATTGCTCTTATACTAAGCTTAGCATCGAGTTCTCCGTTCTTGCGAAATCATTGAATCCTTTGTATCGCATTACACAGAAATGTTGCACCCAACGACATCGCTCTGATGAAGCTCAGGACCCCAATCCGCTTCAATGATCGTGTTAAGCCGATCAAGCTGCCAGAACCAGGAACCATAGAAACCGGTGAGGCAGTTCTTACTGGCTGGGGTTCTACCTCGAAAAAACTAATCCCTAAACTACCCCAGTTCCTGCAGCATGCTAGTGTACCAATCGTTTCGAATGACGAGTGTGAACGAGCCATCAAGGCAATATCCACCGATGGAGAACTCTACGACTCGCAAATGTGCACTGGACCACTCGATGGAACCATTGCCGCCTGTTCCGTAAGTTTCCATTATAGAACAGTAACCTGCCTTTTCGAAATATAAAACAAACGAGAAACTATTTCACCTATCTCCATTTCAGGGTGATTCAGGAGGTCCTCTTGCACAGTTCACCACAGATGAACCCGTAATTGTAGGAATCGTTTCTTGGGGCATGTACCCCTGCGGCAGTGTTGGTGCACCATCCATTTACACGCGTGTCTCCTCTTTTGTTGACTGGATCAACCAAAAGATGAGCGAAAACTGATTTTTCAAATTGTCCAAATCTCTGTTTCTTATAATCTCTGTCTATCTGTCTCTCTCTCCTGCTCTCCCCCTCCTCACTCTCAGACATACTCGTCGAGTGTCTCTCTTTCCAGTCTCTCTGTTTACACAAATAAAGCTATTATTAATAATAAAGTCACAGTTTATCAATTCACAATAATTTCATTTATAATTTGAATACAAGCAAACATTCGCACCGATTAGATAGTCTGAACAATCTCATCGACTTTGTAAAGATAACCCAAACGTAATAACATCCGTATGCAAATATATAGAACTAGTTTGTTAAAGTTAAAACTTACGAAAACCCGAAGTTCAAACTATATTGTACAACTGGTCGAGAACCACCGGAATTTCACTGCTACTTAATAAAAAGCTTGACGATATCCTAGTCGTGGAATTTTCGCTCAAATTTATGGAGAAAAAGAAGCCGTCGCTTCATTGGCGCATTTTTCGTCCAACGAAGAGTGTTCTTCGGTTTGAAAAATCGCACCTGCAGTAGACGACGACGCCGACGACGACGACAATGGAGAGCGTCGCCATCTACGAGATTAAACATCATAATTCACGTCTTAAGACCTGTCAGACTCCAGCTGCTCCCGATTTCTATTCTTCGAGAGCCGATCGTTTAATCAGAGAGGTGTGAAGGAATCTTTGAATAAATTAGTGCAAGTGAAAAAATTAAACTGCGTTATTATATACGCACACACCGGAGTCTCTTTCTCTCCCCCATGGGATTAAGTATCGTAATTAATGTCTCAGCGAGAGGAAGAAAGGGCGAGGGGAAGGGGGAGGGGAGAACGCCAAGCTCCTCAGACTCGTTAGCCCGCTTTACTCGGGCGCGCGCGCTCGCGCGCGTCTTCAAGGCTCCGATTTCGTCGTCGCGCCACTGCCGTCGTCTCATTGTGCATACGACTCGCGTCGTTCCATTATTATATGGGCGAGAGAGGAGGGGAGAGAGAGTGGAGTTTCTTCCAGCAGCCCTCCGAGATAAAAAGGAAGGGAGAGGAGGAGAGCCTGAAGGAGTGTTGAATTTATTGTCGGAATCGCACGAATGTCGAGAGGGTCTATTGTGCAATTGCGCCTCGAGTTTCAAAGGGAATTCAGCGAGTGTGCTCGGTTTTTGTTGTAACGCCGCGTCTTCGAATAATAAAGCTCTCTCTTTCTTCGGCTCATTTTTAATACCCGCGCCCGAGCTTTATAAACAAACGACGAGCGTAATCCTATTTGAGCTTACTTCTCCTAGCGGATTACTTTGAGAGGAGAGGTGGCGCACCTGGCGGTGTTACAACATACCTCGCAAATCGATAGTACACCATCGCCACAACAAATATGTACATTTGTACGGTAAGCATGAGAGAATCAATTTAGATCCATCAATCATATAGAATCAAAAGCACAGCCCCAGCGAGAGAGCAGCTGAAACAGTATCGAGATCAACAGCAACAACAACAACAGTAGCATCAGCAACAACAATGAAAATGGACTTGCTGGTGCGTATAGTGGTAAAAGAGCAAGTTACAAGCAACTCTCTAATCCTCTTGTACAATCCGCAAACACGGGCATAGCAGTAGCAACATATCCCTCCCCACCTGACACAGTGCGCAGGGGGATCTCGTCAAATGCTGGGTTGCTCTCTCTCTCTCTCTCACTCTCTCTCTCTCTCTCTCTCTCTCTCTCTATCTCTCATCCTCCCCCTTCGATCAACGGGCGCAAATTAAGCTGGCGGCCCGACGCGATTACAATGGCTGGGGTCAGGTGCAGCGCGGTGCATACTGCTGATTCCCCGTGTTACAAGCGTGTTTACAGAGGCTCGCGCGACTCATATCCTCTCTGCTGCAGCAGTAGCAGCAGTAGCAGCAGCAGCAGCAGCCGCTGGCAAATGGACATCGCCCCGCACACTGGTAGTCAGAGAGAGAGAGAGAGAGAGAGAGAGAGAGAGAGAGAGAGAGAGAGAGAGAGAGAGGGAGAGAGAGAAACGCTGGGATTGACTGTGATCTGGCGAAAGTAATTAAACCAAGCGCGCGAGCGCCTAATTAATGCAGCCTCGTATACTCGGCTCGACGGATTGTTGACGATGGATTTATTGCTTCAGCGGACTCGCGCTGGACGACCCGAGCAAAGTACTCTGTTTGCCCACACACAGAGAGCGCGCGTTTATACTTACGTCGTTTCAGCTCTCTCTCTCTCTCTCTCTCTCTCTCTCTCTCTCTCTCACTCCCCCTCTCGCTCCCTCTCGCTCCCTCTCTACTGTTCCGCAGAGCGAAATGCAATAAGACAATCCGGAAGCGGGCTTACACGCCAAGATCCAAAGCGCGCTGCTGCGGTGACGAATCAAAGGCGGAACACCGAGCCGCGCGCTCTCGGCGCGCCTGCAGCGGGCGCATCGATTACCACGTCGGGGCAAACAGCGAAACGCTGCGCTGAAACGCACCATCATAAACAGAGCGAGACAGTACGCACCTGTGCAGCTATTCGAGCCAGCTTCTCTTTGGAGCATTCCTCCAACGGTGCATGCGTGCGTGTTGCGAATGTATACGTAAAGGCACACGCTCCCTTTTTCCTCTCCTCTCCCACTCTCTCTCTCTCTCTCTCTCTCTCTCTCTCTCTCTCTCTCTCTCTCTCTCTATATATATATATATATATACGCTTTGACCGGATTCCCCCGACGCGATTGCCTTCATCATCAATAAACTTCTTTCATTAATTAACATTAATTACGCGTCCTGCCCGCTCTCTCTCTCTCGCTCTCTCGCGAATGCTCGATCGACTCTCTTCCGGGGGTTCGGCCCCGGCGCCCACTCGTTACTAACGACGAGTGTCAGCCGAGCGCGCGAAATCATAAAATATGAACGGGGCGATTCCCCGGAAAGATATGAAGGACGTAAAGTCCCGGGCGCGACGAGCGAGGAGTGCGAAGTGGGAGAGTATGGAGCGAGAGAGAGAGAGAGAGAGAGAGAGAGAGAGACAGAGAAGCGAGCCCCGAAAACATCCTCTTGACACCTACGCCCCGCGGCAAGAAGGAGGCCAACGGCTGCAAGACTCGCGCCCTCTCGAGAAGAAGAAGGAGGAGGAAATATGTCCGCGCGTGTATGTGTGTGTGTGTGTGTGTGTGCGCGCGCGCGCGCGCGTCTAGCAGGCATAAATCGCGTGAATTATGGATTCGATGCCTTACTTCTAAGCGCGCGAGCGCGCGGCGGCGGCGGCGGCTACGTCCTGTCAGCGAAAGCATTTTACGGCGCGACGCGCCTCCTTCTTTATTATCGCGGTGCGCGCCTCCTGCGCCTTTTTACGGCGGAGACGTAAAAGCGACGCGTACGCGTGCCTCGTTTTTTTATGCTCCCCGCTCGCGCGCGTGTATGTGTACGTGTGCGTGTGTGTGTGTGTGGATGGGTGTGGATGTGTGCCTTGTACACCTTGTTTCTGCATGCTCGGATCGTTTCATTTTTCCCTCCCCGTTTTTCTAGCGCGCCTCTGCGCTCTCCGGCTAAATGTGCAGCCCGAATATTTCGAGGCTCTCGCTGCTGCTGCTGCCTTTCGTTTTCTGTTGTTCGTTTTTGTTTTGTCAAAATTTAAAAGAGCTATATTTACCGTGAGCTTGGGAACGTTAAGGTCCACGATAAACATGTTGCCGGTGTCCATTCGATCAACTTACCTGAAACAGAGAGAAGAAAAAGGGTTTTTAGTTACGAAGGGGGACTTACTTATTCGTATGTATATGTAGTTTGCCTGCGCGCACGTGTTTCTCAGCACTGTGCTGCGGGGGCTCTGTATTATAGTCAAGGGGTGTGTTGTATACATATATCCTAGAGCGAAAATCAATTTATCTTGGAAATAACCATGACAATTGCAAAAGAAGTTTTCTGCTCGACCCTCGGCACAAGCTCCCTTTGACTCCTAACTCCAATTTCACGCCATTCGTCGTACCGACGTGCAACAAATTCGAGACGATCATTGGTATGCGGTCGGCGGAGCCGTTCATCCTACCGAACATCTTTCGTCGGCGCCTTGACTCTCCATCCCTTCCTCCTTCTCTCTCTCTCTCTCTCTCTTTCTCCCTTTCTCTTTCTCTCTGCAGCGCAGGACAGACATAAGCATGTCTTCTATATCTATTTCTCTCCCGCAAACTCTGATATCCCCGAGTGTAGTAGTTTCGTTTCCTCGGTTAGTTAGTAACAATAACAGAATATGGCCTACGATTTGGCTATTGTTACTAACAATAACAAACGATAATTAGGCAACTAAGTAAGTTCACTGCGATGAAGCGCAGCCTTCTCAGACAGGTGCGAAGAAAGAAGTCGAGAGATCCCGTCGATAACTCCTCGGCAATCTGAAGGCTCGAAAAGAAAAGTGATGCCGCGGCGGTATAAGAGTCGGCAGTTTCCTCGCAAAGTGCCGATCGCAGACGTTCGTTAGGTCTTCTTTCAGTCGTACGCCTGCGTTTGGCAAACGCTGCATTTTCTTCATCGCGAGAGAGAGAGATTGAGAGAGAGAGTGAGAGGAGAGCTCGAAAGATCGAGAGGAAAGAAAAACGCCGCCGCGCGCGCCAGAGCCGAGCCAAATGAAATTAGCTTGATTCGCAGAGCTGCAGTCAGTTTGTTAACCAAGTCAAAAAGGCTTATGATCAGCTCGTTATCGCTTGTACGCGGGCGAACTATGAGCTTTTTTCTCGAACTTTTACACAGTATATATATATATATATACACACACATTATCAACGTACATAGACGTATTATGCGCATTATAGAGCGAGAGGTATATGCGCTGAAGAGTTTAGCCAGCGTGTGCGCGGTATATATATAATACCCAGCGCGAGAGCTACAAATTCGAAACTCTGTGTTCTGTCAAACTCACGAGCGCGCGCGGTTTCGCTAATTCAATTTCCGCGGCACTGAAAGCTCCGCTCTCTCTCTCTCTCTCTCTCTCTCTCTATACACATATATATATGTATATACATATATATATACATAATACGACTTTATTTGATTCTGGTACCCAGTAAAAAAAAAAAAAATTTAGCGCTCGCTCGAACGAATTTTCATGGTAATCGCGTTATTAAACGGAAAAGGAAAATCAATTTACAAGAATATTTCCAAATGCGCGCGCGCGCGCGTATATAACGGATATCTTTCCGCAGATAGGTGCGTACAATAAAGCGTTTCCGACGACGCAACCGAAAATGTAATTACGCCACGCAATACAGAGAGAAATTTCAGATCGCGTCATCGTCTCTCTCTCTCTCTCTCTCTCTCTCTTCGAAAATCACCCTTCGAAATTTCAAGCCGACTACGCGAGAGCTGCACATTCCATTTTCCATGGCAGCACACACGAGGTGACGAGGCGTGTTGATGACAGACAGCCTGCGCGGCGTTGATAGCGCGATGGTCGTCATCCGCGCCCACCCCCTCTTATGGTCAGCTGATCCCCTTCCCCCACCCCTCCTTTCACTGCAGCCTAGATATATTTCTCGGCCGAACGCGCACGCGAGAGAGAGAGAGAGAGAGAGAGAGAGAGCGGATTTGCTGGAGGAAATTCGAGTGGGGTTGCGATTAGATACTCGAGAGTGCGTGTGAAAATATAGAGCTGCAACACGTATATATGTATACGTTGTAGGATCGCGTGCCGAATCGCATATATATACACCGCGGCTCTTTCTCTCTCTCTCTCTCTCTCTCTCTCTCTCTCTCTCTCTCTCTCTCTATTTACGAGCCAGCGAATTATGGATTTCGGCTTGAATTGAAATCCGAGAATTTTCTCTCAATGAATGCAGGGCTCTGCTTGTACGGAGGCGACGAAGCGAGTCGCGGTGTTTGCATACGTATACCGCCGAGATAGGGGCTTATCGCCCGGCCTCTAAGTGACGTAAGATCCAAGATAATGCTTCGGCGGAGATTGGCCTGGAGTTATACAGTGCGTTTCGTGCGCACTGCTCGCCTGGAGAAACGTCGGCGCTTCCGTGGCGCAATTGGCTAGCGCGTTCGGCTGTTAACCGAAAGGTTGGTGGTTCGAGCCCACCCGGGAGCGGTTTTTTTTTCCTCCTTCTCGGCAGCTTTTTTTCTTCGTCTCGCGGTCGCGTTCGGTAAGGTACGATTTCTCGAGAACAATTAGAGAGACAAATAGCATTGTTTCGCAAAACCGTCCGACTGGAGCGAGGGCCAACGTCCGATCCCGACGTATGTGGCATACAGGAAGCCTCGAGAATATCCGATTCGCAAAACTCGAGCCGACGAGTCACGTACGGGCGTCAGTCGTCGCGATCTCGTTTCCGACGCGCACAGCAGCAGCAGCAGCAGCAGCAGCGGCAGCAGTAGCAGCACACCGGCCAGCTCTCATCCATCACGTCGACAGCTTCGTTATGAGCACCTTTCATGCCGGAGCCTTTCCCCCAATCCCCCGTATACCCACACAGCACCGCCATCCATTATGTACACGCAAGTATACACACTTGACCATCGGCGGAGAGATAGTCCCGCGGAATTAAGAGATCTCGCCGCGTACAGGGCCCGCCCCAAGGATATAAGCCTTCGACGAAATTAGGGATACGCGTGTGTATACGCCTTTTTTGAATAATTAAGCGCAAATCTCTCCGGCCAGCTCTCGCGAGCCCGCAATAAGACTCCGCGCGCATGTAATTCCCCCGTTTAGCCGCAGCGGAAAGCGAGCCCGCATAATATGGACAGGCGAAATATTTACCTTAGCCAAAATTAGCTTTTAGCCGCTAATAGCGGGCGAAGCGTTGACCGAAAATATATCCGGCCGGCGCAACGTTAAACCGATAGAATTCCAGCCGAAAATTAGCGTGGAGTGAGAGTGGGAGAGCGAGGCCATAGGTTCGGTATGTATACATATGCTTTACGCAATATTGTATATCTATTCCATTACCGACGGTTTCTCTCTCTCTCTCTCTCTCTCGCTCGCTTCTCGGGTTCATAATGAAAATTCCCCCCGAGCGAATGCAAAGCAAACAATCGGGCCGATATACGTACGTGTGCAACGAGCGAGCCCGCGCGTGCGAGTGCACTATGTGTGTGTGCGCTGATCTTCCGCGGCGCAAGCCGCGATAATTATTTTTACCTATAGACATTGCGTGTACGTTGCGATTGATTCTGGCGAGTGCGCGTGTAATTTTTCAGTGCGCGCTTGCCGCGGCGCGCGTGTATATATATGTAACATGTATATTGAACGGGCGCCCGTTCGTTTTAATGAAGATTACGTTGAAATTAATCCAACGCGCTGTATGTTAACGTGTACGTACCGCTCTGCCGTTTACGAATTATTATATCCGACAGCCAAGTACAAACCCTAACGCAATATTTCCAAACGAAATAGACCGATTGCTATGTAGCTGTCACAATGCGTGCGCAACAATTATAATGCAAAGTATATTGCGTATATATCGTACATGCGTATATGTAATTACTGAATCGGCTCAACAAATTACTCATTGATGCGTAAACCTTTGAAAAAGCGTCCGCGTGCTATTCAGCGCCCTCGTCATTATGACGCTTGTGGGTATAGAGCGAAGTGGATATTTTGTACCTGGCGGTGCGCAGGTGCACGCGCCGCAGCGACGAGTCGAAATTTAAAATATTTTTTCATTTTGACTCTCGCTATATGCGAGAGAGCTATATACATATGTACACCATGAGAGAAAACAGAGGGAATATCAAATTAAATTACGGGAGCCCTGCTTGTCTCTTTTGCGACTGCGCGCGCATATACATGTATTTCGTCAGATGTGAAAGGGAACTCGGTCCTTTTGTAAAGCGATCCTATGTTCCGTTATATATACGTATAAACGCGTCCCTCCTATTCAAAGGACACTTTGTGGAATTTTTCTGATTTCGCATTATACACGGGAGAACGTGTGTAACGGGGAAAAAAATGCGGCGTACTTATCACTCCTAATTCAATATGACGTTTCATTTCGTGATGACTGCATTTATACGCACTCAATTCTCGCTCCATAATTTCCTCTCCGATATATATATTTTTCGCTTTTTGCCGAGTGCGGAACACACAAAACGACACATATTTTTTCTCTTTTTTTTCATCAAACCGCGACTGATTAAATTCAACGTCGAATCGAATATCCGGGATTCATCAGGCGTATTAATTTCCGTGAGCTTTTTTATCCGGAGCGCGTTTCTCCATGGGTATTCGGTTGCAACTGCGCGTCGCTTTGTGCAAAGGATATATCGTTGAACGAGACGGTTTTTTTTCGGAAAAAAGAAACCTGCTTTATTATAATACCTAGTATCAGAGAAATTCTCGCGTTTCGCTGAAAAGAGAGAGGGAGAGAGGGGGGGGAGAGACGAAATGATAATAACGAGAAAAGAGAATACGTGGTAGGGCCTTGTAGTTTTTCATCACGTTACACATCCTGATTTTTTCTTTCTCTCTCTCTCTCTCTCCTCTCTCTCTCTCTCTCTGTCTCTGTCTCTGTTCGTCAAACGCGACAAAAGGGAAAAAAAGGAATATAAGGATCTGAGACGCGGAGTCTTGAAGTAAAGGGAGAGAGACTCCACCTCATTACGCAATACTCGGTTTCGCGTTTCTCTGGTGTGTAGCGCTGAAGGCAAATCTGATTGCGCATATATGTATATATAGGGAAATGTCGCGGCGACGTCGACGCACCGAGAGCCTTATTTACTTTCTGCGTATACAGAGTCTGGTAGCGTCATTGTCTCGCGCTTTTTCTTCTCTGTCGCAGCTTTCCTCATTCCTTCTCTCTCTTCTCTCTCTCTCTCCTCTCTCTCTCTCTCTCTCTCTCTCTCTTTGTGCGCAGAGCGGCGAAATCAGGACTTTGCATTTTCGTTTATTAAGAAAAATGTTAGCCTCGCCTCGTAATCTCGACTCTGGGAAAATCGAAATTGCACATACAAATGCTGTGTATCGAGTCGTCGCCGTCGTCGTCGTCGTCGTCGTCGCGGTCGTGGCGGCGCCTGTCTATGTATACACGCCTTTGCCTCTGGCATCGATTGCCTTCTTTTTTCGCATCTACGTGTCATGCGAGACGAAGAAAAGTCAATAGGAAGGGGGAGGAGGGGGAGGCCAGATAAGAAAGACACTATTAAATCCGAACACCAGCGCAGAGAATTTCACATCTTCCTCTTGTTTCCGGAATACAAAGGAGATGGAAAGCGCGAGAGGGAGAGAAGACTTGAAAAGCCACGAACAGAGTGTCTGTCTGAGGCTGCAGCGGAGGCTCGCGCGAGAGAAAGTGTAATAAGGTAGTCGCGGCAAATAACCCTCTTATACCCCGGCGCTCGCGCGGAGGCGGCGGCGGCGGCGCCCGGTCCCGCGGAAATTGTCGAGGCGAAGATTATTACACTCGGAGAGTAAATAATGGAGTCCGCGTGGAGAGATGAGTAATGGCTCGTAAAAAAAAGCCGCATTAAAAAAATAAATCAGCTTAAACAAGAAGCTAGTGCGCGCGCGGGGAGGCCCTCCTCTCGCGCCAAGGAGCGATCCATCAAGCGGCTGAAGCTACTTCTCTCTCTGTCTCGCGACGACTTTCAAACAAACATTATTATAAATGCTCGGAGCTCCGAAAAACGCGCGAAAAATAAGCGATAAATCTCCCGTCCGCTCTCCCTCTCGCTCGCCCGCGCTCTCCCGTCTCTATATACGTACACGCGGTATGTGCGGAAGACGCTACGCTCTGCCCCGGCGCACAATAGAGCAAATCGGCAAGGCAAATACAATGAGGAAGAAGAAGAAGAAGTAGAAGTACTCGCGAGAGAGAGAGAGAGAGAGAGAGAGAGAGAGAAGAGGGACGAACAAGAGTGGGAACAAGAAGAAGTAAAAGGTCTCTCTTGCCGGAGACTATCAAATATTCGCGGCACCTCGCTCGATAAAGCCGAAAGTTTGTTTACAGCGCGAGAGCTGCGCACCAACTTCCCGGAGACTCTCTTGAGGTTTCTCTCTTTCTCTCTCTCTCTCCCTCCCTCCCTCCCTTCCCCCCCCCCCCCTCAAGAATCCTACGAGTGTATGTAATCCCTCTCGCGGCTATTATTTATTGTTTCAATGTTATTTCACGCGGTGATTCATCGGCGAGGAAAAAGAGAAGAGAAGGAGACAGCGGGAGAAGGATCGAATCGTCCGCGATAAAAGTCTAAACAACCTTCTGTGACACTGTAAAAAATAATATCCCCCATTACTTACGAAGACGCAGCGAGCGAGCGAGCGAGCGAGAGAGAGAGAGAGAGAGAGAGAGGAAAGTTTCTTCTGCAGGAAAAATTGCAAAGACGGTCATCCGCGATTTGCGACCGGTTCTTTCTCCTACACACTTCGCTTCTGGCGACGCTCCAAATCATTTCCGTCCTGCGGAAGTCCAGTCGTTCGGACCTTCCGGCGAGCGGCTCGCGCTTGAAAAATTAAACGCGCACCAGCAAACACGAAATCGAACTCAGCTCTCCCCTCCCTCCCACTCTCGTCTGTACGTGCGCGCAGCCGCTTTTTTTACGACTCCGTATAAAGAGGTTGTTTTGCCACGAGTTTAAGAGAGAGCGAGAGCGCGAGAGGACGAGGAAGGATCCTCTGATTTACTGGGCTCGATCCAAGTAGTGCGACTCGAGATGTGTTCCGACGCGTTTATTTTCCTTTTTAAACGTACGTCACAGCACACGCTACACAGCACAGCACAGCGCAACTCAACTCCCACACACACACACACACACACAGGTCGCCCGGTTATTCACGAGTCGACGGGAAATCCGCATACAGACTCTGCGCCAATCTAATAAGCCGGGGATATCAATCAATCTCCCTCTATCTCTCTCGAACCGGCTCGCTTAAACTTGTGCGCCACCGCGCGCGCAGTTGACCCGGCTTATGCACACGCGCGCGCACTGGCTGCCGCTATATACTCTCCCTTACGGCTCAAGACTCTCGACTCGGGACTCACGCCTCATCAATCTTGAGACGCCGCGCGCGCGCGCGAGAGAGAGAGAGAGAGAGGGCCACTTGTGCCCCGGCAATTACAATATCGGCTTGCTTTGGCCAACGACGAGCTTCTTGGCCCGCGGTTAATCCCGGGGATCGCCGAGAGCAGGAGAGAGTTCACCGATGCGCCGCTGCTCTAGAGATACACACACACACACTCTCTCTCCCTCTCTTGACTGTATCTCTGCGCGACCACCGCACCGACGAGAGACGTCTTGCTCGCGGAGCACAACCTTCACCTGTTGCCAGGAACATCGTCGCTCCTCGAGCCTGTGCGTACGACGGAAGCTCATGGCGCTTTCGTCCTTTTTTCTTTTTGCTCTTTATTTGTAAGTAGCCGGTGTATGCATATAGGGCTGTGCGTAATGAAAAAAGGGCGGGGGGAAAGAAGAGCGCGTCCTCTATCCGTAAAATCTCGAAGCGTAAAACCAACAACTATACGTCGCAAGTCTAATGTCACTCCTCGGTTCGTGTCAAGCGTAAATGCATTTCCCACGCGCTCGCTCGGAAGATGACCACTGAAATTTACGGCGTCGTTAAAGTGACCTCGTAAGCTCTCTCTCTCTCTCTCTCTCCTCTCACTCCTTCCTGGTACCGCGCGCATACTTTTTTTTTATCACTCGCGCGTTAACGTCTCGCTCGTCCAGTCCACTGCCTGGCGAGTCACCTCCCTGTCTGTCTCTCGTCTCTCGTCTCTCGTATATAGGAAACGCCGCACCTGTATGCGCGAAAATTCCGCCCGCAGCTCCATTTCTCTCTCCTCTCTCTCTCACTCTTGTCTTTATTCAACCGGATGATTCGATTCGTCGCTGGTGTGCGTGTCTCTCTCAAGTTCGAGCTCATCCAGCATTTAGCTCGTCGCTGTTATATCGAAAATTCTGCGGGCAGGAGGGAGGGGCACGAGTCGAGGCAACTCCGCGAATTACGTCTTCTCCCGCGACTTCGATCCCTCGCTGAATTAATCGCGAGCAACTGGGTCAGAGGAGAGCCTTCAGCGATTCGCCTGATTAATTCATTAGCCCTCGGATGATTCAGCGGAACTCGAGCGGGCCTAATTACACTATCTCAATTATATCCTCGCGAAGATCACTTCGGAGCGCGCGAATTTCCGGCGAGTCTTGAAACTAGTCGGGAGTGGAGAGAGAGAGAGAGAGAGAGAGAGAGGAGTTTGGCCACACGTGTGCCTGTGTGTTTGCCTGTAATGATCGTCACTACTGGCACCGTTTGAATTTCCCGCCCTTTCGCCTCGGCAGGGGCGTCGCGTACCACGCTGCAACGCAAAAACAATCGACGCCAATTAGAGCGAGAGGGATAGGGCGAGGCACTCACTCGCTCGCTCATATCCCCATAACAAAATCACAATTTTCCTAATAACTACGGCGTCGGAGCAGCAATCGATCGAAGGTCGTGTGTGTGTGTGTGTGCACGCGGCGAGGCCTCGCCAACGCGCGCGGAGAGGAAAATTAACGGGAACCTAACGGAATTAAAGTCCCGTCCCCGATATTATACACGCAGCTGCGCGCAAGAGAGAGAGAGAGAGAGAGAGAGAGAGAGAGCGAGAGCCAGGTCTAATTAAGAAACACGTCATCCAAGCTGAACTTGATTCATCGCGAAAATTGGCCTTGGGCTTGTCCTTTTTCCCCGCACACTGTGTGTATACTGCGCAGTAGTGCACGCGCGCGGATATAAGCCGCGCACCACCTGATGATTTTCTCTCGCGCGCGGCGCGCATATAACGCGCGAGCCGTCAGCTACTCCGTCGCGCGTATTACATACTAAAGCGCGCGTGATTTTCCAGTTTTTAGCGGCAAGTGGCTTGGAAAAAATTTAATTACAAGAGCCCGCGCCGGCTAAAAAAGAACGAAAAAAGCCCGGTGTGTTAAATGTTTGTATCTCAATTTTCGCGGCAATGGAATAATTGAGTGGACGCGCGTGCGAGGCTATACGGGATGAGATCGCGAAACTACATATATATAGTCGCTTGCGCGCGGGCGCGCGCGCGCGGATTAATCTGGTAATTTGTTTTTCCTCTTTCTCGCTTTCAAAGGGAAAACCGGGTCGGCCGGTGTCGGCTAACAATTGCCTGATTAAAACGTTCAGCGGCTCGCGAATGGAATGATTATTTCAACAATCGGTTGGACGGTCACACACGTGTGTTGATCGATCGAATGAAACAAAAGCGGGAGACGAGGTGGGGGGCGGGGAGGAGGGAGTTGGCAAAGTTAAAGAGGGGAGAGAGGAGAAAGATAAGCGGAAGTAGAAAAGTTCTTGATTTTTGGAATCCGGCGGAGGGAAGAGACTTTTTCGATCGAACGCCAGAGTCTTTAATATTCGCAGCGTCGCTCGCTCGCCGAGTCTCCGAAGCGAATGAATCCCGCGAGCGCGGCCGTGCGGCGCGCCAATTACAAGGGAAGGAAAAGAAGGCGCGCGCAGAGCGAGGAAACGAAAAGAAACGCGAGCTTGTCTCGTCGCGTTACTGCTCGTCGTAAGTCGACTTTTACGACTTTATGCCGAGGCTCTGTGTTCCATCTCTCTCCTCTCTCTCCCCCCCCCCCTCTTTCTCTCTCTCTCTCTCTTTCCAGCCGGCGACGTTGACGAGATTGGCTATAAATTTATTTGCTCTTTTAGACGTGATATTGTTTTACTGCCGGATAAAGTGAAAGGCGGTAGCAATCTCGCCGACGAGGCGAGGCTTAGGCACTGGATTTTTGACTGGCAGCACATACAGATCCACCTACGCAGTATACACGCACACTATAGTCCTCTACATATACACTCTGCTTCAGGAACCGCCGCTGCCGCCGCCGCCGCCGCCGCGCAAGCTGCAGGCGAAGATCGCGAGATTGAACTTCGCGAAGCTTATAGATATATACCTGTATACGTGTGTATACGGAAACGGGGAAAAAACGTCTACCGGAACACCATGTTTTATTACCCCGGGTTCGTTTTCTCCTCTTTGCCGCCCCGCGCACAGCAGCTTTGATCGGGGAAAACGACTTTTTAGAATTTTAAATTTCCCGCGCCTCGCTCGTACTATTTTCTTTTTCTCTCTCGATCTCCCTCTCTCCCTTTCTTAATCAAGACAATAAAAAAAGTATACGAGATGGATAAGAGAGCTGCAATTAATTCGAAGCGAAGGAACGTGTAATCTCCCTTCGACGCGGCTCAAATTCGCGACGCTAGCGCCGCCTTGACGGACGCTTTACGACACGGCCGCTTAATAAAAATCGCTTTTAATTAGCGCGGACCGATATAAAACGCGTTTTATGCGACCTTGGCGCTGCTCCAAGCTACCTGTTCGTCTTCGCGCGGAGCTGGTCTGCGCCCTGCAATATACGTGTATATATATACACATCCAAGCGACGTTGGCGCGTACGTATACTCATCAAAAAATTTTCTCAAACTTTTAATCTGGCGAAACGCGCCTGCAGTAATCGTATTCGCAGGCGTGCTATAAAAATTATTCGGGATCCGCATAATATACTCCCGCGAGCGAAAAGCGATTAACGCGTCAATTCGGAACGCGGCCTCGTCTCGAGTTCGCGTTCCTTTTTCACGGGAACGCCGCTCGCACACTGCGGCGATAAATATCGCGAAACGAGTATTATTGCCTCGCATTAGAGTTTCGCGCGCGCGCAAGGGCGAGTGAGAGCGGCCGTCGAGGATCCGCAGAGCGCATGATTCATCCGAGCCAACATTCTTCATACGAGCGAGATATGCATCTTTCTCTATCATCTCTCAGCCCCATCCCCCGGCGTAACGGGCGATCCGAGAATAATTCTTCCCGCCACGTTCGAATCAATTTTTCTCCGCGCTTCCGCCTTGGCGGAAAAAGCGCCCGCCTCGTCTCGCCGCTTCCTAATAATATATATTTCGCTCGTCTCGCGCATTCCACTGCTACGGCCGAAAGATTCTTTTATGTACATAACATACGGATATCAACAACTTTGTAACCGTATACAGCGTACCTTGCGAAGCTACATACATATGCGTATACGGCTCTCGCGAATTTCGCTGGACGCGTTACATGGCGGTGGGTAAAGTTTTTATGCGCGATTGATAAAGCTTGCTATTTAGAAGTGCATATAGACGCGCTCGCGCAGGCCAGACGCGGATTCAATTACAATGCAGACCTCGCGCGCGCGGGCTCCCGAGGAGTAAAGTTTATACGACTCGTCGTCACCTCAAAAATTTACAGATCGACTCTCTCTCACGCTCTCTTTCTCCGCGAGCGAGCGCAATCGATTCTCCGTCTTATACAATTCCGCGATAGTCCGCTATCTGCAATTCGCTTTTATATACGGCGGCGTACGCGCTGCGGGGGGAGGGGGGTGAGCAGAGGAGAATTCGTTCTTCATTGTCTTTAAACGGGAAGGGAGAGAGAGAGAGAGCGGCCGATAAAGCGGCTCCTCACTTTACGGCCCGGCGAGTTTGTATTTATCATCTTCTTCCCTTATCTTTGCTGCTGCTGCTGCTGCTGCGCTGCTACTTTGCTGCGCTGCTCTTGCCTCCTTTTCGTCCGCCGGAGGTGTATAACGTTTATGGATTTCTTCTATCTGCGCCGCGAGTTTTATTCGACAAGCATCGCTCATACATATTAACCCGACATGCTCCGCCTCGCTTCTTTCCGTCCTCTATACGTATATATCGTCGCGCATAATTTGAAATTTAGGCCTAAACATCCGGCAGCCGCCGCGCCCACGGTAAGCATGTATGAGCTTCGCTATACGGCTGCGTATTATCTTTTCTCATGCATAATTTCCGTCTCGTTCTGTTTCCCGGGATGCCTCCTGTTACGGGTATGCTACATTTTTCTCGCATAATATACCTCGCAAAGTCTCTCCCTTATCTCGCTATGCCTTATACGCTGTTTCCTGGTTGCTTCATTCTTTTTTCCTCCGATCTTTATTCCTTGTAAACGTCGTATCGACTTTGCGATTATTTGCTATCTTGATAAACCGATAAGCATACATATACACACGTTGTTTTTGGAATATCTTCACGTTCGACGTGCACCTAACTTTCGGAGGAAAATCTGAGAGCTTCAGCGCGAGCAGTAGGAAATTGCAATAGACATTCCGTTACCAATTACAGCAACAATTACAAAACTCGGGAGCCCAGTAACAACGGCAAACAAGTACAGCAGCGACGAAGCTTAATAAGTTTGGTGTCGTCGTCGTCGTCGTCGTCGTCGTCGTAGTCGTTTCACATCCGCAAGTGCGTACCTTATTTCAGCTGTAATTCCTCAACTCGGAGAGGAAAGTTGCAAAAGGCGAACTAAGCAAGTAACAATCACAAACTTATATAACAAGTCTCACGCAGTGAATTCTTCGCTGGAGGCTTCCAAAAGTTAATTCGTTGTTTCGTCTCCGCTGCTGCCGCTGCAGCTTCACCTTAAGCTTCTCTTCTCTCTTTCTCTCTCTCTCTCCTGTTTCTCTCTCTCTCTTCTCCTATCTCCATTGGTTCGCCACTCCTCCACTATAATACTCGTTACATTTATTTGGCTCCGTCTCTCTTTCTCTCTTTTGTCGTTCGTTCTGCTGTGCTGGCTCTCGAGAGTTTGTGTGGATGCGAAAAAAAGTGGGAAGAGAAGGAGAGAGAAAGAGAGAGAGAGAGCGCTAGAGCCTCGAGACTTAATTAATTTCCTAATCTCGTGAAATGAGAAAATTCTGGGAGAATTTAATAACCGAGTTCTCTCTTCTTTTTTTCGCGTCTTCGCTCTCTCTCTCACTCTCGCACTCTCTCTCTCTCTCTCTCTCTCTCTCTCTCTCTCTCTCTCTCTCGGACCTCTCTGTGTGGGATCAATTTAAGTTGGTTGTAATTAAATAAGTTCGGCTTGTTTTTAGCTTTCCCTTTCGCGGCTGTCCTTTACAGTTGTTTGGAGAGAGAGAGAAAGACAAAGATATAGTGCGGGTTTTTCAAAAAATTAGTAATCGACACACTCCGGCTTCTTCGTCTTTGACTCCGGCTCCATTACGCTTCCTCCTCTTCGGCGAAACAAAGGAGAAGCCTCGAAGAGAGAGAGAGAGAGAGAGAGAGAGAGAGAGAGAGAGAGAGAGAGAGAGAGAGGAGAGAGAGACATAGTCACGTCTCGGGGCTCCGGAGTCGCTCTAATTAAATTACTTAAGCGTACGTGTATCTGGGGAAGCGGCGTCGGCGGCGGCGGCGGCGGTGGTGCGGAGGGCAAAGCGCCGGGAGAGATGAAACTGTAGGCAGCTCTCGCAGCTACCTACGCTTTTCCGGCAATATGTACGAGCTTGCGCGACCGGATGTGTCTGGGGAACGTTTTACCTCTCGAGCGCTTGCCTTCAATTCCTCGCGAGAGTGGTGCGTCTCTCTCTCTCTCTCCCTCTCTCGCTCACTCGCGCGCACGCTCAACGTTTTGCCTCTCTGCGACAGCGACAGCGACGCGGAGAGTAACAAACGTGCAAAGCTCGAGCTCTTTGGATATTAAATGAGGAAGAACGCCCCGAGGACTGCGTGCTCCGCGCGGCGCGCGCCCCTCGATCGACCTCTCGGCCCCGCTAATCAGCTCAATTTTTTTCCCCCGCTTCCACGAGCCAAATGCAGATGCGACGATGCTCGCTTTGAACTCCGTATGGTATACGCTTCGTCTACGTTCGCTTATGCTGCCTCCGAGAGAGAGAGAGAGAGAGAGAGAGAGAGAGAGAGAGAGAGAGAGAACTGGCGTAGCTGATTGTCTACAGCCTCTTGCTATTCGTGTCGTTAATCGATCTGTTGTATATATGCGGACGGAACGGCTTACTCGACGTCTCGATTATGCGCAGAATTATATACCGCAGTACGCAAATTCGTTGGATAATTTTAATCGAAGAGCAGCAGCAGTGCCTCGTTGCTTTTTAACGAGAGGATCAAGCCGAATGAATTCCCGTCAACATAATATACGTAACGTTCGAAAAATCCATATAGAGCAGCGGCGTCCCTCTCTCTCTCTCTCTCTCTCTCTCTCTCTCTCTCTCTCTCTCTCTCGTAGCTCCAAGTTTAAATCTCAACACTTCCCTGCTTACAAGCCCTAATCGCTCACTCGAAAGTTGGAGCAAACCCGGGACCAGCATCTCTCTCTCTCTCTCTCTCCTCTGCACCAACACCAGCATCGCGCGCGCAGCAACCCTCTCTCGATTTCGTGTCCCTCATAATCCATTCGCAATCGCGCCTCGTGTTCGTAATACATCAGCGGCTTTCGCCCTCGCTTCGCGAACACGTCAAAACATGTCCGAGAGAGAAAGAGAGAGAGAGAGAGAGAGAGCTGCGCGCGCGGGTAAAGCGGAATCCGAAGCCAGAAACAACGGCCGAGCCATTATGCGCCTCTCTCTCTCTCTCACTCACTCTGATGTTACTTTAAACATTTTATCCGGCTGGAATACCTTATGAAGCTCTTTTTCCCCGAGTGAAATCGTCGTCGCCCCTCCGGGCCACGCGCGTATACGGGGATTAAATTTCTATCTGACGGCGAGGGCGCGCATGCATGAAAAATGCGGCGTGTGTCCGGTCTCGGGATTTCGTTTTTGCAAGCCAAGCGAGATGTACTTTCGGAGAGCTGGATTTCCTCGACTCTACCGCTGCAACGGCGCCCCGCGCTCCTCTGCTTTATTATTATTACTTTTTTTCCTATTTTTCAATTGGCCGGGGTGTTTCACCATTTTAACTCCGCTGCCGCTTCGTTCCCGCAGCGTTTTCGATTCTCTCGCGTTATGTACGTCCGTACGACCGTATCGTCGATTGCATTAGCGTTGTATGGAATGAATTTAGGGAGAACTTACTGGTGCGAAGCAGTCCCTCTACGGCTGGACTCTTAGTGTGAGTTTATAGGAAAACCACGACTTACCTGGAACGAGAAAAAAAAATGAATGGTTACAAGCTCTTCTCTGATATGAGCAGTGAGTGTTATAACGAACAGAATATTTATTTACTTATTGTAATTAATGTACGGGTGTATTGTGAAATATTTTCGCATTGCTCCGCGCATCTATCCTATAAACATTGAATTATCAATCGTCAATAAAAAGTATATATATATCCGCGTAGGAATCAATTTTCATGAAGGAGCGCTTTCGCCCAAAAATTTTCTCTCTGTATCCCACAGAGTCTGCTGCATCCCTCCCCTACTGGCAAATAGAATAAAAATATCGGAGGAATAGGAAGTTTAGCTCGGAAAAATATATATAGCGAGTTCAATCTGCGGTAAAAGAAATCGGGTCGGATGACGGATTCGGTTGTGAGAACGGCGCGGCGGCGGCGGCGGCGGCGGCAGTGTATAGTCATCATCGTCTGCAGCACGCCAAGAGCAGCCAAGAAGTTGCTTTACTTTTCCATTGCACTCCGAAAGTTTCGAGCCTGTCTCGCTCGGTTAAAAGTTATTAACGCCTCCGCGTCGGCGCGCGACCCTTTGCCGCGAGAGAGAGAGAGAGAGAGAGTGAGAGAGAAGCATTCGGCCTTGGAAATTCAATAAGGCCGTCGACGGATGACCGGCAAAAATCGAGTTTACTTGCTCGCGCGAAAAGCGTCTTTCGCAGCAGCGGGTGTACTCCGTAGTTGCAGTTGCTGCATGAGCCAGTGTACTTAGGAGGCAAGAGAGCTACTTTCGGGCTCTGGCGGGAAGAAGGAGTTTGAGCGCGAGGCGCACGCTTT
This sequence comes from Philotrypesis tridentata, assembly GCA_018906965.1. Classification (NCBI taxonomy): domain Eukaryota; kingdom Metazoa; phylum Arthropoda; class Insecta; order Hymenoptera; family Pteromalidae; genus Philotrypesis; species Philotrypesis tridentata. The sequence goes on from JACCIB010000002.1 coordinate 5,025,833, forward strand.
ATTTTTCGACGAGCAGGGGAGCTGAAGTAGGTTATTGTGTTAGAAATTTTACGACGCTCCCGAGGACGGGGGATTGAAATCTTCTCGGATGTGCCGGACTGCGGCGGCCAACAAGGGAATACGGCGCACGCATTCGAGTCTATACGTGCACACGCTATATGGATATAGACACGATATACTTATTTAGCTTGTAGTATTCCATCTTGAATAATGCAGCATAAATACAGGGTTATCCAGTAAAAAGTTTCATCGCAAAAGATACTCGAAATCAGAATGAAGCGACAGACAGAAGTATGAATTTTTTGCGATAATACTTGGGACGAAATAAAGTTATGGGACAAAGTCTCGCAATCTCGTACGAGCCTGAGTTTCATATATTAGAGGCTGTTATAACGACCTCGTAAGTTGGCTCGTCACTACATCTTTTCATAACCTCGTGAATTTTCCGAAGCTTGCGTTTGATGGTTTGATTCAATTTGTGGTTCATAAAGCATAGAGGCCAATCGCTATTGTGCTGAATTCTATAACGAAGAATAAAAAAGCCTGAGGTTGCAGCATTTACTTATCATTCGATACGTTCTTTTTCGCTAATTTTTACTGCGTCCTTTATGATCAAGACAAAAGTTAATAATATATATGGATACTTTTAAGACATCACCGGACTTTACTCTCGTATAGAACGCGTTCTTCGGAACTTTCAAACTATTAACCTCTATTCCAAAAGCACAGGAAGCTATTACGCCACTCACATACTGGGTAATGCTATCCTTCATGTCAATAGCCTTCTTCTTGTGGTTATATATCTCTCTACAATCTAGTTTGCAAAGTTCCCTGTACATCGAAACATGAGCGGACTGAAAAGATATTACCTTTTCAGTTCGCGAGATTTTTCCAAAGAGCAGATCGAATTGATAACTCTCGAAAGATTTAGTGTTTCGAACAGTGATTAAACTTTTTTATTATGTGGCTTTCGATGAAATCGAGACCGAGGTCGCGAAGCACTTCTAAAACTGTGTAGATTAATGAGTGTATATAACGTATTTTACTTTTTGTTGACATTATAAACATTCATCCTTCTTATCGTAGATTTCCTTCTTAATGAATGTGCAAAAATTTGTAAAATTAATTCAACTTTTGAAATTCCAAAATTAAATAAAAAGATGTTTTGTTACATATTCCGCTTTCCTAAAGGGTTCAGAAAACATTAAAAAATAGTATTTCCACGAAATCAAATGTATTTCAAATTTACAGAAACAAAAATTTCGTTTTTTTCCGCGTACTGTGAAGCCCATAAAGCACAAAAAATAGTATGGTTTGGAAGGTACATAGGATATTTTCCTCTTTTCAAATTTTGGAATTCGAAAAACTGAATTACTTTTATGAATGATTCTCTATACTCATTCTTGCAACTTCGATGAAAGACTTTTTTAAAGATTTAATATGCTGCATATTTTCAAAAGTAATGTTTGCTTTATTTAAGTGGTGCTTGCTCATTTTAATGATGTACATAATATGACTCTGTATAAGTACAAACATAATACATCGAAAAGTTCTTATCTTATGAATACGAACATGCGATCAATAAAACGCTCCATTCGCCACTGACAGTGCGTTAGCCTTCATTCAAGCAAAAGCGTGTGGGAATATAAAATCATCGATATGTTATCTTTTTTTATTTTATTTGTTTACATGATAATACATAACTTGATAGGTTCATCTATCTTATTACAGTTATAAAAGTATATTGAATCAATTAAAATTCTTTAAGATTTGTTAATTAAGAGAATTAATTAATTCTTTAAGTAATACATAATTTAATAGGTTTATTTATTTTATTACAGTTACAAAAGTACATTGAATAAATTAAAATTCTTTAAGACTTTTAACGCCTTCTTGGCTCGATTTTTAACCAATAACCACCTTGTGGACTTGGGTTCAAATCTCGTTTTGCATACCTCCATGGAATACATGTTTTTTTGCTTGGCACCAAGTTGCAGTTGGAAAGAAGGTGTACAAACAAAAGTTTGATTTCGAGAATAGCAAATCGATTTCCTATGCACATTCTGGGTCCCAGACCAAAACCTAAGTTCAATACATCACTCGAAATTTTTTTATCGAGATACCTTTCGGGATCAAATTTTTCTGGATTATCATAGTAGTTAGGATCATGATGAATCCCAACAGTCGCTACGTGAATTTCCATTCCAGGTTTCACTAAAAATGGCTTTGCACCAGGAATGGCTGGAGGAAGTTCAAACTGTTTTGAACATTTACGGGTTAGAAATGCTATAGGTCGTGTTCTCATAGTTTCATAGAAGACAGCATCCAAATATTGCATATTACTAACTGCCTCATATGTTGGTCGACCATTGAAATTCTTCATTACCTCATCTACTTCAATCTGCAGCTTTCGCTGAATCTCTGGATACACCGCCAATTGGTGAGCTATGTTACAAGCTTGGGTAGCTACAGTATCGAATCCAGCAGCAAAAAATGTAAAAGCTTGAGCAGCTAAATCCATAAAATCAAGCTTTTTCCCCTTTTCTTCGGAATCAATAAGTTGTTGAAGCATATCTGGTCTTTTTATCGCTTGCTTTTCTCTAGCTTTTATGGTATCCTCTACAAGTTTGACGAAATAATCCGTTTCCGCTTTAGATATAAAACGTAGACCCAACTTGCGGGCCAAAAGTGGGCAAACCATATATGTAAAAAAAATTATTACTCTCAGACCAGAAAAGTCGGTAGACTTTCTTCCGTGAAGATAAAATTCGTTATGAGGATTTTTTAAACTATCCACTTCAATTCCAAAGGCACAAGTAGCTATTACATCATTTGTATACCGTGTAAACACATCTTTCATGTCTACATTTTCTTCGTTGCGGTACTTCTTAAGTAACTGATTAGAGAAATTCTCGGCACAGCGTGACATTAATACATGCATCGTACGCATCTTGCTTGAAGTAAAAGTAGGACTCAGTAAATTTCGCACTTCGCGCCACTTCTGTCCATTCAGCATAGTCAGACTTTTCGCAAAGATTGGATCGTTTTCTTCACTGGTAAATATGGTGTGGTCAGCGAAACAATCGAAGTTTTTTACTAACACTGATTTGATTAAATCGAGATCGCGCACCAATATCACTGGAGTTAAGAACGTGTGTATTCCAATGTACTTAGCATCTTTGTATAAATTGTAAATGTCCTTTAACGCATAATTAATGTGTCTTCCAGTGAGCATGCTTTTACCAAATATTCCGATAAATGGAATATCCGGTGATTGAGGTATTCCATATTGCTCAAAATAGTGTCTAATTTTGTAAGCTTTGAGAATAATACACGTTACTGCAGCGAACAGAACAGCGCAGATCAAATAATACATTTTTACTCCCAGAAATTTTTATAACGCTACAACTAGACGATACTACGTAAATGGTATATTTGTCTTCCTTTAAGTACTGCATGCGATTAAAGTGGCACTACACTCTCAACTGTCGTGGCAACAATCCCGACTGAGCAGGCGTACGGAGATAATTGATGATTGCAACGTGTTACGAGAGAATGACGCGTTAGAATACGCGTTGGAGAAGGTCAATATTATGGAGCATTTGCTTTGATGCCTGTGACTGCTGTTCATTAGCTTTTCAAGTATGTTAATGTTAACCTTGGCCTTGTTCCTCGGCATTAATGAACCTTGAATTCATAAGATCTATTATATTCATGATTCAACGTAATACCGGAAATTCAGTTTGTATTGAAGAATACATTTTTGCATTATTCTTCCGATATGATTAAAAAGCTTAAATCGCTATTATGCTAACGTAAAATATTCTAATGACTGACAATATACCATGCACAAAATATTGTAAATACAACGTAATGGAATTTTTCTTTTCAATGATTACATTACAAGTATCATTAACCCGTTTAAAAAAACTCGTGACTTTGAGTTAATAGATACGAATAAAACACGCAGAAGTTTCTGTTATTTACTCTATAGAAACTTATTTGAACAATAGAAAGCTGATAGAAATAATGCTATATTAAAATAATAAATAGATATTTATTGTTATTTTTATTTTAATAGAAAGAGAATGAAACCATCACTTCGAGCAAATTTAACATTTATTATATACGTTTCATTCTTCTTCTATTACTTCCACAAAATCCAGTGATAACTGCATTTATGAATGGAATTTTATTATTTTATTATTAATTATATAATAGTTATTCTGAAGGAAAGTAATTCCTTCGGGTTTAATTTTTTAGTAGATAAAAGAATAAATAAAATAGTTTAAAATTTTTACACAATTTAGAGTTTCATATATTATTCTTTGTTATCATATCAGTTCATAAAATGAAAAGTGAAAAACTTTGTTGTGAAGCATTGATATGAACGTGATTGGCCAGATGTGTGAACGTGATTGGTCGCATCGCAGGTTCGTCTTTCGTATTGATATGTTACATAACCTTGAATTATTACATTCTTCTATACCGGACCAGCATCTTATAATAACCGATGGATTAATTTATTTTTCTTTGTTTTCAATAAAGTAATAGATTTACAATATCCATATTGGTATAATCCTTAATTTTTGTAAACAAAAAATTACTTGGTTGTAGAAAACACAAATAACAAAATTTTAATATTATTTATTAATAAATGTAATAATAACATTAAATTACACAGTCTTTAATATATAGATATTTCTAAATTGATGAGGAGAGTACTTTACTAAGTAAAGAGTATAGAGTATCACTTTCGCGGTTTGATTCTAAACCAAAATCCGCCTTTTGCCGCAGGACTAAAATTACGTGGATCATAAACCAGTGGTATGCAAGTCTTTTCTGAGGGCTCGATAGTACATTTCGACAGTAATTGCACAAACAAAACTTTGGACTCAAGAATAGCAAATCTGTTTCCAATACACATTCTAGGGCCGAGACCAAAGCCCAAATTCAGCACATCACTATTAACAGCCTTTTTCCCAAGATATCGATCTGGATTAAAAGTATCGGGATTTTCATAGTACTCCGGATTTCTGTGTATCGTAGACGCCGCAATCATAACCTCCATACCGGGTTTAACCCGGTAGGGTTTTGCTCCTGGAAGTGCTGGTGGTAGCTCGAACTCTTGACTGCAGAGTCGACTGAGCGCTGTTACAGGTGGATGTATTCTCAAAATTTCGCTGAAGACGGCATCCAAGTATTCGAGATTATTCACTACCTCATAAGACAGATTGCCCTTACATTTCTCCATTGCTTGATCAATTTCGCTCTGAACTTTCTTTTGGATGTCAGGGTTGACGGCAAGCTCGTGAACCATAAGACACATGTGTGTAGAGGTGGTCTCAAACCCACCCAAAAAAAAGACGAAAGCTTGCGCAGTCATTTCTAGGGTATCCATGTCTATACTTGCACTGGTCTTGCCCCTGGCATCCATCATTAACTGTAACATGTCCGGACGGGACACACCTTTCCTATCCCGATCTTTTATGGTACTTTCGATAACGTTGACAAAGAAATCCGTGTCTTTTTTAGAAACGAGTCTGATTTTCAGAGCGTCCGCGAGTTTTGGGCATAATCTCATCAAAATAAATTTAATCGTTGTCGATACAGTGGCAAAATTCGTTGAACTCCTCCCAGTAAGGTAGAATTCGTTCTTCGGCTCACGGAGACTGTTGACTTCGAGACCAAAGGCACAGGTAGCAATCACATCGTTGGCATATCTCGTTAGCACGTCTTTCATGTCGATTTCCGATTTATCACGATAAATCTCCATGAACTGGTCGACAAAATCCTTGGCACATTGCGACATCAGAACGAACATACCACGCATTTTACTAGACGTAAAAGACGGACTGAGTAGCGTGCGAATTTCTCGCCAACGTTCACCATTCGCGAAGAAGAGATTCTTGGCAAAAAGTTGATCTGCTTTCTCATCCAGAAAGGTCTTGTGATAAGCGAAATTTTCAAAGTTCTTCACTAAGACACTCTTGATCAAATCGAGATCTCGGATCAAGATAATTGGGGTATTGAATATGTGCGAGCCTATATACTTAGCGTTGCTGGCAAAATCGTAAGCTCTTTTGAAGCTAACGGAAGCATGTTCACCAAAGATGAATCCATGGCCCAGCAGTCCTATAAAAGGTATTTCCCACGGTTGTGGGACACCGTAGATGCGGAACCGAAAATTTATGTAGACTGTGTAAATTATTAAAACTGGAAGAAGCAGCAGAAAAATGCTCCAAAGCCACTCAAACATGATGTAACGCAGTATTAGTCGACCGATCCTCTTACAGTTCTACATGAAACTGATTTCTAAGTGCAGTTGAGTCGTCATAAAAGCTGCAGTGCGACTCATGAAAAACATACGCAAGGTCAATTGATTATGTAACCCACTAGACAGGAAACGATATTGCATTATAAATGCCATACTTACAATTACTGGGCATTCTAGAAATACTATATAACCTATTAAATTATTATTTAAATATTAAATTATAATATTATATTATTATTTATATAAGCTATCAAATTATTTATATAATTTATAGCATTAATGCATCTGCAATGTAGTCTTTAGGATATCATTTACTAATTCAAACGTTGCATTAATAATTTGAAATTGTCATTCACGCTGTGAAGACTGCTGACTTTTATTTGCGACGATAGAATGTTTTTTTAATAGAAAAAACATTGAAATCCTTCATTGTCGGTTGAAGTTGAAAAGGTAAGAGTGACAGATGATGATAATAACCGATTCAGGAATAAGATATAATCAGGCATAAGTTTAGCAATTAGTATTTTATTTTGCGAAATGTTTTAAAAAAATATAAAGCAGCAACACAGTAATTACTGTAAGGTACACAAGAGAAGCATAAATTGGAGAAGGTATATATAGCTGAAAAAGAGCGCGCAAGCAATCGTGAAGAAAGATAAAAAAGGAAGAACGCATAGAGGGTCAACGATCGGTCCCTCGCGCACGAGAGAGTTCATTTTGATTACGGCGCAGAGAAAGCTAGTCGACTATCTCTCTCACTCTCGGACTTTACTCGGCCGAGCGTAAAGACATTTTCCGTCTCGCCCTCTCTTTTCCTCCTACCGCGCGTGTATGCAGATTTGCGGAGAAGCGCGACGAGCAATTTCCGACGTCGCCGTTTCGTCGTCGTGGTCGTCGTCTTCGTCGTCGACGTCGTCGTCGTCGTCGTCAATTTCTGTCTCTCCCTTTTCGTTACTCACTTTTCGTCCTGAGAAAATACGAGCGACTGACTCAATGGGAATTTCAGCCAAGCAAACGATTTGCCGGCAATTAAAATATAAATGATATTTGCTTATCAGAGGCTGCGCCCTTTACAGTAGCACTTTTTTTTAAGCTGATGTTTCTTTGATATATTCACTCGATATTCTTATATGTATTTACACGTATAACTTATTTACATCTTTTTCATAAACTTTATCTCAAAAAGAATTATTATCGATCGAGCGGTTGACGCAGAGACGACAAAATCTCACTTTTAATTTTAATTCATTACTCTCGACTTTAACGCCAAGTTCTTTGTGGGTGTTCTTACCGCATAGCAGAGCCATACGAACGCATACGGGATTTGGCTTTATTCGAGAGTATAAGGCGCGAAGAGGACAGGATCGAAGTATATAGTGGTAGAAAGAGAGCCGCGATATATACAGAGGACGAACGGCAGAGCTTTCCGGGCGGTCCGCAATACTATGAATAATGCAGACTCGATGTAATTGATCACCCAATTGGAATGGCCTTTTATTTACCTTCCTTCGCTCGGTGCGCATAGACGTGTATATATGTATGTACATCTATAGGATTCGTATACTCTATTGGTTCTCGGCTCTCTCGTTTTCTGTCCTCTTCTTCGATTCCTTCCAGCGCTTCTCTCTCTCTCTCTCTCTCTCTCTCTCTCTCTCTCTCTCTCTCTCTCTCTCTCTCTCTTCATCTCCATTTCTTTTTTCGAGCAAACGATATCCCTTTTTGCAGCCGCTTCCCTAACTCGCTCCATGGTTATACATTCTGTTTTAACTTTCTATCGATATTAATGGTTTCTTTAAATTTGTACGGCGCGCTCTCTTCTTTGTCTGATAGCCCTCTATCTCTATATACTTTTTCTTTGAGCTTTATTACGGCAGAATCTTCCTTTTTTATTTAACCACTATGTTGATTAGTCACAATTTACGCGATTATATATAGGCTAGCCTTTTTTCGTTACTTTGCATTTACTGCTATTCTCCATTCTATTAGTTTTTAGATTTATTAAATGTGATTAGATAAATTTTCTTTGAACGTTCAAATACTCTTCTAACTATAGTTGCAGCAATTGACTCATCCATTTAAAATACAAATAGACACTGGCGTCGATAAAATGATGAGTCCGATTCAAAGCATGAGCAGCGGTCGCAGTTGGTCATTGAATATTGCGCAGTGCACATAGTCTATTCTTGAACATCTAACCTCAAAAGCCATTAGTATGGATTACTGGATTTATTGGTTTTTTCTAACATCCATATTGACAGTCATTGTGATTAAAGCATATAAGATTAGACATCATTTCGAGAGATGGGGGATTCCACAGTATCCGGACCTGCCATTTCTTGGTTTAATGGCTTCTAATTTCTTTCCACGTTTGCACATTAATACCGTTTTTAAAAACATATATAACTGGAACCAAAATGCCAAATACGTCGGTTGTCACATGTTTACAACACCTCAACTTTTACTGCGTGATCTTGAATTAATAAAGATTGTTACAGTGAAAAACTTTGACCACTTTGCTGATCACAAGAATTTTATTGATGAATCAATGGATCCTCTATTTGCTGGAAGCCTAGCGATGCTTAACGGTGATAGGTGGCGTGACGTTAGAAATATTCTCAGTCCATCTTTTACTGCAAGTAAGATGCGGTTGATGTTTGGATTAATGTCAAATTGTGCTGAAGGTTTTGTCAACAAGTTTCTAGAACAATATTCTAATTGCGAAGAGATAGAGATCAAGGAGCTTATAAATCGATACACCAACGATGTCATAGCCAGTTGTGCTTTTGGCTTTGACATCAACAGCTTAGAAAATCCAGATAATGAGTTCTACGTTCGTGGTAAGAGTATACTGAGCTCATTCAAATCTTGGAACTTACTTAAAATTCTCTTTTGTCGAGCTTGCCCCGGAATCGCCAAATTTTTGCAAATCCAGATTATATCTAAACAAGATAGGGACTACTTTTCTAAAGTTATCAGCACAAGTTTGGAGACCAGACGAAAGCAGGGTATTAACAGACCGGACATGTTACAACTAATGATGGATGCTAAGCCTAGCTTGGGACTGCTAGAGATGACAGCTCAAGCATTTGTATTTTTGATAGCTGGAATGGAAACAACCGCTATCCAGATATGCATTACAGCCTACGAGCTAGCTATCAACCCCGATGTTCAGAAGAAACTGCATGAAGAAATTGATACCGTGATGAAGAAGTCTAAGAACCAGCCAAGCTACGAAGCCATTAATAATATGGTCTACTTAGATCAGATCTTTACTGAGTCTCTAAGAATGCACTCTGCACCATTTTTAAACCGTATGTGTGTCAAAGAATTCATGCTACCTCCCGCTGTTCCAGGTGCTAAGCCGTATTTCATACAACCTGGTGAAGAGGTGTTGATATCGATTCCAGGTATTCATTATGACCCTAACTACTTCGAAGATCCGGAGCGGTTCGACCCGAAAAGACACAGAGGCAAAAGAGCGACTCAGGCTGATTCTTCTAATCTGGGATTCGGATTAGGTCCACGGATGTGCATCGGTAACAGGTTCGCTGTTCTGGAATCGAAGGTCATGTTTGTGCACTTACTTTTCAAATGCAGGCTGGAGCCTTGCAAGAAGACCTGCATACCTTTAAAATACGATCCCAATACTTTTGTGGTTGTCCCCAAGGGAGGCTTTCGGTTAAAGGTTCTCCCGAGAAATTGATGTAATACATAACGCCTTGAGTGTGAATAAAAACAAGCTTGCTGACAAAGCCAGTTCATTAATCAGTACATGAGCGAGGTAAAATTTAAAAGCGTCCATCCCAGAGCGTAGCATTCGCTCGAGTCGCTTGTAGCACGCAAAGGAGTCGCAGTAGAGCGCATCCTTCCCGAGGGGGTGCGCAGCTCGGCTCCTCCGTACCACACCGTCGCCATATCCCGCGGTGAAGCGCGAGCAGAAGGAGGTTAGTTTAGTTGGAAGCACGCCTGGCTGAGCACGGCAAACACGCGCAACTGACACGAGCCGAGCCCTGGGCATACACATGAATATATACATAGGTGCGGTGACGGAGGGGTGAGGCGGCCGGAGGCTACACAGGGAGACCGACGTAGACAAACAGACGTGCGCTCCGCGGGGACGGCCGGCGTATAGCAGGACGATGACACCGGCTTTGGCTTTTGGGGGTGCCACTGGCAGCGAGAAAAACCCGACGTTTTCTGCGGACGGGGGGACGGGGAAGGGGGAGATGATGAGGTTCTTCGGATCGACACGTATGTGGAATTTCTTTTTATTTTCCTTTTTTAATTTTCTTTTTTTTCGTATTTTTTTGTAAATATCTTAACTATGCTTCTCAACGCATTGTACAACTAATCAGAGAGATTTTATCGCCATTATCTGGATAAAGTTATCGCATTTTTAAAGAATCTTTTCGTTTCTTTCGTTAACGAGGCTGCGTTAAAAGTTATCGCCACATCGAACCAAGATATATATTCTCTCTCTCTCTCTGTCTCTCATGCACGGGCGCAAAAGCGTTACAGCTCAGCGCGGAAAAGTCTGATTAAACTGCGATAAGACTTTAATAAGCGCAATAACAATAAACTCGAAAATCAATAACTCTCCGGGGGGCTGCGTATACTGCTGCAGAATATAGCTAAGAAATATAATCCCAACTGAAACTGGCGCGAAAAACTCTCCTTTCTTCGGTATATACAAACTTCGTCTTCTTCGTTACTAGTTTCGCGCGAAACTTCAACATCCTCTCCTTCTCCGTTGGAGAGATCCCATCTCGCCGCTTATTTGACGTCTACGACGAACTACGGAAACTTGCCGTTCGCGCGCAAAATTTTCTTCTTCCGAGAGAGAAAGCAGAGGAGGGGGTAGGGAGAAAGCGCGAACGAGAGAATGTATATGTACACATATCTCACGTTTGACCCGTCGAAATCGCTTTTTTTAGTTCTGAAATTACGGAGAGACGTTTGTTGCTCTCTTGGTAATATTTGCGGCAAACACATTAATAAGATCATCCGATGCTCGAGCAAACGTAATTATACATGTCAAAGCACTTCTCTCCCCCCCCCCTTTCCCTCCCCCCTCTCTCTCTCTCTCTCAGTCTCAATAAAAACTTGCAACCTCGTCAACTAATCTCCTTTTGGTCCCACAAAGCTGCGTCTTAACTAATCCTAATTTCACACTAAGTTCAGCTGATGCGTATTCGCCTCGTTTCTCGCTTTCTTTTCCTTTTTTTGGGGAGAGGGGGGGGGGGAAGAGCAACGCGCGAGTTACATGTCCCAAAAGACTACTCGCTTCTGTGATCTTCAATCTTGCTTTTCTCCTACTCCTCTTTCCGCATTTTGCGCTTTCTTTTTAAAGTCCCCAGAGAGATCGAGTTCTCTCGGTGCCTCGGTGTGCTGCAAAAGCAAAGCGAAAACGTAAGTATATCAAAGCGTTTCGTTTCGCGCAGGTTATTACTCGTGTCTTTGACTATGTGGGAAAGAGAGAGAGAGAGAGAGAGAGAGAGAGAGAGAGAGAGAGAGAGAGAGGAAGGGAGGGAGGGAGGGAGAGAGAGAGAGAACGAGATTTGCCGAGCAGAAATTATGAGAGAGCTACGAATAGCGTTTCCTCTTCTCGTTATGTCCAGTCTACCCATCTCTCTTTCTCTCTCCCCCTCTCTGTGCGATTTCGCCCCGCGTCTTTATGGCAGAAATTATTCGGGGACGATGCGGAGCAGTTAAATTTTCCGCGTCGTCTTTGAAGGTGTGCATCTGTGTATTACGTGAAGACTCGTCGGTAATGAGACTTTGTCGAAATCGAAAAGCTCAGTCATGAATATAAAGCGTCGCTGCGTAATAGGCAATATATACACGGCGAATCGGCGAAAGGCATTTGTATTCGTTTCGGGAGGTTCGATTCCGAGGCGCGCGTCCCGAAATATCTACATTCATATTTTTTCTCGATTGTGTATCCATACAGAGGACAGATATAGATAGAAAAGGCCCGGGCGAACGATATCGCGAATTTGTCAGAAAGAAATCGAAGGGGCGCACGTGTGTGCGTGTGTCTGTGTGTAGCTATAGAAGATGTTGAGGGTGAAAATTGTAAATTTCCTGAGAGCGCTTTTACGGGTACTTGCCTCGGGGGTTCGTCGTCGCCGTCGTCGTCGTCGTCGTCGAAGGATCGAACAGCCTGCTGCGCGCAAAAACGATAAAAATAAAACGATATACAATGCGGCCGGGACGTCGGCGTCGGGGACACAAAAACTTTGCGAAACGCACACGCGGCCGCCTCTGCTCACACGAGAAAACTCGCATATAATTACGCGCGCCTATTTTTTCTTTCAGTCCCGATAATGCAAAACCTGCAAAAGACAGCCGAAAGCTTAACGGGGTACGACGAGTATATACGTGTGCACGCGTATAAAGAAGATAAAGGAATCGATCAACGGGTGCGCGCGCGCGGGGGAGGAAAAAAATTCTCATGTACGAGCAGAGCTCGTTTTTCACCGTGACACGTACATGCATATGTACAGGAAGGCCGCGGGCGGGACAAGCAAATCGCGCAGCGAACGTGACTCCGACGCGTATGATATTCCCCTTTTTCTTTCTCTTCTGCTCCCGAAGTATTACCGAGCCCCTGGGCTACTAAATTTCATTAGGTAGAGAGGGAGTTTTGTGTGTCCGCTATACCTCTCGGCTTCTTATTTTCCTCTCTCTTTTTTTTCTTTCTCTCTCTCTTTCTTTCTCTCTCTCTCTCTCTCACTCTTTTTCCATAAGAAAGGGCCGAGAATTTTTTCGCAATTTTTCGCGCGGGGATTCGGAAGTTTTCGGAAGAAAGAAACTTTTTGCGTGCGCGCCTGAGTGGCTCTGATTCAGCTCCTTCTTCTTCTTCTTCCGCAATTTCGTTACCGAGACAAGCCGAAAAGAAGGGTAATCATTTTTCCAGTCTATCCGCAAAGCCTTCGTTTACGGTATGCAGACATATTATGCGCGTCTGTGGGACGGGTTGCATAATCTTTAGGCTGATTGACGTATCTGGAGCCAGCAGATGGGCTTGGAAGCCTGATTGAGCCAAATAACTCACTCTTCAGATTCCGAATAATCAATATTTGCAGATACAATTTTAGAATGTATACATTTCAAAATGCAGTAATTATTACCGATTTCGGTTTTCGTGTCTTTTACCAAAGATTGATACAGATATTATAGAAAAAATCTTTCAGTAATAGATAATAGATAATACTTCAGAAAAAGAGCTGTACAATATCAAAGCCGAGGAAAGTACGGCAGCGTGAGGGAATCGTTCAGCAAAAAAAAAAAGTGAGTAAAAACGGAATGAACAAGCGAAAAAAGAAGAATAAAAAAAGTCGAGCAGAGGCCGGTAGATAGAATCGCCGGGTGAAGGACCTTCGAAGATCCTGGAACTGTTGGGAGCCCAAAATAAGGCTGCAAGCGTCGCAAGTGGATATATCCCGGCAGAAGTCGTCCGAGCGGACTGGACTTTCATTTGGCTCGAAAATTAGCTCGGATCTCCAGACTCTTTTTCCTCCGCTCGATTCTCTTCTCCTCTCTCTTTCTCTCTCTCTCTCTATCTCTCCTTCGGCAAATTAATTCGCCTCCCAAAAGAGCTTCCTCCGATTCATACTTCCTTTATTATCATGCAGTCGCCGGGTTATATAGACGTCGAAGCCGCAGTCGAGCTTTTCAATGTTTATTGGCTCTCCTGCGGCAATACACATTCGAGGCATGCAATCAATTTGGAAAGTTAGGAGCGCGCTAAACGTTTTAGCCCCGAAATCTTGGGGGGAGAAAGGGGAGGGCAGTAACGCGCGCGCAAGAAACTGTGCAAGCAAGTAAGTAAGTAATGGCTTGCTGTCGATAGCGTTTACGGGGTTGAGGCCGTGTGGCTTATGCCTTCCGGGGCGGTAGAGGAGAGAGAGAGAGAGAGAGAGAGAGAGAGAGAGAGTGAGAGCGGAGACGTCCGATCGAGTTACGCGATGCTTACGATGCGGCTACCGCACGTGTCTAGCTACATATCCCATCGGCTCAGATGTAGATAGTACAGAGGTAAGCACATCGCGAATCTACGAGCGAATACAAGCGCGCAGCTCAGCCCCCGATTTATAGGGGCGAACCGTAACGAAGGAGTACAGTATACACTCGCTTCTGCGACTCGTGCCTTTGTACAAATGCGCAGTTCCCTGTCGTCCACGTGTATGCCTATGAAAGAACTGCTGATTAACCGCGCAATAATCGTCCTGTCACGCTACGTACACACACTCGACGAGATGTGACTTTGCGCTATCGCTCGAGAGTCACTGCGCTGATTTCATTAGTCGCGATGATTCGGCACGCGTTATCCAATCTAATCCTAATCGAATTAATAATTAACCAGCGATTGTTTGCCGACGGTCTAAGTGTTTTCACGAGGACTTAGTCACTACGGACTTCCGTATCACGTGGGCGCGCGGCTATATACTCACCTGAAATAGAACGGACAAAATAACCAGGAATGGTTAGTCTCGCAATGCCTCTATATATACGCAATCTGTTGAAAATCATTCGAGCACAATCAGACTCCCGCACGCGCGCACACACACACATGTACAGTGGCGCAAGGCTATATGGAAGAAAGGAAGAGAAGGAAAGAAAACTGGATGGGAGTGCAGAGCGAAAAGGGATGGCAAGGGGGAACGGGGGGCGGGGGATGAGAAATGCAGCCGCATTAGGAGCAGTCCTGGCGCAATGGCTTGTGACGCGCGCCGCGAGTTTCGCGAGAGAGATATCTTGGCCGAACTCCAAATCTCTCTTTCGCCGGGCTTTGCTCTGACTCTTCGACGACTTTGGCGCGAGCGCGCGCGCGACCGATCGAGTGGGAGGGAGATGTGCGTGGAAAAAGTTGTCGCGACGCTGCTTTTTTCGGATCGATGCCCGCGCATTTTTGCCCCAACCGAAGAGCTCACGGAGAGAAAAAGAGAGAGAAAGAGAGACAGAGCCACGTCTCTATCGGTTTGTTGCAAACGTACACATGTACGTATATGTATACACTTTGTTCGGCGGTAATTTAATTATTCTTATTTTTATTCCGGAAAATACGCTCTGCATTACTGTGCGAATTATGAAAATCGCCGCGTTCAAGATGATTTATTAATGCGGGCGTATGTAATAAGCGCCGCGTATATAGTTTAATACAATGATGGGTTATAGCGATAAGCCTTTATCAATAATTTATTGCGCATTAAAAACATTGCTCAATCAATTATTTTGTGCACCAATAATGCTGGGTAGTAATTAGCAGAGCACGATAATCGTCTACTAATTTAATTAAATAATACGAGGCTACTCCCTTCCTGCCTCACCCCCTCCCCGTCTCTTTGCTCTCTCAATCTCTCTCTCTCTCTCTCTCTCTCTCTCTCTCTCTCCTCTCACTCTGCCCAGAATGTATGAATTTATATTAATTTTTGTACTCGAACATTAATTTGTTGTATACGATAGTATGCATGTTTGTTTATCGCTTAATCATGGAAAATTAATTTTGATTTGTCAAAATTAATTCTATATGCACGTTATCGCTTATTGGCAAGGTTGCTTTAAACCTTATTTATTCATCGCGGCAAAATCAATTCCGAAGCAAAACGAATTTGAAAACTTTAAAGAATCCCCTGATCCCCGGAAAACCTTGCAAAAAACTCGTTCGGTAATCAACCCTGACCCTGCAACTCTTTTCCTTCTTTCCATCCGTAAAACCAGCGCTGCTAATTCGGGAAAATAAACTGTAAGCAGATAACCCTCGGCGCTTCGTTTTCACGGGCTGTCGGCTAGAGGAGAGCCGACACAAAGCAGTAACCTGTTCTTACCGAAAGAAGATGGAGAGCCGGGACTAGACGGGATTATCGGGCTTTGTCAAGTCGATGACTCGGAACTTTAAATCCGTCGCTCATTCTTTCATTTGTATGCACATCGAGAGCTCTCGAACGACCTCGCGCTATGCGCGGCAACTAAAATCTCGGTGTATATAATCAGAGGCGCGCGCAATAACAACCGGACGAAAATGAAAATCCGAACGTCCCTGCGTATGGCAAAGTCAAATTGCCTACATTATAATATAAACGCAGCGAAAGGGGTGGGACGAGACGAGAGGAGGGGACGGGAGGGACAGAGGAGCCGGCAGTATTAAGTTTTTGATGTTTCAGAGGGCTGCGGGAGGTGCTATCGTAAAGCTTACGACTGTTGTAGCCGTAGCGTCAGACACATGCTATAGTTCGGCCGGTGTGTGTCTGTACGCGTGTATATAGCGGCGCAGCCGGCGTAAAGCTTTAATTCTCCCGCGCTAAAACGTCGGGGGAAAAATTCCTGCATAGCCACGCGCAGATCCCGTGTATAATCATTTGGCTTAAAGGCCGCCGCGGTGTGCGCTATGCAGTTTTTCGGCCGCGGCGCGGCGGTGGCGGCGGCGGCGGCCGGCACGCGTTTAATCTTCCGACGAGATTTCACGCGCGTGAATTCCGGGGAAAGCACAGGGGCCGCGCGCAGAATTAATCTCCTTGCAGCGATGCGTATCCCGCGCGCATCGACGATTTTTCTGTTTTTCCTTTTTTTTCCGCCCAACTATTACACCGCGGCTGCTGTGTAGCGCGCGGCGCGCGTGGCTCTCTAAAAGTAAAAAAAAAAAAACTAGCTGAAATGTGTACACGCGCGCGCGCAGCAACGTCGACGTGTGCGGTGCAGGTGGGCAGAAAAAGGAAGAAACAAAAAGCCGGAAAAAAGAATATTCGCGGATTAACGCCAAAGTCCCGGTGGAAAAAAGGCAAGGGCGCAGCGGGAACCGAGAAATAAGCGGCTAAATCCGTCGGAAAATTTAAGGCGAACTTTTTTATTACGTGCGTCGGTCGCTGTCGCCGCCGTCGCCGTCGTCGTGTATCGGGGTGTTAAGCAGCGCCGGCGCAGATTTTGTTGGCCGAGCGGCTTTTTGTAAGCGCACATATTGTAAAAGTGATTCTTCCTGTTATATACATGTATATATATATAAGTATAGAGCGAACGGAGGGAGAAAACTCCGACGAAGGGGCTTAAAGAGTCGCGCGAAAGTTGCGCGCGCGGGAGATGGCCGCGAGGGCTCGTAAATAGGTTAGTGCGCATCGTAAAGAAAACGCGGGGTAAACAAGCGTAAGGTAATTTTCCGAGGGAGAGAGAGAGAGAGAGAGGGTTTGGCCGTTGTTCGTGCGAGATACTTTTTTTTTCTATACTAAGGCTACGGTTTGATGCCTCGGTGATTCCGGTGGAAGATAGTGCTAATATGGATTCGGGTAAAATCAAAGTTGGAAAATTACATGGGTGAAAAGTATCGCGATAAGACTACGAAAACAGCTGCCAATACTTTGACGCGCAATTTCCTTCGAAAACTATTTCATCGCTTGCGTGTGCAACATTTTTTTTTAATTTATAATGTTTTAATAATCTGCGCATAATCATGGCTGAGTATACGCCCATATTTGCTTAACTTACTTTGTTTAATCATAATCTTTCATCAGGTGAATGAAATTCAAACGCGTTTTTTTACAAAGCTTTCTCTTTGAGGCAGGACGAATGTCATTATTATACAAGTATTATTCATTCAGAGGAGAACAAAGTACACGGATATTCAAGCACGTAATAATAGTACAAAGTAATAATTTTGAAAGTATATACTTTAATATTTACACGAAACACGACGAAAATATCGCATTCTTTCAAACAGCCAAGATAATTATTTTGATATCTCTGTGACAGGGGTTCTCTTAAAAAAATTCACTTCCCGAAAAAGGTCGTTCTCCAAGCTATCGATGCGTCCTCTGCGCTAATACAGCAGAACGCGCTCCCAGTAATAGGAAGAGCTCGCCGCTTTAATGACCAGCTCTGCGGCCCGAAACATCACGTATGCAGGAAATACGCGAACGTGACCGAGCGCACATACGTCGGTCTCTTGCGGCAGCCCGACGTCATGTCGCGCTTCTTTTTCTGACACGGCTAGCACGTTTCTGCGGTCGTTCTGAAATTAAACGTGTGCTGTTACCTGCATTTATCAGGAATTTATTTGAAATTTCGAAAGAGATTGTAAGTATTCTTTTTTAAAATTTTTGTCGGAACGAGCTCTTTGCTAGGACAGTTGGTTGGTGTACTCGCTGAGATGATGTTCGATCCAGCCGATGAAACTCGAGACTCTGGTGAAAAGACCTGGCTGTCCACTGCATTTGTACGAACTTGATACAATTCCAATTTGACGATTGTTGATCACCAGTGGACCACCGGAATCACCCTGAGTAAATATGTTAATATTGATGAAGATATGATAACATTTGAGTATAATTTGTACTGAAAAAACCTACGTGACACGGATGTTTACCGCTGGAATGAGGAACTGTACATACGAGTTTATTTAAACCAATCACGGCCTTTTCAAAAAACCGTCGGTCATTCGTATTATCCAAATTCTTGATCAGGTCCAAAAGCTTTCGTCGGCACTGATTTCGCGATATCACCAAAAGATTAGTGCTTCTAAGTATCGGAGCTGGCGTATTGTCCTGGATTGCAATGAAATTTCGAAAATATAATTTTAACTTGCTGTCAAGAATACCAAGAAAAAAAATGGTCGTTTATACTTCTAATTTTCCCCAACTGGTTAATATTGACACTGGATTGTCTCGAAAATCACTGTTATTCCTGCATAATCGTATCGCCTTGACATCTTCGTTTAAATCCATATCCTTCTTTAGCCGTACCAGAGCTATATCATTAATTGGGTTCAAGTTCTAGAATCAATACACTCTGATGAAGATACAATTCTTTATAATCTTTCTCTAGTCTGTAATCGTACCCAGTTCTCATGAACAATGTGCTTCTCGGTCTCATAAAGTTTGCCCCCATCGCCTGAGAAATTACTGGTTCCTACAGTGACGGTAAGGTACTTAGGGTATACTAAGTTCACCAAACAATGTGCAGCTGTAAGGATCCAACGCCTGTGGATTATAGAACCACTACAATTTTCCTGATCATCGTTCAAAGGACTTGCAACTATCAAGTTGGCTTGATAAGATACATGGAGATAAGCTTCTTCAATTATAGAAGCCGCGAAAATCACTGGCAAAGTTAAAAGTACGAATAAGCAAGTCTTCATGGCAGAGAAATACTGAGCTGATCATTCATGCCTTTTCACTTTTATACTCAATATTTCATGTCTAATCCTTGCAGCATCATGAATAATACATTAGGATTTCTGACGTATCCATTAGTTTTAATTCGCATGCTTATTGAGAAGTGAAGAGGTGTGAAAACCATCTAATGGAGCTGGTAAACGAGGTTACCTTTCAATAGAGACACTTCATCATTTAAATATTCTAATCCTATTTAAATTACAAACTAGCAGTGTTATTTTTATAATTATTTATTCCATTCACATACTACTGTGTAAATCATTTAGAGAATTGAAGCGTCGCACAAATACTTATTAAATGACCCATTTCGAGTAAAAGCAGACTTTGGCATACAGTACAGTACAGCATAAATGCCACGAAATTAGACCTTTTAAGATTATGAACTGTATTACATTTGTAACCAACAGATTTCCAATGTGACCTGTGCAAATGAATCTTGACAATAAAAGCGAAAAGTAAACTCGCTTGCTTATACACGTCATATCAACATGATTAGCGTACAAAAACGTGTCCAAATTGTGTGTAGAACTGTTCATTTGGCACTGATATTAATGCAATCAGTAGATGTGAAAATCCAGCCCTCGTGTCTTGTAGATTTGTTAAAACTTTGACGGTTACTTTGTAGAACAATCGAGTCTTTTGCGCAAAAACTGATGATGAAAGCAAAAAGCAAAAATCTTGGCTTATAAATATACTTAGCTCAACAAAATCTCATCATTTGTGAAATTCCATTTCTCTCTTTCTCGTTCGCACTGATCTATCGAGTAGTTAGCAAAGCAATCACTCTTGGTCGGAGTTTTGTTATCTCAGTTTGAAGTATATTTTTCGAAATGAAGGGCAATTTCTACGATATGTTAGAGAACTTAAATATAAAAGTCAAAAGTTTCTAGATAAACATGGAATACGAGGTCGTGCATTGTCATAGCAAGACTTCCGTCAAATGCAAATGAAGTCCCAGTGTTTTACCTATAATACCACCTAATATCAGTGTTTTCGTCTCTGGATACGGCTTGTTAAGTCTCGGGCTCCAGTCGCCTCGTAAAATCCTCAATCGTTCGAAACAAACAAGACAAGGCATTTGCATTTCTAATCCATGCGCGCTTCGAAGCCGCAAGGTACACTCGATGGAATGTATGCTCTTCGCGTCTTAAGAAACAAAAGCCTTTGACGTGTATGCGAGCGATGCGGGAGAGGAAAATCGATGAGAAGTATGATTGACAAGCGCGGCTGGAAAAATCCAGCGTAAGAAAAAAAAATAGCACGTACATAACCGCGCCGGGATCGTCAGGGGAGGAAAAAAGCGTGCAAGGGATTTACGGCGGAATATCGTCCAGTATGCGCGCGCTGCCCGGCAAAAAGAAACGACTCGTGGATTTTGCATTCTGCGAGGTAAGCGTCTTACGTATATCCACGGATATACGTACACGCGTACACACGCATATCGTTCCCATACACACACACGGACACACTCATACGCGCAAACATGCGGTATAGCCAGCGGGGCGGGAGGGGGGATGGGGGAGGAGGATGGTATAAAGCTAGAGGCAAAAGTTTGCCGGCCTCGTACGAGGAATTCCGATGCAGATTTTCGGAAAGGTTTGAGCGGTTCGATTTACGAGGGATTGAGAATTTTCGTTCGAGCTTCTCTATATTGAATTTCGAAAAGGTGGCCTCCGCTACGCCGCGGACGCAAGTTTTTAAAGAGCGCATTCTTTTCTCCTGCGAGCGCACGCGCGCAACATTCGCCGAGCGAGAAAGGGAGAGGGAGAGCGTGTAATACGTCATTTCCCGCTGATATACGCGTGAATCCCTTGAAAGCGGGCCAGGAGGAAAATAAAAATAGATTGGGCAAATAGCGCAGAGTAGGGGGGGGGGGAGAGGGGGAGGGGCAGTCGGAGGGTATCGCGCGGGGCTTAGAGAAAGCTATTCCATTAACGGGTGCGCAAAGGCTTGCGCTGACCGTAGATATAGCGGTGTGCGCGAGCGCGCGCGGAGCTCGGGCGCAAACGCGCCTATTTATCTTGACTGGCCGGTGCTGCGTTCTCTCTCTCTCTCTCTCTCTCTCTGGCTTTGTGCGCCTCGCTTCCAAGTTTATTTCATTGGCTCGGGCCATTGAAATTCCGCGCGCCCGCGGCAGTATTTCAGGGAGAAAGCGTTGCCGAGGCGGCCGAAAAACCTTCGTCGATTTACGCGCGGGAGGGAGGGCGAGAGAGAGAGAGAGAGAGAACGATTCTGCGCCAGAGCGCTCTCTCGGCACTGGAGGGAGCTTGCGGAAATCGGAAGCGGAATTGGCCGCGCGCGAGATTCGATTATTTCGGAATTATGCGCCCAGACGAGCGTACCACACTCTCACCTTGCTTTCAATTTCTTTATTTTCGCGGCTCTCTGCTGCTTTTCTTCGTTTTTGTAACTTCCGCTCATAAATACCTGGTGATTCTTCTGCTGCGCGACGTTCCGTTTCGATTCGACCGCCGCAACGGCCGGAATTTTCAATGACAACATAATAAATGAATCCAGTTTGACGAATTTCGGTAACGAAATTATTTATTCGGGGCATTTACAGTTTACTATCTGTACGCGTCCAACTCGTATTATCTCCGTCCATGTGTAATCCGACTCGCGGCGGGCGCGCAAAAGAAAATGGGAATTTTGAGTTTTTGCTCGCTCGGAATTTCGAAATCAAGCGCAAGCGAACGAAACTCGGGGGCAAAGTGGGCGAATGTTTTGCAGCGAGGAAGATAAAAACAATGTCGCAAAGGATATCTCTGCGAAACAAAAAAAGGTCGACAAAGTTTCCGTCAAACCAGCCGAAAATCCTCGAGCGAAGCTCGGATAAATTCAGCGGCGAAACGATGCTCGCGCGCAAATCGAGCGCGAGCCAAGACGTAAAAGCCAGAGGCAGTGGCGGTGAAAGTAAAGATAAAAAAAGAAGAAAGAGAGAGAGAGAGAGAGAGAGAGGGGGGGGGGGCTAGAGAGAGGAAGAAAAACTCGGCCCATTGAAGTGCCGAAGATAGAGAGAAAACGGGGGACGCGGGGGAGGGGGGAGGATCTTTCTCTCTCGCTCTTTCTCTCTGAGCGAGAAGTAAAGGCGCGCGAGCGCAGCAGCAGCAGCAGCAGCAGCACCAGCGCCAGCTCCGCTTTATCGAGTCAATGCGCCGTGTGTAGGCGGGTTATACGCGCGCGAGAATACTAAAAGTAAAGCGCAGAGAGAAATGGCACGTGGAGCAAAGAATGAGGGAGAGAAAATACTTGCTCGGATTATAGTTTCGGCGAGAGTGTGGATCCAAAGGAATTTAGAAGTTAGTTTTTCGAATAAAAATTTTTTTTTCATCCCACCCCACTCCACCCCTCCTTCACACTCTATATTTCCCATAGGTATATGCGCCACTACTACTGGCAGTTCTTATATTCGCCGGGAAAAAATATAAAATTCCAATAGAGCGTTGATTCTGCTAATTTTCTTCCTTGCGTGAAAGGAGCGCTGGAGTATTAAGTTCTAACGCGAGAGGAGTGTGTATATATATACCTACGTACGTATACATATGTATATACATATATTTTCAGCGCAGCGGCCGATTGACTGCGATAAAGCAAAATTAGCGTCGGGCTCCGAGTAAATTTTACGTCTCGAGATCTCGACCTTTGCCCCCCCTCCCCTACTCCCCTCCCCCGAGAGTAGCTTCTCTCCTCCACGAGACTTTACTAGCGTAGCAGGTTTTTACAATCGCCTCTCGGAAAAATAGCGCTATCCGCACGAAAGCCTTCCGCAATTAAGCAACTCTCGCGCGAAAGCTAATTGTTGCTCCCGATCCACCCCAAGATTAAGGTATAACAGCCGTAGAGTGTATAGGCTTCGAAAAAGTGTTGTTTAATTAAAGTCATCGTATCCTCCTCGCTGCAGCGCGAACGGCGAGTCCGATATTCAGATCTTTCTTTGTTTTTTTCTCCCGACACGGCATAATTCAAAGGCAATATACCGAGCGCGAAAGTGACGGACGCCCGCGAAATAAACTAGGCACTGCGCGTCTCTCGGTGAAAAAAAAGCGGAGCAGCAGCAGCAGCAGCAACAGCGGCAGAAGAAGAAGATAGAAGAGGAAGCGACAGCGGAAGAAGAATACAAGCCGGGGGGTGGGAGAGAGAGAGAGAGAGAAAGAGAGAGAGAGCGAGTGAAAAATGAAGGAGGCGCATGTCTGCCTGCCAGGGGGGATATGCATTCTGCATAATTTACGAGGCGGCGGCAACGGCGCGACGAATGTTTTCTCGTGTTTCCTTTATTTACGCATATTTTTACGCAGCCCCGCGAGACTACTACCTCCCGCAGCCGCTGCGAGCCCCCCCCCCCCTCCTCCGGTATCTGTAGGCAATGCTCTTTCTCTCTCGCTACGCTCTCGCCTATATTTGCGGCCGACGTCTGACTACACTCGCCCTCCTACTACTTACCGGCCGGAGCACACACGTTTACGCGAACCCGTATAATTACCTCGAAATTCGCAGTCGAGCGGAGCGTCGCTCTATTTATGTAATATATTTTCCCGGGGGGAGGGAGGGGGTGGCGGGAGGGGAATAGAGGGCGAGGCTAATGCAATTTCACGGCGAATTTCGCGACGAATCTTGCCGACACGTCAAATGCAAATGTGTCCAGCGCGCGTTTAGAGCAAGTTCGGGACGAGACGAACGCCCGGAGGAGTCCGCTAAACCGACAGACAGTCGGAATATTACAGGAGCGAATGGCGCGGCCAACTTGCCGGTCCAGCTCTCAAAACTCGCTCGCTGGAATCGCGCGTGTGTATCTTTGTTCCAAAGAGAAATAAAGCGACGACTCCACACACGACCCTCGCGCGCCAAGTGATCGAGTTATCTCGCTCGCTTCTTCGTCTTCTTCGTCTTCTCCGCAACCCCTCCCCCCCCCCCCGCCCGTGTATAATTAAGAATTCGAGCGTGAAAAAAAGGCTCGTTGATACACGAGCGAATCGCAAGGCTCCCGCGCACGCGCGGAGCTGAAAAAAGCCGGTCCGCGCTTTGATTTGCTCGGGGAGAGACGGGAGAGCGGCCAAAGGTACTGGACATCCGCACCCCCTACCCTCTGGCTAGCCCCTGACTCGCGCGCGGCGGCGGCGGCGGCGGCGGCGGTGGTATACACACGAAAACTCGGCAAAGCACTTTGAGCGGGAGAGCAACTTTTGCCGAGAGGAGGGCGATATTTACCCGGTGGAAAGGCCCTCAAAAGAGAGAAAGAGGAAGCGGAGGGCGACGGCTATGAATATTCAGGGCAAAGTGCCGCTTAACTGGGCAATGAATGAGTCCGTTAGTCCGGCGACGCTGCTTCTGCTGCTGCTGCTTTCTCAAGTGCTTTGCCGCCACCGCTGCTGCTGCTGCCGCTGCTGCTGCAGCTGAGTTCAGATTTCAGAGGCGAGCCGCTCTTACGTTTTTTTTTCTTTTTATTTAAAAAAAGGAGAACATGTTGATAAAAAGAATTGAAATCGCTCGCGTGGGCTATATACACGTAGAGGCTTACGCATATATGTGTATACATATACCCACTCGTCGTTCGTCTTCACGGAAGATTGCGCGCGTCAGCGGCTGGACTACTTCCTACGAGGGAGCGAGAGGGGGGGGGGGGAAGGGGCGAATCCAATATCGGAAAACAATTTTTCCTTCGCGAAAGAATTTTCCTACGTATAGGCGCGTGCACTCTCTTCCGATCCGCGCCGCGAATCGATAGACGCCAGTCTAATTCGAGCGATTCTTCCATTAAAGAGTAAAGACAGGGGGGGGGGGGGTAAAAAAGGCCGTATAATGCGAAAAATCTCGGCTCTGCGGTGTACCTCGTACATCGTCTCGGCAAAGCCTTTGTTCAAACACAGACGCGATATCGGGGCGGCTGGAGAGCGAGCTGGCGACGACGAGGCAAAAAGCAAAAAGAAAACGAGAAAGCGAGAGAAAGTGCGCGCCCCGCGACGGGAGAGAAGAGTGAGCCCTTCGAGCCTGACGAAGAGTTAATTAGAGTGTAGGGACGTTTACATATGCAAAAATGCTTGTCTGCGAAAGATACTCGCACTTGCGGTACGACGAGAGCTATTATACGGCAGCAAGACATCCGAGTGAAAAACGAGCGTCGCTCGAACGCCCGAACGGCCGAAGAACGACGAGGGAGGAAGAGGAGGAGGAGGAGAAAAAAGGACGAAGAGAAAAGTACTCTGTCGAGGGATGGAGCGAGAGAGAGAGAGAGAGAGAGAGAGAGAGAGAGAGAGTGCGAGACAATTGAATTGCGCGCACTACTGCTAACTTGCTTCGTTACTCGCCTCGCGCGCAAAAAGTAATTCATTGATCTTATGCAGTAATAGCAGAGAGTATAGCTTCCCTCCTTCCTTTTTTCCCTTCCGCCTTCTATCGCTTTTTCTCCGCACTCGTCTCTCTCTCTCTCTCTCTCTCTCTCTCTCTCTCTCTCTCTCTCTCTCTCTATGTATGTGCGCGTGCTTTTAGTCTTATTAAAGTGTTTTCATGGTTTTCCTAATTTTTGCGCTCCAGAGACTGTAATCTCGCTAAGAAGCGACCGCGGCTAATTTGAATTACACCTCTCGCCTCGTGAATTAATCATACCGAAACAGCAGCAGCAGCAGCAGCAGCGACGGCGGCGGCAACAACGAGAGAAGGAAGCAAGCAAGCAAGTAAGAAAAAACGGTCGAAAAAAAAGATTACAGAGAGGGCCAAGAATCTTCCCGGAAAATGGTAGAGAGAGAGAGAGAGAGAGAGAGAGAGAGAGAGAGAGAGTCTCGCTGGATAATAAGATATTTAGTCTACCCGCTAAGCCGTCTCGCGGTCTAGGAGACTTAGGCCAACGGCACGACGGCGGCGGCGACGGCGGTCACCCCCCCTTGAGTGCATTCTCCTGTTTCTCTCTCCGGCCTCTCTCTCTCTCTCTCTCTCTCTCTCTCTCTTGCTCTCTCCGCTGGGATCATTAATTTAGCGCCGCGCTGCACCGACGGAGGCCTGGGAGACTTTGTCATAATGCCGGGATTATGTGTATCGAGGAAATTGGCCGTGAAAGAGCTGCTTCCACGCCTCTCCCGTCGCTTGTTGTTTCGTTTTCTTCTTTTTTGCCGTGTTCTTACCGCGTCGCGCGGTACGGCGCGCCGAAACGATTTGTCCGTCTTGTGTGTGTGTGTGTATACACGTCTCTCGCGCGCCGCGCACGTCTCATCCACGTCGTGTATACGTGTGGCCGATGACAGGCTCGCGTGCCGCATGGAAAATCCCCCCGGGGGTATATCGCGTGTGGGCGCCCTCCAGCTCGACGTCGGGGCTCGCTCGCTTTATGTTTTACTTTGTAACCGATCATCGTTTCGCTCAATGCGAAAGTGCAGTCTGCGGTTGATAACGACCGACTGTCGCGGGGGGCGGGGTGGGGTGTGGTGGAGGGAGGGGGGGTGAGGAGGAGGCCAAGGGGTTAGAGACGTACAGAGAGCTCTTATTAGTGGTTTGAGCTTGGCTCGTTGCAATTACACGGAGTTATAGAATCGTTAACGCACCGTGTCGTAATGAATGGCGAGTTGAGTATAATATGTACAAGCTGCGGTATCGAGTTCACGAAACTTTGAGTACGAACGCTATGCCTTATCGGAAAATCGTAGAAATAAAAATTGTGCAATGTGTCGCTGGTTAAATAAATAAATAATGTATACTACTCACTTCTTCAAGTCAAAAAGCTCGGTACGTTACAAGAGGCTTTAGAGACTCACCTGTAACAGAAAAAAAAAATGACGAACATGTTAAAGTCTCGTAACCGACAGGTTAGCGCGCGTGGCTCGAAAGCCATCTTTACGCGCATGTGTATACAGGGGCGGGAGAGAGGTTGGCTATAATGTCGATCGAAGATCTCGAAACGGTATAGGCCCCAGCGCGCGATTCACGCTGCAGAACAAAAGGGGCCGATAATCTCGCGCGCATTAATGCAGGAGTCAATGCGTAGCGGCTGCTGCTGGTTCTGCTTGGAACATGCGCCTCTATAGCGATATAGAAAGCAAAGGCGCAGCAGTAGCGGCGGCGGCAGTGGAGGTAAACAGATCGGCCATAATAACCAGAGAAGCCCGAGAGCTGCTGCGCCATTCATCGTCATGCATGCAGAGGACCGTTCGGGCATTCATGATATTCCGCTCGATTGCCGGAGATTGAGGTGACTCGGAGATGGAACCGTAGTGCTGCTCTCACGACGACTATGTGCCCAGTAGCCAGGCGTTTATATGCATATAGGCTCTCCGCGCGCTGCTGCCGGCTGGCAAGACCATAGCCGAATCCTCGTGTGATTAAGGACGGTTTATCTTGACACTTTGGGCCATTCGCGCGGCGGCGGCGGCGGCGGTTCTCTCGGACGAAGATTTGCGCTGGTGAGAGGATACGAGGGAAAAAGTTTCGCGCGCTGGCCTGCGAGATTTCGATCCGAGAGAGAGAGAGAGTCGTTGGCTGAGATAACGGGGCTGCGGGGGCGAAGCTCTGCGATCGCGACGATTATTCATATCCCGGGGAGAAAATAGCAGTGTACGAGCGCATCCATTCATTTTTGCCGGCTGAACGCCTCAATTAGCATACCCAGCCCTCCTACTCGATCCTTATTTTTCACTTAACCACCTCGCTTTCTCTCTCTCTCTCTCTCTCTCTCTCTCTCTCTCTCTCTCTCTCGCTCTCGGCTTTGCCGTTTAATCATCAGTGTTCCCGGTCCTCCCTCGCAATTATTATCCCTCGTTCTCCTTACATTATTATACCGCCGCTGCGACGACGACGACCCTCTCGCTCGTTCTCTCTCTCTCTCTCTCTCTCTCTCTCTTTCTCTCTCTCTTACGTCTCTTCTTTCCCTTTCATAATTACCATCCCACTGCATCACTCTCGCTTCGTCTCCGCGTGCGTATATGTGGTGCAAGATGGCTCGCGTGTCCCACTTGCTCTCGATCTCCGCTGCTTTCCTTTCTTCCGCCGTTGGCAAGAACCCTCTCTCTCTCTCTCTCTCTCGCTCTCAGTCTCTCTCACGTCGAAGAGGTAGACTATAGACTAAAGGCTGCGGTGGGATGATAGGAGCCCGTCGCTCGGAAAATGGAATTAGCATCTCCATTAGTCGCGTGGCATAATGCGATATTAGCAGAGCTCGTCTCTGCTCTCGTCTCTCTCTCTCTCTCTCTCTCTCTCTCTCTCTCTCTCTCTCTCTCTCGCTGCAGCCGCAGTGCGAGAGGCTGCGATCCGTCGACGAGCTGTATAGGTACATCGCGACCAAAGGAAGCCGAGACAATGCTCCCTCTCTCTCTGCCTCTCTCTCTCACACTCACTCTCTAGCTCGCTCTTCTCCGGATTTATGCAGAATAATCGGCTCTATCTCCTTTCCATATCCGCGCGCGGAAGGGCTGAGGAATGCCGGAGGATTGCGGCGCTGGCAGGCGCCTCGCTTCGATATGCCTCGGCTGTCCGGATATGGCTTGGCTAATGAGGCGGACCCCGATAGAGAGCGATCGGCCGCTCGTCTCAAAAGGCATTTTCGATTTCGAACCCATTGTGCTCGCGCGGCTTCGGATTAATTTCGACGCGGAAAATTCCTGACGCCTTTTCCTATACGCTGCTTTCTTGGCTGTATTCGACGACGGCGGCGGAGCAGCCGCGATAAGATAGCGATGATTTAACGCTCGTACATAGGCAGTAGCCTAATTCGATTAACGGTGCGGCGGGAGATTAGAATAAATAAGTCGGTATAATTATAAGGGAGAAGTTGGGTGCGGGTGCGAGCAACAGGCAAATATATATATAACAGGAGGAAGTGGCGAGAGAAATCGCGAGCAAACAAGTACAATAATCAGAGGAAAGCTCGAGCCGCGGCGGAGATAAAGGCAATAAAGCGCGAGAAGTCGGGAAGAGAGAAGTGTGCGCAGCGGAGCCAGCCGTCGCGAGCGTTATTAAATCACTCGATATATATATATACCTCTCGCGCGCACGTTGTACACACGTTCGCCGGGTGTGTATACATACTGTGTATAAGAAACTGCGCAAAGCATACCGCTCGAAATTCAAAATGGCCTCGTATAAAAGTCCGGAGATGGAGCTTTTTCTCAGTGCCTGCAACGCGGCGAATCGCGCGCGCGCGCGCGGAGTCGGGTTTGTGCGCGAGAAACGAGCGTAGGTGTTTGAGTTGGAAAGAAAGTTATGCAGAGCCCCGGCACCTCCTCTCTCTCTCTCTCTCTCTCTCTTTCGCCCGAAACTTCCGAGAACTGCGCGCCTCATTAAACCGCCGGGGAGAGCGAGAGAGCGCCGAGGTCCGGAAAGCCGTGCAGGGGCTCTCGGAAAAATATTTGGGCCGCGCAGAAGTGACGATCCGCCGGAAGAATCGGCGCGCGCGAGTCGTCGGCCGGACGAAAAACGAATGGCACTCGACTGCTCGTGTGTAGGACGCGTATATCGCGCGGAGACACGGCGAGAGACAGGTGTCGAAGCGGTTTTCACGCGTGCGCGCGCATCCTCTCTATCTCTCTCTCTCTCTCTCCCTCTCGGCATCGAGTTATGACGAAGATAACAGGTACACACGGACACACAGACACATATATAGGGACGTCGGTGCAGCAGCAGCAGCAGCAGCAGCAGCAGCGGGTGTACAGAGAGAGAGAGAGAGAGAGAGAGAGAGAGAGGAAGCTTCGTCATAGACGTTGCGCGCCGAGGGGGTTAATTAACGCGCGTTCCGCAGCTCTGCGCCCGGCGCTCGTCCCCCGTGTTGTAATTGCTTTCGCTCCGGGAAAAACGGGGTCAACGGTTGCAGCCGCCAAGCCGCGACAAGCCGTGAAAAACTAGCGCTCACGCTTACCTGCACACGCGCCGTATACATATATATATATATATCACACGCGTTTGCCGCTATATCTCCTCCCCCCTAACCCGCGCGCGGCTGCGATGCTTCTTTTTCAATTCGCTCTCTCCCGCCCACGCGCGCGACGCGGCGTCTGCAGCAGCGAGACGGGCAATGCTCTCTCTCTTTCTCTTTCTTCGGGCGAGAGATAGGGAGCCTGCGCGCAAGCCCATTAAAATTGCCGAGGAGGCGGGAGCCACTGCCGCGCGCTCTAGTCATTAAAAAGCTACAGCCGAATTCCAGCGCCTCATTTCCCAAAGAAAAATGAAGAGGACGCGCGCGCGAAAAGGAGGAGGAATCCGTCGGGGCTGAATTTTTCGAATCGTTTGGACGGCGCGCGAGAGGAAGCCCGACACGATAACTCTAATTGCCGAGGGAGAGGGAGAGAGAGAGAGAGAGAACGTTTAATGACCACGCTGATGCCTGGGGATCGGGGAGCTTCAACTATTCGATTGATGTTCCACTGGATTAATCTCCGGAGCTATGCGCCGAAATGTCGGGGAGGATGTCTGTCGTCGTATTGGATTATCTTATTGTGAGAGCAAAGCAAGCTCTAAAGTAATTTGTGCTTCTCGTGTAATTTACGTTTTGTCATTTTTATAATTGTGGATAAATTTATCTTTGTCACGCAGAAGTCATAGGTAAAATGATGATGGTTGACGCTCGCGAGATACGTTACGATAACGTCCCTTGTGTCGGAGGATTCCCATTTTCCAAAAAGCTTTCTCTTCGAGCGAGCGCAAAAAGCTGATAATCTTGACGGATATTGACTGGGAATCGAAGGGAAAATTTGAATATGTATAAGAGAGCGTGAATTTTAAGGATGTGTTTTTAGATCGCCAAGTTTATGGTGAGCGTGTGTGTGGGTGTACGTGCGAGTGTGTGGCGGCGCAGCCAGCGCAGGGGATAAAATAAGCATATTCAATGTGAAGTGAGTATTTGTTGTTGGAAATATGGTAAACGACGAATTACACAGTAGGTGGTTTGTGAATATTTATTATCGGCCGGCATACGTAACGAGCAACGCGCGCGCGCGCGCGCGTGTCGGTATATAATGCCGGTATATGAAGGGTCTCGAGAGCTACCGGGCTATTTTTGGAGATCTCTCCTCCCACGAGAGAGACAGAGAGAGAGAGGGAAACGGGAAAATCTGGTTATAACGCTTGAACGATCGAGTGCGCGCTCTTCGAGGGACCCTGGGAAATCCTGTTTGCGGACTATAATGTTTTTTTGATACACGCACGGAATAAATAATGAAACGAGCTTTCCACTGTAAAAGAGACTCGAATCGCTCTCTCACTCTGCGCGCGCGCGCGCACGTCGACTAGTCGCGTCGTTGCGAACAAAAAAAGGCGCGCGCGGAAACGCATGCTGTACACAGCAGCGGGAAGAGGGAGAGAGAGAGAGAGAGAGAGTGCGGAGGGAAAATAAAATAAAGACGATGGAGAGCGAAGGTACGATTGACTGCGCGCGCTCTCTCGGCGCAGCGAACAAGAGCCGGAGCAGCTCTTTGAAGTCTGGAGTGGCAGGAAAGGTGGAAATAATTAAAAGCATTGAGAGGCTCTCATCGAAGGCCATTAGCGGCATTGACGCGTGTGTGCGGCGCCGAGCGATAGATCGCGCGGAAAAAGGCCACGTACGTGTATCAGCAATGCGCACCGGGGAATTTTTCGAGCCCGCGTATATACACGCAACATACCGCTGCTGATGCCGAGAGTACACGCGGGAATAATTGAATGTAACAAAAAGGAGAAGGCGAAGAGAGAGAGAGAGAGAGAGAGAGAGAGAGAGAGAGAGAGAGAGAGAGGGAACGAGAGCTGCTGCGCGCAATTCATCTTGAAAGATATATCCAGCGAGTTGAAAAATGAAAAAGCAAATCTCAGCTGAAAATCACCCTTCTCTCTCCCTCTCCCACTCTCCCTCTCTCTCTCTCTCTCTCTCTCTCTCTCTCTCTCTCACCGCGCGTCCTGCAAACGTCCAAGTTTTTAGCGTCCGCCGCTACAGCGTAATTAAAGCCGTGTTCCGCTGTTTCTCCGTCTGTCCGCGCGAGCTTTCGCTTTTTTTACTGCCTCCACCTTCTCTCTGCTCTGCGGGACTGTGGAAGAGAAGGGGGGAGAGGGAGGGGGACAGGGCAGGGCTGCTGCTGCTGATGCCGCCGCCTCTGCTGCGGGAGGGAGAGAGAGAGAGAGAGCCTTTAAAAAAAGACGTAGCCGACGCGCAGCTGCGGGAATTCTTAATTTGACTGCCGGCCGCGAGATTGCAAAATATTTTCACCGCTCGCTCGCTCGCTCGCTCGCTCGCTCGTCCTTTCTTGCGCCTATCGCCTAGGCGGAAAGCTTCGGCAGTAGCGCGAGAGCTTTTTTTACGAGCGGCGCGTTTCTCATTTTCGACGGTTTACACGCCGCGCCCCGGCCGCGCGCGCGTGCGCCCGAGCCTTTTTACGGCTACCTATTTTCTCCACTTGTTTTTCTCTCTCGCTCGCGCGCCTTTTGTCTCCCACGCATTCGCGCTTCGCACGCTCCGTCTTTTATTTTCAACTTGAATTTTTCGCGCGCGAGGACGTTACGTATGTATATAGCTTGAGAATAAAACGATTGATCGGCGAATGCTTAACCTTGAGCCGCAAGTCGCTCGAGCTTGCAAGCTCCCGCGTGCGCAGCTCGTCCAGAAAATCGCGTTGCACACACGGAGGCGCAGAGGAAGAGAGTTGGCCATAGGCTCCTCCGCGAGGACGCGCGCGACCTAATTAATTTAGCGATTATTAGCCGCGCGCGCTGATAATCCCAGACGCTCTCGCCCCCTCGGGCGGTGCAAATTGCAGCCTTTCCCCGGGACGCCGGTGCAAATGCTTTTATTCCATGCCGATGCCCTTCGCCGGTTTTCCCTCTCACGGCGTCATTCGTACAACACGCGATAATCCGCTTGTGTGTGCGCGCACAGCCGCACACTGGAAATCCAATATAGCCCCTCGGCTCCCGCTCGGCGCGCCGCGAGTCTCTCGTAATTAACGATCGGAAGAATAGTTTATTGGAGGGAAGAAAGAACGCTCCTTTTTTTTTCCTCGCGGTGTGAAACGCGTCGAGAGCTCGCGGAACAACGCCTCGTTATATTCAGAATGTGTATATAACTTGGGAAAATTTGAAGTCCGAGCAAAGCTCGATGGGAATAGCTGGGGATACAGAGAGGAAGGTAGAGACGGCGAGATTAATTGCAGCAGCGCATCTCTCGGGCGAAATTTTTCGGCGTTCGACGCTCCATCGCTTCGTTTGAAAAGTTGAGGCGAGAGGCCGCGCACGCCGGGGCGCGAGGGAGAAACAGAGAAAGCGAACGATGTGCTAGATATCAGATATCCGCGCGCTCTCGAGTATCCTCATCGTTTGTTGTTCGCGAAAGTATGGACCGGCCGCGCTCAAGTGAAACTGGAGTCGAGCACTGCAAAGAGATGTAATTTGACTTGCGCGAAAGTTTCGGGGCCTTTTTGTTTCTGTATATTTGCCGTCAGGGCGAGAGCGATAGAATAAGAGCAGGGGAGAGAGGGTGGAAAGGGGAGGAGAGTGAGAGAGAGAGAGAGAGAGCTTTAAATCGATTTGAGCGGCGGGCATTTCCGAGAACGTCAATCCGGATAAATGTATTTTTATATAGGCGGCGAAAAGGGGTTGCATAATATGCAGCGTAGTACAGTCATTACCGTTCGGCAGGTGTAGGAATCAATTATTTCGATAATTTCCACGTGGGCACTCGTGTCTGTGTGTGTGTGTGTGTGCGTGCGCGTGTGTGCGAGCGAGCGAGAGCGCCGACGAGCGTTGGCGCGGACAACATCAATCATCGAAATAATGAATTCACACGTGAGCGTTATACAACGCGTTGCAGCTCCTGGCTCTCTTTGCCGCGTATATACCTGTATACAGTGCCGTGTGTATACCGCGCGAGCGCTCCAGCTATCCACGCGCGTACATGTATATATATACATAGACACACAGCCGGGCAAAGTGCGCGCGACTGATGCACATTCACTTTGTGCTGATAAGCGGGCACAATCGTTCAACAAGTTTATATTCAGCTTGACTGGTCCAATTAAAATATTAACCCCCGTCGACGCGACGACTATACGGCGGCGACGACGACGCGGCATGAATAATTTTCGGCGCGGGCGGGTTATATACTTCAAACTTTGAAAAGGTTAATTCGCCGCGATGGGTGTATACGCGCGCGTACGCGTACACGCATATAATACGCATCGCGGGCGCGGCGCTCCGTTATTTAAAAGCGAGAGACGTATAGGGAAAAAAACAAAAAATACAATTAATTCGGCGCAACCCGCCGCCGCCGCCGTCGCCGCAAACGGTCTGCGGAGCTCAGCAGGGTGTCCAGTGCTGCATTTGAGCGGCGTTACAAGCTTCAAACGCGTCGACGTGCCTACGCGCGCGCGAGCGAGAGAGAGAGAGAAGCTCGTAGCTCTATAACGCGGAACAGAGACGGGATCAATTTATACGCGCGAGAGCGTAGAGGCCGAGTAGCGAGCGAACACCGCTCGCGCGCGCCCGCGCGGTGTTCGTGACAGTGCCGTGGGCCAATTCACGCGCGCGTCCAGCTCCGGTAATTAAACTGCGGTTCGACTCACGCACCTGCCGGATTCTGCAGACAGACGACGGCGTCAGTCACACTCAGACGCAGCTGCCTCGCCGCGCGGCTTCTCTCTCTCTCTCTCTCTCTCTCTCTCTCTCTCTCTCTCTGACAAGCGCACGCGCGGGCGGTGGCTTTGACGAAAAATTTTCCCTATTTCCTATCCACCGCACACTTTTCTCCGCATGCGCATTACACATTGTGCTCTATTGCGTATCAGCCGCACGGCCTAGATGTATATACGCAGCTTTTCTATGGTATACCAATTCCAATTACACCGGGCGACGCCATAGCGCATATCGTTCTCGCAATGATTTGTCTGACAGACAGACGGGGGGGGGGGGGAGAAAGGGAGTATTAATGCCGACGTTATTCAGCCTAAGAACGATCGATGCGCCGCGCAGCCGAAAATTAATTGACGTAAACATCGGAATCGGAGCGGGGCGTGCGGATTTTCCGAAATTCTCTCCGACAGTCTTCCTGGTGTATCTCTCGCTATGTATGTATATACATATCGGCTATTCCGAACTTTCGTGCCTCGGGCTTCTCTGCGTAAAGTCCGTTTGCGCGAGTGTGAGTGAGGGAGAGAGAGAGAGAGAGAGAGAGAAATGCATGATTTATGGAATCCGTATACAGTACACGTCGAACTCTGGGAATTCGGTCGGCTCTTCGAGAGAGAGAGAGAGAGATAGAGAGAGAGAGAGGGAGGAGAGAGAGCACAGCCGGGCTTAGCGCGTCCACTATCGCGACAATTGATTTACATGCGGAGATCTACTACCGGCCGCTCCTCTCCTACTTTCAAAGCCTTCATCAATCGCCGGCAAAGGCTATAATTGCGGGACTCGACAGTTTGCTAATCCTTGCCAAAACCCTTTAATCTTACGTAATACCGAAAATATTCTGCGTACGGTGCTGTGTTACTTTTGTTTTTCCAAAGCATATTCAATATCGTATTATATATGGATACAAGTGTACGGAAACTCTCGTAACGACAGGAAAAATTAAAGGCATATAATTTCTATCTCTCTCCCTCTCTCTCTCTCGCTCTCCACATGCTTTCGCCGACAAATTGCCGGCGCAGCTTCTACATCCCACACGCGCGTATATCCGCACTGAATATTTAGGCTTCTCGCGGCTCTATCAAAGTTTGATCGATCACCGCGAGCTGGAGTAAAAGTTGGCCATGGATTCCCGAGCCATTCAGCGACAGTATCGCACCTGCAACTCTTCCATCACTTTCCGCCGGTTCTTTCCTCTCTCGCTCGCGCTCCTCCCCCCGCGGCTCCCTCCTCTTCTTTGGAGCGCGCTTCGCCGGGCACTTTGCGCCGAGTCGAGAGAAAAGTTGGCGCCTGCGCTCGCCGCACACGGCTTCGTTAATAATCGATCGGTTCTACGGTGCACCTTACACACACACACACACACACACACGCACAAACACACCGCAGAGAACCAGAGGCTCTTTTCCACGTATGCGCCGCGCGGGGAGAGAATTTCCAGCGGCCGGAGGCTTATTGTTTTTCCAAACTTGAAATTAATCGCCAAGTTGCGCGAACGCCTCGTTCATCATCGCGCGCTCGGCGGCTCGGAGAAAGCCGGGGAAAGCGCTGATTATCGTTGCGCAGCTTATTGGCCTGTCGATCCGCGGCTGATTTATACAAGGGGCGATTTTTTCACTTTTAACTCGTCGCTTTGGATTTGCATCGATCGATATGCGGTATATTACGAGCGCGCGAAACGCGCGGCGAGGAGATTCCGCAGTGTTTCGTTGCGCTTGCAACTACTTTTTCTTTTCTTCGCGTTATATTCAGGACGCGTCGAGTGACGTCAGCACCAAACGTATATATATACGCGCAACGCGTATTTTATATATATACGCACGAGTAAGCCTCGCTAAGGTGTTGATCGCGTCCAAGCCATCGCCCGTTCATTGCCGGTGTGCCCTTCGTTTTTCTCAATTCAAGATCGATTGTGCACACGACGTCACCAGTGATAGAGCCGGTCAGTGACTCGCCGCTACACGCGCCGGTACGTATAATGGCTTGCCTTGCATTAGTAATTTGCCGCGACGCCCCCGCTCGTTGATGTTACACAACATATAATATATACAGACATGCACACAGACACGCGCACACAGAGCACATTTTTACTCAAGTCGTTACGAAGCGAAGCTCGCGTTGTGTATATCGTACGAAATACGAGTAGGAGAATCGAGTCAAACAGCACAAGTTCAAAAAACGAGAGCAAAGCCAAGAAGACTACTCCCTGGACGGCATTTCCAAAAGCTCAAGAACGACGAGAGCGCGGTGTATGTAGCGCGCAGCGGGTGTGTATGTGTAGCACATATAGATATATTTCACAAAGCCCAGCAGAGATCCCGCTGGCAGCGGGAGCAGTAGCGCATCTCGCCGGAATAAAAGCGTCGGCGAAGGCCGGGACAAACGATCCTCGGGGCGATCTCTCTTCCTCTCAACATTATGCGACTCTCTCTCTCTCTCTCTCTCACTCGGAGCGAAACACTTGCGCTAACTCGGAGTACGGACAACAACTTGACGCCGGAGAGAGCAGTATCCTGTGCTCTACTGCGGAGAAGGGAGGAGGTAAAAGTTAGGAGCCAAGCCAGGCCTCTCTGGAGCATTCTTGGCAACCGTAAATTAAGCGGAGTGGCGAGCTGCTGCGAGAAATGGGCTTGTCTTGTACGAGAGAGACCGAGAAGTGAGAGAGAGAGAGAGGAAGGTAATGTAAATAAGCCCGGTTGACCTTTGAGAGTAGCTCTGCTCTCTCTCTCTCTCTCTCTTTTTTCTTTTATTTTTTTGAATTTAATTTTTGAGGTGTCGTCGCTTTCTTCTTCTGCTCGATTGTTAAAAAAAAAGAAGATAATCACGTACTTTTTTTCCAATGATTATTCGTCCATATTCTTGTTGCATTGGTCGTAATACATTTTTTAATTTAAATTTTAGTACAACTTTATTCCACAACTTTATCTTAGTAAAAATAAATAGTCTATTAATTAATTATACATAAAACGTATAATTTTAATGTGTCAAAGTAGTTAGGAACGAAAAGCCGTAGAAGGAGTCAGATCAGTGATCGAAGAAAAGTATGGTCAGACAATGTATGTTTATGATGACATTGGAAATCGACCTTGACAGCTGAGCGTAGAACTTAGCATATAAGGATGTTTATAGAGATTTAGATAATTATAAGTAAAATAAATTTATAGATAAGAATGGCGATGCATCAAATGTTATAACCTCGTAAATTCCAAAGCAAAGCGAGATAGAGTCTGTACATAGAGAGATGGCGATAACAACGGATGCGTAGTTTATAGGGATGACGTGTGAAATTTCGATTCAAAGTGCACGAGAAGAACAAAGACGAAGATCGGAATTATAGATAAAGTCTATAACTGACGTAGCTAGAGATAACAGTAAAGATACAGGTCAGATAAAAATCTAGAGACAGTATAAATCAAGTTTAAAATAGACGTAAGAGCATAAAAAAAATTAGAAATTGACGTTAAATGGTACAAATTAAACAAGCGTATACGAAATAACTATAAAAAAAAAAAAATAAAAAAATTGCTTGGGAGCTTCTATACATCAAAGCCTGAATGGGTTATCGTAGTAGCAACGTGTTAAAGTCAAGCTCAGCCGTGATTTGGTTTATCTCGACAATGGCGTTGAAAAAGGTGTATCTCATAAGCTATTTTCTACATTTCTAAACAGACTATTAAAAATTCGCAAAAAATGCATAAAAATGCATATAATATAAAATGCATATATCTAATGTATAAAAACGTAAACGATTTCGCATGAATTATATGCGTTCAATGATTGCATGTTTTGCCACAACTATAGTCGTAAAGAGATTGCGAATAAGATTGTGCGATCTTCCGCAACATGTATATCGTCACATAATTAAACAATCAAAGAAATTACATTGAAAATTACTTACAAACAACTCGATAAGATCCACAATCGCTTGTAAATCAATGCAAGTCTTGTCGAGTCTTGCAAGTATAAAGATGTAGATGACGACGAATCTGCACATCAGTCGTCGTCCATCAAAATGAAGCTGTTTGTCGCTGTGTTTTTCGCGCTTCTCGTCGCTGGAGCAAGTTCGGTAAATTCATAATTTCGAGAGTATTTCTGAATAGTTGTGCATGTGATATTCACACAAGTGACACTGAATTTCAGGCCATCCTCGACAACCAGCAGCGCCAAGTATTTCGTCTTATTCGAAACATTTGCATGGCCGAATCTGGTTTGAGCTCTCGTAAGAAATTTTAAAAACGTGAAAATATTCATTTCTGTTTTACCTATACAATATTAAAGAATGTCTGTTTTCGCGCAGTTGAGATTGGAAACATCTTCAAAGCTCTACGTCCAGTCAGGAAGTTGGCTGCAGTTACGAACTGCACCGTCAACAGAATCTTAGTGAGTTGAAATAGCTAAATAACTCGGTCATAATTTTTTATTAAATAGTTTGCAATGACGAGTCGATTTTGAACAGGAACTGCAGAATGTTGACGAGACCGTAGGAGAAATTGTAAGCAATGGCGAAGCTGCCCTTGCGAGCATTAATCTTACAACCGTCGCCAACCGTCTTTCTTCTGCGTGTAACAATTTGCGTGAGTTATTCGTATATTGTGCATTAACAACTTACTAGTGAGTATAACAAACAAAATGGAATCTTATTTTTTCCAACAGTGGGATCGAATAGCTGTTCGATGATATTCCGATTGTTAGGCAACGTCCTCAACATTATCGATGTTCAACAGAATCTCCTTCCACAGTCATAGAAAACCCCATCGAATATTGCATGTCGTAAAAAAAATATTGTCAATAAATAAACAATGTCATTAAATTATTTTGACAAGTGCAAGAAAAAAAAGCAGTCGCAGTATATATTTACAAGTCCTCTCCCGTGGAAATATCGAGCTACTCCTATTCCGACAATCTCTCTCTCTCTCTCTCTCTCTCTCTCTCTCTCTCTCTCTCTTTCTCTCTCTCTCTCTCCCCGTATTCTATACGTTCCGGGAAAGATAAGAGCCTAGCAGCTGCAGCATCTTAGATAAAGCTCGGACAAAATTGCTCTGTACATCTGAAAGTGCTCGTCCCTCGAATTAAGCGTCAATTTAATTTTCACCCGTAAATCGCCGCCTACGAATTGGCGGCTCCCTCCCTCCCGCCCTCTCTATCTACCTTCCCACGAAATTCATTTGGAGGCAGCGCTTTTCCTCGTTTTCTCTCCTGCAGTTGTTCGTCCAGCCGCAAGAAGCAGCAATAAACGTCAGGGCGCGCGAGCGGTAATTAAAACTAAAGATCCGGCGCGCGAGAGAGCGAAAAACAACAGCCGGCACGTGAGGCCTCGGAGAGAGCGAGAGAGAGAGAGAGAGAGAGAGAAACTTTGCCGGGGGGATTGGAAAGCGCCGAAGCTCTATATATGTATATATACAGGGGAGAGAAACAACAGACGGCTCCGCTCGAGAGGAATGATAGGAAAATAGTCGATTCGCCCAGGGAGAAGATTGTTTGCCAGGATATATGAGAAATTTTGGAGCAGCCACACAACGCTTTCTCAAAGAGTATTTTAATGTATTGGAAAACGTGGATGAAGCGGTTACTTGCTTTCTACAAGCGATTGCTAATCATGAATTTTCGACGCCCTCGCACTCCTCTCCCCCTCCCACTTTGTTATATACCATAGATTATTTTGCAAGTTTAATGAGCCCTTCTTTATTCATACGGAGTGAATGGAAATCTCCAGCTTTTGATCAAAATTTTTTCATCAAAATCTCGCAGGATATGTGCATTAAAAGCTTCGTCTTTGAAAAAAAAACCCCTGCATAAAGAACGAGCGAGAGATCATACAGTGTAATTTATTTCTGAGCATACTCAACGGCTACACACACACACACACACACACACACACACACACACACATTTAAATAGTTATTCCGCCATCGCGAGCGTGGAGTAGGCGAGCGTGTAGCGATTTTTCACGAGAAGAAACATCTACTGTGACG
This sequence comes from Philotrypesis tridentata, assembly GCA_018906965.1. NCBI lineage: Eukaryota > Metazoa > Arthropoda > Insecta > Hymenoptera > Pteromalidae > Philotrypesis > Philotrypesis tridentata. The sequence goes on from JACCIB010000002.1 coordinate 5,066,797, forward strand.
AAAGGAACGGGTAGGAGTTCTCTGCAGTACGGGGGGAGGGCGGGGGGAGATGAAAAAGGGTTACGCGCGCAGGAGCGAAGAAAAGAATGAAGTAATTGAAAGGGGAAAGACGTGAGAGGGAGGGCGAAAGAGATTAGGCGAGTTCTCGCGGCCGTTCTCGGTTCAAGCTTAATGACCGAGGGAGTGATACAAAAATAAGAGAAGGACATTCGGGGAAAAGGAGATTGACCTGCTTCGCTCGAGCCATGCCGGGTGTGCGATGCTGGTCTCGAGAAAACAAGTTCTCTCCGGTCGAAGCAAGAGAGGGAGAGAGAGAGCGAGAGAGCCTCCGGGCGTTGGATTAGGGGCTTGACGTCTAATTTTGGATGCTCTGATGAAATTTCTCTCGCGCCTCGATGTATTTCAGTGCCGTTGTGTTTTCAGAGAAAGCGCCGCGTTGCCGGGCGTATAATAGCGCAGCCTCGTGTAATACTTATAGGCGCACGAGGAAAGAAACAAAAAAAAAAAAAAAGAAATCGTCCAGCGCGCGGTATTCAATATCGCAAAGCCAATTTAATTTCGTCCGGAGGGAGAGAGAGAGAGAGAGAGGGAGGAAAAAGGGAGAGCCTAATAATTTCCGTTCCAAATGAGGCGGAGCGCGTAGTTTCGCCAAACGGAGAAAAAGACACGACGCAGATTTAGCCGGGGACAATATGGAGGTGGAAAAATTTATGTGCGAAAGAGAGAGAGAGAGAGAGAGTGAGAGAGAGCGGGAAGTTCGGGAACATAAAATAACTTTGCCTTAGTCTCCGCCTTCTTTCGTCGAGTTATCGAACCTCCCCAGGTGGCTCTTCGTCTTGCACTACACACAAATTTTTTTCCCTTTTGTTTTTTCTTCCCTTTCTGCCGCTATATACATACGTATATATATACGTATATACACGCATGATCTTTGTAGCGAATCTGCTTGTGCTGCTTTAGTCTCTCTCTCTCTCTCTCTCTCTCTCGTGAATAAAAAACGGTGTGCCAATGGCCTCATGAATAAAATCGCCGCTAGAGAGAAGCATCGAACATAATTTCTCGCTGCAAGACCCATCCGGAAACAAAAGCTGGAACAACAGAGCGAGAGAGTGAGCTAGAGAGAGAGAGAGAGAGAGAGAAAACGAGAATCACTCGGCTCGCTGATAAAAAATTCCGCGAGTGTGCCCGCTGTTCCTCACATCTCCATTCTCCTCTCGCGCGCTTTCTCCTTTATGATTTTCTCTCTCTCTCTCTCTCTCTCGCTCTGCGCTAAAAGCCGTTTGCGCGAAGCATCCCGAATTGCGTTATTATGCGCGAGGGCTTCAAAGATCCGGTGAGTATCTGTCAGAGCGTGTCTGAGTGCAGCGCGCGCGCGCGCGCCGGAATTTTTTCGCGCTTTGTATATATTTTCGAGCGGGACTTTAGTTCGAGAGGGTACTTGTGCAGACTCGTCGTCGTTGCTGTTGTTATTATTGTCATTGGAGTGCGCGCGTCGGGAGGGCTGTGTGTGCAGGGGGAAGGGGGGGGGAGAGACGACCTGTCGCCGAGAGTCAGACAATCTATCATTTTGAATTTGGCGGCGTTAAATTTTTGAAAAGCTTTTTCCCTGCGCGCGCGCGCGCGCGACATTATATTTCAAAAGCGAACTCGACGCGCTCTTTCGTTCTCGCGATTCAGCGCGAGCGAGTGGAAGAGCGAGCGAGAGAGGAAAATAAGCGAATTCCAATCCGCGCCTGCACTAAGGAAGCAATAACACTCGCGCTTTGAAGTCCGCGAGCTTGTGTAATTGAAAAAATTCCTCGCCCACGGCCACGATGATCAGCCGAGCTGGCGTATAATTCTCCCTCTCTCTCTCTCTCTCTCTCTCACGCTCTCGCTCAGCGAAAGAAGAAAAGTCAGTCTCGCGCGAGCGCGCGACTCTTAGGTTAATTCAAGCACTGTTTACCGAGAGCGAGAGAGAGAGGGAGAGCGAATGCCGAGAAAAAGACGTAGAAGTGGGAGAAATAAAGAGCGTAGCGGGAAACATAAATTTTTGCCCAAGTTGATGCTCAAAGGGGCAAGGGAGCATGCAGGGGGGGGTGGAGGGGGACGGAATACAAGAGGCGAAAGGAACTCTCATCAGGGCTCAGTGCCGCGGAAGAGAATTTTCTCGGCTGTCGGCGGAAACTTATTAAATATTTCCAGCGCATATCATTTCGTTATATAACCATGCCTCGTCTGTGTATATACGTATATATATGTATAAACGTGCACTCGGATGTGTATAGATGAGAGAGCTTGTTAAAAAGACGGCCTCCGTGATTAGCCTTCTTTGAGCTTTGATTTCGCTGCGGCCTTTTTTTCGCAATGTATGTCGGCCGCACGCGCGCGACATGCATATTTATATAATATATATATATATATATATATATACATACAAGCTTATACCCGTCGCACCCACACACGGAGTTATAAGAGTATCCGCTGTTTAAACGTTACTATTTGAATTTGCCGGGACTCTCTCTCTCTCTCTCTCTCTCTCTCTCTCTTTCTCCGCGGACTATTTAATTAAAGCTTCGCTCCTTCAAAAAGGCATTTTCAGAGCGAGAGGCGCAGCAGTGTGACGCCCTTCTCTAAAACGTTCCCACTGCAGCACACCGACGTTTAATTTTACATACTGCACATTTCTCTCTGTCTCTCTTTCTCTCCCGCTAATTTGCTCTCTCTCTCTCTCTTTCTCTCTCTGTCTCTCTCCTCTCGACCTTTCATTTGAATTAATTTTCCCGGCGAAAAGAAGCTTGCCGCTCCAGCGCGCGAAATTTGTCTTCGACAATGATGCGCCGCTTGCCGCTTGCTCTGTGTGTATACTCACAAGTTGAGAGAATTATACGCCGCAAAAGAGGGACTCTCTCGCAGCTTTTATGTCGAGGAAAGAAACGCGGGAATTAAAAAGTTTTGAGAGCGACCTTGTCTGCGTCGTCGGGGGTGGAGTGGGGGGAGGGGGGCGAGAGGCTATACGTGCGAGGAAGGCGAAAAAAAAATTCCCTACAATTTTTCTTCCACCGTGTCTCTAACGCTTCTATGAACTGCGGTTTGGCTGTTCTATAAAGTATAATACGATATAATACGTGTTAATGCGCATTATTCGCGAAGAGCGAGCTCGGCAGCTCAATTCTTCCGCGTCTCAAGAAAAATATACAGGTGTACGTCTCAAGAAAAATATCCAAAGGATCGGCCGCGCGTCGCTTTGATTCGTCTGTGCCGCCGCCACCGCCGCCGCGGCAATTAATAGAATTCTTCAATAAACTGCGCGGCTGCGCGCCAGGTTACTCGCAAAGTTATTTCAAGGTTCGAGTCGCTCGCTAACAAGCTGGACCGATACGTTGTGTACGCCTCTGCGATTCGGCGTAGCGCGTGATACGAAGGAAAAAAGAAAGAAGCCTGCAGAACCTCCAGCGGGTGGGCAGCCGTGCTATAACACTATCTTTTTCGCATTCAGATTAATCCAGCCGAAATGTCGTAAAATCGGGGGGGTACTTGAGTGCACCTGAAGCGATTACACGGGAACACAGCGCGCAGTAAGGCGCAGAGGCTCACACACGTGTAGATAACGAGTCGCGTTGCGGTGGACTTAATTAAAGGAGAGGAGAGAGAGAGAGAGAGAGAGAGAACGAGGGATAGAGAGCGAGCAAGTAAGCCTGCCGATCGTAATGCGCCCGGACTTATCGTAGTCGCGTGTAGAAAACGATGCGGGGCCCCATTGCAACTTACGATCTCCTCCTCCTCCTCCTCCTCCTCCTTCGTCTTTCGCGCAGCCCCGCAGTATAGCAGTGTAGCAGACCGCGCGTAGCGTCTCCTCTGTTTTCCTTGCAATTTCCAAATAATGATCGCGGGGGCACACACACACGACACGCGTACACACGGAGACAGAGGCGAGTTTCGTTATTACATAAGTATAAGTTATCGCGCGCAATCGATCGAGCGAACGCGTGTGATACGCACAAGCCGGTCCGAATGAAAAAAGGAGGGGGGGGGGGGCAGGGGAGGACACAGAGAGGCGCGCCCTTGTTTGCCGAGAGTAAACGAGAGAAACTTTTCCTCCTCGTGCGCCGCGCGGCCAGAGAGCTGAGCCGAGGCCGGATAATTGCCGCTGATGATTGTCAATGTTTGCTTGCACGTGTTTCCCGAAGTTTCGGACACAGAGAGAGAGAGAGAGGGAGAGAGAGAGAGAGAGAGAGATGAAGAGAGAGAGGGAGCGAAGAGAATTAGATTATTACGCGAGAGAGCGCCTGCGTATATATTTAAAAAGTCGACAGAGGCGGGCTGCGGGAGGGGGGGGGGGAGGCGGAAGGGGGGATATGGCTGGAAAAAAACTCGTGGAAAAAAAGGGGAGAGCAAGTTGCACAGTGGGAGAAAAACGTGGAATCCGCCCGCGAGGACGAGAATGCGCGAAAGGACATTCGTCGCGTGCTCGACATCCCTTCTCTCTTCATTGTCAGGAGGAGAAAAACGCCTCTGGCAGCTGAAGCGTTAATTTTAATGAAGGCTTACACACAGAGGCATTTTTGCCGCCCGCTACATTTTCCCCGCGCGCTCGCGTATTAATTAAAACTCCGGACTGCGCGCGTGTGTGTATAGCCGGGTGATACGCGTCTCTGTGTCTGCGTGCGCGGTGTGTTTCTGTGTGCGCATAGGCCGCACTCGTTCAAAGGGACGAGATATGCGTGTATGCGCTCGCGCGCGCGTAGACGTTTCGAATCGGACGCGAGAGGACTTTTCCTTTGCCGTGTACGCGCATCAGCGCAGTGCGCCGAGATAACGCTGTGTCCAACTTGTCGTGCGCTGTTTGTGTGTAAAAAAGAAGTATATCGATGGTTCAACGAACTCTCGACGCGCGCGGTGTACTTAGAAAAAGGAAGCTCTCAGTCTCTCGGAGAGAGAGCTCTCGAAGAGGACGAGGAGGAGGAGGAGGAAAAAAAGTGCTCGGGGAGCGTGTATGAATTATTTTTGCGCACACTCGCATTATCAATCATTTCGAGGCCATCCTTGCCGGCGCGCGTCCCACTATGTTTCTGCGCCGTGTGCCTCTCGGCGGCGTGTGCAGCGTCGGCCCTTTGAATAAGTAATCGCAATCGGATGAAAACTGTCGTGTCGCGGGATTAACGCGTCGGGGCTTTGTGCTCTCTGTCTCTCTCTCTCTCTCTCTCTCTCTCTCTCTCTCTCTCTCTCTATCTATCTCGTTCTCTCCAAGAGAAAGAGAGCGAAAGAGAGAGAAAGAGAGCTGGCGATTTTTCCCCTGATAGTCGGTCCTCTCTCGCGCGAGGCAGCTGGCAATTTCAGAGGCAAGTCTGCGTGCGAGTGCGCATGCAGTGTATATGACGTAGTTTCTCCTCAAAAAATTGCGTAATTACTTATTAAACGCAGTACTTATTGTGCAATTCCAGATAAAAAGTTCCTCTCGCCTAACTTTAACGGTTAATCCGAGAGAACGCGGCTGCCGCTCCTCGCCATCGCTCGCTAATATCAACGAAAGCTCTCTTCATCAGCGGCGTTTATTCATTAAGTAAATCGTAATAATTAGCTGTGACTACTTACAAACTTATTAGGAGGAAAGTTGTCAACAAACTAGGCGATTTCGCTTACCTGAAACAAAAGGCAAAGTGCGAGATTTAGTATATGCGTGCGCGACGCGCTCTCTCCGAGCGAAAGCCTTTTACTCGGCGACTGAATAAACTGAGGAGAAGATTATTATAGACTGGGCATACCGGGTATATCTATGAATAAAGTCGCGGATCGGTTGGACACGATCGGCAGCGGAAAAATTATTTACACCCGAAGAATGTCAAACAAAAGAGAATCTCCCTCCTCCCCTGCAGACGTAGAAGAAGAAGAAGAAGAAGAAGAAGCAGAGAAGAAGAAGAAAAATAAAAGGGACTAGGGAGTAAGTAAGAGAAGCGAGCTTGACGGTAACAAAGTAAGCGCGACAAAAGACGAGCGAAATAAAGAGACGCAGAGCAAGAGAGAGCGAGCGAGAGAGAGGGTGGCCCTTTTAATAACGGATCCGTGTCTTGGGCAACCTCAGCTTTCTTAAGACGCCGCGCGTAAAGTGCCTCCCGGCAATATCTTCCGATTACGGGCTAAGTAAAGCCCGCCCGCCGGCGAAGCTCTCACCCTCTTAGACACGAGGCTTTATACATGCTCGCCTTCTCTTGCTCTCTTTCTCTCTCCTTTACCTCCTTCTCTCTCTCTCTTTCTCCCTCGGCTATCCGCCTAACCCCCGGCGCACCGGCAGCGGCTCGAAATTGCGAAATTGCAATGAAGCGCACTCCCGCGCTTAGCTCTCTCTCTCTCTCTCTCTGCGCTTAATGAGACGTGTGTGTCGCGCCCTGTATTTTTTTTTCTACCCCCCTACCCCTGCCCCGGTAATATACACAAAAGACTGAAAGTTCGGCGACGACGCGCTCGGCTGGTCAAACACGCGACGATAGAGAGAGAGAGAGAGAGAGACTCCCCTCCTTTTAATTGCTCGAAATTCTTCCCCCGGCCGCCGCGCCGCCGCGAAATCCATTTCCGAAGCTCTCCCGGAAAATATTTCGCCTAATTACGCCTTTAATGCACCCGAGGGAAAAGTGGCTCTATGCAGAGGGAACTATCAGCTCTCGCTCTCGTTCTCTCTCTCTCTCTCTCTCTCTCTCTCTCTCTTACGCGCGCGGCGACGCCTCCCGGTGATTTATTCTAATTAAATAAAGTGCGCGCGCAAGCACAAGCGCGGCTTGATTTAGGGGGCCCGATGGCCGTCCGCTTCTTCGAGAAAGTCACCGGCTCATTAAAACCGCAGCAGCAGCAGCAGTAGCAGCAGCATCGGCGGCGGCGGTGGCGGCGGCAGTGTGCTCGAGATAAAAAACAGCCAACGTTCTTAATGGCGCTTATTACTCCGCCGTCTCTATTTTTCGTCCGCGGGGAAATCAAGCGCGTGGAGCCGCATAATTAACTGCTCTCTCTCTCTCTCGCTCTCTGCTATATACTCGCTCTGATAGTCCGCTTGTCCCACCTCGCTACTTAGAATCCCTTTTTTTCGAACTTACATTTCCGAGCTGTAAACTCTTGACGACCCAGTTCTCTGTCTCTCTCTCTCTATCTCTCTCTCTCTCTCTCTCTCTCTCTCTCTCTCTCTCTCTTCATAATACCCCTTTAATGTCTCCGATCGATCGTATTTTCTGCTTATGCACGCGCGCGCTCGCGCATGTTGGCTGTGAAATTAATGATGATCGTCGCGTATATATAATAATGATAGGCACTCCGAGCAATCGGTCATTAATTACCAACTGCTGTAGACATATTATACTCGCATAGAATGTAAATAGGCCGCGCTGCCGTGTGTTTCAAAGGGGTCGTGTGTGTGTGTTTGCAGCAAAAATTATTAAGTAATAGCGTGTAGAGTCGAGCGATGCACTGCACATACAGCGGACACTAACGGTGACTATCTGTGCGTATACGCCAGGTGCATCCGAGTCTCTCCCTCTCTCTTTCTCTCTCTCTCTCTCTCTCCCGCGGAGAGTCGGCGGCTCCCAAAGGAGTAGCCGCAGCCGCGGCTCCTCGCGATTGCCCGACGCTCCGGCAATTATACGTTCGAGCGACTACGAGCGTATAAATTTTAATGCCGCCCTGAGCATACGCTTTCTCTCTCTCTCTCCCTCTCTCTCTGCATACAAAAGGGCCGTCTGTAGGGCGCTTGCTATCAGTCGACGAAATTTTGTCGACTAGACGCTATATATACTCGATTCGATGAGGAGTTGTATGTATACATATATACGTATACGCATCGCGTATAACGACGTGCGCCGGGTCGTCGACTATATACAGTCGTCGTCGCGTATAGTGGAATAGTAGAGAACGAGCGCAGCTCGTCGTCTACGTCTGCTCGGTGTATACGTACATAGGTATATACAAGAAGCGGCCGGTTCAAAGAACGGTCGAAGCCGGCCATCATTTTCTTTAATTATGCAGTGCGCGCAGCTTCGAGAGATAGAGAGCGCGAGACAGTCTCGCGGGGGGGGGAGGAGGGGGGAGGGGTGCTAGTAGTCTATATATCGCAGAGACGAGCCAGGCGAAAGGCAAGCTCTGCACTATCTGCTCTCGAAATAGATTGCGACGATCGATATACGATGTAAGAACGAGGCATATAGAGACACACACACATAACGAGTGGATTATGAGCGACGAGGGACAAAGACTCGCTACACGGTTAATGCGCGGACTGCTGCGTATAATATGTCATTGTGTGTGTATGCGATGTGGATAAAGTTTCTGAATTTTTTACGCGAGTCATCGTTGCGATTTTTCGCGACGAGCCGGCGAGTGTACTTTCTCACACGTATTACCGCCGACGACAGCTCGACTGTCTCGTCCGTTCGGCCGGTTAGAGAGACGGGATATAACGGCTGTCTCCAAACGCACGTGCACACACAGATATAGATAGGATAGATTCGAGTTTGGTGGGGAAAAATTTAAACTCTAGATAAGCGTAACTACGGCACGCGACGACGGCGACGCGGCACTCATCGATTCGGACGCCGCGCAATAGAGGTTGAGGTTATTCTTATGAACCTGAGAAAAGTTTGCCAGACACACAGAGCTCACCCAGCGCACAACTCGCAGCGCGCGTTTATTTTCAGTCTTTATATTTAGCCGTCGTTAGCACACACACACACACATACACACACAACACACACTGCCAGCATCGACCTTCCTCCTCCGTCGGATCGCGAGAGCTTTTTATTGGTTTTTCTACCATTTTTTTTTCTCTTCTCCGCGCTGCGCCCGCGCGCGGCGAATAATCCACAGCTGGAACTAATCTCGCGCGAGAGAGAGAGAGAGAGAGAGAGAGAGAGAGAGAGAGAGAGAGAGAGAGAGAGAGAGGGAAATTTTGAGAGAAAACAGGCCGCGCAATAATAACAGGTGTCCCTCGAAACAAGCCGCGCTTGGTCCACTATACACTGCGCGCGGTCCGCTTCACATCTTGTGTAACTTTCCATTAAATCTGAATATCTCGGGGTGTGACCCGCTGGAAAACAAACAAATCCCGTCGGGCCGCATATCGAAAGCAAACAATCGGAGATCGCGAATTTCCCGTTGCGCGCGAGAGAGCATAAGAAAACACTCGCGCTATTATATGTACGCGCGTACGTGAGGTCCGTCCGAGGACCAGATCCTCCGCGGCGGGCGCACTATTTTTATAATGTCGCAAAGAGAGAGAGAGAGAGAGGTGGAGGGCGGAGTTTTCTTCGAGTTTTCAAGTGGATCACGCTTTTTGCGAGCGAACGCGTTGTAAATTTTCCTTTTTTAACTTTCATAGCCAATGGTGCGAGACCCAAAGGCGTACATAGGATATAGACGTATATACGATTTTTCGAAGCTCTCCCTCTCCCTCTCTCACGCTCTCGCTGTTATTCCAGTGAAAATTCGGAGCAAAAAGCCCGTCGCTTTCGTCCTTCCAAAACAAAAGAGGACACAGCGCGCCGCGCGCGCGCGCATCATCGAGGAAAAATCATCCAGCTCTCTCTCTCTCTCTCTCTCGCTCGACAACAAAATCATCGGGCTGTGCTGTGAAAAAAACACTTTTCTGCTATCCGAAACAAACAACCGAGAGAATCCAAAGCAAACAAGCCATCCAGCACTTTCCCTCTCCATTTTCCGCTCTCTCACACGTCTATACAGCGGGCGCACGAGAGTCAGCCGCGCCGCACACGCAGTTCTCGCTTTATTTGTTTATACTGTGAAAGCTAGAAAAACGCGAGCGAGCGAGCGAGCGAGCGATCGGAATATATATTCCTCCCCCCACGGGAGAGTCAGGACGCGTTATTCGCTCGCTCTCGCAGCGCAGCGCCGAAAAGCTGCCAATTTTTCGGGACGCACTTTTCTCTCTGCCCTCTCTCTCTCTCTCTCTCTCCCTCCTTTTTTCTGCCGTCGCCACAGCGTCCCTAGATGGAACGAAAATCGGATTTCCCGAGCCAATGGAAGGGTCGTAGCGATAATATCTCTCGCTCGTCGCCCTTTTTTTTTCCTTTTTCTCGTTCGCGCGCGCGTCGCGCGCTCTACTGTACTCGCGATATAACGGACGGAGACGTACGAGCGAGAGTTTTCTTTCCCGGATTTTTCCCCGCGAGTAATTGCTTTAGCGGCGGACTAATGGAGGACGCGACGAGCGAGCGAGCGGCTGCTGTTTTATGGATTTTTCAAACAACCGGCTGCTGCTGCTGCTGCTGCACTGGCCGATGGAATTATTTCCCCGCGAAATTCGAACCCGCCGCGGTATTTATCATAAATCGAGTGGCACCGCTGCCTCTGCAAATTAATAGCGCTCCAAGAGCTTTCAGGGGAAAAAAAGGCGCGGGCAAAAGTTACCTCTCTCTCGCTCGCTCGCTCGCGCGTCCGAAATTATCGGCTCTATATATCTCGCGCCGCCGCCGCCGCCGCCGCCGCTGCTGCTGCTACTGCTGCTATGGCAATTAGTCGCTGATTTTATGAGGGCTTTTGACGATTACGCGTCGCGACGCGAAATCCTGTAAATTGAATTATCCGCGATCGCGTCTCGCGTTTCGCTCGGCATAATGGACGTCGGAATGCCTTTGCGCGTTGCGAGCTCCAAAAATTCCTGGCTCGCCGGACGAGAGAGAACGAGAGCGAGGGTCATTCGGAGCGCGCCCGCGCGCTTATGCAAAAATACTTGAGCGCTTCAAAGCCCATTTTCCAATCGATGCATAATCGCTACGAATCAAACGCGAAACAGTTGCCGATGTTAGAGCGGCGAGAGAAGCTTTCGTCGGGCGCGGCGCCGCCGCCGCCGCAGCTGTTTAGCGAGTTACGCGGTGAAATAAAAGGGAAAATAAGAGGGGCAGAAGGAAAAGTCTCGGATTCCGCGAAACTTGCGCTCCCTCTCCCTCTCCCTCTCTCTCTCTCTCTCTCTCTCTCTCTCTCTCTCTCTCTCTCTCTCTCTTCGCTCGTTTTGTATGCGTTTAATTTGCATTCCCAAGCCGCTGCACGAAATAACAATCGTTTTGTTTTTCGAGCGCGCGGCCGGCGCGCGTTAAAAGCTTCTAACTCTCTCTCTCTCTCTCTCTCTCTCTCTCTCTCTCGTGCATTTCTGTTTTTTTATTTTCGATGAGAAGCACTCGAGCTTTTATATAAAGAGGGGATCTAATCGAACTCGCGAGCTTTTTTTTCTCCCTCTCGAGCTTCGGCCTCTGCAGCCTGAAGTTCGGAACGCGACCGCGCATTTGCGATGCGCCTCCGCGTGGAATCAGAGTCTGGAGAGCTTATTCCGCGGTTGCCTCGATCGTTGCGGTTGCTTTGCGCATTCGTTGTTTCTCTTTCGACTTTGGCGCAATTCCTTACGCCGCGTTAAGTGTAACGTGCAATATATATATGAGTATACAGCACACAGCTGCTTCGTAGAATATCGAGGACACGTTTGATGCGTATAGCCAAGCTCAATAAAGCCCGACCAAAAAGAAAAAAGGAAAGGAATACACAATCCACTTTGGGCGAACGAAAAAGAGAGAGAGAGAGAGGAAGAGTTTATGTCCCAGTCATTTCGTTCTCCCGAACTCCGTCATACGGCGATAATACGGTCGACGCTCTGATTATATCCCGGGGGACATTAAAAATGACTACGCGAGTGCATACGCGTATTACGGGCCGTTTTATTCCGGCTGTACCGCGAAACAGAAAATAAAATTCTCGGAGAGCAGCTTTTTACGAGAGAGAGAGAGAGGAGAGGGAGCTGAAAATCTTGTATACGAGCGGCGCTCGGGCGCATCCGCGCGTATATACGCTCTATATACATATATGAGAATGGGCTTTTTTAAACGGACGTTTTGAAGAGGGGGCAGGAGTCGTCGCGCGGCCGGGTAATTGAAATGCCCTGTTTTTTGGCGATCGAAAAATTCTCGTAATGTTTATACGCGCATTGTTTCGCTCCCGCGCGCGGCCGGCGCGGGAATAGCCAACTCAAGCTTCATGATATCGCGAAATGCTTTTTACGCTCGTTTATACTTCGCAATACCGCCCTTCCTCCTTGCGATTTTCCGCGCTGCCGCGGTGAGTACATTTTTCTATACAATACATGTCGAATTCTCCGAAAAATATTAGACTTTTCTTCGGTCTAGAGTTGAAAAATTATTTTTTAAGAGAGCCTTCGGGAACAAGGGAAACGTGAATCACGAGAATTTACACACACGCAGGTGTATTATGAAAGAGAAAGAGAACATCGGTTCTTATTACTATTATTATTATTTTAACGCACGTAACTTTTGATCGAAGCATCAAATCTGAACATATTTTTGTTTAAATTGAAGCTCGTTTGTGGTACTTCATTATAGTGCAATTCGAAATTTTATTTCGTGCCTCGGCAACACTCGTAGTTTTCATTATTCCAGTAATTTGATGCGTTAATTTTCTGTGAAAATCGTAAAACGATTCAGAAATATACTTTCCAGTTACTCTTTCCAAGTTAATCCTCGCCATTTTTCGAAAGCTTTAGATTAAAAAAAAACATCTTCTCGATTCCAGACCAAAGAAAAGTGCATTTTTTTGGAGAATTCGGCGTATATACATACGAAAATCCGCGGACAAAGCTGTGTGTCATATCCGTGTATTTATACCCGGACTGCGCGTACACACGTCGTCGGCTGTAATCCGGGACATCCGATCGCGTGACAAACTACACGCGACTCAATTACTTTGTCAGAGCCGCGCATAGTCTGCACTGTATCTATACGTATATACACCGCACTCGCGTGCGTCTATACGCGTATAGGTGCGCAGCGCGCGGAGCACGTGGAAATAGAAAATACGTGGAGAGCTGCGCGACGTGGGGGGGGGGGGGGAGGGTAGTGCGCGTACGAGGCAGAGGAATCGAATTACGCCGAACGCGAGTGCGCGCACAAACGCATTAATTTAGCGCTGCGGATATGTATCGCGCATGCGATTATCGTGGTGGCCCGAAACGAATTCGGGGGGAGAGGGCCGCGCGACTCGATGATTGTCAAAGAGCAAAAGCGCCGTCGCGTGTGTCGGACGAGGACGACGACAACGAGGACGAGGACGAGTAGGTCCCCGGGAAATAAAAAAGTCGAGGGAGCTGTGAGGACGAGCGAAGCCTTCCTGATCGCCGGCTGAATTGAGAGAGAGAGAGAGAGAGAGAGAGGGAGAAGACAGCGTCTTATTTAAAAGTTTGTATCGCCGGCGGACACAGAACGAGGAACCGACTGCGCCGAGGTAAATCGTCCGTGAAGGCTCGGCTCCTTCCCTCCCGACGTCTAAGTACAGAGGAGAGACGGCGATAGAAAAAAGCGGAGGAGGAGGAGGAGGCGAAGGGCACTAATTTGTTCGACGGGGCCAGATATGGAGAGAGGAGTCGAGAGTTATAGAGCGCTCGAATAATCGGCGAATAAATCGTGTTGGCGCGCGTCTCTCCCGATGAAAAGCCATTCATCGATTTCTCCCCGCGTTTATATACACGCGCGCGCGTCTCTGTGTCGCTGCAATAGCGCGTCTGCCTCGAGAGCCGAGAGTTCCTCCCCCCTTCCCCCCCCCAATTTTTTCTTTTTCATGAAAGATGGAATGATTTCCCGAGCGGTCTCGCGTATATATAGCGCCGGAGTTTTTCCGACTCTAATCTTTTGATGCGTCGCGACTCGCGCGATAGAGGTTTTTCCTGATTATCCATAGCTCTCGCCGCAGCTGCGCGGGGGAGGGAGGAGGGAGAGGAAAAAAGGTGGCGCGAGAAGAAACGTCAACAATTTACATGTTCATTGAGCGTGCGGACTCTCCTTGAATCAGCAGCACGATCGCGCAGCGGAGCGGAGAGAGAGAGAGAGAGAGAAAGGAAGGGCGGGAGGGGGAGGGGGTCTGCGAGAGATAAGGGGCTGCGAAGGGAGGGTTATACAGAGGGAGAGAGAGAGAGTCCGTGGCTGAATAGCGTGTAATTAAGTCACGGAGCGTAGATGTCCAGCTTGCGCGGGCGGGCGGGCGGGCGGCTCGGCTCCCGCGGGATATAGCTATGTGTCCCTGCACTGCTCTCCGCCGCCAAGAACAAACAGGGCCAAATGAACGTGAAGCTTCTGTTTGCGCACGGATTCGGACGTGATTCGTCGGCGGCAGCCGCCTCTGCGCGCTGGCCTCTGAAGGGATTTGAATGGCTAAAAATCGCGATAACGACGTTACTCACACCGCACTCTCTCCATCTCTCGCGCTCTCTCTCTCTCTCTCTCTCTGTCTCTCTTTCTGGTGCGCGTGAGCGTGTATACGTCTCTCTGTGCGCTGTGTGTCCGTAACACGCGCGCATTGTGTACACGCTCTGAAGCTATGATGGCTAACTCTATAACGCGAGCATATCTCGTGGATCGATGTGGAAATGGAAAAATCGGAAAGACAGGAGAGCTCGGCTGCCGCGTGATCTATGTGCGCGTATATAGCTATACGTATTATGTTTATGTAGGAGAGAGTTGGAGCTTGGCCGCTCTCTCGTCCTCTCCCTCTGTATATATGTAGCGTATAATACCTTAGTTAGGTGAGCGGCTGAATAATTCAAGACGCCGGCGCGTGTAAGGAGACAATGCCCGGCAATTTGGCGGCGGTCCGCGCGTAATGATAAGTATCTCGTTACTCGCGGCGCCGTCTGATGAATTGATACGACGTGAGGGTACACACACACACACACACACACACACACACACATTGTGTGTACGGACTATACGCGCCTAGACCCCCCCGGGGAGCATTATTTCTGCTCCGGAGCCTTTTCTTACGCGCCCGAATATTACACATATCCAATTGCGGATGGAGGATATAATGCCGCAGCCCTCATTTTTTTTCTCTCGACTATACACACACACACACGCGCGCGTAATATACCTATCGAGCATTCAAATACCCATATTGAGCTGCTCGGGGCTCGTCGGCGGCTCGCGGCTGCGCTGAGAGATCGGCGTCGAATTTCACGCACAATTTACAATCGTATCGGCCCGGATTCCGGCCAAACTTCTTCGGCGAATCCCCGAGGCCTCGTCGACGGCGCAGCGGCGGAGGCGGAGCTATACGGCTCGCCTCGACGTCGACGGCTTATCGGTCCCAGTTCACGCGCGTACGAGTCCCATGGTCGCTATTACCACTCCTTATCAACGGCGGAGATCGAATTATCCCGCCCGCCCGCTGCTGCTGCTGCTGCTGCAGCCGCGCGGGGGAATAAGAGGATCGAAAGAGCCGAGCGTGGAGAAAGCCTCTCTTGCATCCCACACCGATTTTAGGAGGGGGGGAGGGCGACGACGCTTCGAGCGCGGATTCGTTTACGTGTGTGTGTTTCCTTTCCACGGGCGACGCGTTTTTTCGTTTATTGGCAATTCGGCGGAGAGACGAATGTATCGTACGATGGAGTTTGCTATTGATACGGTGTGGAGTTTCATGAATGTTTCAGTTCTCGTGTTTTCATACTAATGGTTAAGCACAAGATTTCATTATAAATAATCTAACGCAAAACTGATCAGCTGCAATTAAACTGTTTCCTTATTTATAATAATTTTTCATTCTTTCGTTTGTATAATCCCGCGGAAAAAAGAATATGAATGTACGTGTACGCTAATAGTCTTCATTACTATTCAATTGCACTTAGCCACATTAATAATGAGTCAGCTGCACTAAATTATTCTGGATAAACACATTTGAGCATCCTTTTAACAATTTTCTCTCTCTCTCTCTTTTTCTCTCTGCGTACGAGTTTTCTTTTATGCTAAACACGATTACAACGTAACAATGAGGCGAGCGTACGTCTCGGGCTACACGACAAATCCAGCAGAAGAAGAAGAAGAAGAACAAGGGAAAAGAAGCTGCGCTTCCCTCCCCCTTGGCGGGCCCTTTCCCTCAGTCTCGAGTCCCATCAATTAGATATAATTTTTCCTCGCGAGGTGGCTTCGCTTAAAAAGAGCTTTCGAGCCGCGGGAGCGAAACAATGAGGGAGTACTATATACACAGTTGAGAGGCCGGGGATGCCCGCGAACGCTACAGGTCCGCGTTGACGACACGACGACACAATGGTTTGCTGCTCGTCTCTTCTCTTTCTCCTATCCTTTGATGTGTCGTCGGAGGCTCGTCTCTCCCTCTCTCTCGTCGTGCAGTCCGGGAAAAACGACGTTGTAACGACGCTGTGCGCTCTCACGTACACACGCAGTGTGTCAAAGAAGAAGCTCCGAGCTATCTCGCTAACGGGATAAAACAGGGCTCGGCGAATTAGGCGGCTCGCGGCGGCGGCCGTTTCCTCGATTCGACGGAATTAGCTTCTTTCTTTCTCTCCTTTTTTCTCCTTTCCCAGCTCTCTCTCTCTCTCTCTCTCTCTCTCTCTCTCTCTCTCTCTCTCTCTCTCTCTCTCTCTCCCGTTGTTTTTATGCGCTATGAGCGCGCGCTGCTGCTGCTGCTGCTTCTCTGCTTCTTTGTGCTGCAGCCGCGGAAAGTAATTCCGTAACGAGGTAGCGCACGAGGCCAGAGATCGGGATCTTGTTTTTTGTTCCCGGCGAGTTTGTTGCCGCAGTCACGAGGCCGAGAGAGAGAGCGAGCGCGTGACACGAAGGGCAAAGGAAAGAGTATAGCTGCGAGCTGCAGCGCGAGGACTTTTAGCCCCGAATCCCGAAACGGAACTAAAGAGTCGAATTCAATCACGAAGCTCTTAGGAACAGAGCCCTCAAAGTTCTAGGGGACGAGAGAGAGAGAGAGAGTGAGACGCCTCAAGGCAGTATCCCCGACAACTCTTCTGTTCCTAATCTTTAGCGAAGGAAAGTAGAGAGTGTGCGTGGGTGGGTGTGTGTGTGTGTGTGCGGGCCGGCCAGCAAGTTGGGCTACCGCCGCGAAGCTTTTCAACGAGTTCGCAGTAACCCCTCCCCCCCCCTTCGCTGCTCCGGTTCGATGACATTGCGAGAGAGAGCGAGAGAGAGAGAGAGAAGCTATCTCTATATATCGTGTATCGGGACTCATTCGAGTATTGCCGCTCGGGAAAGACCATTTCGCTAAAGGAGTTTGCTTTATGTCCAAGTTTACTTTGCTCCCGGCGCGCGCGCGGCGGCGGCGAGGGAGTCTGCGCCGTGTTGCGCGAGAGCGCGGGAATAGGGCGAGAAACTGTCAAAAGAATATGGAGTGTACAGTCGTGCGGCGAGAAAGAGAGAGCGCGAGATGAGGAGTGAAAGAGAGAGAGAGGGAGAAAAAATATTTTCTCTCGAAATCGGTTTTTTTTTCTCAACTCGACGACTCTCGGCGGTACGGCGCGACGCCATCTAACCGCGGCGGCAAAATAGCCAAGACGAAAGCAATATAACGAAATTCTGGAAAAGCTCCTACGAATACCCGTAGGCCATAGCTGTCTCTCTCTCTCTCTCTCACTCCGTAGGCGCGATAAAGTGTATTTCCAATATTGCTCGACGGCGCCCGTGTATCAGAGAAAGAGACACCTTTGTGCCCCTCGGCTCTCTCGCTCTGACTAAGGGCGCGCTGTGTGCGCGCGCGCGGGGGAGAAGCGGCAGCCCCTTTTGTGCGGCGTCAGGCTGGTGTGCGGAGCGCCTCGACGCCGTGTACACGTGTTGTAGTACAGTACCAGTACATAGAGAGTGAGAGAGAGAGAGAGAGAGTGTGAGTGAACGAGTCGAGGGGGTGTCGGCTTCTCACTTGGCTGCCTTCTTTCGCTCCGTACATAAGGACGACTTCAAAGAAGCAACGCTGGCTGAGGGGGGGTTGAGGAACCGGGGGGGAGGGGGGTGAAGGGGTGTACCATGGCTTTTTGCGACGACGACGACGACGACGACGACGTCGTCGTTTGATTTGTCGGAGGGAATCGAACGAGAGGAGGAACGTCGCTGCCGTCGACGCCGAGGCTCTGTACACTCGCTGGACCGCTAATGGATGAGAGAGCGAGCGAGAGAGAGAGAGCAGAGGGTGCTTAAACATAATTGTTTCTCCGCGCTCTCTCTCCCTCTCTCTCTCTCTCTCTCTCTCTCTCTCTCTCTCTGTATGGCTTCGCGCTTGGGAGCAGCTTCCACTGTAATTATTTGTTTTGGAAATCATGAAAATCGAGCGGGCATTCGAGGCTGTTTTCCTTTCGACATTTCCAATGACGCTGTGTAAATAACGCGAGTAATCACTCTATTTTTATCGGCCGCCGCTTCTTGTATATACACGCGCGTTTGCGCTTGCGCGCTCCACTTCAGCAAACAAACGCGCTCCCGCTCTCGCGTTCGCAACTCGCTCGGGGAAAATCTCCAATGGCGCAAGAGAGCTCGCCGCGCGGCGAGACGATTTGCCAGCTGGTATATATATGTATACACACGCATATATATAGATATATACACGCGCGTATCCAGAGAACTAACGAAATACCTCGAAAAATCAAACTTGCCGAGAGAGTGGGCGGGACAGAGATATAGAAAAGGGAACAATATGATTTCCACTTGGCCTGATACAGAGCTCGCAAAAGCACTCCCTCTCTCTCTCTCTCTCTCTCTCTCTCTCTCTCTCTCTCTCTCGACATCCAACTTTCAACCCTTTGCTTTCGCGGTAGCGGCTTCCGCGTCGGCAGGAAGCCTGGAAGATCGCTCTCGGAAGGAGAGAAAGGTGCGCCGAGGAGAGCGGAGCCAAAGGAGAGAAGACGTCGGTCGCTGGAAAACTGCCGGTTGACTTTTCCGAGTTTCCGCGGCGGAGTCTAGAGGGCGGCCAAAGGAAAAGTTGGAAAATTGCTTTTGAAACACGAGCTCTGCTGTACGCCTACGAAGCGGAAAGCTATTCTGCTCACGATAGCTATATGTATATGTATGTACGCGCATTGCGTATATATATGCGCCTATATATACACGTAAACAAAATTTACAATGTACACGTGTAGCGTGTGTGTGTGTATATATGTGTGTGTGTGTATGTGTGTGTGTATATATATACACACACACACACACATATAAAAACATGCGAAATTCAATTATAAATCCAACTTTCCCTGCTCTCTCTCTCCCTCCCTCCCGTCGGAGTAAAGCTTCAGCTCTCCCGCGGTCGCTCTCGAGTGCTATGCATCAGCGATCGAGACGGATAGAATCTCTCGATCTCGTTGAGCGACGCGGCCGTTTAACCTGCATATCGACGGCGGGGGGAGCTGAGGAGGGGGAGGGGGGGGGCGACAATCGCGCGGAATTCGATGAGAATAGCCGCCTCGACGCTCGATCTCCGCGCGAGGCTCATTTATATACAGCCGGCGAAAAAGGCTCTTCTTAATCCCGTAACGAGAAAACGAGATCAGTCGCGAGATGGGCGCGCGCGAATATCGCATCTCGGCTCCTTCTTTCGCGCGCAGCCGTCCTATCGAATTAAATTGATTATCGCCCCGCGGAATAATGACTGGCTTATCGACGCCACCGCCGCCGCCGCCTTCTCTCCTCGAATCCATCCGAGTCCATAACTATCGCTTTTCCTCGAGGGGCTCAAGTTTTCTTTACGAGAGCGGCCGATATATACATACCTACACACGTGCTGCAGCGCGCGAGAGAAAAATCGCAGAGGGGGGTCTTCGTACGCACTTATACGCGGGCCGCTTAGGTATATATATATATAGCCACCGCCGGCGGTATAATAAGTCATGAAAATCCTCGGTAAAATCGTCGTATATATAATCGTGAGAAAGAGAAGCTTTCTCTCTCCCTCTCTCTCTCTCTCTCTCTCTCTCTCTCTCTCTCTCTAGCGAGGGACTAATAGAATCCGAGTGATCCGCCCGCGGCGGTGTATTATTGAATCAATACGGCGTCGTCGTTCCTTTTACTGCTCGGGCATTACAGAAGTAGGACGCGCACCAATTTTTCCGCGCTATTCGATTTATCTCTTACGCCCTCTTCCTCTCGCTCTGTCTCTCTCTCTCTCTCTCTCTCTCTCTCGCTCTCTCTTCCTGCAGTCCGTGTCTTAAGGAGCGGATCTCGCGGAATCTCGCTCCGCGAGCTCGGCAATCACGGCAAAATGAATCTCGCAGTACAATCTTTTTTATTCTCCCCCGTATTACTTTCCACTTTGACCCGTAGCGAGAGCGAGCGAGAGAGAGAGAGAGAGAGCTTGGGGAACTCGCGCCGCTACACCTGCAGCAGCGGGGAAAGCCCTGTAACACGGCGGCGAGGGGGAAGAGCGCAAAAAAGAAAATCGAAGGCGCTTTACAAGTAGACCAAAGTCGCGGCGCAGCGTTACAACTACACCGTGTACACTACATCACGGGCCAGCAGAGGCTGAAAAGAGAGAGAAACCCGCGGAGCACCGTGCAAGAGCGCTGCGCTGGGCGGCAGCACAGCCAATGAGCGACTGGGAGACGGAAATGCAGCGCGCAGCGCAGACGCGAGGGGGCGGAGTTGCTGCCGCCGCTGCTACTGCAGTCTTTCTCTCGCTCGCGAGCTTTATATGCTGTGCGGAGAGAGGCTTCTCTGCTCGTACTCTCTTTCTCTCTCGTGGCTTGACGTTACATGGTTTCCTTACCTCTCGCCGCGCAGAATCATTGCTCAATGAAGGCTTTGATGTTTGCCGCCATGTCGAAAGTCGAAATTTTTTCTCTTTCCCCGTGAAAATTAAGTGAAAATAAAAAATTAATGACGACTACTCCACGATCATTGTAATCGATGGGACAAATGTGTCGATTGCATGAGAAAACACGCGAAAAAAGCCCGAGACATCGAGATTTCTCCGAAAAATTCGTGGAAAGACAGTAATCCGCCCGGAAATCGGCCGTCGGTCACCCTTTTTTTCCTTTGTCAATCAATCATCCAGCCATAATATAGAAACGATCGTAATTCTATTTGCAATGATTCGATATTCGTCAATGCCCCGCCGCGAAAATACCATCCGAGAGATAAATATAAGAACTCGAGCGACATCGCGAGTTCGCTGTTCCTCCTCCTGAATAATAAACACGTTTTTGTTCCGCGCGAAATAATCAACTTAAATACACTAGAATTTAGGATATTAAAAGTATCAACAGCCAGCCATTAATATTCAAGCGTGACAAAAAGCGGATTTCGGGGGCTATATATATACATGCGCATTGAAACAAGAGGAGTGGAGTAGACGGCAGGTGCCTTATAAAGATTGATTTTCATTTTATTATATGCGCTGCGGCTCTCGCGCGAGCAAAATGTTTCGCTTTATACATATATATATCATCACCGCGCGCGAATCATATTTGGTTAAGTAGATCAGCGGCGGGTTTCTTTTTTCGTCTCCTCCTTTACGCCAGGAAAAACCACCTCGACAATGAGCATATCGGATGCTGCGGCTTGGCGAAAAAATCTAGCAGAGCGTGAGTAATTTGCATTCATGACGCGGAAACTCTTTCAAGCTGCACATATACGTACGCATATATACGTATCGTACATCCGCTATAGTAGCGGATGTACACCACGTGCGCCCATATACACATGTATAGATCGCGGGCTTGATGTGCATAATTTTTAATCTCTTGTAAAATAGACAATGGCTTAGTTTGATAAATAAATAAATTAATAAATATGTTTATGCATCGGCTCTTCCCTTCTCGTTTTTCCGCGCGCGGTATATACGTAGTCTCGTTCGTTTTTACGAAACAGCGCGCAGTGCGGCTCGCCCTCCTACAGCCAGCCGTCGTCGTTGTCTTTCTCTCATTTTCCGTTTTGTACCTCATCCCTCCGCCGCCGCTGTAGCTCGTCGTACGCTGCTCTCGCTTTTTTGCTTCGTTTTACAGAGGCGACTCTCTCTCTCCCTCTCCCTCCATCTCTCTGCATATACTTTTTCAAGTCTTGTTATCGGCGTGCGCTTTTTCGAGATAAGGTTTCCGCATATAGGCCGCGTGCGCGCGATGGATTTCTTTTTTGCAGTTGGAGAAAGAGCGACCGCGGTAGATAATTAATTAGCTCCCGCGGTACTTTTTGAGGCGTTATTTCAAGGAGAACGGGGCAAGAAAAACTTGATCGATTAACCGAGTACACACGCCGGGAGCGTCAGCTCATATTTACAGAAAAATCTCGTGTACTGCGCGGCGGTTAAAAAATTGAAAAATTCGGCCATAATCTATCCGAAGGATGTACAGTGAAATACATAACTTCGCGATATACAATTAATTGATTATAATCCTATTGCGAGCGCGGCGCTCGGGCAAAAAATTCATTGTGAGCGCAACGAAAATAGAGTCTGAAGAACCGTGAATGCTGATGAGAGAGAGAGAGAGAGAGAGAGAGAGCGTGACGCGGTGACGGCGGCGGCGGCGGCTGCGGCGTCGACGACGCGAAATTTAAAATCCCTCTCTCCGGGATTCCGATATCCATTCGGATGCAAATTATGGCTAATAAGAAGTAGTCTCTCTTCGAAAACTAATCATCGAAACGAGGGGATCGCGCGCGGCAAATTGCCTCTCCGTGGTGTATGGAAAGTGTCGTTGCGCCCTTGGGAATGTCGCGTGTTCTCTCTCTCTCTCTCCTCTCTCTCTCTCTCTCTGTCTCTCTCGAGGACGGCGAACACACGAGAGTAGGCCGTTATACCTCGTCGCCTGGAATCGTCTCCTTATCGCAAGACAAAGAGAACGAAGGGAATCTTTGTAATTTCATTGGGCTCTTATCGAAAAATTGATAGAAACTTGGCGACTTCCCTTCAAAGTTAGATTATAAAGAGAGTAAACGGTTATTGAATAGTCGCGAAAAAGTCGCCTCATACTCCGAGCACGAAAAGTAGGAAAGATAACGAAAGCTCGCCGAAGAGAGGGGGGGGGGAGAATACAGAGAGAGAGAGAAAGAGAGAGAGAGAGAGAGAGAGAGAGAGAGAGAGAGAGAGAGAGATAATAAAAAAAAGTAAAAAGGGCTAAGTATATAGATAAGTAAAAAGAAGACCGGGAAGGGATAAAATGCGCGGATAGAAGAAGAAGAGGCCGGATAAAGATCTCCCTCTCCCTTTCTTCCACTTTCTCTCTCTCTCTCTCTCTCTCTCTCTCTCTCTCTCTCTCTCTCCTCTCTCTCTCTCTCTCTCTCGACGATCATAGCCGGTTTTTGCGGATTTAATAACTTGGAGTTTAATTAACTACTGAAAGTCCTGATCGATTCCCCGGCCGACTGGCGCGGCTTTTTGCCCAAGACGCTTTCCCATCGGGCGCGCTGTGTACGCGCGCGGCCTTTTCCCGAGATCCAGCGAGAGCGAAACGTTCTCGCGCATAATTCTAAAATAATTCCACATCTCGCTGGGGAGAGACGTAAATGTAAATATCGGCGGGATTCGTTCAATTAAAAGTTGTATGTCGAGAGAGAGAGAGAGAGAGAGAGAGAGAGAGAGAGAGAGAGAGAGAGAGAGAGAGAGAGAGAGGACAGCTGCTCTCGTGACGGGATAAGGCGAAATAAAACGAGAGTGGAGAGACAAAAGTCCAAAAGACACGCACACATATAGCCGAGTTAACTCCTTTGAAAGTTGCAGCAACTTAAGACTCCTCTCCGGCAAACAACTACATCATACTCCGCCGCGTAAAGCTCGGCCTAATTAATCCGCGAGTGTCACTGCGCGCTGTACATTCCGAGAGAAAGCTATAAGCGCATGCACAGATATGCGATACGTGTGCAGATGTATGTGCGCGCGCGCGTTTACAAGGGATTCGATAGGAAACAAAATAATCACTGCAGCGCGCTACGCCGAGAGAGCAGGAGGAGGGGGAGGAAGAGAATTGCGACAGCACGTAGCGCGGTGGACTTTATTTACTTAAATCCCGGCCTCCATCAACGTCACGTTCGGCTTTCCCCCCCTCGGTAACAACAAAAACAACAACAGCTGTACGCGTGTTTCTTCCACTGTTTGTCTCCTGCAGCCGAAAAAGTACGGCGATCGCGATAGAGCCAGCAGCAGCAGCAGCAGCAGCAGTAGCACCACCACTACCGCCAGTAGCGCTTTAATTACAGCCCTGCACCTGTGCCATTTTATACTCTTTCTCATTTGTCTCTTCTACTACCGCCGTGGAAATTTATTCTCTGTCCTCTCCCGCCCCCCCCCCCCTCCCCCGGCCCTCGTCCCTGTACGTTGAACAAAAAAGAAAAAAAAAAGAAAACGACGAGGAGTATCAGCCGAGAGCTTTTTGCGCGCGGGGAGATAGAGATAGACTAAAGCCTCCTTCTATCGCCGTAATATTTCCGTCCCTGGAATATCAATTATTCGGCTGCGTATCGGGAGAGAGTCTCGAATTCACCGGCGAGAGAGACAGAGAGAGAGAGAGTGAGAGAGAGAGAGAGAGAGAGAGAGAGAGAGAGAATGAGAGAAAGAAGACGAACGACAGTCGCTTTGTGTCCCGGAGAAAGTCTCTCCTTGCTCTCTTTCTCTATATAGCGACTGCCGGGAGAAAGAGAGTCGTTCCTTTTACTGATTGAGGAAAATGAATCGTCGATTCGTTCTTTGTTCCGCTTCTTTCCCTCTCGATTGTCTCAATTTCGGCGCGGAGTTAACGTTTATCGAGAGGCCTCGAGACTCGCCCTGTATATATATAGCCTTGGAATAATTCATCGGCTAAAATTGAGTTGAATTAATTCGCTCGTGAGACATAGGGAGAGTGAGAGAGAGAGAGAGAGAGAGAGTAGCCGTCAGTGGCAACTCGAAAAATTCATCATCATTAGGCATTGCCGCACGCGTACGGTGCAGACGCACGCGCCGCGGGTGTGCGACGAGGCGCACCTCCACGCACTCCAGAAACGTCGAATCAATCGTCTCCGACGCGTGTCCGGCGCGCAATAAAGGCCCGCTTGCTCGCGAGGCATTTGTATAAATTAGCGTCTCCTGCGCGCGCTCGAGAGACAGAGGGAGAGGGAGAGGGAGAGGGGCTGAGAGCGAACACACCAAGCGATTCCCGGGACGACTGTCCGGAGTAATCAAGACTAACAGCCGAGGGGTAGTAGAAAGCAAGTTTCAACGCGGCTATCAGGATTTATGTCGCGATATAACGTCGTCGTACTACTCCTTTTGGGGTAGGGGGAGGGGAGGGGGGCTCTGTGCATGGCTTTCTTCGGCCCGACGACTCTTGAGATTCATGTGCTTTTCATGAGAGATTTTTTTCTCTCTCTCTCTCTCTCTCTCTCTCTCTCTCTCCCTCGATAAGAATTATGAATACAGCACACTCTCTCTTTCCGAAAAATTGCGTTTTCCTTGACGCGATAAAAGCAGAGGCAAACTCAATTAAGCTGTAATTATGTTTCGAGCTGAGCTGTATATAGACTATTATATACAGGACGAAAAGCTGGGCTTTCTGTGTCGCTCGCTCTGCGACTGATTAACGGCAAAGGCGCCGATGCCGATTTAATGGGGATTGAAGAGAATGAGAGAGAAAGAGGAGGGTAGAGGAGAGAGAAGCCTCGAGGAATTCCGAGAACGCAGATGTCGGTGAAAGCTGCTTGATTTTCTGAGTGCGGCGCAGCAGCTATTTACGTTGTTTATCGATTGGATTGTTCGATGAATGAACGCCGGATGTGTGTATGCGCCGTTTGCGCTCATTATGCTCAAACGATTCTGTGCGTAAGCGCGTGAATTTCGTTTGAATGAAAGGAGAACGCCCGCGATTACAATGCGGATTTCTCGGCCTACAAAGAAAAATCCACGTCGAGAGATATACTTTATTGTAGCTTGTTTTGAAAAGCTGGAAATCCAGAGTCCGGCTTTTTTATTTTTAATATTTTTTTGCGGTCCTGTTTACTTTTCAAACTTTATACTTTATCAATTGTTCGCTTTTATAGAAAACTTTTTAATTTTTACTTTATTGTGCAGCCGCTTTTCGTGTGTACTTAAAGCATTAGGAATTTGTTCAACCGTTAATCTCAATATATATCCATTGTTTTACGAATGTGATAGAATAATTTTTTTGTCCTTCAACTATTTTTATTAGAAAAAGATTATAAAAAGATTATAGAAGCTTTTAAAATTGCTCAACTACATTATCGAAATGGAAATTATAACGAAATTCTATCTGCATTAAAACGAGGTCAAATTTGATTTAAATTTGAATTTTCTTCTTTGCCTCATTCTTTATCTGAACATTAAATAAAATATATTCATAATAGTACTTGATGCGGAACATAATGAATTACGCAGCTGTTGATTATTAACTCAAATATTGTCGAACACTATATTGTTTAAATCTAATAATTGTAAGTCGAATTAAATTACGAAACAATCATGCCTCACAACGTAAATCGAGTCGTGCATCGCTCTGAAGCTGTAAATTTTCTGCACAAGATAAAAAAGCCTCTAGAGCAGAATATGAAATCGTATACAAAAAAAGAAAAAATAAACCCACCAGAATTCGAAAGACAAGACATGCCCTGGAAAGCCTCGGAGTCGGGGGCAAATTGGCAGCGGAAGCATCGGCAGTTGATCCCGAAACTGCGAAAGACTCATCCTATAGATCTGTAAATTCGTCATCACGTGACTCTCTCGCGCGCGCTCGCGCGTCCGAAGCGGTAAATAGAAACATCTGTAGGGGATTACGTGTCTCTTCCCGCGAGAAACACAGCCGCAACCGCGATTTCGGCCTTCCTTCCTTTCAGAGGGTAATCCTCCTTGGTTTGCCCCCAGCAGCAGCAGCAGCAACGAACTTTCCGTATAAAGCTCCGGGAATTGAGATAATCTCGTGGCAAGTTTCCCGCGCGCGCGCCTAATCCGCGAGAGTTAGTGCCGGACTTCGACGCTCGCTCTTTCTCTCTCTCTCTCTCTCTCTCTCTCTCTCTCTCTCTCTCTCTGCGTCCTCCCATACGCTTGTGTGTATACATATATATGTGTGTGTGTGTGTGTGTGTGTGTGTGTGTGTGTGTAGGTGTATGCCTAAAAGTACGCGCACGTGTGCGACTGTTTGTTTGCGCGCGTGCGTGCGTTGCCCGAACACACACACACGCGTGCGCGCGCCTGAGATGTTTGATGGGAGTTTGATGCCGGACCGGATGCCTCTCGCATGCCCAAGCAGCTTTTATCTTCATCAATGACGACTTCATGAAGCGCTCTCTCTTTCTCTCTCTCTCTCTCTCTCTCTCGCTCTCTGTACGTATATGCAAACTAACGTCTAATCGACGTTTTCAAGCGAATTGACCAAGTGCAGACACCGTCACGCTCTGATAGAACGTATCAGTAGAGTGGGTATATGTGTACGCGAGCTCGGAGCTAAGCGAGACGGACCGCCAACTCTCGCGTCGATCCACCAGCACTCTGACAAATGAAATTTATTAGGAAATTTGTATATCGGTCGCGTTGCGGGACATAATCGCTGGAAGCTGCACAGGAAAAATCGCTTATTTTTTTTTAAATTTCAAATCCTATATGTTCAATGATTAATCACTGGATATTAATTTTAAAGCATTTAATAACGAGATAATAATAATAATTATAATAATAATGCTCTAATTATATTCGATAGATCTGCGTACCCTGCTGGTACAATATGATATATTTTACGGTGTGTGGTAAGAAATCATGCCATATCACGATCGTACTTACTATCATGAAGGCGACACAAGTTGACCGTGATGCACCCTACATTATGGTGAAATCACGATCTCATATTATGACATCGTAAACCGATCGGTGTATGGCTTGATTATAATAAAATCACGGTGTGACATTATTATGTATTGTAAGTATGTGGTTCATAAGCTATTACAAGTCAATTTGTTGTGATGAAGCCACATACGTTGAATTTCAATAAGACATAATTTTGTTTAAAAATATCTGTTGAATTATTGAGAGACAGATTACATTAATAGTTTTAGTTTAATAGTCTATATTGTACTTTATACTGTGGACTTCATGGCTTTAGCGTCAAAGTATCAATATGAAAATCAAAATTATAAGTTTTTGAACAACGTTCATTGCATATATTGTTTTAAAATGTTAAAATAAAGTTGTATGCCAAATTTTAGCCCTCTAGTTGACATAGATTTTAGATGAGTGGAAAGAATATAATTGAAATAAGTAACCATCCATCGGTTACGAGCCATCATTTTTTGGAGTATTACATAGTTGTCGCTTCATTAAAAATCTATCATAGCTCGAGGGCTGAAATTTGGTACATAAATTGCATGCAGTTTATGTAGTTTATGCAGTTTAAACTCAACGATAAATTAGCTAATTTATCATTAATTTTCTACCAGGGATTAGATAAAGTTAATTGCACGTATTGTTTTAACATATTAAAACAAATTTGTGTGCCAAATTTCAGCCCTCTAGCTATGATGGATTTTAAATGAAGCGAAAAAAATTATACTCCAAATATGACATCTCGTAACCAATGGATAATTACTTATTTCAATTCTATCCTTCGCACTCATTTAAAATTTATCTTAACTAGAGAGCTAAAATTTGGAATACAAATTTATTTTATCGTGTTAAAATAATATGTTCAATCAACTTTATTAAAAAACTTATAATTTTGATTTTCGTATTGATACTTACCTGAATATTTTGACGCTAAAGCCGTGAAGTTGACAGTAGAAAGTTCAATATAGACTGTTGAACTAAAACTATCAATGCATTCTGTTTCTCAATAATTCAACAAGTGTTTTTAAACAAAATTATATGTCTTATTCACATTCAATGTATATGTGGCATCATAATAACAAATTGACTTGAGGGTTATGAACCACATACCATATTGTGATCGTGATACGATCACAAGATGTTACCATATCCCTACCACAATACTGATTGATAAAAAAATACAGTCACTAGTTGATAACCAGGATATAAATTATGGCTAACTTTCCAGCAGGGTAGTAGTAAGGCAATTTGATTGTTTGATAGACATAAAATATAATATTTAAATTTCAATGATACTTGGTTAATAAGTGTAATAACATTTATCGAACACATAATAACAATAATCATACGTAACGCTCGATAGACACAAATGCAAGTAAGCGACAAATATTGGCTAATAATAAGATAGATAATCCTTTGTTCAAATGCTCAAACAAACATATCCAGAGAAGAGGATTTTTCCCGTAATTCTCGCTTCCTTCGAGTTATTAGTCTCGACGCGCAGCGCACTGAGAAATCGGAGCTTTCTTTTTTTTTCTTTCTCCGCGCGCCGGCGATATCGCCTCGGCGTGTACACGATCTGCCTTATCTCCGGGAGATTCGAAGGGACACATTTTCGCAAGAGGATGAAACTATCCCCCCTCCCCACCCCCCGTATGTATGAGAAACTCAATTTCCCATCTTATTCATCGCGAGGACATTCGGCCCTTTCAAATTTCCCTGCGCGCTCGACTACCTTTATTTCTCTCGCTCTCTCTCCTCCTCCTCCTCCCTCCCCCACCTCTTCACCCACCCACGGTCGGTCCGCCGCGCAATAAGGCGCGCTGCACACACTCTACGGCATCCAATCGATCATTCGGAGGCGCGTAAAGGGCGGACGACGACAACGACGCGACGGGAAAAAGTTTTACGAGCGCGTCGCTGGAAAGTGCGATTGCTAAGTGCGCGTTTACGGTTGGCTTCTTTTTCCTGGCTGCTTGTTTTTTTCCTTCTCCTCGCTTTCTTTTTTTTTCAACTCCACGGGCTGTATACCCCCTTTCCCCAAGACTTTTGCCTCGAACGTATACACACCACTCATTTTTTTTTTTTTTTCGTTCGGCAATATACCGATATATAGACGAGCTCTCGATATTAATATCGTTGTCGATGTCGATCAATTCGTGTCGCGTCAGTCATGCAAATACTCGCGAGATTGCGGTGAGTTTTGCCTATATACGCGCGGACGAGAGTAAGAGAGAGAGAGAGAGAGAGAGAGAGAGAGAGAGAGAGAGAGAGAGGGAGAGCGCAGCATATATTTGTGTGTATTTTACGAGGCTATAATATTTGCGGAGAGAGAGAGGGGGGGGGGGAGACCTCGTGTGTTTATACCGCGGGATATATATACGATATATCGTTGCGTGCGTATATGGCTACGGCGACGCGCGCGCGCGCGCGCTGCAGCCGGTCCTCGGCTACTGCCGCGCGCGTCTCGCGGTCATTTCATTAAATCCCCGGTAATTAATTGATTCTGCCCGCTGCGCGCACACTCTACTTTATTTTTGCGTCCGCGCATATCGCGTAGAGAAATATTCTCTACGTTATCGAATTACCGGCATAAAAAAAAAATGAATAAATGAATAATGTACGCAAATCGCCGAGCGCGCAGAGAGCGAGAGAGGAGGTTATATATTCGAAATCAACGTTTAACGCGATGAGCGCGAGCGCGCGTGTGCGGGTGTATTATGCCTGTACGCGCGTATATATGGATATGGTGAAACATACGCGCTCGATATCGGGCGTTGGTATAATGACGCGGGAACGGGCCGAAATCATCGGACGCAGCCATACGTGAAAAAGTCATTACGAGCTCGGGCTGCGGAAAATTTATGCTCGCAGGGTTGTAGCCGCGGCTCGCTCGCTCGCGCGCCCGGCTTTATCGCCGAATATGAAGTCGGACGCTAAAAAATGCTCGTTGATTTTACAACGGTTTCATCCGCAAAATTCGGCTTCGGCTCTCACGTCTGATATATATACAGCGCCATTCCGCCGACGCGTATTATTTCGAGTACGCCGCTTATTATTCTTATAGTCGTTTTATTTTTATTTATTTATTTATTTTTTTTTTAAATTTCCATCGCAGAGTCCAGTGCGCATAATTCGATTAGCTTTGCTCGTAGAGCGTCTCCTGCACCGCGAGTATTCTTATGTAGTCAATCAAATTCCTTCCTGGACGTCGCGTCTACGCGGTGTATATTGAAATTGCCTTCTCTCCTTTATATTTTTCGCGCATCCTGTGCAGCGCACACGCCTATATTCGTACGACAGGGCCAGTCTTTTTCAGGCTCGTATATGCAGCAGCAGCAGCAGCAGCAACTACGAGACGGGAAATCGATTTTTACTCCGGGGCGATGCAGCGGTAGTCTCTGTACGTGTACACCAGGAGGATGGGGATTCCAGTGGAATAAAACCACGACGACGACGACGACGACTGGAGATTGAAGTCGATTCTTCGTTGCGATGCGGGCTATAGGAATAGATTCTCACGATTATGGCTCTCTTTCTCTCTCTCCCTCTCTCTCTACTTCCCTCTCTGACTGGCATTCAAATTTAAAAGCGAAATCCGAATTAGCGGGGAAAGAAGATTGAGGATCGACGTTCGGTTTACTAGTTTCCGATTGAACGCAAGCTCGAGAGGCCAAAATTCTTAGAGGAGAAGGAGTCTCTCTTTCTCTCTCGCAGGATAGAGGTATAGTGTGCACTAATATAGTTTTGACTGAAAAGCCGATGTATAAGAAGCTCGCAGCCGAGGCAGAAAAATTCATGCTCGACTAGCTAAAGGCTCGCCTGAATCCCGGCAGAGAAAAGGAATTGGGAGGAGGGACGAGGGGGCGTTGTGTATGTGTGGAAAGGGGTACATAAGAGCGCGGTGGCGAGTGAAAAGCAAAAGCTTCGCTTTCCGGTGAAATTACAGGCGAGCGAAGAATGACCGGGGCAAGCGCGTGCACCTCGTGCAGTCATTCCCGAGGCCCCGAACGACGGGCGTCAGGCAATGACTATGAAATCGAATGGTCCGGCGCGGGGCGACGCGCGCGTTCTCAGAACGACTCGCCATAACGAAAAGTTTGCCGGGGAGAGAAAGAGCGAGCGAGCGAGCGAGCGAGAAAAAGTGAGGGACTTCCGGATACTTTATATTTCTCCTTGTTACATACTCGCGCCGGCGAGAAATAGAGCGGAGGAGGCACTTTCTTCGCGGTTCGCCGGGGGCGTGTGTCGCGTCCTTTAAACATATCGGAAATCCGCGCGCCGATATAACGACGACGCGCCACAATCACATACGCGAGCGCGATCCATTGATCCGTAGATTTGTTTGTCGACGCATCTCCGTATATACCCCGCGTGCGCCGAGGACAGCGCGACGGCCTCCCGGCGCTGGTATGCGCCGGCGAGAGCGAGACGACAGTGGCGCGGCGGTGGCGGGCAAAGGTCACACACCCTCGCGCGGCGCATAATCAAGGAGAATCTGCCGGCCGTAATCGGCGCAAATATGCACGAGCGCCCAGGAATTTGCCGCCGCCGCCGCCGCCACCACCACCACCGCCGAATTTGATTTGCAAATAGGCACAGAGAGGTCCAGAAAGGGAGGTCGCCCCTACCCCACGTCGACTCTATCTCCTCTCACCGGCGGGCCAAGTGCACCAAGAGGCTGCGGATGTATCTTAGACATGCGCATACATATGGATACAGGTGGCTTGTGTTTGCTTTATCTCTCTTGCTCTCTCTCTCTCTCTCTCTCGCTCACTCTCCATGTTGCAAAATAAGGGGCGACGAGGAATATTTTTTTTTCAAATTTTTTCTTCCCTGGGACCGAATAAAGTTGTTTAATCCGACGTCGATTCGACAGCGCAACTTTCCATCTCCGACCTCAAGGAATCCCCATCCAAAGTAAACTCTCCGAGTCCCGTATCTCACGCACACTTCCTGGACACTACTTCATGTTTGCGCAGGAGGACAGAGGGAGACAGTGAGCGAGAGAGAGAGAGAGAGAGACTCTTCGTCGCCGGCGAAACTACTCTCGCAAGGGCATGAATTTTAATTCCTTCTAGAACCGAGAGAGGGAGCTTGTCTTGCTCCCGCGAGCCCCTTTTTTCTCCGGCGACGGGTAACGAGCGGCTAAAGTTTTTTGACGAAAAATTAAAAGTTCTTTCTAGGGGGCGATTCCCCCTAATGCCCCCTAAAGTAATTACCGAGCTTCGCTCGCCGAAGTGATTCGGACTCGGGGCGGGAGGGGGGGGGGGCGGCTGCCCGAGAGCAGATTGAAAGAGATGGCGCTGCGCTCGGGGAATCTAGATGTATATGTATGTGCCTTTATATATGTATGCAAAGCCCCCTATAGTACAGGCGAAAAAATTGAAAAAAGATCGACGCAAACTAATTTTCCTCCACTCCCGACCGGGACAGAGACAGAGACAAGCTGGTCGCCCTCGTGTATCGCGGTGCGCTCGCGCTATGTATTAAGAATTAATTCGGTCTATAGAGGGCGCGCGCGCGCCCGGCTGGCTGGCTTTTTTAAGAAAATGCTAATACCGGCACGGCTGATTTTATCAAAATGGGTCAAGATTTGAAATGTAAATTTCGGCTTTCCGCGAGAGCATGCTCTGGGTCTCTCTCTCCCCCTCTTTCGCCATCTATCTCTCTCTCTCTCTCTCTCTCTCTCTCTCTCTCTCTCTCTCTCTTTCACCGCCACAGAAAAATTCATCTCGCGGTTTATATTACCCCGGCTGTACACGGCTATTCTCGGCGTCAATACGGCGAATGTATATCACGTACTGTACAAGCCAAGCAACCAAATCGCGATCGCTCGCACGCCCCCGAAAACCGAGCATATACACGGCTCATTACAAAACAAGAATGAAAAGCCCTCATCGCTAAGCCTCACAAAAAAAAGGAGAAAGAAAAACATCGCAGGGCGGCCGCCCCGTGGCGCCCAAGTAAGAGACTTTTGATGTCGGGATGCAATCTGGTATAAGTGAGCCTCGTGCTATGGTCGGAAGGGGGCAGGGAAAACAGCGCGTACGGAAAGTGCGTCCCGCGCGATGAATTTGCAAGCCAGATTGAAATTTTGAATTTTAAATTGCTTCTGCCGCGACCGCGCCGACTTAAAAAGTACGCTACTCTCGAGAAGAGAGATGGGGGGGGGAGGGTCGGGGGTGGAGACGAAGCTGTATCGAGGAAGCGAGAGAGTCTTACTCCTTGCTAATTGCCGGATAATCTTGCGTCGGAAGAGATGAGCTTGTTAATGGAACAAGCGTAGCGAGATTTCATAAGCCGAGAGCAGCAGTGTTGGTGGTGGTCTCTCTTTCTAATTTCGAGCCGAATAAAAATAGCAAAAATATTCCTTCGTTTATTTTTGCCGAGAGCGAGGGACGAAAATACTGCGTGCGCTGCGCCAGGGAGAGCTTGTTTTCGTTCGCCGCCGCCGCCGCCGCCGCCGCCGCGCCGCAATAATCGCGAAGAAATAGTCGCGATTACGCTCAAGTGGAGAGAAGCCCCGGAGGCGAAGCTCGTACGTCTGGCCACTTTGCGAAATAAGCAGTGCAACCGAAGCGAGTGGCCGACGACGAGGTCGGAAAAAGCGCGCGCGCAAGAGGAGACGAGAAATAACGACGGGATTCGCCCATCTGATTGGCTGATTTTCATTTCAGCCCCGCTAAACTGCATGTCGTCGGCGTCTCTCCGTGCGCAGCCTCGTCGTCGCTTTTTTTTTCCTTTTATTTTTATTTTCTCGGCGGAAACGGGGTCGAGCATTATGTAGGTTATTAAAATCCTGGCGAACTTTTTCGTCAACACGTACGGAGAGCGCGTGGCGCGCGATAGCCAAGTGAAAAGAGGGAGGTTGTTGCAGCCGCGTGCTCTCCTCAGCCGATATTTTGAAGCTCGAATATTGGCTACCTTATCGCTCTGGGGCATCATACGCCAGCTTTTTTTTATCATGCCTCCAAACGACGCAGCTATACGGGCTGTCCAATATTCAAAACATCGAGTATATGCACAGGGGGTATATGCATACCGGGGGGGAAAGTTTGAAATAACGTCAATATTTCCGAACTTTTCTTCGGGGCTCTCTCTCTCTCTCTCTCTCTCTCTCTCTCTCTCTCTCTCTCTCTCTCTCTCTCGCTCTCTCTCCATTCAATTATGCTGATCAGTCCGATTATATATTTTGCCGAGGCTTCGACGACGATTTTTCGATTATTTTATAAAACGATCGAAATACGATTCAATATAAGAGCAAGGCTCTATCCTTCGCGGAGCAGGCGAACGGCGAAATAACAAACAGCCATGAAATATTCCGGAATTTCAATTTCCATCCGAGCTCTTTGATTCAAGAGAAAGAGAATGAGAACGAGAGCCGGGAGACGAGAAAATCTGAAAATTCGAGGCACACCGGGGAGGAAAAGAAAGCGCGAGGCGACTGCTTATACTCGGAGAGTCTCCGGCCGTATAAGTTATTCGAGCTCACGGGCGTACTCGGCGGAAACGAGGACCGCAGCGCCGCAGCCTTGTCGCGCCTTGTTTTCGCGCTCGCCGCTAATTTCCATTTTTATTACAAATTGAATTGCGATTCGCCGCGCGCGCAGTGGGCGACGAGAGCGGCGCGCGCGGAGATGACCATCCCGCCGCTGTCTCTCGATTTATACGCTTTCTGTCTCTCTCGTTCTTTACCTTCGCTCATCCCCCGTGAGTAATTCGCCGATACCCGGGCCGCCGCCGAACGCCGATGTGTATTATACGGAGGGGATATTAGGAGGAACAAGAAGAACGAGAGTCGGACACTCTCGTCTCGCACTTACCTGAAACAGAGAATAAAAATTGCAAATTAGTCTCGGGAGATTACACTCGCTCCGGGGGTCAGGCGGGGGGGGGGGGGGGGCACGAGGAAAATCACATCAAGGACATTGCATATTTCATAAGACACAGATATGCATACATACGTCGCGAACGGGCCGCGCGTCTTAGCTGTCTAATTTTATCCGGGATCGACAACGCTGCAAAATTCATGGCGATGAATCCTACATCAGTCGGGAGCAATATTTAATAAGTTAGCGCTGCGTTCATCGATCCCTCTTGCGCGATAGCTGTGTACAGCTGCTGCTACCGCGCACACAAGCACTCGTCGTCGTCGTCGTCGTCGTCGTCGCGCGGCTCTATATTTATCATCAAAGGTATCTCCATATCTTGCTCGTCGAGTGCGTGGCCTCCTGCTCGAAATCCAGTTCTCCCCCTCGGAGTCTGTTATTCGAGCGAGAATGGGCCAAGCGCGCCGCTCGCCCCGTATACACAGCGAGTCCTCCCTCCCCCCCCTTTCGCATTCAGATTGGACACGCGGTGTGCCTAATCCTTTTGGACGGCGCAGCAGTGCATTAGTCGCTGGTGCACTTCGTGAGCTTCAGCTCGATCAGCGCAGCCTCGATGGCAATAAGCAGCTTCGCTACTGCTGTGCAGCGGGCGATGATTACGCTGAATACGCGTAGTAGTCGTAAGCGCGCGTTGGCGAGCGCTTGTATACAGGATATAGCGAGCGGGGAGGCTCTCTTATTTCCTTTCGGATTGACATACGCGTCTCGTGAATAATTTACCCGATACTCGCGTCGATATGCATTTCACCTGATTAGTTACATGGATAAATAACGCGCCGTCGAGCATCAATTTATTTATACCGCGAGATGAATATCCGCTCTCTCTTTCGTCGGCTTACAGCGCCGAAGCGCGCGGCCGGGGGGGTTAAAAATTTGCGGCGATAACTCAGGAGGAATAAATCGCGAGACACCTGAAAACACGTCGTTACTCATAGGTCGGATAATTTGCTTTTCTATATAATACCCTCATCACGCTCGATTCTTCAACGTCTCTCGCTTTTCTATATGCTCGCGCGCGCGGGCGCGAAACTGTAGACGCATGTGGCATCGCGATACACGCGCGCGAGCGCTCGAGAGTCGAGGCAAGATTAACGAGGCTCGCAATCGTCGAGCAGCGATATTTATAAAGAACCGACGCGCGGACGGACGGGTCACGGGCGCCAGCTCTCCTAAAACTCAATATTTCACACTGCCACGCGCGCGCGCGCGAAGAGGAGGCAAGAGCGAGAGAGAGAGAGAAGGATCTTCGCGCGAGCGCCTCGGCGCACGTGGCGTCAACGGGTTCGGCCGATGCTGCTGAGAATTATTTTTCAAACCTGCGTGCGTATCGAGTAGCACCACTACGTATACGGCTATTTGAATAAATTGATGGGAAGAACATTTTTTTAAAACTGATTTCAGCGTTGTGTGTACGAGACAGGCGTATAACAGCAGGCAGGTGTCGAGAAAGGAGAGCTGCGTAAAAGCACGTCTGATCCTTAAGCACGACGCAATCAAAAAGTTTCTGAGCCGAGCGGAGGCTAGCAAAGGATTTGGCGAGAGGAAAGTTCGTATAGCATCGCCCACTTGAAACCGCATCATTGTTCGGGTCAAACTCGCTCGCTCTATATCCTCTTTCTCTCTGTCTCTCTCTCTAGCTCTGGCTAACGGCGAGTCCTCTTGAGAAGTCATAAAACAGCAAAAACACAGACTCCCCGGACCGGGAAGTTAGTCGCGCGAGGGGGAGAGCGCGAGAAAGAGAGCTCGATTAGCACCGGCGGATTTTCGCGGGCTATAAGAACGATCGTCGCGCGAAGGCGTTATACGAGAGCTCGTTAAGGTGTCACGACTGTTGACATGAGTTTTTAACGGGAGAGGAATTAAACAAATGTATAGAGAGCTTCGCGGCGCGGAATGCCAAGCAGGCGCGCGCCTCGAACTCGCCCCGCGCCGCCCCGCGTGTCGCTCGCTCGCCCTCTTGCTCGATACACTCGGAGCAGATGCAGGACTGCATCCACTTTCAAAAGCGACTAACTTTTCCACTACTCTTTCTCGGGCGTTCGGGGGAAAATGGAAGAAAAAGGGGAAGACGACGCCGAGGAGGAGGAGGAGGAGGAGGAGGAGGACGTCGAGAGAGAGAGAGAGAGAGAGACTCGTGGGGGGCGAGCAGAAGAAGGGCCAGACGGAGCACGAGCGATAAATGAGGTTCGAAAGTGGGGTACGTGCGCGACGCGTCGCCTGCACCTAACGATATATCTTCGACGGGGGCGCGCGAGACGTGAGCGGAATCGCGCCTCGGGTTAAAGGCGGATTTGTTACGTATTTTTCGCGAGCTGCGACGGAGAAAGAGAGAGAGAGAGAGAGAGAGAGAACGAGAGAAAGAGAGAGAGAGAGAGAGAGAGAGAACGAGAGAAAGAGAGAGAGAGCTTCGATACCGTCCGCAGCCTCGCGTCTAGCGGACAACTAACTTTTAGCCAGTCTCATCCCGTATACTCACGAAAGCCCTTTCAAGGTCGAGCCCTGCCGATCCCAAGCGCCGATTACACGCTACATCCGAGCTTAATGCAAAGACGATGAATTAGTCGCCAGCTGATTAGATGGGGGGGAGGGGGCGCGCGGCGCTTACTTATGCATGAGCGCAGCCGCTGCACGAATTATGGCAATGTAAACGCGGTCAATGCGAGTATACCGCGCAGCGCTACTCCGTTACTTATATAAACGGCTGCGGCGCTCGAAAAGCTCCGGTTACGATGAAGATTGCCGGGAAAATGGGGCGAATAAAAGAGAGAGAGAGACCGCCAGCGGACGACGCGCGACGGTTTAAAATCATAGTGATTTATTTACATAGGTAGTATATAACGGGAAAAGCGTGTTCAACTGCCGACGACTCTCTCATTGCGAATGCGAATATTTTAACTATGGCTCTCTCTCCCTCTCTCATTCATTAAATGCATTTTCCATGACCATAAATATTAATAAGCACGCACTCGATGCTCTCTCTCTCTCTCTCTCTCTCAACGGTCTCCCCCTCATCGCCGAAATAAAATGCTCCGATCCACCTTTGCTGAATTTTTTACTTTCCAAAATGAGTAGCTCATTGCGCGCGGGAGATGTCGAATATATATATATATATGAAAAAGCTTCTCTCTACCTCGGAGGCCCCCGGCCGCGCGCGCGAGCTTTCGAAAAAGAGATTTTTCCCCGTGATATAATCGCGTATATAATGCGCGAGCGCGCGTCTGTGCGAACTGTACGACCGACACGGCAGACGGAGAAAGAGAGAGATAGGCGAACTCTGGAGGAGGCCTTTCGGAAAGATGATAGGTTATGCGCATATTCAGAGGCGTGCGCGCACGCGTCTATTATTTCAAAACAAGCATCGAGCCGCGACGAACCCTACTTTTGCATACACGTGCCTCTCTCTCTCTTGCTGTTTTCGTAGGCGCGAGTCGCATCACGCATGGCTCGCTGCCACACGAGGGAGAGTCTCGTTCGCATCGCTGCGCTCCGGCTAAGCCCTTTGGAGAATTTCGCGGATTCTTTGTTTGCAGGCCGATCTTTTTCTTTTCGTGGCTCTTCGCCTTTCGCGAGCTTTTCGCGAGCGGCGGCGTGACAATCGATTTTATTTACAATTGTTATTGCGACGACACGCTTGTCAGTGCAACAATTGCTTTTGAATTGTTTTGACGAAACAGCTGCGTCGACTGCAGGGCAAGAGGGCGATATACATATATTGTTTGATTTTTCGTGAAACAAAGCTTAAATAATAATTTAATAAGCATCCGAATCTTATTCGATTGTATTAAAGAGAAAAAGTTGGTGTGCGGCCAAATCAAGTTAGCAAACTCGACTTGGAAACCCACTTTAGTTACTTACAGTGTCATCAGAGCCTCATATCAAATTCATGACTACCAACTTTAAATATCGATTTTCCATCCTGAGTCTAGAGTCTCGGCGTATAATAAAACGGAATTCCATTGCTCCAAACAAATGCTCGAATTCCATTAAAGTAAAGAAGCCGGAGAAGACATAAAAGAGAGAGGGGGGGGGGGCAGAGCGCGAGGGAAGTAAGTCCTCGCTGCCAAATATTTAACATTTTAAGCTTTCAATTCGAATGAGAATTGGCATAACGAAATTTTGCATAAGTCATCAGAATGCACCGGCACATAAGGGAAAATTAAAGCAGCTTCGGAAACAAAATGTCGATCCCTGCTGAGTGCGAGAGTGAGCGAGAGAGAGAGAGAGAGAGAGAGAGAGAGAGAACAATGGCGCCCAAGGCACGCGCAAAATTCCCGCTGGTCGTCGGCTGCAGGAACTCGGACGCGGAAATTCGAGGCGCAGCGGGTTATACGGTGCTTCCGGCTCCGCAGCTTACTTAGATTAATCCCGTCAGGGAGCTGTCGGATGTAGTTTTCGCGGTTGTAGCGGCGCGACGAGGCGACGATGGAAGCGGACCACTTTGATGGGCTCTCTCTCTCTCTCTCTCTCTCTCTCGCTCTACCGCTCTTTGGGTGAGCTCGAGCGCAAAATACGATGGACCCCCTGTTAGCCCGACTCCGCCGCTGTTTTAGTGCTTTCCTTGGATGAGAATTTCGAGATGGCGCTTTTTTGCAAGAGAACTGGCTAATTCGATTGTTCAAATGATTCCTCGGGATATTACTTTGCGCAATCCAATTACAGGCGAATATAAACATTGTTAAAGTAACGTTATTTGCAACTAAATGAGATCTGCGCTAGCGTGATTGGCTTCGAGACTGGAAATGACGTAATGTTTATGAGGAAAATGATGCAAACGATTTATGAGGGAAAAAAATCGAAGAGATTACGTAACGTGGAGCACCGACGTGCACTGAATGATAAAACATATTGGTTACGTAATGCGTCTAATACAGCGTTTTAAATTCTGGGTAAAAGCTGACAATGCGACTTGATTAATGTTGCTTAACTTCGTATTAAATATTCTAACAGGGTTCTTTAAATAAAAGGCGACAAGACGTATATCCTAAATTTCCAGATGCATACAACGATGAAGCCTAGGAAAAACATTACATCCTCTCCTAATTCGTTGCTCTTGAGCAATGCTCGAGGATTTTGCAAGAAATAGCATCGTCACCGGAGAACGTGCGAAATTTCTGGGAACCAATCCCCACTACCAGACAGAGTGAGTGAGAGAGAGAGAGAGAGAGAGAGAGCGAGAAAGAGAGGCGGGGGAACGCCGGCACGCGCGGCGCGGTTCCTCGGCGTTAAAATCACTGTGCCCGTGAGGGAAATAGAGAGCGAGTGTGTATGCGAGCGTGTATTACCGCAAAAAGAGAAAAGGGAACAAGCGAGTGGAAATGCGCTGTGCGGTGCTAACCTATAATCCATAGAATTCGGTCTCGAAGCTCCTCCCGCCAGCAGCAGCAGCAACAGCAGCAGCAGCAGCGGATCTCCTCTGCTCGTAACCCTTCTTCCCCGGTTTCTTTCGCTGGACTCGAGGTGTCGTTGCTTCGTTAATTCTGGGAAAAGACTCCTGCTACCCCACCACTGTAGGAATAGCGCTGCTCTCCGGCACTGGTCACACGCGCGTTTGGCGCCTCTATACTTATAACAGTCCGACGATCCTCGCAACCGAACTCTGCGCTCGATGCTCCTCACAAACGATCACGAGTTAGCAAAATCTAAGAATCCAAGAGTCCGTCAAGTTAAAAACACTGCCGCGAATTTTTCGTTTACTTTCGACTTTTGGCTGTCTATTTGACTCTCGACTGTCGCAGTGTCTGCTGCTCGATAGATGATATCGCGGTGAAACGGCGACACAGAGCAGCAGTACAGG
This sequence comes from Philotrypesis tridentata, assembly GCA_018906965.1. Taxonomy (NCBI): domain Eukaryota; kingdom Metazoa; phylum Arthropoda; class Insecta; order Hymenoptera; family Pteromalidae; genus Philotrypesis; species Philotrypesis tridentata. The sequence goes on from JACCIB010000002.1 coordinate 5,108,023, forward strand.
AGCAGCGGCAGCAGCAGCGGCGGCGGCGGCGGCAACAACAGCAGCAGCAGCAGGCTATAACGACGAGACGCTGCTCCGACGACGTGGCCTACGAGTCGGGTAGAGCTGACTGGCTGGCGAAGCGAGGCTCTTTCCCCTGGCCCGGCACTCTCTCTCTCTCTCTCTCCCCGCGTGAGTCGACTATAGCTGCCTTGTCCCTCCGAGAGAGCAGCAACAACGTTTGCTGCTGCACAGCCCTGTGCATACGTAGGAGAGAGAGAGGAGAGCGTGTGTGTATTCGTACGCGTCGGTGTATCCGCGAAGCTCGGGGTTGGCGGCGATCGCAGAGGGTGGGAGGCCTGCGTGCTCCCTCCCTACCGTTGGAGGGACGGCGCTAGGAGGGGGGGCAGCACCGGCGCGCTGCTGCTAGTAGGGAGGGGAACTATAGCCTCACTACTCGCGCGCGGGAGGGGGAGGGCTGGATCGTCGATGTAGCAACAGGCTGACGTGCTCTCTCTCTCTCTTCTCTCTTTCGCTCTCTCTCTCTCTCTGTCTCTCTCTTTCTCTCTCGCTCTCTCTGCTTCTGCTGTATCCATTAGCCTCGGGAATGGCGCCGGAGCGAGAGGAACGGAGGATCGTTTGTGACGTCACGCGGACGTGACGTAGGCGTGGTCACGGATGCGCACTAACACCTTGCCTGTCACCCGTTGTCATAGTGACTGCGCGCGCCAGGCGCCGATGCTTCTTTCTTTCTCTGCTGCTACTCTACTGCTACTGCTACTGCTACTGCTGCTGCTGCTGCTGCCGCCGTCGCCGCTACTTGTGTGCGGTAGCGGCAGCGGCAACGACGGCATCGTCGTCGTCGTCGTCGTCGTCGTCGTCGGCGATGCTGTCGTCGTCGTGTCGACATTGCCCCTCACGCGCTCTCGATTTTCTTTCTCCTCTCTGACGGCAAGCGGGGCGAGGACATCACCGTTCTCTCTCTCTCTCTCTCTCTCTCGGTCTCTCTCCTTCCATCTCTTTACCTTTACTGCTGCTGCTGCTGCTGCCGCTGCTGCTGCTTCTGTCACTTTGTCTCTGTCTACGTCGTCGTGCTACTGCCTCTGCTTCTGTCTCTTCTTTTTCTCTCTTACTCTCGCTCTCTGCGAGCGCGCTTCTTTTATATTTATACCGCGCTTTCTCTTTTTTTTTTTATTTTCCATTCCGATGCGGTGGCTACTGCTTAACCCAGACTAACCCCTCGTTTTACTGCGTTTTCTTGTTTCTCCTTGGTCAGAGCCCGTATGCGTCCGTATGTCTGTACGTTGTTGAACGTACTTTAGGTTGGCGCTGGGAGACACGCGAATGAAAATTATGAACGTTGAAATTTTAATGCATTGCGCGAAGGGGAAAATTAGTCGTTTTCCTCGTCTGCTATACTCTTGCAAACTTTGTACTGCCAAGTGGTCGGGAGTATGCTTCTCGAAGAGGAACGACCCGATATAAATCTACACATAAATCTCCGCGACTCCGCTTCGGATTTATAGAAACAGTAGATTTTCCACGTGGCACTGTGCGCAAGAATCAATGCTCAGAGGTGGAAAAGTCGCTTTTCCAGGAGGATCCAAAAGAAACCGAGAGATGAGTCAAGCGTTGCAAAGAAAAAACAAAAAAAAAAACAAGCCTGCGCGTAAGGCGATAGGGTGTAGGAAGACTAAAGGGATGCAGTAGAGGGCGCGCCGCGTACCGCTGACCTGGATGCAACACGCTGACGCGTCGAGAGAGATGGAAATATACGGAGGGTTGACTCGAACTAGTGGCTCGTGTGCACGACTCGACACACGGGGAGGGGGGATTCGAAATTATTAGTTATCCGCGTGGAAGTACCTCTCTGCCGATTCCCATGTAAAAGCTATGATTCTCGCGGCTCTGTTTTTTCTTTGCCGTCCTCGCGGCGGAGAGCAGTAATTTACGTCGCATACAATAGTCGCGACGGCTCTGGCGCGCCGGTAAAAAAGACTAACATGGAGAGTGAAACCAGCTGTTGCTCCTTTTCCGCGAAAAGATAAATTCTCGGGTACGGAGGAGCTGAAACAAAGGCGGCGTTAATCGATGACTGTCGTTTCCATGCTCCTACAGTCGCGCATATTCAAAGCCAAGGGGAAGCTCGATCCTCTCGCTTCGGGAAACGAGCCTTGGTTTCATCCATTCAACGTGGGGGAGACGCGGGGCACGCGGGCCGGGGCGGAGAACGCGCGGAAGTGAGAGGGTCAGAGTGATATGCGTTCGCTCGGCTACTCAATAGGGAGAAAAAGTGAGAGGGATGAGTACTCGCCACCGGCAGCAGCAGCAGCAGCAGCACCACCACCACCAGCGAGGAGCACAAAGGTGAGGGAGAGAAAGAGATAAATGAATAGAAGGAGGGAGGATGAAAGGAGGAATAAAGTGAGTGTGTCAGTGATAAAAATGGGATAAGTCCGACCGAGCGTATTTCTCCTAAATTATTCAGAGCGATGATGGCTGAGTTAGAAATTTTGTTTTCTCATTCTTCTACTATTTCTTTTCCACTTCCCTCTTTTTTCTCCTCGCCGCGGCTGTATTCTCGAGTTATGACAATGCGCTCGACGCTCTCTCTCTGATGCGAAGATTTTTGAGATACACGCGCGAGCGCGGTAACGAGTTGGAAGACGAAAGAAGAGAAAACCTTATCTTCTCGCGGAGGAAGAAAAGGAAAAAGCCAAGTCTTTCGAAGCGGAAAATTTCATTTGAAACACGTTAGCTTGGACAAGAGCGAGTTTTTACTGCGTTTCAGCGCTAACGGCAAATGTTTGCCTCGTGCTTAAAGAAAGCGACTTTGCCATTCTCTCAATTACTTTCTGTTCTTCTCCGCTGTAAATCTGCTTCATCGCCCGAGGTTCAAGGTCATGCTCGCGGATCGTCGACGGTACGGACACAATAAGAGTAAAGAGCTCAAGAAATCAAAAGAATAGACCGGTAGCATAACTATTTATTAGTTCACAGCGAACATCAGCGCAGTTACGAAAGCGCGTAACGCGTCGAGAATAACCACTCTGGCGCTGGAAAAAGGGGCTTTAAGTAGAAAAGTCAGTGTGCGGTCAGACGCGCGCGGCGCGTCCCGGCGCTCGACGACCAATTCGCAAGTGGTTGGCACAGAATGCCAGGTATAATTATATTAGCCTCGCGGATTCCACGGGTCCACGCGCAGTAACAACGGGGAGAGCTTCGAGGAATTCGGCGCCGCACTTTTCAAAGTATGCACGCGCTCCCGCTCTCGCGAGCCGCGGATACTAATGAAGTTTACGTGTATCTCGCCGTAATAATACTGCGCAGCGCCTTCTCTACGTATTCCCCCTCTATCCCACGCAGCTCCTTCTCTTTCCCTCTTGCTCGCTCGCTCGCTTGCTCTCTCCTCCCCCACCCCCCTCTCTCTCTCTCTCTGGATGTAATTCAATTGTGTGAGCGAGCGAGCGAGCGAGCGAGGAAGTTGGAGGCTAATTTTCCTCGGGTTCTGAGTAATGCGAGGATGAGTGCAGTTTAATGCTCGAGTGCTGATTCCGATCGAGGAGATCCCACTGCAGCTATATATCGAGGATGATTATTCAATTACGAGCGGGAGCAGAAAACAAATGGTGATTAGGCTCGCGATCTGTTTAAACTTTTAACGCTCAGTGCGTTGCCGATGCCGCGGAGGCGGAGGCAAAATTACAGGTGTTAATCAATCATTGGCTCGCGCGTCGAGCTCTACAACTAGCCAACTCGATTATCAAATTTAAAAGTCTCTCTCTCCGACTCTCTCCGGCACAGATGACTACCATGGCAACCGAGAGAGAGAGAGAGAGAGCCACCCTTCTCTCCATTTCCAAGAATTTGCTCTCGACCTAATTATTCCCGGCTCTGTAGCCCCAGCGCCGATGTTGACCCAAGCCGAGTCATGACGAAGAAGTAGTAACAGAGTCCTGTGACGTTTTGCTTGATTTTCTCTCTTCTCTGTACTTCCTCCCTCTCTTCGCCCGCTCGTCGGGATGACTTCTTCTCATTTTAAATGAAAGGCACGTGGAACATCCGTCGGTGGTGTGCCGCCCCCGCCGCCGCTGCCACTGCTGCTGCTGCTGCCTCGTTATGAATATGTTAATGCTCGAATTTTTATGAAATTTAAATTGCGAAGGAGAGGTGACAGGGCCGCGGCTGAGAATGTCGCCTCTAGGGCTTGTTTACGTCGCGCAGTTAAGAAGTTCGAGTGCAGCCATCATTTTACACGACGAATATGCTAATTTTCTGCTCTCCGGGGGCTTCGCTGTACCAATTAAAAAACGAATCCCAAGCTCTGCGCTGGTACACGCGCCGAGAGGCAAGGATTTTATTAGCCGCTAAATTACGGGAGAGCGCCCCACCCCCGCAATCGTTTAGCCGTCCGCGGAAAAAAAAAGATCCGCCGCTGATCCCATCCTGGAAATTTCCAGGCTGACGAGTGCGGAGGCTGGCTTTTGATTTGAGCTGCGCGCACGAGCTGATCCTGATCCGACGCCACGACGAGATGAAATTGATGCGAATATAAGAGCTGTGCGAGGGAGAGCCGCGGCTGCTGCGCGATATTGAATTTAAAAATGTTTGATGTTGATTGTGGGTAATTCGATGTGGCGGTTATGTAGCGGGTAATGAGCCGGAAAGGGGCTAACAGGAGCGATCGTCGAGCGCGCGGGAGGCAACTGCTCGCTGCGCCTTTACGCAGGATCGTGGGATAGGTCCTATGATTTGACGAGCGAGGCGAAGGCTGATTGAATAAATTCAATGAAATCGATGGAAATGCGCGATTCTATATACAGCCAAGTTTTAGCTTTTGATAATGCAATGAGGTTATTGCTATGCGCTTACATCGAGACGATATTAGGCAGGCACGCGGTGCTCGGCCCATTGAGTAAACGATATCCTCCTCAGTGTACGATCGAGACAGCTGCGTATATATATACAGGGATCTCGCATCTGTCGTTGGGCGTTTGGCCGAGAGGACGAGCGCGCGCGCCGCGAGCCATCTCGCATTACAGGCATCCGCGCAATTAGACGAAACATTACGGGCCAGAGAGTGTGTACAGCGGCGCAACCGCAGCGTTAACCTTTTTACGCTTCGATATATTCCAGGGGAGAGAAGCACAAGTAGCTACTCGCTAATCCTTGCGAGGTTGGCTTTAGTAATAGCGCTGCTAGTGCCGCTGCTGGAACTGCTACTAGTGCCACTAGCACTAGTACTCCGTATTGCGCGGATATAGAATAGAGAGTGATAAAGTCTTGGGGTGGGAGAGATATAGAGAGAGGAGGGCGAGCGAGCGAGAAGGAGTGGCAGCTTTTCCATTCCAGTGGCGCATCAGCGCAAGCTGCAGTATTAGAGGTAGTCTAGTGCAGCAGTCGTGCTTGCAGCAGCAGCTTCACGTCGTTTGGCACAGGTGCGTGGCGTACATCCGGCCGAGTACATTTACAGGACGCAGTTGTTACCCTCCTCTGGTTTACACGTTTCGTCGCGCGCGCGCACACACACACACAGGTGTCGATGATGATTTACCGAAGCGCGGAAGAGACGACGATTACGACGACGTACGTTCGCGTCGTTCTTCTACTCTGTTTGCTTTCTCTCTCTCTCTCTCTCTATCCTCCTCTCTCGCTAGCTCGCTTGCTAGCTGCGGTCAAACGAGCCGCTGCAAAGGCTTTCACAGATTCATGTGTCTTGCTCCCAAAGCTCTGCGTTCCTCGGTTTGTTTGTTGTTGTTGTTGTTGCTGCTGCTACTGCCGCTGCTGCTGCTGCTGCGCCTGTTGCGGTTACTGCTGCTGTCGTTATTCTTATTGATAGTTTGGATATTGCGGTCGTAGGGCATGACAGTTGGTTGAGGAGGGGAGAGTTGCAGATTGTTATAGGAGGACTAACGAGGACTTGGACTCCCGGCTGCCCAGAGTCGACTGCAGCGAAAGTTCTGAGTCTGCGATTTCGATTTTTCGCGTAATAAGAGACAGAGAGAGAGAGAGAGAGGTCGCATGAAAAAGGAAACGTATAGAGGAAGTCTGGCATAGAAGGTCAGATAAGGGAGTGCAGTCTAAGCAAAGCGAGAAACTCCATCAATTTTGCATAGTGATGGTCTTCTCGGATTCTTTATGCCCCGCGATAATCCGGAGAAGCATTTTACTATCTCGATAGGAGGCTCGCGTCGTCCTCCCACCTTTCCCCCCCCTCTCTCTCTCTCTCTCGTGGTGTTTGCGGTCGCGCCATCGGAAAAATTGAAAACTCGACGAAATTCCGAGCGGCTGGCAGCATCCACGCCCCCCCCCCCCTCGCCGGCGAGAAGGGAAGAAAAATGATTCTAACTGCCGCCGCGAATGGCGTCGGGCTGCATTCCGGGGATTAAAGAGCGGCGCCTCCGAATTACAATGAGTTCCTTCAGCCATGTAAATGCTCGTGAAATTTGCCTTGCAACGACTTTCCCGCAAGTTCGCTGCCTGCTGCGGGGGGTGCATATCCGCGACGCACAGACCAGGCAGTACAGAGCGCTCTGTGGCTTATATAAAAAAGTAAACAACGCGCGCACTGGGAGAAAATTCCGAATCGAAGGCAAATGGCACACACTTTTCGATTCTACAGAGGGGGCGGGGCGGGGGGGGGGGGAGGGTGTGAGAGGGACCACTAAAGCCTTGACGACTCGGAGCTGTTCTCTCGCGCGCGTCAAAAGCCTCGACGCGTTCCGCGCGCATATAGCTATACGTGTAATATAAACTCCCCTCTCGAGTCTCATTTATGAGCGTAAAGCGGAGGATCTTTACGATGCACGAGCACGTATCCGCTTTCTCAGCTCCAGCTTCCCACTCGCGGTTAAATACTTGTGCATCGCCGATGCGACGCTCTTCAAGTTTATTTCCAAAGGAGCCTCTAACGAGCCTCTTGCGCGCGCTGCGAACCGGCTCTCGCACCTTCGCCGGCAGAGTCTTTAAATTTTCAGAGACTGCGAGCCCGAGTTGCCGGAGTGTACACGGAGGTGGGGGGAGGAGGTGGTGTAGAGGAGAAGAACGGGTCAACACGATTTCACATGCAGATTGACTTTTTACGAGAGGGCACGCGCTCGCTTTACGGCCACTTCTCGTTTTGGCGAACGTGAGGATGCTTATTAGCGGATCATTATGCCTTGATGGATTTTGTCGGAAGCTCGCTCTTCCTCTGCTCTCGCGCTCGCTCTCTCTCTCTCTCTCTTCGCGTATATAGACTGCGCCAAGCGAGAGGATCAATAAAAATTTGTTGCAGCCTACGCGAGTTGCTACTGTATACACGTATACACACGGGCGCGCGTGTAATCTATCGGCTGTACCGAGATTTCATAAAAAGGGGCCGACGTCGTGAAGCTTCGATGCCCTCATTAAGCCGCGTACAAAGAGCGAGTTCGCGCGCGCGCGCAGCTTAAATCACGACGGGGCGGCAGCGGGGCGCGGGAGAAAACGAGAGAAAATCAGAAAAGAGAGAGAGAGCGCTAGGTGCAGCGCACGCGGTGTCTTGGGTTACGAGAGTAGTTCTTGAATTGCTCGTAGCCTTTTGTATCGTCGCCTCTAAAGCCCGAAGTATCGGCTTTCTCGTTTCCTTACATGTCTCTCTCGCTCGCTCTCGCGCGCCGCCTATGTGTCCGCGCCTCTGCGCGCGTTATCAATATTCCGTCTCCATCCGCTTCGTCGTCTCGTCTTAAAGAAAAGCTTTGCGCGCGCACAGCTCGTATTCTTCCCATTCCGGCTCTGATTTCGTCGTAAATGCGGGGTCGGCACCGCTCGCAAAACCGATCGATAATCTAATGAATTTTCCAAGCATAGCATAGCGCCCGACGAGAGAGACCCCCGATTAGATGGCCGCGCGAAGAAGAGTCGTCGTCTCCCCCCCCCCCCTCCCCGTATAAGAGCGGATAATGCAAGGAGCCGGGCAGCGCACCGGAGCGGTCCGAGTCGTCTCTATAGCCTCGAGACACGTTATTCAATTACGCGGAGGAGAGGAATCTCCCCCGTCCATCGCCGCCGCCGCCGCCGCCGCTACTGCGTCCTTCGGGATCATCTGCAGACTACTGCGCGTATTCGCCCAAAGAAATCGGGGGGTGGACAAAAACAAAGCCTTTCTCTCGGCGGAGAGTTTCTCCCGATACAAACGCCATCGCGGATACGTGTCTGCAGCTATATACGTGTGTGTGCGCGTGTGGAGTGTGTAGCTGGAGAGTAGCTCGAGGAGGATGTCGGGGGGATCGCCTTGCGCTGAAGAGGAAATATGGATCGCCGAGGGATTTCGTTGATACCGGAGGATTCCACTGGATGTCTACTATTGAGATTTTAATTGTTGGATTCGAGAGGATATAATGCTCGCTCGTGTCTCGCTCGAGAGATCGCAGCTATTGCCTTAGCCGCGCGTATCGTATCGAGGTGAAATCAAGCTCTGTTCATTTTTAATCAGAGCTTTACCTTCGTTTTAGCTTTCTGCGTACTCGCCGACCGCATATTCAAGTGACCGCATATTCTTGTAAGAAGGAGCCGACGAGCTTAGACTCGCTGTTTATCAACCAGAGTACAATATTCTCTCGGCGCGTCTCTCAGCAGTTAGATTAAACGGAACGGAATTTTCCGGCTCGATGAATGAAGGGTCCCAGGCATCGGATTAATTCGCCGCTCGAGCCCATTAAACGCGCATCTTAATCAAGTGCCGCGTATCGGTCGTGTCTTATATACGTATAGACTGCTGCAAATCACACCAGCGCAACGCAGTATAAGAATCGAGCGCGGGCGAGAGATGTATACAGTATATAGACGAACTGCAGGAGCTGCACGCACAACATATATACATCCCACTCGTCCCGCGAGAGTTTGCATTCGCACTTGGAGTGCTATTGCTTTTAAGTTGGCGAACAGCTCCTCCTCCCCCCAACCCTTCTTCTCCTCCTGCTGCTCCTCCTTGCTATGGGGTATAGCCATCCGCGCGAAGCCTCCTCCTGACGGACTCTCGAGCTCCATCTCTCTCTCTCTCTCTCTCTCTCTCTCTCTCTCCTCGCAGCTACTTCAACTTACCCAGCGCGAAGGGGCCCCGTTTCCGTGTAATCTCGAGGTAACTCGAGGACGGCACGTCGCCAGCTCCCGGGCTAAGCGAGGACAGACGCACTACCCGAGAGCACTTGCAACTCGAGGGGAATCTCGTCTATATCTAAGCAATATATGTCTATGTGTACCTACACGTCTGGCCTACTGCACATAGCTGTCTAGAGAGGCATGTGTAATGGGCCAGGCTTCAAGGAGGATTACAAGATGCCCCCCACCCCGCTCCTCTCCCTCGCCAGCTCGCGCGCATTGCGTTATACGGCCGATGATTGACAATTACGTTCGAACTACTAGACCGGAGCTTGTCGATGAAACCCATAAATTCATTGATATCGTCCCCGCGATTTTCCGCGCAATGTAAGTTTCCGCTAATGCCATCAGACGACTCTTTAAGCTGCTATAATCACGAGACTAAAATTCAAGCTCGCGCAACCCACCCCCCCCCCTCCCTTCAGTAGTACATTATGTACCCCGAGAAGATGAGAGAGAGAGAGAGAGAGAGGGCGAGCCGCACTTGAGAAATGCTATAACGAGTTAACCACTGCAGCGCAGTTAGCGATGCGCGTTATGAGGTAAGAAGATTTCATCATTCGCGGAGCCGTCGTCGCCGCCGCCGCCTCCGAGCCGCTTGAGCATTAGCGGAAAGCTATATACCCGGGATATATACGCCGCACCGAATCCAAATATAAATTTCATTTCTCTCACCGCGCGCGGCCTTTTCCCCATCCAAATTAGTTTTTTATAACTCCGGAGACGAGAGCGCTGCTGCGCCTTGGCGGCATCGAGGAGGAAGAAGAAAAAAAATACACGAAAGCATACTCACGTTTGTCGTCGGGCGCGCGCACGCGCGGCGTTGCGGACAACGCGAACTCGAGGCGACTTCGTTTTTCGAAAGAGCGTCACTTGGATCTCTCTAAGCAAATCTTCTTCTTCTTCTTCGTATTTTTCGCAGTGGGCTATCTGCGTATTATATACAGAAGACTCGCAACCTTCGCGGAAGCTTTTCCCGCATATATACGTGTATAAGATTGCGAGCTTGCTCGGAGAGCTTTTGAAAACGTAATCGTCTTATTTGACTTTTAAAAACACGCGCCACGCCCGCGGTGTCCGCAGTTGTATGGGTGTCTTCTGCGAGTTGGAGAAGCGCGCGGGCGTGTCCTGACTGATTTTTTGTTGAGGGGTGGTTTTTATTCGGTCGATTTTGCGGGAGAGAGGACGACCGATTTCCGCATCGACGCGGCGACCAACGTCAACATGTTCGTTCGTGGAAAATACATGATTTTAGCGGAAATGAAATATTGTTTCATTTGTAGGTTTAATGTACGACGAAGTCACAGAGTACGATCTCCATGACAACTTTGTTCTTTTCTTTGGACTCGCACATTAATCACGAAAATCTTTGAATGAACCGTTCAGTGTCATCTTCGCGATTGCGTTAATCTCGCAGAGACTCGCCTTTATCGCTTCTAACGTTGCGGTCGTTACTTTAGAGCATTGGGATCTCATATATGCGAATGCGATTTCGAGCGCTTGAAACGTAGGCGAGCAATCAGTGCGCGAGCATCGGGGGGTTCGCGCGGGATAAAGCTCAAGTAAAATAATTGTCGAATGCGCGCTTTCACGGCAAGAGCACAAGCGAAAGAGGTGAAAAATAGCAAACTCAAATGAACGGGACGCGGAGCGAGCGAGCGAGCGGAGCAACTCAACGAATTGTTGCGTAATGAGCCGCGAACAACGCCGGCAAAGGCTCTCCGCTTTGTATAATTACGCTCATTCACATTAGTGGCCCCGGGGCCGTAGTTCCGTGTGTGTGTGCACACTAGTCGTCGGCGGGGCGCGCAAATATTTGCGCATTCACGCGGACTCTCCGCGGACGACTGCAATGACGAGGCAATCGCCGCGGAAAATTCGGGCTGTATCTTGGCTCGCGCGCGCGCAGCTCGTCGCTTTGCAGCGCGAGTATAAAGCTCTCTCTCTCTCTCTCTCTCGCGATTCGAGAAAAGGTAAAAGTCGCTAATGGCTTCTTGATTTCCACTCGCTCGCCGCGGCGCGGCAATGCAATTTCGAATCCCAGGGCAGCGAGGCGAAATCATCCTAAACCATTGCGAACAGCGGAGCGAGAGAGAGAGAGAGAGAGAGAGAGAGAGAGAGAGAGAGAGAGAGAGTCGTACGTAACGCGAATCCGAAATCGACTGTGGAGCGAGGGGTATAGCGACAGGCCCGATTATTGTTCGCGTGTGTATCCGATTATACGGCATAATTAGTGCCGGAGATAGGATTCTCGGGACGCGGGAGGGTAATACCCGGCATTGTATCAAACGGAACGGAACGGTAGCGACGGGCCAATGCGAGAGAGAGAGAGAGAGAGAGAGAGAGAGAAGCAGCATCTCGAACGCCCGCACACACCTAGCAAGCCCCAACACGTCGTATTACTCGCGGCGGGCACTGACAAATGAAGCACGCGCGCACGGATGCGATGAGACTCTCTGTGTCTCCCTGAGAAATGCGCTTGTGACCCGATGATTCTGCTTCGCTTGCCGCTAGACAGCGCGCGCTAGAACTTCTTTGGGAAGCAGGAGGGACGAGGGGGGGGATATGCCGTTTTTCCATTGGGGAAACCTTTGCCAGAGATGGAGTTGGAAACTAATCGCGCTTCCAGCTGCAGCCACATATATACTGTACTCGTGTAATCCCGGAGGCGAGCGAATTGTAAAATCGAGTGTAACGCACGCGATAAAATTCATCGAATCAAATTCGAAATGCTAAGCAGCTTCGTTACGCTGAAAATTTTTAATGCGCGTCGCCTGGAGCGAGGATTTTACGATGTCATTTTTGCATGCGGTCATCGTAACAATTCGATCCGTAAGAATCGTAACGTATCTATATGGTCGGTTCGAGAACAAAATCGACGCAACGCAATTCGTTTGTTGCAAAGAGTCGACAAACGTAACAGCAGCAGCGGTGAGCTCGAGCTGTCGCAGAGCGCAAACATATACCGCGTACATTGAGTTTAATTCAGCAAAGGTTTGACGGTCACAGCAAGTACTGAAATATTCACGAAGCAACTCGAGTCGTTGCATAAATGCATAGGAAAGCGACGGCGGCGGCGGCGGCGGCGGCTACGGCACTAAAACGAGCGCGCGCGCGCGCGCTAGCGCCGCATCTTCGCGAGCCATTATTCGCGAGCGATTTTTTTCATATCTCATACACATGCCCGGCCTCTCTATATACGTATACCCGCGTAAACGTATATAAAGCATACGTAGGCGCGTTATGCAGGCAGTGGTGTGTATAGACGGGAGCCGACTTACGTAAAAGGGGGTTTGGCCGCGGTTCGCGCGCGGCACTTTGCGGGCGCGCTCGATTTATTAAACATTGCGCAACAAGCGTAAAGGCTTTTCGTCCAGGGAAGAAGGAGGGCGGGGTTTAAGTACGCAGTTGCACAATCCACGTTCCGAAGCGTTCGGATGGATTTCTATCTCCGCGGTGTGGCGCATTGTCCGAGTGTCCGGCGCAGGCACACACACTGGCAGAGAAGACGCTGGCCACAGTCGTTTCGGGACCATTTGTTTTACAGTCCTCTCTAGCTCGGCTCGCTCCTTCTTCTCCCCCCGCCGCGCGGCGCCGGCCCCCGGACCGCATAATTGAATCGGACGAGCATAAAAGCCACCGCCGATCGATTCGCCTCTCCGTTGACACGTGTTTTACACTGCAGGCTCTCTCGCGCGCGCGCGCGCTCGCCCGCTCTCTAAATGCCTCCTATCTTCTTCGTTCGTTGCGACGAGAGATAGCCGCAGAGGGAGAGCCAGAGCGAGAGAGAGGGAGCTTAATGTAATTACGACTCTGCGGGATACGCTCGCTCGTCAACTGATTCGTCCAACGACTCTGCGAGTGACGTTAAATTTTCACTGGACGAATACTTATTTTTACGCCGGAGCTTATATTATTTAATTAGCCGCGCAGCTGTAGCCCCAATAAATTTTATGCCTCAATTTTACGCTGCCTAATAATCATTTGCGAAATTATAGCCGCGAAGTTGATTGCCGAGTTTCGTTTATATACCGTCAGCAGGACATACGCAGAGAGCGAGCGCGCGCGAGAGAGAGAGAGAGAGAGAGAGAGACATACGCGCGCAGCAGTAGCCCCCGCAGCACAAGCGTTGTAATGGATATGTAGCTACAACGCATAGGGCCGTTTTATTAATCGACAATTCCGAGCGTATGCATATGTATGTATATTTAGGTTCTCCCTGCAGCGCACTCCATCCCCGAAAGCCTCGCGCGCGATTAATCGAGCGAGGCGCGCCGTCGCGCGAAAGGCTTAAAAACAGTGCGCAAAAACGGATTTGATATTGCCGAGATATTAACGCGCGAAAGTACGGAGACAACCTCCGACGGCAATTGTGTACATCCGCACAGGGCGCCGAAGAACTGTATACCGGAGGAACTGCGGCGCGCGCGCGGTTCGCATGGCCAAAAACTCAATTAGTCCCTGGCTCGCTGGGCGAATATTGCCGGTGGAGCCAATTTGAAAATTCAGTTCTCCACGCTGGGGGGAGGGGGGGGGGGAGCGCGCAAGTACGTCCCATATCCCGGGAGCCGTCGCTGCTGCTCTCCTCGTAGAATCGAAATGGAAGGACGGAGAGAGCAAGAGAGTGAGAGAGAGAAGCGCCGTCCCATTTGGGCAAACGGATTGCGCGCGAGCCACGGCGACGACATCATAACGGGCCGCGGATGAGCTGTGCTCGGACGCCCCGCGCGAGTTTATCGCCACGGCTGCGCGCGCGGAATCCACAATTTCTATCACCCTCTAGCCTCCCCCTCTAGCCTCTCTCGCTCTCTCTCTCTCTCTCTCTCTCTCTCTTCGGCTTCTGCCCCTCTCCTGCTCTCCCTCTTGCTACCCCTTTATACGAGCTCGTAAAGCGCGAGTGCAGCTGCTGCACCAGGAAAGCTCCCAATGTCTGTCGCTCTCTCTCTCTCTCTCTCTCTCTCTCTCTCTCTCTCTCTCACTCTGCGTGTGTGTTTGGAAAGTCCGCGAGATGTGTGCGCGATGTGTGCGCTTGGATGGATGGAAAACTCGAGTGAGTTTTCGCCGCTCTTATTCAGGGGGGGGGGGAGGGGAGCTTTGTTTCATAAGTGGATTCGGATTCTTGGATCGCGCGGGGCCGGCGGGCGAGATGATTAGGGATTGCGCCGATTGCACGAGGATTTCTTCGACTGAAGCTCTTGTACGCGGGCGAGAGATGGGAAAAGATCGACGCTTTTCAAATCGAGGGGATTGCCCACTATCTTGCGGTTTTTCTCAACGGCTTTTCCACGATTTCTCATTTATTTCACGTGCTATTGACCTGCTCGCTTGAAACCCGTAATTCTAGCCTATTCCAATTCGTCGCGGCCTTTCGTAATGACGAAGGGTCTACTAAGCGGAAGGCCCTTGCTCTTAACGCGTAAGATAAAGAGACGTCATTTATGGACTTTATTAATTTTGGGTAAATCAGAAAGAAAAACAACATGTAATTCGCATTTATTCTGTCGAAGGCCAATTTTTATCTAATTGTACACATATAGGAAATTAAAAAAAAGGATCATCAATTGGTTATAAGATAATATATTTTTTTCTGTATGAAGACACTGCAATGTGCTTTTTTGGTACTTTTACTTCGGATATGGACAAAAATCATATTTGCACCACGGGAATAAAACTTGAACTCCCCTGAACTCGTGTTTGCAAGCCTCGCCTTCGGTTCGGGTGTCAATTTACACGAGGTCTGAACTATTCGAACATTTTTATTCCTATATAGCTGCATATCATATATTGCACTAAAATATATGCATTCCAAAACTTTTTGACAAAATTTCAACTTCAATATCTTTCAAATTTATCGATTTCTAACGATATAGCGCGAAAACGTGATATGAGATTATCAAGATTTCAAATAAATTTAAATCTTTTGCATTTATGGATAAAAGAGAAGAGGCATTGTTTAATTTTAAATTTTTTAAACAATTTTTCATTGAAATATTTTTCGTAGAATAGTTATCCGTATACCTCAACGCAATAGTAAACAGTACTTAATCGTTTGGTTGCCAAGTACAGTAAAAAATAATTTTTTTTTTTTTTTAACCCCGACTTCAGCCAACCGACGAGACAGACGCTGTCATTTTTTTTTCAAAAGAAAAAAAAGACGCCAAGCGCGTATACACACAGCCATCGGATTTCTCAAAATTTAAAATATTCCTCACCTCGAGCCGCGGCAACCGATAAATTATGAATCCGACGCGAGAGAAAACCATGTTGTTCGTGGAACCGGATCTTTCTCTCTTTCTCTCTCACTCACGGATCATCCCTCAGCGCCCATCCAGAATATACAGACAAGCACGTAGGCCAGTAGCAGTAGCGGCAGCAGCAGCAGCAGCAGCGCCAAGAGTTAATCCGAGTCGAGAGGCTCGAGGAATTTGCTTGGCAATTCTCTCACTCTCCAGCTCCCACTCGTCGTCCTGCCCACCTCAGCAACATCCGACATCGAAGGTGAAACGTAGAAATTCACCGCCACCGAGGGATAACCCATTCTCATCACGAACTTGGCCGACTCGGAGTATATACCGACGAAAGAAAAAGAGAGGCGAGCCGAGCTGAAGATGAAGAAAGACGAAAGAAGATGAAAGAGAGACGAGGGAAGGAGAGACGGCCATAGAGCGAGGAGCGAGAAAATATCTGCGCATTATTGATTATCGCGGCGACGAGTGTCTCGGGAAGGAGAAGCACAAAAAAAAACAATTATCATTTTAATCGAGAGAATAAGGCGCAGGCCTGCGTCGTGTAGCGCACAAACGCGTCGAGGGGGAGACGATACGGCCGCCTCTCATCCTCTCCCTCTCTCTCTCTTTCTCGAAAAGACGCGACGTTCGGGCTTAGCCCTGTCAGGCGTCGAAGCCCGCAATTACGAGAGAGATGAGCCAACAGTTGTAGACGCGAACGCGCGTATACGCCTCGTGTAAACGCGAAAGCCATATACGATCCGTGCGGAAGGCTGAACAGCAGCAGCAGCGCAGCTGCTCACCGTTACAGCGCGTCGATGTTGCAGCGCCGCGTATAATGCGAAAATTTGAATAAGAGCCCGTCAAGCCCGCGCAGTTTTCGGGCCCCGTTCAGAGTGACAGGTCATTTTCCGGAGCGCAGCCTCCCAAAGCCGCTTTATCCTTTCGACGCGCGCGCTCCTGCGTACGCGTCTTTTCTCCGCAACACTAGCGTCTCTCTCTCTCCGCTCTTTTCCTCTTCTCGACGTGCCGGGGCAAAAGTCTCTCGAGGCGCGGCACACGTGTCGATGTAAGTTCGATGCGCCGATATTCCTAATTCCGCAGCGCTCGCGAGTCTCTCCTTCTCCCTCTCTCTCTCTCTCTGCCCTCGCGAAATCACTTGGAATTCCCATAGCCATTTTTTTCCTGGCTCACGCGCGCACGCCCGAATTTTCATGTAAATGTTAAATTATTGAAATCAGCGGAAGCGCGCGCGCGCGCGTTGCAGAAAATTTCATGCATACTTTTAATGTAAACGAGCGTAATTTTGATACTTAATTAATGCACATTGACTTTAATCAAAATTCATGCGCGCGCGCACGGATAAAATTTGCCTCCAGCGCGCGTTTCGCCCCTAATGATTGATAAAATTAAATAAAATACCTCGCGCGAGCGATTTCCCAACTATAGTTGGCGTTAAATTTAAAATACGCTCCTCTGCGATTGCGGAGCGCAGTGTATATACGAATGCGTATATACGCATACGCGCGCGCATCGGGAAAGAATATTCGTTTCCAGCGCAAATTGGACGAAAATTCAAGCAGAAATTTTTCACGGCAGTGTGTATAGTGCTTTACAAGATTTTCCTTACTCTTTTTTTCTTTACCCGCCCCCCGTGATCTGTCCCGTGTATTCGATTATTTAACGCAACATCTCTCATCCGAGCTAAGTTTAGCGCGAGCAGCAGCAGCAGCAGCAGCAGCAGCAGCAACTTTTTCCATTCTCGGATCGTAAATATCAAGCGCGAGCTCGTACTTTTTTTGAAAGTAGAGCTTGGAGGGTGGAAAAGATGAAAGTTCCATCCGGCGAAAGTTTTGAGCTATGGATGAAGCGTCGGCGTAGCGCGCGAGAGAGGAGTCCGGGGATGGGAGGGCGGGGGGGAGGGAAGGTAAACTTGATTTAATTAGACAAACATCGAGGCAAGTCAGCCGGAAGTTGCCGCGTTCTCGCGAGCTTAATGAGCTGATGGAGTTAATCAGCTAGGAGAGTGTGTACAGGCACCGCGCCGCGCTGTTATGTGCGCCCCATCGTCGAACAAGCGTTTTCCGCGCAGGAAAAATCCTTTTGCCCCGCGCGCACGACCTTTCCATTAGCGCGCGCTTTTGGACATGAATATTCAAAACCTGCGTGGAAGAGAAAAATATTTTGATTTCCCGCTCGAGTTGAATCCTAGGGAAAATTATAGAGACGAGAGAGAGAGAGAGAGCTCGAAATTCGCTGTGTACGTTACGTACTCTCGACAGATAAATTGTAATTTTCCACTGCAGCGAGGATATAGAGGGAGCAAAGCCCATCCTCGTCAGCAGTCAGCAGCTGATCCCTCGTCCTACTGGAGACACTGCTCGACGAGCCGAAAACAGCAACTCTCCTCGTTCTCCGACTTTCTCTCTCTTACTCGCTCTCTCTCTCTCTCTCTCTCTCTCTCTCTCTCTCTCTCTCTTCTCTCTCTTTTGCTTGCTTCACGTCTTTCACGAGGCACCTATATACAGCTCGAGCGAAAGGAGTTAATAAAGCAGACTGACGTTTTGAAAAATTCATCGCTCTCTCGCTCCTTGGCTGTTGCCACGAACGAAGAAAAATAGCCTTCGGCCCGTGGAAATTTTCGCAGACAAATTTCCCGACGTCTATGTAGACTGCCGGAGTGTTGAGGCAGGGTATAGCTAGCCGCAGACCCTATATAGCCGCGTATATAAATTTCTTCCGAGCTCGCACGTAATATCGGTGTGCGTATAGGCTAGAGCCGTGCGCGCGCGCGCGAGAGAGAGAGAGAGAGCGGTAAATATTGCGCGCTTGAAACTCACTGCTACTCCTCTCTCTCTCTCTCTCTCTCTCCTCGTAGACGTAATAAAGCTGCACGCACGTCCGTTGTTATGGTAACTTTGCGGCCGGCATAGCGAGAACTTTCAAAATTATTCGCGATTTGGGATAAAAGGGAATTTGATCCGCGGGGCTGAAATTTCGAATTCGCCGCCGCCGCCGCCGCGGCCTCTCCCGGGTATAATTCCGGGAGAAAATGTTGTGTACGTATTTTCCGCGAACGAGGGACGTGACCTACAAATCGCATTACCCCGTACCCGTATCCTCTCTCTCTCTCTCTCTCTCTATCTCACTCTCGCTGAAATCTCGTAGTTGATTAAAAAATGTCCTCGTCTCTCCTCGTTTCTTCAATGAAATTGCAATCTCTCAGGGATTCGCGCCGAAGAAGGATGAAAGTTTTAATTGGATGGCGCAGACTTCTAGCGAAATTCATCGGCAAGCGAGAGTTCGATCATTGCGCTTCCACTTACATCTTGTACGTATATAGCTGCGATGTAACGCGTACGCTTGTGTATACACATTGATTGTAGAAAAATAATAGACTATGAGAAAAAAAGTCAGGATTTGCGTCGAATATTGTTGTCTGGCTCGAAATAAGATTGCTACAGTTATAGGATCGAACACCCGAAAAATGGCATTGCAATGTACCGCAAGTAAACAAGCGGCATGAACTTTTCGCTATATCTTTTGTCGTTCGCATTTTTCGTTAACAGTTAGAGACGCCGACGTAAGTGAAAAGAGTTCGTCGTCGCGCCAACTTTTACAATTTCGAACGGTCGATTGCGTTGAACGAGTAGAGTGTGCGTAATTAAAATTCGTTGTGTATACCGCAGCTTACAGGTGGAACGTGGAAGGAAGAGAGAGGGGGAAGATTATGTTATGCAGTTTAATATTCGTGCGCAGCAGGCGTCGCGTCGGCGGCTTTTATCCTCGTAAAACAAATTGAAGACTAAGTGGAGCGAATGATACCCGAATCAAATATGAATCTGATTTAGCCTGATAAATTTTTCTCAAGAGAAAGAGAGTGGGGGATCTCTCACTCTATTTTCCTCGTTTATAATATTCTTACCCCCCCCCCCTCCTTTCCGGCGCTCGGGGAAAAAAAAGAGGGAGTAAGAAAAATCATTGGTTCTTATCAGCATTCTCTTACCTATTTATTCTCTCTGCTCTAAAAAAAATACCTTATCACCATTATTTCATCTGATGCCTTCCGCCCTCGCCTCCCCCTCCTAGGCTCCAGTGGGCGATGCAATCGAGAGAGGGAGGTAGAGAGCGAGAGAGAGGGGGGGCTGCCTCAGAGCAAGCGAGCTTTTTAAAAGACTTTAGTGAATATTGAGTAACTGAAAGGATTTTCCAGCCCTCGCGCGCGGCAAAGTGCCTCGAGTCGAAGGAGAGAGGGCAATTTTTTCCTTTTCCATTTTTCATGTGAAATTTATTCTAAGCGCCGATTCATACTACCGAGTTTCTGCTTTTATTTCTTGAGATGTACTCCGGGACTGAGTCTCCCTCGTTCGCTCTCTCTCTCTCTCTCGCCTCTTATCTATATGAAGCTAAGGTGGGGCAAAAACGTTTTAAGGCTGTTTACGCAAGTTTGTGTATACGCATATTTCTCGAGTTTATCGCGCGCCATTGCAAAGCCGGATTTTTCCGGTCTTCCCCACCCCCGGGAAGATCGACTCGGGAACAACCTTTTCGGAAATCCAAACTGACTTGAAAATGCAGTGCGAAACAATAAAGATACATCTATCAGCAGTCGCGCACGTGCCGAGAGGAAGGTAACAAAGGGTCACACAAAAGGGAAGCGGAGCATTCTACGTATTCCAATAGGAGATACATCCTCGGCTCGATGAAGACGCGCTCGAGTAAAAGCGAAAGGCGAGCTTTGTCTAATAAAATGGCAATCACGTCGCTACTGCCTCTCTCTCCCTCTCTCACTCTCTTTGTCTCTCTCTCTCTCTCTCTCTCTCTCTCTCCTTCTTCGAAATCTATACCGGGAACTGTACTAGGTCGTATATAATGAAAAGCAGAGGCAGTCGAAGAGGAAAGGAAGAAATTGCAGCGGCGCAAAAGCGACTGCTTAGAAATAAAGAGAGACAACTGCAGTCGCGTGGGCCGCCTCGAGTTTGCTTAGACGCGTCTCTGCGCGCGTATATCTAAACGTATATCGATGGTTTATCGCAAGCAATCTTTTCGCTTCGCGCGTAATTAATGGCCGCGATTCGAGCGGCGCCAGTGGAGCAGACTAAATAATTCAGTGCACTTGGCCGCAGACGTCCGCGTCTCTCATGTAGTGGCTCGCGAAACTTTAGAAAAATATTCATTCGCGTCAGGACATTATTTCTCTTGTCACCGAAGTCGCGGAATTTCCTTCTCGTCGACGACGAGAATATAGCATTGTAATAGTCGTCGCTATACGACCGAGATCGATTGGAAACTTCTTCCTCGTAATTTTATTTACGCGGACGCATGCATATCACACTTATAAGTACGTCTCTCGGAGAGGATGCCAAGTTTTTTGCTCCTCCTGCTCTCTTTATCTCTCTCGCGAGTTTGATAAATTATAATTGCCCGTGTAGCGCAACAACTAGCGCTTTCCCTAAGACCACGAACAAGAAGAAGAAGAAGAAGAAGAAGAAGAAGGAGAAGAAGAAAAAGAAGAAGAAGGAAGGAAGGAAGAAACTTGATATTTCATTGTTAAGGCCGCGCCGTGCGCATCATTTTTTCGCCGAGTGCTCTCTACCACTACTACTGCCGCTGCTACTACTTCGACTACACGCACATAAATATGGGATCTGCTTCTGCGCGAGAGCGAATAATGGTGATAACGAGAAGAGCTTCGGGGAGAGAGAGAGAGAGAGCAAGCCAGCTTTTGCTTTCAGGTTGATTGAACAGTTTTAACTTGTACGTTTATTAGGATACACGCGGCGAAGTGCGCAGCGTACTTTCTTTTGATTTAACGACTATTGCTATTTAGCTTGTATATATACGTAAACTTTCTTAGTTATTCTTTTAACGAGGCTATACGCTCAATTAAGCCATCGAGGAGGGAGAAAAAAAAACGATGAAAAGGGGGGAAGGGGTAGAGAAAGACACTTGTTTAACAATCGATATAACGATACGCTGCAACGACTCGCGCAATAAAGCGACCGTAGCGAGAGAGTTCCGAAAGAAAAAGATACACTTCGCGACGAGTTTCCGCGCACTTTGATATCCGCGGGCAATCGCGAAGGTAGGATAATTTATATCGGCTCTTCGGCTGTAGCACCTCTATATATATATATATATACACGTATACGTATAGGGTTTATACACTTGCAACAAGTTATTCTCCCTATCTCGCGCGTGCCTTTCTCTCTCTCCTCTCTCTCCCTCTTTCCATACCGCTTGGGGCTGTCGCGCGCGGGCGCGCGACGACCTCGACGCCGAATCGAAATGCATAAAATTTGCAAAGCCCAGGGAAGAGACAGAGAGAGAAAGTATTATATATGAGCGTCCGTTTTTAAGGATAAATTTCTCAGGACTTAATTTTAAAATATCCCCGGTAAGTAGGAGCGGTGGTGCTCTAAAACGTTTCTCCTAGCAGCGCCTCGGAAAAATCTCGGCCGAGTGCCTCAATTAACCCCCTCCCCCCTCCCCCGCCCTCCCACCTCCCTTTGCCAAGCTAGCTGCTCTCTTATACGCAGTCGTCGCGTAAAAGGCTCTTGCCCTTTTTACGTTTGCCTTTTACGCTCCGCCCCTGAATTTCTCATTCGTTTGCCAAGCTCCGCTTCTTCTTATTCTTCTTCTTTGTTCGGAGAGCGAGCGATAGAGAGAGAGAGAGAGAGCGAGAGAGAGAGAGAGAGAGACTCGCGTTAACGGGCGCTGCACTTTGTGCCTTGATTGCGCATCGATGTCTTGGGACGCGCGGCGTATGAATTTTTTTCCTTTCACGAGGCCGGAGACGCGTACACCAGCAAGTGTATAGCGTACGGCGTTGTCTCTTATTACGCAGTAGTCCCGGAAAAATATTTGCGCGATAAAATTTAAGAGCGCGCGGGAGGAGGCAGAGCGAGGTTGGGGGAGGGGGAGGAAGGGGGGAACGAATTCAGCCTCGGGATTCAAGCCTGAGAAATAAAGCGCAGTAATATCAGGCCACGCGGAATAAAAATCTGAGGAAAGTTTCGATTTACGAGCGACCCTCCGTCTTCCGCAAACGTGGATTTATCGCGACACTGGCCGACGGTCATTTCTTCAAACGCAGATATATATAAGACACTAGACAGTAAACTGGACGCGGCCGTATAGGTATATGTATGCTTGCACATGCGAAAATGCCGAATTTTCGAGAGAGAGAGAGAGAGAGAGAGAGAGAGAGAGAGAGAGAGAGAGAGAGAGAGAGAGAATAGAGAGAACGAGATGACGCTCGGTCGAGTGACTTTAATTTATTTACAGGGTAATCGAGGTATCAGTATATACTGAAAGTCAAGAATGAAATTGTGCGCTGGGGAGCTGTAGATCGCACGAGTGCCGGGGGAGTGGAAATAATTGAACAATTTCCGCGCCGCAGAGCCGTCGCGTCGAGAGCGGCACCAGTTGATAACAATTATAGCCCCGGCTAGATTGAAAATTTGCTAAAATTCCGCCCGCGATCTTTCAAGGCTAAATGCAGTAGTCTCTCTAGTTTTTGTTTTCCAGGGAAAACTTTCGCGAAAAAACGTGTCGACGAAGCGAAGCCGCGTGCAATCTATCGAATCGATTTAACGAGTGCAAGGATTATAAATCAGCAGTTCTCTCTCTCTCTCTCTCTCTCTCTCTCTCTCCTTTTATTCTCAAGAGCCGCAGTGGATGGAAGTGGTGGCGGTGGGAGAGGGAGAGAGAGGTGGGGTGGTGGGGTGGTGGGGGGGGGGGGAGAGAAAACAGCCGAAAAAAAAGGAAAACTAAAAGGAAGAGAGAAAAGCTTGCACAATAAAAGCCAGAGCGGCATCGAGAGGACGAAAGGGCAGATGCATTTTACGACTGGTCGAGTGCTTGGCTCGACTCATTCTTTTTTTTCTCCTTCGAGCTCTCCGCAATGGTCGCTCGAGCTTTTCGCAGAATCCCCTACTCCTTCGATGATTCACTCGACACGAATTGTAATGATAAAAGCTACCGGATGAAAACACGGTTCGCGCATTTCGCCTCGCGGCCGCTTTGTCTTTCGAGTCACGGCGGCCCGGCAAAATACAAAGGACTAGCGAGTGCCTGCATCTCTCTCTGTCTGTGCGCGCAGGTGTCCGTCTATGTGAGCCTGCGCCGCAGTCCGTGTGTGCGCGCGTCTGTGTTACGTATGAAAGAAAAAATCGACTGGCGGCCACACGGGACGGACGACGAAAAAGCCTTTCAGCCACGCGAAAGCTCGGCTCTGTCTCTCTCTCTCTCTCTCTCTTGCGCGTTTCGTATAAAATTAATACCCGGCGAGTATTACACGGGATTACAGACGGGGTAATACGTTAAAATTTTGGAAAATCAAACAATGCCTAAATAATAAAAGCTCCGCTCTCGCGGATCGGTAATCGCATTTCACACGGCCGGAACAAAAAACAAGAGAGGAGGTGTGAGCCTCTGTTTCCTCGCAGAGCGGCCGGCGGTGGCAGTGGCGGCTGCCGCCGATTCACGGGTGAACAAC
This sequence comes from Philotrypesis tridentata, assembly GCA_018906965.1. Classification (NCBI taxonomy): domain Eukaryota; kingdom Metazoa; phylum Arthropoda; class Insecta; order Hymenoptera; family Pteromalidae; genus Philotrypesis; species Philotrypesis tridentata. The sequence goes on from JACCIB010000002.1 coordinate 5,131,849, forward strand.
TCCTCGTTTTTCGCGGCTTCTCGCCTCTACCCTCTCTCGCACGCTGCTTCGTCACGTTTCGGGACTGCGAACAAAAGTCACGAGCGCAGCGATGAATTACGTCCGCGTGTATACCCTAAATATCTCAGATAGAAAGAGAAAGAGGGAATGAGAGAGGGTTAGAAAAGGATTTTTCCCGTTTTTCGCTTTGCCGGCTGAATGTATATTTATTTGGGGATTTCGAGCGAAATTTTTCTCTCGACTCTATGTGTATACATCCCCTACGTATACACACCGACACTGCTATTGAATGCAAGAGTTGACTTTAAGCTCGATTAGATTCGTCGTCGGGCGGGTCTAGTACACGGTATAACTCGATTGCGATCGCAACTTCTCGACGCTGATTAATAATCGGAATTATTATACGTATCGGGACGGGAGAGGGCGACTGCAGCGGGCGACGTGCGGGAGAGTGAGGGAAATCGAGTTTCGAGTAACTTTCCCCGGCAAAAGCCGTAGACGCGGCGCTGCAACGCGCGCACATACACACACACACACACATGCGATAGCGAACGTTAAAATTTGAATTACCCTCAGCGACGGTAGTTTCGGCGATAAAATGTTTTGAATTTCAAAAACTCGACGGAAAACGAGCGGGACACATGCCCAGCTCACCGAAAAAAACCATTAAAAAAATGTCCGAAATTTTATTACCCAGCAGCCTCGGGGTGCTTATATCGACGACTTTACTGCCAATAAACTTGCTGGAGAGAGAGAGAGAGAGAGAGAGAGAGAGAGAGAGCGCGCGAGAGCGAGGTAGATTGAGAGAGAGAGAGAGAGGGAGTTGGGCGGTGAGGTGGAGGGGGTAAAAGGGTGGGGGTGGTCGGTGGACACTGCCAGCGCGTAAATCGTACATTTGCAAAGCCGACGTTTTTCGCGACCAGAGCTCATCGGACGACAATCGAGTTGGGCGCCAATCGTCGAGGACGACGAAGCTTTTTTTTTTTTTTAATTTACGCTGTTGGTCCCGGTTTTTCGGGGTTATAGAGCAGAGGAGCCTTTTAGGCTCTGCGAGAGATAAAAGCCAGCTGATGGGAAGAAGATTGACGGGAGGCCTTTTTTTAATTGCTTCGTAACGATGTGCTTTGAGGTATAGCCTCGGCGGCTCCTCTGAGCGCGCCAGCTTTCTTTCTCGTTAAAAGAGCTCCACTTTTAACGATTGCCATATACGCGCTTATTTTTGCGCAGAGATGCGAAAATTTTTTCCCATTCTCTCTCTCTCTCTCTCTCTCTCTCTCTCTCTCTCTCTCTCTCTCTCTCACTCTCTCGTCGCTCGTATTTATGGACGTAATCCAGCGTAAATTTCCGGCAAAGTAGCTTGTCGCAAAAATGTATATAACCTCGTAGCCAGTGTCAACAGCAGTTTTTCACTGGATAAACTTACTCTTTATAATAAGTCCTGCGCGACTACTGAGCGGATCGAGCCGATAATTTAGAGGATCGATTCGACTTTACGATCTCTCCGCCTGCCGCGCCTAATCCTCGCCACCGTATATACAGACCCTCCCCAAGAATGTTTATCGAATAAGCCGCACACACCGCGCGACGGTACGAATTCGATTAATAAAGAAACACGGCCGACGTTAACAAGAGAGATGGAAGACGAGATGGAGACTCGGCGACACTGATTATAAAAGTCGTTACGAGTTTTCGACTCGTTATTAACCCTCCTCTCTCTCTCTCTCGCTCCCTCGCGAGTTCCGTCTTTTTACGCAATCAACTCCATCCCCAAAGACGGAGCGAATTTTCTTTCCTTCTCTATTCCCGCGTTAATTATTGTCCGGAGAATTTTTTCGCATCAACCTCGATTCCTAACGAGAGAGAGAGAGAGAGAGAGAGAGAGAGAGAGAGAGAGAGAGAGAGAGAGAGAGAGAGAGCGAGAGCGAGAGAGAGAGAGACACCCAAGCCAATCAGAGAAGGAAGCGATGCGCTCATCGCGCCATTACAGCGGGCGCGCGCGCGTCAATATATATAATTTTTCTTTTATAGAGAAAGCGCGTCACGCAATTATTATTACGAACTCGTTTTATCGCGGATAAACTGAAATTCCCAGTAATAATGAACATCAGCGTTGTCGCTATGAATTTTATCGCTCATATTTCACCGGCGCGCGGATATTCAGGAAGCATCGGCTCTTTACGTTCGAGTAAATCAATGTATTATCGTTTCGGACTGTTTCTAGCTATCCGATGCATGCGCGCATGTCGCGTATTTATTTTATCAATTTCGAGAGAACACGTTTACGGTTAGCGCCGTTGCGCAAGACGATAAATCAGCGGAGAGCATTGTCTCGGTTGGGAAAAGGAAAGAGAGGAAAAAATTAAAAAAAATAAAGCAAGACAGCAGGAGAGAGAGAGAGAGACAGAGAAAAAAACATTACACCTCCGCGGCCGGACGTTTACGATCCGAAACGGGAAAATAAAAGGAGAAGAATCGTCCGAAGAAGCGTCATTCATTAGTCGCTGGATGGGAATACTTTCTTCTTCTTCTTCGTCTTCTTCTTCTTCTCAATTCTCTTCGCCGAGGCATGAAGAAGCAGCTCCTCCTGCTTTTGTGTTTGGAGGTTTCCGCTTACGGTAAGAGTAAAAATAATACGACGAGCGCTTGATATCGCAAGGGCGATAGCACTAATTTAAATGCCACACAGGGCAGAGTCTCTACGGCGGCAGCGAGGCTCCCGAGGGCGCCTATCCTTACCAGGCGGCTCTCCGTCTCAACTCCGAGTTCGTCTGCGGCGCCTCCATAATTAACAGGCACTGGCTCCTCACCGCGGCCCACTGCGTCAAAGTATTGTACGCCGAGCAACAGCATAATGCTCTCCCACTGTATACGCGGCTCTTTCTTGCGATATTATGCTCGACGAGGCTCAGTGATCTGCTCTCGTGTTTCAGACTGAAGAATCCGAGGAGGGCGAGGGTCCGGTTGGGCACCAACTGCCTCTCCGGCAGACGCGGCGAGGAATACCGAGTGGCTGAGGTCGTCGACCACGAGGATTATGTGAGTGAATAATTTCCGAATAACTATGTATCGACTCATAATTCAATGCTCTTATTCTTGTTTTTTCTGACAGGACGTTGACTACATACACGCCAACGACATCGGTCTCGTACGACTGCTCAAGGAGATCAACTTCACGACGACGATCCAGCCGGTCGAGCTCCCGAAGGGCCCTTACGAGAGTTACGAAGGGGCCACCGCGATTCTGAGTGGTTGGGGCAGGTTAGGGGTGCGTGTCGAATTTCGCGTATAAGCGTTCAATCAGCTGCTAACGCACGATTATTTGCCATACAGCCTAGGCGCAAAGTACCGGCGAAGCTTCAACACGTCAAGCTCAGGGTGATCCCTCTGGGTCAGTGCGCGGAGGAATGGGCTTTGGAGAGGAACCGCACCGTCACGAAGTCTCAGCTATGTACCATTGGAGCACTGGAGGAGCGCATGGTTACTCCCGTAAGTCAATTTTGAATTCGTCGAAATTTTTTTTTTTTTCGAGCTCGCTCAAAAACATAATAATCTGATTTCAACGACGGATCGCAGGGTGATTCCGGCGGTCCACTGGTCGTCAACGGAGTTCAAGTCGGAATCGTCTCCTTCGCATTCGACGGCCTGCCCGACGTTCACACTCGAGTTTCCCACTACCTTCCCTGGATCAACAGCTACGCAAACCTCTAGTCTCGAATGCATGCTCTAATACTGTTTGAATAGAGCGCGTGTGCGTATATACGTGTATCGATCACGAGTTATTCGCGAGGAGTACGGCAGTTTGTAAAATATTCGGTTTTTTTTTTATTAATAATTAAAGCACAACACTGAAAGTACACGTTGCGCTGGACTGAAATCCCGATGCAATAATACACGAATACCGTTGTTAATCATCTGCACAACTCACGCGCGCGTATGCGCGGCTTGTGAGCTCTTTGTGCGAAAAGTTAAAATGCACACGATGAAACCGACGGTTCGCATTCGACGCGAATCGGAGCAAAGGTTTAATGAAAAAAATTCGGGGGAAAAATTTAATTTGCCAACTCCCGCGCGCGCGGCGCGCACTCTTTGACAAGCGCGGGGCGCGCGCGCATGTATACATACATATGTATCCTCTGGTTGAATAACACTTAATTTCGAAAAGAAAAGCACTCCTGCCCCGCGGGGGAAACGAGCGCTCAATTACATTTGAAGCGCAAAAATTGTTGCTATACATGTATACGTGGGTAGGGGGGAAAAAATGCCATCCTTTTTCACCGCTAATGCTCAGCAGCAGCAGCAGCAGCAGCAGCAGTGGCTGTGGCGTGTGCAGCGCCAGGGAGAGAGAGAGAGAAAGCCAACGAATTCCGCGTCGATCAAATTCGATTTCATCGAATCAGCGCGAAATTCCTTGCGAAGGCACGGCAATCCTCGGCGAAATCGTTTTTCGCCCTGAAACTCGCAACTTCATCAATACGTCGGATTTCCGAAACAACGCCGCCGCTATGCTGCCTCTAAATCTTTCTCTCTCCCCCTCTCCCTCTCTCCCGCTCGCTCTGGGAAAAACTCGCGTCGAGGGCTGTTACGTTACTCCCTGTGAAAATTTGCCGCGGCTGTCGATTCTCCTTCTCTATATATACTATATATACGTGTATTGCGGCGCACTACTGTCGGCGCGCGCGCGCGCGCGCGAGTGTTTTCTCTACGAGGAAAAATGATGGAGTGACGGAGGCGCGTTTGCGGCTGAATCGAACTTGTTGATTGATGGCTAGTTCGATATGATAATTGGATTCTATCTCTCTCTCTTACTCTCTCTTTATTTTTCCCACGAAAAATTAGAGCAGCCTGGGAATATATTTTCTCGGGGCCAATTGCGGGCGCGCGATACGCTCGAAGAGCGAGAGAGAGAGAGAGAGAGGCCCTTAGCTCGGGAAGAATAGAAATGCAGGAGCTTCAAAGCAGGAAAAATAAAATAAACCCGCCCTCGGTGAAAACAGCAGCAGCAGCAGCAGCAGCAACAGTCAGCGCGCGCGTCCAATTACGCCGAGACAGACGGACGGGGCTTCTAATGGCCTCGCCTCTCGCCAAACTCTCTATCCCCCTTGCGCGCTTTACAACTTTACAACCTATAAAGCTCCGGCGTTTAGGTCAACCTGCTCCGTCTCGCGGAAAAGAGGGATTTTCAACGCAGACCCTTCTTTTTTCTCTCCTCCTCTTTCGCTCTCTCTCTCTCTCTCACCCTCACCCTTACCCCCTCCTCCCCCCTCTCTCTCGCTCCTTTTATGAATTGCATGCGAGATAAAAGAAGTCTCGTTTATTCTCGCATCGAATCAATTAGATTAATGGCTTCTAGTTTCCTCTACGAGCCCGACGACGCACGGACGTCCAGCTAAATACCATATTGGCTATGCGGTCTGCGCGTGTGGCTTGTGCGTGATTTGCCAATTGCTTTGCGGTTTCCAGCACACGTCATGCTTTTCAGATGGGAAAAGTGCAAAAGCCCTGTGCGTGTATACCGCGAGAGCCGCTCTCTCGGACTCCTCTGCCTCGAATGCAGCGGCGAGACAGGAAAATTACGTATTTTAAAAAATCCCTCGATTCGACGAGGGAAGAAAAAAATATCCTCGCGCAAGCTGCTCGACTAGACGAGATTAAGTTTTTCCCCGACTACGTTTTACCATAAACTTTCTCCCCCCCCCCCTCTCTCTCTCTCTCTCGTTGTTGCTTTTGCTTCCTGAGCTGCTCATTACAATAGCGATTTTCCTCTCTCGTATCGGTATAAACACTTAGCATAGACTTGCGTCCGGCGCGGCGAAGACGAGGGAAACAAGAAGAAAGACGCGTGCGCGCGCGCTCTCGCCGATAAATCAATGGAGTATGGTAATACGTCGATTTGAATAATTTAAATATGGATGAGAGAGTGTGGTGGGGGCGAAAGGGGGGGGGGAGGCGAAAAAAATGGCGCGAGGGACGACGAGAGTTTGAATCGGAATCTAATGAGGTGATGCGGGTCTCTTGCGGCTTCGCATGTCGGATTCGATTTTCCCGGAGATGGATGGAAGCTCCGGGGGAGAGGTTGGAAATTTTTTTTGCCGCCGCCCCCGCACCCCCTCAAAAAAAGAGACAGAGACAGATTCGTCGTTTATTTTTCTATGCCATTGCTTTTATTGTTATATTAATATTTTTCTTTTTTTCTTCCTTTTACAGGGGAGCAGTGTTGCGGTGCCTCGCACAGCTGAGTGCATTTGGAGGAGCGGCCGACGGTGTAGAACGCTTTGTTCGTCCTGCGCACCGTACAATTACTCACGGGTCACGTATTTATATGCGCGCCCGCGCGCGCGTAGCGTTTGTTCTTTCGTAATTAGATTTTTTGTCCGCGATTTTCGAGACAGAGAGAGAGAGAGGGTGGAAGCTCCGGCCAAGAAAAACAGGCGGGCGCGCGCTGCACCTCGGAGTAGCAGCAGCCTCGGAATGGACGGCGAAAAATTCCGTTTTCATGCCCCCGCGGTCATAGAGAGGGAAAAACAAATTTACCCAACGGCAGTTTCTTCATTCCTCGCGCTCGGACTAGTCGCGGCGGGGCGGCAATTGTTTTTTCGGCTCCGCGCTAATGTTTTCGAATAATTTCGAATAATTGCCTTGTCTCGCCGAGCGGATAAGCGACAATTGTGAACTGCTCTATCCCCGTCCCCTCCCCGCCCGCTCTATAAACAGCGTTGATATTCTAATCGCTCACCTGAATAAGCGCCCCATCGCCATCATCGCGGAGCCGTCATTATCGTTAATCTACTGATTCAACGTCGAGGGGTGGGGAAGTTTGTTAGGCCTCTGCCGAATAAAATTAACGGTCGGCTGTGTGTGTGTGTCTGTGTACGTGTGTGCGCGCGTGGCCCGGGCGGCAATTCGCCACTCTGCGTGCGCTCGATTCATTATAGATATATTTAGCGAGGGCGGGGAGGGGGGGGGGGGGAGGTTGATGGCCGCGACCGATCGAACGGATAAAAGTCAGGTTGTGGCCGCCTATGTTTTGCTCTCGCGATGATTCGACGCGACGCGTCAGTTCGTAAGCTCTCTGCCAATGTATATCGCTCGCGCGAGGACGTAAAATGACTGCTCCGCTCCATATAAAGAGGGTAGTTCCAACGATGCGGTAATGCGGCCGCCATTATGCGATATCTGCGCTCTCTCCTATTTCATCTCGAATATAGCTTCTCGTTATTGCTTGATTCATGCGCTTTCAGAAATAATTGATTCGTTAAAGTACAGCCGCGCTGTACTGCAGCGTTGCGCAGTGGTGGGAGGGAGAGAGAGAGAGTTATCCAGTTTGGTTTTTATCTTCTCTGCGGCTGATTATATGCGCTTTCGACTTCCGCACTGATAGATGTGGACAGTTTCGATCGATGATTTAATCTATAGATCCGCTGAGAAAAATTTCTACGAAAGATTATAGTGCAGCTCGTAAGTAGGAGCAATAATTCACTGAACTAACAGTAAGATCTAGAAATTTTTTTTTAGTTTCTTCAGTCAGTGGCTATACTTTACTGTACAGGGTTGTGTGTAACAATTACTAGATTCTTGTCTCAATATACTTTCATTACATAAAACATTTATACTATACTCCAGAAGTGAACTTCAGACTGCAAGTATCGGAGGCTGTAAAGTATCTTTATTTTTCACTCTAGGATGGAAAGTTATTATTACTCCTCCTCTCGTGAGTGTGATTTCCTGCTCAAGAGCGGAAAAGATCAACTTTACTCCCCCCAAAGTGCACTTGAGGAGCAGAAAAGACAAACAGAATATTCCACCTTTTTCACCCAGTGTTATGTATGGTACAGAGTTAAAGTCACCGCAATAACCATAAACATTTTTTGCTCTTTTGAGTTAACTAGGAAAGCTTGGATTGACATGCAAAATGCTGGAACCACCTGTATTTATTTCGGGCCAATTGTATTCTACGTACGTTTATGAATTCTTGAAAGAAAGTGAAAAATTAAAAATTAGCCGAACTCAGTGAATCAACAATGAATGTTAATTTGAGCCAATTTCTCTATCTTCTCCACGACAAAACATTATGCAAGCGATGTTGGTCAGATAAGAAAATCCATTGAACTCTCGCCTACTTGAATATTGTCGAGAGAAAGAGATTTCGGTGTATAAAAGCAGAGGTATGTAAATGATATGCAGAGCTATCGGAAGCTCCAACCTGTTAGTGACCATAAAGCGCCAGAGCGAGCTCTCTTTCTCTTTCTCACTCGGTTGAATCATAAGTTTCGCTACTCTCGCACATTCCCTAATTCCGGCGCGCTGTACATCGCGGCGGCGGCGCAGCACGAGACTCCGGTCGCTGGCTATATAGCGACCTTAGCGCTCTCTCTCTCTCTATCTTTCTCTCTCTCCTGTATGTGGCCCGAGGCGAGCCGTTCTAAATCAAGCCGGCCCCCACAGGATCCTTCTCTAATTGCTCGGCCTCCGCCGCCGAATTACTTAACCCGAAATTAGTTCTGGCCAAGGCAAAAAGAATGCCTACTACCACCTACCCGCTAGCTTTACCCTCTCGATTGCACTTGTCGAATTTTCCTTCGCTGGAATAATTCTTGAGGGTTAATGGATCAGGGTAATAGCTTCTCTCTCTTTCTCTCGCTCCCTCCTTCTCGCTGCGAACTAAGTATCTATAACGCGTGCGCCGATGCCTCATTGCTTTTCGACTTGCCGCGATGAATTAATTCACAATCGGCTCGGCTCTCTCTCTCTCTCGCTCTCTCTGTGAATTTTTTTTTTCTCTCGGGCGCGATCAATCGAAAGTTCAAGCGCTGCTGCACTCGCGTCGAATCAAGAGTTTATTGCATGCAGTGTGCCCGGTTCAAATTAGTCGAGGGTTCTCCTCTCTCTCTCTCTCTCTCTCTCTCTCTCCTCTCTCTCTCTCTCTCTCTATGTGTGTTTTCCGCATTTGTTTGTAAAGCATATTCGTTTATACGCGATACAGGAGGGATCTCTCTCTGTCTGTCTCTCTGTGCGTATATATGTAAACGCAATATTTCATGCACAAAACGATTTTCATTAGATGCAAAATTATTAACGCATCCGATCGCATTGATGCAAATACACATATTTGCGCTGGTTGCGTCAATATAGAGATAAATGGAATTTATTAACAACAAACACAGGTACTCAAATACTCGTGTGTAGGCGCGCATTTGCCGCGATTATAATTCCGGCACTGAAGCGCGCGTCTTTCATTTTTGCCGAAGAAACTCGATTTTCCACGAATAATGCGACGTCGACAATGGAGACGATCTGCTGAAAATTAGCTCTCGGGTCTCGCGTTTATTAGCATGAAACGTTCTTTCGTGCGTGTAGGAGGCGGCGGCGAGGCTCGGCACACGAGATACTTACTCTTTTTTTTTCTCGGCAAAAAGATGGAGACGCGCGAAATCAGGAGGCGAGACTCTATAAATAAGCGCGAGCGGAGCATATGTATCCCTCCGCGTGAAAATGAAGAAAGACGAGCCCGAGCGAGATATATCGGCTAATTTGAGTTTGAGAAAAGGAAAGGCGAGGAATGAAGAGCCTTTTCGGAATAATGAGGCGAATCTCGTAAAGTAGAGCTCGTCGTAGGTTATCGGTGTACAGCTCGAGTAGGGAGAGAGAGAGAGAGAGAGAGAGAGAGAGAGAGAGAGAGAGAGAGAGGAAAGTCGATTGCTCAGCTGGAGCTTTCATCGATCCCGCTCCTGCCGCATCTGATATAAACGCGAGACGAAGGAGGAGGAGGAGAAGGAGGAGGAGGAGGAGGGAAAACAGTAGTTCTGCAGTAGGTGGAGAGAGAGAGAGAGAGAGCTCGCGGGCGCGTATAAGTTGAGGCCGCGCGGCCGCGCATAAGTTGCTTACCTACGCCGAGCGAAAGAGAGAGAGAGAGAGCCTGGCGGAGGCTGAAATATGCGCGAGGATGGGAAATTTATGTGTAGCCACACCTGGTTAGCGCTTACACGCGGAATAGTCTCGTAAATTTCCATACGAGGCGCCGCCGCTACGCGAACGTTAAATCTCGACTGCAGCGCTACGCAGCCGAAAGCAAAAGGCGGAAAGCTAAGCTGAGAAAGAGAGAGAGAGAGAGAGAGAGAGAGAGAGAGAGAGAGAGAGGGAATATTGGCTATTACCCGGGGCGCGTCTCTCGCGCGCCGCCGCGCTCGTGTGTCTTACACGTGTATCATATGCGCGATGTGCACAACGAAAATTCCGGAGTATGTACACTGCCGTATCAGGCAGTTGAGACACACACACAAACACACTCGGTCAGTCAATTCGAGCGGCCGAACTTCATCTCTCGGGCAAGACTGACACATCCTCGAGAGAAGCGGAACAGCAGGAAGTGAGGGGGGAGCTGGGGGGAGGGGAGAGAGAGAGTGAGTGAGGACGATAACGACAGCGGTAACAACAGCATAGCGTCGCTGGCATCCGGTAGAGACAAATGCGACTTTCATGCGACTTTCCCTCTCTCTCTCTCTCTCTCTCTCTCTCTCTCTCTCTCTCTCTCTCTCTCGGTTACTCGAAGAGCGCGAGCCAGCCAGAGAAGTTTAAACGACGCAACTTTAGCCAAGGCTGCTGCTGCTGCTGCTGCTGCTGTGTCTCCGGCAGGTGGATTTAATTGCTTCGCATCTCCGCCGCCGCAGCGTTATACGCTCGATGACTCTACTACCTTCTCTCTTCTTTGCGATTGTCTTCGCGAGAAAGAGAGAGAGGGAGAGGGAGTAGGAGGCTCCCCGTCGTCTCCGGTGACGCGCGGCAAAAGTTCAGTTCTGGGACTACACAGAGAGAGAGAGAGAGAGAGAGAGAGAGAGAGAGAGCGAGAGGCGACTGAGCGCCAGAAGATAGACTCCTCGGTTCTTTTTTTTTCTCTCACTCTCTCTCTCTCTCTCTCTCTCTCTCTCTCTCTCTCTCTCTTGCTCTCTCCTGCCTGCCTGTCGTTTAATAAGAGCCCTCCCCCGACGACGTAGACGGATTTTTATGCCAAGGGCGCCGCAGTGCCAGCAGTGTCTTTTACGAGCACTCGAGGAATTCACTTTGAGCGCGCGGTTCGAAGGTTAATTCGAGGGACAAGCGATGCCGCAGCTGTCTCGGCGCGGCAGAGAGAGCAGCTCGTTACTCGGCCTAGTCCGCCTGCCGAGCGATTTATTTACTCTCCGCTCTGTACAATCTGCGACTAATCGAGAGAGAGAGAGCGAGGGAGCTTTGGACGACGACGATATCTCGCCAGTTTTAAATCCGCGAAGACGCAGCGTCGTCGGCCCGATTGGACCGCTGCGCGTAGTCCGCCTCTTCTCTTGAGAGGCAAGATGGTCGATTAATTAGCGCTCGCCTTCTAAATCAGATTAGCCGCAACCTCCGGCGCGATGCCTCTTCTCCTCCCTCTCACGCTTGTGTTTACCGAGAGCAGAGCCGAGCTTCCACATATCCCTCTCTCGATGCCTTTTACACGGCTATCTCAGGACGTATAACGGCCGAATGTATCTTGGGACTGCGCGCAGTCCTCCCCGGATAATTGCCGGCGTGTGTCCAGGCGTTACGTCTTTTTCTCTCGGCTTCGATGTATCTCTCCTACATATACCCCGTTTCCTTTTTTTCTCACCGCCAACGCGCCAGCGCCGCATCACCGCAGCCACCGCGCCGTCGCCGCGAAAACAAGCGCAAGAGCAGTAAGTTTTCGCTATCTTCCCCCGGCTCTAGCCCCGCGTGCGCGCAGCTCTCCCCCCCCCCCTCCCCCCTCTCTCGACGGCTCTCTGGGAAAGTTGGCGAATTGGAAAATGTGCGCGACGTCGGCTTTTATCTGGCCCACATTTTAATCTCGGCAGAGGGCGGCTCTCGATAATAGCCGGACCTCAAAAAGTTCGGGCTACTTTATCGCTTGTACACACGTTGACTTGTGGCCGAGAGGTAATGCGCTGGCCGATAACGCCCGGCTATTTTTCTGCCGATCAATTACGCTGGCGGCGAGTCTAATAAGAAAACTCGACGGGGGAGTTCGGCAAAGTTTTTTCCTCTCTCTCTCTGGCTCTGTGTGCACTGTCGAGAGCGCGAGCTCTTTTCATATTTGCCGCGCGCCACCCCCCCACCCCACTCAGCATTGCCGAGACGCGGAGCGATTTTCTTCCCTTCGTTTTGTCGCGGATCGGTTTGGAGCGACGCGGCGCCCGAGAGATTCGTCGCATTGCGATTTAGCAAGCGAGGTGCAGTCGGTAAATTCGTCCCCTTCATTAATTGTCGCTCTCGTCGCACGGGGGGCGAGAAAAACTTGGCGCTCGCGGCTCATTGAAAGGTCTCTCTCTCTCTGTGCCTCAAAATCTATCTATCTATCTATCTATCTATCTCTCTGTCTCTCTCCGTGTAGGTATATGTGTGGAGCCTCTGCGCGGTAGAACAAGAGGGAATCTCGACGATTAATCAGTGGGAAGCTGCGCGTCCGTCGACGATCTGTCCGGGCGGCCAATAATCATCAGTCAAAGGCGTCCTCGGCTGCTCGCAGCTCGAGCGCGCAAGAAGCTTCGCGCCGCGCGTCAAAACGTCGTGGGGACCGCCTCGGCTCCGGAAATACGTTGACGAGGATTTCTAGCTGACTCGCGCGTCGGGCAGCTCTACTGGCTCGTCTATATATATAGTCGGGCAGAGCGCGCGCGTCGCCAAAACAAGCGGCTGCGTTTGTCAGCGGCGCGGCGCTCTGTCCATCTTTCATTGTTATCGCTAATGGACGAACTTTTGCCGCCGCCGCCGCCGCCGCCGCCGCCGACGACGACGACGACGACGACGACGATGGCTATGGCTATGGCTACCGCTATAGGAGACCGAGGAGACTTTATTTCCTCCCTTCGCTCACGAGGATACGGAGTCTGGCGTGAAAGGATTGCCGCGTGCGCGCGCTACTCGTACACTGCAAAATTTGGATTTCCACCCTTCTTGTATTCGTATCGCTCTCGCTGCGGAAGAAAAAAGAAGTGACGTGGACTTTTAGTATAAACCAACAGCAGTAGTAGGAGCGGCGGCGGCGGCGGCGGCGGCGGTAGCACTATGCCATCATTCCAGCGGACTGCCGTGGAAGTAAAAGCCGGAGCTGCACGTCGTGTCGCTACGCGCAGAAGAGAGAGAGAGAGAGAGCGAGAGAACTTCAAACGTGATTTCCCCCGAGTCTGCGAACCGATGCGCTTCCTCCTTTCTTCCAAGCCCTTCCCCCGCCACTAGCCGAGAGAGACTATCTCCCCTACTCTCGGTCTTTCTCTCTCTCTCTCTTTCCGTATAGCACACACCGGAGAGTTCGATCGCGTCGCGCCGCGCGTATACGCGTACACCGGCCGGCGGCGCCTATTTCGCCCTTCGAGAACTTGCCCAATCACGCGTGCACGAGGAGATTCGCTGCTCGGCTCCGTGTATAGCTGTAGGGAGGGGGCCGAGAGCATTGGAATGCCCGATGAGGAGGACGCCGCCGCCGCCGCCGCCGCCGCCGCAGGTTTTGCGGCTTCGCCCGATCAGATGAGATGAGATGAGGTGTCGATCTCGCGCGCGCGCGAGCGTCCCATTTTCCCCCTCCTTTTCCTCCTCTTTTCCCTACTCTCGCGTATCCCCGCAGTACAAACCCATAACTGTAAAAGCTATTTTTTTTACTCTCCTTTTTCTCTCTCTCTCTCTCTCTCTCTCTCCCTCGGAAGTCACAGCCCGCGTATGGTATAAAAAGCCCACTGGTTCGCGGCTAGAGGAGAAAAGACACTCGATCGCGCAGATCGCTGATCAGCGAGCATTCCTTTCCCATCCGGTGAATATTCATTGTTTCTCCCGCGCAGAGCCATTGTCACACGGCGCGCTCTCGGCGTACGCCAGTCGCATATATATATAATACGCCACTGATCAGCAATGCCGTCGTGTCCCGCCGCCGAGCGCCGTCGTCGTGTCCTCTCGGCGCGGCGCTCGCTTATACGGTGCATCGTCCGGGAAATAATAATGACCGGGAGCTCCCGATAAGGGCGACTCGCGGCCGATCGGAGGATTACTCGCGCGTCGGCGCGTGCGACGCAAAAAATTTAATAACGAGAGAAAGAGAGAGAGAGAGAGAGAGAGAGGAGCGTACACTCGTTAATTGGACCGAGTGCCTTAACGCTAGAGCGCCGAGATCTTCGATAGTTATCGCTCCTCTCTCTCTCTCTCTCTCTCTCTCTCTCTCTCTCTCTCTCTCTCTCTGTCTCTGTCTCTCTCTCTCTCTCTCTCTGTCTCTCTCTCCTATCTCTCTCTCTCCGGAATTTCGTAATTAAGAGTGCTGCTCGACATGCAAAGTGTACCTCGCTCTCCTCCACACAACGCGCGCGCGAGAGAGAGAGAGAGGGAAAATGTCTCTTTTTCGAGCTTACGAAATTCGTCGCGGCCAGCTCTCTCGGTGTCGATTAGAAGCTCTCGCGATTCGTATCAATATTTGCGTCAACAGGCTGGTGCAGTATACAGAGCGCGGAGAGGAGAGCGGGAGTGCGGGAGCGAGATATAAACTACCCCCCTCCCCCCCCCGGACGAGAATGGAGGCGAAGCCAGGGGCCTGATGCTGTTTGCCCGTGCCGGGAAGCTGATACGCCGGATATACTCCCGCGGGAGAGAGAGAGAGAGAGAGAGAGAGAGAGAGAGCGAGGACGTGCCGCTGCTCTCGCGGACAGACTTACCCCACCCCCCTCCTCCTCACCCTCCCGTTCGGTCTATGCGTCTCTCTATAACCGAGTTCACTTCCCCACCTATATATACTCCACTCCTTAATACGCATCGCCCCTGTGTGCAGCTCGTTTCAGGTATAGAGCGACTACCACTAGCGCCAACGCGCCACCCTCCGCGCGCGCGCGCGCGCGCTATATATGCGCTACTTTTACGCCGGCGTAATTTATATTTAACGTATACCGGAAGGCCCGAGCTCCACGTGTATATGTACAGAGGAACCGAGAGCGAGAGAGGGAGAGAGAGAGAGAGAGACTTTTGAAGGCGGTAATCGTTTTTGCAGAGCGGATGATGTGCTTCCTGATTTACGGCCGTCTGCAGCGAGACGGAATTGCGTCGCGCGCGTACGTACACACACAGACACCCACGCACACGCACACACACGCACATGTACATACACACACGGAATGAGACGTTTATCGAGCGTACGGAGTTTATCACGGGATATGTAATGGAATTCGAATGTCATACTCTCTTCTCTCTCTCTCTCTCTCTCTCTCTCTCTCACTTTCTCGTCTCCGTGTAAAAAAGTCGATGATAGATTATCAGCAATTCCTTTATCCGCTGACTCTTTAAAGACAGGCTGTTTCTCACCTGTTTTATACTCCCTGGGACCTGCGCTTGGCTATTATTTAAGCCGCACTTTGATACAAAGGATCCCAAAAGAATTTGCTCGCAGATTTGCAACAGGCGGCGGGTGTGCAGGAGAGCCGAAAAAAGCTCGGGGATTTTTGAATGGCTCCGGCCGAGCTTGAATTCTCGTTAATTTTGGCGCCTCTGCGATAGCCGGTGTCATCACCCCCCCCCCCTTCCCTCCCTCCCTCCCCCCATTGTCCAACGCAATGAAAAAGTAGCTCGTCTTTGTCGACGCTTTCCACGTTGTTGCAAATCGGATTTTCCCCTCTCTTTCTCGCAGGCGGCCAATATAGGTATATGTCGAGCGTCACATTAGTGTCACTAGATTTCGAATACAAGAGCAAAGCCTCTGAGAGAGAAGATCGGCTTTGTGAAGAACTATATATATCGAGAGCCTCGCGATAAGCGATTCGCGCTATAATCAGATACGATCTCGTGCGCCTCGAGCGACGAAAGCAGCTATTCAGCGGGAACGTATAAATTTTAATTTTCGGATCCCAAAATAGCCCGTAATCCGCGTCGTCCTCCTTCTCGAAGGTTCCACATGGGACCCAACGCACATTCCACATTCGATACACGCGCGCGGGACACTGCGTATACCGCGCTGATGGAAAATCCTCATAATCGGATTAGCAGACGGAGAAAGTATCCTCCATACGGCCGCGTGTGTATATAGACCTACTGCTCGCGTGTGCGGCCGAACAAGTGTCAAAGATAACCAGCCAGCAGCGACGCTGCGGAGGCGCGCGCTCGAGTTGAAAGTGTCGCGCGCAAACAAGATCGATGCGTTGTTGTCGCTCCTCACTCTCCTCGCTCTCCCTATTTATTCGGAGATGGACCCGGGAGGAGCGAGCGCGCGGCTGATGTATTTTCGAGCGCGTATATCTCGGCGCAGGCGGCGGCGGCGGCGGCGGCGGCGGCAGAGAGAGCGAGTGTATTTTTCTCACTCTCGAAGCATCGGGAGAGAGGAGAGAAAGAAAGCGAGATCCAGCTCCGATACGGTAAACAGCGTGTAGTGCCGCGGCTCTGCAGCTCTCGCCCAATCCCACGCGCTGTACACTCCCGCCCCTCGCCACCACCCCCCTCCCGCTAGACTATGCTTTTATTCGCTCGAGATTTGTTTGCTCTCAGCTCTTTCCGCTGAAACGTGCCTACGAGGATAGAGCGGACACGCGGCGCGTTGGGGATCGGAAAATAAAAAAAAAAAAGGCGTAACGCAAAAAGCGGATGACGATGGTTATTGGAGCAACTTTCCGTTCGCTCGCTGGCTCGCGCGCGCGCGCGCACGTGTCGGGAGCGACGAGCGAGCAACGTTTATATGCCGTAACGTTTTTTCGAGGAAATATAATGCTAGTCTCTCTCTCTCTCTCCCTCGTAGAGTCTACATCCTTTGTTTTCTCTTTGAGCAATGTTTCACTTCCAAGACTGGCGGTGTGTACCTTTAACTTTGTATACAACGTGGCAGGTTCGCTCTCGAATAAAGGAAAATATGCGATTGACGCAGAGAAGCCGGAGGAGCTAAGGAGGGGAGGAGGGCGAGAGCAACTCTCCTCGGCTTGATATTTCTTTGTTCCTTTATACACCCGCCTCCCGATATCAGCGGCAGTATCCAATAAAACATCGAAATCGTTGCCATATTGCCGTTCATTATTGTTTCGCAGTTCGCCTCTTGCTTCTACCGTACCTTACCTCTCTCTCTCTTTCTTTGAGCCTTGTTTGCCGGAGAATAGAGATTCTCCGGAAGTTTCTTATTATGCCCCCGCGAGGCTGCTACAGCGCGGCGTATTTGTCAATAACCTTTATAGCCTCGCTCTCCACGATAATAAGCTGCGATCTATAAATATGGGCGAAGGGATAAAAAAAAAGAGTGAAACAAAAAAAAGGAACAAAACGGAAAATTTGTTTCTCATCGGACTTTAATACAACTCGCCCCCCCCCCTCTCTCTCTCACCGCCACACTCGATTCAATTCCATTTCGAGGCAGAAGCCATCGCGGATCGTTCGATAAAGCGCGTGCACGACTCCCCGAAGGGACGACGACGACGACGACGACGACGCCGGCTGTATATATACGTAAGGGAAAAAACTCGCCGCCACACCGCGAGAATTGCACTCAATAAAATGCAAATCGAACAATAGCGCAAACACGGAATGAAATAGCCGAAAAATTGAAAGCGTAAACGCCGTGTATACGCATAGCTATAGCCGCGTATACTCGGAGCTTTCCGCATTTCGCAAGGTTCACACCTTATCCCGCGGCCAGTACCCCCTTGTATACTCTTTGAGCGAGGCACGAGAGGGAAGGGGAATGTAAAAACTTTGAATAAACATAGGGACCTTCCGTTCTTTTTATGCACAAGCGCGTTTCGGATATATATATATATATATGTATATAACCTTCTGCTGGATTAATTTCGTCCGGGGCGGGATTTCGACGAGGAAAATCCGTGAATTTCGACCCCGTAAAAAATGCTGAAAATACATTTCTACATGTATTTGCTGAAAAATGCGAAACAATCGAATGCACGTAGTAAAGAATTTTTAACGCGAAGTATTTCATGCATTTTCGTTACGCTTCTTTCTCTGTTAGCTTTCCATTTCGGAGCAAACAAATGGATTGCAAGTTTTTTGCACACATCTGATCACGAAATCGGAGGATGTATTTTTCATAAACTTTCAGCTTGGCTTTAATAAAAAATTTAACGCAGAATTGCTTCGTTGCTTAACGCCAATGAGAGAGAAAGAGAGAGGGAGAGAGAGACAAAAATAAAAAGTACGATTAATTGGATCTCGCGGGTATATGGAGCGATCGAGGAAAGTTTGCGAGCTGCAGAGAAGCGCTGCGGAGCGAGTCGCAGGTATAGTTGCCGGGCGGCCGGGTATACAGTTGCTCCTTGCAGAAGCGGCTCTCGATTAATCCGTAAAGGCCTCTCCCCGGCTCTATGAGGCATCGCGCAGCTCTAAAGCAGTCGTTTTACAGCGGCAATAGAGTCGCGTGCGATACGCGGAAAGCAGCCTCTGCGGGGGTGTATTGGCCGCACGTGCGGCACCGGCTGCTCCGCTTTAGTGTATATATACAGGGGGGGTGGGGGTGGTTGGGTGGAGGCTGCACGCACGTGTGCATTCATATGCGAGAGAGAGAGAGAGAGAGAGAGAGAGAGAGAGGGAGAGAGGTGGAGCTGGAGCGAGAGAGCGAGTCGCGCGGTAACACTGCGGTATGCAGTTGATTATGGGAAGGCTATATGAAGGGCCTCGACGTGCCCCGGCATCTTGAGTGCCTCATGCGCCTATACTTACTGCGGCGCTCTCGGGGCGCGCATAGCCTACTTCTCTCCCACTATGTGTCTCTGTTTCCGCGCAACGCAGCAAGGAGTGCAACTGCCGGTTTTACTGCTTCGAGTTTGGAAAGTGGCCGCGTTTTAACACTTGCTCCTTTCCCGCGCTCCGGCCGGAATAACAATGACTTCTCTCTCACTCTCGCTGCGTATTATACGCCGCGCGCTTCTGTTCCCTATTTTCCTATACGCGCATGCCGATATTGTATACACACACAGGTTTATGCATATATATATATACACATACAATTGTTTATTCGAGGGCAGCAGCTCTCAAATTGCGTACATAAAATATAGGAGAGAGTGCCGGGGAGTCGCACAACGGAACTAGACGCTATCGGGTCAGCCGTCGTTGTACTATTACTCGTGAGAGAGAGAGAGAGAGGGAGAGAGTTGCCGCACGCAGCGGCTGTGGCTCGCGTTACCAGAGGCAACGCGCTTAATCCGCGCTTCTCTATCCCCCCCCCCTCTCCCACGCAGTCGTCGACGATCTCGGGAGAGAGAGAGAGAGAGAGCTGCCGGGCCTATAGAGACTGGTCGTCGTCGCCAAGACGCCGGATATTGGCAGTTTCGGCGACTCGATTATTATAGCTCTGCGCGTCGCGTGCGTATTCTTTCAATCTGCACATCGTAGCGAAAAGCTTAATGAGAGAAGCTTCCGAGAGCCACTGCAGTGTGGTCGCCCGATCTGTGATTCGCGAGCGCGTTGTAAAGCGAGTCCCGACTGCGGAAAAATGTTCTTCTGCCGCACGGGGTATACGTTGGCAACGCCTGAAGTACCAGTCAATCAGCTGCAACGGTATTAAACGCCCTCGAAATAAACACGAGTATTTGAGCAAAATTTTTAATAGAGCTCTCTCTGTCTCTCTCTTGAATCTCCCGCTCCTGCTCTCTCGCGAGTGACGAGAGGCTCGATGGCAGGTTATACGTATGTTATATGTATAGGTGTGCGCGCAAATAAACCCACGTCCGCTACACACTGTTGCAGAAATTCAATTACGCTCATCCGCGTGGAACAACTCACTTTTTCATCCGTACGTTTGATTATACCGGGTAAAAAAATACGCTCAAATATTGTCGCCATTTTTCCGCTTCCGATTCTGCGGGGCCGCATTAATATGCGCGCGCAATCGCGGAATCGGGGCTAATACACGTTGTACGCAGTGTGTGTGGGGGTGTGGGTGTGTGTGAGAGAGAGAAATGCGCGAAAACGCGAAGGATGATAGGCAGAGAGTCGAAATTGCCTCCCCGATCTAATCGAGTGAAATTTAATCGAGCTCCCATGATTCTCTTGTGCGTCTCTCTCTCTCTCTCTCTCTCTCTCTCTCTCTCTCTCTCCCCGCCGATTGGCTTTCCGGCTTGTTTTACACGCGCTGATGATTTTTAACGCGACGGGCTATTTTATTTGACTTGCCCCGTCCTGCCGGATTCTTTTTAATTCGGATTTACGAGCCGTGCGCTACAAGCCCGGCGTTCCACTGCACACTCCTCTCCCTTCGCTGTATTTGTTTATTTATTTATCTGTGCTGTACTACACTCTAATGAACAGAGAGAGAGAGAGACAGAGATGGAGAGAGAGATACCGGGAATTTTCGAAAAGCACTTCTTTCTCCCAACTGCTCTACACCGTGAGTTAATTAAATAGATACGTGTAAAGAGCGTATAGAACGACGCGTGTGCGCGCGTGCGAGTATTAATTAAAAATGAATTTCCGACCAGTTCGCCGCATGTTTTCAGGGGTAAATATAGAGAAACGCATCGAATAAAACTTTGTTTTACAGAGAAACGAGAGGATTAAAATTACCTGCGCGAATCGGCTATACTCTCTCGGGTTCTCAGCCGCAGTGTATTGCAAGGAACGATTCTGTTCTGCTGCGTAAAACAGCAGTTTCACATGTATATATATAGATCTCGCTCGCTCGCTCTCTCTCTCTCTCTCTCTCTCTCTCTCTCTCTCTCTCTCTCTCTCTCTCTCTCTCTCTCTCTCTCTCTCTCTGCCTGGCTCTGCGTAATAAACCCCCCGCGTCGTCGTGTCAAAGGAGCGAAACAAAGACTCGACGCGAGAGAGAGAGAGCGAGAGAGAGAGACTCGCTATATACATCTCTATTTCGTGGCGACTGAATTTCACGAGAAAATTACAATGGGCAGAGCCGAGAGCCGTGGAATATTAATAACGTCCCTGCGCACGACGCATTGGGCACACACGTAGGGCAGTTATAATCAACGGCGTTTTCGGCTGTCAATATAAGGGATATACAGCTAGTACGTACGTATAAGTACGACTTTTTCCCGCATCCCCGATCGGGCATAGACGATCGATTCGTTCACGCCTTGCGTTTAATGACGCTCTCGCGCGGCGCCTGTGCTGTTTCGGTTATATTATACTCGCCGGAGCGTAAGAACAAAAAAAAAAAAAAAGAAAAAAAACGAAAAAAGAAACGAATGAGTGCAAGCGCATTAATTTATGCAAAACGGCGCACCGCGCGTTCTGCCTTCTATGCTTCATTAGTGCGCGGCAACGCGGCCCGCGCAGCTGATCAAATCGCGAGGGGTCGTTAATACTTATTCATTATGGCGCATCACGCATTCATCGACTATACATAGCACATATACAGCCTCCCGCGCGCCCAGCTACTCCCCCCGCTCTCCCACTGCCGCGTGTGTTCCCTCGTCTACTAAACCATAATATACACAGCCGTATATAGTTTCTGTACATATATCATTAAATAAACAAGCAGTTGCTTATATATACGCGGTAATCCAGAGGTAGCCCGCGCGCGCAGAGCGCGTTATGCAGAGAAAAGTTGGTGCCGAGGTCAGCTGCGCTGCTGCAGCAGCAGCGCCGAGTTAGTCGCAAATTGAAAACTCCTCCTTCCCCCCGCGCGCGCGTCCCGTTAAAGAGCGCGCCCGCGCGCGACTATGGGTAAGCCCGTGGGCGCATGCAAGTGACGTTTAATATATTCCCGCGCGCGCATGATATCCCCCGATCGGTGTCAATGTCGTGTCGTCGTCGTCGTCGTCGTCGTCGTCGTCGTCGTCGTCGTAGCCGACGGAGTTTCCCCATCAGGCGCTGCAGAGCGAAGCCGTGATCGAACACGCCCAGAGGGAGAAGCTCTCGGCGACACACCTATCTATACGGGATATATAGAGCTGCGGCTCTCTATACCCTGGCTTCGACTCTCGTTCAAGGTGCGAGCAGCAGCAGGCTGATGCGCATTTACCGCCGCGGGTTGAGTTTCTACCTAATATTATGCTGGTGCGCCGATATACAGGACATACGCTGGACTTTGATCGTATGGCTTTTTAATTGTTTGCTCCGCTGGGATACGTATAATATGATGCGATTATAGTGGGCGGTGATACATGGACTTACTGGAGGCGGCTCTCGTTGGCGTGTCATATATATACGTATAGATGCTTGGCGACGACTTACCTGAAACAGAAAAAAGTCGTCCGATTGAAAAATCGTAGGTCTAATAAGGTTATTAGTTCAAGGTTATAATTTCAACGGTGGTGTAAATAAACGGCGAGAGAAAGAGAGAGAGAGAGAGCAGACTCTCGCACATCTGCCGGCTATCCCTCTTACTTTGTTGTCCGCGATGATTCTTTCTCTCTCTCTCTCTCTCTCTCTCGGCCGGAGATGGCTTCATTTATAATCATTTCCCGGGGCTATATCACGTCGGCATTCGCGAGAAAAACCTCCAGCTATTTTTTACCCGACAAGAGAGAGCGAGAGCTGCGACCAGAACGTCGGCGAGAAAAAGAGGCAATCGGGGGGGTACTATAGCTGCCTCTCTCTCTCTCTCGCGAGAGACGCCCGCCGTGACGCGCATTTCTCCAAAGCTCGAGCGAGCAATTATTTTTTCCGCGCTCTTTCTGCCCCGGCCTCCACCGCCGATCTCCATAATTTCTACATTATACATATCAGTCGATTCAGAGCCGTTGCGCGTGTCCGGAGCAGAGAGCGCGCGGCGCGGCTGGACATAAGACTGGACGTGCGTCCAACGTCAGTCAGGCGAGTCAGATGCAGTCGCGGCTGTACGGCTACGCGTGTCATCGGCACAGCCGTCTCCCGTAGCCCGCAAACCAACATAATAATCCACGCGCGCGATTCCGCGTGTGCCATGCAGGGACGGGGGGTGGGGGAGAGGGGGAAGATTATGAAATGTGGATTCGCGCGGATTTGGAGCGGGCGGAAATTTCTGCGGGCGGGCCGAGCTACGACGCGCGCGATGGCCAACCGCGGATGCAAATTTATCGCTATTCGATTACTCGAGTGCGCGCGCACTCCATACCGCAGACGTTAATAGCGTATAATGCGGCGCGAGCAGAGCTACGTGCGGCTCTCGATTTTATCAGCAGCCAGATATGCGCGCGTGCAGTGTGCTTATACATATAGCTGCCGTATATATGCACGTGTTCGCGAGACGACGACGACGAGGCTCTCGGCTCTCGCGGCTCTTGGGATTCGCTTCACGCGCGCGAGACGAACAGTCCAGGCTCATCAGTGCGGGTGCGTATCGACGACGCACACACTGCACCGCGGATATCCCGCGCGAATTTTCAATGACGTTCATTATATATAGCCCGGGCGTTCGATTTCACCCAAGTTTTATTCGCACGTGTTCTTTCCCGGAAATTCGGATAGTGATGAGGCTTTGTCGCCGCGGCGACGCGCATATACGCGCGTATATGCGCGAGGAATTTTTAATTCCGCACAATTCGAGCGTGATTGATTAGACAAAAGGCGCGAAAATTCCTCGGATGCTTGACGCCCCGCCGCCGGCTCAATGGATACCGATGAGCTCCATTCGACGCGAGAGTATCTATATAGACGCGCGCGCGCGCGCGCGAGCATTATAGCCTTGTCGTCCCGCAAAAATTCCCCCCTCCCCCCCTCTCGCCCTGCCGAGCGCTCCGCACTCCTGATCGACGTCGGCGAGACCCTCGTAACAGCTGCGCGCAACTCGCTCGTTCATCTTCGAGACGATTTTTCGTAGTCTCGAATCTTACCCCATATCCTGGCCACGCGTATACCCCCAGCGTCAAAGAGGCTTGACACTTTAACGTTTAGGGCTTGTTAAGTTAAAACTATTTTAATTTACTATGTGCAATCGTGATGATATGCTTTTGACTAACACAAATCAGTCGTCGATCTGAACGAATGCAACCGAACTTCTCCTCTCCTTCGGGAGAATGTTTTCTTAACTCAAACTGTGTCGATGAGCTATAATTAGTATTATTATTGTTATTATTATTACTATTACTATTATGGTTATTATTAGTATTGTTATTGTTACTATTACTATTATTGTTATTACTAGTATTATTATTATTATTACTATTATTGTTATTATTATTATTATTATTATTAAAATTACTATTATTGTTATTATTATTATTATCAAAGTTATTATTATTTTTCAGGCTGACTTAAGGCACTCCGGTCGAAAAGCGTAAAGTCTCGCGGTGCAAAGTCGGCGCTAAAAGGGAAAACTTGTTTTAAGAGGGTAAAAAGTTCGCAGTTGAATTTGACACTTCTCTCTCTCTCTCTCTCTCTCTCTCTCTCTCTCTCTCTCTCTCTCTCTCTCGCTCTCCCGCGACGAAGCGCGACTTTATGAGGCGAGCGCCTATGGGATTACTCTCTCGCTTTCTCCTGCCAGGCGAGTTTTCGCAGTGTATAGCGTCGTGGGCCGAATTAAAATTAAGGAGCCTTCCTTCGGAAGACTTTCGAGTTTGTCTTTATTTAACCTTCGCTGCCTCTTTTGTGTGTTTTCCTATATACACGTATACGCATATAGCGGTGTATACGTGCACATATAGAGCTGCACATAGCGAATGCCCCACTGGATAGTTGGATGATCCATGTATTCGTAACCGAAAAACTTCGGCAATATTCTCCCGTTACGTAGATGTAGCCCGCGTGTGCGCTCATATGTATATATGTAGCCCTCAGGCCGCAATATATAGTTTCCGATATATTCTCCGGTAAACAATGAATCCCGTCGAAAAATTCGGAACGCTCGTTGATGCGATCCTCTCTCCGCGCTCTCGTCTCGCTCTCTCTCTCCTCTCTCTCTCTCTCTCTCTCCGCTGATCAGTGGAGCGACGTAATTCGAAAGATTTCCAGGAAGCGATTCCGCAAAGTTCGGGCTTCCCTCGAGAGGACGTCGGTATGTATTTACGTGTGTTTATACACGCTGTCGAGTAAGCAAATCTCCTGTTGATCTTGTCGTTTTCTCGCTGTCATGACCTCGTTTCTCTCGATCCACACGCTGTTTACCCCCCGCCGCCACCACCCCCTCGCATTCTCTCTCTCTCTCTCTCTCTCTCCCCTCACTTCAAGGTATACAGGTGATTATCCTCGGAACGCAAGGTAAATCTCATTTAAACGATTGCTTCGCATTAAACAAGTTATTTTCCGTTAGTGCCCGTCAATAGCGCTCCACGAGGCATTCTAGCCCGGAGATGCGACGCGAAGACGCAGAAATTATTTCGCTTTAATCAAATCGTGCTGGACAATATTCAGTCTCGCGGTCAGCCGAGCAAATAAAGCCCTTCGACGAGAGGAGGAGGAGGAGGAGGAGGAGGAGGAGGCGGAGTAGCACCAACACCAGCAGCGCATCTCCCAAGTCTAGCAGCAAATACGCGCGCAAATTATTTCCGACCGCAAAGCTGCCTGCCCGGCGTTGTTAATTTAATTACTCGGCCATCCTCCTCGCGCGACACGTCCTCTATATCGCTCTACCTCTCGACGCTTCTTCGGCCCTTATTCGGAGCCCTCTCGACTTTTCCTGCTCTCTTTTTTTTGCTACTCTCACTCTCTCTCTCTCTCTCTCTCTCTCTCTCTCTCTCTCTCTCTCTCTCTTTCTCTTTCTCTCTCTGTCTCTCTCTCTCTCTCTTTCCTCTCGCTGGGCTATCGCATTCTCGTAAACAATCGAAAGTTGCGCGCGCGACGCGCACGTGGCGCATTAATCAGCGACGACGGCGCGCCGCAGAAAACTGCGGGCTGTGAGAGAGAGAGAGAGAGAGAGGAAGACAAGAGGGGGAAAAAAGGGCCAAGAAGAAGTACATAACCGGGGAAGAAGTATACGCGGGAGTAAAAAGATCGAGTAACAGAGAGAAAGGAGCGAGTAAAGACCGCTGGCGAAGTTTGAATATAAACCCGCGCGAGTAGAGAGGGAGTGTAGAAGTAGCAGCAGCAGCAGTAGCAGCAGCAGCAGCATCGATTTATTTTCGTGTTTGTTCACCGGTGGCTAAAGTTTTGCGGTTTGTCAGCACTTTTAGATTAAGGGCCGACAGTCGAGAGCGGAAAGGAGAGAAGAGGGAGAGGAAGAAACCGAGCCAAGAGACTTGCTCTCTCTCTCTCTCTCTCTTGGCGGCCGTACGTGTATACGTGTGTGTACCTACGTATGCATGTGTATAAGTATAGGTATAGAAAGAAGGCTGCAGAAGCCATCGAAATCTCATAAAGTCTCCTACAAATACCTTCATTTGGAATGCCCGTACGTCGTTGGCTGCAGCGCAGTCGTAAAAAAAGCCTCTGCTTCTGCTTCCTTCGCCGCGACGCGAGACGAGAGGGAGAGAAAGAGAGGCAGAAAGAGAGAGGGAGAGAGAGAAAAGACGAAACGGCCTTTTGAATTTTCGCTGAGATTAGCCAGACTTTTTCACGGTATATATACTACTGCGGCATGTGGATGATGATCGGCGGTAAAGGGCGGGCAAATTAAATTCAAACGGAGATGACATTTTTTACATTGAAAAACAATCGCCGCCGCTTTTACTGCTCAAGAGAGAGAGAGAGAGAGAGAAAGAGAGAGATAGAGAGTCGGCCTCGCTCTATATCTTGGGCACAGAGGAGAGCGACATCGGGTTTCAATTTGTCGAATTCCCCGGAAGCCAAACAATCTTCCGTGAAATGCAATTGTTAGCGCTCGTCTTTCGAGAGCTTCGCCGTCGAGGAGTTGACAAATTGAACGGCAATATACTATATATATACACATATATATAAGATCGGAAATCGAATATAATTTTTTTCCACGAGATTCCGCTTTGATGCCAATATTGTCTTTTTTCGAAATTCGTCGAATCTTTTCGCGGTTGCTGTATTAAATTTGATGAATGGTTTTCTCACAAAAGCCACCTTTAAAAAAAAACTTTATTGTGCGGTAAACTATCTTATCCGTTTTTATTATTGAATATTTATATTAAATATAAGCATGAAAAGATTAATCAACGAAATTGTGCAACAACCGAAGAGATAGAAGGAGAGAGAAAGAGAGCGCTTAGATCCTCGACAAAGAGAAAACCTGCTTTGCAGTTTCCCTGCTGCTGCAGCGGCAGCTCTTCTTCCGTAGGAGCAAACATCTCTTGGAAAAAGAAAATCGACTCGAGCCTTCCCCACATGTTCACCTCTTCTCCTCCTCTTCCTCACACATCCTGGAAACGATATCGCATAGAAGGGCGAAAGAGGGAGAGAGGGAGAGAAATCCAGCGACGCCAAAGGAGGATCGGATTTCCGCTGCAATCAAATTGAAAGCAACGTATGATCTAATAAAGTCCAAATGTCGACTACGGACATATGAAGCTGCTGCTGGCGTATATGGGATTTTTCGGGGAACGAGGGGGTGGAGGGCAGTTCATTTTCGGCGGAATTTCACCGTCGTCGCGAACAAATATACGAGCTCGATAAATATATAGAGCCCATGCAATTCGGCTCGATGAGACGTGACGAATGCCCTCGCTTTCAACTTTTGACGTATGAGCACCTTTCAAACTACCATTTTTCACACGCCAACAACATCGGCGGGACCCCGTGGACTTGGAAAAAAAAAGAAGATGTAGCTCCGCAATTTCATGATAGTCCGCGGGAAAACGACGTGCCATGCGCGCGCGCGCGCTTATTAAGCGATAGCCTTTTTTACAACAACCTCCCATCCCGGCGCTATCGAAAAAGCAGTATAAGTCCTCCCCCCCTCTCCTTCTCCCCCCCCCCCCCCCCCGAGCCGAGCATGTGAAAATGAGCACTTAAACCCGATTCTTAATCCCGCTGAAAGCAGCAGCAGCAGCAGCGGCAGACGGTAATTTCGCAATGGCGCGTGGTAAACGGCCAGCGGCGGCGGCACAGACGGTCTCTCTAAAGGAGGCAAAAAAAAAGGGGTGGCGCCCTGGGTTTTATATTCCCTTTGCGCGAGAACGAGCGCGCTGGAGAGAGAGAGAGAGAGAGAGAGAGAGAGAGAGAGAGGAGAGAGAGGACCTGCGGCGCCGGAGGCAACGAGTTTAATTGAAACCTCAAATGATCCGTGTTGCCGAGGGGACGTCGATCGCTTTTGAGAAATTGCCGGCAGGGTTGAGATGAGGTTTTTCGGGACGTCTGACGTAAATCGACTGTTACTACTGGGAGGAGGGCGGGAGATAGGTTTGCTTTGGACGGGATAAAGGACGCTTATATTGGGAAAGTTTGAAGAGGGGAAATTTTTACAAAATGCCCGCGACTATGCCGGCTTAAAAATTGATAATAATACCGCGGGGAGGAAAAATCTATTCTGACCGGGGACCAAACACAAACAATCCCCGAGACCGAACGAATTCTCCTTCTGGCGGACGGATATAGAGAGTAATGAAATGAAAAAGATACGGGCGTCCGAGCGATGACAAACTTTATTCTCCGCGGCTGTATA
Organism: Philotrypesis tridentata; assembly: GCA_018906965.1. Taxonomy (NCBI): domain Eukaryota; kingdom Metazoa; phylum Arthropoda; class Insecta; order Hymenoptera; family Pteromalidae; genus Philotrypesis; species Philotrypesis tridentata. The sequence goes on from JACCIB010000002.1 coordinate 5,160,227, forward strand.
CCCGCGGCTCGTCTGCGCGGAATCACTCTCGTGGCTCTTTATAAAATCTTCTGCTCCTGCGCTTCGCCGCTGTTATGATTTTCCGAGATGATGAAAAAGAAACATTAGTTTTTACGCGTTTAACCGAAAGCTTATGACGTACGTACACGCGGGCGGACAAACGAGATATTCGGGTCGCGCGCATTAAGCGGGAGAATTCGAGCGTAAGAAGAAATAAGGCGTCCACGCGCGATCTTCGCGGTGAGGATGAGAGGGAAAAGACTGAAAAATTTTCGTTTCACCGAATAGACGCCTCTATACTGCGGGAAGCTGATAAAATGGTGGGGAGTCTCGCCGCGCGCTGGCGCTGCACTGAGGCGAGCCATGGCGCGCGCCGAGAGGGCATCGTGGATTTTCCAGCCGCGCGCTCGGCCGTTCCACTCTCTCTCTCTCTCTCTCCCTTCGGCTCTCGAGAACAAATACTTAATCCGAATGGCGGGCATTTGCTTAAGTAAGTGCGCCCGCCGACGCCGTTTTACGCTCCTGCCACCGGCGCTTCTTTTTTCTTCGCTCGCCCTCTCCCTAACCCCCCCCCCTCTCTCTCTCTCTCTCCCGCTACTTATTTTAAATCCCGACGCCGAAGAATACAGTGGAGCCGGAGAGAAAAAGAGATCGTTTTACTTTTCTTTGAGGTGGTAAATGCGTTTAGTTTGCTCTCGCGGATTGATGTTTGGCCGATTCCTCGAGCAGAAAGTTTTTATTGATCCCCGATTTTCTCCCTGTGTTTTTTTTATTGTTTAAATCGAGTTAATTTGCTGCTTTTCGTCGAGAGAAAACTACACACGTTCAAAGTTTTCCCTCTCTCTCTCTCTCTCTCTCTCTCCTCTCTCTCTCTCTCTCGCGGAGAGGCAGTTCTTATATTGCTCGTAAAATCCGGCGATTCGGGACTATCTCGAATTCAGTGGATATTCCTCGAAAGGGGAAAACTGAATTCGAAGTATAGCTGAATTTATTTCTATTGTTAAAGTGCAGGGAAAATCGATTCGCTCGACGAACGAGTAGTAGTAGTAGTAGTAGTAGTAGTAGTAGGAATAGGAGTAGGGGTAGGAGCACTAGTAGCAGTGGTAGCGGCATAGTAGCTCCAGCGAGATCATTTCGTTTGTTCAGGTAAACCCTGAAAAGTTTCACTGTTTTATTGCGGAAAATCTTATATATATTGACTGCCCCAACTAAATTGTTCGCCTGGAAAAAAGGGCCAAGGACTTTCGTCGTTTCACCTCTCTCCGAGCGAAACGGTATATCCGTTTTTATATGAAAAATTCAAATTCTTTGATGACTTTAATTTAAAACGAAAAAACTACATGGCGTATCCTCGAGAAAGAGAGAGAGAGAGAGAGAGAGGAGGAGAGAGAGTGAGCTTGTCGAAAAATTTCTCCCCCGCCGCCGTCAGCACGCGAAAAGGAAGCCTTTCGAAGCAATAAGTTCGGTGGGAGCTCTCTCGCGAGCGGCACACAAGTAAACAAAGGCCTCCTCAAGCACCGGGAGCACTTCCTCTTGGAGAGAACGCGCGCGCCGGCTTCTTCGCTTCCCTCAACAGCAGTGCACTACTGCCGGCAACAATGAGCCTCTAATGTATTTGCGAAAGAATCGAGCGATGGAAGCAGTGGCACTGGCGTGTTTGAGCAAGACGTGTCTCATTTAGCGAGAACCATCCGAGAGAGAGCGAGAAAGCTATCGTTCAGACAGCCAAGGCATTGTCCGCCAAGTGCAGGGGCTGCGCGTCGTAAAACCTAAAAGACGCATGCGCATCGTTACGTTCAGTCAAATTTTTTTTCTCCCCCCCTCCGGGTCCCGAGAAAAAACCATGGGAAAAATCGTGTAGAGCTGATACAGCTGCGCCGCAAATGAAAGAGAAATTAAGAGCAGGAGATAGACCGTCGTCGTGGAGCTGCTGCACAAAGCGAGAGAGAAATTGAAGCTCCAGCGTCGCCTTGTGCCGGAAGCCGATTTCGCGAAATCCTCTTTCCGCGACGGGGGAAGGGAGGAATTTGATGCCGCACACCAGACTGACTCTCTCTCTCTCTCTCTCTCTCTCTCTCTCTGGCTCTCTCTCTCTTGAGGATCGATCGAATACCTGCGCAACCTTGTTAAACGAGTTACAGGCGGGTGGTCCCCTGCAGCAATAGCGTCCCAATCTCCCTCGTATAAATGTATTAAAGAGATCGGGCAGATGGCTCCCGTGCACCACGATTTTTACTCGAGAGTATATAGCGGACCGAAAGCGGCCGACTCTTTTCTATTGACGGATGGTTTTACGGCCGCACCAAGTAATGGTCCCTCCGGTTTTACTGTTTTTCTATCGGACTTGTAAGGAGATCGACCTTGTTAGTTTTATGCTTCGGGCGTGTATGGCTTCAATTAGGAAACTGCTGCTTCGTGGAATTTCATAGATATGCGCGCACGCCCCACCGCCGCGGCTCTCCAACCACCTACCTCTCGCCGCGCGCGCTTTCCCCATCAAATTCAAAACTTTTTCCCAGGCCTGGCCCCATTAACACACTCCGAAGAAAATCTCGTAGCTGCTTAATGACAGATCCGCTGCCGCTGCAGCAATGGCAGCAGCAGCAGCAGCAGCAGCAGCAGCATCGGCTTCGTAATTAACCACAGTGAATAAGCTTCCGAATTTAATTAAGGATATTGAATGGCGCGCTCGCGCAGTCCACGGGTAATAACGGCCGAGAGGGAGGGGGGGGGGGGAGGGGCGAGGGGGGCAAGAGCCAGGGGGAGGTCATTCTCTCTCGCTCTCGCACGACTATATTGGCCCTGCGGTGTCACAAAGCCGGCGGCGGTCCGTTCAAAGCCTGTCCGAGGCTTTGATGTGGTCGGCAACGCCAAGTGCCAACTCTCGCTCGCCGCTGCATTCCGCCGGACTTTTTTTTCCAAGGCTTTTTCTCTCTCTCTCTCGCTCTCTCTTCCTCCACTATCAGAGCAGCTCGAGCTAGTGTGTGTGTGTGTGTGTGCGCGCGCGCGCAGACACTAGCTCAAGACTTTAATTTTATTGAAGGGCGCACTCTGCTTTGGCGCGATAATGGCCTGAGAATTTTACCGCGATCGCAGTTGACGTTCTAATCTGCTGCTAATTTTCTGTCGAATTACGCGTGTTGAATAGTTCGAAAGCTTGACTCGTAATTTCCAGCCCGCCTTGACCCCCAGCAAACTTGCGGAATCTCGAAACTTGTTACTGCTGCTGCTGCTGCTGCTGCCGCTGCTTGTAAGCGGGCTCGCAAGCAAGTCTGGCATGAATCATAAGACGATAAAGTTTGCTCGCGCAGTAAGTAATGACAAATGCAATGAATAAAATCCACTGGCTGTGTAGGTCTCAAATTTCAAAGCGTCGCGGCCGCACAAAGGATACCCTCTCGCATAAGACGATTTCCAGAAGGAATCCTAAATAAAATCCATATCAAACTCGCTCTTCCATATTCTCCGCGGAAGATAATCCGCAAAAGGTTCTTTCTCAGCCCGAATCCGTTTCATTCGGCGTCTGCGGCAGCGCTGCCGCAAAGACGTTACACTATACGACGTCACCTTTTCGCTGAAGGATACTGCGGAGACGTCGAGGCGGAAGTATAGTCGCGCTGTTACATATTGGACTATTTCCCAATTCAAAGTTTCTCAATTTGCAAAATCGAATTAAGGATAGTGGTCGAAATCGAGTCGTAAAACGTTATTGGCACTTCTTTCAAAATCCAAGTTACTATAAATTCTTGACACTACCACTAACGTGCTTTATGCGCTTTACTACAGTCGTTTCTACGGCTTATAAATCACTGCAAGTCCGCGATTCGATGTGCCCCCTTCTTGAAATCAAACTTCTCCTTCTTGCGCTTGATTTAACATCGATCAATTTTTTAATTTTCACTTATTGAAAAGTCGTATGCACATTGTACAGACCAAATGGCATACATTAATCTTTTTTTGCCCAAAATGCTACTTGCGATACGCGCTCTTTGAGCTTACTAATACAATTCGCGACAGAAAAATTCGGGTGAGACATATTTTTATAGTTCAACTCACGCCATTTCCGATGGTACAAACAAAATTCTCGAAAAATGTTAATAACAACGATGAAAAATCACTTAAAGAAAATTAATGATTATCTTCATAATTTTTTTTATTCAAAACTTCAAGCTCTTTCCCATTTGCAATGTACCTGAAATTATACTATATTTATCACGCAATAATAATTACACTAATTTATGAATATGAAATTATACTTTTACTACCATCATTACAATGCATCAAGATTAATACTTCTCTGCCAGCAACGATCTCTCACAGAACAATTGTCGTTTTCACTCAGCCTGTATCCATGGCCGAAAGCTGATAATCAAATTCACCGAAGCTCGACTGCATCCTCCACTTTTCACACACGCTTATACGCAGCTCTCGACACAAAACGAGACGAACAGACAGACAGAGAGAGGGAGAGAGTGAGTTTTCAACCCACCTGACACTACTATGTTCAGCATACACAAGGCCGAGTGAGGAATTACCTGTGCCGCCGACCAGCGTATTATGCATCATATCGTTATAATATTTCAATACCGGCGGAGTAATCCGCTATTGTGTAAGAGCCGCTCGATCCACATGGTAATTCTGAACGAACTCTATTATTGTTATTTCATAGTGTACTCTCGAGTTTCATAGCGTACTTTCTTACTTTCCCGTGAGAAGTGAAATTCGAAACTGCAGATTTTCGCCGTGGCGCGTATATAGTCGAGTAGAGGTACTTATGTTCTGGGATGCTCTAAAGTGTCGCAACGAAAAAAATTGAGTTAAACCTCGGCAAGAAGCTCTTTAGAGATAATTCTATTTCCGAAGTGTTTTTTTTTTACCTCGGAAGCCTTGACCGCCTGATGGTGGCAACAAACGCAATTAACTCCAGACTGATTGTACGAGAGCAAGGTTTCAGATAAGTAATTATAAATTGCGTCACTTGATGAGAAGTATCTGATCGTGGACAGGTCGTTAGGCTTGACTTCCCCCAAAAATAAATATACAAATGTTTCTACGAATATGGAAATCAAAGCTCTCTGTATAGCATCGATTGTTTTCCGGGTCCCGAAGCACGTTTGATTTCGATAATATTCGCGGCTAATCCGATTACACCGGTCACCGCCGCCGGCGGCGGCAGCCCCGCACTCCCGCTCCTCCGGATAAGTCCCCTTGTATTGTCAGCGTTGGACAGAGATTTTCCTCGTCCCGACAGATTCTCCACTGGTAAGCTTCGTTTTCGATATCCGCGAACACACGTGCTGTATTAAATTAACATCTCCATACACTGCCTTTATTATACGCCCAGGTATACACGACTACCCTAGACTAGATTTTGATATGTGGATTTTTAATTACGTCGTAGCAACAACGCATTCATCAGGTCGATTCGAAAATTTCTCTCGCAGCAGCAGCGAAGATCCTTTGTTCGGGATTTATTTTCGTGGAGAGATGAAAATTTATTCGTATAAGTTTGCAAAAAAAAAAGGAAAAAAAAATTTTCGTTAGTCTCATTTTCAATTTCCCGTCGCTTTCAAATGGAAACTTTTAATTGCCGCATTAAAGTCCGTGAGCGAAAACAGGAAGTTATACAATTTTTAACCGTATTATTACGAAATTTCTGTAATCAGCGCGAAGCGAGAGGCGAGATGAAAAAGAGGTCCTTGATAAAATTACGGCAATGAAGCAATTAGAAGGTACGTTAAAAATCGAGAGGAGGAGACAGGAGGGAGGTAGAGAGAGAGAGAGAGAGGGGGGGGAGAGAGACATATGACATTTCGCCAGCAAATAACTCAGAGGCGGGCGCATACCTGGAAGCGTCGAGATTTTAATCATGTATCGGTACATATCAATATGTAAACTCTCTGGCTGCCGGTGCTGCTGCTGCTGCTGCTGCTGCTGCCGCTACTGCTGAATCGCATTCAATCAACAGAGCTGCATTGGACTAGACTGGGAAGCGAATAATAAAGCCCCGGCTCGCTCCGCATCTCTTCTTTATTTTCATTTAACCATAGGTACAAGCTCGCGCGCGCGCGCGCGGCATACACCCACGCTCGCGCTCGCACATATACGCGAGCAAACTTTGCAACCGGTCGCCCTGATAAAATCCAGCGAAATTCTGATTATATCTTGAAAACGAGGCGCGTTTAAAATGCCCCCGCGATGATGATTTTTCGCTTTTATTTGCAGCGTCCAGGTGGCTTTGTAATGAATTCCAATTATGAATCTCTCGCTTTGAATGCCGCGTTACGCTCGATATCGCGCCGCGCCGGCTATGTTTTACAAGGACGCTCTTTTTACGAAGCGAATATTAACTTTTTTTGTGCGCGCGACAGAGAGAGAGAGAGAGAGAGCCTGCGCGCGTATTTGAATCATTTGTCAGGAGTATTCGATGGATATTGCGAATTTTTTAGGATTCGACCTTTTTTCCCGCCCAACGCATTATTTCTGGGGAGAAAATGCTTTATCGCGTTTTATGTTTACGCTCGGTGCATTAATCACGCATTTATCATTTATTGATTTTAACGGTCGCGAGTGTCTGTTTACTCACGAATTTTATTTTCTGTTTCGTACTTTTACGTTTCATTTGCCGCCGTCGCCGCCGCCACCACCGCCGCCGCTGCCGCTGCTGCTTCGCGTTATTGATTTCTCTGCTTTTGACAGAGAAAAAGAGGCTTTTTTATGTCGAAAAATGATTTTGCAGTTTTTTCATTGGTTGTAATTCAAAGAAGCTTTGAGACAGTTGCACATTTTACTTATTTTTACGTATATTTATTTATTGTATATTAAAAATATGTTTAAACTGCGTGCTAAGATGTTTAGAGCGGAAAAAAGTTTTTTTTTAACACTTCCGTATGGATGATATGCACGCACGTGTCCATTCATATTCTAATTCATGGTTTTAATTCAAGTAAATTTATACTTTTTTCACGTCTGTGTCAATTTTCTGAAGAAAATCTGTATGCTACATTTGGTGTACGTTTTATATTTTTCACATTGAATTTTTGACTTTCAAATAATTCTGCGGCTTATTAAATCAATTTCACGAGAATGTGAAATAGCATAAATTTAATGTTTTTTCGCGTTGAAATCTTTTAGATTGTCACCAGCGCTTTTTTTGACTATCCCCTGAAATATATATTTTTTAATACGCTATAAATTCTTAATTTAAATATTTCTCAAGCCATTTCATGAAGAATAAATTCTAAAATAATTAAATATTGAAATGTTTAGTTTTTTGAGGTTAAGTGTGTTCTGGGCAAAGGTTGATTTTTCAAAAATTTTTACTGAGAATGAAATTATAAATTGAATACTAAATATAAATGAAAAAATTTTTTTATTATAAACAATATAACTAGGGGAAAAAATAATTGCCCGAAATTGTAAACTAATGTCGAGCATAAAATTTCTTTTTAAAGTTCTTATAATACGAGAAATACATCATTCTTCATTTTATTCGCTCCAATCAGTCAAAAAGAAAAAAAGAAACTCCTATTTATCATGTCTCGTTAAGCTTTCTCGCAAAATATAATAACTCCCCCTGCTCCTCTTTCTCAGAATTTTCCCCAGTCGGGCGCGGAAAAATTAATTAGACGCATTCCTCGGGCGCGAAAGGGAAACGAAAGGAGCCAATGATTTCAAATTACGCGCGAAACATCGCCGCCGCGTGGCTCGCTTTAATTATGGACAAGAACGAAGCGGGAACGTAGTCAAAGGCGCCGGAATTCGATGCAATAAATAACCTTTTAATCAGGTCCATTTCTTAAACGCGCGCTGTATATTTTCTTTGTTCACCGACGGCAGGGAAATTAGTATGGTGATGGAAGGTTGTAATCGTATCCTTTTTTTTGCAAGAGAAAAAAATTCGTTTTACAATTGAAGGAAAGAGCGTTAATTATTCGTTTGGAGTGCAAAGGTAAAATCATCCGGAATTGTCATTTTCCATTAGATTACCTGTTCAACGAATTAATTTTTACGCGAGTCTGCATTATTGGTCACACCTTTTATGTACAACGCCTTTTTATAGGCTAGGCTGTTCGTTGTCACTTTTTGCACCCCCCTCCTCCTTTCTCGCGGAGAGCCTTATATTACGAGTAAAGATTGCCCGAGTGACGCTTCGCTTTTCACCTCAACTTTTTCCCTCTCGCTCGCAATCGTATATAATAAATCTTTCGCCGAGAGCGAATGAGTGAGAGAGAGAGGGAGAGAGAGGGAGAGAGAGAGACGCTCGTTTTACTCTCATTGGAACGGAGTGGAGGTGAAAAATGATTTTCCACCGAGAGGCAATTCGTATAGCGTTCTCGGCTCTGTGATGTATTCTTATAGGCTACTGGTACTCCCTTATTCGGCTTCACCTTGATTTCATTTCATTTCATTTCGCAGTTCGCTGCGACGAAAAAAGGGGAAAAAAGAAGCATTTAACGCGACACACATACAACAGTCAAAAGGATTTAGCAAGATATATATGAGGAAATCTGCGTAGGGTAAGACTCTTTTTTGCTCAAAAGTGGAAACTGAGTAATTTTGAGGGCACACTGACCGGACTAGGCTTTTTACACTCGTTAGGACAAACGAAAAAAGATGTATGGGTGCAGAACATTGGGACCCTATGCCAATATATAAATACGTTAATTTTTGCGTTTTTATTCATTCTCCTACAAGTTTAAGAAACAGGACGTATGTTAAACCAAATTTCCAATCAACAAAAACAAAGCACTTGAAAAGACCTTTCATTTGAATATAAATTTGTCTAAATCGGATTCAATGATCAAAAGTGTCGCATTTTAGAAGACGACAAACTTGGATTCAGACTTTTACAAAAATAGTCGATTTTACATTTTTCTCTTAATACCCTTCTAACTTTTGATCCAAGCATCCGTTTGCAAAGTTCATTTGCCAAATTAAAGGCCTTCTTTTGTAATTTTTAACTAATTCAAGAATTGTTTCTTTTTGCTTATGATGAGCTATATATATGCTTCTCAAGTAGATCGATTTTTGAAAGCATATATATATATATATATCATACTATGAAATAATTTAAAAAATTAGACCAATTAGCACAAAATTAAAAGAAAAGAGCTTGAAAGTAAGCTATTAAATTTTGAAAACGCACGATTGGATCAAAAGTTAGAAGCGATTGGAGAAAGGGAAAATCTCTGGATTTTCCAAAATCGATTGATTTCATGGGAAAAAAGCGAAATTTACCTTTCTTCAAATCCTCATAAGTTCCGATACATCCGCCAGTTTTTAAAGTTTAACAGCTCAAATAAAAGCTCATATCTTCTATTTATTTTTTGGTGTGTCTGAATTTTAAGTTTCTCATGCGATAAGCTATATACATGCTTCTCAAAATCAGTAAAAAAACAAACAACTTGACAAGCATGTATATAATTTACTAGATAAGATAATTTTGATTTTGATAGACTAGAATGAAAGTAAAAGAAAAGATCTTTAATTTGAGGTATTAAACTTTAAAAACGATTGGTTGGATCGCAAATCATGAGGTTTTAAATAAAAAAGGAAAAACGATTGTTTTAGCGCTTTCTTTCATGTAAATGCTGGGTAAAATCCACAGAATTTTACTTTTCTTCTAGTCCTTCTCAATTTCGATTCAGTCCTGCGTTTTTAAAGTTTAATACCTCAAATTAAAGATCTTTTTTTCTACTTTCATTTTAGTGTATCAAAATCAAAATTATCTTGTCTGATGAACTATATACATGCTTGTCGTTTTTTTACTGATTTTGAGAAGCATATATATAGCTTATCGCATGAGAAACTTAAAATTCAGACACACCAGAAAATAAGTAGAAGATGAGAGCTTTTATTTGAGCTGTTAAACTTTAAAAACTGTCGGATGTATCGGAACTTATGAGGATTTGAATGAAAAAAAAACGCAAAAATTGACGTATTTTTTTTGAGTTTTTGGTCCGTAAGTTTTAATTGGCATTCCCGATGTTCTACACCCATGCATCTTTTTTCGTTTGCTTTACCGAGTGTAAAAAGCCTAGTCCGGTCAGTGTACCCTCAAAATTACTCAGCTTCCACTTTTGAGCAAAAAAGAGTCCGACTCTACGTAGATTTCCTCATATACGCGTGGGCCTAGCGCGTAGCTCGCCCGATAATACAAGCAGCACTTTACCAATACCGAGAAAGAAAGAGAGAGCGAATGCATCAAACGCGCGTATATCGATGTTTCCCTCGCCTTTCTCTCTCTCTCTCTCTCTCTCTCTCTCTCTCTCGTCGCGATGATCGCGCAACGCTTTATTGCCTTTTTCTCTTTCTCCCGACTCTATTGTACGGCAGTATTTTTCCATCTCAGCGAGGACGTTTTGCGTTGCTTCGCCGCGCACACGCTTCTTTTATCACCTTCCAAGCAGCGCGTTCCAGTTTCATACTTTTCGCGGGGCTTCTCTCCTCTCTCTTTCTCTCTCTCTCTCTCTTTCGCGACGTAAGAGTTCTTCCCCGGTACGTATATATATACTCGCGCGCGACTACTGCTGTGTGTCGCTCCGAGGCTTTTTTTTATATGCCTTATGATGTCGCGGGGAAATAGTTTTCCGCCGCAGTTCTTTCCCAGCCGGCTGACGTATACGCGTGTACAAAAGAAATTCCACGTATACACGAGAACTGAACAATATAGAATATTATTCACGATCGTTCATTACGCACGCATGCGCTCGGAATTTCGTCCCGATAATCTCGGCGAGGCAAACAACCGGCGCAACAGTTACGCGCGCAGAGCTTGCCGCGGAGGCGGGGAAAGGGGAGGGCGGAGGGGGGGGGGGGCCGCGCGAGCGCGCGCGGGAAAAATGAAAAGCGTTTTCGGAGTCATTTTCCGTGTACATCGATATCCACTCGCGGACGGCGCGCACACTCGCGCGCGCGCGCCGGCTGCGCGTCCATCTCCATAAAAAAGCACTCGGGGCGGCTCTCCCGGCCCTATTCAAATATCTGTTTGCAGTGGTGTACACGCACGAAAAAATAGAGTAAGTACTGCACAAAGCGAGCAACGAGCGACATTCCGATGCGGCGGGGCAGGCTGCTGCGCGCCGCGCGCTCTATGGTGCACGAGTAGCTCGAAAATGCACGAGCGCATCCCCCGCGCCGCTATGCGCACGAGAGTAGCTCTCTGACGCGCGCGAGCACACGCTCTCCAACACATACGCGAGAGTCGTCGCTTTCGAAACGACTTTTCAAAGCCTTCTTGCCGCGCTCTCGTTTGTCCCGGGCAACGCGTTACGCGCTCGATAATAATTCTATACGACGGGAGCAGCTTGGGGCCATGTGTGCGGAGGATGTATCGAAAAAGCTTGCGTGTTTAGTCCGACGCGTAATCGCGTAACTTTGCGCAAAAGCAAGAATCGCATCGTATATAACCTCGTGGTGGTGGTGGTGGTGTACGGAAAGGGTTGTTTGCTCGGCGGAAGCACCGGCGACTTTGACGAGCTTCGTTCGTCTTGGACAATTTGCATACGCGAGATTCAGCATTTTAGCTGACGCTCGCGCGCGCGCGCGCGCGAGTTATAATCGCTCGCTGGCTCTGCTTCTCTCGAGATACGGCGTCACGACACCATGAAAATCCCTCGTTAAACCCGGCCAAACTTTCCCGGGGGTATAGACAACCGAGTGTGCGCGCGTGTAACAAAGACGGGTAGCAAAAAAAAAGAAAAAAAAAATTAGTCGCCGCGAATTTCAACTTTTCCTCCGCGGAGCGCGAAATTTGTTTCAACTACTCGCCTCGTAGTTCCCGCCCTCTCGGATTGGCGCTGAGGAGGAAAGAAAAGGATAGAGAGCGGGGCTTATTAATGCGCGACTGTTTATACGTTTTGCGCGCGTTCGTCGCTGCGCAGTGTGTGGAAATTTCGAACGTGCGAAGCGTGCAATTAATGAACGTAAAATTATTTTGAGCTCGTAATAGTATCCAGTGTCATTAACAAAAGTCGTGCGTTTAACTTTATACACTTTTTATATTTGTTTTGGCCGAGAATCAGCTTCACTACCATCGTAGAAGCACAAGCTACACACTGTAATAAGTAAATAACCATTGCGAAGAGCTTGATTCACTCTTCCCAAGGCAGCTCATATCCGGACCCGCATAAATTGCGCAATAAGGTTACGTACGTTTTATCGTGTGCACACCGAATATACCTATGTATATTCGTGGGCTAATCTCTGCAGTGCTAAAACGCGAGCAAAAACTGCAGTTGCCAGACTGCATACATCGTTGCAGCTGTCCATTATAATTGGCGTCGTCGCACCGATATGCAGATGCAATTTAATGACGCGATATTCGCACGTACGCGGAAAAATACGCGGGGGGACACGCACGAGCGAGAGACAGGGGGGGGGGAGGCGGTTGAAAATCACGCTGACGTTTTATTCGAAATCATGTGTATGCAATAGGCGCTTCATATTTTACGTGTGAAGGCAGAGAAGAGCGAGAGAGAGAGAGATAGTGAAAGAGGGTTGGGAGAGAGGGAGAGAGTCGATGTCGAGGTAACAAATGTCCTGAGGGGCTGCTGTTTCTGCCTCCTTATATCCGGAAGAGAGAAGAGCGTCTGTCTGTCTCTTGCGGCCCTAATTATCCCTTATCTATATCTCGCTCCATTTGGCCCCGCAATGACGTTATCTCTCGGGCTGGGAGAAAGAGCTCTCGCTGCAGGCTGTCTTATTACTCAAAGTGTCGAGCAGAGGAAGCGTGTATCTACCTTCCGGGAAGAGACAGGGAAAGCTGTTCTCACGATCGATCTTCTCTCTCACTTATAGGCATTCGCGGAACTCGCTCAGCTATTGTCGCAGTATATAGTTGCCGCCGCGCTCGCTCGTTCTCTATCTCGTTGTTTAATACAAAACGAAAGAGGAAAGAGCGAGAGAGAGAGAGAGAGAGAGAGAGAGAGAGGAAATTCTTCGAAGCGACGAAAGCTATTAATTCCACATTTAGCGACGCGTGCATGCAATGACTCAAGAAAACAAATCAAATCGCCCGGCGAGCGAGCCTCATTTTTCCCGGGCGAACCTTCGCTTTAGACTACTCCGACGTTGAGGGATTAAGCCATTGGCAATCCGACTCTAATTACGAGTAACGGATTAGTAGCTGTTGCTGTTGCTGCTGCCGCTGCTGCTACCCCCCCCCCCCTCCCCCCCCGAGAAACGAGGAAACTTTCCGAGCGCGAGGCTTCTATACATCTGCTTCGGTCTTGCGTATTGTTACGTATATATCAAAGCGCACAGCTATGTGCGCGAGAGATGCCACTGGGAATTAAAAATTGAACCTGTAGGGCAGACAATGCGCGATGGATTTCCAAATATTAATTTGGCTAATTATGCGTGTAGAGAGTTATAGTGGCGGATCGCGAGGAATGTCATGGACGAGTTCGCGTAGAGGTTGTGCTCTCTCTCTCTCTCTCTCTCTCTCTCTCTCTCTCTCTCTACATTGCTACTGACGCATTTTGCGGCTCGTCCGCATCGTGTGTGCGCGAGCGAGCGTGTACACTATACCCCGGAATTATTTTGAATTCAGCTATTCTGTCTTTTCGGACAAGCTTCACCCCGCACTCATGCCGTATAATTATGCGCGAAATACAGAAGCGCATGTAACCTGTAATCTCGGCCGTAATAGCACTCGCTGCTGCGCGCGTCCGAAAATTAAAGTATGGGGTTCGTCAAAACTATCGCAGCTTCCTTAATTTCCGGTAATCATTTTATCCTTCTCTCTCGCTCTTTTTCACGCCGTACCCATCGACGACCTCTTTTTCTTCCCCCCAGAAAAAAGCCACACATCGTCGCACACTCCGATGGGAGAGGACATTGGACGTAGTAGTTGCCGATTTTTCCACTAATGGACCGTGCGGCGAGAAAAAGCTTCCGTCTTATTTGTCAAATTACACGATCGAGGAGAAGAAAGCTAGTCCCTCGCATCTCTTATATATACGTATACCGTGTGCATCAGCGGAATTGAAATTCCCATGACAAAAATCACATGGGAATGATTACTTAGCGAGCGAGGTTTTCCCAAGTTCAATCAGCGTCCGTCGAACAGTGGGAAAAAAGAGGTGCAGCGCAGCACATGTTTCGGTTAATCGGCAAATGTTCCGACCCCTTCCCCCCCTCCCCTCCTGTCACTTCCTTTAGCGAGCGAGAGCTTTATCGAGAAAAAAGGGCATCTACTTACGTACCGGGATCTATACATACATATAACGGGATAAAGTATTTCTGTACCGACTAGATTCCCGCGAAAGTTATGGCGAGAGCTCTATAAGCGGATGGGATAAGAACGTATCCTAATTAAATTAATATATCTCTCCACGTAATTGAGCACACACTCGGCTACTCCTTTACAAATCGCTCTCTCGTACCCATAATCTACTCGACAAATCATACATCAGCCTTCTCTCTCTCTCTCTCTCTCTCTCCTCCACTTCCTCCTCACCCCCTCGCCACCCTCCTCCCGTAGAGAAAGGAGGATAAAAAAAAGGAAGAGGGAGGGCGAAAGCTCGGCTGTAGGAAAAATCGACACTGCTGCTGCTGCTGCTGCTGCTGCTGCTGCAGCGGCGTATAAACGTTCATTAAATTACCGAACTCGCTCGGCGGCGGTAGAAAGGAAAATCCTCGTAATCCAATATAACCTGGCGCGCCTCAGGGTCCGGAAGCTGGGCTGTACCTCTTTCTCTCTCCTCCTGAAAAAGGGGGCTTTTTTGCCCTCCTCCCTCCCCCCTGCCAGCTCCCTTCTTCCCTTGCTCCGCTCTGCTATATACAGTTATATGGATACAGCAACGGAGCCTCGGATCGATCCACTCTTTAATGAACTCCAAGTGTGTAGAGCCTCTCTCTCTCTCTCTCTCTTTCTCTGAGCAAAGCATCATCTCGGCTCTTCCGCCACTACTCGCTAAACCGCCTCCCACAGCTAATATTTACCTTTATTAACTCGCTCGCTGTGCAGTAGCTTTCTCCCCCCCCCCTCCTCTCTCTCTCTCTCTCATCGTAAATGAAATTTTCAGATAACTTTTAGGATACAGCCTGCGGCTTGTATAAGGATGAGAAAGAGAGGGGGCTGCTGTCAGAAGCAGATTGGTGGCTCGGCTCCTTTCGGCATAAAACCGTGACTTTATATATATATATGAAATACATCTATCGCGCTAGACAGTGGGAGGAGGGGGAGTGGGGGGACGCGATGCGCTCGCATGTTGTAATTTTCCTTTCTTTCATTCAGAGAGTATACGTTAAATCCTTGTGCGCATACGCGCGTGCGATCGCTTCTGTCGAATCGAAGGGGAATTCAAATAAGAAAAAGAAGGATCCACTTCTGCACTCGAGCTTATGAGTCGATTTGACCCATCTAGGTTTGTTTTCCTTTGACGCAATTTTTTCGCCAATTTCATTTACGTGGCTCGCTTTAATGGTCCGAACACGAGTTTTCTGGATGTCGGAGCGTTATAGCAGCAGCAGCAACAGCAACGCCCACGGCATTATTAATGCAATCGTACGACTACCGAATGCTTCTAGAGTTATACTATGGTGTAATGCCGCTTCTGCTGCTGATAATGTCGAGTTGCGAAAGTTTGTTGTTGAAAAAAAATTGTTGTCTAAGAGCTATCCTTATACCGGCAGAGATAACGCTAAAGAGCGTGAAATTGCGAGCGGCAATGGAATTTTTAAATTAGAAAATTGCGATGATCGAAGGAGCGCCGTGTTTATTTTCCAAGAAGCGAATGATTTCGAAAATCCCAACGAAACCTCCTCGCTTTTTTCTTCCAATCGCGAATTAATCGCTGTAAACTCGCAGCGGCGAACAATTTCCTTTCCCGTGCAGTAGCAGCCGAGCCGCAGAGCTACAATATATATTAAACGTATAGCTTGTCCCTTAGCCATATACACATACAGTGAACGGAGAAGAGCAGCAGAGGACGCTTAATTGGCCGGCGTTTGCTCTCCCAGCCAAATTGCCAAAGAGAAAGAGCGAGAAAATGAAGGCTGAATTCCGCGGATGCCTCGTAATGGTTTATTCGTGACATAATTATTCTTGGGAGGGGATGAGGGTGAGGATCGAGGGAGGGGGGGGGGCGAGCGAGCGCGAAAGTTAAAGCGATGAGAAAAGTTGGCAATATGAGTGCGGGGCCGAAGTTGCGCCGCTAAAGCGGACCAAAGCCAATTAGTTTCGGCTTTAACGGCATTAATTTCTTTATTCTTGTTTCCTAGCCCCCAGCCCCCCCCCCCCAGCCCCTTACTCTGTCCCATTCCCATCGCCCCCACCCCCTCCTTTTTACCGGCCGCGCCGCGCGACACAAAGGCAAAGTTCCCGACGAGTCGAGAGCGCAGCTAGCAGTTCAAAACACACGTGGCTTTTCGATATTAGCAGGCGGTAGGGATGGCGAATTAGGAATAGAATTTCGCGAAGGTGAAATGATTACGCGCATAGCCGAACTTTCGAGAGCCATTGTTTTTTGCGCCCGCCGCGTTTGCTCAAGCCTGGAGTAGGCACTTTTTATAATTAATTATCGCTCGAGCGAGCTATATTTAATATCAAAAGAATGTTTGCATTACTATGGGAACTTTGTGTTTATTAACGTTTTAACGATCTTCTTTGGCTCGCTCCTCCCTATACCCACCCAATTTCTCTCTAGTTCAATCAGAAAAATAATTATAAATTACAGATCAAGTTGCATACTTGCAAAGCAAATAAAACTACTAGCCTGCAATCTCGTTCTGTCGCGGTGTAGTTTTTAATGAAAATATTGAAGGATTTCCTCGTTATTACGGGCGGAGAACATCGCAATTTCATCGGATCGAGTGTTCGATGATAATTGAATGACGAGATAGAGAGAGGAGGAGGGAGGGGGGAGAGACCGAGTCATAGCCCATCATTGCGTAATTCCAATTGTCGGACCAGCGCGAAGCATTTACACAATGGTGTAGCGTTACGCGAGTAGCTTCTTACATAAGAATTTTTTCCTGCGGACATCGCGTAATATTGCGTAACACGCATCGCAGATTTAGCCGAGAGAGAGAGAGAGAGAGAGTTCTTAAATAACAGGACATCCGTAGAACCGAGGACTCCGTCTGGTTGCCTGCATATATTCAATTCATAGCTTTGTTAGAGACGTTAGAGCGAGAGAGAGAGAGAGAGAGAGAGAGAGAGAGAGAGAGAGAGAGAGAGAGATAGAGAGAGAGAGAGAGCGAGAGAAATAAAGGAGAAAACATACTCTCTGAACGAAGCCAAACAAGTACCCATCCCGCAAAGCGAACTAACGAGCTAATTAAAAATTCAGTAGCAACAGTGGCACGTCGCCCTCTCTGTTTGTTATTTTCACGCGGGACGACACCTACTCGCAATTATCGACGCTGTTTTTCCAGTATATCTCTCTCTCTCTCTCTCGCTCTCTCTCTCTCTCTCTCTCTCTCTCTCTCTCTTTCTCTCGTACTCGTAGTCCTGCGACTATGCTGCAGCTACTCTATACATAGCTATACTGCTTTTTCCTCCGGCCGTGCGCGCGCGCGACGACGACGTTTGCGAATGGAAATGAGGAAGAGCAGAGCTGTGTCAGATAATATTATGACACTGCAGCCAAAGGAGAGGGAAAAGATGGTCCGTTTGCAGGCGAGGGCTGCCGCGCTGCTGCGCGACTCTCTCGTCGTGAAATATGAGAGCAGTGTAATTCGGAGCGGGGCGAATTTTCTTTTGATTTAGATTATCGTGTCCGATCTTCTCTCCTCTCTTTTTTCAGCTGAAGTTATCGTTTTCTTTAATAATTCCGGATAAATAATTAAAGCGATCGTTATATCAGAAATCTGCAATAAAACAGAACGAGAGAGGTATGTGCTGGGGAGCGATGCAGTAGAGAAACTTGAAGCTAATAACTGCCAATTAAGCGTCGGTCCTTACAACTCGAGGCCCCTTTTCCGCTACAGTGCTGCAGTAGGTGTAGAGGCAGGAGGAGCAGCGAGAACTAGATCCATGGCAGCAGCAGAGACGACGTCAAACAATGTGCCCGAGCGAAACTAGCGCGCGCTGCAATTCGCATGACTGACGCCGTAACCATGGCACTCTCTTCTTCGCGACGAAATATTGAATTCCAGTGACGCTTTCGCTGCTGCTACTGCTGCTGCTGCTGCTGCTTTTTAGAAAAAGCAGTAGCAGCGGCGAGAGAGAAAGAGAGTCTCTAAATAACAGGCGCGCTTTTATATCCCGCTGCAGCTTTGTACGGGCGGGAATGTCTTCCTTGAAAAATAATCATGATCTCGGGGGGCCTCGGGGGTAGAAAAAGGAGTTCTCTCTTTCTCTCTTTCTCGAGATAAGAGAGAATCATTCGAGGACGTACGCGCGAAACTCCATACGACGCGTGCGCTCGCTGCAGCGCCGACGAATTTGGATTTTCGCGTGCGCGCATAAATTGCAAAATTCCAGGCGGCTGCAATTCCCGGGAAATTCGTTCTCCTACGAATAATAACAATAATCAGAGCGACTGGGATGCTATTCGTCCTGGAGGATGGTATGCGCGCAAAGGGCTTCGTTAGTGCAGCGGAGACGAAAACCCCACGAGTACGTATACCCATTAAGAACCGGCGGGGGCGGTGGCGGCGGCGGCGGCGGTGGAGAGCCGAGAGAGTCAGCATCGCGCTGAAATGAGGGAAATTCGTAGGCGAGCGAGCGAGCGAGCGAAATCATCCGAAAATGTATACACGCAGCAGCAGCAGCAGCAGCAGCAGCAGCCGAGCTAAAAATTCAAGAAAGCTTTGTCCATATCGTGCGCGTCTGGCTAAATAAAGCACTTTTAGCGTGCGAGGGGCACGTGCTCGGCGACGATTACGTGTCTCTGCTTTCTGCTCTGTCTCTCTCTGTCTCTCGAGCGAATTTTAACGGGTGAATGCGAGTATTATACTTCTCGAGGCAAAAGAGTTTCTGGAACAATTCCGATGAATTCGCAGACAGTGACGGCGCTGGATATAATCGAAAACGTACGCGCGTGCGTTTAGTCCAGGTTTAACGCGACATAGTTCTCGAACGATAGGCTTATTTCGACGTGTGGAGCGGCAGGGCTACGATCGATAATTGCAGCAAGTCGTAGGCGATCGAGGCAAAGGCAAGCTCTCTCGCGCAGGGCCGGCTTTAATTGAGTTTGCTTGCACGTATGACGCTCTCTCTCTCCTGCCGCGACCGCTTTGTGCACGGAAATTCCCGTTGGACGCCAGACCGGAGCTCCTCGGTCGGTCGCAAGAAAACGCGACAATTCTACGAGAGGACTATTCGATGCTAATGACATTGAGCTGCTGTTCTTTTTTTGGCAAACTCACTTAGAGGTGCGAGTATTTTTTTTTGCTTTCTCGAAGAAGCTTTGGATAAGAGTTGCATTTCAAGCTTTCGTTAAATTGACGTAGAATCGTATTATACGGAGGTGTGAGCAGTTTGCTTCGTCCGGACGTCCCTGATAACAGGAACGTCGCTTTAATTATGTTTTGGAGACATCTCTTCCTATTCGTGTAACGGTTCTCCATTCTGCACGACACCCGTACCTCTAATATGAAACCCTTGTTTTTCCGTATTCAAGTTACAAAATAAATTTAAAAATTTAATCTATGTCCTGCTAGTTAGATAAAGTGTTTTGAAAATTGTACGGTTTTGTTTTTAATAAATGCACTACTTCAATATATTTCATTGGGAAGAAAATGTATATCCATGACATCGGCTAATCAGTTCAGAGAAAACTATGCACCAAAAACCCGACAACGGTTTTACCTTCTGCGCGATGAATCTGGTCTTGAAATAAGAATTTTGAAATTACCGCTCAAACGTAGGAATAATATGCGTAAAACATTTGAACTTCAGTGGACCATAAAAAATGATATGAAAAACATTCTGAAATTTTAAGAAAGGCAGTTCATCTTCCTAATTTAGTAAAACTTCTTTGCAGAGAACTGCAACTTGAACAATTTTTGCTGTTTACTTTATCTATTAACATGCTTTAAAAGTTTCATTTTAATAACCAGTACACGACTGTATTTAACATGTACTTAGGCACGAAAACTTATTTAGCAAGGACGTTTCAAACAACATTCGTATACATAATACAGTAAATAAATTTTTACCTCTAAACGCCAGCAGTAAAAGTCAAAATAAATACGTTTTCGCGTACAAAGCGAACGCACTCGTTTTTATGTTTGTGAAAACTTAGAGTTAAACGAGAAAAAAAGGAAAGAAGAAGAAACGACGAAATTTTAATTAATTCTCCTTTGAAGAGTCCCTGCGCGCGTATATATAGGTATACACACGCGGTGGGTATAGCGTGTGTCGCCAAAATAACGCAGGTGTGTGCGAGAGCCCGTGTATTTCGCGGCTTCTGCAATATTCATTTAGCTTCTCCGCCAGTCTCGCGAGTAAATATCAAAATACAGAGCAGCAGCAGCAGCGGGCATGGCGGCAGCGGGCGAGAGCGATCTTTTTGATTTTTCATGCGTAGTGGCCCTGCTCACTCGCTCACACTGTCTCGTCAAAAGGATGGTGAAAACGACACCCAGACGGAAAAAGGTGATAAAGCGACGACTTTTTTACGACCCTTTCTTGCACCTCCCAATCCCCACCCCCCGTTCACCTGTATACGACTCCCCCGAGAACTTTAATAAGAACTTCGTCACAGTTACGTTTGTCGTTCCCAACTTCAATTTCTTTTGCGTTTCTCTCTCCCTCTCCCGCTTCTCGGTTTTTACGTCATTATATCCGGCAAAGTGCCGTCGTCGAGTTTCTTTGATTTGGGGAAAGAAACCAAATGACACGTAGCTCATTTCGAAATGAGCTTCTCTTTTCGGCTTTGTGTAGCGCGCGAACGCACACACACACACACACACCTTTCGACTCGACTCCAAATAGCGCAAAGAGAACCAGAATTTCGAAAGCAATTAGTTTTTCCAAGAGAGAGAGAGAGAGAGAGAGAGAGAGAGAGAGAGGGAGAGGGGGGGAAATTCACTTTCAACTCCGCTTTTTTCCTTTTAACGTAATCTATACCTGACCCGATTCATAAAAAAAAGGCTTTCAACCGTGACCTAGTCGACAGACGGAAATTAATTAGGTTATTTTCAGTGAGCGCATAAACAAGCGAATCAGAGCAGCTTTTGTCGGACCATATTTTCTCAAAAGATGATGTAAAAAATTGATCTCTCTATTCTAACAAGAGCAGAGCTGCCAGCAGCGGCGGCGGCGCGGCGGCGACAGCAGCAGCAGTAGCAGCACCGGCAGCGAGTTTAATAGCATTTTAATTATCGAACCGAGCTGGGCTCGTCCTTTATAAAGGCCATCATTAACATCGAGCGCGGCCCTTTAACTTCCTTTAGAAAGCCCCGATCGCACGTCCGGCATAGATAGCTATCGATCGATATGCATTGACCCGATGTTCGTGCGGTATGGTGTGCTGGTTATGCAAAGGATGATGTAATAGATGCGCGAAATGAATGGCTCAAATATCGTTTGCAGGTGTATCGAATGGCGGAGCCGGAAAATTAAACTTGATTTTTCCACGGGATGTACATTAATAAATAATTGGTGTAAAACAATGTAGCGAGTGGATCAGAGCATTGCAGCAAATTGAAGAATGTTTTGCCAATCAGCGGGGAATTCAAATCCAAATCCAATTGAGAGAAAGAGCGAGAGAGAGAGAGGATGGGATAGAGAGAGCAATGGAAATTATCAATGGCTCTCTTGACCGTAAAAGGCTGTTTTGGCAGCCAATTTGCAGGATCAATCCTATTACCTCGTCTATTATGCTCTTGTAATCTCTTGAGAGAATCCCATTCCTCGCTTTATTAATGCGGCATCAGAGAGAACGGATCATCTGGTAATTACTTTCTCTGCTTATGCTTATGACATTTTATTACAAGATTTCATCGGCTTGGTCGGAGATTATCTCATTATACGTCGCGCTGTCCTCTTTTTTCTCCCCCCCCCCCCCCTTCAACAGATTCACTTTTCAAGCTCTTCGATCATTATGATATATCGCGTTACTAAAAAACAAGGAAGGGGGAAGAGAGAGAGGGAGCACAGGTGGGGAAAAAGAAAAAAAACCGTACGAACGATCTCCTCGAGCGAAGGGAGCGGTTAAAAGCGAAAAAGCTCGTTACGTAATTGAAAGCCCAAATAACACAATAAACCAAGTGCTTCGCCTTCACGATCGAGCTCCCAATCAGTGCATAAAAAGCCCTCTCGACTGGACACTACTACTCCACTGAATACCCCCGTGTAGAGAGGTGGGGGGGGGGGGGGTGAGCCATAGAGAGAAGGAGGCGTGTCGATATTTTGGCCAATTTAGCGTTATTACCTTTAGCGGGCCGACTTTTACGCATACAGTTCCACGGGAATTTCTCCCTTCAATTGGCCGCTCGAATTTACTGGCTCCATCGGATGACAGCCGTATCGGCGGATCGTTTATCCGAGTATCGCGGCGCACGTGGAATATTGCCGACGAGAGCGGCGCGCGTTTATCAATTGCTAAACGAGCGCAATGTTTTTTCGGAAGCGAGAGAGAGAAAGAGAGAGAGAGCCATTTTTTCGACTCTCTTGCTTATTATTATCGAAAGGGGGTTAACAATTGTTAACGATCATTGCGAGAGAGAGAGAGAGAGAGAGAGAGAGAGGTTCTCCGAGGGCGAATGGGAACCCCCCCCCCCTCCCACAACGGGATTCGGGGGATTATTGGCTGCAGCAGCGTATGGCCCTCCTCTCCGCCGCTAGGATTATTATTAGCGATACGTAATCGTATAAGCTCTGATGCTCCATTGTCGTAATAATGACTGCAGCGTCGAGAGATCGAACGCGGCGATACGCATCGCGCGCGCGCGCGCGCGGAGGAGATCTACTTGAAAAATCCAAATACGCAGAGCCTGTACTGCCTGCAGTAGGTTATACGTATACGCGCGCGGGAGGGAAAAATACGAGTACCGACGCGCGCGATATATACGCGATTTACACACGTGTGTGCATGTGCCGCAGCAGCCAGCGAGAGGATCAAAAGCTTCCATCTACTCTCCCGAAAATCGATAACACACACACACACACACACACACACACACACACACACATACACGTGCGCGTAGCTGAGCGACGTCGACTCTCGCGTTTCTCGTTCCAATCGTTCGCGCAATGATCAAAGGAAGTGTATTTGTATTGGGGATTGGCAAGGCTTGCAAAAACGTGCGTGTATACGTATAAAGCTCGGCGTGTGCAGAGGAGGCCAGAGAGTAATGGCCGAGTATCCACATCTCGCTTACGTATGCGTGCGCGGTTTTAAAGGAATCCGCGGGCGCATAGGTAATTGGCCCGAGTGCCGCAAAATTTTCAGCTCGATCAAATGAAAAATCCGACATCTCTCTCTCTCTCTCTCTCTCTCTCTCTCTCTCTCTCCCGTCCGCTCTAGATATAATAAAGCATCGATAGAGAGAGAGAGAGAGAGCATCGGAGAGGTATAGGGCTCGGGCTATCGTCCAGAGCACGTCGCCTCGTCTGCAGCGAGCTGACAAATCGAAGGTAATAGGGCTCAGAATTTCTCCGCGTCCTGCTCGTATATAACTCCTCTCTGCACCTTACAGCCGCACACACACAAACACACGCACACACATACTTATACGTGTAGCGGGACGAGAGAGAGAGAGAGAAAGGCGAGAGAGTCCGAGACTCCGGTATCACGTACGCTTACGTAGCGATGCGAATGATTATGTGTGGCGTCGATGGCCACGTTCCGCCTGACTCGGCACCAATTCACGCAGCTTTCATTTTGCATCCGCAGCCGGTCCGCGCGCGTCCTCTCCCTATATATCTGTATCGAGGAAAGCCTAGATATCGTGCCGAGTAGTCCATACAACGCATACATTCACATACGCACACACACACAGACACACACAGAGAGAGTCGAAGATGCGTTTTCTGGGGTGCGCGGCTGAGCTTCCGGCAGGGGTCGCCAGCGTCTGCAATCGACTGCCGACTCCTCCCGCAACAGTTGTAACCGCGCGCTATATTCGTCTATATATGTTATATATACCTATATCCGCGTATAAACATACATATATATACGCGGTCTGTGCGCTCGTGTGCGGGAATACAGTGCAGGCAGCAGCAGCAGACTCTCTCTCTCTCTCTCTCTCTCTCTCTCTCTCCTCTCAGAGGGGGTCGCGCGCGCAAAAGAGCGCCTACGCGACGACGCGGCAGCGTGCCAGAACAGGCAGAGGCCTCTCTCAGCAGGTGCATGTCGTGCATAGGCCGGGGCGCGCGACTCGTCCAATGAGTCGCGAGCCGAGCGAGGGCGGGGCTGTAAAACGTCCTCTGGCTCTCTCTCTCTCTCTCTCTCTCTCTCTCTCTCTCGCGCTCTCTCTCTCTCTCTCTCTCCTCCCCGGCTCTGTGCGCGTAAACACGTAGGTACGTCGATTTTGGAAGGCTTTCTCTCTGGGTTTCTTTGTGCGAGGCAAGCGCGAAAGGGGTGGGGACACGGGGAGCTCGCCTGGCGCGCGCGATGAGACGCCGCGCGCGCGCGAGAGAGAGGGAACCGCGAGACGACACTGCTGCGTGCGTTGAGGTGTACAGCGAGTTTTCAGGGGGCGAGAGAGGGGATAGGATTTATTTCTTTCATTTTTCGAAAAATCCTCGAAGCTTTTTCTCACTTGTTGCTCCGACGCACGCAGAATATGTTCAGCAGACGTATAGTGTAACCATTAGCGTACACATATATACATGTAGTCGTCGCGCGCGCGCGCGCGCGCGGCCTATGACAAAGTGAGCCGGTAGTTTCGCCGTCCCTAAACTTTTCGATTGATCTTTCTTCGGAGGGTGAGCGGAGTCTCTACATCATGTATACGTGCGGGCGAGCGAGTGAGGTGCTCGCCCCCCCCCCTGCCCCTGCCGAGAAGCAGACGGGAAGTTTCTCGCGGAGTATGGACTCGCTGCCTCGAGGCTCTGTCAAAAGCGAGAGCGCGCGCGGTCCTTTCCTCTCTCTTTCCCGGCGACAGCGCGCATTCTTTGGCGGGGCAAACTTTTTCCCTCCTTCTTCCCCTCCGTCCTCCTTTATCAATCGCAATGAAACAACGCGACATTTTAATCATTGGCACGTTTCTGCGCGCGCGAATCCACGCAATAAGTTTTATTGCACGCGTCGTTTTTATTACGAGCGGTTTTCCGCTGTATACTCTTCCGGCGCGCATTGCTCGACTGGAATTCGTACTCGAATTTGGACTGCGCTTCGTTAACGGAAGGCTACGGTGACATTTCGGATAAAGAAAAATGAGAGATAATTTTGGTTCGTTTTTGAAGCTCACTAGTTTCATAACCTTTTCGAAAGCTAAACGAGCTAAGAGATCGCGTCTGACCACACTTGACTTGTACTACTTCCGAGTTGTCAGATGTGTCCGTAATGACTTCAAAATTATCTGAATCACTCCCGAATAAATACATATTTGTGAATGAATTGTTGTAAGGTACTACACTTTAAAGTGTTCTATTTCATTTTATTCATTAGGTCGCTCGCTAGAAGAAAAAAAGCAGCAAGAAAAAAAGCGTCTCACGAGACTGCTTTACCCTCTTGAGGGTTTGACAATATGATTAATTGAACGAAGCGAAGCTAGTAAAAATAGAGCCTACAATGGCTATATTAGGCAACAACTGCTTGCTCAGCTTGGAATATACTTGTTGCTTTGGATCTACATAATGTAGGATGTAAGAATTGCTTAATCATCGCGAAACGTAAAAAATTGAACAGGCTCGCGTCGATTGAACTTGACTTTGGTTGACTTGTGGAAAACACCGCCGTTAAAAATCAATTTGCACAATCAGTTTGCAATCTCGAATGTGTTCGCAGACGACCCAATCAAAGGTTAATTCTACCGATCTCAATGCGCTACTATAACCATTTTCGGTACCCCCCCCCCTCCCCCTTCCACGTGATACACAGCGTAAACTGAACATTTCCAAGCGAATTTCAGCGTCACCGATCCGAATTCCTCGCTCCCGCGGCATACGGGCCGTTGCCCGGCGCGTTAGCCGCTCCGAGGAGAGAGTCCTCGAATCGAAATGTGCATCGAGTCGTAAGAAAAGCCACTCGGAAATTCGGAGCACGTCGCAAGCTGAGGTGTACAGCGGCATCGGCTGTACCAGCGACTTAATTATAAATTCGAAAGCAAAAGCCGAGCGCCCCCCGCGCGCAGAAGACTATCGCTGCGAAAACGCGTGCTATACGTCGGGTGTACAACGCGCGAAACGAAAGTTCCCCTACTGCGGTGCACGCCCCCCGCCGCCGCGTCGTCGCGGCGTAGAGGAAGTTTTGCGCTATCTTGAGCTTTTGCGCGCGACATAATTGAGTGTCACCTGGGCATAACAAATGAAGCCGGCGGCGGCGGCGGCGCTGTACGGTAACAGCGCGTAGACTCTTCTTCTTTCCCTCCCCGTTGGTGTCTGGGTCAAGTTACGTCGGCCGCGCGTGACGTCAGCCCCGGCTGATTAATGGTCGCCAGTCGCGACTTGTTTAACATGCGGCTGACGAGGCAGTGCGAGGGTGCCACACGGCGATATGTGCGTGGCAGGCTATACACCGCTATATACGCTCTTTCGACTTCTTCGCCCGTCGCGAGGTGGGAGGAGCTCGTTTTCTTTTCCAACCGTCTCGCGCGTTCGACACGACAATGCGTGCGCGCGGACAGAGTCGCCGTGTGTACACGACTGTAACGCACGCGTGCGAGGGCGAACACAGAGAGCGGGAGAGAGAGAGGCGAGGAAATAAAGTCGGTGTATAGTGTCGCGCTATATAGTGACGCCGGAGTCCCGGCAAATAATTCGTGCGCGTTGGAGCGACAACAGCACGATTGGATGATTTTAATATTAACCACTTCCGGGAAATTCGCCCGAATTCCCCGGGAATTTTTCACGACCAGACACGGCTGTATTCGTAATATTCCAGGCGTTTGTCACGCATCGCCAAGCCGTTTGTATTCGCGACGAGCACTTTTATGAACTGAGCTCGTGGAATTTCGTTCGCAAGTGAGAGAGAGAGAGTGAGAGAGAGAGAGAGAGAGAGAGGCAGAAAGAGAGATGAGGGATGTCAGGATAGATTGGTATTTGGCTGCGCTTCTATCTTTTCGAGTCGAACGGGGCAATTAGCACGATGACTGTCGGAAATTGCAACTTATGTGTAGGTATACTGTTTTTATGATTTCTTACTGGATTTTTGGAAAATACGCTATGACTAACGAGAAAATGTTGTAACAAAGAGCCTTGATTAACAAATTTTTATTTGTCTAAATTTTAACTCGACGAATTAGTGGTTGATCATTTTTAGTTCTTCTCAATGCAAATACAATTTGTACCTTTGCCTTCTCTCCTGGTGTAAAACCTAATAAACTATACGAAGCGTTATGCATTCGCCCTTCGGTATAACAAATCAAATGATGTGTGTAACAGAATCAGCATCGATTCAAGATTAACGTCAAGACGCTTCTCGTGAACACCGAGAACTGAAATTACCAATAGCTATACCATATCTGTTTAAAGTCGAAAAGCGATTACTAAGGATCGCGAGAGCGTCGAAAAAATCGGATTGCGCCTTTGGCGCACACAGCCTGCGCTGAACAAAAACGAAGGCGAATACAGCTATAGAGAGAGAGAGAGAGACGCTGCAGTGAGAGCGCTGTGTGCCGCCCCGTGAAAAACAAAAGCGGAGGAACAGCCGCGGCAGCAGCAGCAGCAGCAGCAGCAGTCGCTTCGTCGAAAACAGGCGGATAGAGCGGAGGACGTGTACGGCCCGCGGCGGCCCGGTCGCAACTTTAATTACATCCGCATCCGGCCGACGCGCTGGCGAACCTATCAACGCTAGCACCCTCGGGCCGTCTTCGTCCCTCTCTCTATATGTAGCTATACATATACGCAGAGCTACATGCAGAGGCCTCGAGCGCACATGCGCGCAAGAGACTCCGGCTCACTCTCTCTCTCTCTCTATATATATTTTTTTTTTCAGCGCTCGCTTCAAATCCAATTAGAAGATTTACACCGCGCATGCAGAGAGTTTGTTAACTTTTTTTCTCCTTCTCCGCGGCGGCGGCGGCAGCAGCAGCATCACCTGCACCAGAGCGAAACAGGCTGCCAACGTTTTTTCCCTCGCCCCCTCCGAGACAATTGCAGTCCTCCCCCCCCCCCCCTGCGTCGCAACCAATCGCTCTATACGACACAGCGACGCACAGGAGATGCTGCCCGCAGTGTGTATTATACAGCTGGACGAAGAGTAGGTGGGGTGTGCGTGTACGCGGCGATGAATCGCAGCGAATCAATTGGTTATTCAGGGTGTGCGAGAGCGCGCGTTGGCGTGTCGTCCGCAAGCGGCGATTCAACGGGCGGCGGCCGGGATGCGGCGGAAGAAAAGCAGCAGCGCGGCAGCCGGCAGCCGGTAGCCGCATGCATACGCGCTCTCTGCCCGCGCGTATTACGCGGGACCATCGTGTACATAGCAGCCCCTCTCCCACCGGTGTATAGCGAGAGCGCGCTATAGAAGACACTGCATGCGCAAGCGAAACCGCGGCGTTGATGCTGCATTTCAAAGAGTTATTGAGCGCGAGAGAGCGAGTCGTGTAAACGGAATATTAATTTCGACGGACTAATTGTAAGTGGCTTGCGCTCTCTCTCTCTCTCTCTCTCTCTCTCTCTCTCTCTCTCTCTCTCTCTCTCGCCGAGGCTCAGACAAGTAGGGATCATTCCCGGCGAGGCTAATTGAGTTTCACTCTCTCTCGCTCTCTCTCTCTCTCTCTCTCATCCTCTGCATATAACGTATGTATTTTCGTTTCATCTCTTGCGACGAGAGCGTCGTATGTATTTTTGGATCGACGAGCAGTAGAGCGACCGAGCAACGAGAGACAGAGAGATACGTCGCGGCAATCTCTAGCGCGCTCTAACGCGGATACGCTTTTTCCAAGGCCGTATAGCTACGGATCCAACGCTCTCTCTCTTTCGGTCTTGCTATGTTGTGGCTTATACACAATATACAATGCTTGGGGAAAACAATAGCAAACGTGACCTGAAAACGGTAATTCCATCCGCTAATAATAAGCAGCTTGACTAACGTGTACACACACACATACATACACATACGCACACACATATAAAATCATCATTAGCCGGAGGCTAAGCATTACGCCTTTGAGTATTCAGCTGTGCGCGCTCGCTCGCGACGGAAAAGCGAGGATGATGAAAGTTTATATGAAAATTGAATTTCCATGAGAAAATAGCGAGTGCGTACGCCCTACATGCGCTGCGATTGTTAAAATCCGCGCGTGAGTTTACGAAGGAGGAGAGAGAGAGAGAGAGAGAGAGAGAGAGAGAGAGAAAGAAAGAGAGAGGAGAGATAGTATGTTGCCCGATGAAATTGCCAAGGAGGAAAGCGTCAAGCTCGCCCGGCAATAATAACGCGAAAATCTTAAAGGCAAACCTCGTTAACATTCATTGTCGCGCGGGCGTCCGTCTGTAATTGCGAGTCCGTTGCTGCTGCTGCTGCACCCTGGGCTAGAGATAAAAAGAGCGAGGACACGGCGCACCAGGAATTTAATTAATACGTCCGGCTCACACGCGGCTATACCCATATCGATTATAATTCCCTGTTTTTTCTTCATTTTATCCGACTATAGCCTTTATTTTCTTTTCACCTTCTGTGTGTGTGTGGGGGGGGGGGGTGTCACTGCCTAGATGGTACCTATTAAGGCAACACAATTACCAGTGGCTATAGAATTCTAGGAATATTATCGTGAAAACATTACTCATTACTCGTCATTTGTCGTTAGGTACAATTGAGTACACACCTTGGTAGAAATCCAATATCGTTTGAAAGCTTAGTAGAGGCCTTTTGCTTCGTTAGGAATGGGCAAAACGTGGGAGCAGTTTCCGACTATGAGTAATGAAGTGTTTTTCGAAGGGTTTTCGAAACAACTTTTAAAACAAAACGATTCAATTGAAGTGGAAAAATATCAGTTCTTTGACGGATACAACTTCATAACACGAGCGTACTTATCATGAATTTGCTATTAATTTTAAAAACAATAATTTAAAAATCAATTGAAGTGTGCTGCATTCTTTTGCATTAGTGTGCAACGCATAAGCAGTAAAATTAATTCGATGGTTTAAGGGTAATGCCCATATTCCATAAAATACTCAATATCAATCGGTCAATTGAAATGTATACATCTTTTATTTATGCGCAATCAAATATTATGTACATCCCTGAGTGTATACACATCGAGCAAGATAAACATTGAAAGCAAACGCGGTATAAAACGCGTAAATTTAGGTGAAAGAGCGCGCGAGCGATCGAAACGAGAAAGTGGAATATACATCTCTCTCTCTCTCTCTCTCTCTCGAGAAATGAAATCGCCGATTTCGGCGCTCTCGCCAGAAGAGAATGAGAAAGGAAAGGAGCGCGAGATACTTTGAGAAAAGTCGTCGCGCCGCGCAGCCGAGGCAGCGACACCGGCGGCAGAGACGCGCTCGCTCGCGCGCAAACGAAAAGTTCTCGGATGCTAATAACTGCGCCCCGGCACCTCATTAACGCTTTGATCAGCATGGCAGGAGTTTCGACGTTATACACGCGGAGACGATCAAAGTTCCCACCCCCGCACCCCCCGGCCGCCTTCCTCTCCCAGCGATCTTCTTAATAACGCGACTATATATAGCGAGACCTGCTCCGCCGTTCAGCTTTAATGAAGTAATTATGCATCGTGTAACAGTCGTTGTTTCCCAGGCGCGACACGTCGCGCTCTCGTGGTACGGTCCCAACCCCGTCTCTCTCACTCTCTCTCTCTCTCTCTCGAAGCATCCAATCGATCGAGCTATCCCCATCCTTTTTCCCGACGCAGCGTCATATGATTTTGCGGAGGGCAATTAGAAGCGACTTTACCATTGAGCCGAGCCCAGCGGAGGATCGGAAGTGGCGCGGAGAGTATAGGCGATGTGGTTAATTGCTATTTAGACGTCCCGTAATGAGAGTAAGCAGCTTAAAGCTCAAGCAAGCCCCTGTATACTTTCAAAGGCGCTTCGCGATACCGCGAATGCACTTCCGATCGGTCGACGAAGAGTCCCTGAATTTTCGCGTTTTGACGTTGCAGAAATAATGCAACGAGCGAACAACGAAAGCGCATAACGATTATCTTTGAAGAATACACCAGAGGGAGATTCATGACGGCGCGCGCTTCCGATGTGTATCGCTCTCGTGTAACGAGAACAAGCTCGACTGGATGCTACAGCGTTTCGAATAAATTTGTATTGATAAATTGTTGAATTGCCTGGAATATGCTGTAAATGTGACAAATGCAGAATGCGTACCTTCGTTAACACGAACGCGCATATACATATTGTTACTCGAGGAGCATTATGTGCATAACGAACGAAATCGTCGAATGCAAGTGCAGCAGGTCGAGTGTAATAGACGTCGGGAAATAAGCCGATTCTCGCTCCATAATTAATTAGACAAAGACGGGACTATGTACCGTAACTTTTGTGTTGCATCGCGACCGTTGCGATAAAAGAAAACAAAGCAAAAAAATGAAGAAAGCGTCGTCGGAATCCATCGCCGCGCCAGCGTCCCTCCGCAATTCCAGCTCGCAGGCAGCCCACGACCAATTTCCCATCGTCGCCTACATCCGCCGCGCTGCGACCGCGCGCCGAGAGGAAGAGAGAGAGAGAGAGAGAGAGAGAGTATGCTCGCTCGTATACCACCTCAGAAATCGGCTTAGCTCCGCGACTTAGCGTCTCTCTCTCTCTCTCTCCCCCTCGCCACCCTCCTATCTATCGCTCGCCGATCGGCTTTGGATGCGCTCCGACGACAAAGACGATCCGGATTCGCGACATCTGTAATTGACAATTAGCGCCGTCACCGGAATGTAATCGCATCTCGCGACGACGAGTAGGACGACTAATTCGCCGAGTCCAACTTCTAATTGGCTGTCTCCCCCGTGTCATGTCTCCGTTGCCTGCTTGCCTGCCTGCCTGCCTGCCTACCCCTGCCGCGTGCGCTCTAAAACTGATTCGCGCTTCTGCGTCGCAGCTTTCGAAACTAGCGTCTACATAAGCGAGCCTATATATACACGTGCGCGCGTGTATGCCGCTAGGAGCGCGCGCGGGCTCGCATGTGTGAATGCTGCGAGCATATGCGGCTGCCTGAACGGAATACACAAGTTTAACCTTTTCGAAATTCATCCAATTAAGTTTCCTCGTGTACTCCGGGGCTCGTCTCCCCCTTCCGCCCCCGCGTGATAGATGCGCGCGCGCGGCCGAAAAAGACGCGTGCGTTTCGTCGTACGTTACGTGTGTACCAGATACAGGCGGCCCCGAGAGTACACGTGTATATCGGGGAATCGAGAAGCTCTCCGGTATATACAGAGAAAGAGAGTTTTATACGGACTGACGGATCATCGGGCATCGGGAGAGAGGGATGACTCGCTGTGGCGGAAAGTCGGAATTCGGGGCAAAGTGTAATGAGCTTACGAGTTGCGCGCGCGGCCGCGGCTGCAGTGGCGCTCTGGATTTCGGGCGATGGCATTGTTCCGCAGGCTTAACGGCGCTCGCTTTTTTCACTTTTTTCTTCTGCTATACCTTTTTGGAACTATCCCCGCGCGCATTTTATAAAATCATTGACGCGCCGCCTGCTGAGAGTCGAGAAAGTGTAATTAACGCGTGCTGTCTCTCTCTCTCTCTCTCTCTCTCTCTCTCTCGTTATTTTATCTATTTATTAATTTATTATTATTCTTTTTTTTTCGTTTTGTTATCATATTGTATAAGTTTTATTTATTGTTACCGTACTTTTATACACATATTTTTGTTTTTTAAGAAATTAACCTATTTATTTTACTTATTTTATCTTAATTTTACTTATTCCTATACGACTACTGTAAGCTGCAGCAGCAGCACGCATTGCTTTGCCATTTATACTATGCTCCTGCTCAGCAAATTATGTATGGGACTATGAAGGGCCTGAGCCCTTAGTCCATTTCTGGAAATAAATCTAATCTAAAAAAATTTCTCTCTCTCGGTGAACGAAAAAAAGAAAAGATGAGAGAGGTGAGAGTGAAGGGAGAGGGGCGTGGGGGTGGGGGGGGGGGGGAAGCAACAAACTCATTAAACAATCTAAACTGCAAAATTTGCAAGTGCAACCGGAGAATTCCCAAGGCAAGACTCTCCTACGCAACTTATCGCTAATTACACGTTCGCCGTCTCTCCACTCTCCAACTTTACTTCTTCCTCGAACTCTCCCACTGCTATTCGTCGTAAAAAGCCCTTGGCTCGCGGGGGAGGCGAGTATAGGCGCGAGAGAGAGAGAGAGAGAGCGATTATGCAACAAAAAATCAACTAGCTCGCGTCACTTGGCGAAAAAGGAGAAAAAAAATTGTTCTCTCTCGTCCATCCGTCTCTCTTTCTCTCTCGCTCTCTCTCTCCTCTCTCTCTCTCTCTCTCTCTCTCTCTCTCTCATCAACAAACAGCCCTGAAATCCCGAGCCCGAGCAGCGCAGAGCAGCCCTAGAGCGAAAGCAAAGCCGGGAATCGCCATGGCAACGGCATCGCCAGTGCCGCGCGCGGATTCCATTTGCCTATTGCTATGGAAACGCGCGGCCGTGGCCGCTGCACCGAAAGAGATTCGCGTGAAATGCGACGCAGCGCTGGATATGATGCGAAAGAGAGACGAGTGAGAGAGAGAAAGAGAGAGAAAGAAAGAGAGAGAGAGAGAGAGAGAAAGAAAAGCGAAGGTGATTCGGCGTCGAATCCGCTCTTAGAATTATCGCTCACCGCCGCAGCGCCAACGCCAACTTTCGGACGGACTCTCTTCCCTCAGCCGAAGAAACGAGAAAGAGAGAGAGAGACTCGCGAGCTAGATTCGAAACAAGACGGTAATGCACTTACGACATATACTCGGGGCGAACGAGAAGCGCAGCTTTTACGAGGATCGCCGCGCGTCGCTCTGCCCTCGCATTTTCGAAAGAGAGAGAGAGAGAGAGAGAGAGGAGAGAGAGAGCTGAATATGTGGGCCACCTTTGACGAGGCCGGGCGCATATATACTTTGATGCGATTAATGTAGTTTACGTCCGTTACATTAAGCTCATTAAAGTCGAATTACCGTCTACTCCGATGAATTCGTCGAGCGCGCTATCGCCATATCGCCATATCGCTCAAAGCGCGAGGCTCAAAGCCTCCTAGATATACGAATTATCCGATGTAGCGAAATTCATCGGGGAAAGAAGCGGCCGCGCGCACGTAAAGAAAGCCAAGCTGCAAAAATACACGTGTTGCGAAGCAGCAGCAGCAGCAGCAGTCAAAAAAAATGAATATTTCGCGGTATAGCCGAGAGCTTGCTCCGAGAGAGAGAGCATCGCTCTTTCGCAAGCCTTTCAAACAGAAAATCTGGTTAGCATCGCGAGGACGTCGCTACTGCTGCTACCGGTGCTTTTATTTCCCCGGTGAAGCCCACTCTCTCTCTCTCTCTCTCTCTCTCTCTCTCTCTCTCTTTCTCTCTCGCTCGATCATAAAATCGCCAGCGCACGCGCGCGCACTTTCGACGAGAGGGAGAGAGAGAGAGAGAGAGGAAATGAACACGCCGCGCGCCGGACCGAGAGTGCTTGCGCCTGATTTTTTTTTTTATTTTCGGGGAAACTCCAAAGAGAGAGAGAGAGAGAGAGAGAGAGAGAGAGAGAGAGAGGAGAGAGAGAGAGAGAGAGAGAGGAGAGAGAGAGAGCATGTACGTACACATTGTTCGCCGCGGAGCTCTCATTTTCCCTGGCACTTGAAAATCGCACGCACGAAATCAATCATCATTCAATCCCTCAACGTCGCGACTCGTTCTTTCGGATAGGTCTCGGTGCGGCCGCCACCGCCGCCGCCGTCGGAGCAATCTCGCCTTTGCGCCGCGCTCCCGACTTTATTATATTCCCGGGCTTCTTTTCTTCTCTCTCTCTCTCTCTCTCTCTCTCTCTGTCTCTCTCCCCTGCTCAGAGCGAGAGGACGTACCGTATAATGCCGCGCGCGCGCCGCAGCCGCAGCGGATCCGCGGAGAGAGAGAGAGAGAGAGAGAGAGAGAGAGAGAGAGAGAGGGTAAGCAGATTTCGCGTCCGGAAGACGCGGAATTGGAGTCGACCGTAACTGCTGAGGGGATATATGGCGCGCGCGGGAGAGAGCCTGCTGCCGCTGCTGCTGCTGCTGCTGCTGCTGCACACAGCTGCGGGGAGAGGCGGCTCCCATTGTCTATGCGCGCTCCTCGAGATGGACCGAATTGCATGTGTTGCCGCGAGAGAGGATTGCTACTGATGCGATATGCACTGCAGTTTATGAGCTTTCGAGTATATATAGATGTATCCGTATGCATGCATGTATATAGACTGCTCTCGGCGCGCCTTTGAAAAGAGCCAAAAGCTCCGGGCTCCGCAGTAATATGCATACATACGCGGCGAGCGTCCTCGGAGGGGGAGGAAAAAAGCGCTCGCCGCTCGAAATTACATCGGTTACAAGGGCGTGAATGACGCTGCGTACTCCACTTCCCTGAAGCGAGCACCGGGGCGCGCGCGCGCGCGCGCGTATACACGCGTAGACGCGGGGAATAGCGGCGGCTCGAGCCAATAATCCCCGCGTCCACGTCAAAGTGCATTAGCTCTCTCGCGCGCTCACTCATGCAGCCACGGTCGAGCGAGCTTATACCGCCCGCGCGTACGGGGCTGCCTCTTCCCCCCGCGCTCTCCTCTCCCTCTCTCGCTCTCTCTCGTCGCTCCGTGTATTGGACGACGAGGCGCAGAGAGAGAGAGAGAGAGAGAGAGGAGAGAGAGAGAGAGAGAGTACCGAAAGGGAGGGACACACTCACACACGCGCGCAAGCGCGCACACACACGTACGATTCGACGTAATTAATTGCTATTTCACTCTTTCCTGCAGCTTTATACCTCCTCGTACGCTCTGATTAAATCGCAATTACTCGAGAAGCAGGCGAACTCTCGTGTGCCTGTGTCTTTGTGCCTTTCTCAATGACAAGCGCCCCGTGATTCTGCTTTGCTTTGACTCCCCCTTCCCCACCCCTCTCTCTATATACGTGTATATCGATGGGCTATCAGCATAGGACTTATGTCCCGTTGTGCAGGGAGGGAGGACGGCGGGTACTGCCACTGTAGGCTGCGGCGCGCACGGCTGCCCTCGAGGATGAGAGGAGAAATGGCAATTGATTGGGAGAGCCTTTAGCGGCGAGATAATTCTGATCGAGGGAACGAGAATAACGCCTCGCTCCTCTTCCCGCACCAATTTCCCTTACGTGAGCCTACATATGTATGTATATTTATATATACACAGGCGCACGCGCGCGTTTACGCAAATTTACCGGATTCTCCAATTTCGCGCGCTCAAAGTTTATTTCGACGCAAGAGAGAGAGAGAGAGAGAGAGAGAGAGAGAGAGAGAGAGAGAGAGCTATGTATGTATCAGCCGCATCAGCCGCCGCATACTACGCGCGGATGAAAGAGCGAGCTCGAGTTAATTGAAAGACTTTTTCCAGCGCGACGAGCTATACGCACTCGACGCGAGGGAGACCGAGTTGTTAGCAGCGCGAGAGCAGAGGCTACTGACTTGCCTCTCTCTCTCTCTCTTTTCCGTATATAATTTATATGTATATATATGTCGCTGAATAATCTATTCAGCAAAGTGCAATTTTCTGTCGTCAGCTAAACATTAACAAACGCCCGTCCATCCCGGCCTGGCTTTCGGCTTCTCGCTCGCGCGAGCGCTGCACGACCTACATCCCTGTCGCTCCCGGCCCCGTGTATATATCAGCCTTTTCCATTAGCGCCACAACAAGATTTCGATAAATTATCGGCCCTTAAAGTCCGCGTATTACACTTTTCCATACGTGTGTTTCTCATCCGCGCGTACGCTCTCTCTCTCTCTCTCTCCGTATTATATGCAAGTGTATTAGCGTATAATACGATGTACTCTCTCTCTCCGGCGCGGGTCCCGTATAAAATCGTTCTCTAACTTTCCCTCGCCGCGCGAGAGCGCACTAAAATGCGATATTTACGCAAAGTCTACTCTCCGAGAGACAGGCCGCATTGATATATGCGACTTCATAAAAAGCCGAGCGGTAATTCATTTTCCCTCTCGCTCTCTCTCTCCCTCCTCCCGGCGGCTTATTTTTTCGCAACCACGCGCGCTCGCCGGGAAATAGCCTTATAAATGCAAATACATTACTCTTAACGGTAAACGCGGCCACTTTTTACCTCCTTGCCGTGCATATAGACGAATACCTTTTTTTTGCAGCCCCGCCCCTCTCGCCGCGACTCGCACGCTAACTCGATAATACGGACAAACGCGTAGATTGTTTTTTGCGCACTGCACCCATCGACTGCATCGGGAAATTCCGAGAGTAAGCCCCATCGTTACAGCTCGATCGTGAAAAATCAATGGGGAACGCGCTCGGCTCGGAAAATCCCGGTCCCGCAGCGCAAGCGCACCGCTCGAAGCCGTGCACGCGTGTACCATAGGCTACGCACGGCCCTCCGACAACAGGTAAAAGCCATTCGTTCTGCCGCCGCCTGCTGAGCTCTTCAGCCGCGAGATCAGCGCCAGTTCCCGACTACAGGCGGCAGCATCTCTCGAGTCCCGCCGCCGGTTCTGGACCAGCTCTAGACTCAGCGCCACCGCTCGCTACGAATTCGAAGCTGCCAGGGCTGATGGTAAGTGAGGAAACTAGTAGATAACCCGCGATCCGGTCGGACCTTTACAGACGAGCCGGCCACCCCCCTGCCCACCACCCGCTGTTGGTAAAGCTTGGGATAATAGCGCTGGTGTAACGCACGGATTCGCCGGACGGTGGATTTGAATCCTGTTACCTAGTTCTTGTTTAACGAATTTATTTTTATTATTTTTATTGTCGTTACGCAGGGGTATTATGAAAAAGTAGGAAGGACAGTTGGCACATGTTTGGAAATACCATTGACTCAACATCGCGAAGGAAGATTCATCGTCACACTTATTTCATTATAATTTGAAAGAAACTAAAATAAATAATTTGTAGCTAGCATGTTTTGCAAATAAATTTTGAATACAATCTTGCTTAATATAAACTTTAAAGCCTTAAATAAAAATAGATCGTATAATGTAATACAGCAACACGAAGGCACGAACGATTTGCTTCAAATAAAAATACACCGCCTTAATAAATACTAGCTGGAAAAACATGTGAAAAATACACGATTCCAATCAGGTATTCAAATTTGATTGAACAATTGAATTCAACGTCGAAAATATACTAGAATTTCCCTCGTCAATTGAATCCCAACTGATAAAGAAATAAATTATGTCGCATAGCTTTCAAAGTTATTTAGACCACAAATAATAAATCGAATTTTAATTAAAGAAATGAACTCTATCGAGTCTTCAAAATGCACTTAGCGCTCAATTCCAAATTTACATCAACTCTTTCTACCTCTCGATGCACTCGACCAAACTATCAAAATTCGAGCGTTCAAAAATTTAAACAGTCGATCTCGAGCTTCCAGCGGCGACCCATCGAGCTTCACCGCCCTCGCGAGTTCGAGCAGGCCGCCGGCAGGTGGCGTCAGTGGTTTCGAATCGGCAGAGCAGCAGCGACTCCAACTCCGCGCGAATCGATCGCACTCGAGCCCCCGCGTGGCAACCCCCTCGCATCGAGAGTTGCCGCGCGTAGCCGTGGCTGCGGCGCAGCGGACCGCCGCACGGGGCTCGCTACGTCCAGGAGCGTGAAGATGATCGCATTGAATTTGCATGAAAGGTGTCCGCGCTCGTGATTTCGGCCGAGGCGTTCTAGGACACTTAAAGAGAGATAGAGAGAGTATACGGCATACTCGTCGACTTAAAAAATGTATAGGATGCATTTTCCGCTGGCGCGACGCGCGACTCACCTTTCCGCGTCGCGAGGCTCGAGCGATGTATCGAGCAATTATTTGCCAACGAAACTGAAATTCACGCAACGCTCAAACACGGCGTTATTTAACGTCAACAGAGCGCTGCGCCCGGCAAATTTGCGCCCCGCGCAAATAATTTACGAAGAGCAAGTATAATCATGACAATAATCGACGAGCGCGCAGAGAGAGAGAGAGAGAGAGAGAGTACTCTCCCCCTTGGCAAACAAACGCTTCGAAATTGGAGGTAAAAAAAGCCTTCCACAAACACAGGCCGCGCGCGGCGCTCTGTATCCCGCATATAGCCGCCGCCACCGCCGCCGCGGGAGAGAGAGAGAGACCCCGAGAAGAGCAACACAGCGCACCACGAGAGGCTAAAACTCACAAGTCCCTGGGCGCGCCGCGTTTGCCTGTAAACAATATCCATTGGAGAATTCCGACGAGGCTTTTCAGCGTTCGTCGGGCCGTGTTCGCGATGGCAAAATTTTTTCGGGGTCTTCGATGAATCATTGATCCCGCTGCCGGCTATTGCATAATGCACCAGCGGAAGACTGCAGGCGTCTCTGCGGGAAAGCTTTGCTAGCCTCGGAAAACAGCGTAATTCAACCCGCAGCGCAGTGAATATACAAGCTTTGAATGAAGCGCTCGAGCGTGAATAATTTTCGTAACATTGATTGCCGGGGCTATATAATGCGCCGCGCGTACATGCCGGCCTCTGGCTTTTTCCGAGAGCTGAGCTTCGTAATTCAAATTTCAGCCAGAAAGAGAGAGCTTAATTAAAGTTTCGACTTGTTCCGCTTTTCTCTCTGTGCGCAGCGCGCGCGCGTGTGTATATAAATGTACGCTTCGCCGAGTTTGCGTTCTGTAATGAGTGAATTAAAAATTCAAAATCGAAATTGAAAGTCGACGCGGCTTTACAATCGTTCCGCCTTCCGTCTGTCCTTCGGCAAATCCCGGCAAAGCTCAAAATTTTTCTTGACTCGCATAACGCACGCAGACTCGACGACTAAAATTCGAAAAACTCGGCTTCGATATATCCGAGACGAGCGAAGGCTCGGCATTGCGAGAGCAAGCGAGCGCATATATATATACGAGGTGGTAAATCGAGAGGCAGCGTAAAGCCCTGTCTCTTAGCTCTGATCCTTGGCGAGTCGCCGCGCGCGGCAAGGGGGATGGGACGGGATGGGATGGGTTGGGGAGGGGGGGGGCTTCAAAAAGCAGCTCCCGCGCGTTCGCCTCGTATTGATAGGAGCTGCAGCAGCAGTAGCAGTAGCGGCGGCGGCGCCGGCGGCTTTATCCGCGCCGCGACGCAAGCTCGTAAAATATTTACATTTCGGCCGGCTGGAGCATTTGCCGGATGGATTTGTGCACCACCCCAGCGTCTTTACGCTCTCGTCCGTGATAACTCGAGCCGCCTCGCATCGTCTACCGCGCGCTCGCTGTACCTTTCCCCGTTCGTTTTCTTTTGCGTTTTACGGCCGGGATTCGCCGCGCGGCGAGGGAACGGCTGTAATTTTATTATTCTCCGGCTCTTTTTTTACTCGACTGCCGAACTCGGCCGCCGCGGCATAAATAAGCTCGTTTCGCCCGCGAGTTCGGGGCTGCGGGGGGAGAGAGCAAAAAAAGCGTGTATCGCGAAATTCCGAACGAAGCGCGCGCGGCAGCGGTTGTAGAGGAGGAGGAGGAGGAGGAGGAGGAGGAGGAGAGGGGAAACGTCGAAAGAAGGAATGATAAGAAGCGCGAGCGCGCAATCTAATTGACCCAGTTTTGCGGTCGACGAGGCCCGCATCACGCATATTAAAAATGCGCGCGCGCGCGGGAATTTCGGTACCGCGAACTAGGTCGACCGAGCTGCATTATTATATGGATCATACACGTGTATATGTATATAGATACAGGCGATTCACTCCGCGGAAAACGGAAGTGTTATTGCAGGTCGCTCGCTCTCCCGAAGCCCCTCGCCGCTGTACAGCGCGCCGCGGCGAGAGCTTTTTAATTGAGAGTGCAGCGCCGGGGCGCGAGAAAATGAAAATTGGAAGTAAGAGCCGCTATGCGGGCCGCAGAATCTCTCGCTAAAAGAGTGTGCCTATAGGAGAAGAGAGAGCTTTTCCATCCGCCTCCTACACCCCTCCCCCGATATCTTCGAGGACATTCATTTTTTAATACTCGAACGCGCGTCGCGCAGCTGCGCGTCCCTCGAAACGCTTTCTATGCATATTTGAAATCTATAGACTCGATAGTCTATTGCCGGGCTGCCCTTCCTTTTATCCCTCGCCTCTTCGCCGCGAGATCTGTCTTCTCTCTCTTTCTCTTCCTCTGTACACACTCGCGGCGGGGGTTTATTAAATAAAAACTGTTTTAGCGCTGCTGCTGCTGCTACTACTACTGCTGCTGCGGCGAAGGATCGAGGAAGAAGTTGCCGGTGAGAGAGAGAGAGAGAGC
Source organism: Philotrypesis tridentata (assembly GCA_018906965.1). Taxonomy (NCBI): domain Eukaryota; kingdom Metazoa; phylum Arthropoda; class Insecta; order Hymenoptera; family Pteromalidae; genus Philotrypesis; species Philotrypesis tridentata. The sequence goes on from JACCIB010000002.1 coordinate 5,201,591, forward strand.
GAAGAAGTGAGAAACAAAAAAGGGAAGGAGCCCGTGCGGACGAGAGCTCCGCCGCCGCCGCCGCTGCTGCTGCTGCTGCTGCTGCACGAGTTTTCGTCGTCTTCATTGATTTCGCTCGGTTTCACGCGCGCCGCCGCGCCATACGCACACGGCCAACTTTTCACCCAGTCTGCGGCCCGCTCTTCTCGCGGCTCTATATACGCCGTATACATATGTATATACAAGCGTACAGAGAGCCAGTTCTCGGCGGAACGGTGAACTTGCCGCGCGCAGGTAAAGCAAATACGCTCTCGCGAGCGCGAGATAGAGAGCGAGCAGCAGCGAAGGGTGCGAGAGACGACGGCGAAACGAGTTTTCGCAACTCTACGACTCTTGAGCGAAGTAGCGCTAATGCCTAGAGTCTCTCTATGTCTTTTCCCTCAGACTCTCTCGCGCCCCCTTTACATATAAGGCTTTTAGCTATTATCCGGCGCGCACACGTGAATCTGGCGGGACTTTTCTCTAAGAATTTTAGCTCGCTCGGTGTGTGTGTGTGTGTGTGTGTGTGTGTGTGTGTGTGTGTAGGCGAGGAAACGTCAACAAACTCGCCTTGCAAAACTCGAATAGCGGTAAAAAATGATGTCGCGTATAAAGTGTCGTCGCGAGCAAAGAGAGAGAGAGAGAGAGAGAGGGAAGCGTTGATAAATGCTCCTCGAGTCATATCGTATATATATACATGAAGGAAGAAGACGGGAGCTCGAGGGGAGGAGGAGCGGGAGAAGGGGGGAGGGCGTCGATCGTCAAATTGGGCCATTCGAGCTCCTTATCGTGCAGCAGCTGCCGGCGAGCTTTTACGCTCCTGCAGCTGCTCTCTCTCTCTCTCTCTCTCTCTCTCGCTCTCGCTCTCGCGGAGCATGAAAGCCTCGGACCCTTTCTCGATGATGTACCCGTGGGAAAAGGGACGCCCGCGCGCCTGGAATCGAGACTTATTGCAGCGGCGGGGGATATCGAGAGAGGCTTGGAAATTTTCAAAGTAGCCTGCCGCTAGGAGTACAGTCTGTGTATATACGTTCAGGATTTATCCAAGAGAGAGAGAGAGAGAGAGAGAGTAAGAGAGAGAAATGGGAGGAGAGAGTGCGCTTGCATAATCGAAATATAGAATTGCGACGCTTATCGGAGCCTGCCGAATCTATAGCTGTGGGATCAAAGTGAAAGTTGCGCGCAGGTCTGTCGAGAAGAGAGAGAGAGAGAGAGAGAGAGAGAGAGAGAGAGAGAGAGAGAAAACTTTAGCGAGAGCAAAGCCAAAATACATCTCCCGTTGGGGGAAAAAAAAGTTTCTTCTCTCTCTCTCTCTCTCTCTCGATCCCGGATATAAGTGTACTTTAAAACCCGACGGCGCGGGCGTCCGGCGCCTCTCTCTCTCTCTCTCTCTCTTTCTCTCAAACTCGATCCGAAAGAAACTCTCCTCGCGAGCCTTTGTATTGGGCCGTCTGCCTCTCTTTCCTTCTCACCTACGGAAACGCGATCACGAACCCTTTGGCCGATTAGGCGCGCCGTGCAGGATTAGGCTCTCTCAACTCTCTCTCTCTCTCTCGCACTCTCTCGCTCCCATCCAATTGGGTTACGGAAATTCGCCCCGGCAAAGTTTTCGGCGCGATCGAGGCTGCAGGCCGCGTAGCCTCCCCCGCCTTGATTCGATTACAGCACCCCAGCTCTCTCTCTCTGTCTGACTCTCTGCTCTATGTGTATATGTCTCTTTTCGGATAGTGAGTGAGCGAGCGAGCGAGAGCGGCGAGGCAGCGAGTGGTTTCTCGAGTTCGCGTGGGTTATTCCTGACACTTCGGGAGAGGCTATAGAGCCGCCGCGGGCGAGCGTTCCAATTGCATTTTGTTCTCGAATTCCAGCCGACGTTGAATAAGCGCGGCGCGGGCTCGCCGTCGTGCGGGCTGTGTATCGGGCGAGCTCCGCACCGGCAGCCGAACAAAGCGGAAGAATGTAGACAAGTGGTGAGCATCGATTATGATCAGACGGCGGCGGTGCGGGAAACGGCGCGGGCTGCGCGCGAGGCAATGTAAGGGTGAAAATCGTTTTTTAATTTAATAAGCCCCCGGTAATGCATCGGCAGCAGCGGCAGCAGCAGCAGCAGCAGCAGCAGCGGCGGTGGCGGCGGCGCGATAACCTCGAGCAGCCCTGGAAATAGATTTCGTCTGCTAATGTATATATATATGTGTCTGTGTGTGTATGTGTGTGTGTGTGTGTGTGTGTGGGAAAGTCAGTTTATGCGCAATATAAATCGATTTTCGATATTCTATTCCGGAATCCCGCTCGCGCGCGTAGGCGACCGACCGAGCGCCAGCGCTATCTCGCGACCGCGATTCCATTAAATTTTTAAGAGACTACCGCTCCGCCAACCACCAGTAGGCATTGTTACACCGCCTTGAATTTAAATAGAAAAATTAAGCATCGGAAGCGCCTGCCGAGCTACCACTTTGTCGGCGATATTCATACGGCCAGAGAGAGAGAGAGAGAGAGAGAGAGAGATAGATACACCCGGAGCCACTGCGCAGGAGGCAATTTTTACCTTCGCCCCGAGTTATTGCCATCTATTCGGAGCTTCGCGGCAGCTGGCGCAACCTCTATCTCTCTCTCTCTCTCTTGCTCTGTCGCTTTCTCCCTATAGTCGCACACAGCGGCCAACTTGGACCGTTTCGTGTCTCATAAACACGTACGATACACCTGGGCTTGAATATCGTTCCCGTTAATATTCTCGAGACGGATGCTGCTGCTGTACTCCCGCCTCCCAACTAAGATTCCACGCCGTGTGTTGTTTCCAACTCGAGCTCTCCGAGTTATTCCACCTACGTCTGCGATTTCAAAGCTTTCTTTCCGCTCGTATAACAAGCGCTATCCATATATATCCGCCCGCGCGTACCGTACGTCTGACGGCGAATAACGGCTGTCGTCGTCGTCGGACACACACGAGCGACGCATACATGTATACGCTTCAATTTACTCACCGACGCGATGCGGCTCGTCTACGTAGCGGGAAAAAAAGTGCTGCTGCCGCACAGGCATACTCACCTGAAACAAAGAGAAAGACGGGGCGACGTTAAAAAAGTGTATCCCTAGAATAAAGCTCGCGGAGGCGAGCGACAGAGAGCTGCGCCGTTGCAGCCGCAAGCCAGTCATTTCTCAGGCTTTCATTCCTCCTTCCCCTCGCGGGGCGCTTAATTAGAGAGCGCGAATCGAGCGCTCTCCTTCCGATAAGACTTGCCCTGAAAGGACAGCAGACCTGCAATTCCCTTTCGAGAGGGAAAGAGAGAGAGAGAGTGGGATAGCCGGCCATAACACGCCCCGATGGATTATAGCTTGGCTGTACAGAGAGACGACGGGATAGAGAGACGACTCTGCCGCAGTGCAAACAGAAGGCCGGATAGAGCTCTGGGGAAAAAATTCGAAAGAAATGCGAGGTTCGAAAATCGAGCTTTGCGTACTATCCTGCAAATCGTGAGTGTGGTTTTGGTAAATACCAAATAATATTGGCGAGCAAACGTTGATGCTCGTTTACGACACGCTCGGTTTGTATCACATACTCTATTCTTAATAATTAACTTTTCAGACTCGTTTCACCGACCGAGAGTATTGTTCAGGCAGGACCGCTTTACCAGGGGCAGTAAAGATTTGCGAATTTTGAAAATATATGTGGAATTTCAATAGAATTTCCCGTGCATGAATGGGCCTTTATTCATGCAGGAACCTTATCGCACGGACAGTAAGAGGTGTGCAACAAAGGGAGAATGATATTCGCATGGCTATCGCGATCGTCTCTCTTTCTCTCTCTCTCCCTCTCTCTCGGGCGCTAGAAAAAGCCAATTTTCTCCCCCGTTCTCGCAAAATGCACTATATTTTACGCATCTTTTTTTCCTCCCCCAGCAGAGAGAGAGAGAGAGAGAGAGAGAGAGAAAGAGCACTATACGTCTATCTGATCTGCAGTTAAAAGCCGACTGCTATGCATCGTACACGCGCCTATAGAAAAAAAAGAAAAAGCAATGGCGCCAAGCGAAAAATAAACGAACGCGACGAGATAGCGTGTACGCATCGGTTATGTCTATCGAGAGAGATCGACACCGTTTCCGCATACACACGCGTATTATATTGCACACGTATACGTACGGCGGGCTTCTCGGTAATTGAGAATTTTCGAAATATTTTGGGAAGCCAGCCAGAGTAGAGGATGAAAAATCGACGCGTCGTTCAAGATACAGTGAGTGCGACGTTGTGTGTGTGTGTGTGTGTGTGTGTGTGTCCGCACAGCAGCCACGTTTCCGCGTTTATTTATTCAAAGCGAATCTCACGCACCGATGTGCAAAGAAAAAAAAAATCCGTCGCGCGGAGCCATAACGATAAAGAGAGGGAGAGGGCGAAAGAGATAAGGCCGGTCCTAACCCTTGAATTTTATTAACGTATCGGACGAGCGCGCGGCGGCTGCGGCTGCGACGGCGGCGGCGGAGCTACTCGCATAATGTATAACATCATCTTTTACGATATCTCGCACGACGCTGCTGCCACGCTGCTGCTGGCTGGCTGGCTGGCCCGTAATGCGCGGTATTGTATTTTGCGATTGTATTCGCGCCTTTGAATATAAAGTGGCCGCCGAGCCGGTTTATGCCTCCTGCTTGTCTACTTATGCGTCGTTTTCTTTTTCTTTCTTTTTTCTCCTTCTTGCTGTCGTTGAGCTGCGCTCTCGCTCTCCCCCTCTCTCTCCAGGTCTTTTTTATGCCGTTTTTCCTTTGCAAGATTTTGAAAGAACGCAAATCAGCTACACCGCTCGTCAGACCGAGAGATGAAAATTCGTTACGAAAATTGAAGCTTACATTTTACATGAAATCATTCTTTTCCTCCGTCCCGAGAATGCCCCGATTTTCCCTTTTTGCGGCTGAGAAATTTCCCCAAACTATTCGCATCACAATCAATCCTTTGACTTTAAAACTCGTCGGACGGCTCTCTTTCTCTCGATATCCCGTATAACGAAGCGATATACGCCGGAAGAGAGAAAGAGAGATTCAGCAGCCTTCGAATTCGAGTTCCGAAAGAGCGACGATATAGCTTTTTTCCCCCTCCGAGTTTTTTCCAACTTTCCTCGCAAAAAAAAAGTTCCAACTTTTATAAACTTTGCAAAGATCAACCTCGCAAAAAAAGAAAAAATCGTGAAAAAAGAGCTCACCGGAAACAAGCTTCGAATCGTTAAAACGTTTTGTCGCAAAACTAGCCATTATCTTTCGCCGCGCGAGCGCTGTAGAGAGAGACAGAGAGAGAAAGAGAGAGAGAGAGATCGAGCTGAAAAAAAAATAATAAAACCTCGCCGTTTAAGCTCGAGCGAACAATCCGGGCGTGTATTACCCGCGCATTACAAGCTGTAGGGGGAGGACGAAAGGGGACGTAATGCAAATTCCGCGGGCGCGAGCTCGGATTTTTGCATTTAATCAGAATTTATGAATATTTAAAATTCGAATTTGCATTCCGTTTTTAGCGTGCGCGCGCGCGCGAGCGAGGCAGCAGCAGCAGCAACAGCGGCGCGTATCCTTTCTCTCTGTGTGCGCGCTGTGCTTTATAAATAAAACGCCGGATTCAATACCGGAACCGCGAATAATGGCGTTTTAATTTAAAAGCGCCGCCGCGCTCCTCTCCCCCCCTCCCCCGGACAGCTGCCCCCCTCACCCCGTTTCCCAGCTCGCAATATGCGCAGGAGACTTTTATACACGTCTGGAATATTATTTACAAAACGCACGGGTTGAAATGGAATTTTTAGACTGGTACACTGTACATGAAGTGCTAATAGATTGATGGTTGTTTTTTTTCCCACGTAATCGAATTAAGCGGTTTTAATCGTGTTATAATTACGGGTGCACGTTACAAACGAAAATTTTTTCGATGTGTTCGTTGATTTTTTTAACAATCTGGGTCACAGCGCACATCGTTTATATAGGCTTACGACCGTAAAGTCAGGAGCTTTTAATCAATGTTGCAGAGGAAATGCAATTTTCAGCGTGATACAAGAACGGCGGACTTAAAGTTTCAAAGGTGTGAGGGACCTCAGATTTCGAAACAGACAGAATTAGTTTAGCTTTTGGACTATATATATATATAACTCTCTCTCTCTCTCTCTCTCTCTCTCTCTCTCTCTCTCTCTCTCTCACTCTCCCGCGGAGTCGAGTGGCGAATATTACGGACGACGGTGTTGGATCGATCGGGCCGCCGAAAAGCTTAACACGGGGCTTAAAGCGCATTTACATGACTAGCAGTTTCGGCCGAGCCGCGCATGAAATATTCATCCACGATCGTTTTCAAGTGTTCGACGAAGATCCGCCGGCGCGCCACTGCAGCCAACGGCCGCGCGCGCAGTATTAGCAGGCCGGAGTTGTAAATGGGACTCGCGCGCGGAGGAGAGCGATTGCCGCCGCCGCCGCCGCAACCCATATTTAAAATGTATACCAGAGAGAGATACGACGACTGCATTCGTGCTCGCGACTGAATGCGCCCGGCTTATCGCGATTTTCGATCGGCCGGGCGATGCTCTGAGACAGTGAGCGGTATTATCGCAGCGCTTTTCATGCGCTTCTGAAACACTTTTACGCCGTAAACCCCTTGGACTCTTTGATATAAACACAGCGATAAAAGCAAGTTACTTCGATTATATATCCTTGTTTCGAGAGAAAATTATAACTTTCCACTTGCGCCTGTTGTTCTTCTATTTTCACCAGAGAAACATCGGGACTCTCCGCGTCGGACTCCGTACACACAACCGACCCACATAGAGCGAATAAATAAATCCTTTAAATCCCGACGTAAATACGACGCTTCGGACGTAAAATCTTCAAGCCGGGCGCAGTGCACTGGTCGAGGAAGAGCCGCGCGCGCGCGCGCGGCAGCAAAAACGAGATTTCAAAACAAACGAGGTAATCACGAAGTGAATCAGCTCGTTCGACGAAGAAAGAAAAATGCACCCTCGACATTTAAGCCGTCTAGACGCAATTCTCGAGCGACGAGCGAGCGAGCGAGCGAGCGAGAGAGGAGCCCGGTGCTAGTGATGTTAGCGGCGCTAGTGCGGCGCTATAGTGCTCTGTTAGTGCTCTCCGGCAGTGCCGCGCGCCGCCGTGGGTCCGGACGTAATTAAGGAGCGCAGCGCGAATTTCCCCGCAGCGTCGATCGTGCAATAAGAATCTCGCCCCCGTAACCAGGGGGCGCGAGCGCAGCAGCTCTCGATCTCGCGCGCAAGCTGCCGCTACTGCGGCTGCGGCTCCTCGCGTCGTTTCCCGCATCTGCTGACCGAGGCGGCTTTTATGCTTCCTTCCGGCAGTGCGTTGCGATTGGTTTATTCGCCAAGTTGAGCGGAAACGATTCGCAACCGGCGAAGGACCGCCGTATTACCCGCGGAGTGTATAGCACGCAGTGTAGCGTCGACGCGGCTAGACATCTCGGGTTAAACAAATTTATCGCGTACAGCCTTCATTTTTCAGTTTTCCTGCGACTCGCTCGAGCTCGAGAGGAGGATCAATTAAATCGGGCGAATTAGATGCATTCGCGCGGAGGATCACACCGCGAATCTTTATCGGCTGTAAGTGTTTCGGCGTGATTTGTGCGAAATCCGCGTGGTCTCGCGCTATTATATTCTCCCGGGCATAACGCTCACAAATCGATTTTTCACCAGAGGAAAAGTCGGGTATAAGTGTGCGTCCGTGTGTGTGTGCGAGTGTGTGCAACACGTCATAGTGGAGAGCAGCTCCCCTACATACCGGCTTAATTTGTCAAAAAACGTGACGTACGACTGTGTAGGAGCTCTTTCTCGCGCGATTACGAATAGCCGCGCTGGTAAAATTTAATGGAACAAAGCTGAGGTCGTTTCTCTCTCGGACGCCCGGCTGTATTATCAAGCCCGCGCGCAAGCTCGCCGACGGAATTGAATGATATCAGAATCAGACTTGTTCGTACATCGAGACCGGGAAAAATTCATGGAATATCAATGGTATTGCCGAGGAGAGGGTTAAAGGTCTCTTGCGCCGACTCGTCCTGCGCAACGCCTCTCTCGAAGCAAAGACTCTCGGATCACTCGAGCATTTAAAGCCGAGCATTTCCAAAAATGTCATTAATTCGCATAAAGAAGAAAAATCGATAGATCAGAGATACACAGGATTTCTCGCGCGCGCGCGCGCGCGCGAACTCATCAAAGCTTCTCTCTCTCTCTCTCCCTTTCTCTCCCGCCGCGCGCGAGCGCGAAACAATCGCGGCTTGCGCAATTCGACAATGACGAATCGTTCTCTTCCCCGCACTTAGTCGTCTCCTCCCATTTGGCTCTCGGCAAGTTTCCTCGATCCGCAGGCTCGTCCGCAGAATTATACATCGGCTGATATTCCTCTCGCGTTGCTAGTCTCCAAATTCATCGGGGCTAAATCGCTCTGGTGTTGGTGGTGCTGCTATGCTCTGCCACCGCTGCAGTCGAGTACTACATAGTTATATATACATACTGCGTCCCGGGCGTTGCGGACTGAGGAACTTGCCGGAAGACGAGGCGGCGGCGACGGCGGACTACTCGCACAATGGGAATAACTTTGAGGGGTGTGGGGGGGGGGAGGAGGGAGAGGGTGCTACAACGCGACCAACAACTAACAACTAAGACGTCTGAGCCACGAGTCTCCGCGTCCCAGGGGTGATGTCGCCGGCTCCGGGACTTTGCGCCCCCCTCCTCATCTGCACACAGAGAGAGTACGTGCGCGCATATGTGTCCATTATACGAATTTCGCGGCCCCATTATAATAAGCAAAGCTCCAGAGCTATAGAGACTGAGAGAGAGAGAGAGAGAGAAGTCTAGGCCTTGTTATACCGCGGCTCGAGATACTCTCCCGCCTTCTCTTCTCCCCCCAATTCAATTGCGTATAGTCGACTCTGCGGTCGAGTAGTCTCATCTGCGGAGAATTTCGCCGCGTTCGTAATTCGCACATACATATATATAGACGGCGGGGGAAGGCGTGTGCGAGTATGTGACGCGCGTTGGCTCGAAAACGCGCGCGCGCTGCGATGGTGCTACGTCGATACCGGCAGATTAATAGGGAAGCGATTAATCCGCGAGACGAGAACGTGTCGTTCTCTGCCGTGCGGCCGCCGCCGCCGCCGCCGCCGTCGAGGCTCTCCGCGAGAGGCCTGTACGGCTTTGTAGCCGCGCACCTATAGCGCCCCTCGCGCGCGCACACACACCGGAGAAGATTTAGATTTATCGAGCGGCCGCAGCGGCGCGTCGGCTATGACGGATTGCCAGTCGTGAGTCGAGCTCCTCAGGACACGATAAGTAGCAGCTCTAATGAGGGACATTTGTCATTCGGGCGGCGCTCGGCGCTTTGTATTATTCCCGCGTAGTGTACCTCACCTCGCGAGGTGTGCGAGTGTGCGTGTGTGGTATGGATTTTTTCTCTCTCTCACTCTCTGCCTCCGTTCGAGGGAGAAGCTATACTGTTTCATTCGAATTTCGGAAATCCAGCGGCGTAAGCTGGAAAGTCGTCGGTACATGGAGCTGGAGTGTGGCGGGCTGCAGCCCCGCGCAGCTGCGGCGTTATCGGTCAAGGAGTCAAGAGCAGAGGGAGGGAGGGAGAGAGAGCGAGTCGAGAGAGCGTGTGCATAAGCGTGAGAGGCCTACAGCCGGTGCTTGAGCGGCCATCGGGGACACAGTCCTGTTTCCCGTTACAAGAGCTGCAGCCGCTGCGGCCTGCGGCTGACTCTACTCGAAACGTCAGGGCAAATCGCCGCTAACCGCGAGCCAGGGTTCCCCTCCTTTCCGACATGTGCACCTCCAAGATTAATCACCCCAGCAGCAACGGCAGCGGCGGCATTATAGCCGACTTAGAGATGCTTCTTCTCCCACCCCTCCCCCCCCTCCGGCTTGTACGGCATCCTGGCCTGGGACGTGTTTTAGTGCCTCTCAATTCGAGCGGACGAGGCTGTAAGCTGCGCGCCGATAATGAGTATCGAGGAGCTAGAGGCTATATGGCTATCGTTTTTTTCCCCTTTTTCCAATCGGCCTCGCGCCGCCCAATAATATCGAGCTGCATAAAAAGCCGAGGGCGAGAGGGAGCGCGAAACAACAATGGAGGCTGTAATCGCTCATTGGACGTTTCAGCTCTCCGAGGAGAGATAGAGAAAAAAAGGAGAGAGAGAGAGAGAAAGAGAGACAGAGAGAAGAGGGTTAAAGAACTCGGAGGGAGTAGAATCGAAGCGGCGGCGGCGGCGGCGGCCGGCTGGACGATAAAAGAAAAAAAAAGAGCATTGTTGGGGCATTCTGTGGGTGGCGCCAGGGCGCGCGGGCGGCCGGTGATCCATCAGCCCCCGGGATAGCGGGCGCACACTCTACCGCCGCGGCGGCTTTAGGCTATACCAGCAGCGCGCCGCCGCCGGCCGGGGATATGGCCGATGTATGCCGTGTGGGGTGAGTAATTAACCGGGTCTCTCTCTCTCTCTCTCTCTCTCCCGCTCGCTCACTCGCCACGCTTGTTATGTATATACAGCCGCGCCTCGCTGTACGGCGCGCGGCTGTCTGAAGATATAGCGCGCACCGCGCACATCCCCCTCCTCGCCCCGCGCGCGAACCTCCTTCTCTGACGAGTTAATCATATCGGTCAAGGATATAAAGAGCCGAGGAGAGAGAAACGATTGTTGTTCTGCGCGCCGCCGATGAAGATGTATTATTATAATCTGCGGGGGATATCAAGGGAAAGAATAGTAAATGGCATGCAAAGCACTCGCGTGTCAGGAATCGTCTTCTTTAAGTACAGAGAGAGGGAGAGAGAGAGAGAGAGAGAGAGAGAAGCGACTGCCCGCGCCGGAGGGAGAGGTTAAAAAGGGTAGTATACGTTTTGACGTGCCTCATGAATACCTAAGTATAGGCTTTCTAAACTATACCGAGTCGGAGAGAGGAGAGAGAGCATGAGAGAGAGAGAGAGAGAGAGAGAGAGAGAGAGAGAGAGGAACGAGCAATGCATAAAAACCGCGCGTGTAGCGTTGCAGGAAACTCGATGTTTGAAATTGCTTTTTAAAAGTTTGAATACACCTCTGGAAAGTTTTATTATACGCAAGTGGCGCCCTCTAGCATTCTCTCTCTGCCTCTCTCACTCACTCTCTCTCTCTGTAAGCGAGTACACGTTTACGTATACTCGGCAAAATATGCGCCCCATCGAAGTTTGATTAACGCGACATGTTGCCGATTGAATAAACAATTTTTCTTGCAAACCCCGCCAACACCGCCTCCTCCCTCTCCATCTCTCTGTAATTTCCTCTCGAGAATTCCTAGTACGCGAATTCTCTCGGCGAAATTAATGCCTCCGCGCGCCATTACTCCTAAAGCCAGGCACTAAACACGGCGTTGGCGGCAACGCCGGCCGATCATTACGTAGAGAGAGAGAGAGAGAGAGAGAGAGAGAGAGAGAGAGAGAGAGAGAGAGAGAGAACGAGCCGGCAAACCTAGGAATAGTTCGGATTGAAAAGCAGTCCGCGATTATGTCGCGCAATTACGAGTGGGCGGCGGCGGCGAATAATTCGAATTTATATGTAAATTGAATTTAACGAGAGAGAACAGCGGGCCGGACAGTCGCTGCTGATAATTCGCGCGCGCGCGCGAGCCCGCGCCCATATAGCGGCCCAACTGATTAACGGCGATTCCGACGAGTAGGCAATTCGCCGCCGGTCTCGGCGCAAATTTCAAGATACAAATAAAGCATTAATTATCTAAGCGCGCGCTCGCCTACACACTCTCTGGCTCTTTGAATTTTCATGAGGGACGCGCGGTGGGGGGGGGGAGGGACGAGCATTCTGTCCCCCCCTCTCTCTCTGCTCACCGCGAGATTCGGGATTTAGCTGGGAAACGATGGTGCTGAAAATGAAAATTACACCTTTCCACTATTTTCTTTTTTTCTTCTGCCTCCCCCTCCCCGCTGGAGAGAGGGAGAGGGAGAGTGAGAGAGAGCCCCGGTATATCACTTTAAAAGCAGTCCAAATTACACTTTAAAATACGAGCGGAATTATACCCGCTTTCGAAAAAGAAGAAAGAAAAAAAAAAGAAAATGCGGCTACTTACGGCATTGTGAAAATTTTATGGAATAAGGAATTTAAGAGCAGTGCACTCTGCTAACTATCGCATAATCTTTCTCTCTCTCTCTCTCTCTCTCTCTCTCTCTAGCGCAGTAATGCTCCACTTTCCCTCGACGGCTCTCGGGGCGTCGGCGCGCGTCTTGGCGCGAGGGCGTTATTTTCGAAAAATACCAGAGAACAATAAAAAAAAAGAAGAAAAAAACACGAGGATGAGCGAGCGAGAGGGAGACAATCAAAAAGTGCTGCAGCAGCACCTTAATCCCTCGGCTTTTCCACGGCTATCTCCTTACCTTCTCTCTCTCTCTCTCTCTCTCTCTCTCTCTCTCTCTCTCTCTCTCTCTCTCTCTCTCGCTCTCTCCCTCGCGAAACATGAAAGATTAACGAGCAGCGAAGGCAGCGCGGCAGCAGGAAGAACGCCAGCGACGGGGACAACGGCCACCGCCGCCGACGCAGCCGCCGCAAAAAGCTAATGAAAGCTTTTTGCATCGTATACCGAGAGAGATACGAATTAACAGTAGCGAAACTCTCCCGGAGTACAGTGTCACCGGACGCGCGATAAATTCCGGCTGTGCTGCTGCTGCTGCACGTGTGCAGCTTCTTCTTTCTCTCCCTATACGGACGTATTACTCGTTTCTCTCTCCCCCCCCCCCTATCTCTCTCTCTCTCTCGCCCCTTCGTATATGTACAAGCTATGAGCGTACGATTTCGAAAAAATTAGGTCTGTTTTCGCGGCAATAAATGGAATGATAAATCACTGGGTGTGGTATACCAGAAAATATATCCCTATAGAAAAGGAAAAATTGAATCAGATAAGAAGTGGAGAGAGAGAGAGAGAATGTCGGCAACGCGATACCGGACAGCTGAGGGCTGGAGAGCAAAAAAAGGAATTCGCGTAGAGAACGTGTGTGTGTGTGTGTGTAGGTATAGGTAGGTACGTCCGAGCACGCGAGCCTCTATCTCGAGAGAGGGCTTAATTCTTTTCCTCCATATATCCCTTTCTCTCTCTCTCTCTCGCTCTCTGCGCGCGATGGAAAAGCTCGTGCGCGGAGAAAATTATTGCGATGTATACGCAGCTGTTGAATTATATCCTTATCACAGCCAGAGAAGGAGAGGGAAAGAGAGAACAACGTCGAAATGAGAAAACAGAATGTGTAGCAGCCGGTTACGTGCAGAGCAGTCGACGATAATTTAGGAAAATGTCAATCGAAAAAAGCACACCGCTTCACCCAGATCTATCTCTCTATACCCCCCGACAATACATCCGTTGCCTCTTTTTCTCCGTTACACAGCCAGCGAGAGCGAGACAGAGAGAGAGAGAGAGAGAGAGAGAGAGAGAGAGAGAGAGAGAAAGCACAACTCCAGAGGGTGCTGTACACCGTACACGCTGCGCGCATGAATATGCAACTAGCCCCGCCAGTCGTTAAACGCCTCCGCTCTTTCTCGCATTGTTTCTTGATGAATCCTCCGGCGTTTTCCGGCTGCGAGCAAACGGCGCGGAAAACTGCTCCGACTCTCTCTCTCTCTCTGTCTCTCTCGCTCTCTCTCTCTCTCTCTCTCTCTCTCTCTCTCTCTCTCTCTCTCTCTCTCTCTCTCTCTTGCTCGCAATCGCTGAATTTATATTTTGCCGCGGGCTTAATTGTAGCTCCCCATACTCCCCCCACTCTCTCGACCTGCCTTTCTCTATACCCCTTTGTTTTTCCATTTTTTTTTCCCCTGTTTTGTTTTTTAGACGGGATTGCGCGCGGATCGGTCGCGTAAGTTATATACGTATAGTCCTCGCGTGTATACATATTGCGCATCGGATTTCAGCGATATGACATGTATATCGAGGACGCTCGTCGCTAATAAAAATCGTATCAAGCTCATTAATCACCAGGATGGCTTTTATCTGTATAAGTATTCTCGCAATCAATCGCTGATCGACGCGCTCAGTCAGTGTCAGTTACACCGCGAGATTGAAATTGATCAGCGTGGCATCTGCGACTACAAGCCAATTCTGCCTGAGCTAGTGAGCTTGCAGCCTTCCTTCCTCTCTCTCTCTCTCTCTCTCTCTCCCTCTCTCGCTCTCTCTTTCAGTGCTGTGCATAAAAATTGACGCTGATTAATCGATAGTCCTCGCTAATTGCAGTTTTTCACTTTTTTCCCCTTTAATTAGCCGCGTGAACGTTCCGGGGAGACGGGAAATGAGCACACGAGCTATATTACTCATCGACATAACTCTCGGTATAAATCAAAGCCGAAGAGGATAAATTCTAGATTAAATCGTTTCTCCCTTCCACTCGACTATTTAACGAGATTATGCTCGTCTTTCTCTCTATTTTTTTTTTCAGTGTCGACGAGGCCATCGCGGTACAGAAATTCGCGCGTAGATGCGCGCAACAATAATTTTTCGAAATATCGCCGAAGAAAAATCTAAAGTATATATATCCGAGGAATAAAATCACCGGAAGTGCGAAGGGCCGGGGCGATAAATTTTTTCGAAAGATCCCCTTGTAGCGCACTTAGCATTTCCACGCGGCCTTTTTTACGATCCGTCGTTTTTCGTCTGTCATCCCGCGACTCCGCTTCCAAGCGCAAGCTTATATCCCCCGTGACGTAGAGGCGGCAGGGAAAAAAGGTGCTCAACTTACTCCCTCACACTCTTTCTCATCGTGTACATACACGTCTACGTGTGTACACAGAGAAATCCCAATATTTTTTCCGCATTCACTTGTGCGGTGAAAAAAATTTGAGCAAAAAAATGTCTACTTTACGATCTCCAGGTTCGCGCAATTTTTTTCTCTTTGCTTTACAGAGGACGTAAAAAAGACCGAAGACGAACTTGTCTTTGTTTCCGAATATTTGATGTACGCATATGAAATTTTAATCATTAGCATAATAACCTTTAGATGTAATAGAACAATTGTTGCATTACTGAGTCTCTCGCGCAGATTCTTCCATTTCAGTTCGACATAACTCGACAAAAGTACATCATTCCCTTCTTTTTACAGAAGTACTATAGAACAATATATATTCGCGGAGGTATCTCTCCTCCAGAAGTGGCAGTGAAGACCGCCGGTGAGCTCGAATTAATCAGTAGAGTTAAAACGGAAACTAATTTCAACTGCACACACAGCGTGTATAGTGAGAGCATACGTCAATGAGATGAAAGGCTGGGCGAGAGCTTGCGGCTAGAAAAACGGCATTTATTACGCGCGAAGAAAGGCCAGTCGGCACACAGGCGCACATGGAAATGGGAAAGCGAAAAAGAGTTTGCCCGGTCAAGCCCGGCCCTCAAGGTGAGATTCGCGCGACTCAAAAGAGCTGCTTGCCTCCCCCGGGGCTAGGGCCACTTTTTCTCCCTACTTTCATTACGTTTTATCGTGTGACTCGTCGTCGCTTCTTTTTATTCTGACTTATATTCGCTCCGCGTATATAGCTTTGCACTGCAACGACGTGTGCGTTTCCATATTGCCGATTTTAATAACGCTTTTCTAATATTAATCCGGAAAAAGGGGGGACGAGAGAGCTTTTTTTTATTTTACCATTTATTGTAGAGAGAGAGAGAGAGAGGAGTCAGACGCGGGAAAGTCGGCGCATGAATTTTCTCGAATAAGTGAATTCGCGCCTTGTGCATACTCTTTCCCTTTGTTTCGCTTTCTCTCTTTCTCTCTCGAGTTCCGTACTCCGGAATAAGGCGAGAGCTGCGTCTCTCGATTCGAATTTCTCTCTCTCTCTCTTTCTCTCCCATTCTCTGTCTCTCGACAATCGGCTGCCGCTACTCGTGAGCGATTCGTTCCACGCCGATCAGCATATTTTATTCTCGACGCGCTGCTTTCTCTCTCTCTCTCTCTCTCTCCTCTCTACAGTCTCCCGGATTTGTTTCACTTTGATTTGCTGCTCCCGTTGTTTCGAGATTCGACGCTCTTTTTATGCGGAGCAAATATTTCATGCCGAGCGTCGGGAATACATTTTCCCCTCTGCCTCCTTCTCTCCCGTCGAAGTCGCGAGATCTCTCGCATGCATTTTTAATGTTGGAGAGAGGATTTTTGTCAAAAAAAAAAATAAATAAATAAAAACAAAACAAAAAAAATGCACGCAAGGCGAGAGACAAAAGCTTAATTAAGCAAAAGCTGATAAAAAATATTTGCCGTTTCCTTATTCTGGGAGAGAGAGAGAGAGGGGAGAGAGAGAGAGGGAGGCAGTAAGCCAAGCCGGCCCGCAAGCCGTCAGCACTCATAAAGGCCAGACTGCTCCGCCCCGTCCTTATTTAAAGGGTCGCGCTTCATTAAAATTTCAAAAGAACGCGGAACGCAGAACGTGGCGCGCAGCGAGAGCAAGGGCAGAAAGAGAGAGAGAGAGAGAGAGAGAGCACGAGTTATTGGCCCCGAGCTCCGCTACTAGCGCTGCAGTACAAAGGCGGAAGTTAAACGAAATCTTCCATCCCTCGCTTTCCTGCTGTTGCCGCTGCTGCTGAGAGCGCGAAAAAGGGACGCGCTCTCGCATCCGCGCGCGCGCATGGACAAAGGTAGCCGCGAAAAACTCCGGCTCGTATCTGCGCTTCTGTCTGCGCCAATTACAACTTGCTGCCCCGCGGATGTACGAGCTGCACACTTCGCTTGAATTATCAACCGGCGAAAAGTCTTCGGCGCGGCTACGAAAATTTGGTGAATTTGTATTTTACGAAATTTCGTAAGTATACGCTCGGAGAAGAAGCGAAACCAGAAAGATTTTATTCTGGGTATAAATTATTACGTAGTTTCCTTATTACACTTCAATTAGCTCTCTTTTACCGCAGGAAAACTGATCTGAAGCTATTCTAAGCGTTTTTACGAAGTAGCACGTCAGTCCACCGCACCGTTATGTCTTTATAACCGATCGTTATTACTTTAACTCAATCGGGCAAAAAAGAACGGCAAGCTGCTGGAGGCGTTCGGCGTGCACTGAATTCTAAACGAGACACACCGACAAAAAGCTTAAACAAAAGAGACTACAAATAAACTTCATTCAATCGTCTTCATTGCGCAAGTTATAAAAAGATCGTTACTTCCTGTCACGGTTCCAATCGAGCGATCCACTCGCTTAACTATATGCTTATTAATGCCTTGAAAATCGATTTTTCAAAAAACGCGCGAAAGAAAGGCTGCGAAAAACAACAACGCATACTTTCACGCCCAAAACCATATTCGGCCGCGTAATTATTCATGATCGAAAACCGCGGCGAAGTATATGCGGAGGCTGCGCGTGTGGGCGATGCAGCGGCATAACAAAAATAATCCCTGAATATTTCAGTGGCAATTGCGACGCGGGAAAACTGGTAGTTACATCAATCGGCGAGCGTCGCGCATTTTCGAAAATGCGCGTGCACACGCGGCGGCCGTCAATACTTAAAGAGTTGCGCGCGTGCAAAAATTTTCGCGCATCGCTGTGTTTCGGTCGTATACCCCGACGTACTCACGCACATGTACACGCGCAGTTCGACTGAATAAATTTCACGCACGGGCTCATCGATATTTTCGATTTTTGAGGGAATATATTTTTGAATTTCTCTGGCTCTCTCTCACTGTCTAGCCCTCGACAACAACGGCTTTAACGAAAATTTGTTATACAGACAATTTGCAAGTTATCATCGTAAATTATGCAGTTTTCATCTGTAAATTTTGGGGAGCGGTAAATCGCTGTTTCGTTAATGCGACAGTTTACGCAGTTGAGGTACGCTGTATATATATACATATATATATATATACGATTTTATTAGTTAATTTTGACGCTCTCGATCGACAGTTAACGCGTCAACGTTATGTGTATATCACATAGTATACACCGTTCGCGCAGTGACGTTAAACGGTTTTTTTCTCCCTCCCCGTAACAATTAAAAAGGAAAAAAAAGCCGGGTGGAAAAAAAGAAACGGAAAAATCGTGGTGGCGGTGTGTGTGTGCGCGCGCGGAGAGCGGAGCGAAAACCGCAGCCGAGAGCGATCGTCCCGCAGGAAAGAATCGGAACCGCGGCTCCGTAAACAATTTTTGCCGCTGCTGACATCAACTGCTCTTTTCGACTAAAAATAGAGAGGGACACGAGCGACGCGACGGTGGTTTCTCCGATCGACACACGCGAATCGTGGTCGGATGAAATATTCACGCCGTTCGCCCGGTGACAGCTGATGCTCGTTCCCCTCGGACAATATCTTCTCTCTCGCTCTCGCTTCTCTCTCTCTCTCTCTCTCTCTCTCTCTCTCTCTCTCTCGCTCTGTGCGCTCAGTTAATTACTGTACTCTTCGTATGAGCGTATTGCATTGTACGCGCGGCGGCGGTGGCTGCGTGTAGCTGCGCGCCCGGCGGCTTAATAATACAGGCAGAGCCTATTTTCAAATCGTTATTTTTAATGGTGCCGAGGGTATACGCAGATCGATGCTCGAGAGAGAAACGAGCGCTTGTGCGTCGTTTGACTTTGGTCGCTCGAAGCTGTGTGTGTGTGTGTGTGTGTCGGACTTGCAGAGATTATACGGAGATTTGGATCTTGACCTAATTCCACGTAATGTACATTGCACATGTACATAAACACACATACACACACACACACACACACACTATTCGTTATCGAATATTTGCACAGAAAGATAATAAAGGCGATAAGATTTTCATGATCAGTGATCGACGCGTAATACAGAGAGTCGATACAGTTCTTTCGCTTCTGTCATCCAAAGCAGAGCCGTCCAATCGTATGTGATTCTAGAATTGCAAGTTCTTCGGGCGCCTCTCGAGCTTTCTGCGCTGATTCGCGACTGGCAATGGAGATATATAGACGCTGAAAATCGATCGACGATGACGGCACCACGACATTTAGAAAATACAGAGGCGTGCGCGCAATGCGTGCAGCCTTATCTAGCGCGGAGATAGATGTCTCTCGAGAAAAATCTCTCGGCGCGGAGGCTTACATCGATAAAAGTCCTATACACGCGCGGAGCTGCCGCGGCGCGCGACTATATCAGTTGGGAGCATGTGGCGAATGAGAAATTTCTTGTTGATAATCTTATCAGTCCGACAAAGTTGCAGGCTCGATATAATGTAAGCGCGAGTCAGCCTCGAGCGCAGTGTGACAGTGGACTTTGCTTAGTTCGCCACTAGTTTTGCCAGAATCCGCGAAATCGGAAAGAATACGACAGTAAACTTGCGCGCCTTCGGTGCGATATACGTATACTCGTGTATATACTCATGTCAGATTGGAAGAGCAGTGCGCAATTGTCTTTGAGTGCGATGCAGCGAGTGTAGCGCGTGTCGTCCGTGTTGTGCCCTCGACGTTAGTCGATGCTTCGATCGAACCATGACCATCGACAACAAGTGCTTCTTTTCCTACATCTACTCGTCATGGATAAGCAAGCACATGTGGAAGGCGTACAGGAAAGGCCTTACGATGGACGAGATACCTGCCATATCGGCTTTGGATAGCGCTTCTGCTAACATACAAAAGTACGTGCTTTTTCTCTCTGCTGTCCTTGCCTTTCGCGGCAAAAACTGAACTCTAATTTACACTGTTGCAGATTCGAGAATCTATGGAACGAGGAATTGAGGCATCGAGGACGAACCTCGGCATCTCTTCCACTGGTTGCCTGGAGGTTCGTCAGGTTGCGGGTTCTCATCTCTTGTGTTTTGAACGCCACCTCTCAAATCGTCAGTTTCATTTTTCAGGTAAAAAATCTGAAAAGGCTCTTATCTCTGCCTCGAGCTCCACTATCTGGGCAATGACGTTATTCACATGTATACCTAGAATAGCGACGACTTATCATCTCTCTTGCAGACGGCATTGTTGAGAAAACTTCTCGAGTACAACGAGAGCCCCGAGAGCCAGTTCTTCAGCGGTATGCATTGGGTGATCTACATAGTCTTCTTCGATTTGCTGCAGACGACGTTATCGACCTGGAGTGACATAATGAATCAGCGAACGGCTCTTCGCTTGGAATCGGCCTGCTTGAGTCTGCTGTTCAAAAAAGTCGTAAACTCGAATGGTCTCGCTGTTGATAAAGAGACCGATCAAGTAAATTGAATGATAGTCGCAGCTGTAAACCAATATATGTGTTTGCCAGAAGCTTGTTTTGGCTTTTTGGCTTCTCTCCCGTCGTCGCGCAGCGGAATTTCACTTTATTTTACCCGATTTGAGTTTAAATCTCGTTTTTTTTTCAATGATTTTTAGCTCTTGAGCGTGCTGTCGAGGGACGGTCATAAAATTTATGAGGCGGTTAAATATGGAACGTCGATAGTCAATGGCCCAGTTGTGACCGTATGCGCGCTGATCTGTATTCTGCTCTGGTTGAGTCCTCCGGCGCTCTTCGGGATAGTCATATTTCTATTCTTCTATCTCATTCAAGTAAATATTGTTAACAACAATCCTGCTCATCGTGATGCATTGATAATGTTTGATAATGTACTAATTGTTTCTCTTCAAGCATTGGTTGGTGCACTTGATCGATTATTGCAAATTGAATGCTAATGCATTTACCACAGCTAGAATAAAGAAAACAGTAGCACTTTTGAAATCCATTAGACTGATCAAAATTCATGGTTGGGAGCAACACTTCGTTCAAAATATAACAAGTATTTTTCGCTATATGTATACACGATAAATCAAATTATTCACAAATAATCTTGATCGGAAAGTCGATTACTCTACTTTTAGATGTCCGCAATAGAGAAAGCAAGTGGCTGTGGAAATTGTCTTATGTTAATAGTCTTAATTCTTCGATGGTTCATGCTATTCCAGTTATAGCGATAATAGTAATGTTTTTTCTCCACTTTAGTACGAATAGTAATATGACAGCATCAGTAGTAAGTAACTCGACTAAGAAAGGAAATATATTATTTAAAACTCAGTTTATAAATTCCTCATTTTATGCATTTTGCAGGCATTTCCGATATGTGTTGTTGTTATAGTTCAAATGCAAAGGACATTTTTATCATTGAAAATGTTTTTATCTCGTCTCAAAGATTCGTTAATAATATTTAACAAAATCAAGGTAATTTATATAATACAAATATTAAGAAGAAAAAAATATACAATTACACAAATATGATGAATATGAATATATGATAATCCCTAGGGTGGTTTATTGTTGGAAGACACAAATTCTCATGTGATGAAGCCATATGAAGCATCCCAGGCTATAGCTATTGTAAATGGGACTTTTGTACATGAGAAATTAATGAAACAAAACGATGATTCTGAAACTGCAGGGGATTCAAAGTAAGAAGGAACTAATATGCAACCATTTGTAGAAAAAGCAATTTAAAGATACTGTTTCAAAAGAATTGAATTCTAGAATTAGCGATACCGTTGCCGAAAAAGAACGTTTAACGAAGCAGCCTACGCTCCAACCCAAGCGCATCGAGATCTTGTCAAACATAAACTTCAAGGCGAAAAAGGGTCAGCTGATTGGAATCTGTGGAAGTGCTAATTGCGGTAAATCATCTCTTCTACTGGCTGCATTAGGTCAGATTAAGATGACCAATGGTCAGCTGATGCGGCAAGGAAGCTGTGCATATGTAGGCCAAAAGGCCTGGTTGTCAAATGCGACAATTAGAGAAAATATCTTATTCGAAGAGACCTTTGACGCCAAAAGGTACTACGAAGCTCAGGTGGTTTGCAAGCTTAGGCAGGATATAAAAAGACTGCCCGATGGTGATGAAACTGAGATCGGAGAAACTGGGCTGGAAATTCCCGAGCCACTGAAACAGAAAATAGCACTTGCAAGGGCGTTTTACACCGACAGGTAAAAATAATTGGTAGAGCCTTTATGTATTTATTTGATTGTTACTGTTTTCGTTTCATCGTTTATTCGTTTCAGGGACATTTATTTTTTAGACGATCCTCTGCGCTTATTGGAGGATAACGTTGCGCAAGAAATATTTGAAGATCTTATTATTAGAGCCCTTGGGGAAAAAACTATTGTGTTCGTTACTCACGATCTCGAGGTATACCGCTTCTAAATATAAAAATAAATAAATATATCGTAAGTTAAATAAAATTAATGGACTTTCTATAACTAGTATCTAGACAGATGTGATTATATGTATATAATGCGTGATGGAAGAATAGCTGAACATGGAAGACATAAAGAATTAATGCGTTTAGGTAAAGAGTACGCGGCTATGGTTAGGACTGCAATCGACGCAGAAGGTGATTATGCCAATGAGTAAGAATCGGTTTAATATTTGTTGTGTAGAAATTACGAATCTTTACGACGCGATGTGTAACATTCGAGTCTTTCTAGATTTTTAGATTTTCAGGAGGATAGTACAGAAAAGCAGACGAAAGAATTAAAAGCCAAAGAAAGTGGAAAAGCTTCTTTGAATAAAGACGTAAATGTAGATAATGAGTCTAAAAAGTCAAACAGTTCTGTCAATGGTGATGAAGATTATATCGAGCCACGCGAAATTTCTGCAATGACGTATTACAGTTACGTGAAATCTCTCGGTGGTTTCATCCTCGTTTTTCCCGTTATTCTAGTATACATTGTTTATGGCAGCATTGGAGTTCTCAGTTTACTTCGACTCACTTGGTGGATAGAAGCTATTAATGATGTAAATATAACATTGATTTTCATATTACTAATCCGCAAAATATATTGCATTTGACTTATCATTGCAGACAAAAAAAGATATTAACTTTTCTTTTTACAAAAACTGGTACGGCTTCTGTTTCTTTCTCATAATTATAGGTTGCATAGTCCAAAGTTTTGTGGTCCAATTTGCAACTACAAAAATAGCAGATAATATGCACTATAACCTATTAAATAAAATACTAAACGCACCTATAAAATTCTTCGATATTGATTCATCAAAAAGAATCAAGAATCTCTTTTTACATGATTTGAACAACGGTGAGTTAAATTTAGATACCTATTAGATGGATTCAAGGCTTGCTTTAACAATGTATTTTTTCTAGTAAGTCTCTCGATACCATCAAAATTAGATAATACTTTGCGATGTATTGTAGAGGGATTCATAACATTTTTTGTTTTAATGAGTACAATTCCATGGTTTACCAACTACATAGTTTTCTGCAGTATCATTTTCTTCTTCGTAGGAAACATATATAGGTATTAACCAAATTTTTATGACAAAGAAAATTATAGTATTTATATGTTCAGTTGTGTTTTAAAAACAGAGCTGCTCAAAAGAATTTGGAGCGCCTAGAAAGCACAGTAAGGCTGTGGACCAAGAGTTTTCTTAATAATAGCATCGAAGGTCTTAGTGTAATACGTACGTTCAAAAAAGAAAACAATTTATTGAGCAAGTAAAATCCTTTATTTCAAAAGATCAATATTCATTTGGTAGTAATTATAAAACTTCAGTCGCACGGTTTAGATTTCAGGATTTGATGGATTACAATAGTGCTTGTCTTTTTTTCAAAGGCATTGCAGAGAAATGGCTGTCCATAAGGCTTCAGATTCTGACAACGACTTGCATTTTCGTTGCCGCATCTTCGATAGTGACCATGAAAGGAGAGATATCGCCTGCCATAGCCGGGCTTACTTTCGTATTTTTACTCCAAGTACCTAACATCATCGAGATGAACATAAGATATTTTTCAAAAATTGAAATCGCTTTTGTTAACGTGCAAAACATATGTGATTATTTGCAAGTAAGTAACTTCATTATACCCAGACTAATTTGATAATTAGCTTATTGCAGTATAGTGTGTGTACATATTGACAATAATGTTATAGACATTGGTTAATGAAGGAGATAGCAAACCAACATTAATTAGTCCTGATGATGATTGGCCAACTACAGGATCAATTGATTTTGAAAAGGTGTGCATGCACCAAAGCTATGACTCACAAATTATACTTAACAATGCAACGTTTTCGATTATGGATTCAGAAAAAATAGGTAATAAATATAATTGCAATGAAAAAAAGAATTATCGTCATTTATATAATCATATTAATAACTTAAAATTTATACTCAGGTTTACTAGCCAGGAATGAATTGGACCAAAATGTTTTTGTCGAAGCTATGTATAGGTTACACGAGTTGAACGATGGAAAAATCATCATGGACAATGTTGATATATTGGGAGTCGATCTTAAATTACTTAGAAATAAAATTTCTATAATACCCAGAGCACCTGCCTTTTATGGTACAATAAGGTACTTTGAATAAATACTGAGCAAAGTTTTTTCAGCATTTTCATTAATGAGAATAATGAAAAGAATATCCTTTCTCTATTTAGATTCTTCTTGGACCCGACAAAGTTGCACAGCGACGCAGATATTTGGGACGCTCTGCAAAGAGTGTCTTTAAAGGACAAGATATCGGGAATAGCGTCACAGCTTCATTATACAATAGATGAAAACATTTTCAATATCAGTGAACAGCAGCGATTATTTCTCGCAAAAGCATTTCTTTGCCAAAACAAGGTCCCTTACGCAATATCTCATGAGTTGGTTCAAAGCCCAACAATAATACTTTACAATAAATTCGCAATTATTTGCAGATACTATTGATCGAGGAAATAGTCAATTCCGATTTCGAGGCATGCAATCTGATGAATCAGGTAATAGAAAAAGAGTTTTCCAATAGTACGATCGTAACAATCACCAATAGTACGAGAAAAGTTTTATCGTGCGACCGCGTGTTGGTGATAGACAGCGGTCGAGTTCTGGAGTTTGATACTCCATCTATTCTGATGGCTGATCAAAATTCAAATCTGAGGAAAATCATCGACGCGGAAGATGCATCTGCCAAGAACAGACAAATTTTCGATTGACGAGCATTGTCATTTATTTGTTCAAATCCATTCACTTCTTTTTCTTTCTGAGCCGTGAGGCGACTTTGTTAATTTGAAAAAAAAACATCAATAAAAAAACCCATTGTTAAAGGAACTAAAGCACGCTGACGCTTTTAAGACGCGCGTACGTGCGCTTCGATTCAACAATCGCGACAAATGCACTCGGCCATAAAAATTTTAAACGCGTTCATCGGACCAGAAATCAACAGTGCAAGCTCTCAATTTTGCTTCCAGGCCCGTCCTTTTGTTGTACAGGCAATATTTCAAGCCGCGAGCGACTATCTCTCTATGTACTCGCGCACATACGCACACACACATGCATGCACGCACAGTGCACACACACACACACACAGACCAAATGCATCTAACAGAGAACATGCACGCAGAGCAAGTGTGAGAGCCCGCATTACAATAACAAAGTGAACCGTGCGCGACCGCTAATGACAACATTAATATCGATATTTCCCATGGACGAATAAAAGGCCCTCGGCAGAGAGCAGGTATGCGCTCTCGCCATTTAGGGAAATGTTTGCGCGCGCGTAAATTTCTCCTGTGGGAGCGGCTGCGGTGGAATTCGAGTTATACCATACTGCTGCTGCTGCTGCTGCTACTGCTGCTACTACCGCTACTACCGTTGGCGGAGATTTTTCGGAACCACGTCGTTGTACAGAGGTAGTGGTTCTGCGGCAGTGACGCAATTCGTCCGAGGGGCTGATGAAATTTTAATTTAAACGCCACGTTGCATTTGTTGCGGGGTATATACGAATACGTATACATATTTTTTCATTCTCTTTTTTTTTTCTTTCTCGGAGGCCGAGGGACGGGCGGGAGTTCGTTAAGCTCCGGTTAATTTGATATTCATTTTTTAACAGGAACGATTCGATGCTCCGCGCTTTGATTAGACATTCATTGAGAATTTCAATGGTATTATTACATCAAAGGGAATAATCGCGGTAAAGTTGAGCGAGCCGAGAGGCTTTATTGAATATAACGTCACATTGCAAAATCAACGGATTCTTTCAATTTTCATACTTCTCATGCGAGATTTCATTTAATATATCAATGCTTTATTTATTATGCTTCTGTTAGCAACGATTTTATATTCCAAACAGAAAGAGAGGGAGACAGAGAGAGATTCATCAACAAACGCAATATTGATCATGAGGGAAATACAGCCGAAATTGATAACGTCCACGTTTGCTATTTACTTGAAATGTGGCACATTTCGCTTCAGCCGCAATATTGACGTTATCGTGAATCGAATGTACCACTTGATTGAAATCCATTAACTGATACACGTTTATTTCATTTACTCGATTTCAACGGCAACAATTTATTTAAAGTGAAAAGGCAAATGAGAGATTCGTCCCTAAATAAATTTGACGGATTTGCCGCTACAGATAAGTCCGATAGGCGCAGTTTTTTCCCATGGCAAAAACGAGCCGCTCTGTCATATTGAACATGAAATCAACTTCGAAATATCTGAAATGCAGCTTAGACAGGAATATCCGACTACGTAGGCAATAAAAGCGATTTTTTAGTCCTATGAAAAGGACGTCATTGTCTCAGTCTTCAAAGCCAAGAATATAATGTATGAAGAGTTACAGAAGGGAAAAAGAAGCACAAAACGGGCATTAAAAAATTTCCATTAACGTCGGTATTCCTTCTCTCTCTTATACCTATTGTTTCGTCTCTCCAGAAATCGCCTCGAAGTCGTCGAGGTTTTAATTAAAAGTTTCTCATTATTCCAGTTATTTGTGAGCGCGGAAAAGTATAAGTTCAAGATGCTGAAAAATTTTTTATTCCTTCCAGTCTCTCCCCCCCCCCCCATCTCTTCGTCCCTTTCTCTATCCCTCTCTGTCTTTAGCCCCCGCGGTTTTTGCGTCTCTTTTTCTCCCGGAAGGAAAATGAGCTCACAGGAGCCGAGCAATCGTCGTCCACAATAATAAGAAAAATACGGAAGATAAGTTTGCGCGAAATTTCTTTGATCTTGCCGCTGCCGCGGAAACTTCCCTTTTCTCGGCCGTCTACTTGTTTATTATTCGTGACGGAAGAGTCACTTTGTAAGTACCGAGTCCGAGCTTTTTGAGCATCAGCCAGTAAAAGGGGCGCGGAATTCGTTTGTTGCAAAACAAACCCACATATTTTTATGACTATTTTTTTTTTCTTTGAAATCACCGTTTCGCCCAAAAAGAGAGTAAAACGAGAGAGGGAGAGAGGACGCGCTTTAGCACCGGGCGCACTTATCAAAAAGCAATATTTGCTCGGCACTCGGACAAAGGCATTGGCTGCAACGTTATTCGAGACACGCGGGGCTATAAACAAAAACAAAACGAGCGACGACGCACTGAAAAAAAGCTCAGCCCGTGTTCTTTCTCTGGCGACCCCCTTTTTCAATTTACTCGCGCGCATATACAAAAGCTAAAATTAAATGGATTAATCCAATTTGTAAAACGAGCTTTTTGTTTGTAACGCGCGTTGCCGTTGCCGCTGCCGCTGCAATCTCGACTAAAACAATTCTTCGCGAGCGTATGTGCAACGTACGTATGTATACGTATACGCAGTGCTCTCGGATTTCCCGGGAAAAACACAAAGCTCGCTCGCGTCCATCACCGAAATCAAACAAGGCGCAGTGGCGCGCGGCTCTCGCCCCAAGTCATTTCGGCATTACTCTGCCATTATTGCAGCTCCGCGTGTGCGTATACGTTAGAGCGCGCGGTTTCGCCTGAACTGCTACGGCGCAGGCTTCATTAAACAATAGCGCTGCATCAATTTTTCGTGTAATCAGTAATAAAGCTCTCGAGCGAGGCTCAGAGCGCGCTCAACTACTGTGCGTTTGAGCGCAAAACAATGCACTGCCGCCGCCGCCGCCGCCGCCGCCGCCGCCGGCGGCGGGAGATAAAAGCGAGCGAGAGCGATGAGAGGGCGCGTAGTTGAATTAAGAGCGGGAGTGATGAAGCGAGAGAGTCATAAAAAAACGAGGAGAAAGGAGGCTGAAAAAATTACGGGAGAGAGAGAGAGAGTGGTGGAGAGAGAGAGAGAGAGAGAGAGAGAGAGAGAGTGAATTAAAATTGTTTTTCAATTTGAAAGGAAAATATTTACATGCCGCGCTCTGCTCCCGCCCGCCTCACGCGCCCGGAGCTGAACAAAGTTTTGAAGTAGGTTGCGCGTATAGTGGACCGCGAACACTATATATATACGTGTACGCTCCGTGTGCGCGTCTGTCTATAACGTGTACGGGAGAGAGAGAGAGAGAGAGAGCCCGAGAGCGTCAATGGACGCGTGGGAAATAGAAAGTCGGAAAAAGGGGCGCCGGGAGATTGCGCTAAAACGAATTATTTCTCCGTCCAATTTTCTATTCCCTCTGCGGCTCTCTATACCTGTGCATATATACATATATGTATACGTACGCAGGTTGTGCGCGCGTCGGCGAACAAATACAGAGAGCGCGCGTGTGCGCCAGAGCAAAAGATTTTCCGAAAGCTTCAAACAATTATTTAGGAAAAGCCAGCGGTGAAACGAGCAAACGTTTACGCGTTTCGCCGGTAGCGCATCGGTGAAAAACTCGGAAAGCTCTCTCTCTGGGTGTGTGTTTTTGCCGAAACTCGCGCTGGCGCACTTAATTCCCTCTCTCTCTCTTTCTCTGTCAAGTGTGAGGGCTGAGGGGTGCATACACTTACACTTGCTTGGCGCACTTTGCCCGGAGAAACTCGCCGCGCTCGAGATAACCGCCGGCTGAATACATTTCCCGTTTCAAATAGTTTTGCGCGAGCAAGTTCGCGCAGGCGAAGGAAAAATAGAGAGGGAGAGAGAGAGGAGGGGAAGGGGAGAGGGCGAGAAAATTGTGTGTGCAGTGCGCGTCGAAAGGGAAGGAAAGGACAAAATTAGATAATGCAGTTCTCTTACTTCGTCGCCTTTTATATTAATGTGGCGGGGCGGTATGTATCAAGCGCATCGCGCGCGCTGCTGCTCGTCGCTCCTCTTAAAGGGAATATAGGGAAGGAGAATGTGTTTAAGCTGGTTTAAGGCCTGGTTGGAGTTGCTCGGGATGCATAAGATGCCTCTCCGAGTCTCGCGGAGTGATGTAACGCTCGAATTATCCTCACGGCTAACTAAATATTACAGCTCTCAGTATAGGCGAGAGGCTGCGCGAGCGCGCGGGCTTGTTATTATTCCCGCGACGCAGAAAAATCCCGCGTAACGAATCCCTGCAGTGGAGAATATCGACTTTCCGAGCACGTTCCCACAATATTGAATCTGTTAATTAGCGCGATGACGAGCTGAGCCTCCAAAAATACACGTGTATCATGTATAAGCGAAACTCATTTTTTTTCCGCCCCTCCTCGATCCACGCGCGCCGGGAAACGTGTACGAGCATCCGCGCGGAACCCGCAATTCAAATGCGTTATCGGTCTGTTCATCTTTGCCGGGAAGAACTGCTGGTGATTCGAGAAATATCGCGGAAAGTTTACGCTCGAGAGCTAGGTGAAAACCCTCGTGCTTCCCTAGGCTCTCTGCCTCTCTCTCTCTCTCTCTCTCTCTCTCTCTCTCTCTCTCTCTCTCTCTTCTCTCTAAAGATATCCGAAACTTAAGGCCGCTAAATCATACGGAACTCCTTCCGAAATTATACAAGTTTCCCTCTGCTCTCCTCCTCTAGCGCGTGTACAAACGGCAAGTCAGAATAATATAATATCAACTGTTCTCTATGCATAATCGCAGGTTTTTTCTCTCTATTTCGTTAATCTTATTCCCAATCAAATATGAGTCATTTATCATTTTACATCCTCCTATAATTTTCGAGGCTTCCATGACGTGCCTCTTGTTGAGAAAGAAGTGATGGAGTAATGACTGTGATGACGCAAGAGTTTTATTTCTTGTGTTATTGACATTGCATAATCTACATATTTTGAATTTGTTGAAGGAAAATTGTTTTTGCTTTGGTGAAAAATAAGATGAATTAAAAATGAATTAAGTTGCTTTTGTATAGTTGAGCAATCATTTTATCTCATTGAATATATATAGAGGCACAATACAATAGTACCATCTATACAGTTTATTACAGAAATAAAAATGTTCAATTAGCCTACTTTTTCATTAGCCAATCTTCTTTGATCAAATCGCTGCCTTTCTCGCCAATCATAATTGTTGGCGCATTAGTGTTACCTCTTGTAGTCTTGGGCATAATCGAAGCATCGATAACCCTTAATCCGCTGACACCGTAAACTCGCAGTCTAGAATCGACCACGGCATTCTTATCTTTTGCTGGGCCCATTTTACACGTTCCGACTGAGTGATAACTCGAGAAAGTATATTTTTTAACGAAGCACTCAAAATATTCTCTACTGTCCACTTCGAATTCCTGACAGATTTCTGGTATCGCCCTAACGAACCCGTTATTCGTCAGTGCTTTCGTGCGTGTGAGATTTGATGCCATGCTGATTCCTTCAACGAGATTTTCAATATCCCTAAGATCTGTCATACTATTCAATTGGATTATCGGTTGGCTCCACAAAGGATCACTGATGTTTAACCTCAGTTTCCCACGACTGCTTGGATTCAGAAGAATAAGGAACATCGATGCATAATCGTAATAAGAAGTGGATAACAACTGTAAATTCGTTGAGGTTAAACCAACCATTCCAACCTGGATATCTGGAACACCTGGTCGTATCTCGAAGTCTGTTTGCAGAAAAGCAACGGTTGACTGTAATCCTGTTGACGATAGCTGTCCCTCGTGAGAACTCATCCAGTACGTCAGATCGTTCTGTACATCGTTGATACTTCCTGTGACTTGTGCTTGTTCCTGCAGATCAAAGAAGAAGGGTACGACCACTGTGTGCTCGTGTAAGTTGTGACCAACCGGAGAGTTCTTAATGATTCCAATTTCAGCCTCGCGAAGGTGTTCAGCTGGACCAACGCCAGAAAGCATCAGGAGTTTTGCTGAGTCGAAAACTCCTGCAGACAAAATCACTTCTTTTCTCGCGTAAATCCTCTTCAAAATGTTAGTTTTTAAGCAAAAATACTCCACCCCTATCACCTTTTTAGAATACCTGTTGATCATCACTTTAGTTACTCGAGAGTTAGGCCTGATGAACAAATTGGCTCTTCTGCCTCGAATAGGGCGGATGAAGGCAGCATTTGCACTCAGTCGGGAACCGTGGACAGAAGTGAATTGCAGATTAGAAACACCGACTTGAGAACCCGAATTGTAATCTACTTCTTTCAGTCCAAGTTCCTTCCACGCATTGATTATTATTTGGTCGTTGTTGTTCTTGTATGGAAATCGCTCGACTGTTAGATATCCCCCAGTTGCGTGATTTTCTGAGTCCTGGGCCAAAATCTATTTCGTAAAAATAAATGTTAAATTTTACATATTTTAAAAATTATATTCACAGAAAACAAAACACGTACAGAAGGATCTCTCGCATCTTCAGATTTTCTAAAATACTGCAGAACATCTTTATAGCCCCAACCTGGATTTCCAAAACTTTCCCAGTCATCAAAATCTTGCTTATTACCTCGGGAATATACCATGTCATTGACGGCACTACAACCACCCATGACTTTCCCGCGAACAATGTGGCAAGACTTATTTATCGCCGAATCGCATATCACTGGCTCGGATTCGGTATAATAACCATAATCAATACTGCTATTTACCAAAACTGGCCATAACCCTGGGACACCAGTAATAGCTGGCTCTTCATCGCCAGCTTCTAATAACAATATCTGTGCATAACAGTTTTTTAAAAATTTAACAATTAATCATCATCCAGTAATTAAAACGTTAATTTTATTGTTGCAACCTTCCATTCTTTAATTTCACTTAACCGATTAGCGACGACACATCCAGCACTTCCAGCACCGACTATAATAAAATCATATTCATCGCGTACGTCATTCTGTTCACTCAGTGACGTAAACTTGGAATCGTAAGAGAATCCCAAATATTGCACTAATAAAGAAACAAATGTAACTATTTCATTTTCACACTTTCCCGTACAGTTACTCGGCATCCACGTCATCTTGCAATAGAACTCGCTATAACAGCATGTGCTCAATTAATGAACCCAACAGTTTTTTCGACAATTCGGTATATTTTTACCGATATCTTTAATGTTTACAAAAAGCAACACTTTTACATGTATCTTTTAATCTTATCATTATCACCAGCATATATTTACGAGTGATTCAATATTTGTTCGAAAACTATTTTCTTGTAGAAAATTTATAAGATACCTTTTTTACAAAATAACTTTAATTTTTTTAACAATTCGTTTCTTATAAAATTGTTATTGAAGTTTTCTTGCGTAAAGAAGATAGAATGTCATTTATTACATAAATAACGGGGTCTTCAACCTATACCCACATCACGTAAATTTTTATCGTATGAGATTACAATTCAAGTTGCGTTTAAACTATTGCATACACACATTTCTTTACAAATAAACTTAAATACTATTCTCCTCATCTCAGTGTTATTGTTGCCTTCTGAACACACGATGCAGATTTTATTTATTTTAGCCTCATTTATTATAAGCTTTACTTTTGGTATGTACAACATCCAATTCTATATAATATGGTGTATTTAAAAAAATTGAATAAATTATAACTTGTAACTTTATAGGACAAGATCGAATCATAAATGGTCAAACAGCATCAGTAGGTGAATTCCCTTACCAAGCTTTAATATTCGACTACAACACATATTGTGCAGGATCAATAATTCACAAACGTTGGATTCTAACTGTAGCTCATTGCGAGTTAGACTTTTTTTATTTGATACAGAGTATTTTATAATACACATAAATTAAAATACTATAATTCTTCGTAGATACAAAAACTATGCTGCTCTCAGTGTATTCGTTGGTACAAACAAAAATCTTGGAATTGGGGGAGTCCGATATGCAGTAAAGACAATTATAAAAAACAAAAATTTTGTACAAGTATACGTATTAATTATACTACAAAAAATACAGCAAATTTGACTTACTTATAGATCGTATATAATAATTAAATTTACAGAGAAGAACTGTAATTCTTAACGATATTGCGCTTGTGCGCGTAGCCTCCGACATACTATTTAACGATAGAGTAAAACCTGTAAACTTACCTTTCGATAATTTGAATAGATACGAAAACACATTTGCTACTGTATCTGGTTGGGGCAAATTAAAGGTGCGTACATAAACATATTGCATTTGAACTAAATTTTAAAAAATAGAATCATAAAGATTTTCTCCATTTGATACAGCCAAGTAATAATATGAAAACTTACTTGCCACGAAATTTGCAATTTATTACCGTTCAAGTCTTAAATGAGCAAATCTGTCAAATATCGTGGCCAAATTTGGTAGAACAGCACTTGTGTACCTCCATTCCTGATGGGAAATCTACTTGCCAAGTACAGTATCAATTACAACTTTTTTGTCTCCTTTATTCATATTTTTAATGTTTTAAATATTTTTAGGGGGATTCTGGGGATCCACTTGTTGTTGGTAATACACAAATTGGTATTGCGTCTTATGCTGATGCTGAATGTGGTTTCATAAGACCAGTTATTTACACTAGAATTACGAGTTTTCTTCCCTGGATTAGAAAACAGCTTCTTTTGTTTGGCGTAATGTTATAATTTTAGTACAGTTATAATTTTCAATAAAAAAACATGTTAAAAAATAATAACTTCAAAATGGTAATAAAATTTAAAACGGTTTTAAATAGAAATGACCGTCAAATATAACGTATTCACATATGGCCATGTGTGGAAATATCCAAAAACATAAAATTCATGCATTAGCATTGAGAAAACATAGTAATAAACCTTAGAAGTCGAATAAATAGCATGGAAAGTATGACTATATTATCTTATTTACGTAAAATAGCAATGAAAATTCTTTGAATTGGCGATGGTGTATCTTCCATATTAAAATTTCACACGCTCATTAGAATCTATTATCCTCTAACTAAAGGACACATTAAAATATACATAAATATTGTGCTTTCTGATCGACTGAATAACATTTTAACCATATAATTTCTGTTCGACAGTGTTCGACAAATGAAGAATTCACTCGTATAATCGGCGCATCTACTTACAAGTGAAATTCCTATACTGAGTTGACGAGCATTGAGGACCGTAGTGACAATCTCTCTCAACCGAATTACTTTTGTAAACAAAACTACCGTAAATACACGAAAAGCGTCTCTACCGAAGTTGTTCACTCTTAGATTGTCTAGATGGCGACAAATGTTGGAACGACGTCAGTTAGACAATGACGCATAGATGCATGTATAGATGTAAGTAAGCCGACGAGTTTACCGATGCACAAGGCACCGACAGTTTGTTCGATCGATTAATTAATCGGACGACAACTACGGCGACGATTGTAATTGCTAGATGACAAGTCAAACTGCTGTTGGGTTGTAAATTTCGATTAACAAGTTTTGCCCGTGCACATTTGCGAGAGCCGAGTTCCATATTCAGGACTGATTGATCGCTAGACTCATTGTTGTCCATCACAAGAAAAATTTGCCAGCTATCTCACATCGAAATTTCTAGAACGCACGAGATTTATCGGTTAGAAGTTACCAAACTTAGTATTATTATTAAGATAAAAAAGTGAACGAAGGTTTGACGTTAAGTGAAAATTTCTACCGTAAGAATGCTAACCTATAACATCGAGGACTCAGCCAATACAAAATCCTCGATAAGGGGGACAATATCCTTCGACACGTTTTCCCAAGAAACGACGGTGGCAGCGGCAGCAGTAGAGCCGGAGCTGCAGAATAAATTTTGTCGACGTCGCAGCTCCGGCGCAAAATATATTCGCCAATTCATTCTTACATGCATGCGCACACACATAATTAAAGCGCCATGTGCTGCTACTAGCGTCGCCGGAGCCTTCCCATAAATTTCCAGGATCAGCAATAACGTCAGGGCCGCTCTCTATCCTTTCGCAAGGTTCCAAAGACGGCACGTGCAGAGGTGGAAAGAGGAGGCAATTTTTGCATACGAGAGCACGTGTGAGGTGTCTCAGAGGCTTTGTTTAGACGTGCTCGCAAGACATGCGGATCTAGAGGGCGCTACTGTACGAGAAACCTTACATGACAGAGAAGAGACTATAATAAGGTGATTTATTATGCTGCTCACCTGCGACAAAAGAACTGGAAAAGGTGGGAACAACTATTTACATTTTTCTTTCGCAAATTAAGACTCTATGATTATTCGGCTCTTCTCTCTCGACTGATTATTAGCTATTTAACGCTGAATTCAGATTTCGAATTTGGATTAGGTATATGCGGGAGTGGTCCCGCATGGCTGCTGCTCAGATAATAGATAGATCGTCCCATGGCTAGTTGCGTTTAGAACTTCCGATGATGTTTGAACTCGACCAAGCACAAACAGTTTTTTAAACATTTTTTTCACTCGCTTTCGAATCGGCTACGCACGCTATGATTATGTAGAGTTAAACTTTCCACATGCATTGTAATCCATTTAAACTGAAAAGTAATAAAATATTAAATTAATTAATATGATACGGTCATGCTTATGCGTTCAAACCTAAGAAAGCATTAAACAGTATTTTATGAAAAAACCTATTATGAGTAGTATGGGCTCAATCATGAAAATAGAATTCAGTTTGAACAAATGTTATTTTCGACAATTTTGCATTAACAGAAATGTAAACCCACTTGAAAATGCTTTGTCTTGAGCAACTAAGTGAAGCTTTTACCGTGTGAGTTAAGTAAACTAACATCCAAGCTGTCTGAGTTACGGACTCTATTACATCCTGTTGATGTGTACATTTATAAATTTAACACATGCTGCACTATTTTACAATATAATTGGATATATTGTATGTTCTACTTTAAATTTCGTTTATATCGTTTATATAGACTAATATTTATGTGGATAATTCTCTTTCTATTAATAAATAATCAGTAGAGGTTTAAACTATTTGCTTCGCATTGTAAATCTGCTTTGTAGACATTTTATTATACGACTTCCAAGCGACGATCGAAGATTTTCGTCAGACAGTACATGATCCCTTTTATTACTTTAATCCGCTGCTATAGTTTGGGACGTACGCCCGCTTACAGGAACCCCCAATAATGTTGATTACCAGACCACTGTTCCGGGTTTTTTCCCAACCCGACTTTTACCTACACTTTTTCCCTTGCTTAGCTTGATCCCGGCACTTAGACTACATTGTTCCTTTCCACATCCCCTTTCACTTTAATTCCCTACCATTTACTATAGTAAAGTTAGTGTAAAATATATATTAATATATTTTAAATACATTTGTATCCAATTATTCTCAGTACAACAAGAATCGTTTCAAAACCTCTTGGCGGACGTACAGACCTTTGTAATGGAATTGCATCATCATGTCTTCTTATATTTAGCACAAAAAACTAGACAAAGTAGTCCTCCGAGATTTATAAAAATCTACTTTGTTTTGAACCACTTGTAATTAAGAACAACGGAAAACTCTTTGTTCGAATTTTCGACTTTCTATAAAAATTAATCACAATTAAATTGAATTAAAGGCTAATGTTTAATTTTGAATTCATGCGACATTGTCAAAAATATACACTTCTCCTTTAAAAAGTAATAGACTTAATTATGAAGGATTTAATACGTCTGATTGGTTGCTAAGTAAACATGATTATGGTTACTTTATAGATTACTATACCATGATACATACTGAGTGCAAAATACAAACCCAATCTTACCCTGAATTCCTTGTCTCATTAAAACAACCAAACTGTCACGAAACAAAAACCCATATAAGGTGTTTTTCAAAGAAGAAAAAATACGATATGTAAATAGATTCAGTTATAGCAAAAATCCTACCCAATAAAATTTCAAGTTCACGTCTATTCGTCGAGCTACAGACCACCCATATATACCTTGTACCTTCAAAGTCAATAAATAAATGTACTATAAAAGTTAGGACATCCAAGGTGGCATCCAACTCCTTTAAGCTAGCTCGATAAGACTTTGGAGCTCTTCGTCCCTGGTATAGCCGTCACTCTCTCTCTCTCTCTCTCTCTCTCTCTCTCTCTCTCTCTCTCTCTCTCTTTCTCTTTCTCTCTCTCTCTCTCTCTCTCGCACTCCTCTTCTCTTCGAAAGTGTATTATGCGCTTCGCGCAGCGAAAGCGCAGCACGACACGGAAAAGGAGGAAAATTGTACTCACCCTCCTGCCATCCTTAAAAGGATTCTGCCGCCCACGCAGTGTCGGAATTATTTGACCTCGGCAGCTCTCCTAGCAACTTAAAATTCTGCAGACGTGAGATGTACTTTGTAGTTTGAGACGCGCACGCGGCTCCTCTTCCTCTCTTATGAGAGAAAGAGAATGAGAGAGAGAGAGAGAGAGAGAGAGAGAGAGAGAGAGAGAGAGAGAGAGTGAGAGAAGAAACGCGTTTGAAACAGCCGAAATTATAATCTAGTTAAAGCCGGCTGCACAACGAGGAATTGATAATTGCCGCAGTAGTGCGTGCCTCAGCTTTTTAAACACGAATTAACTTATTTCTCGATACGAACACTTCTTAAATTTCCAGAAACTTTGTACGCAGAAAAATCTTAAGTAATATAACTAGCAGAAGCATAATCCGCGGAGAAAATTATCTTTCCTTATGACGAGGCGCATCAAGACTCGTTGGAAAGTTGCGGTAAGAAGCGGTAGCAGCAGCAGCGGCAGCAGCAGAAGAGGAAGAAGAAGAAGAAGAAGAAGAGGGTGCGGTCTTGCCTGGACTGACTCCAAGAGAGCTCTGAGCCTCTTTCTCTCCCTACCCCATCCGGGGATTCCCCGGACTTCATAAATTCAGCCGCTGCTGGCGGGTAACTGTTTCAAACCAATTATTATAAATAAAATGTGGCTCGTAATGACAAACGGCGGAAGTAGACGGGGAGGGAAAGGTCTTTGCCAATGGAGCTCCGAGAGACGCCGGGCTCCCTTTTACCGCGCGCGATTTATTGGTATAGAACGGAGAAGGAGGAGTGCGCGCGCGCGCGGATATGACGCTATAACGGCTGGCAAAAATTCCGATTCGCGTCATTGCCGCGCGCGGACCACGAGAGCACCGGCCAACGCTAAGTATTTCGTTGGACTAGTAAAACAGAGAAGAAAAAAAAATTCGAAATGACAAATGTAATTTCGCGTGTGCCGAAAATGAGGCAGGCGTAATAATCGCTGAACCGATATAGAAGACAAACGCGAATATAAGCAGGGCGGAAGACTCGCTGGCAAGCTCTCGGCGTGCTCTCATTCAATTTGTCGCCGATGATAATATTCACCGATCCCCCAAGTCGTCGGCGGCGTCGTCGTCGTCGTCCGTTAATGTCCTTATCCTTGGCACGCGGCTCTCGCCGTAGCCAGTCCTTCCCTCTCGGTAAATAATGCAGCCGAGCATCTGGCGCTGCTTGTATCGCGATTAAAGCCGCGTTACATTTGTCAAGAGGCTCTCGCAGCCTATAACAATCGTTAGCGAGGAGAAAGAGAGACTTTCTGGCAACGGACGATCCTGGCAACGCGACGGCCCGATGAGAAGGCGGCTTTATCAAAGAGAAAGGGAGAAAGAGAGAGGGGGGGCAGAGAACGGTAGGGAGAGAGAAAGAGAGGATGGAAAAAACGAGCGGCATCACAGTGGGACAGCATGCCAGCACAGCCGGAGAGGGAAGGAGAGAAAGAGAGGGCTGCTCACTGCTCATTTAAATAAGGAAATTACGCTTTTCACCGGCGAGCTTTCTGCTTCTCCCTTCCCACCTCTCGCCAGATTTATATACGTTCGGGAGCGCGCACGTCTATGTGTGCTGCTGCGCTATACTGATGCTGCCGCTGCTGCTCTCAGCTTTTTTTCTATTTTCCAGTCAAACTCGCGAGTTTTGAGTTATTGGGGCAGTGTGAAGCTGTAACGTCATGTTACACCACTTTTCATGTTTTTCAGCATCGGCTGCATGTGTGTGTGTGTGTGTGTGTGTGTGTACGAGCTGCCAGTAAAACTATCGCTCCTCGTATACCGACGTCGAGACGGAAAGTTCTCGGCGAAGTTCGAAGGGTACGTCGGGGTAAAAAAAGAAGAGGAAAAACACAACGCGTAAACAAGCAATTACATGCGTGTTTATGCGTAAATAGACGTACATTTGTTAAAAAAAAAAACAAGGCTCTCTGCATATTAACGCAGGAGCTTAAATAGAGGCGTGAGTGCGCGTGGCGAGTCGAGAATTTCAGGGCGCGTCGGCGCGAAAATAGAATTAGTTTCGTGAGGAAGTGCAGCGGCGTTTCAGCAACAAGCCAAAGACGTATACGTGCGCGTATAATATAATTATACGTTATACGCGAACCAACTCGATTTGCATGCGTACTTCCAAATTTCAGTAAGTGTAAATGTTACAGAGCGTCATGTATATATATTGAAGACAAGCCGCAGATTACCCGCGTGTACAGTTCCAGACTGTATCTACGATGTATACAACACGGAAAAGAAGTGAAGAAAAGCGTTCTCGAACGTTTTCTACACAATTCGTCGGCATTTAATTTTAATCAAACAAATGCTTACGTGTACAGTGTACAGCCGCGCGAGTGATTCCGGCCGGTAAAAACGCGATTAAAATGCAGTGGCGCGCGATGTAGGTGCGCGCGCGCGCGCACGCTTGCCAGCCGTAGAATGTAGATGCAGGACGGCGAGCGATGTCGACGCGAAATATCGAGGAGATTACGCGCGCGCGTGTAGCGCCGGCTCTCCCGGCTGGGCGCGCGCGCGCGCGCGCTTTTATTTGTAATGTGCATACAAATGCAATGCTAAAATATTCAGCGCGTGTGCAAATTAAAATGACACTGAAATATATATGGTTGCTCGTTGCAGGGCGCCGCCGTCGCGCGGCCTCGTGTACATATATCGTACTGCGCTCGCGCGTACACTCTGCGCCCTGAGCCGGGACGAATAAATTGTTTGCGCTTGTATGCCTGCATTCCTGCATGTACGTGTTACAGAGAGAGAGAGAGAGAGAGAGAGAGAGAGAGAGAGAAAGAGCGTAGACTGCGTGCGTATATAGCCGGGGCTGGGGCTGCTGCTGCTGCTGCGGGGAAGGCTTGAGTGGTCCGCGCCGCCGCCGCCGACATCAAAGCCCACTCGTTCGCGCGCGCGGAGCTGGTTTAATGCCGGGCGAGATTCCCTCTACCGTTTACACTCGCGCGCTCATTTTTTTTCCAAATAATTTAGTCGCTGCATGCGTTGTATACTTTTCAGCGGGACAGGAGGCGCGAGACGAGGCGTGCGCGCCTCGAAATTTATTCGGAGCAATCAACGAGATGTTTGCGTAGGATTGCGCGCGCGTTTAGAGCGCTCGGGAAATTGGGATATATTTTCGGAAAATCAGGTGTTACGCCGCTGATTCTCCGCAGCGCTGACTAAGCAGATGTAATCTACCGAAATTCAGAGGGCAATTAGCGCGGATGCCAGCCAGACATCGGGCGCTGCTGAATAAACAATTGAATTATCGAAGGCTATAGAGCCGAGAAGCTTTCTCTCTCTCTCTCTCTCTCTCTCTCTCTCTCTCTCTGTCTCGCGGCTGATAACTGCGGAGCTGCGCATATCGGAGAGGTGCAAAAAAAAGGAAGGGAATAAAGCTCGCGTAGGGAGAGAACGAGAGAAAGAGAGAGAGAGAGAGAGAGAGAGAGTCTATAGCGCAGTGAAAGGAGTGTCGCTACCGCCGACGCTGCTATCCGACCCTGAACTTGCGTCGCGCTCGTTGCGGGGGGAGGGGAGCACAGCCGACGCGTCGATCGATATATGCGACAGGTTCACTGGCCCGCTTCGCTTATATTTTCTCTCTCTCTCTCGCGCGCGCTGTCTGTGACTCTCTTTTTTTCCACGCTCGACTTTCTAATTTTCAGAGAGAGAGAGAGAGAGAGAGAGAGAGAGAGAGAGAGAGAGAGAGGAGGGATTTCCACATGCTCGTTGTGCAAGACAACATTTTTATTTCACGTCGAGAGCACATAATATACGGAGCACACTGGCTCTGACGGAATAACTCTTGTTTTAGCATGCGTGCAAAATGCAAAGACATCGGCGCTTATAACGACAATACGCGCTCGCGAGTTCCTCGGCATTGTCGTGAGCGCAAGTGTTCTCGAGAGCTTGCGGGAAAACAATAAGCTCTCCGTCTCAGTCTCGCTCTATAGTTTCGGCAATTAAACGAAAAATGCAATGGCTCGAGAGGTCAGACGAGGCAGAAGAAAACTTCTCTCTCTCTCTCTTTCGCTCTCTCTACACAGGCACAATGGCCGAGCCGCACTGCTGTGCGATAAGTCCGCGGAAGAATGGAAGTTTCCAATTTCACGCGTCAACAATGGGTTTATCTTGAATCGGCAGCTATTAGAAGCCATTCGAGGACACGTGCTGTGCTGCTGCTGCTGCTGGATATCGATTGGACGCGCCGAGAGAGAGAGAGAGAGAGAGAGAGAGAGAGAGAGAGAGAGAGAGAGAGAAAACGGCCACTTGAGCCTTTTCTCGAGGTATATAGCTCTGTGGAAGTAGAGAAGAAAAATAGGAGGAGGGCGCCGCCGCCGAGAAGGAAAACAAGATCGACGAGTGCCTATGTGTGTATGTGTGCGGAAGGGGACTCGTGCAAAAGGAATCTGAGAATTGTCAAGCGCTCGGAAATTGCTTGGAAAATATAACGTTCGGGAGTACGGAGTTCGATATTACATTTAGCTTCGGCTCAATACATATTTATTTACGTATAAATCTATTCTTTTTTTTTAATTTTTCGCTTTTATGTTGTACGCAGGCTGTACATCGCAGGAAGACTGCGTAATATAATAGTCATAATTTGGTCTCTATTTCAAATTGAGTCGTTGAAACGCCGTATTTGCAAGCATGATTCATTATTTTTAGCAATGAGTTTAGATAACGTCAGAGTGTACTGTTGTAAGACATAAAAAATATTACTCGCGGTGAAACGCGAATTACTTTTCTGTCTGTTTAAATAATCGTAAAACAATAAAATGTATCTAAAAAAATAGTAGCTTAGACGAGTGATTGGAGACAAGATTCGTTGCTAGACAATCCAAAAATTGTGTTATTTATTACTAATCAAACAGTTGCGAAAACAACGTTGGTCAGATTTCAGTTTTTTTAACACCTCTCGACCTTCGCTGGCTTATAATTATTTTTGAATTCGAACTGGGAAGACGGCAATCAAGTTTTGTTGACACAGTTAAACAAACAAAATCAGTGTATATGACCATTTTAATTTACAACACTCCTGATTTACATACTTTTGAGCAAGCCGCGATATACAGCCATATGTTTACTCTTGGATTCATAAATATAAACTTGTTATACTTTGTGTCTTGAATAAACCAGAAATAATCCAACGAACACGAAGTATGAGTGTTACTATTTTTTAAATACGAGGAATACTGAAGTATTGCACTACGAATAAAACTGATTCACGACAATGCATACCTAAACACATACCCGCCCAACGATTTTTCACGAACACACTAACGCGCTCAAAAATTCAGTGCAGAGTCTATATATTTAGCGCAAACCAAAGGGCATAATTTAGCTTAAATTTTCTCAGACTCGTCACCGTCTCGCTCATCTCTCTCTCTCCCCCTCGCTCTAGGTGAGAGAGAGAGAGAGAGAGAGAGGGAGAGACTGAGGCAGGTGGGCGTGCACGTATCCGCAGTACTATCGGCGGCGAATATAGGTAGCGCGACGACGGCGCCTCACGTCAGCGTCGTTATCGTGCTTGCGCGCGAGATCCGGTCGTTATACGACGGCACGTGAAAGGAGGAACGCCGGCGCTCCGGGCCGTGACGCTGCTTTCGCGCCTCTATTCACCTTCGACGACGCCGACGAATTAGCGCGACTCGTCACGTCCTTTTTTGCCTCCCTCCTCCTCCTCCTCCCCCCTCCCCCCAGTACCTACGGCGCCAAACTTCCAGAATCGTGCGCACGTGCGGACACGCTGATTTCCTCCGCGATTTCTTTCCGCCAATTTTATTTTTGCCCGCCGCCTTTTTTCTTGCTTTGCTCGAGATCCTCTCTCGTCGCGCGTGTGTGCTCCTTGCGTAATGAAAATTCTCCAAAACACCTTTTTCCGCCGACGAGATTTTTTTGTTCTTCTGAATCGCTGGGAAATGAGAATTTCTCTCGCCGAAACAAAAAACCGACGAGAGCGCACGATTGGGAGGGGAAAAAAATGTTCGCGGCGGTTTCTAGGAATCGCAGACTTTTTAATTTACAGGTCGTTTGACGCGCCACTGCAGCGTGTGCGCGGCTACGATGCGACGCGGCGACGCTCAATAAGACACGCATCGTTTCACGTCGAGTCGCAGCGCCGTAAACTTGCCTCACGTTGCTCTGCAGTAATGAATCGTGACATTCGTCACAAGGGGAATTACGGCGCAATCGACGCGCTCGAATTGACTCCTGGTTACATACTCTTTCTATATTCTGATCGATGGTGCATAATCTAGATCTGCTGAAGCACAAAACCTTTTTCTTAAAATATTATTAACTTTGAATTACGCGCAACGAATTTTTTTCGATTCTCTTACGTTCATCACAGCTATTACACTCGTTTTCCAATCAAATAACAATACCAAAAAAAAAAAGAAAATACAGGCACGATAATTCACGAAAGCATCTTCGATCGATGGGAGAATCAAAAGCCAGAGAGTGAGAGCGCGCGCGCGACTAAGAGAAACTTTTATTTTTCTTTTTCCTCCTTCTTCGTCTCTATTTCTTATTCGTTTTACTTTCAAGCAGAGCAAGGAATGGAAAAACGCGAAAGTGAGCCTCCGACGCACTTTTGTAAGAGGTGAAGGACGCGCGCGGAGGAGAGATGTGTAATTGGAATTCCGCGACGTCTCAAGATGTTATTTCAAACCGTTTTTCTCGTTCAACGCGGCTCATTTCTCACGCTCTCGGTTTCGCACAGCCGCCGCAGACATCGCGCGCGCGCCCGCACCCCTGAAAATTGTTTTTACCCGAATTCTCCGCTTCTCAGACGTCTTTTTGCCTAACGCCTCACTTTTCCCGACAATACAGAAATCAGTCGTTATTCTCCATCTCCTCTGTCTCTCTCTCTCTCTCTCTCAAACTTAATACTCTGTTTTTATCGACTTGTTTCGTCAAGTTGTGAGCAATAAGAAATTGAACAATTGCTCACAACAATGGGCTTCATTGATTTGTGTTTGAGATATTCTATTTACATAATCCTGAAGGAAAAATATTCATTGCACACATTGATGTATATTAGAAATCGTCATTAATTTCTGAGAGAAAAATAGAAATTATAATCGGATTAACGCGAAGGAAAAAAAATTCCATTGAAAATGTAAATTGACGTCTCGTAAAGAAATAGAAGAATAAAGTCATAAAGCATGTTTACGCGCGACTTACCAGATGTTGCTGCGTAACCGTACCTCAAACAGTCTAATTATAAAAATT
Organism: Philotrypesis tridentata; assembly: GCA_018906965.1. Classification (NCBI taxonomy): domain Eukaryota; kingdom Metazoa; phylum Arthropoda; class Insecta; order Hymenoptera; family Pteromalidae; genus Philotrypesis; species Philotrypesis tridentata. The sequence goes on from JACCIB010000002.1 coordinate 5,245,936, forward strand.
ATTTATTAGCATTATAATTTTCCGCAAAACTGTAACGTGCGAGTGTTTGACTTTTACGAGGGCACTATAAACATTTTCATTGCGCTCAAGTTCATGAAGTTAGCTTCATGGAAAGTAAAAAAAAAAAATAACACGTGGCTGGCTAAATGAAAACTGCAGCACTATCGACTGTTGCTAGCAGATGAAATTATTTTTACTCGGGAAAACGTGAGCATCCTCAACGATATAACGACGTCATAAAATGACAGTGAAAACAAGTTCATCCGCACTTAAAGGGATAATCACCTTGGGATTCTAAAAAATTAATAAACTTAATGGCACAGCATCACCTTTACTTTAGTCTGTTTGTTACAGACAAACGCATTGTTGACAAAGCGACTTGATTTCTTGCAGAAAATATTTTGCACAACTGACTCGTATAGATATTGGTTACACTCCGAAGTCCGCGCTGCGCAAAACTAAAGAAACTTTTAATTTCTTCGTCCCTTCCCCTCTTCTCGCCGAACAGCAGAAAAATACTCAGGGCCATTAGCGTTAAAAAGCTGCGAGTAACTAAGAATCCCCTAATGATCCTCGCGTGAGAAGCCGAAAAGAGAGACACCCTATATAACCAGCATATAACCGGGCAAGTATGACGGCTGAAGTGTCTCTCGCTGCATAGCCTTACTCCGTCAACTGGTCTCTCTAGACAGCATCCTCGAGGCGCGAAAAGTCGACATTAATCTTCATTATGATCTTCTCCGCGAGGAGGACGGTCAACGCGAGACAAAGCCGGACTTGAATAGAGCCGCGCTCGCTACCTTTTGTCGCATGTATATACATATATCTCACAGTGTATCAGCTACTGATAACCATTTCTTTTATCCTCGACTCTTTGAGACGAGCGAGTCTCTGTTTCTTCTCCAAACGCTGCGCGCTTATTAGAAATATATATATGTGTAGAGAGTCAGAGTAGGACGATAGGCCAAAGTTGGAAAGTGGCGAACGCTGGCGTTCTCGCGAGCAAAAAAAAAGGGTGGTGGAAGAAGAGGAAGAAGAGAAGAAGGGGTGAGGAAGAAAGCTTCGAATTCGCATAAAGAGCTTGGAGAACATTCAAACTCTCTGCCGTGGGTATGATATCGCACCCTCCATTACGCAAGACCGTAAGAAATCAAGCGATCCCCCTATCTCTCTTCACTCTCTTCAGCAAGTTTATCCGTACTCCCGTACTAGCTCCAACTCCCTTCGTTCGGAATGGGAATCGACGAAATATCGCCGCCGGAGGACTACTACTGTAATTTAGCCTTAAACGGTTCTTCGAGCTCGCGCGCGTGACTTTTGATTCGGTTTTCCAGCCACCCCGACCCCACCTACCCCACTCCCCCCCCCCCTGACTCTCGTCGAACATCCAAATGGAGACGACCCCTTTTTCTCTTTCTCGCTCGCTCGCTCGCTAGCTCTTTCCTGCTTTATTGGACTTTCGCGAGGACGAGCGACGAGCGACGAGGACTACGACGACGACGACGACGACGACGATCGGATTCCGAGGAAAGAACGGACGCCCCTTTTTCGTGAGCCTTTCTTTCCGCACTTAGTAACGACGGGGCGCATGATTCGCTCGATTAGGAATAATTTCGTTTCGGGAAGGACGAGGAGACGAGGTCGTGGAGAGGGCTGAGTTGAGAGGAAAATCGGAATTTCCAAAGTCGGGAGGATTCGCCGGCGGCCGAGGTGATTTACAGACTGGTTTTCTAATATTTATCCTCTGCGCGCATATCCCCATTGAGGTTAAGCAACGACGTCACGGCTCTTTAAGCCCGCGACGAACGAGAATGAGGCGGCGGCAGAGCAAAAATGCCGCGAATATCCCTATAGCTCCTACTTTTGTATCCAAAAAAGAACGAGAGAAGGAATGGGGAGAAAGAAAAAAGGAGAGGGAGAAGAAGAAGTAAAGTCGCGGGCTCTTTCAACTCTTGGCTGCTATTGCCACTATTGCCGCTCGCGTCGCGTATATACTGAATTGAAATTAACATAAAATCGAAATGCCACCGGGGCACAAACTTGCCGCATAAAGAGTCAACTGCTCAAGTTCGCTCCTGAATGGCTACTCGCAGTTCTCCCCCCAGCTCCCCTTCCTCCCTTACCTCCAGGAGAGAAATTCAACGGCAGCCCCCCACCTCCCCTGCAACGCTATACAGCGCTCGACTTCTCTCCGCGTAAAATCTTGGGAATAATTAGATGAAAGCGCGCGGCGACTTTTTTCGCGCACGATTAATCTAACGCCAAAGAAAGCACGTGTTTATGTGCAGTGGAGACGACCCGGGGCGGGAGGGGGGAGGCGAGGGGAGGAGTCGCTGGGCGCGCGGGCGCGGAGCGGCCTCCTCCGCTAATGAAGTTCAAGCTCTCGCTCCCTCTCAAGAGCTTGATGCGCCAGTTTGGGCTTTTAATTAAAACTTTGCCATCTGCGTCTGTGTGTTGCGCGCGCAGTACAGCGTTATATATATTTTTTTTTAATTGGATCCCAGCCGAGGAAAGAAGCAAACGCCGCGCGACGGCGCAAACAAAAAGTTGGCAGGGAAGATTTGATAGTGCGCGAATGACCCCATCGGGTTCCCTGACCGAGAGAAATGAGGAAAATTTGTCAGAGAGCCTCTCCCGCTCGCCCCGTCTGTCTGATCCACCAAATTGTCGCGAGAGGCCGTCGCGTCGCGAGTCGTCGTACCATCCGTCTCCCCCTTTTTATCCTCTCTTTCCCGGACGACGATGTCGGAATTCAGCGCGAACTACCCAAGTACCTCTCTCCTCGAGGTTGCGCTGGCTCTCAGGTTGGGTTGGCTTATGTCTGCAGCCTATACGCGTGTGTACGTGTGTGTGTGTGTGTACGGGCGTGCGTAGAGCCAGTATAGCGACGACGACGACGACGACGACTCCGAGGTGAAAGAGGTGTGTGCCATTCGAGGATGGAAGCAGTAGGGGGGCACTAATGGTCGAGGATTTTGAATGTCGCCGGAACGATAAGGGACGGAAAGGAAGCCATTATCGTGCTACGTGATCTTCGAGAGCGCCTAGCTACCCTCCCGTTGTACATTTGAAAAATGCGCGCACAAGCATAGCGCGGGGGAGCAGAAGCAAAGACTTCGCTCTGCTGCTGCTGCTGCTGCTGCTGCACTCGAAAATACGTGCAAAAAATACGCTGCACTGTGCCGAGAGAGTAAGAGAGAGAGAGAGAGAGAGAGAGAGAGAACACTTTTGCCGCTAGCTCTCTGCTCCATGCAGTGGAACGAGGCTGCCGTTGCCGCTACGTTGGCCGCGTGTGTACCAACGAATCGTTATATCGAAGTACACACTGCAGTCAGGAAAGTCTGTGCTCGCGCGTGTAAAGGGCGGGAGAGAGAGAGAGAGAGAGAGGAATATTTTCGAAAAATTTTTCTCGCCCTCCGCACAAGAAAATTGCTTTTTCTTCGTCCCGCGACTATATCTCATCGCTCATATCGCTTTAAAGGGGATGGGGAAAAATAAAATTCAAGAGACGCGCGGGTGCGCGCGCGGTCATCCTGTACATTTCCGCGTCTCCTCATCCTTAATTCAGAACCGGCGACGTGCTTACTTACATGCACGTAAGACTCCTTTTCATATTTCACGTCCCGACGTCCGCCCCCGACGGCTGCTCTCAGGTGAATTAAGCCGCCCGGCCGCGCTCAAAGGCGGAAAATTTTTCGATGGAGAGGGAGCGAGGGGGGGGGGGAGCCTGGGAGAGGTGAAAACACACGGGGTCGATGTAGCCGCCGCGAATACGTATACATATACGTACGCGCTTCGCCGAGAGAGGGGACCGCACGGGAGGATATATGCGAGAGGCAAAGAATGAAAAATGAGGATTTGACCGCTTTAATGGACGACAGACATATCGCAAAAGGCATGGGAGCCTAGAATTTTCCTGAAAATAAGAAAAACGAGGAAGAATATGCTTGCGTGCGATGCCGGGCGGCTGCACACATATGTCGAGCAGTACACTTGACGTCCGTGTTACACGCGGTATACGTATGACTGTACGTGTACATATAGAGCACATCTATAGGCGATGCAGAGGCGGCGTAAGAGGCGCGCGGGGAAGTTGGGCAGGGAAGGCGCAGCTACTTACCTCGACGCAGCTCGCATGACTTATTCAAGATAAGTCTAAGTCGCGATGGGGACAGCAGCAGCGGCAGCTCTTACGTGCACGTAAATTACTTAGAGGTGCAGAAGATCAAAGCGGGACTGCGCGCACAGCTCCGATTACTTAACTCGTTTCGTTCGTGAATGTATGAATTTGAGATTGCGGAGAGCGAGCGAGAGAGGGGGGGGGGGGAGAGGGGCGAAGGCCGCATTTGGGTTAATGCACGCGAAGCGCGCTCTGATGTATTTAGACGTGGATTATGTCCCGAGCGCCCCGTCGGCAGTGTCGGTAATGTCGGTTCCGTCCCCGCGCACTGTATACACGACGGAGTGTATCTCGAGCGCCCGCAGCATTAATTAATCCAGTTGCGAGTATTTAAGCCGTTAACGCGCCGTCCGCTCGTCGTCGCGACGATATCGCCGCGCATCGCGTCTTGATCTCGAGATCTCGGGTTACACGCGGAGCGACTCCATGCGCTCCTCTCTCTCTCTCTCTCTCTCTCTCTCTCTCTTTCTCTCTCCATAGTCTCTCTCCATTGTTCATCGATATAGAGCTCCACAGCCTGTACGACGTCGTAATCAAAGAAGCATTCACTCGAGCGAGCGTGTCAACGAGACCGGAGGCGGAGTAGCGCCGATGCATTATAGTTCATTAATCCAGGCGAGTGTCGCTCGATATCCCGGCCCGGGGACGAAGCGCCGAGAGAGAGAGAGAGAGAGAGAGAGAGAGTAGAGACGGAACAAAGAGCGACGCGGGCTTATCGCTTTGGCAGCCCGCAGCGTGTGCAGCAGCGCCCGGCTAATACAGAGGGCGCTCGCGCAGCCCACTAGCTCTCGCTCTCTCGGTTCCTCATCAGTCTTCATTACCGACAATGAGAGACTGACGACTACGACGACGACGACGACGACGACGACGACGACGACGACGTTGTCGCCGCTGCGACAGCGAAAAAGTCCATTTCTTTTGGCAGCAGGACACCCAAGATGGATGGCAGCTCTGTGCGACTGCACCGTACTTTTTGCGTTTTGCCACACGGCCATATCCGGTCGAGCGTTCGGTTTTTTTTTCCCTTTTTTTTTGGGAGGTGAATTTTCCCGAAACTCGCACGGTCAAAGGCGGGCAAGAATATTTCTGCTGCCGGTCCAAGCGCGTGTTCACCGCCCGGACGGCTGTAATCAAAGGTGGACGGCTATGTGCGTTGTACGGTCGTGTTCTCTCGCTCTCTGCGACCGCGGCCAAAGATTGTGTGCTTTGAAATACGAGCGATTACAGATACGAAAAAGCTGACACGCATTTGCGATCCTAGTCTTTCTTGTAAACAGCAAGGGTATAAATGAGAAAATCCATGAAATTAATTCAGTAAATTTAGGTGTTCCCACAAAATTGAAGAATTAGTCGCATCGATTTTTGTTACAATATTCCAAATAAGCAATATATCCTGTATGCTTAAAATGTATGTGCATACAAATTAGACGTAAAATTAAAAAATCGATGCGACTTTTTGCGTTTTGCATCTCCCGCGTTAGAGGAAAAAAGTGACCCCGAGGGACGTGGCAGGCTTTCTTTTTATTTTTATTTTTTTTTTCACTTTTAATCTTGTGACCCCAAATGCGCGCACAGCAGGTGCAAAACAGGGACAAAGATTTGAGCCAAACTGCGTAATCAAGAGGATAGGTTCGCAGAAAAAGAAAGAAAAGAAAAAAAAAACGAGAGAATTCAGCCTTGCGCAAGCCGAGCCGGTAAGTGTCGCGCGATGCTTTAACACCATCGCTCACGCAGTCGGATAAGCCCAGCGCTTTCTCTCTCTCTCTCTCTCTCTCTCTCCGGGCGATACACGTGAAGGAGGTTCTAGTCCGCGGAGTAATTGCACAGTCGGGCGTCTTTCTCCCTCTCTCACACTCTTAGCCCTATCTATTTCGAGATCGAAGTTGCCGCCCGTTTGCATGTAAACGAGGTCTTAAATACGCGCGCAAAAGCCTTGCCCCCGAGACTCGCGCGCAGGCTCTATGCTTTTTGCACGATATACAAGCTCGCCTTCTTTAAAGTCTCCGGCCGGCTTTGAGCTTTTCTCCCATTTGTATACGAGCGATCGATGATTATGACTTCGCACACAGCCCCCTGCAGGACAGCTGCGTTAATAAAATCAATCGCCAGCTGCACTACAGCTCGTGTCCCATCCGTCTTGGGAGCTGCAGAGGATCTGCAGCGGCAGCGGCACAGCTACATCCTCCTTCCTTTCCCTAGACAAATTAGCGGCGGCGGCTGGAGTCGGGGACTGTAGACATAGCCGGCTCGCACGCACACGACATAGTCGACAGTGTGCGGCCTGCAAGGAGCCCCGCAGTGTAATTTAGCGCGAATTGAGTACGCGCGCGCTCGAGTGGCCGCCGCCGCCGCCGCCGCCGTCGATTCTCGAATCTTTCTCGGTTCGCTTCGAGCTACTATAGACTCCAGTCACTCGCTGGTATATCTACAGTGTATACCCCCCACCAGGGCGGCCAGTAATTTACGGCCAAATTGCGATCGCCCTTAACGTGATTCAATGCCTGCCGGGTAGTTTAAAGTTCACTGCCCGCCTCTCTCTCTCTCTCTCTCTCTCTCTCTCTCTCTTTCTCTCTTGCGCTTTCCAGAAAAATGTTTAGGGAGCGAGAGCGAGAGAGAGAAAGAGAGCGCTTAGAGGGCGCCGTAATCGCTCTCCCCAGCTCTCCCCGAGCCGACTTGAGCGCGCGCGCGGCCAATTATTCTGTCTGCGCGAAATTAAATAGATCGCTCGCGCGACCACTAGCGGCGGCGGATTACCGGTAGAGCCTCCGCTCCCCTACTCCGTATAAAAGACAATTTAGGACGCGCGAGCTGACTGATAATGTGGTCGCAAGACGGATGGCGCAGGATCGTCGCGCGCGCGCTTCTTCGTCCTTCGTTCCTTGCTTCTATTTGGCTCTTTCTCTCTTCCCGTTGTATATATGCATTTACTCTGTAATGCCGTCCTATAGCCCTTTTACACGGCCCTCGTAATTTAGGAGGGGGCGATCTCGCGGGCGACACGCCTTTTATTCCCGATTATGACCGCGACGCTTATACAATTCTAGAATATCTCATGACTGGCTACTCACGGTAACGGCAGCGCGTTCCGTGGAGCATCAAAATTGCAGGACACTCACCTGAAACAGAGAAAAAAGAGACGTCGCGGTGAAATTAGCGAATTAAAAATTCAATCGGGCAAGCTTCTCTATAAGCTTGTATATATTGATAACATATTGTATAGGTACAATGTATATATAGATATGCAGCTGCAGCAGCAACAACAACAAAACAGGGGTCATCAAATTTTAAGACGACATCCAATGTAGCTCGCATGAATTTTGAATGGCGCGCGCACACAGAGGATAAAGGCTGCGAAGACACTTTGAGCGCATAGAGTCTGCCTCGGTTCTCTCTCTCTCTCTCTCTCTTTCTCTATACACGGGAGAATACGAGGCTCTGAAAACAGCAACAAACTTATCAGCCAGGATTTTATGCATGTGCCATATCGCATTAGCTTCTTTATCCTTCTCGCGGCTATTTCGACGACAAGGAAAACTTTTGTAAAAATAACCGCAGGTCTCGTTGTATTTCAAGCTATATCGTACTACGTCTGTACTACGTCTTTCGTATATCGCAATATCACCGTCGAACCGTATACATCGAAAGCATCGATGGAAAGTCGCATGAAAATCAGACTATATGCTAATTAGCGAGAGGATGTACAGGGTCAAACGGGATACCAGCAATGATGCAAGAGCCGCGTTCAGTGTAATGTAGGGAGCCGTGACTAATTTACTCCCCACCACCCCCTGCTTCTCCCACCTTACTCCGGCCCCTGCCTGTATCTATCGGTTTCAATTTCTCTCCTGCACTGTAGTCCGCAAGAGCCGTAGAAACGTCGTTGCGAGACTCTCCAGTGCATTTCGTCCGCTGGACCTCTCTCTATATATATATACCTAGATACGTATACATATATATACAAGCTCCGAGCGCGCACAGACGAGGGAGGGAAGCGAGGAAGAGCCGGTCAATTGCCGGAGCAGCGCCTCGTCTCGTTGTTTGCACCTAAAGCCATCTGCGCTACGTGTATGTGTGTGTGTGTACGCCGGTCGGGAATATTGTTCGGCCGCGCGTCTTATTCGGGGATCGGGCGAGAGCTGCACACACGAAGAGCGCCGTGGATATTGTGTACACTCTCTCGCTCGACGCCGGTTTAATGTAGCGGAAGGAGAGAAGGCCAGCGCGAGGTATATAGAAATACAGCGGCGTTTCTGCCGAGGCGGCGGCGGCGGCGGCTGCTGCTGCTGCAGGAGCAGAGTATACGCGCGCATAGCTTCGTCTGAGGCGCAGGAGGGAGAAAAAAAATGAGCGCGACGATCGGAATAAGGCTGCAGCGGCTAACGAGATATTTTCGCCTAAATCAGACTGGCATCAAAGCGACAGAGCCAGACGAGTGTCCAGGCCAGCAGCTCGAATATAACCGAGGGCTGATGCGGCTCTCTCTCTCCGGCTGGTCAGCGCCGCGCGCGCGCCGATGCCATGGCGATTGGCTCGGTGCCAGCCGGCCCTAACGACGCTGCCGCTCCCCGGAATGGAAGCGGAGTAGGCAATCGTGAGCGAGAGAGAGAGAGGGAGAGAGGACAGCGAACCTGCCGAAGATAGCGAAATGAGGGGGCGGAGAGAGAGAGAGAGCTGCTCTGCGAGGAGAGCGAGAGAGAGTGTGTATATATACATATAGGAGACACGCGGGCCGCATATCGAGAGCTGATCGAAGTGCGCGCGCGATCCGTCAGCGACGAGCGGAGCGACGAGCTATAGCCGCCAGCCGCGCCGGCTGACTCGCTCCCGCTGGAACACTCTGTGTGTGTGTGTGTGCAGCGCGCGCGCGGAAAGATCATTGACACGGCTGCGCGCTGTACAAGCTCCGCGTCGCGGCTCTACTGCAGCGCTCTGAATCCTAGGAATCGTCCCTCTACACCTATACGCCGTATAGGTATATGTACACGTACATGTATACAGTTATATACGCGCGCGGGGAACTGCGCGCAGACGACTCTCGGAATTTCGATTCCAGGTTCAATTTCGCCGGGGATATTCGCGCGCGAGGGCGCAACTAGCCCCCGAGACGCTCGCGCGGGAAAAAAAGCCGCACGTATAAAGCAGGCTTAAACAGCCGAGAGCGAGAGAGAGAGCGGATAAAAGAAGTAGCTGACTATAAGCGAGCTGGAGGAGAGAGAGAGAGAGAGAGAGAAACAAGCCGAAGGTTAGAGCGGTGTGTGCTGCTGTTCCTGCCGCCGCCGGGCCGGAATGAATCTCGCGGCCGCACGTGGCTTGGCCGACATCCCAGTCCGCTTTTTACCTCGGGAATTTAAATTAGATACAAGAGGAGAAACCATAGGGGAATTCGGACGGGGGAGAGAGCGAGAGCGAGAGAGAGAGAGAGAGGAAGATATCACCTTATTTCGGGGCCACTTTATTTCGGCGGCGAGCTACTGCTACGATGCATTCGGCGCTAGAGAGGAAAAGCGAATGCACGACTCGCCGGGGAAATTGCTCTGCGGCTTCTCTCCCGCTCGCTCGCACTGAGAGAGAAAGAAAGAGGGAGAGAGAGAAAGAGAGTAATCTCTTTTCTTCTGCTCCTCCGCTCCTCCTTTTTTCCCTCTTTCGGCTTTAAAGCTCCTCGCGCGCGCGCTTTCTCGAAAATCGCGGAGATGACTTATACACTCGTTGCCGGCGCGCGCACGCGGAGATCAATCCGAGCGTCGCTCTCGCCATCGAGATTCCCGCAGACGAGCGAGGGCAGCTGGCGTAAAGTAATTACACGGCGATTTCATCGGGTCGCCCGCGCGAAACTCGCTGTTCGACAGGCGAATATCATATTCCCCCGTGTGCGAATTACCGACCTCCGTACCCGTCCCCCGGGAGAGCGAGAGCCGCGGGAACACAGCGGCCGACTGATCCGCCGCACCGCAGCCGCGCAGCCACGCGACTTTCCGAATCCGAGCACTGATCGGCCGGGCCGACCAATTTCCCCCTTATCTACTGAATTTTATTCGAAGGTGCTGGGGGAGTGGGCCGGGACACAGAAAAAAATGTATATTTGCCGAGGACTCCAGCGGCGAGGTCGATCGATCTCCGTCCCGAATTAATTACACAGGCTGCATCTCTCTCTCTCTCTCTCTCCCTCTCTCTATTCTCTCTCTCTCTCTCTCTCTCTCTCTGCGCCGATAGTGCCCAGCAGTAGTGCAGCCCGAGAGCCGAAGAAACGAAGGCTGCCCTCGGGAAACTCGAGCGCTAGCGGCCGAAGCCATTCTCGAGGAAAGTAAGAAAAATCCCTCTCGATTTCTCTGGAAAGGAGAGAGCGAGCGGGTAGTAGTCCCGCGTCGTCATGCAAAAAACTCGGGGAGATCGATCGCGAGACGGAGGGAAGAAGCGTATCACGACGCCGAGGACGATTCGAAGAAGCGAGAGGGAATCGGACGTATTCTCGTCGGAGACGAGGAAGATTAATGACTCCTGTAGGCCAGAGAGAGAGAGAGAGAGAGAGAGAGAGAGAGAGAGAGAGGAGAGCGAGAGAGAGGGACGAGCCATACGCTGCTCGAATCCAGCGAAATCTAAATAAGCGATAGTGCGCGCGCTATGCGTCTCGGCATTATGCGTACTCTACCATGCGAATCGCCGAGGAAATTTAAACGGCCGATTAGCAGCCGCCGCGCGGGGGGATGGCGGAAGAAGCCCACGGCTATACGTGTATATACGTAAGTATAGCGCCGGTATATACAGCGGCGGAGGAAAAGTGGAAACAGCATAAAAGCTGAGTAAGAGCGGGAGAGCGAGAGCTTCGAAATCGAAGGAGAGCGAGAGAGAGAGAGAGAGAGAGAGAGAGAGAAAAAGCGAGGGAGCTAAAGTGTCCTTCGGCTTCGGAGGCAATAGAGCGAAAGCAAACGGTCCTACGGCGAACATATTGCGCGCCCCCTATCGGACAGGGCCAAATGCACGGTATTACGCGAGAGCGCATAGAAAGTTCTATAGCGCGGACCGAGAGGGGCGGGGGGTGGGAGGGGGGTGGGAAGGAGGACGACGGCCTTTCCCCGAGGATAAATCGCCCCGAGAGGAGGCGAGGAACTCGCTGCCTGCTGCTGCTGCTGCTGCTATGGCTCTGCACTATACTGGACGCGCGCGAGCGAAAACTTACCGCCTCTTCTCCGCAGCTGCTCTATATACGTATGTACACGTGTATATAGGCTGCGGCGCAGTAGGCTCGGCCGCTCCCGAGGACGTATTTTATACGCGAGACTCTCTGTATACATCGTATACGTGTGTATAACCAATTCTTCTAGAAAAATACACTTTTCGGGGATCCGGAAATCGAAAAATTTTTTTAAAGTTAGAGGTTTCGAACCGACGAGACTTTCTTCTGTAAGCCTAGCAACCATATGTCTGAGCCATTTTACGTTTTTTTTTAAATTGATGCGTGAAAATACTGGAATAATAACAACTATACAGCGCATATAGTATTGCACTACAATGAAAGAACTTTAATTTTTAAAAAAATGCCCAGATTCGATACTCTGATCAAAAGTTGTATCCGTTTAAAAAAGAAAAATAATATCAATAATAAATAAATAAAAATTCGAATAGCCGATTTTCTTTTTCTCTCCATCTACCTCCCCATTGTTAAATTCTCATATACCATATTTCCCGTGTTCCCCTGCGTTTTCGACTATCTTTAAAAACTAATTTATAATTATAGAAGAAAGTCTAATCGGTCCGAATCCCCTAGTCTTAAAAAGAAATTCTCGATTTCTCGAAAAGTACGAATTTTCAGGATAATTATTCGACATATACACACGTATACGCGCGCGGCTCTGCTTTTTCCCCCGCCCCCCCAACGGAACGTCGCGTCTCCCGCGTGATAAAGGAATTTTTCTAATCGTCGAGAACTCGTCGGCGGCAGCCCGGAGCCGTAATTATTTTCGGCTAAACAGAGCCATTCGCATGCAGGCTTCACGCGGCGCGAGGACGAGAAAGCGAGAGAAGAAAAACTCCTCCTCTCCGCGGCCCGCCCGCGTCTTAATTCCGTATCTCTCCCTCTCGGGCCATTTTCCCCGCCGCGCTCGCTCGGACTACATTAGTGGAAAAGGTTTTGCGAGAGCGAGCGCAAGCAACGCCGGAAGTTCGCCCGATTGCGTGCGCCGGAATATAACGACTCGGCGCTAAGCGTGACGGGACGACTCTCTCTCTCTCTCTCTCTCTCCCTCCGCCGCGTCTTAGTCGCTTCTGCTCTACTGCTGCTGTTGCTGCTGTGTTTTGCGCCGCTGCAGAAATTTGAATTCGCTGCGTATATAGAGCTGTACTACTGGCGGCCCTCTTTTTGCTGCTGCGCGGGAGGAGACCGAATGGATCCTCAGCGATTTCCCTCCCTCCCTCCCTCCCTGCCTTCGTGCGCGGCGCTTTAATTTTGCTTTTGGGAAGGCGGTAGGTATACATAGGAACAGAACGCCCTGTCTCCGTTCGTGCTGAGATTGCGATTTTGTTCATCGGAGCTGACTTTTGTTTGGGGACGTTGCATGCGGGAAAAGAGCCGGGCAATTTTGGTCCTAATTAAGCTGTATACCCTTCTTCTCTCGCCATTCCCTCCTTCTTTCTCTCTCGATCTCAATTTCGCGCCTGAATAGAGAACGGCGCGCACGACTTTATCCGCGCGCTCTGGCGGCTCGCTCGTGAATATGTACTCGTGCCCCCTGACGTAGGGGTTAAGGATGTCTTGGCTAGTCAAAGCTTAGCTTTCAAGCTCGAAAGTCACGTTGGATTCGTTTGTTGTACTGTACTTGTGCTTGAAAGCGTGGATATGATTTTAAGGGGGTGCGATATCAATTTTTACTCTAAGAAATAATGCGACAGAAAAGTACTTGGAAACATATATAAATACAACGAATATCAATCGCAAAATCAACAGAATATTGCTCTTCGTCTCGGCATTAGCTATACCAGTAAAACTTTGAAAATAAAATATTGATAGGCATTTTAGATGAATCTTTACTCGAATGTCAATATCTGCGATATGACTTACTGAGCAGATTACATTTTAGCTAATGTTCTCCTAATTTTGCATAATTCATTGTATTTAGATAATACACTTACAAGAAGTTCTCTACTGCATTGTTATACTGACGGTCAAAATGAGTGTAACACACCCCATCGATGATAATACCTTACGGCAGTTTAATATTGCGCCGAGAAATACTTTGGTTAATTCAATAATCTGCCGAGACGCTATACGGCGCAAAGCGCGAAAAAATTCATCAATGCAAGTTTAATTCAGATCCTTCCGAGCGCGGCGGCGACGGCGGAACTTTCCCGAAGAATTATGCATCGATAAACTCGCGTCGATCGAATTTGCTTAGCCGAATCTTGGGCGGAGGATAATCTCCGGCGTAAACCGCGCGGGGTGGGAGGGGGGGGGGGCGCACATCCCCCGAAACTGGGCAACTTTAAAAGCTCGATCAAAGTATTTCGTCGGCTCTGCTCGTACACCCTCTCTAAAATCACTCTCCTCGGCTCGCCGCGTATGCTCCGACTCTGCTCTTCCGCATTAAAAATTTCCAAAGCCCGATTAACTCGCGGAAGTTTGCGGAGCAGCAGCAGCGGCGGCGGCAGCAGCAGCAGTGGGAGTCTGAATTTTTAAACTTGCCAACGACGCTGCCGCGCTGCTGCTGCTGCTGCTGCTCAACAAGTTTTGGAAGCTTTGAAAAAAGTCACGTCACGCGGGCAAAGCTGTGGATATACGCGTGCGTGCGTGGCGGAGTGTCTCGTCTTTTTATGGATCGCAGCGGTACGCGTCATTCCGTTTCATGCGGCGAGAGGATATACAGTTGTTTTGGTGAACGATTCTCGGAATATTTGATTTTTGCGAAAGTGTCGTAGCACTTTTTGGATAGCGGTATTTTTATTTTACGTTTTGCAGAGATGAGTAACAATTACGTAGGTATATCGCCAACAGTTTGTGTCTACCTACATTTTCGCTCGAAACTAGAAAATGTATAGAACGCGAAAACTTGAAAAATATTTCAATCGTTCAAATTGAAATCTATGAACTCGAGGAGAGCAAAACCACAGGTGCATCTCAATTATTCGCCAAAAATGCTGAGTCGTTGAACTCCAGCCGTCTCAAATCAAAATCAAAGATAATGCTCCACAGAGCACGTTCAATTAAGATAAAAGAATCGACAGTCATTTTACAGCAAGTAAAGCAAAATCGGCCAATAAAAACGAGATCGTACGCAGATAGTCTATTAAGCAGTGCGTCTCCTTCAAGAACGACCTTCAACCCCGAGCGCATCAGGAGGGGATTACTCGAAATCTGTGATCGTTGCTCGCCAGAGCTGTCTTATCGGTCGAGCAGAAAATAATAAAATAATAATACCGAGATCTCGCGCGCGGCGCAAAACTCGGCGTATAATTTTATTTTCGCGTGTGCGCGCGCGGGAAAGCTGCCAAGTGCGTCGTCGAGCCTCGGCAGCTACTGACCCAAAAACTCTCGCGCGTTCTCTCAAACGCGCCTAAATTAATACGTTATTATTAAGGGAAGTTTTGAAGGGCTGGCGCACTGCCGAATCGCGCGCTCTATCTATCTCTCACTCGTCCCTCGTTGCAACGAGTCAATCTCGCTAATTTGTACGAGGCTGCAGTAGCGCAGGAGGCGCGAGTTTAATTGAAAATATTCGTCGCTGCGAAGGAGAGATAAGAGGGATAGTGCCGCGCCGGGCGGCGCCGAGGCTTTTGTTTGGCATGTCGAGAGAGAGAGAGAGAGAGAGCGCCAGGCAGCTTTAGAGAAATAATACATTTTAGACCGTCGGCATGGGATGCGCTGCTGCAGCCGCGATGATTTGCGAGGAGCTCATCTCGCTGAATGGAAGGATTTGTCGCGCCGTGCGTTTTATAAAAGCGCGCGCGCGAGCGTCCCGCCGCCGGCGGGCAGAATATGCGCGCGCGCCTGCGAATTGCAAAGTTTATTTTTATCGAGCTCGCTCATTTTAATTGAATTTATGATGCTGTCTCTGTCCCTCTCGCTCACTCTCTTTTAAATGTGTTTCAGCGCGATTCGGCCAAGTTTCCCGGATGGCGCATTGATCACCGCGCGCGCGCACGCGAATCTAAAATAAATGAAAGCCAGTCGCGTATGGATCGCCGCGCGCTGCTGCTGCTGCTGCTGCTGCTGCTGCAGGGAGCGAGACAGAGAGGGGATTATTATTTCTGGCTGGTATCTCTCTCTGTCTCTCTCGCTTAAAATTCTGTCTCGGTCCTAGTTTCCAATTCGACATGAAAGTGTGCCGCTACCGCGCGGGCGGCTGACACGCTCGCATGCGCGACTGATCAATGTGTACAACTCCGGCCTTCCTCCCCTCTCCCCCGCCCACCTCCCGGCCGCGTATACTTTGTGTCCCGCGCGTTATCATTTTAATCATCCGCGAAGCATTATTGATGCTGATCCGCTTAAGCGTGCGGAATAAAACATAGGCTACTACTCGCGCGCGCTCTCTCTCTCTCTCACTCTCTCGTCTGCAAGCTCCGCGCAAGCTCCTCGCCAATATTTCATACGCGCTTACGTGTGTGTGTGTATATAGGGACGAAAGTCCCAGCTATAGGAACTGTCCGCAGGAAGTATTAGCTCTTTAATTCTTTCGCGGCGTAATTAGCCGGAGTAGAAAGAGAGCATAACGCCGCACCTGCGAAGATTTATCGGTGCGTGCGATCGGAGCGCGCCAGGGGGCGCTACCCCCGCGGCTATCGGCCTATCTGGCTTTCGCGCACTCTGACGCCCTTAATTAATTAACAGAGGACCTCTCCCTCTCGGCGTCTAGCTAGAGAGGGAGAGAGAGAGCGAGAGCGAGAGCGAGAGAGAGACAGCAGCGCACGAGCGAATAATAATTATCGGAATGAACGATCGGTATCGCGCCCGGCGCGATTACGCTCGATCGGAACGAGCGCGCAATCTAAACTCGCTTTTGCCGGCCTAATTGATTCGCAAATTAATTCGTCTAGTACACGTCGGCTGGCCGGCCGCCGCTCGATATATACATAGAGAGAGAGAGAGAGAGAGAGAGCCGCTGCTGCGGAATATACTCGAGCGAGCAGATCGAGGCCCGAGATACTTTGGATGATTATGTTCGACCAAAAGCAATAAGACGCGCCCGCGTATATATATCTGGAGAAATTGGAAAGCTTAATTCCGGGTGTGCGAAGAGATCGCATCGGATATTGCACTGGCGCAGCGTATATTACTACGCTTCGCAGATATCGTCGAAGAAGAAAACGCATCCGCAGAGGGGGGGATGCGACCGGTGAGCAATAACTTCTAAGCACAATCATTCCGCGATAATCCAAAACAAAGAAGAGAATAACAGGCTCGGGAACTAACGGAGCTTAGAGTCGATTTAAATAATGCGCAACAACGAGCCCGAGCGGCACGGCACGGCGCGGCTCTAACCCAACCCCCCCCCCCCCCGCCCCCCTGCACTGCATACAGCTGCGCGCGAGCGCGCGGCGGGCGCCGAAACAAAGCGCGCCGTATCGGGCGTAAAATTAGCATCGCGACATTAATGACAATGATACTCGGGCAACCGGACGGCCTTAATTAGGATTGCTCGCCGCCCAGAGGAGAGAGAAGCTTCCCTCCGCAGCACCAGAGAGCTCTCCGACGCTTAATTCCTGCAAAGCGGACGGCCTGGATTAAAGGGGACTTCACACTGGGCCACGCTGCTGCAAAAAGCCCCCCGACCTCCCCCCCTCCTCCTCTCTCTCTCTCTCTCTCACTCTCAACTCCCGGTATAATCAAGTGGATTGCTTGCGCTCTCGCTTGCAGCGCGAGGCTTCTTCTTCTTCTCTCCAACTTTGTTGTTGTTGCTGCTTCGCTTTATTAGCCTCCCCGCCGCTCCCCCCGCCCCTCGCGAGAGCTCGTGTACTCTATATAATCTACTCGGCTATTAACATAACTATTTTGCATTGCTCATCCGCACCGCCGCGGTACCTTTTTTATTTACGACACTTCGAGATCGGAGTATGTGTGTGTGCGTGCGTGCGTGCGTGGGTGTACATCGTCACCCAGAAGTAAAATTAAAGTCAATATCTCTCCCTCTCGGTTTGATGTTAAAGCTGGCAAACGGGATTTCGAGAGCCTGGACTACTACTAGTCGCATATACGCGAGCGCGCGCGCTACCGTTTTACCGATAATTATGTGCCAATTAAATTTAACGAGCGTCCAATGTCCATTATTCCGCTCTGGCTGCAGCTGGAGCAGCGGCGGCGCAGCGGCACTGTTGGCAGCGTTTTTTACCCCTCTCTCTTTCTCTCTCTCTCTTTACTCCTTTTCCGCTTATATTTTCCGACTTTATTACATTAGAAAGCGAAGCTTCGCCTCGCGGCCGAGGCGCTACACTGCGCGCGCGGCAGTAGCTTTTGCTTTTCGAGTCTCGTTGCCGACTGCCTCCCTGGACAAGGCCAGCTCTCTTATACCGTGCTCTGATATAACAACGACTTCTTTATCCCGCGCGCGCGCGTTGCAACTATATATGCGACACCGTAAAAAGTCGATCGGGCCTCCTGCGTTTGAGAAAAAAAGATATCGTTGCGCGCTGCTCCTGCGCTCCGCTGCGCGTTGTAGTAGCTGCAAAAAGGCGCGGAAGGGAAGTACAGGCGATCGTAACCCTTATTTGGAAAGTTCGCCGGGCTTAGTCGATCTAGTAAATTTAATAGCGAGTGCTGACCCACTGCATAAAGTTATAATACGCTCGCTCGCCGACCTCAATTTCATCTTCATTCGGCGCGAGAGAGCCGCGCGCACACACGGATTCGACGATACGCGGCTATTATATTTTGAGCAAATTATTTCCAGACAATTACGCGATTCGCGAGCTTACGATTGGCGGCGTAAAGCCAGTGTCCCATTGTTGCCGCGCAAATAATATGTAAACCGAGAGAACTGTTGGACGCGACTGTTTTCGTAGAGAAGATACACACCGAGCGAGAGGGGGGAGCGTAAAAAGTTGAAAAAAAAAGTGGAGGAAAAAAGTTGGTAGCAGCGAGCCTCTCGTCTGTAAATTCTGTTTCTTTTATCCTTCTCGGGTTCTCATTTTGTTTTTGCCCGAACGGCTGTGTCTTACTGTTTCGCATTCTCTCCCACCTCCTCGAGGGGGGGGGACTTTGCCACTGAGAGGGGAGGGAGCGGGATGTATAGAGAGAGGAGAATCGATTTTAACCGAATCGCAAATATTTGAGAACCGAGACTTTATTGCTGGACCCGCCTTCCTTTGCACAGGGCTCTCTGTACTCCATTCGGACTACTAGACTTCTTTAATATTGTCCCTGAGCTTCAGAGCCAATGTGCGCCTGGCTACGTCCACGTGTGTACGTATACCCAGTGTGTGTGTGCGTCGGCCTCGTGGGTATGCATCGTTATACACGTAGTTACAAATCGTATGGAATTTTCGCGCGCGATTTTAAAATTAAATTTTTCCACCTCTCGCTTGTTCAAGACCGAATAAACCGTAGTGTCAGCTGCTGCTGTTTCTCAGCAGGGATTGTATAGCTATGCTGATACATGGGAAGACACGAGCGGGAAAAACGATCGTGTGGGAGTGTACATATATATTTATAGACATTATTATTGTATATGTAGTTAGAATATATAGGCACCAACACAAAGTGACCACTAAACACCTAACAACCAACAACGAAGCAGCCAAACACTGAAACACCTATATAGACCAACGACAACTGTACCAACCGCAAGTCACATTGTGTGCAACGGAACTTTGTTGGAACAGTTAAGACACATTCGCGTTTAATGTAGGTGTGTATACACGATAATAGGATTCATATGTATACATTCAACAAAATAGGTTTATATATAATATTCAACAGTTATCATTTCGAGTAACATGCACTTACAGAGGCTATAACGAAATCATTTTCCTTAAACATCGATTTCGATTATGTTTCATTGATTTCGTGTACCGTATATATATATAGGCATATATAATCGTAGAGTTTCAATCCTCAATTAGTAGTTTGCCAATATTTTCAACTCTACTCCGCAGCGTCGATGAAATTTCAAATATCCATCTTATTACGTACTAAATAACCAAAGCAAAGCGTACACTCGTACGTGATTATTATAATCATTTTTTTTTCTTTCTCTCTTTCTCTCTCTCTCTCTCTCTCTCTCTCTCTCTCTCTCTCTCACTCTCAAAGCGTCCGCGTGTACAGTGGACTCGCAATTTCGGCTGTACACCGTAGCAGCATTTGGTTAATTTCGATATAGGCTGCGCGACGCGGGCCGCTCTCGGAGAGCCAGTTTAATTAGGAATCCACTGTACAGCGTATGCGCGCGCGCGTGTTGAATATAAAATATCACACTGAACAATTAACAGATATCAAATTCGAAACAGCCTGCTTTAACGTTATAGTATTTCATTTCCTTCGACGACAAACACAAGCTTTTTGCTTTTTCTCTTATTTTTTATTTATTTGTTATTTTAATTTTTTTTTTTTTGACGTGTGAACTGAAGAAAATAAAAACACCGAACAGCTGAAGAAAATCTACCGTAGATGTAAGTAAACATTTCTTTGCAGAGTTTTTGTTCGTGAACTATTTGACCTGTGCAGAGCAGACAGGAATCGGAAAAATCGTGTAAACACTGACTCCTGACGCTCGGATGGCTGCAAGAAAGGTTTACCTACACCCGAAACTCATTCTCTCAGCGCTGAAACGTTCATGGCACGCATAATGTATAGTATATAATAATAATAATAATAATAATAATAACAATAATAATAATAATATAAATATACAGATAATAGGTATCATAGATGTTCCAAGGGCGTATACACATATGTGCAAAACACTGAACAGTAGATATATATGTAGCAGAATGAGTTACGTATAGATATATGTATGTATACGTATAATATATATAATATGTATTCTGAGAGACAAGAGACACCGAATTAGGGGATCATGAGCTGACGTACCACCATGATTGTGTCTCATCTGTCAAGACGCGGGTTTTAGCATTGGGGAGCGGCAGCAGCGGCGGCGGCGGCGGCGGCGGCGGTGGCGGCAGCGGCAGCAGTAGCGACAGCACACGTGCGACGCGCCTCTATACGTCCGCAGCGGAGCTTCTTGGCGGGGGCCGCGGCGCAACTAGGCGCATTGTGCGCTGCTGCTACAGCAGCGCGCGGTTGCGGAGGTGGAGGCTGCTGCGGCGCGGGTAAGCTCGTGCGTCTACCTGCAGGAGGTGTGCGCGGCGTCACCCGGCCAGCCGGTCGCCCGTCACACCCTGAAACAGAACAATACCTTCACCACCTTCATCGTTTACACCCATAGACACGGCGCGTTTGTCTGCTGGCGGCCGAACGCGACCGTTATATATATTCTCGCGCGGCTGTATATATACATTCATTTTTAGTTTTTTTTTTATGGGGGGGAGAGGGGATAAGCTTCGCTTATTCCTATTGTTTATTGTGTTAATGTGCGGACTAGCGAATTTTGGTGATTCTCGGCCTCTTCTTCGCTTTCTACGTCGTCTTCTTCTTCTTCTTCTTCTCGCACCTCCCGAATTTCCATTATCTACAATGCTCAAGGAATCCATGACTGTATATAAAATTCAGGCGGATCACCAATTAAGTTCGTTTTTTGCTAAAGCTGTTGAAAATCGGTGCGCATTTGCACGCCACGCAAATGATTTCGACAAGGCTGCGTTCAATTACCAAATACTTGCATTTTGATTACTTATATGTTCTTACACCAATTACCGCGTAACGGAAGGGATCAATCGCAACAAAAATAATCCTCACCCAAAGTCGCAATGACTTTCCTGGTTTCGCAATGGGCATATTGCGTGCCCTGAAAGTGAAACATTACAGAATCGCGCATGGATTGTGGGCATGTGCAGAAAGGCGTAACAATAGGAACAATAGCGTCTATTTGTTCGCGAATTAATAGTATATATTACGGTGTCGAGGGAAAAGGCCTGCACACAGCCTGTGTGCCACTAGCCGCACGCGATTCTTTTGCTCGGGCATATTTTTCAGCACTTTGACGCCGCGCGCTGAGCGTCGAATACAAACACACACACACACACACACATTTACATCACGCGCACGCACATCCTGACATCAGCATCTACTCGAGTTTACCCAACACACGAGTTTACTCGAGCAAACTTGCTTATCTATCCTCATGTGCGAAGGGATTACGACTCGAGTTGCGCGGGCCTTCCTTATATAATCTTCAAGTCCAACAGGAATTCTGCTTATGTTATTATTGCAGAAGTAAATAGAGCGTCGCAGACGGAGAAAGAGCGATAGAGAGGGAGAAAGAGAAAGAGAGAGAGAGAGATACGTGTATACACGGTCGACTGTCGCCGAAATCGAGAAACAAAAGGCCGAGTGTGTGCTGTACGTGTCTCCGCGTATGTGTACACGATCGAGCGAGCAGATCGGCTGTATCATTGCGTATAAAGCGGCGGTGGGGGGAGGGGGACAGAGGGACGGGACGATCGGGGAAAAATCCGCGGAAAGTGTAATCCGAAAAGCGATTAACGAAGCGCCTCGCTGATTCGGCCGCGCTGCACGCGTTCTCGCGAACGAGCGAGCACACGTTAAATAATGCGCGCACTTGTGCGCCGCGGGGCGTAACTAACCTTATAACGAATGATAATGCGAGAGAGCGCGCGGGCCGCCGCTGCTGCCGGGAAATCAATGACGTTTCGCCGCGCGGCCGCCGCGCATTCGAATATTGCAAAGCGCGATCTCGCTCTCTCTCTCTCTCTCTCTCTCTCTCTCCGCGGGCGTATGTCGAGAGTCGTCCAGAGGGACCGTATAGCGGTGCGCGCTTCGCGACGAGTCTCTGCGCGCCTCGAAAAAGTGTAAGAGTGCAGTAATACACCAGGTGTCTAATAATCTCTGCGGTATGATAAAGAGGGACGACACTGTACACTCGACACGTGGGAGGAGGAGAGTACGAGCCATCGGTAGCAGAGGTGCCCCCCCCCTCCCCTCTCTCTCGGCATCTTCTGCAATCCGAATGCAGCAGCAGCAGCAGCAGCAGCAGTAGAGCATCTGTCCAGTGTAGGGTGGCAGCCGCGGAACGCGAGTAACGGCGCTAGTAAATTACAGGTTGACTAGGCCAGTGACAGGGAGTCGAGCGGAGGTCCGTGTACACGCGTCGTCGCAGTACACCTACGCGTGTTTATGCCTACTGAGCACTGCCGCTGACTGCTGAGTTATGAGCCAGCTGGCTCTATCTCTCTCTCCCTCTGCATTCTATAGCGCCAGCAGCGGCGCGGCCTCTAGCCTGCAGCCGAGACGACTCCGCGCCAGTGCAGCTCGGCTGCTTACGCTTTATTAAAGACTATCTTGCTCGCGTGCTTTCCTTTATTACCATGAATTATTGCGTTATTTAAAGCCGGGGGGGGGGGCGGGGAGTATAAGACACATACACACAGTACGGCGGGGGGCGACTGAGTAAAGGAAGAAAAATCGCGCGGCTTCCTCCTCCACCTCTCCTTCACCTCCTCGTCGTCGTCGTCCTTTTCCTTACAAAAGCCCGATAACTCAGCATTACAGCCGGGCTCTCGGCAGGACAAATCCCGAAACTCAATACACACCATAATACCGCTCGTCTCGAAAATCCTCGATTCCTGCGAGATCATCCCTCCTCGGGCTTGAGTTTGAGCTTTCGGAGCGCGGGAATCGACATTAGCGCGAGAGCCTGAAAAAGTGCGGATAAGCCGCGCGCGCGAGCGAGAGTTATTTAATAAAATTTCTCTCTCTCTCTCTCTCTCTCTCTCTCTCTCGCAAATATTCTCATGCAAATTCATTTGGAGAATTCAGCAGCAGCCCAGCTCGAGCTCCCGCCACGACGAGTCGTAAACTACTTTTTCGAAAACTCGATGGCCGCGCGCTCGTAAAACGACCTTCGATGGAATACGAGAGAGAGAGAGAGAGAACCTTTACGTGGCTCGCCTCCCAGTGCGTCCGGCTGCGACGAAACTCCATTTCCGCCGTCGACTCGCCTCTGTGTATACATATATACGTTTACGCTCTATACTCGGCTCGACGACTACTACTACTACAACTACTCTTTCTTCCACTATACTCTCGCTCTCTTTCACGGCTTTCTCTCCCTATTCAATAACGAGCCACACAGGAAATTTAACTGGGGGAATTTAGCCGATGAATTTTTCGCCAGCGCGCGCGCGCGTTACGCGGAGAGAAATATTGCGCGCGATGAGGATAGTATATGTACCGCGAGAGTTTTCATAATTATTTAGAAAGGACTGCTTGAACAACGTTGGTTATTACGTGTACTGGACTATAATGTATTATCACACGAGGTCTCGAAATTTCGACTGTTATCTCATGCTTATCTCACGTTTAGTATACACACAGCCGAGTGATCGTGAATTTTTTCATTGCACGCTTGATCCGTTAGATAAACCAGATTGGCGCATATAATGAACCCGATCGGTTAGTCAGCCTTTGCTATAAATTTCTTTTTTCTCTCTATCCATTCGCGTACCGGCTCACGTTCATTTCCTCTTTCTCGGATATTTGCCTTGACCGTCTTTTCCTTTTTCTCTCAATACTACATATCGACGTCGAGAAGTAGGTTATAATGATGGATTTTAAATATTCAATGACGCGCTCGACTATACGCGTATATTGATATTTGTGTCGGTAATCTCGGAATTTCTCGGCGATGATGAGACGCGTATATAAAAGACAGATTCAGCCTTCCCACGTTACGTATGCTCCACATTGGCGCATATACCGCATCACAGTTACACGACGGCAATCTATAATCAATGAGCTGCAGACGAGTCGCGCCGAGAAACGGAGAATGCGCGCGGTGCGCGCAAAAAAAAAACGTAAAAAGCGGTACTCTATTAAATTGACGCTACTTAACGATGTCGCGCGCGGTAGTCTCTCTGTGCGCGATGGAGGAGAAAAATTCGTAGCGCTTCTCTTTCTCTCTCTCTCTCTCTCTCTCTCTCTCTCTCTCTCTCGCTGTATATAATACCGACACGAGGCCATTAGCGGCCTGTAAAACAAGTTTGTTACTAAACAAAACCTTGGGGAAAATAATTAATAGCCGGAGAGTCGTCTCGTAAAAAGTAATGGCGCGTGCGCTCTCTCTCTCTATCTCTTTCTCGCTGCCGCTGCTCTCGCGAATTATTTATTTAAGGTTAGGCTATACTCCGGGGCCGAAAGTTACGATCGTTAAAACGGCTGTCCGCGCTGAGCAGGCGAAAATTCATCCGAAATTTCCGCGTTTACGGTGCGCCATCGTGTATAATTGCCTTTTGAATGAAATTCGTCTGTTCGCGTCTCTATGACGAGCGCGCGCTATGCAGAGCGCGCTCTATATATCGCCGTGCCGTGCGCGCAATAGTCGTTATAAATATGTATATTAAACAATGAACGCGAGAGAGACGAAAGCCGAGAGAGGATTCATTGCTTCTCGTGTCGGTACATATTTCCTTGTGTATCACCGTACAATCGTATAATTAACGGCTAATTACTTTCCTTTCCCATAGTTTCCCATAGCGCGTCTTCTTTCGTTTTTTTTTTTTTGCCACCGATTGGCAAACGCTCCGATGCTCTCGCGATCATTCGAGATATTATGTGCATATGGATACACTCGAAAGAAGCGTTCGCGATTAATGATGAGCGTAGAAAAAAGAATGAAGAGAAAAAACACGTCGTCCTCGGCTAATCTCCATCGCGATTGAAAATTGTCTTTGATCGCTCGCATTCCAGGTCAGTCACACGCGCGCTGCAACGCGACGCATCCTTCATTTCTTTGAGCAATACGATATAAACAGCGCAGAGTTGCGACAGCCGCGCGTTCGCGTCGAACAACCAGCATCAGAGAGCCGCCGATCGTCTCCAGAGCCCAGGTACTAAATCGACTGAATCGCCAACTGGACAGTAGCAGCAGCAGCAGAGCCATCCGAAACACATCCCGTGGGCAGTTCTGTCAACGCCAGAGAGAGGGAGGGAGGGAGGGAGGGAGGGAGAGTAGAGCACAGGTCCTCGTCGTTAGATCTCGAAAGGAAGCGACTCCGCAATGAAACGGTTAACTAAATTGGCTACATGCCGCCTGTCAGCTACAGTCGAGTCTACTCGACTTTCGCTCGAATGCTGCGCTATAACGTTGCTGCTTTCGAGTAGCTACACACTACTACCGGCATAGTATAGCGATGGCGGTGGCAGTGCAGAGTCCGATGCACCGCCGATGCACGTATACGCTGTATGTACTGGCTTATATACTGCGGGGGGGAAAGTGGCTCGGGATCCTTCCTTTGACGAGCGAGCGATATCTGATGAAGGCTGCCGCGTTCGAGGGGAATCAATTGCAGCTGCCAGCGTTGGCTGCTCTCTCTCTCTCTCTCTCTCGTTCCGCGGATCTGCATTCCCGCGCGATAGGAATGGCTTTGTGCGTTATATTCGCGTGTATAGGTGTACACAGTTCCAAATACACACGCGATAGGTACGACGATTCGATAATACAGTAAAAAGCTTTTTATTCATAAAATGGTAATGGCTAACAGAACATACACAACACTTGGGCGTTGAGGCACACACTCGACTCGACACGTGACAAGAGAAATAAGAAAAAAAAACGAAAGTTCAGATCCTCGTCCAACCCTGGAGATCGGGCTCGTCGAGTCGGCGTCCCGTGGGCGCGCACCTCGTGCCCCTGATGAGGTCCTCGACCTTGGCCCGTATCAGTCGGAAGTTCACCTCGTCGATCCTCCTGGAATTGTTGATGGTCTTCTGGAGGCGATTGGTGTTGAACCAGAGCTCCTCCTCGCCGTAGCCGTTGATCTTCACCTTCATGCCGCTGATGTACTGCAGCGTCTCGCTGTCCTGGGCCAGTACGACCACGTTCTCCGGGCTGAACGGCCGCTCGACGTTCCAGCAGGCCAGCGCCGTGAACTGGGCCAACTGGAAGAACATCGCCCCCGTCTTGGATATCACCTGGTTGCCGGCCTGGCTCACGCGCTTCGCCACCGATTGGTACATTATCGGCTCGTAGACGAAGCTGCGCTTCAGCGAGTCCGTGTCGGCGAACTTTTGGTAGAAGCTCGCCAGCGAGTTGAAGTAGAGATATCTGTCGTGGTATACGGGGCAAGAATGTAATTCAGAATATATATATGTACACGCGTTTGCACGCGCTGTCCTGTAACGTTACGGAGGCTGACAGCGTTATGCAAGGATAATATATACAGTGGAATTCCGGCATAGATAAGTGACTGGTTTGTTTACCGCGATCAAACCGCCAAGTGACTCGAACGTCTAACGCTCCGTCAATAAACACTTAATCTACAAACATTAGGGAGAAAGCCGAGGACTACGGGTGTCCTTCTCTCTTTCTGGTCTATCTCGCCACGATGTACGCGTATACGTATAAATACAGCCGGCCGTACGCGCGGCGGGATCGAGTTTCTGAAATTATGCGCCGGATCAGCTCTATATAGCTTTCTCGTGTAAAAGCAAACTATATCGCGTATAGCGATATAATGGCCACAAACAGCGAGCGGGAGGGAGAGGGAGAGAGAGAGAGAGAACGAGCGACGCGTCGACGCGTATCGGACTTTTCCCCGAAACTTCGTATTATGGCTCAACTTCGGAGGGATGCGCTTGGCGTGACCGCAAATTCGTTATTAGTTTCGGCGCGGCCGGATGGCTCCGACCTCCCGGTATGTAGGGCGAATTTCTCAATTACTGACACTTGGAGAAGACCGGACGCTCCGTTACGTACACGACTGGAGAGTTTCCCCCTCTCCCGCGCGCGTATATCGATTGTCCCGCAGGGGCGAAACCCAATTTCCACTTCTTTTTTTGTTTAATTTTATTTTCCTCTCTACCAATCTCCCTCTCCCTTCTCGGAAAATCCGCAACGATCGCGTGCTCATTATCCTCGGCGGAGTATAGCGGCAGCGGAGTATAGTATAGCTTATCTACTGCTCGCATTGTCGTCGCGCACGCGCGCGCGCGCTCGCGTCCCACATTCCGCAAGGTCGCGACGATGATTTTTGCGTGATGCGGAAGCGAGTGAAAGGCGCCGCCGCCGTTTCTGTCAGTGTGCAGTGTGTGCATATGCCGCAACGGCGCGCGTGCATAGACCGGGAACGACTTTTGCGGCGATAGTTGCGCGTGTATCGGCATAATGTGTGTTGCGAAATCGATGAAAGGCGCGTGCAGTGTGTGCACGTACGCGCGCGAGCCGCGCCGCCGTTTGCATCTATAGGTATACATATACATGCGTGCAGCGCGTGTGCGTATTAGAGAGACAGAGACAGAGAGAGAGAGAGAGATAGAGGACGCGCGCGCGCGACGGGGGAGGTTATTCGGAATGATGTCCCGGTTTTTGGGGCTAAAAGTTATTACGAGGCGAGTCGCGGCGGACGTGTACCGCGTGTTACGCTATACTGCCGCTGCTCTCTCTCTCTCTCTCTCTGTCTGTCTCTCTCTCTCTCTCTCTCTCTCGCTCTCCTGCTGTGGGGGAATGCAAATTTTACCCGCGAGCTATTGTTGCTGCCGGCGGCTGATGTTCGCGTGTTTAGTAAAATACTGCCGCGCCCGGAATAATTGCGGCGCGCGCGGGCGGCTCGACCACGAGGCTACACACACACACACGTGAGATGTGTGCACGTACGTACGTGTGCACTGTTTCTTCCATCGCTCTCTCTCGCCCGCGTGCACTTTGTACACGCGTAGCGAATTTCGCTCTCGCGACCTGGGAAAAATGCTCGGCCCCTGCCGATAACGCGCGGTGTCCCATGTTTGCCGCAAATAATACCTCTTGGTGAACAGTCCTGGGGGAGTGAGGGCCACCCCGAGAGTTCCGTCTCTCAGGGTTATCGTCTCGCCGGCGATGGTGAGCGACGTCGCCTCGGGATCGAGCCCGAAAGCGTTGGTCCTCGTGTTGCCGAGTCGCCAGGACCTGTTCTCTCGCAGACTGTAAATCAGCAATCCGTGTCCGATAACGTCGGCCACGTAGACGAAGGTATCCTTGCAGTTGTCGCCGACCTCGACCACGGGGTTCACGAACGAGGATTTACCGACCACAATTTGATCTTTCGGGATCTCGTGGCGAAGCAGCAACTGGTCCGTCGTCAGATCGAATGCCATGAGCTTCGGCGGGCAGATGGTTTCGCCACCCACAGCCCCCGTATCTGCCATCCAGATACGATCGCACTCGTCGATCTGTCAATTTTTTTTTTTTTTGGCATTGAACAAACTCGTTAGTGGAAACGTTAAGATCCAAGTCCATATTTAGCCTACTGTAATACAAGCTTTTCACTTTATTTTTATTTGCTCATAAAAAATAAGTCATGTGCAGAATATGGGTCAGAGCTGTCATTGTCTTGCGTATGCGTGCATTTCGTCGTAAATTTTGCGCGTTAGCGTGTATTTTTAGTAGACGTCATTGTGAGCTTAAATCACTCAGCCGCGCAATTTTCCTTGGTAATGAAAATTACAGCGTCTGTAGGCGTATACGATATTGCAATATCTGTATCTCTCCGGTATCCCAGAATCGAAAATCTAGCAAGCTGCATGCGTTACTCAATCTCCACCGGCAATTAATAGGCGCTTGCGGAAGCGTTATATGCTCCAAAAAAAATGTAATCAGTTTCCGCAGTTGTGTGTGATTCAGTCTTATATAAAATTTCACATAGCTCTGCGTTATGTTCGTGATAAAATTACGTATTAAGTAAGGACATAAAAGCGAGCGAGTCCGCCGGAAAAACTTTTCCATAACACTTGACACACGCGAGCCACTGCGCTAACGGGACCTGACGTTCTGAACTGATTTTACGCTCAAAGCGGCGCGCCCAAGTATGATGCAATGTAAAACCAGTCTCCAGTCCCTTGATCTGCGACCAGTCGTAAACAAACACACACCCACCGATGAAACCCGTAAGGCAGTAATCCAGCTCAGCGGAAATATGCATTGTCATGCTTGTAGGATCTTAGCGATCTGCTTTAATTTTATGTATTAATTGATGAATGTAGATTAGTTGTGAATGTGAAGTCGCATTTGTCAATGATAAACGAATTCGAATTTGAATGATATTATTGAGCAACCATGAGTCACAAAGTTTATGGTATTAGATTTGAAATTGTATGACCTTGAATGTTCGTCAAGTGTACGTCAAATGTATCAGTTTATTATGTTTACTTTCTAGAAATTTATTCACTTGAAAATAAAATATTTATATTTACCGCAACTCTATAGACGGATATCAGGCTATTACAGTCTGGCCTATGCCAAGTCCAATCCGGATATGGTGTTAGCAAAGGTCCACCCTCTCCTTTTAGATCAGTAACCACAGATAACGTAATAGGAGTACCCTCGAGCCATTGGGGACTCGTGACGAAAACACGGCCTCTTCTGTCGATATCTACGTCTTGAGTTAATGGATTGCCAACTGTAAAGTTTTTACCAGTCAACTGGACGGTAGGATGAACCCAGTCCAAAAATCGCCAGTAAAATGCCACATCCAAGCCTCTATTGGCAAAGCTTGACGGCGCGATTTGAGTAGACGGATTCAAATAGGCGTTTATAACGGGAGCTTGAAATGAAGGATTAACTTTGTCAATATTGAATCCTTTCGGATTGTTGATAGGTAACGTAGATTGAAGTTCAGCATTAGTTTGCACATTATTGGCAAAACCATTGGGGTTACTCAGAGATGATTGTTGAAATGCTTGCTGTTGAAATTGAGGATTGCCACCTAATGCTTGGAGTTGAGGATTTCCGGCTAAAGCTAGAAGTTGAGGATTACCAGACAATGCTTGCAATTGAGGGTTACCGCCTAATGCTTGCAGCTGAGGATTTCCAATTAATGTTGGATTTTGAAAATTCACTCCAAAAGCTTGAGGTTGAGAGTTAATAGACAAACTTTGAGCTTGAGAATTAATAGCTGTCTGAGGTTGAGCGTTGTTTGTATTTTGTTGAGGAACAATTGGAAATGATTGAGATGGATATGCTCCTATTAAAGTCGCGAGCAAAACATTTTCCGTTGATCCTTGAAAATTGGGAGTGCTACCAACTGATGCTTGAGAATTCTGGGGAAGATTTTGAATTTGTGGGATTTGAAGTTGAGGGGTTTGGAGTTGAGGATTCTGTATTCGTGGATTCTGTAGCTGAGGATTTTGTAATTGTGGATTTTGAAGTGGAGGATTTTGGAGAGGAAAATTGCCTATCAACGCTTGATTTGGAAAATTACTTCCTAAGCCTTGCACTTGAGTATTTCCTGCTAATGCCTGTTGAGTATTGCCAGCTGCTGCTTGAAATTGGGAATTAGCATTCAGTCCTAATTGTTGTTGTTGTAATTGAGCACTATTCAAATTACTATTAACTAAAGTACTGCGAGAACCAATGAATGGTTGAATCTGAGGATTGGCGGCGTAAATTCTACTTCCATGTCTATTATTTCCAGCGCCTTTTGACTTGAATGGAGATTTCGCAATGTTGACAACTGGAGACTGAGTCTGACTATTCAGATCACTAGTTGGAGTTGTAGCTGGTGAGTTGATCAATCCGCTGTTGGCGTAGTTATTAATGTTAACAGCTGAAGTTTGAGGTAGTGCTGTTGTATAGGGAATACTGTTGGGAGTAGTAATTGGTGAAAGCGTAGTACTTTGTGGAGGATAGCAGACCCCAAGGTCTGCCAAAACTAGTAGCAATGGAACCAATCGAAGCATCTTGAAAGTTAAGTTTCAAATAACTTCAATCAAACTTCAAATAATATAATTATTAAAACACAGTAACAACGAGCACGACGCAATCATTCCTCAATTATCACAAGCGCAACCGCCGGCGCATAGAAAACGTGACTTCGTAGAGGATCAACGCCGTTCGAGACTACACCACTGGCTCGCGAATTCACTAATACTGCGTGGTCGTCGATAGCTGCGCTAAGATTTTCAATAGCGTACGTGGGTCAGTTCTCCCGTCTATACGCACACCGCCTTAGGAGGGAACATTCTCAATGGGGAAGGGGGAATTGAAGCAAAGACATAGCTCGTCCCCACTCACACAGACGCTTACATTCTTGTCCTTGATAGAGCGATTAACTACAATGTCGCTCTGATTTTCGTGCTCGACTAGGCGTGCGATCGCTCGTGAATTCACTTTAAACTAATCACTTTGAATAAGGCTTTCATATTACGCTTTATCATTCAAGGATTTTTTGAAAAGAAAAAATCTTTGAAACTTTATTTTCGGCTTAGCAATAGCGCGGGTCCATTCGTTAAAACCGGCTGCAAAAAAAGACGATAGCGCACGAAGGAGGCAGAAGGCAACAGCGGGAACTGCGATAAAAAAGTGTACGGCAGCAGTGGCTGCTATTCGCTAAGAGCAGGAGTCCGGGAGAAAAAGAGAGAGCGAGAGAGAGAGAGAGAGAGTGAGAGAGCAATAACTCGATTACTCGCGTATTTCATTTTTATGGGAGGCATATCTTTTCGGTGCCGGCAGTGGGCCGCTCGCGGAAAAAGAAGCGACTTCCGCGCTCTGAATCGAGCATAACAAACTCTCCCTTGCTCTTTTAGCCATCTACGCGTACATGTACGCATATATATTTACCATCAGACACATATATACATTATTTACAGCAATAAACACATTCAGCAGTGATTTCTTCTTCTCGCGCGGGCCGCGATTCTCTGCAAAATAAACTCGATATCGCTTCCCGATTGTCCGGTCGAGGAGAGAGAGAGAAAGAGAGAGAGAGAGAGAAGAGAGATGAAGTCGGGGGGAATGGAGAGAGGGAGAGAAGCAAAACACAGCGGCTTGGCAATGATCCAGGTGAAGGTAAATCAGTCCTTTGCATTTCAACGTCACGCGCCTAGCAGGAAAAGCCAAGTTTTATACTCGATCGGACAATGAACTTTTTTTGCCGCACGCGCTCGCTCCATTCGGCCAAGTCGTTGCGCTGCACAGCAGGAACAAAGAATCCTGATTAACAACAATAATAGCCAAGAGAGAAACATTGGAAGATAATTCTCCATGCGCGATCGGAACAAAATGCCGAATGAAAATCCTGCGTCGATTATACAGCGCTCGCCGGCGGCGTTACGCAAGTTCGCCGTCGTCGCGGCGCGGAAAGTCATAGGGTGGCGGCCGGTCTAAGATAGACGTCGTCGATTAAAGTAATTGCACGCCCGCCATTCGGGCTACACGGGAAAGGAGCGTTCCAATTACCTGTCCTTAGGCGCAGTTGCACGTTCGGATTGACGAGCTGGATCAGCGAGAGCTATCATCGCCCGACTCGACCTTTGCTATACGGGCTGCACTTAAAGTCGTTATACCCGACCCCCGCGAGACGCCAGGGATTACAGTTGAAAATCATCGGACTCGGGCATTGATCTCAGCTGGCTCGTGTAAAACATTATTTGGACTCGAGTGCACTAGTCTTTAATGTCGCCACACAGTGCATGTACGAGTATATGCGCTGAAGCATAAATTCATAATTCTTTCGCCTTCTTACGGAATGAATTACAATTGATCTATCGATGCTTTGTATTACTATAAGTATATCCATCAATTAACAATGTAAAATGTTTTTTATCGAGATGAGCTTACGTGACGACGATCTTGCTAAAGAAAATTTACGAGCGCTAAATGAAACTCACCTGCAACAAACAAAAAGTGAAATACAGCATTAGAATATACAGGCAGAATATAGCGCGCGCAAAGAGAGGCATAAAAAGAAATACGCAACAGTATCGAGATTAGCATTCGCTCGCGCGCGCGCTTATCTTTTTTTAATAAAACGCAACGCGCTCGTCGATGCGCATTTGGTTTCCGTATAAATCACCAAGGTTATAGCCCCGGCTTTTTGCCTCTTTCTCTCAATGGCTACATTTTAATCCAGAGGAGTCAGTATTATTTTTGCCACTCCATACATCGAAAGGTTTGACGATTAGCGCGGGGCGCAGCAGCAGCAGCGGCAGCAGCAGCAGCCGGCACGTAAACGCGATATTTTTCGCGAGCGAGCGCGCGGGCACAAAAGTGCAGCATGACTCGCAAAAGCAGCAGCAAGCTTCGGAGCGCGAGATATATATATATACACACACACACACACACACACACACACACCCACGCGGAATCGTATACGGGATTATGTGCGATTTATTCGTGTTTTACACAGCATTTTTTGTGGACGTTGTACGTATTTGGTCGTCGTCGTCGTTGCTGAATTTTTACGAGTCTGCGCGCCGCGCGGCTTGAATTCCCAATCGTGATTGCGCTCTCTCGCGGCGCTCGAAATGTATCACGTGCCATACCTCGTACATGCGCGCGCGTCTGTTTGTTTAGCCGAAGTGTCGGTGCGTCTGTTTGATTAATGAGCGCGCGCGATATTATTTTTTTCGCTGTTTTCCTTTCTAATAAAAAGCAGAGACATATATCCAAATTATAGCATCTTCGAGCTATACATAATCGCGTCGAAACGCAAAGAGTCTCGTCGTCGTTCTCGTCGTACGCGTATAAGCTATGTAGGTCTAAAAAATTACGGCCTGTCTCCCCCGTTTTCTTTTTTTGCGAAAACTTATGACTGTCGCGTAAAAGAAATGCAAATGAAAATTCCTGAAACGATAAAGGCGAGGGGCCAACTCCTCTCGCAGGCCGTACGGACCTTAGGAGCTCAGCGTAAAAAGCGGTTAATCACGCGAATAGGCGAAAGCTCGCGAGCACACGATTCGTCCATCCGTCGCTGGACGCGACGCGTATATAAACAGTGAGCTCGCGCACGCACCAGCTGCGTCCACGTACACCTATATACGTACAGAGAGTGTAGTGCAAGGGGGGGTTATGCGCCGCGTAATTTACGATAGTCGTGCGTGTGCAACGCTACTCGCGCGCACCGTAATTACTTATACGAGTGGAAATCGCGACGCTGGCTCGCTCGCCCTCTCTCTCTCTGTTTTGTATTTGGAATGTTTCGTTTTTGTTTTCGTTTCGAAGTTTTTTTTGTATTTTTCTCTGGATTTATTTTTCACCAGTTATCGATCCACGAGCTACTTTCGTCTACGATCTATTCGTTGAATCGACAAACATTCACGGGACGATTTTCGTACACGTTTAGAAAATTGAAAGTGTCTTCATTGAGCTCGGATCCTTGAAAGAGATGTCGACTACTGATACGAAGATTTATTCGAATTGAAGTCAGAATCAGCTTGTGACTTTTGTGAAGTGACTAATTAATTATAAAACTGGCGCTGTTATAGAGACCTGAGAATATGGTAATGTGGAACATGAGAAAAGACTTTGTGGAACTGTTTTTCACGCATATGAATGTTTGATAATTAGATATTTAAAAAAATATTTGGAGGTCTAAACTTAGTATCTACTTGTATAAAATGTAATATATTTAAACAAGTTTTGAGATTCGAATAGGCGAGAAGAGAAATGAAAAGTAATGTGTTCACAGGAATTATGCAGTTGAGTACTTAACTAATAAAACTTATGTAGTTTCCAGTTCCATCAAGTTTTCTATAACCAAACTTATATAGTTCTTTGCACTTAAAATTTAAATATGCTCTCAGCATTTATTAGATTAGTGTATTTCCACTAATCCATTTACTCTGATGCAATCATTATTTCATCGTTTATTTTCCTCTCCGTATATTCCCCTCCAAAACAAAAGCGAAAAAAAATTGCTTAACAAACCTCAAGCCGGCTAAATAATTACGTATCATCCCAAACCAAAGCAATGAACTTACGCCTGCCGGGAATGCCCCGTCCGGCCAGGCAATCCAACCGTACAGGCGTTAAATAATTCCCCCGAGTGATATAGATCGTATCTCTCGACGTCGATGTCTCAAGTTGAACTGTCTTACAAAAACTGTGTACACGCGCGCGTAACACGCGCTGCGTGTAGCTCTGTGTATCTCCGTAATGGAATGAGCAAGCAATTGGAGCTTATGCGGGGTATAAGGCAAAGTCGGGTTTCCGGCGCGAACGGGCGCGCGGGTTTCCCACAATCATTAGAGTGCCGCGCCGACACTGCGCGCACACATACTGTAGCGATCACGCAACGCGCGACTTTCGGTTTGGCGAGTCAAGCAGGAGCCGTATACGTATAATAGGAGAGCCAAGAGCTCTAAGTGCCAAGACCCACGAGTGCTCGTAGTGCTCTCGCGCGGAGCACGTACGCCCATGTAGCGCGCACTCTCCCGGGGCATTATAATGGGCAATAACTCGTCGTTTGCAAGTAATATTAATTTCCCGCTGCTGATTGAAATCAGAGTTTAACGAGGCCACATTTAACATAGACGAGGCGGGAAGTTATTGCGTCAGAGGCTCCTGCAATTAAAACATTGTACGTACAATTGTTGTAATTGAGCGCGTGCGCGTGGCGGACTCTCTTCACGGCGTGTAATTTACAACGCGAGAAGGGGAGAGCGGAGAGAGAGGGGGGGGGGGAGTTCGCCTAATTGTTAAAAGACAATTTCTTTGGAAAACCGAGGGAGAGAGAGAGAGACAGCTAAGTCGCGGACGAGAAGGAGAGCAATGGCAATAACGACGAGTGTAACAGAGACGACGACAATGCTCGGGGCGGCGGCGGCGGCGGCTGTGCTCATTAAAAAAAATGCCCCCGTCAAAAGGCGCAATCGCATTAAACCCCGGTGCGCCGCGCGGCCGCGCCGCGGAAAGAGAAAAATGAATATTCCATGTCATGCGTGCGTAATTAGGACAGCTTTTTTTAATGAGTGAAACGGGAAAGGAAGTCGAGCCTGCATTTCGCGCGCGCGCACATTTCGCTATATATACAGTAGAGAGAGAGAGAGAGAGGCGGGGAGCTGCGAGCGCAAAAAACTACAATAACAATCGACACGCGAAGACCGTAGGGTGAAGAAAAAAAATGGAGCCCCCGCTGCTGCTGCTGCTGTAGCGCAGTGGAAGCGCGCGACATTAGTCGGCTAATGGGCCAGGAGAGAAGGAGAGACGGGCTTGATGTAACGCCGCCGGAGCTACAGCGTTAATCTTGCAAGTTTCGCAAGCTCGCGCACTCGCCGAAATAAGAGCAGCTGCTGCTGCCCCTATTACATGTACGTATACGTGTGTGTATGCGCACGGAAACTTTCTTCCGCGCAAAGCGGATTAGACGCGCGCGGCTCTTTTTAATTAGGCGAGCGTATACACTATACAGGGATGGTTAGCGCGAAAATTCGAGAATTCGAGATAGCCAGCTGTCCTTGTACGTATTGGAAGAGCGCAGTTCTCGATGTATTTCAGCGAAAACGCATATCGTGTATATCCCCAGGTCGTATGGTACACAGGCGCGCAGGCATCAGGCCTCGCATCAGGCGCTATATAGCTGCGGCTAAGACACAGAGGCTGCGAGAGCCGACGAGCTTCTCTCTCTCTCTCTCTCTCTCTCTCTCTCTCTCTCTCTCTTTCTCTCTCCAAGTTCCGAACTGCCATTGCCCTCCTCTCGCGATTTTATATATCGACGAGAGTCTGGCAGCCTCTCCCCTCCCCCCTCGAGAAACGGTTCTTCTTAAACTGAGTTTGGTGAAGCCCGTCGGAACTTGCGTACGGCGTAAAAGTTGCCCAAGTCAATTTTGCAGCTGGAGTTGGTAATGCGATTTGTGCCGGAATAAATAGTTGGACGGAGAGAGAGAGAGAGAGAGACTTTTCCGCAAACTCGTTTTCCTCTCGAGTCTCGCGCGCGTTAGAGGGGATTCCGCGCGTCGCGCGCGTCTTTGTGAGACTCTCGCAAGCCCTGTGTACATCCGCGGTATACGTACGTATAAACATATATATACAGCTGCGCAAGATTGATCTCGAGAGCTGCTCCGAGGTCGGCGCTTGTATTCATAAAATTCGTTTTTACCCCTCTCTCTCTCTCTCTCTCTCTCTCTCTCTCTCTCTCTTTCGCGCCCTTTTGATTCCCCTCTAATTCTTGCCCCCTTCCTCCCCCCGGAAACCGATACACCCGCGCGCGCGCGCGCTTAATCCGACGAATGAAAACTTTGGCTAATTAAAGCATTAATAGCGCGGGCCGCGTGTGTGCGTAACGACGTTACTTAATCCCGAGAAAATGAAACGTGCGCGCAAGCCGCCGCCGCCGCCCGGTAAACAGCGCCACGACGCTGGGACGCGAAAATTTTTTTCTCCGCATATACACGATCGCACACTGTATATGTATATACGTAGCCGCGCTCTCGGCCTGCAGCTTTAATTAAATCCACCGAGAAATTTACGGGGCCTGAGCGGGGCATACTTTTTTCCTCTCCCTCTCTCTCTCTCTCTCTCTCTCAGTCTCCTATCTTTTTCTATCTCCGATGGCTATTTAATAGCGGAGCGGAGACGAGGAGAGGGCGTGTATCGACTAATTGAGCTGTCTCGCGCGGAAAAAAAGTTGAAGCACATTCGCGCTCCCCGCTTACTATTAATTATTAGTTGTATCTTTCGGGGAGAAGGAGACCGGAGACAAATATGAGATACATAGGCTAGGGACGAAAATTAATAAATGGCTTATGGATTTTTCACGTGTGTCGCGTGCGCTACTTATACTTACATTCATGTGTATGATATACATACGCGAGAGCTATATTTCTCACGGGATACGCCGTATCCTACATACGCACGCGATATCGTGCATACTGCATACACCGCAATATATATTGTACACGTAACGTGGAAGACGTTGCAGTTGTTGCGCCGCGTGTGCACTCTCGATAATTACTAAAAAGCGCGCGCTCCCCTTTTTCCTCTCCCGTCGATTATTCAAGCGAAATTTTTCTCTGTTCTCGAGAGAGAGCGGGAGATTTAGAAACCCTTTTACGTGCCATATTCTCGCCGTGTATAGTACAGCGAGAGACAGAGAGGTAGAGAGAGAGAGAGAGAGACTCGGAACATTGAATACTCGATTGTCGCGCACATATATCGACATCGACTCTTGACGCGGTCGCATTAGGCGGACGGACAGCGGTAACGATTTTCAATAGGCCGACGCGTACACAAAGACTGTGACGGCTCTGTACGTGTGCGCGCATACGCGGCCGGCACGGCGGCAAAGAAAACTCGCATGCAGCAGCCGTCGTCGCGCGTCGGACGCTGGACAATGGCCCTCGACGCCGTCGTCGCAGCCGCGAGTCCGCTTATAAAAGCGCGCCGACTATACACTTCGATCTCTTCTGATGCGCGCGCGGCTCGCTCGCGAAAAATCGAATAAATAAGCGAGAGAGGGAGAGCGAGGGATAAATGAAATTTATTATGCTCATTGCTCCGCCGCGGCGAACAAAGAGAGGAAGAGCAGCTCTTTCTCTCCCTCTCTAGGATGTAATATCGTGAAAACGCCACGACGATTTTCTATAGGCAAAAGCTAGGGCACCTCTTTTTTCATTTTCCTCCCGCCCGGAGACGCGCACTCTTTGTTTTCGGCATAATACCGCCTCCCCCCCCCCCCTCACTAGACCGCACCAGCTCTATTCCTATCGTCGAGGGGGAGGGGGAAGAATCGAACGATCGTCAGCTCCGTACTATATACTGCGATGAGTAATAACGCGTCGCGAGAGAGACGATGGAGATTCGAAAGTTCGGACCGCGCGTGTAAGCTATGCGCGCCGGCCGTTATCAAACGACGAAGGTAAATAGCCGAGGAGAAGTATACCTACATAGGAGCTGGAAAAAAGCCCGCAGCAGCAGCAGCAGCCCGAGAAGAAAGTTTTCGGTCCGAGAGAAGGATGATAGGAACTGCGCGCTCTTATATTATTTGCCGAGTGAGCGCGAGGCGCGCGAGCGATGCAGAAGCCGCGCTGCTTCCTTTCATGCCCATCAAACAGCTGTGCGGCATTCTAATGCTCTCTCCTATCTCCCCACACTCCCCCCCCTCCCCCGCCCGCCTCCTTCCTTTCAAACTTAACTCGGCAGCGAATCGCGTTATTCAAATTCTCCCGCGCACGGAGCAATTCGCGATGCACTCACGCCAGCTATGAAAAGCCGTGTTTTCCAACTCTATAAAGCTTTCCGCTCGATGTACACGCTATATAGTCGTCCTGCAGTGTGTATAGAGTTATAAATATTATTTTTAATGCTCGCGTGCTGCAGCCTCCTCGCGCGCGCGCGCGCAGCTCCGACTCGTCGACTCTGATTGATTCACCGCGCGTACGTATATAATATACCGGTTTCAGCCGCGTCTACGACACTTCAGCCGTATATATATATATACACACACGATAACACACAGCGTATACGTACGCGCTATACGCGCCGAATCGACTCAAATGGACATTCGTCGCAATAACCGTACGGGGCGCGCCAGAGCT
This sequence comes from Philotrypesis tridentata, assembly GCA_018906965.1. Taxonomy (NCBI): domain Eukaryota; kingdom Metazoa; phylum Arthropoda; class Insecta; order Hymenoptera; family Pteromalidae; genus Philotrypesis; species Philotrypesis tridentata. Next base: position 5,285,457 of record JACCIB010000002.1, read on the forward strand.
ATGCGCGTACATCAGAGTATAAGCGACGAGGAACGTCAATAATTTTTTTTTTCCCGCGCTCCCAAATGCCAAATGCACAGCCGGGGGAGGGGAGAGAGAGAGAGAGCGCGCGGAACAAAAAGGCAGGAGTTCGAAAAAGTCACGCAGAGAAACATCGAGAGATAGACAGCGAAGCGAGTGCGTGGCCGGCCCGCGAGCAAAAAGGCAAAAAGAGTATTTTCGCGTGTAAAAGAGAATATAAAAACTCTCGCAGAGCGCGCATACGTATACGCGTATGTATAGACAGCGAGAGAGAGAGAGAGGGAGAGAGAGGGAGACACACACACGGCATGTTCGATCGGTCGGATCGGTCCGAAGCTCGAAAAAGCCCCTGACCAATGCAGCACTTGGAAAAAAAGCCCGGACGGTAAAAACAATCTATTCGCGCGTACACACACACAAGCGCGCGCGCGTATCTGTATGTACACGCTATACGTAAAAAGGTAAAATGGAGCGCGTGATCCCCTCTCGCTAGACACTCGCGTTTACATCAATATCGCTCTCGCGATAAAAAAAAAACTTCTCCCGTCGTCTCTCCCCCGCTTCCAGCGGCGGGAATAAAACACTAATAAAATGTAGGACGATCAGCCGAGCTATACATCCGACCAATAAAGTTCGACTCTTCATTTAACGAGTTATCGAGCTCGACGACGACGACGACTACGACTACGGCGAGGACGACGACGACGACGAGGACGAGGAGGACGACGACAGCGCTTAATTCCGCAAACAATAATCGCTGGTAATTGCTACTGAAGCATTCGGCTGTAATCAAGGAGGCGTCATCCGCCCGACAAAAACTCTCCTCGTCTCTCCTGCCTCCACCTCCTCTTCGCGAGAGTCCCTAATTAAATCCCTCGACGAGCGGACTCATCGAAGCTCTCTCTCTCTCTCTCGTCTGTCGTTGTGTGCGCGCGGGAACGACCGGGTAGGACACCGACGTCGAGAAAAAAAGACGCGCCGCGTCATTTTTTCGCTCCTCTTGCGCGTACACTCCGAAGATCGATTGTGAACGATGCGGGAAGTGCGAGTCGACGGAGCGATGCCGTTGTAATTTCGAGATCGATTCGATTGCCGTCGCGGCACGTCTCAATTGCATTCGAACGCTACGCGTGAAAAGGCGATGGAAGAGCTAAAGCTGCAGCTTGAAATAATTAATTGATTGCACACTTTTACAAAAATAAATTAGTCTGGAAGGAACTTACACGCCCACGCCGTCGAAACAGAAAGACCGAATTTCATGAAACCGCGGCGACGTCGGCTGCCGATTGAATCCGGAGAAAAGACCGAAAAAGCTGAGAAAGCTCGAGCGCGCGAACAACTGCGCGCAGAGCGAGAGAGAGAGACCTCCGAAGAATCGAAAGCCTTTGGTTCCTATATACACTCGAGTGCTCTCACGCGCGCGCAAATAAGGCGCGACGCGTTACGCTACGCCGGCTTAATGGACTCGCGAAACTTGCTTAAAAAGTATGTCAACTCGAGGGGACGACGACGACGACGACGACGTCGGCGCATCGGCTACTCTCTCTTTCTCTTTCTCTCTCTTTCGAGATCCGCGAAAGGGAAACGCGCGGATTAAGTGGCCGGAACTTGAGAGTTGCGTACATCCCCCTTGGCGCTCCCTTAAATCAGCCGCGCATAAAATTCAAACGATTCCCGCCGACAATATTGCATACACGTATGCATCTATGGGGAAAGCAGAAAAGTAAAAATTGATAACAATACGAGAACGTGAAACGTGGGGCCGCGGACGAGAATAATTCAGGGCCGCGCGGGAGAAAGAAGTTGCGCGTCTCCCCGTACCGCCGCCGATGTTTCATGCGAGACTTTCCGATAAATCGCAGCAGATAACACGCGCCAACGTCCCTTCGTCACGTGTGCGCAACTCCGTAGGCTCGTACATCATCCCGGCTCCGTACATTCAATTTCGCGCGCGCGCGCGAGAGAGAGAGAGAGAGAGTTTATCTGATTGTCAGTATAGTACGGCGCGCGCGCGGCGGAGAGGTGAATGCGTGCCAAGATTTTTTTTTCCTCGGCGAAGAACTTTCGAGGAGGCTGCAGCTTGCTCAGCTGAACGGAGCGAAAGAACTGGCGGTTGGGTATATGGTGTATACGTGTACACGGACCGAACGATATCTGATGGAACTATCATTGCTCTTTGATACTATAGGCTTTCGTTATGTATATGTGTACTGTACGCTTTTCTCGCGCGGTTGCTAACGATTGGCTGTGGGGTGAAGTCGTATACTGATCTTTTTTGCGTTTGGTTGAAAAAAAATGTTTGTTTTTTTTCCATTACGGTATTATACGTTGATTATTCTCGTTTCGAAAGTAATTAATGCAATGCGTGAGAGTTGAAATCAGTGTCGAAAGCGTTCATGTATTAATCATTAAGATAATAATAATAATTTAAGTTAAATTAAAATTTTCAGGAAATAAATTGGTCAAAATTTAAATTGAATCAATTGAAATTGAATTTTTCTTCATTTCGTACACTCGTTTTATAATATTTCTATTATTAAAACACGAGTTTCCGGCTACGCTCGAGAAGAATTCAAAATCTAATCCAATTATCCGAGGAAATCAGCCGGCGAAGCGATGGCTTCGACGATTTTAACTTTCGCTCTGTATTTATTATTCTTCAAATCAGAAGAATATCCGCATAAAAACATGAATTGAAACTCGAAACTTTTCAAAATAACCATCTTCCCAAATTATCGACGCACACCCGGCTCGAAGCCTTTTTTTCCCGAAGGATCGCCGTGTCCGTACCCCGCGGGTCAGTCGATCTTGAGCACATCATCAGTTCGCGCGCGAGAGTGCGAAAGATGCCTACACACCGTGTACATTACTCGCGATAAAAAATATCGGGGCAGAGAGAAGGGAGAAGAAAAGGAGTAGGAACTTTAGCCGGAGTACAAAGTTTCTCTTCTTCCCTCAGCTCCTTTTAGGCTCGCTCGTGGCCTAATTAAGCCTGGCTGCTGCTGCTGCTGCTACTGCTGTCGCCGTCGCTGCCACTGGACTTAGAGGCTTCGCCCTCGTTCTTTTGCGTCATTTAACGCACGATTACGGAAGCGCTTATTGTTGAAATATGCAATCGCGATAAGACTTGCGCGCGTGTCCGTAATTTACTTATTTATGCGGCAGGCTTTAATTATGGAGGGGATGAGCCGAGGCAGTTCCTTACGGCTAACTTTTTAATTGTTTTCGCGAAGTAGTGCTTCTTCTCTCGCACTTTCTGTTTTTTCTTTTTACATTCTCCAAAGTGAGAGAGAGAGAGAGCGTGAGGGAGAGGGAGATGTTCGGTCACGGCTGTTCTCGAGCAAGTTAAGTGAAAGATAAACGTAATTGAAAATTAAGTTAGCGGGGGGATGTTTTATGGTCTGGTAGAATTTTAAACAGCTCGGTCTCCTTTCTCTCTCGCACTCTTTTCCAGCACGATCTTTGATTGTTAGAATAGCAGATGCGTCGGGAGTACGGAATTTAATTCTCTTCTATTTCAAGAGAGAAGGGGAAAGAAAGCCTGAAGCCTATTAGCCGAAAGCACATGTAGCTATAGCAATTCTTTCCTTCGCGAAACAAAGATAACAAAAGCACAGAGCGAGAAAAGCAAACGGTTTGGGCATCGTGCGCGCTTGCATACATATCGATCGCTCCGCGAATTTTCGTTCTTTATTTTTCGGGTAAACGCGACAGCCGATAAACGCGCAGCGCTCGCGCGGACCATCAGTCACGGCGCCTTGCAAACTCTTAATTATTTCGAGAACAGCGAGAAAGAGGAAACTGCCCATATAAACGGAGGCGCAAAGTGCTCGGCGGCGTTGCGCTCGCGGGAGAGCTATTAGATAAATACAGTCGCACGCGCGCCCCGCGCGCCGGAGGGGTGCGAAAACGAAAATGAGAATAGAGGAGAGGATGACACAGATGAAGATTTAGGGTCGTGTTGCCGGTTTTCTTGCTGCTCTTTGTCTCGCTCTTTTTTTTTACTCTCCCTCTCTCTCTCTTTTTTTCGACTCCCCGAGAGAGAGAGAGAGAGAGAGAGAGAGAGAGAGAGAGAGAGAGAGAGAAGAGAGAGAAGGGGCGGAATTTTTTCGAGCACGTCTCACGCGCGCCCTTCGGAGAGAGAGAGAGAGAGAGAGAGGCACTTTTTAAAATTAGTTTTCGCAGCGAAGAACAACGCGCGATCTCGGTGATTAATTTTTCGAACATTTAAAAAAAATGTTTTGCACGCACATGCACACACACACGCACTCACACACATACACCCACGCGGGGATGAAGAAAAACAGGCTCTTTGTTCGAAACTATCAGTGAGAGGGACGAGACGAAAAACAAACGCTCGTTTTTTCGAAATGCATGGAGGAGCGGAATACTGCTCTTGGCTCGTTTCACGCTTGTTTTATCTAACGGCTCGCTTCTCGCTCGAGATAAAAATGCTGCCGGTGCGGCTGCTACCACCGCGCGCGTACATGCGCGCATCGATCCTTTCGTGCACGAGGAAATTTTTGCATTCTCCTCTCTCTCTCTCTCTCTCTCTCTCTCTCTCTCTCTCTCTCTCTCTCTCTCACATTCTAGCGGCCGCTGCAGCTGCATGTAAAAATATCGCTTATTTTTCCAAAACATTTTTTTCTCGACCAGCGTATTTTCCCCGTCGGAAGTAGTGCGACGAAAAATATGTGCGCGCGCGTTCATATATATATATATACATACATACGAATGCAGCCTTGCGCATACATTTTAATTAACGAACGTGCGCCCCGCGACTTCCTCCGTATAGATAGGAATTTATCGCTTATACTATCGCGCGTACTTTTTGTCTCGCGCTTCCCCCCCCCCCCCTCTTCTCTCTCTCTCTCTGCAGCCGATGCGCGCGTATCGTAATTCCCGGCGACTATTAACCAGCCAACAGCCAACTTCCCAGGGACGCTATTGAAAATAACGAGCTTCTCTCTCACAAAGTTTTACTTATAATTATGGCTTCGTATGTGTGTGTATAAAAAATTTCTCTGCCTAGCGAGAGAGAGAGAGAAAGAGAGAGAGGAAGAGAGTTATATATACGCGGATAAAACGTCTATATATATATATATGTATACACTATACGGTATGTTGTGGCGCGAGAGCCCACGGCGACGACGCGGTCCGGGAGTAAAAATTTCATGCACTAAAAATAGTCGGTAAAATCGATATAGCAATGCCCGATGCATACGTGTGTGAGTGTATATCTATTTCTCCGGAGCTGCAGCTGGGCAGTCGTGCGCGGATTTTTCTGTGCGGAGGAGAGCCAGAGAGAGAGAGAGAGAGAGAGAGAGAGAGAGAGAGACGAGAATTGTTATAGTCGAGCGAATTAGAAGCTCCAACTTTAATTTAGGTCGAAAAGGTTGAAATTTATTGGTGTAGAGAGCGCGCGCGAGGGGCAGAGTGCTTTCGAGCTCTTTACAAAAGGGTCGAGATTGTAAACGACGTTTTTGTACACGGCGCAGAACGGGGACAATCTTCAAAGCGTACTTTAAACTTCGCGGCAATGAGAGAGAGAGAGTTAAAAAACCAAGTTGAAAAACCGCACTTGCGAGTGCAGGGAGGAGTAAAGGGAGAAACAGCAGGTTAAGAGCCAAAGCTGCACCAGCGCGCGCTTTTTTTCGAATTCACCTGCGAAAAAAGCCGCGCGAGAGAAAGTAGCTCAAAAGACTTTGATTGCGCGCCCTGAAATAAAATATTTCCTAACTGCGCGCGCGAGTAGTGTCTATAGGTTATACGGAAGACTCGGTAACCCCTGTCCTCCCCGATCTCCAGTCAGCCTGAGAAGGATCGCCTTAAAAACAAAGAGCGCACAAAGGCAAAGACAGACAGAGACTCTCGGAAGCTCGGAGGAGGGCGGAAGGGGGAGAAAAAGTCCGTCAAGGTGAAACGATAGTCGGGGCATCGCGGGAGAGGAGAGAAAAATAAAAATAAAGAGAAATGAGAAAGAGAGCTGGGAGAGAGAGAGAGAGAGGGGGGGGGGGAAAGAGGCACAAAGACGATTGCGCTCGTCGAGGCAAAGTTTTTCTTCCACTCGCATGCGAGAGACTAGTATTATATGAGGACAAAAGCCCTCGAGAGATGACGGCGCAGCTCGACGATTTTAGACGACTGGATCTCTCTCTCTCTCTCTCTCTCTCGGAAGGCCAAAAGCCAAAGCATCGCCCCCCTCTCGCGCGCGCGTTCTGCAATTCGCCAACTTTTTCACCTATACCCACTCGACGCGGTCATTCGCGCGCAGTATATACTCGAAAATTGTCAGGCAAAAATCATCGCGTCGAATCAACGAAGCGATTGGAGCGCGAAAAGACGTATGCGTGTATAGGACCATGCACGGCAGTCGGCTCCCGTTTCACTTGTCGCAAACCCGCGGCTTACGTTAACTTTCTCCTTGTTGAAACACGATATCATCTCTTTGGCGCTGCAGCGGCAGCAGCGGTGGGAGTAGAGCGGGAGAGAGAGAGAGGCGGGTAGGTAGACGAGACCAGCAGCAGTTCCGCCGCCGCGAACACTTCCCTTCAATTAGAGCCACTAGCCTCGCCTCCTCCTCCTCCTCCCCTGCCCCCCTCGCGGCGGAGATGCGCCTGCAGCAGAGGACGGCAGACAGACACGAGAAACCCGAACAGAGCGCGCGCGCGAAATGCTAACTCTGCTCTCTCTCTCTCTCTCTCTCTCTCTCTCTCTCTCTCTCTCTCTCTCTGGGCGAACTGTACCAGCGCGTCGATTGAGAGACCCGAAACTTCCAGAGAGGAGACAGAAGAGAATGGGGTTACGCTGCGCTCGGATGTAACCCCGATTGTGTTGCGAGCGCATCTCGCTGTTTGATTGCTTCCTCTTAGCGAAGCCCGCTTTCGAGCAGCATTATATTTATTTTTTTGTTATTCCTCTTGTTATTATTATTTTTTTTAACAAATAGAACGCAGCAGCATCAGCTCGCATTCTCTTCTCTCGCGCGCCACGTATAAGCGGAGAGAGAAAGAAACGCGAGAGCTTCAAAGTTTCCGCCTTTATTCGCACACGCGCCGTATACATACATACGCGCGCGCGCGCGCGAAGAGAAAGCTTTTTCTCGTTTACGCAAGCGTAAGTGACATTTCGAATGGCGGACGAAGCTGCGGAGGATCCGCGTACACACACAAAGCAGCAGCATCGCTTTTCCCTATTTCGCTCCGCGGATCTCTCCCTGTCTCTCTCTCGTGCCTTCTTATCCCACGCGGCTATGTATACAGAGGCGCGAGGAGAAAAATAGGCCAGGAGCAGGCCAAACTCGAAGCGACAGCGGCGACTGTATAAGAATACAGGCGCGCGCTGCGCAGCAGGTAAGAAAAGGATCCCCAGCAGCGGTAGCGCGAAATAAAAAACGGGAAGACGCGCCACTGCGAAAGACAGCGCGCGCTTAAAGCGAGCCGGAAGAAACGGAATGTACGAAGTAAGCATAAAGGAGGGAGTGCGGAGAGGGATAGATGCCGCGGCCGCCGAGACGTGAGTCGAATTTATTTGCCAAAGTTCTGAACTTTCTTCCTCTTGTGCTCGCTTTAATTCCGTTCCGTGTGAATACATCGGCGCGGCGACGAAACAGAGAGCTGCGGCTTGCTTAACCATATATGTATATATAGTATATACAGAGCCGTACTGCCCGACGAGAGCAATTCGAGCGCGTGTGCGACGATCGACGTGTGCATCGAGGTTTATGCGGACACGTGTCCATCGCTGGACTGGGAGGCATAACGAGGTTATCTTCGTGTCTAAGCTTGATCGGTTGACGTTCAATGGATTAGACGCGCGCACGTCTCGTCGAGCTGCGTTCTACAGTGTCTGGGTATTGGTCCGGCGTGCTGTTAACGATTTTTAGGTTTAGCGTGGAATTCAACAGCGCCATATGAGTTTCGTAAAGGTACTATGGAATTCGTTGCGCCATGAGAAGCTATACCTATACCTGTCCTGCCAGTTTTGAAATGAGGAGTAGAACAATTGTAATGCAATTGTTTTTTTTTACACTAGAATCTTATCACGCGGTCGCAGATCTAAAAACAAATTAGAGGCCAGACCGGTATAAGTAATTGCTGTACAATTGAACGACGATATTTAACATAATTAGCTGCCGCAGCGCAAATTAGAGCTCTTATCTTCGAGAAAGAAATTTTAGCTGTCAAACGCTTTAATAGATTATGCGTAAACAACGCTTTAAATAGGTATTTAGAACGAGGTAATCGTAATATGAAAATTCTCGCTAACCCGTATACTGTTCAGCTGATTATCATATGAATACTCGAGAAATTCCGTCACGAACACGAGAAATTTCAATATACTCTCCCCGACTGAACGCGCGGCGCTGCCGCGAAGAATTCGGCGCATCCTCATCGCCGGCAGTTTAATCCCGTCAAGACGCGCCATCGCTCTTTACGTTATTTATTGTCGCTGTTTGCTCTTATATGACTGATTATCCGTTTTCAGCTTGATTATACTGCGTTCAATAACAAAACGATAAAACTTTATTGGACATAATACAATTCGCTTGAAGAGCAATCCAAAAGTTTATTTAGCAAAGACATAAAACCCGTCGTGTTTACGCTACCACACACACGATGACCTTCCCGCGAAGTAATCTCAATATCTGACGAAGTATAAGGCCAACGACTCCGTTTAGCGCCGGCGAGAAATATTTGCGCGCGAAAGCTACGTGCATCAGCTGCGTCTTGAAAATTTCATTTCGTATACGTTATGATCTTCCGACCTTTAGGTCGCGCTCGCGCGGGTAAACGAAAGTCCAGGTCACGCACGCGACGGCCGCCTCGTCGAGAAGAAAAGACGGCCGTCGTTTTCGCCATTGCGCGCGGAATGAGAAGCGGGAGTGCGAGCGAGGGAGGAAAATCGATACTTAAGAGAGAGAGAGACGCCTGCCGGTCGTGAAAATTTAATAACCACCCTCTCCCGATTCGCCTCCTCGCTTCCGACTCGTCGCGAACAACAGTTGGCGAACACGTGTGGAACACGCGCGCTTCTCTCCCGCTTACATGGTCGCGCGGCGATATTAAATCTCCGCGAGAGAGCTGGCTTTTTCGCGCGCGACGACGGCGAATAATTAAAGGCTCGCGCCGGCGCGGCGAAAGGAGGACGTGGTGGCGCGCTCGCGTTTTCAAGCGTCGTCCTCTGAGCCGTTCTTTTGTACTTAGACGTCCCCGTGGGCTCACGAGAGCCGTGTACAGTCGCTCGTCGTCGGGCGAGAGTCTTTTCCGGGACGACGATCGACAGCTAAGAGCAATAAGGCGAGTTGTTCTCGCCCGAGCCGTCGAGCTCGAGGGATTTGGATTTTACGACATGCGCAGATGAGGCTCCTGCTCTTCGTCTCTCTCTCTCTCTTTCTCTACCCTGCGTTGAGCGAAAGTCGGTGTGTATTTTATATTACGCACACTTTTCTCTCGCGCGAGACAAACATTGACTCTCGCCGTTGTAATTGCGTCGAAAGAGCTGCGAGAGCAGCTCGACGTGCACATTTGCAGCTTACGATTCGAATCGATGCGGCGAAAAGCATTGGGAGAATGGGTGCGCGGAGAGAGAAGAAAGTGCGCAGCGGTAGTATAGGCCTCTCAGGAGAGCCCGAGACAGCTTTCCTCTCTCTCTCTCTCTCTCTCTCTCTCCCTACCTCTCGGCGCGGACGGGCGTGCAACCGCGACTAAAATCCATTCTGTGCAATTAAGTCAAGACTTGACTGGGGGGTGCGGAGGTAGAGGCGGGGGAGGGTATAAGGGGGGAGACGCGCTGGATATTAATATTCGCGGATGTACCTACAAAGCGGAATAATAATTCAACGCCTAGCGTCGAAAGAGCCACGGCGCGCGCCGCGCTATACTATATACCTCCCAAGTTTCTCTTAGCCGCAGTTGCGCGCGCGGGCGCCCGAGCGCAAGGCAAACGCGAATTCAATTAGTTCGTATTTATTACCACCTCCTCCCGTGACGATTTATCTTGCGTGGCCCCCCCGTGGTAATCTCGCGCTAGGTTAAGCTTCGCCTCGACCCCCAGCTTTTTTCTTCTCCTCCTTCCTCTCTCTCTCTCTCTCTCTCTCTTCTTCTTCCCTCCTCCTCGTCCCCCCAAGGTGGATCTTTTCTCGTTTTGCGATGAGTGAGAGAGAGAGAGAGAGAGAGAGAGAACTGGTCGAGCACAAGTTTTTGTTTGAGTTCTGCCGGCAAGGCTCCTGTGTTGGTTTTTAGGAAGTAGTTGCGGGGGAGGGAGGTTTTGTTTGTCTTGAGAAAAGAGCGAGAGAAGCTGGGGGTGTTGTAGGTGTTAGTTTGCACTGTTGTCGGTGAGACGCTACTCCGCTCCTACTGGCCTAAGAGAACGCTTGAATTTTTTTTATTCCTTTACCCTCGTTCTTTCCGCGCCGCGCGCACGAATCTCGTTTCCGACGCGTTTTGCCTCCCTCGACGCACGGCTTGATTCTCAAGGACGATCGGCCTCGTCTGTGCATACGCGAACGAACGCGCAAAAATTTTGGCGTTCTAAAAAAAAGCGTTCAACTACGGGGCGGAAAATCTCCGCGGACCAGGAGAGATCCGGCCGGCCCGCATACGTACAGAGGGTTAATTTGAGAAGAAGAGGAAAGCCGCACGCGCGCGGCGCGCAACAGCGACACGAAAGAAGCCGTGAGCGCTGCATCGAGCTGCGGAGATCCTGGAGGAGAGATAATTCGCGGCCAGGTTAATGGCAAGTTTATGCGTTGTTTAGCCGGCAGCGCCGAGAGCAATTAGAACACGTTGAGGCCGCAGCAGTAGCAGACCTTATCCTCTGCGCCGACAAAAGTAATGTTCAGCGCGCGCGCGGGGGGGATTTCGCATGGTAATTTCCCGCGAATTCTCTCCCTCTCTCTGGGGCGGCTGACCAGCGCAGAGTGGTGTAGCAGGCCACACACTTCCGTACTTTCTTTCGAGGCGGAGGATTTTTCCAGAGTCAGGGGGAAGAGAGCGGCTACTTCCCATCAGAAATTACGTCCCCTGTGCTAATGCACGCGGGCAACTGATGCAGAATGCAGCAGCAGTAGCAGCAGGCGGGCGTGTTGTGCGCGCGCGGGCGGCTCTCGTCGCGAGATAAAGCACAACACTCACGTAGCGCGACGGCGGCGGCGTTCCTCGAGACATAAATTCCAGCGTTATCCTTATCAATTGAGCCGGGGGAGCGCAGGGCGCACGTAGTCGCACTAAAGCGCCGCCGACGCCGCTGCAGTCGGACTTTTAACGCGCGGTGGTGCGGCGCGGCCGAGAAAATCGGAAACTCGAAACTCGGGATCCCGCCGCGATCACGAGTGATTAATGCGCGCTTCCGTAATTAGAGCCTCTCTCTCTCTCGCTCTTTCTCCTCTTCTGTATTCTTTTTCCTTTCTTTTTATCTGCTTTCTCTCTCTCTCTCTCAACCTCTAGTCTCTATATACAAGCCAGATATTCGAGGAATTTATAGAGAGCCTAGGCGCTGCAGACTTCGCCCCGCGCGCGCGCGCACGCTTTGTCGGGAATTTAGAGTATAGCATGTGTTTTTGAACGCGAGAGTTCCCTCTCTCTCTCTCTCTCTGCTGTTGAGATTTTCCGCTTTTTAGGAGCCGAGGTCTGCGCGTGAGCTGCGTTACCAAAGTTTTTCGGTGGGCGGCGGCGGCGGCGACGACGGCGACGGCGTAATGAGTTTTCTCCTCTCTCTCTCTCGCTGTATAACCGGCGCATTTCTTGCGCCGCCGGCGTCTCGCGCGAATATTATTATATAGGCGCGAGCGAGCGCTCGACTTTTTCCGCCTATATAACGCTCGAGTTTATCCGTTTCATCAGCTATATACGCGCGCGGCCGCATAGATGTGTACAGATACACATATATACATAAGCGCGCGGCCTTTACGAGTCGCGCATAAATGTACGTCGCTCAAAACAAAACTCATAACCCTAACTCAATTCCCCAGTGCAAAGCTCAAGATAGCCCCGAAAAGGATATAGCTGCGAGCGGCCGCCGCCGCTGTCGAAACAGCGAGCCATAAAGCAGCCGCGCGCGCGCGCGCGGCGCACTGGAAGAGGGAATAAAAGCGCACGATTAATTTTAAAGCTCTCTCTAAACACAAAACATCCCTTCGGGTGAGAGAGAGAGAGTATATAGCGTATATACATACACGCGTCTATACGTGTGTTATACACGTCTTTGGGGGGGTAGAAGGGGAGGGAGGTAAATGTATATATACATTCGCTCAGGCTGTGGCCTATGAATCAAGTTAACGTTTCTTCGAATTTACGCGGGCCGCTCGTAAAAGCCCGCGGCGGCGGCGGCGGCGTCCCCCCGAAGACAATCGTCCTGTCCATAAACCGTCCTCCGCGTCATTTCGCAGTCCCGACGCGACGGAAACTTTAGCAAGCTAGTCGTAAAGCGACGACGAGGCCCGTTGCCCCCGAGCCGTCGTCTCGGGTGCGCGCTATCTGCTCTTGTTGCGGGATAATGGATTTCTCGGTTCGGCCGCTGCGCGTCGCTGCGACGCGATATTTTCGCAAAGCGAGTGTCTTATAGTCTATATGCAATCGAAAACAATCGTTCGTCCACTGCGGGGACGCGAGAGGCCAAAAAAGAGGAGTCGTCGAGGAGGTGAGCCAAGCCAAAGTGCGGCGGCGGCGGTGGAGGCAACCGCTGAATAGACATAACGACGCTGGACAAATGATACAAGATTCCTTCGGTGAGAGATGCTCCTAATAAAATAGACGCTCGTCTCTCTCTCTCTCTCTCTCTCTCTCTCTCTCTCTCGCCGTCTCTCGGGAGGATAGGAGAGTAGATGTGGCCACTTGACGACCTCGCGCTTGCGCCACTCGCCGGAAAAGGCTTTCCTTTCACGGGCTGCCGTTGCTCTCCGTGGCACTTCTTTCTCTCTCTCTCTCTCTCTCTCTCCACTCTCGCGGGATCTTTTATGTAAGGTATTTTCTTAAAATTTATCCTCGCTCGCTTTTTCCGCGCGCTTCCGCCAGCCTTTCCTTCCTTCCTTCCTTCCTTCCTCCCTCCCTCCTCGCTTCCGTTAAAAGCTGTGCGCGCTTTTTTTTTCCTCCCAGTCCTTTTCCGACTTGCCATCGACTTGAATTTTTCAGAATACTCCACCGCACCGAGAGGCGAGTGATGATTTGTGTCGCGCAACTTTCTTTTGACAGCTCTCGAGAGCTGCTGCTGTTGCTGCAGATCGATTCGCCGTGAGGAAGCATAGGCCAGCGAGAGAGATGAAAGACGGGAGAGAGGATGGCGCGATTCGGGAGATTATACGCGCGGAGAGGGGTATTAGATAAAGCTGCCCTCCACCCCTCCCCCTCCCTCGATGCGGTATAATTGGCTTAAGCTACCCATAGAAGCCCTATCCCGGCGAACTCCAAGGCGTTCGTAACATTCTTACATCTATATAACCCCCGCGCCTCTACGCTGTGCACACACAGCTCTACATATAGTGACGGATTCCAGTGTAATCGCTATTGACTCGAGCTCTCATCGGAATTTCGACGTCGACCAATGTAACGTAATAGAGAATCAGCTTATAACGATAAACGGGGAGGAGGGGGAGGGGAGGGGGGGGGGAGAAGTGCAGAAACAATAGCAATACACACATTGAACTCCGAGAATTAACCACTTGATGTACGCGAGTCAATCGCTTGCGCCGTCTATGTAATATTCCAAGTTCAAAGCGCCGAAGGGAAAATTATCGCGAGTCGGCTCTCTGTATACTTCGACTCTTCGCGGGAGAGAGAGAGAGAGAGAGAGAGAGAGAGAGAGAGAGAGAGAGTATAAAGAAGCGTCTGGTAAAGGGAGCTATAGATTTTTTTTTCAACCTTTTCCACGTACGACAGAGTTTGTTGTGCAAAGCGTCGGTTAGAGGCTTTGAAACGACGAGCGCGCCGGCCTCGGCTTTGCCATTGTTTCCTTCTCGTCTGCTTCTTGCAACGGAGAAAGGGACGGAAAGCGTGCGAGTTTGTTAATTTTTAAATTTGATGCCACGCCTTTGAGTTCGTGCGCTGCTCGAGGATCCCTTTGCCCCGTTGTCTGTGTCTCTCCGCGTCTCTGTGTGTGCGTGTGTGCGACACGCTGCGGTTTCTTTTGTTTTCTCTCTGAATATAGGCTTTTTATTTGTTTGTTTGTAATTTTTTTAATTGAAGCTCCTTTTCAACTATGCCGTTAGATCGATTAACGAACAAAATTAAAGTTAATTAAACTAATACGTGAACTTGTCGTGCACCGTCGGGTTCACTTAAGAAGAACAAGCTCAAAGTGTTTTTACCTGCGGTTTTTGTACGCAGAGCCGGTATGAAAGATAAAAGTTTAACGCAGCAACCCTTGCATCAACTTACCTGAAACAGAAAAAAGTGATAGAATCATTAGTGAATGAAAAGCTCTGAAAGATATTGTGTAGTAAACTTGTGTAGTACAAAGAATTGCTTTAAAGCTCGTGATCAAAGCATCTCAAGCGCAAAAAAACGCACTCGTTATAACGAGCCAAAATACGTTCAATTATCAGGGTAGGTAGTAGCTTAACCGGCCAAAATGCATTTAGGTTTCCTGACCTTCCGATAAGTAGGAATTAATTTGCGCAACGATTAGCAGACGCTCTAACAGGACTACTCGCGCGCCGCAGAACAAAGCCACAAGCGTCGGCGAATTTATGAGTGAGCGTACGAGCAAGGGCCATTACAGCATCGCCGCTCGTTGGATTGCTCGATCTTGCGGAACGTTTTAATGACAGCTTATGCCGCTCGCCGCATTTAGACATTTCTCTCGTGCTTCGTGTGGGATCTTTTTCTCACATTTTTTGACTCAACTAAAAATTCAACCTTTCAAAATGATAACATTCTATCTCAGCAATCAGCCCTGCATCCCCATTGATGGGGACATATATAAGCAAACTTAGGTGAGTTCTACAACTCAATAGACTGACAGAGCTCGCGATGGAAGGAGGTTACTCGTCCATCGATATCTGCACGTTATCAAGGACCATCAGGGCCAAAGGCAAGTCTTCTCGATAGAACAACGACTTTTACATCGGAAGGAGCTTTGTTCAAAAGATAAGTTGGATTTTTTTATTCTTATTTCCGAGTCCTCTACCTCTACAATACAATCGTGTGACTTGGTTTATCAGGCCCGTCGGTGTCATATGACAAATTACGGATCACAGTCTAAGCGCGCAGTTCGCTTTGACTACTGCTGAGACGGATCAAAGATAGACCCTACTACTTATGTATATATATGTCTTATGAAGTACGACGCTCATCAACTTGGTTGTCAGCTATAAAGTTTCCATGTGTTTATTGCTATCTTTTTTTTACATGTTTCCTTACCGGAGTACTAATGTTTTCAAAAGAATAACATGAAAATTTCTGTTTCAGCAATTGGCGCTATTGGCAAGCTCAAATGAACTTTACAACTCAATCGACTGCCAGGCCTCGAGCCGGAAAGAACTACCTTTTCATCGATATTCGCACATTATTAAGGATCGTGAGGTCCAAAGGCAAGTCTTCTCAATCTTCCTCTCTACTGGATCAGATCCTACACATCAGAAATAGTTTTGTTTAAACGGTATAAGTACAATCTATTTTTAATATTAGTTTTATTTACTCTGGCCTACGGTAACGAAGCCTCGCACGGCGGCGTATTTATCACTGAGTGTAAGAGCAAGGGCCATTGCAGCACTGCCGCCCACTGCTCGTTGGCCTGCTCGATCTTGCGGAACGTTTTAATGGCAGCTTATGCCGCTCGTTGCATTTAGACTTTTCTCTTGTGCTGTAGAGTCTTGCGTGCACGTGCTCGTTTTTACCCCTCAACTCACCCCCAGACAAACCGACGAGCTGCTGAGATTCTAAGGTCTTTGCTTGTATTACAACGATGCTCAATCATAAGTAGCTGCACAGCTCTTCGAGAGGATATTGAGGATATTTAGTTAAAACAAATTTTTGTTTAATTCTATTCGTTACCTTTTAAAAAAATTTGAGTATTCGTTTCAGGATTATATGTTTTACTCGTCTTTTATGCAGGTTTACGAGGAATTGAAATTTTTTGTGATGTTTACTTGTTTGTATATCGATTCAGATAAAAGTTCAATATTACTATTTCTTTATTAAAATAATGTGTGCATATATATAGGCAAGTATAATACACGTTTATAATACATTTGGACATATATTAATTTTTAAGTAAGCCATAGAATTTCTTGATACTGTCGCTCATCTTCTCAGCTATCATTACAGTTGGAGCGTTAGTATTTCCTCTCATGAGCACTGGTATAATGGAGGCATCAATAACCCTTAATTTTTTAATCCCATAAACTTTCATTTCCGAATCAACCACAGCGTTAGGATCACTACTTGGTCCCATTTTGCAAGTACCTACAGGGTGATATCCTGGGCGGCTACCGTATCGCAAAACGCATTCGTAGTAATTGCGAGAGTCATAATTGAGATGAGCACAGGATGGCACAGGGTTTTCTTTGAAACCCTTTTCTATGAATACCTTGGTTCCAAAAAGTTTCTTCACCATTTTAATTCCCGCAATAGTGGTGTTAATATCACGTGGATGGATTAAATAGTTAGCATAGATTAATGGTGGACTCCAAAGAGGATCTGTCGTATTTAATCTTAACCACCCTCGACTTTTCGGAGTGAGTAAACTTACAGCTATGAGCACAGTGTTATAATATGTTACTGGATAGTGTCTTAGATATTCACCATTTTTACGGTCATACATTCTTGCACGGATACTGATCTGAATGTCAGGTACACCTCGAAGAGTTTCATATTCCGTTTGAAGGTAGGTTACCGTAGTGTAGATGCCCAAGCCAGCTATTGGACCTTCGTGCGTATTCATCCAATAGACAATGTCATTTTGTACATCTTCAAGACTTGCTAACACAGACGTCTGATTGTCCAAATCGAAGGAAAATGCCTCGACGTTGACATGGTCATGAAGGTTGGCCCCAACACCAGGTAGATCTTCTAAAACTGGTATGCCGAGTTCTTTCAGATGTTGGGATGGACCGATACCAGACAACATCAATAGTCTCGGTGTGTCTATTGAACCACTTGAAAGGATTACTTCTTTTGCGGCGAAGGCAATTTTGGTTACATTTTTATTCAGATTTATGTACTCGACTCCTTTGGCTTCCTTGGTTTCCTGGTCAATGATAACTTTTGTGACTTTAGAGTTAAGTTGAATACAAAGATTTTTCCGTCTTCCACGAATAGGTCGAATATATGCACCATTGACACTCTGGCGCATACCATGAATAGCAGTGCGTTGTAAAGCTGCAGTACCGATGGCATCGCCGTCAGTCACATAGTCGATTTCTTTGAGACCCAATTCCTTCCAAGCATTTAAAATCACCTCCGAATTTTTATCAGTTCCCAGTAATGTGTCGACGGTTAGATAGCCACCGATGCCATGGTTCTTCGGATTATTTTCAAATATCTATTTAAAAAAATCATGTTTTAATAGTCATAATCTTATGAATGAAATGGTGAATATCAAAAGTACCTTGCGATCTCGTTGATCTTCGGATTTCTTGAAGTAAGGCAAAACATCTTCAAATCCCCAGCCGGCATTACCAAGTTTGACCCAATTATCATAATCGTCTTTAAAACCTCGTGCATACCACATAGCATTTATAGTGCTACTACCGCCCAGTACTTTACCACGTGGCCAAGTGCATATATTTTCTTGGTTTTGGTGGCAAGCATATGGTTCTGGTTGAGTCTTGTATGAATAATCGATACTGCTTGAAATTAACATGGCTCCCATCGTTGGAATGTCAGCAATTTGTGGTTCCTCATCCCCAGCTTCCAGTAATAATATCTGACGAATGATACGAATTCGAATTTTTAGCTTTCAATGTTATAATGATCCAATAAATATTAAGTACCTTCCAATCAGTTATTTCACTCAGTCTATTTGCAAGAACGCACCCAGCACTACCACCTCCAACTATTATAAAGTCGTAGTTGTTAGAGCAATGGTCGTCTTCATTTAAACCAGCTGTTTTACCATCCCATCTCTTGACATCGCTAAAATTCTCATCAATCGACCTATTGAAATGCTGAGCTATAAAAGCTAAGAAGGTCAGAACGTTTGCTTGGCATGATATACTGGATGGATTTTCTGTGCAAATCTTGGTTTGATTCACTGGTTGCCAAACCATCTTACGTCTTGCTTCAGTGGCGAATGAAACAGTATTAACTTTATACAACTCTGCAAGTTATCGCGGCGTAGATGGAAATTTACGACTTAAGTCGTACGCATATAATCGTCTAATTTTCGTAGCGATAAACATGCGGAGAAGTGTTATTTTCTTTAAAAAATATATAACTTAGTTTTAAAAACTTACAATTTCGAGCACTATTGACTTACAAATGAATTGTTAACGTAGCATAATCGGCTACTAGTTTTGACGTTAGGAAGAAGCCAACAATTTCAAAAGCTTTGTTTACGCATGACATCAAGTACACATGGCATTACTCACATCTATATATTTTACACTAATCTATCGTTATTTTGTTACTTATTTTTTTTCTTCTTATATATTGTATTTTTTTCTTGTTCATTCGTTGCATATGAATATATTACGTTCATATGCAACAGAAAAATGACAATATATGACACACATTTGCAAGAAAGTGGAACAAACAATTATGTGCCATTTATATGCAAAAAAGTTGAACAAATAAAAATGAAAATACACAAAAGGAAAATACCGCATATGCACCTTAGCCATACGTAACAAAACTATCGGAACATTGACAATATAAAAGCAACGTCTCTCAACTACTTCCTCTCTTACGAAACAGAAGTCGTTTGAGTCATATCAGTAAGTTCTCTGTTTTGTTATGCATTACTACCGATTTTCATTACGAAAATTTTTTAAAATGAATTATGGTTTTATTAACAAAAAACATTTTTTATAATTATCAGAGCCAGGCAGATATGATATTCCTTAAGAGAATAAACAGCAATTTATGAAAACGAAAAGAAGATCATCATTAGCGAACGATTTAAATAATAAATTCCAAAGCCGCGATAACTTGCCGAGCTATAAAAGCTTCAACATTGTCTCGCTCGCCACTGCAGAAGCAAGATGGTTTGGCAACCGGCGAATCAAACCAAGTCTTGTACAGAAAATCCATCCAGTACATCATGCCAGGCAAACGTTCTGACCTTCTTAGCTTTTATAGTACAGTATTTCAATAGGTCGATCGACGAGAATTTTAGCGATGTCAAGAAATGGGATGATGAATCAGCAGGTTCTAACGAGGACGACCATTGCTCTAACAACTACGACTTTATAATAGTTGGAGGTGGTAGTGCCGGATGCGTTCTTGCAAATAGACTGAGTGAAATAACTGATTGGAAGGTACGTAATATTTATTGGATCATTATAACATTGAAAGCTAAAATTTCGAATTCGTATCATTCGTCAGATATTATTACTGGAAGCTGGGGATGAGGAACCACGAATTGCTGACATTCCAACGATGGGACTTATGTTAATTTCAAGCAGTATCGATTATTCATACAAGACTCAACCAGAACCATATGCTTGCCACCAAAATCAAGAAAATATATGTACTTGGCCACGTGGTAAAGTACTGGGCGGTAGTAGCACTATAAATGGCATGTGGTATGCACGAGGTTTTAAAGACGATTATGATAATTGGGTCAAACTTGGTAATGCCGGCTGGGGATTTGAAGATGTTTTGCCTTACTTCAAGAAATCCGAAGATCAACGGGATCGCAAGGTACTTTTGATATTCACCATTTCATTCATAAGAATATGACTATTAAAACATGATTTTTTTAAATAGATATTTGAAAATAATCCGAAGAACCATGGCATCGGTGGCTATCTAACCGTCGACACATTGCTGGGAACTGATAAAAATTCGGAGGTGATTTTAAATGCTTGGAAGGAATTGGGTCTCAAAGAAATCGACTATGTGACTGACGGCGTTGCCATCGGTACTGCAGCTTTACAACGCACTGCTATTCATGGTATGCGCCAGAGTGTCAATGGTGCATATATTCGACCTATTCGTGGAAGACGGAAAAATCTTTGTATTCAACTTAACTCTAAAGTCACGAAAGTAATTATTGATCAGGAAACCAAGGAAGCCAAAGGAGTCGAGTACATAAATCTGAATAAAAATGTAACCAAAATTGTCTTCGCCGCAAAAGAAGTAATCCTTTCAAGTGGTTCAATAGAGACACCGAGAGTATTAATATTGTCCGGTATCGGTCCATCTAAACATCTTAAAGAACTTGGCATACCAGTATTAAAAGATCTACCTGGTGTTGGGGCAAATCTTCACGACCACATCAACGTTCACACATTTTCCTTCGATTTAGACAATCAGACGTCTGTGTTAGCAAGTCTTGAAGATGTGCAAAATGACATTGTCTATTGGATGAATACGCACGAAGGTCCAATAGCTGGCTTGGGCATCTACACTACGGTAACCTTTCTTCAAACTAAGTATGAAACTCTTCGAGGCGTACCTGACATTCAGATCAGTATCAGTGCCAAAATGTACAACCGTGAAAATGGTGAATATCTAAGTTACTATCCATTAACATATTATAACTCTATACAAATAGCTGTGACTTTACTCAATCCAAAAAGTCGAGGATGGTTAAGATTGAATGTGACCGACCCTCTGTGGAGTCAACCATTAATCCATGCTAACTATTTAACCCATCCGCACGACATCAATACTACTATTGCGGGAATGAAAATGGTGAAAAAACTTTTTGGAACCAAGGTATTCACAGAAAAGGGTTTTAAAGAAAACCCTGTGTCAACTTGCGCCCATCTTAATTATGACACTCGCGAGTACTACGAATGCGCTTTGCGGTATGGCACCAGCACAGGATTTCACCCTGTAGGTACTTGCAAAATGGGACCAAGTACTGATCCTGACGCTGTGGTTGATTCGGAAATGAAAGTTTATGGGATTAAAAAATTAAGGGTTATTGATGCTTCCATTATGCCAGTGCTCGTGAGAGGAAATACTAACGCTCCAACTGTAATGATAGCTGAGAAAATGAGCGACAGCATCAAGAAACTCTATGGCTCTTATTGAATTATTGTTACTTAAAAATTGATCAAAAGATTTGTAAATGTATAGAGCAAACGTGTAACCAAAGTTTGCTTATAAATATGGTTTAAAATGCTGTGCTATATTAGATTAAAAAATATATTATATACAATAGTAATCTCGCATTCGCGTTCTCGTAATCTTCTGTTTGAATCCCACACAATTCTGTTCCCCCTTTCTTTGTACGCAATCAATCAATACGCAATTGAATATCTTATAAATATCTTAAGAAAATTACATAGAACTTAGTGGAAAAAAAGAAAAAGGTTAGTCGCATAAATTATGCATCTCCGCGAAAGGTTTATCGTTTCGCATCGCAGCCTCGTCTCCCCATCCTTTCTGCAAGTTACCACAGCAGTAGCAGCACTTCATAATCCATAAATCCAGAAGAAGAGCCGGGCGCGTTTTCTCAATTTCGCCGCAGTACAGAACACAGCTCCTGCTGCTGCTACCCTTCCCGCCTTCCCCATCCTTTGTTCGCGTCCATTTCGCGCCTTTGTCTCGGCAGCTCGACTTACTTATCGCGCCGCTGAAACCGAAACAAGCGGCTCGCGCAAGCATTGTGCGCTGCCAACGCGGTTAGCGGCTCGTGTAACACAATGCGCTCTCTCCTACAGCTCCCACTCTCAGAATTTTTCTCTTCTTCCCTTTTGCTATTTCTTTCTCCTTCTCGCACTACCTCCTCCTGGCCGCGCCTCGTCTTTTTCGCTTTTAATTAAGAAAAGGCGAGTGGGGCGAGTGCCTCGAAATAATAATCGGAGAACGTGAGACGCTGCCAGGGTAAAACTGTTTTGTAGAGGGCTCTAAGTATTAAGTGCCGCGATGGAGGTGTATTTTTTTCTTTGTTGCCCGGTCGCGCGCAAGCGCCTTTTTCTTTTTCTTCGCTGCCAGAACAGCGGAGAGGGAGAGGATGATACCTTCTCGAGACGACGAGGACTGAGAAGAATGAAAATACTCGGCTTCGTCTTGGAGAAATTGCACTCATCTTCCTTCTCTCTACTCTCTTAATTTTTTCACGTGTAAATTAAATGCCATTATTCATCTGGCGAAGAACAATGAAAAGATTTTTAATTTTGTCATCGGTGACACCATTCACCGCGGACTGACAAAAGAAGATGCGCACCACCGTATACAAGGAAGGAAGTGCAAGGGGCAGGAAGAAAGACCAAAGCATAATACACTGTCGCGATCGCGCGATCTCCCTTTGAAGAATGGAGGCAGAACCAATAACCATAATTACCGCAATCCCATCAGCAGGGGAACAATATCTGTTCGAGGAGAGAAAGCGAGTGTAGCCGTAAAATCAAAGCTCACACCGAGGTTCATACACATATAGCAGCTCTCTCTCTCTTTCGTGCACACAGCATTACATTACGATGCAAAGAAGCTCGAGAGAGCGCCCCAGCCGCCGCGAGAGCTTTATACTTCCTCGTCCCCCGTGAAATATAAATCGCTGCTCATTTCTTTTCCAAGATATTGGCGCAATAAAAGTCGACGGCGCCAACTCTCACCTCTTCGGCCGATACACGCGCGCGAAAGAGCTTCCATCGGAATAAAAGCTGCTGCTACTGCTGCTGCCGCTTCTGCTGCTGCCGATGCCGTTGCTGGGGACTCGTGGTAATATCAGCGCAGAGCTTTTACGGTCGCCTACGCATTGTGTGCATGTGTACCTGGAGCACGATCCGTCGATTTTACGGCGGAGACCAATGAAACGGCCTCTTTTGCGATTCTTGCGCGCGAGCGTGAATGCAGGAGGGCTTTGATGCGATCGCTCTTGAGATGAGATTCCGCCCCTTTTTCGAGGCGCGCGCGCGTCATGAGGGATGGAATTTCCGAGAGAAAATAAAAGGAGGAAAAAAAAGGAAGGAGAAGCGAAGACTCGGATGAAAGAGGCAAGTTTTTTTTCTCCAATGGCTAAAGTAGATAATGTCGCGGATTGGCAAGACGCGCCTGTCTCGCCCACTACAATTCCACAATTGCGCTCAATTCCACAATTCCTCTCGCCGAGTGCCCAGTCCCTCGTCGCAGTAACGGCGTATCGCGGCGAGCTTTTCATGGCTCTGCCATTAAAACTGCAAGTAGTTGTTGCCGGTGCGGAGCAGGTATAAGGGGGGCCGGTCTCTTTGCGGTAGCCGGCAGGCGGACCTCGTAACGCGTTATGATTCCCGCGCCGCTAGCACTACTCCTCTTTGTTCCCATTTATGCCTACGCACACACGCGCGCGCACTCTCACACAGAGCCTTTGTCGTATAATATGCATTTGTTTTTCCCTTTGTTGTGTACGGCTGCCCCATCTCGCGAGGAGGAGTGGGGAAAGGCTACGTCGCGCTATATGCGTACAACGACGCTCTCTCGCGCGAGCTACAGCGTATAGAGGCAAGATTTTTCAAGCCGAGAAAGGCCTCCTCCGCACGCGCATTCCACAATATCGGGGGGGGGGGGGGCGCTGCAGTCTAGTCAGTCTAGCTGCCGTCGCCACTCGCCTCGTCGATCCATTCTCTCTCTTTCTCTCTCGCTCTCCATCCAACTTTCGCGCATTTCTCGGCGGAAAGTTCGCTTGTTGAGAGCAGGGGAGTCAGCTTGGTGAGGGATAGCTTCGCTCCGCCGGCGTATACCCCCCTGCCGCCGTCGTCCGCGGGAACTTTGCTGCGCGCCATTATTCAACGATTGACAGCCAACAGATCACCCGAGTGCATAGGCGCGGCTTTCGCAGGGCGACGTGGCCACTTTATTCGACTGCAGTATTCGACTGCGCTGCTGATCACAATTTCGATGCAGTCGACACTTTAGATACGCTTTCCCTCGCGGGCGTCGCTGCGGTCAAGACGAAAGAGATGGCATTGCTGGAAACGGATTTTCCCTGCGCGCTGGCTCGGGATGCGCGAAAAAAGAAACCACTCCGAGATTAATATACGGGTGCGTGCGGGCAGTAAATTCATAGTGTGACTCAAGGGGGCGAGTGACGAGTGCGATCGTTTCTGGAAAACGTAGTGCTGCGGGGATTTCGCTAAAATTCGTTTTTTTTCTTTTTTAAAGTAAAGAGAGCACTTGCGAAACCCACAGCGAAAAATTTGGAAAAGAGAATCAACAATCCCAAGAAGGCATTATAGAGCCTACTGAACAATGGAAGCCGTAGTAGCTCTTAGGAGAGAAACCCCCGTCGTCATCTCTCGACAATGGCAGTAGCATAGCGGCGCGGCATTGACCAGTGTACACGTATCTCTCGCTGTAGTCGTGTATGCGAAATCTAAAGGCGGATGTTTCGCGCACGAGTGATTCGCTGACTCAGCGAATCGCAGCCATAGCTCTTCTCTTTTTCTCTCTCTCCCTCTCGAGAGAGCCTCGACGATATAGGCTCACCCGCTCCCTAAATACACACGTATATACGTATACACAAGCTAATTTCCAAGAGCCACGCCGACCGAGAATTATAAAAACTTGGCGTCTCATTTTTCATTCTCGCGTCTCTCGGCGCCGCTAAGTTGCGCGCTAATCCTCGGCAAGGCCGTTGAAATACATTTTTGAGGCTGCGGCGTGCGGGCTACTCCACCGGCCGCACATTAGCGCGAAATCACGCATTCTGCGAACCGCAGCTTTCTTTCGGCGGACAGTCCGCACAGGCCCTAATCGTCACCATACAGCGCAACCGCGCGCGTAGTGCTACGCTTTACGAATTACGCGCGGCGGGCGTTGCTTATACGGCGCGTATGCCGCCTGCTGCTGAGTAAGGGTAGGCTTGAAACTGGGCACGCCGGCGGTTATTGATTGATCGCGGGAGAGAGGGATTGCAGCTCGCGGTCGAATAGCTCATCGAGTGCTTGCGAGGGGCTCGATGGGCTGAGGAACACCCGACGGATGATTCACTTTTATTTCGATTAGTCGGCGAATATTTTTATTTTATCTAAACGAGCTTGCACTGTAATCGCAATTTTGTTTTTTTAATACTTTCGACTAGCAGAATTCAAGTTTCAGTAGAGAAGTTTATTCTCGAGTTCGATTTCCAGAGACGATAAGCTGACGATCGCTCGGAGCCGCGAGACAGCATCGAGAACTTGACTCGATGACAATTCGTCGCTTGTTTAGCCTCTCGCACCGGCCGGGCTGTTTTCCTTCTTGGCCGCTGTGCACACTTAGTTACATTTCCGCGCGGGTAAGCGTCATTACAGAAAACAGGCGAAACTTTCGCTGGCGCTCTCAAACACATGAGCCCCGGCGAGGCACCACAATGGAGCTGCTCTCTCTCTCCCTCTCGCTCGCTCCCTCCTGCACGCGGTATCACTCGCCGCGCGCCGCAACGAACAAAGCCATTGTTCCCTCTATCGTACGCCGTACTTTCCTCCCATCACGTATATACCCATACCTACACTGAGCAGAGAGAGGGTGAGGAGCTCTCTATATACCTGCGTTTAACGTACACTTGGCACATCGTCGTCGCGGTAACGTTACCTTTCGGCTGGTCTGCACGCACAAATCGATTTCAAGCTCCGCTGCTTACAACGTATCCCCCTGCAATCGCGTATAGACGCATCCGAGAGCCGATGCGCGAACTAGAAATGCCTGTGCGCGATTGGTGAATTCAGATACTTTTCTCGTTTCGATCGTTGGACACGTGATTTCACTCGACCCCGGCAAATATACATATTTTCGTAAATAGGGATCAACTATCTCTAGAGGCGAGACGAGGTATGCTGCAGAACCAAGCATCGTATATCGCATAATTATTTACGCCAAAGTACCAATTCGAAGCTTAATCCTTAAAACAAACTACAGCCGTAAAAAGGCTATATTTGCATTTTATGCTTAGCCTATTAGTTTAAGCCGGGGAAAACCCTTTTCCCTCTTGCAGTCCCGAATTCATTACACCCTCCCACTCAGAGCTCGTGCAGTACGAGGCCTTGAATTTAGCCCACGTACCCTGTCCGCATTCCGCACTTAATCGATATACGCGCACTTTTCCGAAGAATCCAATTTCCGGCTGCTGGCACGGCTGAGTAGCAGCAGCAGCAGCAGCAGCGGCGGCGGCGGCGGCAGCAGCAGCAGCAGCTTTTGAGTTGGCCGTTGTTTGGAATTCGGTCTATGCCTAAGCCAGCCGTCGAGCGTGCGAGCGGAATAGAAAACGCGAGGCTCGACTCGTATTTTGAATTCGGTGTGACGCCACGAAATTAAATTGGATGGTCGGGAGAATGGAGGCTGAGTTGGGTTAATTCGAGCGCTTCTCACAGGCCAAGGGGAGATTGCTGCAGTTTTATGGTTGTAAGGACGAGGTTGACGTGTTCGCCAGCAAGACATTTATGTCATGGAGAGGAGGGGGGAGGGGGGGATGGCGAGCACTTTTTTCAAGTTTAGAGAAGCTGGACGTGGAATTGCTTTCGTAATCAACACGTGTCGAGGAGCTTGAAGTGTTTGGAAAAGGTCATTAAATATTTGCATTTCGTTGTTTTTTTCGATTATCAGATAGCGATCAAAAGTTTCCATTGTATTTTGAAGTTTTAAAAAATATTCCTGTATTTTTTCAATAATAAATTCCCTAGTAGAATTCAATCTATTTCTTGGCTAGTACTAGTTATAAACAGACTATTAAATCGTTTCAATGCCATTTGTTAGCCTGTAAATAGCTAAGAATGGCTAAAATTAGATTGATTTCTACCAGGGTTATAAGAATAGAATTCATTTATTACCCTAATTAATAATAACATTGTTTTCTACTACACGAAATAAAAGTGTGAAAATAAGTAAAAAACTTCAGACATGTTGAAAAATTGTAACACTAACAAATTAAATAGTGTACTACAATTCTTAAAAACTCGTGTCGATAACTGGCTACATTCTGATAAACCTCACGTTTTAAAATATAAAAAACTTCCAAAAAGCAGGAAAAGAACAGCGAGAGATAAGTCACGATTTAAATAATGGAGATCGGCATTGGCCTTTTTAAAACTGAACAGCGTTACTTAACATAATACGAGAGCACAACACAAATATTAATATAACCATCAAGATTTCATTATTACAGTAATAATTGAGTATAATAAGCGCCCTCGTATCACTTAATCTTGGAAATTATTCATTCAACAATGTCTACGTGCGTATGAATCAATTTTATTGATACATATGCACATAGACATAAAATTGATTCATACGCACGTAGACATAAATTGAATGCAACAGAACATAACATTTTTACTATCGCAATAGCAATTAATTGTAAAATAGTGTGATAAATATAATTTTTGATTATTAAAATCATACACAAAAGCTTTCGGAAACATGACTTAAGTAATTATTCAACTTCCTTTATCATGTTAAAAATTATACGTATTTTCTCAACAAGAATGACGTCTGTTAATACGTTTTTGCAGATTGCAACAACTTAACTTACCGTAAAATGAAGTTTTTCTAACAAGTTATTTATTTTGTAAATTTATGTTTATATGAATATACATGAACACGTAATTAAGAATTTTCAATAAATTTATCTGCAACTAGAGGCTGTAATTTTTGTTGCCTACCAATGAAAATGCGCAGCAAATTATTGCAGGTCTACCTTGGAATATAAATATAGCAAGAAGACTTTTCAGCAAGCAGTTTGATTGAAGCTGTGTAACAATTTTATGTATGCAGGTCTGTCAAGGAATTGTCATTATATTCAAACTTTCAAGTGTTTAAACGTAGGTAAATTATTTATTCCACGTTATTAAATATATACACATAGATACTATAAGATTATGAGACAACATGTACTTCTTCATATATATATATTTGTAATTTTAGTTCACGATAGAAAAATAATATAAGTATTCAGTAACCCTGCTCCTTTATGTACATCTGCCGCGTATTTTACCCGCAATAATCATTAAGAAACTGTAGTACCTAGTCTTCCTTCATCCACCGATTTCGTCCCAACTCACGTATTAGAGATACGATATATATATTATATAAAGTATATAATATAACAAATTAATGAAAGTAGTCAAAAAAAGCAAAAAAACCTGATTTCATCAACTTTGACCCTCTGTAACTCGAAGATATTCGATGGAAAAAATCTGAAAAAATTCTGGGATACTCACATGTCTCTTAGGAACATTTTAAAAATATTTTTGGTTAGGGTAAAAAAAAATTGACCACTCGATTTGTCAGAGAACCACCCATATATATGTAGTGTATAGCCTCTTCATTTCTCTCTAGCAATAAGCATTTATTGTTATATGCATCTTTCTGATTGTCGTCGAGCCTCTCTGGTTTTTTTCCGCTACAATAAGTTATTGTTTTATATGTTTACTATGTTCCGCGAACCTCTCCGAATTTCCCGACGATCCGCAAATC
Organism: Philotrypesis tridentata; assembly: GCA_018906965.1. Lineage (NCBI taxonomy): Eukaryota > Metazoa > Arthropoda > Insecta > Hymenoptera > Pteromalidae > Philotrypesis > Philotrypesis tridentata. The sequence continues at coordinate 5,313,956 of JACCIB010000002.1, forward strand.
TACCCCGGTCCCTTTTTTACAACACTCCGGTCCCTCAGTTACAGCGCTCCTTACCTGACCCGTCGGTCGCTCTCGCAATATTCCTAGTCCCCCTCCGTATTCCTAGTACCTACCCTCGTGTTTTTCCACGCCTTATTATAAATTTGTCTCCAATCCCGTTTACGCTTCCATTGCAATGTCTCCTCCTACACCTCCCTCCCAAACTAATGCGAATCTATGTGTTTTCGAACGACAACACCTAAGATTAGAATTTGTTTGACCGCCGCACTGAATACATCGAAAATCTTGTACTTTACTCTGACGCGCTGTGAAGTTTTTAGAATAAACGTACAATTATTCTACTTTGCTGTGTCCATTTTTTTATCTTTCACTTCAAACATTGTAAAGTTTTACAAAGCTGATAATCATACTTCCTAAAACAAATTTTAATCGTACATGTACATACACACATAAAAAGGGTACAAGTATCGCAAAGCTAGTGCCGGAATTGCTTTCTTGAATAACACTCAGTAAATCACAAAATTTAATCCTTACTCTTTATTTTCCAAAAATACTAAAAAACTTCATTTTCTAAATTCCATTTTTTTATACGAAATTATAAATTATTTGTTTATAAAATTTCTTACAAAATTAATTATTAGACCTGTTACGACAAAAAACAACTTATTGAAATTTAGCAGGTTAATCGAGATAAACAAAACTTTGATGCATTGAAATTTTTGCAATCCAGTAATTTTTAATCAATAAACCAGTAATGCAATCCAGTAATTTTTAATCAATAAACTTAACTAAATTGCTTGAGATTTTCCATTCATCATTCAGGTATTATATTTTAAGCAACTTTTCTAAATTCAGGTGCTCATCAATATATAATCATGAAGGTTCTGCTTTGTCTTCTTCTGCTATTTGTTTCTTTTGCAATCGCCAGCAATAGTAAGTATAAATTATCAAACTAACAATTGAGTTTTTAGAAGATGGATACTACATGTAGAATTAATATGTCTGTTTAGCCTTGTACTCTATCGAAGGTGACTGCAATTCAAACACATGTACAGGCTTATGTAAAACTAAAGAACCGGGTTCAAAATCTGGAGTTTGTTTTGGAAATGACAAATGTCGTTGTTTATGAAGTTGATAAGGGATTTTTAAGTTGATAAGATAATATCAAAATTTCTAGTATTTATGGCATATACATGAATAAATAAAAATATTATTGTGAAATAGAAACGATTTTTTTTTAGATATACATATACCGCTCTCATCGAATTTGATATGTTCTTTAGCGAAGTAAAACATTTTTATAGTCAAGAGTCATAAAATTAAATTATGTTTAAGAATTTCTGAATGTATAGATAAGATTGCCGGAGTATCTCATCAGCTTAGTAAGGTTCGATCTTGTGATAGCGATCAAGATGGTATATAAAGTAATATAACAAGTAGGACAATCAACACGAACACGGCAGGGGTGCAAATATTTATTCAAGTTTTTTCAGTGACATTGAGTAGACGCTCCTTTTTATAATTTAATCTTCAGCAGTTATTTTTTCTCCCTCTCGGAAGTGTTTAATTTTTATCTAATTACTCAAAAAGCTTGTTTTGATAACATTACAAATTTGTATTAATGTTATGTTTACGAAATTGTAAATACCTCCATATGCTGTCTTATGTTAGAAAGTCAATTAATATTAATAAATAGTACATTACGGTACACTGCATTTATTGTATAAATTGCTTCAGATTTTATATTCATCATTCAGTCATCACAGTTAAAGCAGTTCATTTAAGTTCAGATGCTCATTAATTCATAATCATGAAGCTACTGCTTTGTATTCCGCTGCTATTTGTTGCTCATACAATCGCCAGCAATAGTGTAAATTATAAAAGTGAAAATTGAATTTTTAAAAAAATGAATACTGTACGTTTAATTATTATTTCTATAACAGCTGATTGTCACAGAATAACGTGTACTGGATTAGTCAAAACTAAGGAACTGAATTCAAAAACTCGAATTTGTTATAGTCATCTGCAAAGGGACATATATATAAAAATACATTAAATTTAAGTAATTATGCTATATGTATGAGCACATAAAAATATTGCCATTAAACACGAACGATTTAATTCCTTAATGTATACACACTGCTTTCCTCGAATTTGATATATGAGGAAATCTACGGCCAGGTGTCAATTTTTGGGCGAAAAAGTGGAAGATTTGCAATTTTGAGGGCACACTAACCGGGCTAGGTTTTTTTTACTCGTTAGGGCATACAATACAAGAAAATTGACCGAAATACATCCGCGCCCTATGCCAATAAAAAGTTACGGGCCAAAAACTGAAAAAAAATATGCTAATTTTTTTCGCGCTTTTTCCATTCTCCTAAAAATTTAAGAGTACGCCGTATGTTAAATCAAATTTCTAATCAATTAAAATAAAGTACTTGAAAATACCTTTCATTTGGATATAAATTTGTCTAAATCGGAGGCACTGATCAAAAGTTTCGCATTTTAGAAGTGGATGAACTTGAATTTAAGATTTACGAAAATGACCGCTCTTACGTTTTTTTTTCTTAAAATCCTTATAACTTTTGATCCAAGCATCCGTTTGCAACGTTCAATACGTCAAATTAAAGGTCTGTTTTTGTACTTTTTAATTACTGGGCGGGTTTTTTCTTTTCGCTTATGATGAGCTATATATATGCTTTTCAAAATGATCGTTCTTTGAAAGCATATATATAGCACCCTACGAAGAAAAAAAATTTTTTAGACTCAATATCATAAAAGTAGAAGAAGAGAGCTTTAATTTAAGCTATTGAACTTTGAAAACGCCCGATTGGATCAAAAGTTATTAGCATTTGAAGAAAGGGAAAAATCTCCGAATTTTCGAAAATCGATTGATTTCATGGAAAAAAAGCGAAATTTGCCATTTTTTAAATCCTTGTGCCTTCCGATCCAACCGACCGATTTCAAAGTTTAATAGCTCAAATTAAAGCTCTTATCTTCTACTTTTTTACTAATTGAACTGAAGTTGAAGTTTCTCGTGGGATAGGCTATATATATGCCTCTGAAAATCAGTAAAAAACGAACAACTTTAGAAGCATATATATAGTCCATGAGATTAGAAAATTTGGATTCTGATCAACTAGATTGAAAGTTGAAGAAAAGAGCTTTAATTTGCGGTATTAAACGTTGAAAACGATTGGTTGGGTCGCAAATCATGAGGTATTAAATAAAAAAAGAAAAACCATTATTTTAACGATTTCTTCCATGTCAAGCTTGACAAAATCCAGAGAATTTTACGTTTCTTCAAATCCTTCTCAATTGCGATCCAACCAATCGTTTTCAACCTTTAATACCGCAAATTAAAGCTCTTTTCTTCAACTTTCAATCTAGATGATCAGAATCCAAATTTTCTAATCTCATGGACTATATATATGCTTCTAAAGTTGTTCGTTTTTTACTGATTTTCAGAGGCATATATATAGCCTATCCCACGAGAAACTTCAACTTCAGTTGAATTAGTAAAAAAGTAGAAGATAAGAGCTTTAATTTGAGCTATTAAACTTTGAAATCGGTCGGTTGGATCGGAAGGCACAAGGATTTAAAAAATGGCAAATTTCGTTTTTTTTCCATGAAATCAATCGATTTTCGAAAATTCGGAGATTTTTCCCTTTCTTCAAATGCTAATAACTTTTGATCCAATTAGGCGTTTTCAAAGTTCAATAGCTTAAATTAAAGCTCTCTTCTTCTACTTTTATGATATTGAGTCTAAAAATTTTTTTTCTTCGTAGTGTGCTATATATATGCTTTCAAAGAACGATCATTTTGAAAAGCATATATATAGCTCATCATAAGCGAAAAGAAAAAACCCGCCCAGTAATTAAAAAGTACAAAAACAGACCTTTAATTTGACGTATTGAACGTTGCAAACGGATGCTTGGATCAAAAGTTATAAAGATTTTAAGAAAAAAAACGTAAGAGCGGTCATTTTCGTAAATCTTAAATTCAAGTTCATCCACTTCTAAAATGCGAAACTTTTGATCAGTGCATCCGATTTAGACAAATTTATATCCAAATGAAAGGTCTTTTCAAGTACTTTATTTTAATTGATTAGAAATTTGATTTAACATACGGCGTACTCTTAAATTTTTAGGAGAATGGAAAAAGCGCGAAAAAAATTAGCGTATTTTTTTTCAGTTTTTGGCCCGTAACTTTTTATTGGCATAGGGCGCGGATGTATTCGGTCAATTTTCTTGTATTGTATGCCCTAACGAGTAAAAAAAACCTAGCCCGGTTAGTGTGCCCTCAAAATTGCAAATCTTCCACTTTTTCGCCCAAAAATTGACACCTAGCCGTAGATTTCCTCATATATGTGGTGGCAGGCACACGCGCGCATACACTCACACGTACACACACACGCACCCACACACATTACACACGCACGTACACTCGCATCGCCTCGCTGACGTCGACAGCTCCGCAATTTGCTCGCCCGAGATTTCCCCGTTGAGGCCGCCTAATCCTCTGTTTTGTTTGAGCCCGTATTTATCAGGCCCTAATAAAGAGGAGCGGCGCAGGCCCATCAACCGCTCGCGAAGTTCTCGGCAGCAGCTGCCTGGGTTTATCCCATTGGAGCAATTCGCACTAATTGCTCTGACGGGACTTCGGCCCAGGTAGGTGCGTACGCCACTCGGATGCGCCCTAGCCATCACGAGGGCGGAGCCAAAGCCTACGAGCCGAGGTCCGAGGACGAGATTCATCATTCAGTCTCGGACTCTCGACAACTACAGAAAACTCGAGCTAGCAGAGTGATACACGAATTCTCCTTAACCGAATTCTCACGACTTCTTATTCCATCCACGGGCACTCGGCAGCCTTTTGCCTCCAAATATCCTGCATTGAAGTAAAATATTTTTAGATATAAAATTAAACTGTGATTAGGAATTTGTAAATTTGGAGAAAATATTTTCGAATATCTCGTAAACTTAGTAAAGTTCGATCTTGTGATAACGATCACGAAAAATACGATCAGGTAATCATATATCGTATACGATACACGGCGGAAAATAAGGTCATATAAGTAGGACAATCTACGCTAACATTAACCGATGTTCAACACACGTTTTGAATGCACAGGCGAGCACATGTTTATACAAGTTTTTTCTCAGTGACATTGAGAAGATGCCCGTTCTCATATTTTCGTTCTCAGAAATTGTTTTTCCCCCTCCCGGAAAAATTTGAATCTTATCAAATTGCTCTAGAAACTTACAAGCGATGTAGAAAATCCTTATCAGTATTATGTTTAAAAATCTGGAATTACGTCCACATGCTCAATTATATTAAAAAGTCTATTGATAGAACACATTACGATATAAGCCATAAACTTATATAAACTGTTTCAGAGCTCCCATTCGTTCAGTATCATACTCGAAGTAGCTGCACCAAATTCAGGTACTCAACATTTTATAACCATGAAGGTTCTACTGTGCATTTTGCTGATTTTTGTTGCTCACGCAATCGCTAGTAAGTATAAGTTATCAAAGTATAAGAATTGAGTATGAATGAAAAAATGGATTCTGTAAATAATTATTATATATCTATTTAGAGGACTATCCTATACCACGTGACTGCAATGAAGTAACGTGCACTGCATTATGCCAAAAAAACGAGCCGGGTGCAAAATCAGGAGAGTGTGTTGATGGCAACAAATGTCGTTGTTTTCATAATTCAGACCTTCCTCCTCCCTCGCCTTCTCCAATTGTAGAAGTGTTAGAAAACTAAATTCTTTGTATTCATATTGTATTCATGATTAAATAAATAAAATTAAGTCAAAAGAAGTTGGATGCATTGATGATTTGAATATGAAAATTTTAAAAAAATTTGATGTGCGCGTGTGTACATATGTGTGTGTTACAAGCCGTGTATATGTGAAGTGATGGATTAAATCCTGCACTCCAGCGCTAAGCGCATGCTTGAACGAAGACGTAAAACACGTGGAGCTAAATGTTGAGATGAGAGCGAGGTTGGAAATGGAACGCAACTTTTTTTCATTTACATTTTCTTAATATTTTTCGTGGAATTTATAATAGAATTTAAATTTATTCAATTTTCTCTTGAAACGTATTACTATATAACGAGCCTAAAACGGACTAAAATTTAATTTAAAAAAATTACATGTAAACGCGAATTTTTAATATCTTTAAAACAAGAAAAAATAGCAGCTGCTTAGTAAACTATAAAAAAACATCTCTCTTCAATGATTCTTAAAATATATAAATAAATATTTACACACCTGCGCATTAAAAATGCGTATTTAACTTGTTAATGAGAATTATCATTTTTAAAATAACTGCACTCAGATATTTGAGTAAGACAAATGGTATTTTGAAAAACTTGCTTGCATTGAAAAAAAAATTACGTTAACTAGCGATTATATTATCTTCAGCGCGATGTTGAGAGATTTTGAATATTCCGTATCATTATTTTAATCCGTGTTAGCTACAAAAAAAATTTCAAGCATGCAACAAGATATCTGGGTAATGCTCGGTACATCTACATATAACTTTCTCTTGTTTCTTCTTTCTATCTCGCATTATAGTATACGCTCTAGCGGAATCGTATGTAAATAAAATAGATTGTGCGAAAATGGTTTGAAACTCCAGCAACTGGTGGGTGCTCAGAAGTGTAACGATTTCCTTGCAAGCTTCGCAAAGTATTCAAATATATATCGCTCGTTACCTTATCCACATATCATTTCTGTGCCCCCCCCCCCAAAAAAACAAAAAAAAAATCAAAAAATAAACTGTCGCCAACATCGCATAACTCTCCGCCAAAGTAAACTATAAATCTCCGTCAACATTGCTTTGCCCCCCCTCGTAAATAATCCGCCCCCTGCGCGCCCTCATTACGAGCTGCCGACCATCGGCGCCGATATATCCAAACGGCAATCGGTCCCTAAAAAATCTAAACGACGAACGAGCCGTCATCCGCTTCATTAATATTTATGAATATTTATCCGACATAACCGCGCGGGCTATCACCTATAATGTGCAATTAAACGCGGGCCGAGCCGCGAGAGAGTGAGTGAGTGAGAGAGAGCGAGCGAGCGAGCGTGTGAGCGCATAGTTGGGCAAACCCGGAATATGAAGCGCGAAGAGGGCGAGCGCCGGCTAATGCGAAGCTATGTAACAGGTTTTGTGTGCACGAGAGAACACGAGAATCGGGCAAAAGCGGCTAACGTGAATTTACGGCCGCGGCAAGGTTAGGTTGCGCGCGTGCAGTCGGCTAATGGCGCGCGCGGACCCCTAGGGAGGAGACTTTGGACTATAGCTGCGCGCGGCAAAAACCAGGCTGTTTCGGCTCTCTCTCTCTCTCTCTCTCTCTCTCTCTCTCTCTCTCTCTCTCTCTCTCTCTCTCTCTGTCCGCTGTAATTTCTGTTTTTGGCCCTGACGATTATTAACTTGGTGCGCCCATGTAAATCGTGTAAATACAAGTTTGCTCTGAGCTTGATGAATCGCAAGCTCGAATTATAGAGAGACGTCGCGCTCGGTGTATATACACGAGATGACATCGTTACACGCGCGAGCACATTAGAGATCGACGCGATAAGCCACGCGTATAGCGTACAAACTGCCCCGTACTACCTCCCCCTCCCCATCTCTCTCTCTTTTGTACATTATAGCGTACAAGGATCCATCCGCGCGTCCGGATGAATTCCGATTCGCCGCCGTCACGAGTTGCCGCGGACAATATAGGTTACAGGGCATAATCTAATGATCGCTCGAGCTTGCGAGTGTGTGCTTGCGCGCGCGCCTTATCGCGCGAGGCCCAGCGCAGTAGCGAGTGGAATCCGACAAAATTGCGGTTCACCCTTGAATACGAAATGCTCCGCCTTGTATACACACGCGCTACTGAATGCGACCGCAAAGCTCGGCCGCAATCAGCTGTATATGCAAGAGCGTGTATAACCGCTCGCTCAGCGAGTGTGTGTGTGTGTGCTTTCGCCGTTACTTTTTCTTTCTTCTCCCTTTTTTGCTCTACCTGACCAAGTGCTTTAACTCGCTCACGCAAATAAAAGGCAGTTGGCAGTGCCGCGTTCGATCGGTCGGCGACGGCGGTCCAACCTCGAAAATATACACAGCTGACTGTACGTCGCTGAGAAAAGCTCGCAAGCTCGCTCCGTCCGTAAATCCATCGATAAAAACGCGGAAGTGAATATATCTGTGCCAACGAAAAGTCAAAAATGCGGCTTAAATTAATTAAAAGCCAGAAGAGAGAGGAGAGAGAGAGAGAGAGAGAGAGAGAGAGAAGGTATAAAAAGAGGGCTGCGCTTGGCCGTAGCCTGCAATCTCGGCTATCTTCGAGTCCATTCTTCAGTCTGGGCTTCCGCTTTCCCGCAGCGGTACAACAGCAGTAGCAGCAGCAGCAGCAACAGCAGCAGTGGCGGCGTCGCTCTGTTGCAGAAAAAAAGGCGAAAGAAAGAAAGAAAGCGAGCTACGCTCGGAAGCGAAAAGAGAGCGGACGTAACATCTGATACGGGGCGTCATTGCTTGTTGAGGCGGCGGCGAGGGCGGCTGCTTAAAATATGAGATGAGAGTCGATAAAGCTGCGCGAAATACGAGCCGAAAGCACGGCAAAATGCCATAGAAACCGCTCGCTCGCTTTCATCCAGCTCTCTCGCTCTCTTACTCTCTCTCTCTCTCTCTCTCTCTCTGTATATATACATACACACACACCTACATGCAGTTTCTTTTCGCTAGACTCGGGCTTCTTTTTGCGCCGCGCTTTACTACGCTGGCAGCTCGCGAAATTTAGCTGCGCCGATAAGCGTCCCGTTCTTTGAATGAGAGGGAACCGACACGGTGTTGCGGCGCACTGTGAACTACTGCGCTCGATGTAACCGTGGGAGATTTTTAAATTTTGCAAAGGTACACTCGGGACCGTTTATTTACTTAGCGTATCTTTTTCGCGTGCTTGGATTGGAAAACGAGATCTTTCGAGTAAATTATATGCGTGAAACCGGATTATTTTCGAGCTGTCGAGAAAATTTATGCGTTAGATTCAGAGTTTAGTCTGGGACGGTATATAGTTCGATTCGAAAAATAAAAAAAAAAAAGGATAGAAGAAGGGAAAAAAGCTGAGGAAAAACGGAAACTCCGAAGGAAGTATTAACACGAATCCAAAGCGATTTTCGCGAAGAACAGGCGCCCCGCCGACAAAACCATTTATTATTCGAATAAACGTCCGCGTAATAAATTCAGCGAAGAAAAAGCGGCAGCTTCCGCTCTTGCCAGCCAGTCTTCTGCCGCCTACACCTTCCTCAGTCCAGTCGTCGTCGTCGTCGTTTCTATTCCGATGTTGAATTTCAATTGGACGTATATCACGTACAGCCGTTGAAAACTAATTAATTGGATGATATGAACGATTTTCGTAAATGAGCTGCGAATGACGACAAAGTTAAAATCATAGCGGAAATCCAATCTAGGCAGGCAGAATCGCCGAAATCACGACAGGGCCGAAAGAGAAAAAAAAATGATGACAGCATTCCCATCGTCGTAAGACAAAAATCTTAGCTTTTCCATTCAGAAGCAAAAACAGAGTAGGCGCTACGTTATACGGCACAAATCTCCCGAAAACTCTCCTCTCTCTCTCTCTCTCTCGCTAAATTCGATCAGCTCCCTCTTCCAATCGAGTATTAAATTTATAAAGCAGTTGAGCTTCCCGCGGGAACTTCGGCAACAGCAGCAGCAGCAGCAGCAGCAGCAGCAGCAGCAGTAGCGTCTCCCGTCAATCGCCCCACACGACCTCGCTCGGGAGCATCTTCCCCGTACTTGCACCGCCAATCCTCGTGAGAATGTCGTCGACTAGTTTCTCTCTCTCTCTCTCTCTCTCTCTCTCTCTCTCTCTCTCTCTCTCTCGCTTCCTCGCTCTCTCGCTCTGTTTCTCAAAGCTCCGGGACTTTTTTTCCAGGGCTCTCCTAAAGTGGAGTTGAAACTATTTTTAGATTTAGTTTTAAAACTTTGAAGCGCTCGCGCCACTCGTTATTTATCGCGTCCACTCTTGTCCTCCGCACTGTACACTCAGGTACGTATACCAGGACGACGCAACGATCCTTGACTGAAGTCGAGTTAAATTTCCAAGAGAGAGATACATTCCACAAAACCACATAGCGCAATGTATCTTGGCTCCTCCGCGAAGGCACCAGCGCAGCAATAGCGGCCGAGTGATAAAGTGCGAAAGAGAGAGAGAGAGAGAGTGCGAGCGAGAGAAAGAGAGACTGGTCTGATCACACGACTGCGCGGTGCAACAGTCTATTCATACACACGAGTCGACGAGGGTTAATAGAACCGCGACATTAAGCCGCCTCAGCTGTTATACACGTGTGCGACGCGCGCGTGCACACATATAGTACGCACACACGGTTTCCCCGCAGGACATATCGCGGCCAGGTGGCGCCTCCCGGAGCCACTGCGCTCCAATGAATTTATGCCCTCTAATAAGAAGTCGCGTAAATAACACCGGCTACGCGTTCCCGGATTTGTTTATACACAAACGCCACACTCCCGCTGCAATACACACACGGAGAGAGAGCTCCGCAGCTCGCATAGCGCTGCAGTGACTCTCTCTCCAATTAAACTCTCTCGCGCAGCAGCCCGCGATCGCGAAACAATTTTCCCGCCTCTCACCAACGGCTCTCTTTATACCTCTCTCTCTCTCTCTCGCGCGCGCGCGCGAGCGTCCGGCTGATCAATAAACCCCCGGCGAACGAAATAAAGCGACGCGTCGGCGAATCGTTATCTCTCTCTCTCTCTCTCTCTCTCGCGCGCGCGGGCCGATTGTTCGCGCGCGCTGTGCTCTCTCCCGCTCGCTCGAATCGTTATTAAATTCACTCGCGCTGCAGCGCGGCCGACAGACAGAGAGAGAGAGAGGGAAAGAGAGCGAAAGCTCGAATAAATCGCCGCTGCTCTCGGAAATCCAATTGCGCCGGCAGCAGCGCGCCCCTGGTAATTGTGCGTTACCTGCGCGCGATATCGTAACTTTAGTCGCGCGCGTGTGGATTTTAGCCGGCGTCTATACTCCGCGATACGGCGATCTGATGTGTGTGCGCGCATCGCATCGGCCCCCCGCCGCCGCTGCAGCGCTCGATCTCGGAGAAGCCGTAAAATAGCGGGAGAGAGAATTCCACTGTCACACGGCGCGTTTCGACGTACGCAGGCATTCACTGTTTTTTTTTTTTTTTGCAAATTCATACACGCGCACGCAGTTCTCGGACATACTTCGATTGTCCGCTCGATCGGGAAAATTAGGGAGAGAGCGCCCTTTGGTGTCGGGAAAAAATTGAGAATAAGCTGCTGATTCGCCGCTGTAATGAAATGAATTAGCACGAGCGCGAGGAGGAGGTACGTATAGCCGTTAACGCATAGTACGGTCTGATGTAGTTCGGGTCTCTGCGGAAAATTGACACCTGCTTACGTGTCCACTGCAACAACCTTTGGATATTTTTTCCAAATTTAAAATTTGTTAGCGCATGCGCTACTACGAAAGTACTATTAGTTTTTTTTTTTCGCGCGCTCGGCGGTTCCCGACAGCCTGCGCATATAGCGGACGTGTGCAGAGGAGAAGCGATCGTTTTCATCGAGCGATTTGCAGCTAAGCGATAAAAAGTATCGGCTGCTGCGCGCAATTTTAACGCCGAGATTTATTGGATTGGCCCAACTGAAGGGCTTTCCGGAGGTTTGTTTACGCGGAAGATCGAAATAATGGCTCGGAATGGCTGCGATAACGATACAGTCGTACCCCCTCTCTCCCTCACCTCACCTCCCCCTCCCTGCATCCGTGTGTTTGTGCGTCGGCGGCTATTTGTACGTTTTCCGCTGTGTATAAAGACGGAGTTATTGCGGGGCATCGTGGCATCTTTATCGCAGCGCCAGACGGCCGCGATACACCCGCTATATACGATATGAAAAATCTTCGCGGGCTCGCGCGCGACTCGATTATGAAATTTAATGCAGCGCCGCATCCTTCCTCGATGATCTCTCCGCGTACGGCGAGGATCGACAATTGAGCCACTAACGCGGGCGCGTCGACGGCATTCCCAGAAGCGGAAGCAGCGCGCCACTGCGTCGTCGAGGCTGCCGCATGTATAGTCGAAGCCGCGTCTCTCTGCTCTGCTCTCTCGCGACTTTACGAGCGGACGATAGCATCTTATCGCGGCCCATTTGCGGCGTGGGAGGGCCGGAGAGAGAGAGAGAGAGAGAGAGAGATGTTGGCCGAAAGAACCGCCGCAGCGCTCGCCTCGGCGGTCCGCTGAAATATACTTTTGGATATGAGAGCCGAGGCTGAAAGTTTAGTGAGAGATGCTTTTCGAGCTTTTTGAATTTTCAGGAAAAAAAAAAAGAAAAAAATTGTGGGGCCCCGTTACCCAGCTGCAGCGCAGCATCGCAAATTAAGTCAGGCGCGCGCAGCGAGTACCTAAATAACCGAGAGCTCTAATCACACCGCAGCTCTCCCGGCACCGCAATCACCGTCTTCGTAACCACCCGAAATTCTCGACTAGTCCCTCAAACTCAATCCATAAATCGCGCAACCTCTTCATAACGGATCGCCCGCCGCTCTCCCTCCATGCCTCTCTCTCTCTCTCTCTCTCGGCCGTTCGATCGGACCTTCTCTCTCTCTCTCTCTCTCTCTCTGTCTCTCACCCTCTCCTCACCCTCTTCTTCGTGTCCCTGCAGCCTCCCCGGCGTACATAATTCAGCCTTCGATCGTGGCTTTTAGCCTCGGCGCTAAAAGTCAGCGCTAGGCCGCGTTTTGGCAGACTTCCACGTCGTCGTCACCGCAAAACTCCTTCATCCGGCGCGCGCTGATTCTCTCTCTCTCTCTCTCTCTCTCTCTCTCTCTCTCTCTCTCTCTCTCTCCGCCCAGAAAACCGCCATTTCGCGCATGCATAATACATTCTAATAGTCGGCGCGCGATCATTTCGTCCTCTTGTTCCTCAGCGCGCCGAACTCATCCGGGGACTTCTCTACTATCTGTCTGCGGTTGCGCCCTTGCGGCTTATTCTTTTTGCCGCTCTTTCTCGATAGCGTCCTGAAAAAACTGCTCGGCCCCGTGCATACATATGCCGAGCTGAGAAAATTCGATTCCGCGCGAGAGGAAGAGCCGCTCTTTTGCCGCCGATCGCTGCGTTATTGTATTACCATTCGCGGCTCTCTCTCTCGCCTGATTAAAATTGAGCTCATTCTTTTTAGACGCTGGCGTAGTGCGCTTGCGAGAATACGAAAATACGGCTCGAGCACGGTATATCTGTACGGGGATATTCAGAAGGATAAATGGTGTACAAGGCATGAAACTTTATCTGCCGCGGCGCAGCAACCAAAAATCTCCCGGCCGATGCACCAAAAGGCGGGGGAAGTATAGGAGAGCGACCGTAGCCCAACAAATCGCTGAGACAGCCCGATAAAACCCAAGTGGCGTGTCCTTCCTGTCCTCGCGCGATAGAGAAAAAGACGAGAGAGCTTAGGCTTGACTCGCCTCCACTAACCTCCTAGTTATCGGGGATCATTTTCCCCCCCAAGCGTCCGAGCGCCCCATACACTCACACACACACACACACACACACACACACACACACACGTGCACATGCGGGGCGCGAGGACGAGGAATGAAGCTGCCTTGGCAATACCGCTAGGAAAGTTTTTGCATCATCGCCCAGGCTCTCGCCCGACAACTAACAATCTTCGGAAACAGATAAATCCGGGGGGGGGGGAGGGGTTGGGTGAGAGAGAGAGAGAGAGAGAGAGAGAGAGAGAGAGAGAGAGAGTGAGTCGAGCTGAAAGCCAAAAAAGAGAGCTTCTTCTTCTGAAAGTAAGAGGGTAGAAAAAAGTCGTCCCCGTCATAAAAACTCGGCTGCGTCGAATCATCCTCTCTCTGTGTACATGTGTGTGTGTGTGTGTGTGTGTGAGTGTGCGTCTGGAGCGACAGGTCCGCTTAACGTCGCATAAAATCCACGCACGCTCGCCTCGAGGAAAATAAACGTGCGAGTAGTGCGCGCGCGCGCGCGTCTCCTCGGAATGTCGCCTCTTGACCATATTATCCTCGTAACTCCGCGCTCGTAAAATATTTGTTTCAATTTCCGACGAGTGGAGAAGCTATACTGCACTAGCGGCGCACACACCAGTCGAGTTTATGAGTTGTTAAGCGCGTCTCGCTGTGTGCGTGCGTCGTCGATAAAATGGCGAAACGAGGCGTTGAAATTCCCTCGTCGGGCGCTCCGCGCCTCTCTGTAGTCTCTCTCTCTCTCTCTCTCTCTCTCTCTCTGTCTCTCTCTCGCGTAGTCGGCTGGAGAGAGAGTTTTCGTCGCCTGAATTTCGCCGGAGTTTCCCTCTCTCTGGAAATGGGTCATCGCTTTTTTCGCGCCACTTCTCGCGGCGGTGGCGGTGGCGAGAGAGAGCATCAGAGAGCCCCGGCATCGTATGTATTAAACCGACGGAATAGACATATCCGAGCTTTCTCGCCAGCAGTAGCGACTCTACATCAGAGAGAGCTTCCTTATCGGATGCAGATATGCATATATCTCGGCAGGCCTCTGTGTCATGCGCCGCCGCGGGTGAATTTAGCATATAGTCTCTCTCTCTCTCTCTCTCTCTCGCTCTCGCCCTGCCAGCCCGATCCGTCGTCGCCGGAAGAATGGATAACCGGTAATTGTAGCTTGGCAGAGATTCAATGTAGGTAAATACGCTCTGTCGTGTGCTCTCTCGCGCACACGCCACGTGTAGACACACAGCCAGTGTGTGTCCCGCAGTCGTCGCTTCTCTCGAAAACCCCCCTCACGTAGGCGGAGAGAGAGAGAAAGAGAGAGAGGCCGGTGTGTGGCGCGGAGAGTTGGTAAGGGGCCAAGAAAAGTCGATGGGCGCTGGAGCTACTCGAGAATCCGCTCCAGATGGAGTCCGCCTCTCTCTCTCGCTCCCTGATGTCTATCTCTCTGGCCTATCGTCACTTGATACCTCAGCCGAGGAGAAAAGATTCATCTTGCCAGGTGGGCTTGACGACGCCGCCAGATGGGATAACTGCTGGGATCACTTCTTTACTCGAGGACGTGGACTTTGGCGCCTGTACAGCGAGAGATCCGAAGTGCGTATTACGGGCTGGTGTCCTTTGGTGTGGAAGCTTTGGATTGTTTTGCGTCATTGGCGCTGACACGACTTGCTGCAGTTTCTAATCCGTTCTAATCTCTTGGATGTGGATTCTCAATTTAAATCGTATTCGGGGCTGTGGATTGTTTTCAGGGCAAAATATATGTACGTCTGAAACTATTCAAAGAGAAAACGCCCTGCAAATTGGAGCAGTACAGAGAAGTAACATCAAGATTGTTTCACTAAATGGAGTTTGGGAACCAAAGTCAATTATACACTAGTGTTAAATTGAAAATTCTTTAGGTCGGGAAAGCAATGAGGAACTTATCCAGATCAATGGTCCATCAATATTCATGCAGATTATGTTAGTCGATGGTGATCAGACTTGTTGTGAAAGAGCAGGACAATTATCTCTTTAATTTTGTGCTGATCAATCACTTTGGAAAAAATAGAGATGACCAAAAGTTTTTCTTGTGGAGGGCTCAGCCTTCGAAACCGTGATGATTTCATTGAAAAGCTTCTGATATAATCTCTAACAAACAAATCAGGCTTGTTAGATTATCGGAATATCGAACTAATCGCGAGAGCGCACGTAAAACCAATAAAATGCGATTCGATATCAGCAAAGCGAGCATTCTATCAGCAAAAGAACATCATATAAAAAAAAATAAAACGCTTTTCGATAATCTCTGAATATCCTACCACATCAGGCATAATCTAAGCTGCATCAAGAGGCCTTAGACATCAACCAATAAAAAAAAATTCATTAACCAAAGACCTCAGCACCGATTATTCTTTTAATTTGTTCGACATTAATCAACGCATCTGGTTTTTACGCCACAGAAGAGTGCGACAATGAAATATAGCGCAGCGGTCTGCAACCAGACTTACCAACTCATTTCGCGGTCCAGTGACGGCGAGGAATTCACGAATTGGATTCGCTGCAGTGCTTTCGACCCCCTCGTTCTCCCCCACAACCCCCTCTCTCTGTCTCTATACCTCTCGCGCTTGCCTCGCAGATAACTTGTTCGAGGCTTGACTCGAGCTTCTCCGCAGACTCTCGACGTAACGTCGACGTTCAAGGTTGGAATATGAAATTATCCAAAGACTGCGGATGAGATGCATCTTTCAAAGGATGAAAACACGGAGGGCTGAACCTTGAGGGAAATATCGAACGTGACGTTTTAATTCGGAACGAGGGTCGCAGCGGCAGAAAGAGAGAGAGAGAGAGAGAGAGAGAGAGAGAGAGAGAGACAGCGAAAGCGTGCATACAACGTATTCGTATCATGTCCGCGTCTGCGTTTTATTAGAGCACCATATCCAAGGAAAAAAATGTACGTTATGATACCCGCGGCTTCGCGTCGATTTATCGGTCGGATAAAGTTCCCCCCTAAGATTGCGAGGTGCATACAGAATCGACTGCCGCCTGATAAAAAGTGAAATATTCCTGCGTGTGTGTATGTATACGCGGAGCTTTGTCTGGGGACTGTTACCTGCGCCAAACGGAGCTGTGCGCACAGACGCACACAGGTGCCATCGGCCCATTGTGCTTCGCCGCTGCTTTAATCCATTCGGATAAATTAATTATGTTCCGCTTGAAATATACGAAAGAGCATAGCTTTTATGTGTCCTCTATTTTTTTTACAAAGCTCCTCTCGACGGACTTGTTGTCGAAAGAGCTTTCCCTCCCCGGGTAGCCATCCCGGTAAATAAAAGCCCGCGGTACAATAATACGTCTGGCCGTGTGTTTACATAAAACTCCTCTTACATCCGACGCCGATGAGCAGAGGTATTTATAGTATTTGGATTATATAGGAACTCGAGGAAAATGCGGGGAGAAAAGACGGGACGCGAGGCTCTCCCCCTCTCTCTCCCCACGATGTTTACCGATAATATCCCTCCAGCCTTCCCTCCCATTCCCCGCGCGAGCGCTCCTTCGGCGGCTATATAGCTTCTTCCCATTCTCTCTTTCAGTCGCAACTCTCCGGTCTTTACATTCGCCCTCTCTCCCGCCGACGCGAGCGCGCGCTACTGCCCCGAGTTTTCGACTCTCGGGGATTTCCGAGCCCTCGCTCTCCAGAAATTCTGGCCAACGGTCCTTTAACATAAAATTTGCTCTCGGCTTATCGCGGCCTTTAACGGTTCCGCCTGCCCGGAGTATCGAGTACCTTATACCCGCCGTCGAGCGCCGAAGTTTTCGTCGCCGAAGCGAAACGCGCTCTCCCGATAGAGTTAAACCGAGAGAGACGCGAGAGAGAGAGAGAGAGAGAGAGAGAGAGAGAACGAGAGATTTCGCTCCGGCATTCTCCTCTCGAATGCATATGAGTGAGAGAGAGAGAGAGAGAGATCCTCTTCACTCGGGCTTCTTCCGCTGCTGCTGTACGACGCTGCTCCGAGCGAGAGAGACGAAACGCTGAATTGGAAAGCTCGGGGAAAAGGAAGAGGAGAACCGCCGTCTAATTGAATCACGCGGAATTACGTTCTTATAAGAAGGAACGACTTTGCCGGGCGCGCGCAAACGAGAGATGACGCGCGCGGAGGCGGAAGAAAATAACTGGAGCCCGCCCCCCTCTTCCCACCCCCCACCCCCCGCACCGGTGCAGCTTTCCTCGGCGCGCGGCCAGAAAAGTAAGTGTCGCGCCTCAACTTTTCTCCCCCCCCCCCATCCACCCCCGCTACGCTGCCGCCGCCTCCCGCTCTCTCTCTCCTACAGACGTCTCTCTCGCCCTCTCGGCTTTATTAAATAAATACGGTGAATGTCATCTGCCGACGATTACACTATATACAGAGGGCGTCTCTCATCGCGAGAGAGCTTTTAGCGACGTGCGCGCATAAAAAGAGAGAGCGAACTACTGGCAATTGCCCCCCTGCGTAACTGCTTATGGTGTGTAGCGAGATGAAGGTGGGGGAGGACCAAAGGGGGCCGTTGAAACTTTTATTCGCCGTAATTACGAATTAATAGAGACTAATGGCTTTATCGCCGCGGACTATTAAAAGCTCGCGTACGACCGCCGCGCGCCATCGCCGCGGCGATGATAAGTGTGCTCTCCGCGCAGCTCCCTCAAGTTCTGCGGTGTCCGACGATTGCGCTAGCTCTGCTTGCCTATACATATACCAGTGTCATCCCTCTCTCTCTCATCCCCCCCCCCCTCGTCAGACCTCGAAATCGATGTTCAGCTTGTTTCAGAAAAGAAAAAATAATGTCAATCTACTTGGTCTTGTCTCGCGTTTCCCCAGTCGCTTTGCGATTATCAAAGACGGCTCTCTCTCTCTCTCGCGCGCGCGTTCGTTCGCTGCGAAAATTAGCATCCAAAGCGTGTGTGTCTTTCGCTCAGTCGGCGCGTAAAAACTTGTCCGGCGCGCTGCGACGAGAGTCGTCGTCGTCGTCGTCGTCGCGTGACTATTCATCAAAGCTCGTTTCATGAATGAAATCTCGTTCTCTCTCTCTCTCTCTCTCTCTCTCTCTCTCTCTCTCTCTCTCTCTCTCTGCATAGCGGCGACGGCGTGCCGTTAATTTTTAATAAAGAAGCACGAGCCCCGCCGCCACCGAGAAAAACGCGAGCGCATTTTAATGGCGATCTTATCAACGCACATTTCATGAATATTCATAACTCTATAAGCCGGGGATTTTCAAGCTCAAGCTCAACGGGTGGCGCGCGACGCCGGCGGTCCCTATATATCGGCTGCTACACCGCGCGCGTGCGGTAGTTGGGCTAATCGCGGCGGCGGCATCGAGTATATAGAGCTCGCGCTGCGTGTGTTACACGCGTCATCTCGTGCAGCGAGCGAGACACACACACACACACACACACTGCTGCGCAGCCGGTCCGACAGTCGGAGAGACAGACAGAAACTAATAAAGCACAGCAGAGAGAGAGAGGGGCGAGTAGCGAGCCACGGCGACGCCGGTGTCAAAGAGCAACGACGGCGCGACGGCTGTAGGCAGTACACTACTCTGCATCGACTCTGCATATTCATATACAGGCGCGCGGCAATTATACCGCTCGCTCCCGCAAAAGGAAAGCGTCAAGCGCTGCGCTGCTCTCGCGCGGGAGGGACGATAATTCGATTAACGGCCGAAGAGAGATGAGACGCGGAGCGGCGGAGTAGGAGGAGGACGAGGTCGCGCTTTGCGTATAGTCCGCGAAAGAATTTCCGCGCGTATAAATTTGGAAAGGGAATTGGAAAGTCTAGTGCCTGCTGCTGCAGTAGTATCTCTATTTCCTTCATTAACCCGGGCGCACAGCTTTCCGAGCCAGGGAGAGAGAGAGAGAGAGAGAGAGAGAGAGAGAGAGAGAGAGAGAGAGAGGCGCAACTTTTAATTGGAAGTAGTGCGAGGGTAGAGCTCCAGTACAGAGAGAGAGAGAGAGAGAGAGAGAGAGAGAGAGTCCCTTTCTCCCTCATTTCCCCGAGGACGCGCGAGAGGCTTGCGCGTCTTGGGAGAGGTCAGCAGCGCAGAGCAATATACCGCCGCACGCCCTACACTCGCACACACACACACGTGCCATTCTGAATCTTGCAAATATATATGCATAAATCGCGGGCGAAAGCGGCGAGAGAGCCGCGTAAAAGAGAGAGGGACAGAGAGAGAGAGACTTTAGCCTCGAGTGTCGTATCGCCGCGTCGTATCGATTTCCCATCAGAGGCGTAGAGCCGCTCGGCGGCGGTGGCGGCAGCGGCAGAGTCTTAATGCACTCTTATTCCGGAGAATCGGCGGAGCGATAATCGGGCAAAATAAGCAGCGAGGAAACGATAATCCCCAGGAGAGGAAGGAACGCGCCGGCCACTTTGGTCCTCCTGCGCGATCGCTTAAGGCTCTGCCTATATATAGACCGCCGCCACTGCGCTGCTGCGCTGCAGCTCTATTATGCATTTAGGATCAAAGGGGGGGGGGCAGAGAGAGCGAGAGCTACGCCTGCTACGCTAGCGCGCGCCATAATCGATATTCCTGCGCTCGGAGGAGCCGTTATAAGAGCCGCCGCCGCTGTTACTCTCGGAGGAGGAATTTTCTTATGCGCGCAGCTGGCCTTTGAGCCTACTCTCTAAAACTGAAACGGTGAAAATTTCACTGGTTTGGCCAGAGACTCTATTTTACACCTCCAAAACAGTGAAATGATTAGCTTGGCCGAAAGAGAACCAAACTTAACTTTTGATATCCAGTGAATATACACTGTAAAATAAGTGAAATTCACGGAGTGACCATTTTTGGGAGTGAATATTCACTGATCACTGAATGAATCAAGTATTTGAATAAAAACTGCTAATCCAGTGAAAATTCATTGTTTCTATTAGTGGCTTTAGGTAATGCAATATAACAAGGATAATCACCGGTTATACAGTCAAAATCCACTAAATTTAAATGAGAAAATTTTGGACTTGTAATTATTTGAAATAAAATTTGAAATCAGTATTAGAAAATCTTGAATTATTAAAATAAAATTTGAGAACTAAAAGTCAATGAATATGTCGAATTTTAGCATATATTTGAATAAAATTGAAAGTATTATAAATATATATTATATGTATTATATGTATTATATATTGGAAATTCAACGAAAAAAAAATAAATGTGTGTGTGTGCGTGCGTGCGTGCGTGTGTGTGTGTGTGTATGTGTGTGTATAAATTCTTATTTATAAATTCTTAATAATAATTCAACCGAAAAATTTTCTGAAAAATGTATATAATAATTATTAAGTTATGAATCCGTTAAAGGCCCCCAAACTCCTATCCCTCAAACCACTGTACCTTCAAACTTCTTACCTGCAAACCCCTTTACTTCTAAACCTCTATATCCTAATACCCCAATATCCTTATACCCTAATATTTCGAGACCCTTATCCCAATACCCCAATACCCCTATACCCTAAAATTTCCTGAGTCTTAAGTTTGTCCGTGTAGTATTAAAAAATAGCTGTGATGGAGCGGCCACTCCCCCCTAAAGATAATTAAGATTTTTTGGTAAGGTACGAATAAAACGTATGAACCCTAAATCCTAAACCCCCATACACAGCTATGTTTTAGTATTACATTGGCAAACTTAGTAAGGCAATTTTGGGTACAGGGTATAGGGGTATAGGGATTCGGGGGCATTGGAGTAGAGTATAATGATATTGAGGTATAGGAGTATTGGGGTATTAGGGTATACGGGTTTGGGAGTATACAGGTTTGGAAGTAAAGGGGTTGGGGGGTATAGGGGTTTGGGGGTAAGGGGTTTGGGTATAAGAATTTTGGGGTCTTTAACGGATTCATAACTTAATAGTTGTATACATAATTACCTACCTGCGTGCTCCGTATAAAAAAATTTCCTAACCAAAAAAGGGCCTGTATTTATTATTAATTAAAATAATTATTACATAACTTTAAATAATTTCAGTGTTTGGAATTTCAAGGCATAGAAGGGCCTGATCTGGCGCAACATAATTCGCCTGAATCGCAACAGCATAAGATCGTTTTCTGGATTTTTTTTATAAAACAAGGCTAGGTGAGTTCAATAAATAATTATTTAAGTACATTTTTGCACGAAATTTCATAACAATATTGTAAATGCACTTGTTAATGCTGTCACGTATTTGCGATATTCTAATCTACAAATTTTAACACGTGCTCTAGTATAATGTGTTCCTCTATTGTTCGTGACATGCGCATCTAAAATTTTCTTGGTATCTCGGTGGTTTAACCGTAAATCATCTTTTAAATCAAATAATTATTACATAAATTTAAATATGTGTGGAATTTCAAGGCGTAGACGCGCGTGCTGAGGCGTCTGCATCTGGCGCAACATAATCCACCTGCAACGCGAGCACATAAGAGTTTAGTGGAGTTTTTGTTGTAAAACGAAGTCTAGGTGCGTACAATAAATAATTATTTTATTATATTTGGCGCCCTGAAACTATTTAGCCAATTATACTATTATATTTAATTTTAATTGTAAAAATACCGTACAAGAATAAAAGTGCTTCCTTGTAACGTATCTAAAATAATAATATAAATCTTTTTGAATGTCTTTGGTCTATTGTCATGTTTGGTCTATTGTATGTTATTTAGTTAATAAAATTTATAAATTTAACAACCAGTATTTTCTATTTTATACAGTGCATATTATCTCTTTTGAAAAGTGAAATTTTCACAAAATATTTCAATTTGCAGTGAAACAATGATAATTCACTGCAAAATAGTGAATTTTCACTGTTTCAGTTTTAGAGAGTAGATGAGTTTGGCGAACGCGAAGCGATCGGTATTACGAGAACACGGGAGATGGAGCAGTCTCTTCTCGTGTGGGCTCGTCTCTCTCTCTCTCTCTCTCTCTCTCTCTCTCTCTCTCTGCTTTCGAAAAATTCGTGAAAAGCTCGCAAGCTCTCTTGCGCAGGGGGGGGGGGCGCATTCTTAATTAAGGCGTATTATATTACAGTAGTGTTCTGCATTTTTGCCATCGGCGCGAGAGCGCGAGAAAAAACGCTGTCAGCGTTGTATTGAATAGCCGAGAGAGAGAGAGAGAGAGAGAGAGAGAGAGAGAGAGAGGGAGAGAGCAGCCCTACCCTTTCGAATTACGTCGTTATAGAGTCGACAGCGAAGCCCACCCCCTCCGGCCTCCAGCTCATGTGCAATGGAAATTCTTACAAATTGCCGCGCGCGCTCGCGCGCTAATTAATTTAAAATACACGCCGCTCGCGCGTACATTACAGCTCGGGACGACGACGAGGAGGAGGAGGAGGGGGAGGAGAAGGACTCCTCGCTGGGCTAAACGGGAAAAGCGAAATCCCGTCCATCTCTCTGTTTAATTCCCCCGGGAGAGGAAGAGGGAGACACGCGGGGAGAGAGAGTCGAGGAGATGGAGGGAGGGGGGGGGGTGGAGTATATTCCGCGGAGGAAAAAAATGAATAAGCATATATAGCCAGAGCGGAGAGAGAGAGAGAGCTAGTAGCTACCTTCTCATGAATTATGAATTAAATGGAATTTCAAATATATACGGGAAAGAAGTCGAGCGGGCGCATTCTTAATTGGCCGCCGCTTGTTTTTCCTCCTCGGACTTGTTCTTTCTCCTCTTCTGCTTCTTCTTCTTCCTCTTCTACCTCCAAGAGATGCGCGCGGCTATCATAATATCTTTCGCTTCATCGCTTTTATTTTCTCTCTTTCAAAGCTGCGTGCAACCCTATATAGACACGCACGCGCATGCGCGCACCCGTATATCCAGTAAATTAATAACAACTCGCAAGGTCTCCTCGAATATTTATTTGTGCATACAGCGTAGCTGAGTTTCCAGCGCCGCGAAAATAGCTTTCCTTTCATTTTTAAAACGCGAGACGCGAGTGAATCTAGCGCATTATACGTTCGCGCTTTCCTTGTATAATCGCGTAATTCGGGACAATGCCGGCGAAAAGCATATATACGAGAGGCACATATATTTCTCGCTCTAGAAATTAATCTGGAAAAATGGAAGAACAATGGACGAGGATCAGACGAAGCTGTATTCCCGACGAAAATTTCCGCAGCCGTCTGCGACGGTATAAGCAAAGGCGTATATTTATTGTACGTTCAAGAATTTTAGCTTTAACGTTCAACAAGCGGTATAATTTAATCCCGGCAGCCATGTAAATTATTATAGACTCTATATTATATATACACGTAGAACGTACGCAAGCCACTAATTTCCGCATAATCAATTCCTCGACGAGCTAATTACAAAATCGGGCGACGATTCATAATGCATTCGATTTGCTAATAATTCCCAAGCTAATTTCTAATTATCAGATAATTATATAGGCTGCGCGGCTCCGCTGCGCGAAGCACGGTATACAAACAACCTCTATATACCGTACATACTTGCTAAATTCGGGCGCGACGAACGCGCGAAAAAAAGTTAATCGAACGCGCGCCCGCGAGAGAGAGAGAGAGAGTAAGGCATAAGCCGCAAAAAGGCTTAGAGGGGGCGGAGGGTGGGAGGACTAATGGAAATATAACGGATGCATCGTCGTCGCCGGGTAAATCCCCGAAAAGCGTGGCGGTGGGGCGACGTAAGGTGCGGAGGCCTCTCGCTGCCGCTGTAGATGGGATTTGGCTTTACTCGCGCGCGGCTTAGCGATTTAACGGCGCGTCGAGAGAGAGAGAGAGAGAGAGAGAGAGAGAGAGAGAGTGAGAGAGCGTCGTTAAGAGCGAGACGGAGGCATCGCACCCTTAATTACTCGTTGAATTTATTCATTATTTTTTCTGTATATACGCTGCGCACACGTGCGCGCAGCTACGGGTGAAAAACCAGATCAGGGGGGGGGGGGCGCAGCGGAGAGCGAGAGAAAAATCCACATTTTTCGCGCGTATTACGCGCAACAGCGGTATAATACACGCGTGTATGAACGCGAGAGAGAGAGAGAGAGAGAATTCTTCAGCCACGCGTAATCGCAGCTTTAATCGAATTTAACCCCGGCGTATACCTCGCGCATACATCTCTCCGCGTGTAGCAGCGCACTATACGCGCTCTATGCCTATATACGTGGCGCAATTTTAACTGCGTCGCTGAATAATGCAGCGACACAAATGAAGAGCAATATTAAAGCTCCACTTTACACAATGCTCGGCGCAAGTTTAGCGGCGGCCCCGCGACGGCAGCGGCGGCGCGAGGGGTGGCGAAGGGAGAGAAAGGGGAGTAGGAGGCTGACCACCGCTTAAGTACAGTTTGCGATAGTTAACTGAGCAGTTATGGATAAATTATGCATCGGCGACTCTGTCATTAGCTCGACGTTTCGCTGTAAATTTTAAAAGCCCGACAAGGCTTCTTGCTCATTAGGACGCCTGCAGTTTAACACCACCGCGGAACTTGCGCACCACCCCCCCTCCCCCCCCCCCTCGTGTTTATGCTCCTGTTTTTTCTCCGTCTCTCTTTCTCTCTCTCTCTCTCGCTCCGTCTATCCGCTCTTGCATCTGACAACTGATTCGCCGCGCAGCGCGCGAGGCTTCTCTCAGGCGAATAAAATGCCGAGATCGATTCGCGAGACGAAATGACGACAGAGTAGCTGGCGACCGTGATACGCGCCGTAAAACGAAATATGCAATAGGAGAAAGAGAGAGAGAGAGAGAGAGAGCAGCTAGAAAGAGACATAGGAAGGCGAACAAGAGGAGATAAGAAGCCGTCGCGGCTGCTGCTGCTGCTGCTTTTGCGGAGATGGAATATGAGCGAGGAATCGCGCGCAATACGCCCCGGCATTTTATGTACGGAGGGCTTAAATTTACTTTATTTTGCGGGAGAGACAGAGAGCTGCGCGCATCAAACGTCGATGATATCGACCTTTCTTTTATTATACCGCAGAACGGCTTTGCTCTCTCTCTCTCTCTCTCTCTCTCTCTCTCTCTCTCTCTCTCTCTCTCTCTGCTCGGTTTTATATGTTTTCCGAGATGAAAATGGCTGCGCGGGCGAATGCCGTTTTATGTCGACTTTGTTGTTTCATTAAAGATTTTACCGTTATCGAAATGTTGCCCGGCAATGACTCGCGCGACAGATTGTGCGCCGAGCTAAGAATTCGAAATTAAAATCGAAACGTCGAGTTTTAAGATCTCCGTCGCTCGTTTGCTTTCTGGATCCCCGAGCGCGGGTGAGCGAGCCGCTTCGCCGTAGTAAAAAGTTTTCTCAAGTCGTTTCGAAAATACGTTTAAAGGGATTGTTGTAACGCGAGAGATACGGAGATACGCGAGAGGTGCGCCGCGGTTATTTAGCTCGAGCATAACGCTTTTCGCGAGCTAAAAAGCGAGAGCGAATAAGCCAAAAATCTACTTACGCGTCAGTATCAAAGCGCATTTTATGCGCACCGCGAGATCCTAAAAATTTTATGGTACAGCGTTGTAATGTAATATACCGTGTAATGCACGATGTAAAATAATATACTAAACTTGTTTATTCGTTTTTGGTTTTATAATGATTCCGGAGAGGGCGCGGGATAACGGGATTTTTAGACGATGCAACCCCCCCCCCCCCCCCGCTATTTTGATCCGATCGATGTCAGAGTTAAAACACTCGCACGCTCATCCGTAAATGTACATTAAAAAAGAAGACAAAACGACGTGGAAAACTGTAAAGTATACGAAAACGCATTTACAAGCCATTTTCAGCGTAAATCCTCGCTATTACCGAGCTTCCAAAAGGTACGTACGGCAAGTACAAGCAAACAAAATGCAAAAATACATTTTATACTTCTCGAATACATTACAGATAAGAATAATGAATGAATAAACGAGTCGGCGGGAAAGTATATATACGTGCCGCGAGGAATTGCCCAGGTTTCTTCTTCTTCTTCTTCTTTTTTTCTCCTTTAGCCAGCATTATTCTCGGCACATCTCCTTAGCCCAGAAAAAGCGAGAGAGTATCGATTTAGCTATGAGGAGAGAAAGCGCGCGTCTTCCCAGCCCAGCGAGCGCGCAGACAACGGCATGTCCGCCCGAGACGTTGCTCCGATGAGCAGCTCGGATCCTGATAACTTTTCGCGCTGCGGCCTCGCTCTCTCTCTCTCCAGCTCTCGTCATCGAGAGATTAAAAAGAGCCGTGTACGCATGCGCGTATAGGCTGTCGTAACAGCGCCGCCGAGCAAGCTGCCGCCCCCCCCCCCCCCCGCCCGAGGAAGAGGATCTATTTTGCAGAGTCGAGAACAAGATCGGAGGTGGAAAGTTTTGCGAGTTAATGGCGCGGAGGTAATGCTGGAGCGCGGCGCGCGAGGTGTATAGGTATACACACACACATACAGCTCGAAAGTATGAGAGAGAGAGAGAAAAAGAGCGAGCCTCATTTCGCCGGGAGCCGCTTCCTCTCCTTCCTTTCTTCGCGTCGGCCTTCGCCTACACGCGTAAGAAGCCCTGGGTGACGCGGAGTCGCTTTCTTACGCTCGCTTTGCCGCGTCCGAGTAATGACACGGCCGTCGAAAGATTCTTCTTCTTTTTTTCCGTCAACTTTATACGTACACGTGTAGACGGAAAAAAGAATGGCAATTAGGCCCGTCGGGAGAGGAACCGGACGAGTCGCGGTCGCGGGCGAGAAGTCGAAAAATTGAAGGAGAGACGAGAGAGAGAGAGGGAATTGCGGCCGCGCTCGCTTTCCATTTCTCGAGTGGCATTGTTTCCTTTTCCGGGTCCTGGCGGCGCTCTCTCTCTCTCTCTTTCTCTCTCTGTGTTCCACCTCGCGCGCGCAGTAATCTTTTTCCCTCGAAACTCGACCCCCCCCCCCCCGTCAAACACAAGAGAGTCCGCGCGCGTAGCTTTTTATATTAGCGGCAGCGACTGAGAGAGCGACGACCGGTGCGCGCTTCTCGTTCTCGCGATAGTTCGGCTTCCTTCGGGAGGAAGCTTTCTGCTCTCGTACGAGAGGATGTCTATGGATGCGCGCTGGAAGGATCGGATGGCATGGGCTAGTGCTCTTTGGTTTGGAGAATCGCAAAATTTCACTCAATGCATAAAAAAATTAAAAATATTAATTAATTTTAAATATTCGTTCCTACGATATCAATTAGTATATCGTTTTTACTGTATTAATTAGTATATTATTAATTAGTAACAAAATTATTAATTCGTAAAATCAAATTATTAATTACTGCGCATATGAACGGCGAAAAGTATAGATTTTTCGTTTGAGGCCAAACGCGAATTTCCGCACAAATTTATTGCTTTCTTTGCAGGAATCGATCTTTCGTATATTTTCCAAAAAACTAAAATAAGCTTCGAAAAAAGTTTTTCACCTCCCCACTCCATCTCTCCCAATCTCTAAATCATCGCAATCAGGAAAAAAAAATACGCAGACAAGTATTCGACGAAGTGTCAACGCCTAGGTATAATGTTCTCGGGGACGTTTAAAATCCCCTCGCAGTCTCTCGCATTTTACGAGGCAATCGAGCAACTGTAACGTCGAATAGATTACGTGCCAGGGCAGTCGCAGCAGCAGCAGCCGCAGCAGCAGCAGCAGCAGCTGAGTTACCGATGGATAGTGCCGGAGGAAAGGGGAAGGAAGTAGTCGCTGTATCGTTCAACTGTACTATCTTCAAGTGAGCTACAGGTTATGCGTCGCTCCAGTCTTCATGTTTTCGGACGACGATAATACACCTCTATCCAGCAACTTTTAATTGACTCTCCGCGGGGATGAGGTCCTTTTATTCCGGGAATTGTTACGGTCGGCAGATAAGCTGACGACACTGTCGCGTATATAAAATCCCAAGGGCGAAGATAAGCCCGGTATATTGTCATTCTCTCTCTCTCTCTCTCTCTCTCTCTCTCTCTCTCTCGCTCTCGTTTTCGCTTTCGCCCGCGCGCGCGAGGCGAGGCGATAAAAAATTACGCACATTTTTGGAAAGCGTAAAAATAAGTGGGGAAATCGACGTGGATAGCGGGGCGCTTTTATCGCGCGCGAGCTACGGGGGGAGAACGATAATTGCTTGGAAATACAAGGAGCAAAAAGAAGACGATAAAGACGCGGAGAGACGAAAAAGGGATGCGAGTCAGCGTAGAGGCGGACGTAACAGCAACAGCCCGTCGTCGTAGTCGTCGGCGGACGTATCTCTATATATATACACACACGGAGTAGCAAGCGCGTAAAGGGACTGGTTATTGTTGTGGGTTTGCGGTATTAAGACGTACAGCTCGGCGAGAGAGCTCATAACGACTCGAGCAGTGGCAGAGCGAAAAGCGTAAAGCTGCCTCGACGAAGGATTTCATTACGTCTGGGCTTCATAACCGGCGTAGGCGCCGCCGCGATAAATCGGGATTGTCCTCCTTATTAAAGTTTTCCCCGGCGCGCGCGCAGCTCAGCAGCTCTGACGCTGCGCGCGCTGCCCGTCTTAGGATAACTTGATTCCTGCGCGCGCGCGCGCGTTATTGAAAAATTCCGGGAGCTCGCCTTTCTTCTTCTTCTTCCTCGTCCTCCTCGCTTTTTTTTCCCTATTTTATCCAACAGATTCCTGCAGGAGTATAGTCGAGGCCTTCGAGAGTTGAAAAATCAATGGAGAAGGGGGTGAGAGGAGAACGGATAACCTTGCAGCTCGCAGAGAAACATTAGCCTGCGCGCTGGAAGCGGCCTTTAAATCAGTATTGTAGTGTCCACTTGACTGCGGGGTTTTTCGCGTGCCGACGAAGAAAAGTGGCGCTACACCAGCTGGTGAGACACCTATGCCGCCGCTGCTATGGTAATTCGAATATCTCGTCGTCGTCGTCGCGCGCGCGCGACGATATCGAGAAGCAGCATCGGCTCACTTAGTCTCGAAAGCCAGAGAGCGCGAGCGAAGAGAGAGAGAGAGAGAGGGTGAGAGAGAAAGAGAGAAAAACAAAGAGGCCGCTGTCTGGCAGCATAGCCTGCGAGATGCTTTACGGTCTCTCGTCGGTAGCGACGGCGTCGGCGAAATTTAAGAGCGCATTTAAAACTGGTTTGGCGCGATGCCCTAAACTCTCTCGAGGCTCTGCCGAGAGAGAGAGAGAGAGAGAGAGAGAGAGAGAGAGAGAGAGAGATACCGACGGGCTAGAGGTAGGCTCTATCCGCCCGACAGCCAGTTTATCGCTCCTACATTCTTCGAGAGCTTTGGATGGATTTCCCTGTATTTCTCCCCGGATCTATCGTTGCACGCAGCTCGACGAAAGCCTTGCTTATAGTACTTCGTCATTCTCGAATCAAGTCTCTCTCTCTCGTCTCTCTGTCTCTCTCTCTCTCTCTCTCTCTCTCTCTCTCTCTCTCTCTCTCTCTCTCTCGGTGTGTGGGAAGTTTTAAAAAATTTTCGAAAGGAGAGAAAAAAAAATAGAAACGACGACGAGACGACGACGCAGCCAGCAGCCGGGCCGGGGAAAAGTTTGCGCTATCTCTCCTACTCCTTGTGCCGCGCGCCGCTTCGCCCCGTCCCCCACCATCGCGTGTGTGCCGCATAGAGATTGGCCGTTGCCGCGCGCGTTATTAAAAATGGCCTCCGAGGCAATCTCCGCAGACGATACGCCGCGAATGATAATCACCTCGGCGCGCAGAGTCAATTTCGGGCTCTACACACTAAACAGGATCCTCTCTCTCTCTCTCTCTCTCTCTCTCTCTCGCGCGCGCGCACTCTCTGCTCTCGATCGGATTTATCCGAGGAAAAGAAAATTTCGCGAGAGCGCGCGTGCAGATAGCTAATTCCGTGGGTGTACACGCGTATACGCGACTATGCATGTATTTATTTGTGTCTATAGGTGTATAGGCGAAGGGGTTATCCCCCGCTGGCGCTGATTGGGCGGGAGGAGAGCAATCAATGCAGCATTCAGCCTGCCTAAAACTTTCGGAAATTAACCATTCAGCAGCCCGAGAGAAACGGTTATATTCGTACGCGCTCTCCCCATCGCCCGGACTCCCTCTCCCTCGCTCTCTACCATATAACTCTCTCTCTCTCTCTCTCTCCTCTCTCTTCTCCTCTCTCGCAGATAAGACAGTTTAATTTTCAATTACCGACCGGCAATAGTCACTCGACGCGACGTCGATTCTCTCTAGCGCTCTCTCTCTCTCTCTCTCTCTCTCACTCTCACTCTATATTTCCCTCCAGAAGTGCACCGGTGGAAGGAGGAGGAGGAGAAGGAGCAGCCGCTGGCGATTAATCGATTCTTTTTAGTCCAGGGGATGCGCACGGATGGAGAGGCGCGCGGGGAGCTTTCGGTAGTTAAGTTTTGATTGGACGAGCTCCGTCGAGGTTCTAATCGATCCTCGACAACGAGGCGGGGGGGAGGAAAGAGAGGGAGGGGGCACGAGCATTCCAATGATTTTCGCCCAATGATGCCGACCAAGCTTTTTCCACCGTCAATTTGGAAGATTCATCTTGTCGATCCTGACGCGTAAAACAACCGCGTAGTGTGCACATACACACACTCTCTCTCTCTCTCTCTCTCTCCCTCTCTCGCTCGCTCGACGTGTCATTGATGAACACGAGTATTTCTCGCTCTACTCTACAATGCGCGGATTTACACGAGAGATGTTTACCCAGAGACTTGCTGATTCTCCTCGCTCGAGTGCGTGCACTGTTTGCGGGGATGCTGCTGTTTAAACTTTGACTGAATGAATGGTAGAGATAAATATGCTATACGATGCACTCACCTGAAACACAAAAGTGACAATAATTAGTATTTTTTTTGGGTATTAAAAAGTTTTTGCATCTTATAAGTATGCATCCCCATTAAATCCGTTAAGTAGACACTTTAAAATGCGAAACAAACAAAATTTATAAAAATACGAAGTATAATTGTGAAATAAACAATTGGCGAATGGGCCTATCTCGCTCGTGTTCGAAAATTATTTTTGTCTATGTATACATTTGAATTCTGAATTGCGAACTTGTAATCCAGAGTTCCTGGAGCAATCCCAACCGTTTCACAATCGCAACAGCTCATACGTAGCTCTTGTACGTTACCTGACTTGTTGCTCCAAATCTGGAGCAGCAGTAACAATGAACCATCAAATAACTCGCCGTTAAACGACTTCAGCACACTTCGATTCTGCAAGTCGAATAAGCGTCAATGAAAACCTAATTTCACTCGCTCGACGGACAAGCGTAGGACCGAAAAAAAAAACAAAAAATGCATAAGCTAAACAACAAAACTCCCTACGATTATGCAACTAGCCTGCCAAGCCTCTCTTTCTTTTTCTCTATGGCTCTCTCCGATTTGGACGTAGCCGCAGAGGGAAAGAGGTATAACCGGGGAGGGGGGGGGGGGATAGCACAGGGCGCGAATAATAAACAGCGGTCGGTGTTCCCTCCTCTCGCGGTGTAGCAGCAGCTTTACGCCGGAAAGCCGCTGAAGATTTGCGTGATGGCGAAAAGCCCGCGATTCATTATCCATTGCGAGCACTCGCCGTATCGGGGCCTCCTGTGTGGCGATTGCACAGAGGCTTAGCGTCTTCGCGCGCTCGAGAGCCATGTATATACTGCATATAACGCTGAGATATAACGCGGAGATGTGCGGACCTAGATGGCCACCCCATCGCGCGACCTTTTCGCCACTCTCGTCTGCCCTGCGTGTATACATAGGCATATATATTTACCCCCGGCAACACCCCCAGCACACCGGCTGGCGACAACAACAATAAGCCACGTCGCTCGTAATATTCCCCGGATTACAAGCCCGCGCGCGCGCGAGAGAGAGTTTCACTTTCGCTGCTTAGCGCCCGGCTGACTGTGGCGGGATTCGAGTTTAGCGCCAGTCTGTATATGTGCTGAAGATAAGCGTCGCGATGTCGCAGCCAAGCCGGAGCGAAGTGAGGTCGATCGTCGAGGAAAAGATGTCCCCCCAACGAAATTATATAGCCGCGGCATTCCGCGGTCGTACACAGCAGTCGAGCATCGCAGCGCCGTACAGCGTGTAGCAGCATCTCGGGGAGAAGCGACTTATCAAAGGCCCGCCAACTATTGTGCTCGACTCAGCTCGGAGACTGCAGCCGTCTTACAACGTTGTTCCTCATACCGCAAATTCGGCGGAGCGGCAAGTCTCTCTATCTCTCTCTCTCTCTCGCTGGCGTAGGGAGAAACTTGCATTGCCGAGGCGCAAGAATGCGAGAGATTGATTAGTAGCGAGCTATGCGTTTATATACAGCGAGACGGCGAGTAACCTACTTCGCTTGGGTGTACACAGAGCTCGCGCATGCTTGTCTTGTCGCGAAAATTGAGCTTTCGATAATAATGGCGTTGGCACAGTTTTCATTTCTATGCATATAGTTATCTTTTTGCGTCCGATCGAAGGACACACTTTCTGATAGTCATTTTTGGAAGTTTATATTAAAAAAAAGTTAGTGTATATTTGGAATCGTGATGATTGCACGTGAAAGAATACAGATTTATCGCAGGCAGTCAATCAAATCTATAAGAGGAACCATAGCACGATTGTCTCTCTTCTGGACTTCCTGAAATAATGACACGCTATATATAATTCAAAATGAACGAAAGCTCCTGCAGAGCTTTTCGGCAAAGAGACAGACGCAGACCGAGATTTCCATTAAGTCCTGAAGAGGAAACCAGTCAGGACACACAAAGCTGTCGACGTTGTTTTTTAAATATATATTTCAGTGACCACCACGAAAAGAGACGAATCTGTTCTTCTATCTACATGATCAATTCTCATAGAAAAATGTATTTTTCGGGGGTCCAGAAATCGAAATTTTATTTTTAAAGCTGGAGGTTTCGGACCGATGAGACTTTCTTCTGTAAGCCAAAAGGTAATCAAAAGTGCAGAGGAACATGAGAAAAGTTACTAGTA
This sequence comes from Philotrypesis tridentata, assembly GCA_018906965.1. Taxonomy (NCBI): domain Eukaryota; kingdom Metazoa; phylum Arthropoda; class Insecta; order Hymenoptera; family Pteromalidae; genus Philotrypesis; species Philotrypesis tridentata. The sequence continues at coordinate 5,347,298 of JACCIB010000002.1, forward strand.
ACCATATTTCCGAGCCATTTTACGTTTTTTTTTACAAAAAATTAATGCGTCGAAATACTGGAATAATGACAACTACGAATGTTTTCGAGGCACAAATAAAATTTCAAATTACACCACAATGTGAAGTACAACAAAAGAGCTTTAATTTAAAAAAAATATGCCCAGATTCGATGCTCTGATGAAAAGTTATGTCCGTTTGACAAAAAAAAAGTAATTAAAATTCTGAGTGTAGCTGATTTTCTTTTTTTTCCATATACCTCCTCATCTTAAATTCTAATGTTTCACGTTTCCCATGTTCCTCTGCATTTTTGACTATCTATCAGCTAACAGAAGAAAGTCTGATCGTTCCGAAACCTCTAGCGTAAAAAGAAATTTTCGATTTGTGGACCCCCGAAAAGTGCATTTTTCCATGAAAATTGGTCATAAATACGAAAGACACAAAACCTAATCAAAAACATTCTCGAGCTTTCCCTCCCAACCTCTTGAAAATTCGCAACAGCGTTTATTAAACGGCGCAAAAAAAGCACACACGGAGAATTGAATCAACCAGAGTAGAGGAGTCGGGGCACGACGTCGAGAGATGCCTATCGTAGGAGAGAGAAAGAAAGCCTCGCAGCTCCAGTTCTGGCAACGAGTCACTCCGCAGGAGCAGCAGCAGCAGCAGCGGCGGCGGCGGCAGCAGTAGTAACTCATTCGCCAATAAATTTGTGGGCGCGGGGGCATCGATCACGCCGTTCTATTTTGCTCATTGGGGCTGTTTTTGCCGGCGGCGGCGGCGGCGGCGGCGCAGCGGCGGTATTCGATTCAATTCGAGGATGCGCCCGGCCGATATATCTCCCGAGGTGTCATGCGGCCGCGGTAATGGATGGCAGCCCTGCCCTTACCCTTGCCGAGGCCCGCTGCCAAGAATCGCGAGCCTGTTCTGCTGCTGCGCGCCGCGCCGACGAGCCCGAGCCCTCTCTGTTCGCGCACGTATACACACTTTTATTTCGATCCCAGCACGCGCGCGGCGGCAGGCGAGGACGGGATCAACCTGCCGATTCTCGCGCTGGTCGCTCGGCCGATCCGTTCGCCTTTGTATACGTATAGCGCGCGTGTGCCTCGCTCTCTCTCTCTCTCTCTCTCTCTCTCTCTCGTCTATTTGCGAACGAATTTACGAAGGTATTATACGTGGAGAAAATCGAGAGAGGAGCTCTCTCGCTCGAGATCCTAATAGCGAGAGTCGTCTCGTCGATCCCTGCTCTCGCCCCCTCTATATTTCCCCGGGATTCTCGGGGGGAGGAGGGAGGCGAAACGCCCTCTTTATTTTTTGCGACATTACGCGATAGACTCGATAAAGATCTCTGCTCTGATCGAGAGCGTTATTCGCGGAAACGGCTCGGTGCACCCCGAGGGCGTTCCTGCGGAAGTGAGCGCCGCAGCCGAAATCATCCCTCATTCCCTGTGCGCGTGTCTACTCTCTCTCTCTCTCTCTCTATCCCTGTCTCTCTCTTCCCGCAATGCAGACTGCATCTGCTTTATTTACGTTCGACTCGTTCTCTTCTGCTGCGCAGCGAGTTTTAAGCTGTTACGCCAAGTCAAACGGGTTAGAGCGGATGTTCGCGGGCTAACGCTTTCTGCAAATAAGAGAGAGAGAGAGAGAGAGAGAGAGCTCGCCGCGAGGTTTCGGGATTAATGCCACTTGAATTTCGATTCGATTCGATTACGGAGATGCTCGGCTCGAATTGTCGTCTCCATGCAATTGTGACTAATCGAAATGACAATTGTCCTAACGAAGGAACGAAAATATTGCTTTAATCAAAGTTCAAACGCGTCAGGTTGAACGAGCAATTGAGGGTGAGCGAGAGAGAGAGAGAGAAAGCACAATTCCATTGAAGTTAGTAGAACTTTAATAGCCTCGTCCCCCTAATTCTCATGGCAATTCGACTCACATCTTATTACTGCGAATTATGTACCCCAGCCTCTCTCTCTCTCTCTCTGCGAGAGAAACTATATATAACTTGGCTCTCTCTCTCTCTCTCTCTCTCTCTCTCTCTCTCTCTCTCTCTGACAACTTTGAAATTGTCATCGCCGAACAATTGAACATTCTCGCGAAAAATCCAATGCAAAATCGAACCGAGAACTCGGCAGCGCAGCAGTTACTCGATCCTGCCGTGTCGTACAATGGCAACCAGCCACGTTAATCGTTTCCTTCCTTCGCCCCCCCCTCCCTAAACCCTGGCTGTGCTCTTCTCTCTCTCTCTCTCTCTCTCTCTCTCTCTCTCTCTCTCTCGTCTCTTCTGAACGTAGTACAGCAGAGCGAGCGAGTCAGCCAACTGCCGAGTCCTTCCTAATTCCCGTCTAAAATCCAAAGACATCGTTTCCGCCTTGGTATATGCCTGCTAAATCTCAACCGTATAGCCCGACCAACAACCAACAACCAGCAACCGACATCAGCCACCAGCCAAGTTCATCAAGTGCGATTATTGCTACGTTGGCTCTGTATACCGCGAGAGCTGAGGAGCTAATGTCCTGCTCTTTATCTTTCCGTCCTGCGCGAGTGTCGGAGGGCCGAAAAATTATTGCATGATGATACGGGCCAACGATATATTAATCCTCTGATAATAAAATTTTTTAAAAGGAAGCACAAAACTGGCACAAAATTACATTCCTCGTTATCCGAGTGTACAAATAACATGTACCACAGCGTTGCAAAATAAGATATATGCCATACTAATATTATTCTTCAATTTGTTGAAGAACATGTGATCGCCCCATAAATCACTCTACTGCTGAGCTGGAGCAACCCGTTATCTCTGGACACAACTGAACGTATTATATACGTCCATGCAATTAAAAAAGCGTACGCCGCGAGCTCGGAGTCCAAAATTAGCCTTATAAATACAGGGGCGTCGAGCTAGATTCATCAAAGCAGATAAGTACGGCAAACTTTTTTCCCCGACAATCTCGGTTTTATCCAATTCATCCAAACCCACACCGCAAGCTGTTTATCTAATTACAAACTTTTCCGCCTTAATTCTCAGAAAAATTTCTTGCCTTCTCATCATAACATGCAATCAATTTACACGTTTCAAGTGGCAAACAGGCTTTGAATTTTAGTCAAAATTGTTAAACGCTCTTCGCACGATGATTCATTAGAAAATGTTTAGTAATGAAAAAATACCGACGTGTCAATTATTTTACATATCAAACGTGCAGCTTCGACAAATAAATTGAAATACTTTTTTAGTCCTAGGATTAAAACTTTAGTTTAAATCACAGGACGATGTCAAGGTTCAAATTACAAAAAATGTCTCGTTATAAATTTGCACGAATTTTCGTCCAATAACAAGCGTCACTCACAATTATTGAGCTTCATTTGTTCGATATACCCAATCGCCAAAATGCAATTCGTCTTGAAGAGTCATAAAACGCCGCGAGAACTCGCAATCGCAGATCTTCGTTGACTCATCGCCATGTGTACGCATACAAAGTCAAATGAAAAAAAAAGAGAAAAAAAATAAATTAATCGCGCACACATCCAGCGAAGCGTATTAGCCGATCGAGGCCGATTGTACATTCTCTCTTCCGGATGGACCGGTGACGTTTTTAATTGACGGATACGCGCGATAGTGCGTGATGTATGACGCTCGAGATACACACAGGCTGCGCGCCGACTCCTCGACGTCGCTTTTTCCAAAAATAAATGCAAGGCAGTTTTTCTTTATTAAAATTGACGGGACGCGCGCGATATACGCCGAAGAGAGGGAGAGGAGAGAGAGAGAGACAGAGAGCCGAACGATAATTCGGAAAGCGAGCTTTGAGCAGGGTTATTCACACGCAGAAACTTCTCTCGCCCTCTTTCGCAATGCTGCTGATTTGATAAATGAATAAAGGATTTGCGTAGAAAGAAACAGCGAAATTGAAAAAGTTGCGATAACTCGCGCGCAGAGGGGCGAAGAGGGGGGAAGCGCTATTCTTTTCCGAGTGCAACAAAGGGAGAAGAGCCTTTCATTCATATTTTTTCAAACAGATTTAACTTATAGATTTTATTCATATAGCTGCAGCAGCGCGATAAATGAGCGCGCGAGTGAATAACGGACGCGTGGCGAGGCGCCGCATAAAAAAAATGGAAAACGGACGTAACGAGCGCAGCTTCGACATTTTCCGCGCAGATTGGATCGTCCGATCGTATCGTGTATTAGCGGCTCAATCGAGCCGAGAGCTTTTTATTTAGCCGCTCGCTCATCTCTTTCCCCGCGTATATAGCGCGGAGCGCGTCGTCCCGCGATAAAAATGATTTTTCAGCAAGACTTTGCGCTCGCAGGTGCGTACATAGGAAAAAAGTATACTTGACAGGGATGCTTTTCAAGGCCATTTGGCTCGAGCTTCGAGAGAGGCCGGACTCGGCATAATTACGTAATGGCCGAAAGCGCGAGAGCAGACGAGAGCTCCGCACGTAATTCCGAGGACAGGCCGCCGCGCGAATACAGCCATTATGGAGATTTTATCGAGGCCGCGCGCGCGTGCGCTTGCCAAACTCTCGAGCCGTCGTTTCTCACTGCTGTCGTGTACGCTTGTCTGAGGTAGTCGAGCTTGCAGCCGCGCGCGCGGCGGCCCCCGTTCCCTCGGACTAAGCCCAACCCCCTCCCCCCATATCGCGGGAACGAAGATTGATGATTGCCGATTGATAATTGATGATTGATCGCACCCGCGATCGATATTACAATTGACATTATCGACTCGGATGCGTAAAAATTGAAAATCATACGTAATATCCATCGCGTGTAATTGGGCGCACATTTCAATTATGTTCTCTCTCGCATTCGCGGACTGCATATTATAGGAGCGGCCGCGCATCTCCTATGATCATCGTCGTCACGCGATTAGTATATTTGTTTTGGTGCGCGCGGCGGCGGCGGCGGCGGCGGCGGCAGAGGGCTGCGCAGAGTCGCGAGCGCCCTCGTCGGGGAGGCGGGGGTGCGGAGAAGGATTTTAATCGTAATGAAAGCCTCTCTTAGTGAAATTAAACCGAATAATGCTCTTGGCACGCGGCGCTGACTCCTGCTCCCAATGCCTCTCGCTCTGCACGAGCTGAGAGAGAGAGAGAGAGAGAGAAAGAGGGACTGTGTTTTATTCGTTTAGAGCTAGTCAGCAGCGCGAAAAGCGAGACTTTCTTTGGCGCGAGATGACGCAAGAAGATCGGCGCGAGTACACCCCGATTAAAGAGATTTCAATTCCGCTGACCCCGCGAGTCTGACCTCATCTTGAGCTCTAGTTAACATTTTTTCCCGACGGTTCAGTTTATGTACTGGAAAATCCAATTGGCTGTTGTCGTACGTTTCCGGAGATTTTTGCTCCATTCAGTGCAGGCGCGGGTCAGACATTTTTCACGTGTAAAATTCTGCAAAGATAAAACGCGCTTACGAGTCTTTGAAATAAATATCAAATTTTCCGATAAATTCTGTGAACAAATCTGCCTTGCAAAAGTCGCTGCAGGACTGGGTATCTCCGTGTGCATAAATAAAAAATTGCCCTCAATAAGGCCAGAAGTCAGAAGAAATCGGCATGATTCCTCCATCCCCTTAATGACCTTCGGCATATATATCTCGCATACATCTCGTACTTACGTTTGCGAAAAAAGAGCGAACATAAGCAGCGATCATACGAATTGCGAGCTCTACAAATTGCTCTAGCTCGGCAATATAGACCAGGAGAGAGGAGGAGAGAGAGGAGAGAGAGAGAGAGAGAGAGAGAGAAAATGATAGGCATCCATAAGTAAAGCAGCGCGATCCTCCAGGTCGGCCCCCTTCTGATACGGCCCGCAGTATACGTTATCGGCGCGGCAACGAGTAATAACACGCTATTGCGAGATTAGTAAATCTATATATGCAGCGGCAGAAAGATCAATGACCCCGATAAGCGCGCACGCGCGCGAGGCTCTCTCTCTCTCCTCTCTCTCCACACCGTGTATACCACCACGGACGTAGTCGACATTGTTTATCTACGGGCATACGGTATAATATAAAAAGTTAATCTCGGATCTACGGCGATACCTCCCGAAAGGAACATAGAACTCGCGCTTTTCTCCCTCGCTCTCTCTCTCTCTCTCTCTCTCTCTCTCTCTCTCTCTCTCTTTGCTCCATTGACCCCCTTCCAGTCGCAGATTACATCAAGCGCTATCGAAATTTCCCTTCCGAGGAAAAGAATAATAAGCGAGTGCTCGCTACAGAAAATTCACTTTGGCGCGTTAACAAGCGGGACGAGCAATAACACAGAGCGGCCGGCCCCGTAATATCGCTGCTAGCGTGTAATGAAACGTGTTTACGGAAGAGAGAGAGAGAGAGAGAGAGAGAGAGAGAGAATCGTGCAGCACGCAAGTAACCTCCTGATTGCACCTATTGCAGCGCGGCTTTTCCCACTTGCAGATGTAATTGGAGGATAAAGTTGAATGATACGCGTCGATCGCCACCCCTCCCCCCCCCCCCCGCCACCCTTGCGTGTATGATTCTCCCGCGGCTGCGGCCACAGCTGTTATTTCGAATTAGACGGAGTTTAAGTGGCCCTATACGACCCGCGATCGGCTCCTCATTTCATTGAGCTGTTTTGTACTTCCTTCGCCAAGTCACTCGCTCGCGCGGTAGCGCAGTCATCAAGACGCTATCGCTCCGACTCGCCGCACGAGCCCGATCTCGAGATAATATTCGTGTTTTATGTGGGACGCAGCGCTTTAAGGAGAGTTGGAGAATTGTTCGTTATGGGCGAGGAGTAGATCTCGGCTTTTAAAAGTCAATTTTTACGCGAGCCTTGTACACACATACCCCCCCGTCTTATTCGCCGATTTTGCGAGCTGCAACAAGTGCGTTTTTGCAAGGCTTTGTTCCGACGCAATTGCGACTTATTAGTTACTAAATATATAGTTTATATTTTATTCGATGATAAATTTTTTGTATATTTTTAACTAATCCTTTTTCTACTATAGCTTTTTTTAAATTGAATGTTTAGAATAAATAACCATCAATCTTCGTGTACATCTGCTGCACAGATACGCACGCCGAATATTGCAAAGGAAATTGTTTTACAACAGCCCAATAGCCCATATCCTAACAGCCCTCCACACCCTCCATTCCCGGCGTCTCCTCGTTTTTCATGCCTGGTCCTAAATATTTCCACCATTCCTTAACTGCAAGTCCTCAATTTCTCCACCTGCAACTCCCTCCCAAGTTCTTTCAAACTTTGCAAATATACCCCGACGACAAGTGCATCAGACCTTGTTCGACCACCACACGAGTAACTTCTCCGTCTTAGAATTTACCATTCTGTGTTTTCGATGTCTACGTGTGATAGAAATCAACTTCGAAACAACCAAACTCTTAACTGTGTTCTTTTTTCTGTGTAATAAGATTTCGTCAACAAGCGTGATAGTGAGATAACGAAAAACGAATTAATGCTTGTAATACACTGATTTTACTCGTCGAGAAAAAAAGTCAAGAATTTTTATTATTACTATTTGATTTCGGCGAGCTAAAACATATATCTTCGATTTGATTACTTTGTGAAAATTTATTGATGCAATGCAGTACTAACACTTTCATTGTTTAATTTTTTTAATTTTATGGTATACGATTTTACGATCCATACCCACGTCAACGAAAATTTACTATTCAGAGGTCCACCTCCTCCTCCCTCATTTTTATCTCTGCAAAATTTCATCCGGAATATAACGAACCTCTTATACAGATCGTACTTTGCATTTTCCAGGAATAATCGCGCTCAATTTTCCCGCTCGTGGCGCGCGTCTGTTTACCTCATCCATATTGCATAAATAAGTATAAAAATGATAATTTATAACAGTATATATTCAACTGAAATTGGGAATTGATGATCAAACATGTATGAAATATATATAAATACGCGTTTCATGCTCGTTCTCGTTTATTTACACAAGCGTGACCAGCACTATATATACACGCATAATATATGCGCTATACAAATTTGCTAGCAAACGTGTTTAATCAGCCGTAAACAAACTTTCCGATGATCAACCGCAGGCTTGGCGATTCGTAAAATCTAAATTAAGAACACGTATATTATACAATTATTTAATTAGCCTGCAAATCAATTCGAACTAAAAATCGCTACAAGCCAGAGGCACCGATATTCCTTCCATCGCGCATCAGAGAAAATCCCTCGCTTAGGGAGCAAACTTAACGGACGAGTCGTGGTAGCCTCGTATTTTTAAACTTCCGTCTCTTATGCAACCCCCTCGGCGGCAGCAGCAGCAGCAACGAAGACGTTCTCTTCTCCCCACTGGATTTGCTCCTTTTGATGTAGGGCGAGTCGGATAATCCACGGATGGCGTGCTAATGCAAGCTCTGGCGCGTTGGCGCCTCCTTCATTTTTCGTTTCAGAAATTAGCCGAGAGCAACAACGAAATTTATTTCCGTACTCTCGGCTGGCAGTGTGTTGCATATTTCGCCTCAGCAGTGAGAGGGCAAAAGAGAGAGAGAGAGAGAGAGAGTCAAGTGTTCCATTGTCGGGGAGGGGGAGAGCTTTCAAACTTCATTGTTTGTTTTTGCGGATAATGCGCAGCGTGCATAAGCGCTGAAATGAATTCTTCTGACCGTCATTTATTATTTCGTTATTTAGAGACGATGCGGAGTTGTTAGCGTTTCTTGTTGTTCGCGCAAATCGTTGATGTAGAATTCATGATATCAAGTTCGTCAGAACAAACTTTGGGAAAATTCCCTTCATCATTCAATCTAACCTCGTTTTCCAAAATAGCGCTCTTAAACTAAACAGCGAGCGAGCGAGAACACGACTACGACAGCCATACAATTTCTCCTTTGTCTTCGGAAAACATTGTGCTTGACGCCTCGTTCAAACTTCAACTGCCGCTAGTGCTGCTGCAGCCTCCCCCCCCCCTCTCTCTCACTCTGTCTCTCTGTTTCTTTCTCTTGTACATTCTCTCTCTCTCTCTCTCTCTCTCTCTCTCTCTCTCTCTCTCTCTCTCTCTCTCTCTCTCTCTCTCTACCTTTCTCTCTAACCAAAACCATTACATCTCATAAATACTAAAGATGCAGTCACGTTCTATCTCTATTCTTTTAGATAATAGATTACGTTTGTGATGTATGGACAATGATTAAGCGAAATTGTTTTTTCTATATGAACGGAGTATATAACAAAAAAATTAATCTGTATTTATGTACAATTGTACATAAATCCAGATTAATTTTTGAAACTGCTGAAACCATATATGAATGTTTAACTACAGACTACTCAATGATTATTCAAGATAAGACTTCATTATCAGGGAATGCCAGAGATTCTCGTAGTTACAATTGAATCGTTGAGAACAAAAGATGGTCTGGTCAGCAGCCAACGCGACGACTGGTTGCATCAGCATTCCCACAGTTTCGTCGTGTGACCCAACGTTTCTGACCTTCCTAACGTTACTATCCCAGTATGGCAATTCATACGATTCGACGTTTACCAACACATCCGATGAACACGCAGAGTCGTATGATTTCATCATCGTTGGTGCTGGAACCGCAGGCTGTGTCGTAGCCAACCGATTAAGCGAAATCCAAGAATGGAAGGTACGACATAAAATACAATTTAAAATTACATTATGATGAAATTGTGAATTTTAGATCCTCCTACTGGAAGCCGGAGATGAGGAACCGGTGGTGACGGACGTCCCAGGTTTTAACCCACTTTTCCAAGGTTCCATTTACGACTACAACTACAGAACTCAACCGGAGAACGTAAAGGGTGCAACAGTTAAGAATAAAACGACCTATTATGGAAGAGGCAAACTCATGGGTGGTACGAGTGCCATCAACGCTATGTTTTATAATCGAGGTAGCAGACAAGACTATGACGACTGGGAGAAACTTGGAAATTCGGGCTGGAGTTACGAACATGTCCTGCCGTATTTTAAAAAATCAGAAGATATGAGAGATAAGCAAATTCTCGAAAATAACCCTCAATATCATTCCACGGGTGGTTATCTGACGATCGAAACCTATCAAAATCCAAATGATGTTGTTCCGGTGATTAACGAAGCTTGGAAAGAACTGGGTCTTAAAGAAGTTGATGGTAACACTGAAAATCAAATAGGTATATCGAGAATTCAGACGATGAGGATCGGCGGAGCTAGACAAAGCAGTAACGGAGCCTTCATCAGACCGATTCGGGGCAGACGAGAAAACTTGGTGATAAAGTAAGCTTTTCTCGACATCTCATTCATCAACAGGAAAATGCATTTTTAAATTTAATCTTTCAGAACCCTAGCCCAAGTAAAAAAGCTTATCATCGATCCAAAGTCGAAACAAGCAATTGGCGTTGAATACATGGATGAGAGACAGAAGAATGTAAAGCAAGCTTTTGCTAGTAAAGAGGTAGTAGTGTCAGCCGGGGTCATCGATTCGCCAAAGTTACTGATGCTGTCAGGAATTGGACCGGCTAGTGATCTCCAAGGGGCTGGTATTCCAGTTATCGAAGATTTGCCTGTTGGCACAAACCTGAACGATCACGTATCCATCGCACCTATCACGTTCGTCTTGAAGAATAAAACAGGAACAGCTAGTTCAGCGGTAATTATTCTAGTTCCTCCCATATAGTTGATCATGCTTTTAACGAATTTTTATTCGCACAACCAGGCAAAACAGTTCCAGAACGACTTGGCTTACTGGCTGAGTACTCACGGGGGCCCACTTGCGGATTTAGGTATAGCCGACAGCACGGCTTGCCTACAAACGTCTCAGGAGACTCGCCCAGGCGTTGCAACTGTTCAGATTAACTTTTTCGGAATACTGACTGACGATGACAATAATACCTATTCTTTGATACCTTACAACAACGCTTATGCGATGAGCATCTATAACGTTCATCCTAATAGTCGTGGATACGTGAAATTAGATCCTAAAAACCCAGTTGACGGAGATCCATTGATTTATCCAAACATTTTCGACGATCAGAGTGATGTTGAGGTACTGGTGGAAGGGGCTATGACAGCTTCCAAGATTTTCGAGACTAAAGCTTTTAAGGTACGGAAATGTTTCGACTTATTCGAATAAATGCAAAATTAAAACATTTGTATTTTCTAGAGCAATGGGTTCACCGCCTCCTGGAAATCGTCAGCTGAATGCAAGAATCTCGACGTTGGTACAAAAGATTGGTTTACATGTTTGGTTTTGAACGAAGCGGGAGCATTATCACACGCTGGTGGAACTTGCAAAATGGCTCCAAAGGACGATCCCCACGCCGTCGTCGACAACGAACTTCGAGTCTACGGTATCAAAGGTCTGAGAGTCGTGGACGCATCGATCATGCCATCAGTGACGAGGGGCAACCCCCACGCGCCGACAGTCATGATCGCCGAAAAGGCCAGCGACATGATCAAGGCTGCTAATGGCAAATGATTTTATTAAATTATATTGACAATAAAGATCCTCTCGTAGGAAGCGTTTGCTCGGCAATCGTTCCTCATCACTGAGAGTTGAAAGAAATGCTGGATGAAAACGAGAACAAATCGCTCTTCACTAAATTACATAACTTTCCTACTTTCCCAGATGAATAATAATGAGCGCTCTCTCGCGTTTGTCGGTCTTTTCTTATCGCGCTCGCAGCACTCCTCCGCCTCCCTCATGTACAGAAGATTATAACCTCCTCCCTCAGGCTCGCGTTAATCTCGAGAAATATTTTCCCAGACTACTACAGTTGGCCCCGGTTGTATTTCACGTCCCGGCATAACTGTAATCTAATAAGACGACAAAGCGCCGCGACACAGAGACGAGAAAGAAACAAAAGAATCGAGAGAAAGTCGCGCAGCGAAGATAATCGGAGAATGGCAATAATTAGAATAGAGGGTGAGAGAATCGCAGCTCTACACTTTTTTCGAGGATTTATGCGGCGGGGTCAAAGGATTTGCGAGATTTATAGGTGTATTCCCGCTGAGTGCCGATACAACAGTTAATTATATTAAGCCTCAGGAACTCACGACGCATCCGTCACGCACGCATTACATACAGAGTAGCTCATTGGACAAGGCAAGGCGAAAGAAGAAGAAGAAGAAGATGAAGCAGAAGAGAAGAGGCACAAAGAGCGCGCGCGCGAGAAAAGGCCAGAGAGCGAAAGAGAGAGAGAGGGAAGATGGTAATTTCGGCTAATGCTTGGCACCGGCTCGCCGCTTGTGTTTTCTTTTAAAGTCACGCTCCTATTATGCGCGCGCGCGAATTTATCGTGTCGCGTCGCTCTCGCTATATGATACTACGTCGAAAATTAAATTGGCTGCTCGCGATTTTTCCCTTTTCGCGCGCATGTGTGCGCGTGTGCGCGTGTGTGCGTGTTTGTGTGTCTGTAAGGAAAATACATAGTCGAGCTTTCCGGGGATAAGTGGATCGATTTCGCTGGCTATTTACGGCTACGATGTTTGCCCGAACTTTGAGAAACGTCTGATTTACGGGACTGAAAATATACACGTATACACGCAGGGAGACTAATTTTTTTTTCTCTCGCCCTCCCTCCCAAACGTATGCACGATAAATTCAGCTCGGTCTGCGAAATGTTTTAATCGAGTATTGGCTAATCCTTTCAAAGCCGTACACACGTGTATGTTGTATGTGAGAGAGTGTGTGTGTGCGTGTGTGTATGTGTGTGTGTGTGTACAGAAGACGCTTAAATCGGGTTAGAGACGGAGTGAGAGAGAGAACGGATCGATCGGACGCTTGCGAAAATAGACCTTAAATTGAGGCGAAGTTGCCGTCGAGCGTATAGATTATAACGAACGATGCAATCACGTGCATTTTGCTGTGTCAATTGAAAATTTGCGGTCGCTCGACTCTACACTTTTGTACGAAAAGGTTTTATACTTTCCAATGCGTTATATGCTTGTGTGTGTGTGCTCGTGGAGAAACTCTGTGCATAACGTACAGAGTAAAGGGGTTGCGCGATCTCTTGATATTCGCTGCGTAATATCGAGCGGATTAAGCGCCGCACATGGCTTTCGCAGCCCAGCATCACCTTACACGCGCCGCGTGGATGTTCTTCGGGCAAAATTTTATTTCGAATATGCATTTTCCCGATACACTTCAGATTGCCAGCTCTACGTATACATAGGTATCGATAACATTGCGAGCAACACGGCTTCTCTTCGAATTGGCAGACGCGATCGATAGTAATCGATACTCCATTGGGCGGTAAATTCAAATGTGTAATACACTATAAATCCCCTATATTTTCAGTATCATCAGACATGCACAGTGATTCGCAAATGAACAAGCTCACACACAGTCTAACGGCTTCGGGCTTACCCTCTCGGCCTTACAGCTGCCAAGCCGCAAAGGCCGTCGTCGTCATCTACATCCAAATTCTGCGGGAGAGATACAAGCGCGCGCGGGAGGAGAGCTATCATTAAAGCGTGTAGTTTCCGGTCCGGAAGAGCAAACATCGATCGCTCCGGGAGTCCAATGACTCCGATGTCCTCCGAGAGAAGAGTGAGAGAGGTAGAGAGTAAGAGAGAGAGAGAGAGAGAGAGAGAGAGAGAGAGAGGTAGTGCGGCGTCGACATCGATCCATCCCGCGAACGCTCAAGTGCACGCATGCGGCGCTCGGCTCTGGAATAAGGCGCCGCTTGAATTGCGCGCGGGGATCCAATGAAGCTCGAGCGAACCAGCAGCGACAGTGGCCTCTCTGAGAAATGATTGCGCCTATGTCGCGTCTGAGGATCTTAGCTGGGTTTTACGAGTTGATCGATGACGCGTGCAGCCTCTTCCAAATTGGCTTCGCACTTTTCGTTGCAATACGACATGCAGCTTCTTGGTTTGAGCTCGGGCAACTCGTTTATATTTTAAAGAACATGAAAACGAATGCAGACGTTTTTTGCAGGTGCTTTTTCTGAATTTCAAGTGAAAAATTAAAAAAAAACAATTCTTTGACTAAAGTATAACTCCGTGTACAATTAGACAATGGATCTCATTCATGACTCGGCAGAAACAGTCACTATGAATCGGCGTCTTAAACAACTAAATCTTATTACTGCGGCAAATGCGTGAAAAAAGAAATTGTCATCCTCATATGCGCCAACGATTATCTTTGCTTAATTTTATTGCGTTATAAATTTCCACTTTTCAAGGCAAGAACGACATTGAAAAATAAACATGGAAAAGGTGTTTTGTGCGAGGTTATTACTCGTTATTTACAGCGCGACACGCACAATCGAGCAGCCTCGATAACACCGGTATGCGTATAATACCGGTGTCTATGTAATCGCGAAGAAAAGAGAGTCGCAGCGCAAACGTCTTTAAGCGCGTCGCTTCCCCTTTATTTTTTGGCTTCGCGATATCGGGCTCGCGTGCCGTGGCGTTGACGGGCTCGCAGAAAGCCTCGTTCAAAAGCGAGCAAGCGAGAGAGAAAAGTCTCGAGAAAGCCGGAAATAATAATAATTCCAGAACGCGCGCGGCGCTGTTTGAAAGTTGCGGGCTGGCTGCGCGCTCGCGTGCGAGCCGATTTCAATGCTCTAGTGCGGCTGAGATTTATATTACAGCTCCGGAAGTCCCTGTTATTCCAGCGTATTCTTTCGAGTGGCAGGTGTTGCTTTGAATTAGACTTTTGTGTGCGTTCAAGGCGTAATTGAGCGACGACGCCCGCGAGAGCAGGACCTGCGCGACTGCGCGGCTCTTGTCTTTCGAATTAAACGATTCAGCCAGATACATATGCATATCTATATATCCTATTTCGGAAACGAGTCACCCGAGCAAGTCGCAAAAATTTTCTTGAAGGCACACCTATCAGACCTGATTTTTCCCGTTCCTCAGGTCATTCCTTGGGAAAGAACGAGAAATAATCGACAAAAAAAGAATTTATAGATTTTTTTACTCGAAAATATGGATTTTTATAAAAATTTCATTAGAACAAATACGTCTTAAAATTCATCAAAGAATGCTCTCAAATTTTTTCAGATTCATCTGACACAATTTTTGAGTTTACGAAAATGAAAAAAAAATCTAAATTTCGAAAACTTTCATTTAAAAATCTGAAAAAATTTCAGCGTATTCTTGAATGAATTTTAAGCCATTATTGTTGTAATGAAATATTTTCAAAAGTCCATATTTTTCGAGAAAAAAAATCTATTCTTGTTTTTCATTATTTCTCGTTTTTCGAGTAGTTTTTGCTCCGGAAAAATGTATACCCTGCGATCGGACATGTACGCGAGGTTTTTCTCTTTCAAAATCCTAAGGAACGACTTGCTCGTGTGAGTTGATTCCGAAATAGGATGAAAATGCACATATATATGGGTGATTTGTAGAAAAATGTTTCGCCGTCTTAATCGAAGAAAAAAAGGTTTCGTTTAGGGGACAACTGATAGTGGGTTTTTTAATCACTTAAGGTATAGCAAAACATAGTTTATTTGGAAACAGCTACAACTATCATTAAAATTTTTTCCATAAAATTAACATAGGGAAATTTCTGGATTGGCTTCGGAAGTGACAGGCTTCAGTTGTGACATTTTCACACTAATAGTTATGGTGTGAAGAGCCATTACAAAATAATCAAATATCCTATTAGGTACTTATTTAGTTTTATATTTACAACATTTTGACTATATTTAAGCAACGAATGCATGTACTTAACATTGCAATAACACGGGCTTCAGGAGTGATGTTTTTGTATTTACCACATCACATACATGCAAACAAAATAGTTTTAACATAGTGCAAAATTCAAACTGCATGAAAATATTCGGATTCGGGCTACAAAGCTTTAAAAATCATTGAATCCAGTAATGTCTATAGCAATCAGACTGACATACTGGCCGAAAATAGGTGGGAAATTCCAAATGCGAAAATGAAATTTTTAATATAATGGGGCTCAGACAAGGGAAAAAATTATATATATATATATATATATATATATATATATATATATAAAAGATATTTCTAAAGAAAATTGTAAATTATATCCTCATTTAACAAATTCCTATATTTTGCGAAAGCCTAGTTGCAAATCTAAAGCCCTGCAGTATTTTGATTAGCAACGTTCTGTTTGGCGACATGTTACGGAAGTGACATTTTGGCTACATTTACTGCAACCATTAATGCACACTTAATAAAGTGACTTAAATATATAACCTCACTTCTAAAGCAAATTTAAGATTTTGGTGTGATTACGAATTGGATAAAGTTTAAATACAGCAGTGTAGGAGGTGGCAACATGCCATATGCCACTTTTTTGCAAACCACCCGTGTGCGTGTGCGCGCGCGCGCGCGCGTGTGTGCATCCTTTATTCGCTCTAAGGCACGAATATACAAAATAAGTAAAATCTTATAAGTCAGATATTACGCCGATTAACAAGCATAAAATTTAAAGTTTGAGATAACGCAATTAGTGCATATAAATATACATATAAATATATCACAGTCAAGAAACTAGCATTATTCGGATTGATTTGGTCAAGGACAGAATACTTAATATTAAAAATCACAGATAAGATAATCACAATACCAACGTCTTAAATTCTTAACTAATTAAATAAATAATGAATAGATAAATGGAGCTAGAGAGAGAGCGAGAAAGAGAGAGAGAGAGAGAGAGAGTGAGAGAGAGAGCGAGAGAGATAGATAGAGTTTGAGTAATAAACTACGAGAATACGAAGAAAGATTTGCGAAGAATGAAGGACAGTGAAGAAGCAGAGCTTTGTCACGTATCGTGGAAATATACGAGAGCCGGTAAAAATTCTCGACTTGAAAATAATATTCCACGGCAGTATACGGTCGAGTGGCGAAAGACAAATTTTTCCATTTTAATCGCGTTTGACACACGACGGCAACGCGTGTACGATTTGACGACAGGCTGTCACCGAATAGACTTGTCCGTTATTTTTATTGGGCTCTTGTTGTGGTAACGTGAATTTACGAGCTCGTACGCAGCGTATGCTAATGTTTGCACAGCTATACTAATGCGTAATAGCATAGCTATTTAACTCTTATCAGTTAAATCTTTGCGGCATAATACCTTGATAATAATGTATGGATAGTGTACGGATACAAACGAACCTGTAAATGAGTAATGCTCAGATCAAATTACTTTGATTCAGCCGCGTAAGCAGCTGTATCGACGAGGAAAAAACATTCGACGAAAATCCTGTGGGTTTCATATAAGCACAGCAAAGCGCGTCTTGCGCGCGGAGCTTTTTCTTGCTCGATTCGCGCAGCATAAACCAGAAGGCCCTACTCGGACGGAAATAAAATGGCAACAAGAGCCCGGGGTGTACGAGCCAGGAAAGTGCGTGACGCAATATTCTGTCTATTTTCGCTCTTTCTCTCTCGCCTCTATTAGTCGATCCTGCACGCGGCTTGAATTAGACGAGATTTTTTCTTGAAATTTTATCGCCGCTTTTAACGGACGATTGATCGCTCGAGGGCCGGGCTATATGCCTTCTCCTCTTGCGCCGTCTTCGTCTCTCTCGTCGACGAGGCTGGAATTATACGGGAAGCAGAAAATTTTTCAAGGGAATGAGAGCTGCTGCAAATAATCACGAGAGAACTTGGAATACTGTCGTGGGAATTAGTCGGTTTCGGGACTTTTTTTGTTCTACGCTCCTTTTCCCTCTCTTTGTACCGGACCCTTCGTGCTTTTTCATAATCTGCATTAAATATTAACTGTATCGATCGCTCGTTTTATATACCCGAGAGAAAATTCAATTAAGCGGAAACTCTCGATAAAACGCTCTCTCGAATCACATTCACATCGGGCGGTGATGATGATCTAAAAAAAAATATGCGCGATCGCAGAATAGATAGCAGCCAGACGGACAGAGGCAAAATAAATGCCGTCGCGCTCGATCCGTACCGAGGAATTTAATTTATTCGAATACGCGCGGCGTATGTGTATAACGCGGCGGTGGCTGCTGCTGCTGCTGCTGCTGCCGCTGTCGGTATGCAGCAGCTCTGGCAGAAATAAATTAAATTCCTCCGGAGCGTCCACTTGTTACATTTCTTCGTTAAATTTGACGAGCGCCGATCGATCCATCGATCGCAGTCATTTCATCATTGTGCTCTCGACTGCAATCCGATTTTGCACTCGGAAATAATTGGCTTCATTCCCCCGCGATTGGGAATCAATGCGATTTTTTCCGAGCGGGAAAAGCGCGTGTAGCGATAAAAACACGAGAATCGTTCTCGCGGCTCGTCGCCATCAGAAACGACGATACGCAGACGCATCCGAGCGACGTAATATTTCAACGAGCTGCAGCGCACAGCTTGCATTATATTTATACATGTGCGTCATGTATACGTATGTACGTATGTATGTATGGATGATGAATGTGTACCTATTATATTGATTTTTCCCCGTTTCTGCCTTGAGTCTCTGTTTTTGTCAGTGACGATACATGAGTCGTATACACTCCACGACCTCACCGCCAAATTGCTCAATTTCTCAAGGTCGAGGTTTTACGGAAGCGGAAAATTGAAAAATCGCTTTACTCGGAGAAATAAAATTTTCTTTTTTATTTTGCACCTATTACTCCAAACATTTTTAGAGCGAGCTTCGTACTGTACCTATGCACTTTTTGTACTTAAATTTTACTAATTTTAATGTAACGCTTATACGGTTACGACCATTCGAATTTGAGATATGTCACTTGCACACTCACGAAAACGTTGAAATTACATCTAAAATCGCACGTTTTACTCTCGCACTGAAAAAAAAGAACTACAGCTAAAATCTGATAATTGTAGACTGATTTAAGCAGACTTATATCTACAGATCGCCGATCGCATACTCTCCCTTTAATTAAAGAACGTACACTCCGAGACGTACCTCCCGGAGCCTCTAAATTTTCCCAACTGGCGTGTGTGGGCGCGCGCGCGCGCCTCCTTTCTCTTCGTCGAATTCGTCGAATAAATTGCGCGGTCGAAATTGAAATTTGAGCCGTGCGCGCGCGCCACTTACGAAACTCCCTGTTGAACGCTTTGGTCCCTTACACGACTCTCGTGGCGAGAAAGAGAGAGAGAGAGAGGAGTAAGTTTATATAACGCGCGCGCGCGCAGATCGTTGCGGGCGAAAATGCGCGCGCGTCTCCAAGATGCAGATTCCCGCTTTTCTTCCGCGCGCGAACACCAGTGTGGAGAGTTATACACGCATTCACATGCATAGTAGATTCAAATTCGAAATCGAAATTGAAATTTGGAAAGCCGTGTCGCTCTGCGAACTATATCGTAGACGGAGACACGTAGAGCCAGACACAAGTGTAGGGGTGAGGGGGGGGGGGGATCTATAGGGGGGTGCAGGGGAGGCCGAGCCGTACAACGCAGATAGGGCCAGTGAATACGAATGGCCTCAGGTGCGCCAGAAATCATCGGTGTGCCGGCATTCATCTTTCTCGGGCCTGGATTTATTCGGCTGCATCGCGCTCGCGCGAGTATACGTATATAATAGCTACATGTACAGTCGGCAGCTAGTGCGCTATTGCGAGAGCGCCGCGCGGCTCGAGGACAGGACGCAGGGACTCGGTACACAGGCCGCTCTCCGGACATGTGTACGACAAATCCTTCGGGATTATATAGCCACCTCGCGTGTCTTCGTGTATGTGTACATATAGTTGTATATTACACACACAGACAGACGCGTACACACGCGTATATACATATATATATATATATATATATATATACACACACACACACACACACACACACACACCCACGCGCACACACACACACACACACACACACATATACCTGAACTATGCATAGACCACCGCGAGCCAATATCGGCTGATCTTCTCTGCACGTATACCCCATTAAAGCTTTCAAGCGCCTATAGTTACACACATTTCTATTTATTTTCATTTTCACATACGCTCTTTTCCACCCCGATTTCCGCTGAGCGCGCGACTGTTTCCCAAGCTTAGTTTTAGTTTTAGTGTCTATGGCATAAGTCAACAGTATACACACACACACACACATATATATCAAACCGACTGATTCGATTAGCCGATCGTTGCTCCCTCGGAGAGAGCGATCCATAATGCAGTCTCGGCGCTCACGCGAGAGCAAGAGAGAGAGAGAGAGAGAGAGAGAGAGAGAAACGATTATAAACTCTCGAGGCGCATATCGATCGCCGACACTCGAAATCCAATCATCCTTGCATACGCGATGTTACACGCGGCGAAATTAGCTTCTTCGTCTAATAGTCGCCGCAGTCGCCGTCGCCGCGGTATAAGCGCTGAATATTTATACACGTGTGTGCGCGCGCGCGGCTATATACCGATGAGCTGCCGCGCGCTTTCTATCTCGCTTTATTACGAGCAAACATCTCGGTAAATAAGCCGAGCGAGAGGGTATAGAGAGGGGAACAGAGAGAGAGAGAGAGAGAGAGAACTGCGGGCCGGACGGCTTGCTTTTTAATTAAAATAGTTGCGCGAGAGTCGTTAAAAAAGTCGTTGCGCGAGTGGCGAAGGGAACAATATTGACGGACGCGCAGAGAGTGAGTGAGAGAGAGAGAGAGAGAGAGAGAGAGAGAGAGAGAGAGGTTGCGGCGCGGTGGACGCGAGGACGAAATAGTAGAGGACGAGAGGAGGATCGAGTGCATGAAGGGAGAGGAGAGAGGCAGTTTTTAATGGTTCGTCGGCTGAATTTGGAGGATGATTAAGATTTAACGACCGGCCGGGCTTACATCGCTCGACTTTCCCGCTCCCAGCCCCCTCCACCCCCCCTGCCTCAATTCCCGGCGATACTCCGTTATATTTTTTTTGCGCGATATACTCCAGGTACACGAGAGGGAGAGACACGCTTGTAACACACTTTACACATGCAGCGACCGCCTGGCTTGTGTATAGGAGCAGAGCAACGAGAGCGAAAGACGGGGGGGGGGGGAAGAAAAAGAATAAGCGAGCAAACAAAAAGCGCAAGGAGTTTAGAGGAAAAAAGCAGCTGCGAGAGAGAGAGTGAGAGAGCGAGAGAGCTGCACTGCAAACAATCCCGGGGAGAGTGGGAGGAGAGAATAAACAAAGCCGGCGCGCGCGTCCCGCATTTTATATCCCATTGTTTTTCCTCGAGCGCGCGCGCACGTGCATGCGGCGCGGAGCACGAAGGCCCGCCGCCGAAGCCGATCGCGTGTCATCCGCGCGTTTTCGTGACGCCGCGCCGAGAGGACGACTCTCTCGCCGCTCGGGATATTAATTCCATTTGGGCGAAAAGACGAGGGGGGTTGGCCCAACGGCCTTGGGCAACTCGGAGGGAGAATTTTAATTGGATCGAGTTTGCAGCTTTCTTCCCGATTCGAGAGCATCGGCTCGCTGGGCTAATTAGATTTTCGGGGTTGCTCTCTCCTGTACGCAGTTTTTCCCGAATCGCGTATACAGGCTGTGCGGTCGCGCTCGCGCGAATTCTAAATTCCCCGCGGCGCGGGAAGGCGCGCGCCGAGATAATTCGAGCGCGGTGCGGTCGGATCGTAAAGGTTGAATCCTAGCTCGTATCCCAGTTTAGAAGCAACGGCCGAGCCGACGATAAAAAATTATTACGCACCGTGAGAAAAAAATTTCGCTTTTAATTAAAGCCCATTGAAAATCGCGGCCCCAGCCAGCCTCTGGCGCAAAGCGACGAGCGGCGAAATAAGAGGGACGGGACGAGAGCGACCAGGGGGGAGAGAAAAAAAGAAGCCGGAGCCGCCTGCACGAGCAGCAGCGAAGCTCGACTACTGCGCAGCTCTCTCGACAGTCCCGCATTCCCCGAGAGCAGCGGCGCCGGCGGGGGAGAGCACATACAGGAGCAGGAGCAGCAAAAGTGTCTTTGATTTTCGAGAGTAGCCGAGCTATGGTGTGCCCGGCGCTCTCGTGCAGCGGCGCGCTCATTGCTGCTATACGCAATTAATTTCGCGCCGGCCCGCGGGGAATGCAAATACGCTCTCCCGCTCCCGCGTAATTCGCAAGTGCCGCGGTGTACCACGCGCATTATGTCCTCCTCCTCCACCCTCCTCTCGCCCACCTCCTCTCCACTCTGCGCGATTCCCTCGTTATCTCTCGTGCCTCTTTTGCAACAGAGAGAGAGAG
This sequence comes from Philotrypesis tridentata, assembly GCA_018906965.1. Taxonomy (NCBI): domain Eukaryota; kingdom Metazoa; phylum Arthropoda; class Insecta; order Hymenoptera; family Pteromalidae; genus Philotrypesis; species Philotrypesis tridentata. The sequence continues at coordinate 5,369,333 of JACCIB010000002.1, forward strand.
AGAGAGAGAGACTCGAGATTACGCTTCTGCAGCGTTCGACAGATTTCAGACAGAATTTCGCGTGTGCGAGATAATTCCTGAAATGAAGTCGGTTTTTGGGGTTTCAAAACTTGAAAAGAATATTTACGCGTAATTTGTGTGGAAGCAGGTTGTAAATACACTTTTCGGTAGGATTGTCTTATTCGTGATCGCTGCGCTGTATTAATCTGACTACAAAAATGTCGAGGGAATTAGCGATGCACATTTTTTTTCTCTCAAATTTCGATTCTCCAAAAACTGCATCAATTATACTCATCAAATTTTCCAATGTGCACGCGTATTTCAAGTAAATCTTGGACGAGCGTGTGATCAGTGTCAAATCGTTTACTTTCGCGTCCCCCTCAACTTAAATAATTTTTATAAACATTTCCATTGCGAAACCCGAGGAAAAATAGCTCAGCGCGCGCATTTTCTATCCCGCGCTCAAGTAGATACACGCCGAGTGTTGTCAGACGCGACGAGCCAGGCTCGCGGTGTTTGTGCAACACTGGAAAGCTTTCAACGACGTTTGCACTGGCGGGGCGGCGGCTCTTCTCAAGATAATTCCCTGCAAAGTTCGGACTCGTCGGCTAATTCTCCGGTGTCGATCCGGTGTCGACCATAACTCGCCGCAGGCGAGAGAGGAGAGAAGGAGAGAAAGCTCGTCGGTGGCACGTGTGCGGCACACATGTCTGCTGCCGGCTCGTCGACCGGCCGATCGTTTTCCCCCCCTGGAGGAACGTTGTGCTGCGAGCACTTCATTCCGGCGAAGGTTATTTTGCATGCGCGAACATCTGGCGCCTCCTCCCCCGGCTCTTCTGTATACCTATGTATCCAGGCACACGCGACGCTCTCTCGCATCTACTCGCGTTGGATAAACTTCATCGTGGCGCGTGTTATGTGTGCAGCTATATACGGTTTGTCAACCGACTTTTTCTATTATTCTGTTATTACAGACGAAGAAATTATTCTCGACTTTGGGGGGGGGGGGGGGCTGCGCAATATTCCACATTTCTGCGAATAATCCGACAGCTGAATTTCGATGATCCCCAGCATGTGTATACAACAAATGTAAAGCAATCAGGCCGCGCAAATAGCGAATATCGTCGTTTATGCTCTCGATTTCGCGCTCTCACTCTCTCTCTCCCTCTACGTGGCCCTCGAAAAAGCTCCGCGCTCGCTTGCATAAACCGTCTTATTTTCGTCGCTCGGCTAAATCGAGGCCGATGACGAGTGCCTATCGGAACTCGAGCCACAAGTGCAAGATTGGTCGCCACGCTACAGTCGCCGGAAAGCGAGTACACAAGTGGAATGCCTCTAAAAGGAATTGACCGTCCGGGAGACAGAGGAGACAAATGTCGGGGAATAAAGTAAGCTCGCGTTGACGCCCTGCATAACAGACTTGGCAAGCGCGCCCAGCTAATAAATATCGCCGCTCTCCGCTTGTCACCGCCTCGCGAGATAAATCTTTGCGAGGATAGCGAAATAATAAGCTCGAAAGGATATTAGGCTTTACTCTAATTAATCGTACGGCGGATAAACATTTTTCTCGACGCACGCGCGCGGAAAGAGCTTAAGCTAAGTATTATTTTTCCAGGGATATAATGCTGGCGAATCGCTGGTCCCGTGCCAGCAACTATTAACGGCGATGTAACTGCAAGTTGAGAGTCCAGAATGGACCAGATGTCCTCCCCAATAATCCGGAACTTCACCTGTGAGTATATCTGTGTAGTTGTACTTATATTTGTCAGAATTTTCTTTTTTTCTTGATCAATGTAGCGATCGCGCCATTACGTAATTTACATCAACTTGCTATTTCACAGATTTTTCCACTGCCACTCGTGCTGTATCCGCTTATCAAGGATGATCAAAAGCCTCCGTACGACCCACTTTCTAGACTCTCTCTCTCTCTCTCTCTCTCTCTCTCTCTCTCTCTCTCTCTCTCTCTCTCTCTCTCTCTCTCCCTCCCTCTATATACGAAACATAATTTGTATTACGCGTTTAATGCTTCAAAGTTTCTTGTGGCTGCGCTCAATTGCAGTTTCTAACGAAACTCGGACGGTAACCCGCTCTTGGCAATCTTCGGAGCTCGCTCGGTAGAGAGAGAAATAGGAAGAGGTAGAATCCCCGTCCTTTCGGAAATCCCTTTGGAAATTCGAGCTACTTTTGATCCGGCATTTTCGTCCAATAAGCCGATGTTTAGAAGTTAAAGAAAAAAAATCCAAAAGCTCTTTGAGTCGGCATCTCAAGTCCGCGTCAGGTCCATCGCATCAATTTTGGAGTTTGAAGCTACATCAGCACAGCCTCGTTTTATCAGTGCAACCCCTTCGTTGGTAAGTATTGAGTCTAATGGTGTACCAGTAACAGTAAAATCTAGTAGTAGTCAGAGGATCATGAAATTAGTGATGGTAATAGCAGTAGGCCATACCCTCGACGTCTGTTCGAATTACAACGGAAACGCGTCAGGCTTAGACTAGAAGTCGGCAATCAAACCCATTATAACACTCGGTTGAGTTGCTGACCCAGCGTTACTGTTACACTCCCGTTTCCTCTCTCTGAGCGCAGAGCGTGACTTTTTTTAAAGATCAACGACCGATTTCGTAGCAAAAATTCAAGCGGACTAAATTTTTTGACTCGCCACCCCTGACTCCATATTTAGATCATAAATCGCGTGTGTTTACCACCGGCAATATATTCGTCTAGTCTCTCTTTCGCAATATATGAAGCATCGCATACCGAGTCCGTGTAACCCGGTAAATCCACACGTTTCTCGAATTCCGAAGAAAAGCCTGGCGGGCGTGATTAGGGTCACCACGGGATCTTTCGAGTCTCGAGCTAAGCCTTCTTTTCCACAGGCTTCTTTTACATTCCACCCTCACGTCCGGCCTGCTTATTATCTACCAAATTTGAATACTCGACAATAATCTGTATGAGCAAGCAAATGGTTTGCCTTGCTCGTAACAAAAAGCCTGCAGGAGAAGAGGAAAAAAAAAGTTAACAAGAGTCAGATAGAGAATCAGAAGAAAGTGGAATAAGACACATTGAACTTGAGTCCTCGCAGGAGTTACAAGGCTTCTTAGCTCGAAAGAAGACAATGACAAGTGAAAAAAAGAACGGAGGGAGAACGGCGAGTGGCAGATTACGCTTGCCTGATCTCTCGAGGATCATCAAATTAGCGAGAGAGTGTGTCTTTGAGGCTACGCTGCTGCTGCTGCTGCTACTACTGCTGCCTGGCATACCTCTTCCTCCCTCGTTTTATACTCCACTGGCTCTCGCGCTTTCTCTGTCTATCTACAAAATTACGCCTGCGCGAGCCCTTTGCCCACCAAGCCTCTCCCCCCCCCCCACCTCTCTCTCGCGCGAAGCTTCGAAGAGGTACTCGTCTCATCCGGGCCACGTGTACTGCTGCTCGACACTTTTTACCCTCTAACGTTTTTTGGTATAATGAAGATAATGCTGATGATGCTTAGCAGAAGCTTTTTGCTTTGAGGTAATCGATAAGCCTCAACATTTATAGATCGATGGAATCATAGAGGTACATTTTTTATTAAAGTATAAGTTTATTGAATACATAATCAACGCCAATTTTTCCACGTGATGTCGTCGCCCTTCGTTCGAGTTTTTCAGTATCAGCGTACAACCCTTTCTTCCGAACTTTTCAGTGTTCAGTTGTTAGTTAGGCATTCAAACGTCCTAAGAAATGTCTCCATCGAACCGAATATAATTCAAATAGATTCTTGGCTCATTTCAGATTAGGTCAATAGAATGCAGTCTCACGACAAAGTTAAGAAGATAAAGCTATTGCAGTACAAAAGAGAGATTTATCTAGTTTCTGTGAAACTAGTCTTGTCATTATCTTATTATTGAAGTTGGAAAATACTACCGAGTCTGGAACTCACCCACAGTATGCGCTAATGATCCTTATAAAAAAAAGTAATAACCGGTTGTTGTGAAGCCCAGATTCACGGCTATGTCCTTGGCTAACATAATGCGCATTTGTTGTAAATATCAATCGAAAATTTAAGGTAATATTCATATTCTGATTTATAATTTTTTATTTTTTATATTATATAAAAAATATACAATTCGATGCTTCATAAGTATAGATTTTTTGACGTAATAGTATTCATTATTGCATCTTAAAAAATGACACACACACACACACACACACACACACACACACACACACACACATATATACTCGTATATATATATATGGAATAATTTCTGGTAGCGAGCGTGGCACTTCGTGTGACCATGTGCTACATAGTCTGCTATGCTAAGGCTATCGATAATAAAAACGTAACCACAATATGTGTATCTGCAGTTTTGTAACTTGTGGGAGTGAAGGCCTATATGCAGTTCTAAAATATTTACTATAAAAATGCACTAACAAAAAAATTAAAGCACGTAAAGCGCACTGCTTCAAGTCTAGTATGGTGAATGGATCATGTGTAGCGTTTCATTCATAGCTTCTGCATTGCGAATATAAAGTGACTGTTTGAAATTCGATAGTTTGATAAGAAACCACAATAATTAATTAACTTAGAACAGGAAATGCAGTCCGAATATTTATTGTTTCTATATGCAATATAGATTACAGTAAAGTATTTTAACTAACTGTAACATAATTTAAATAACAAAAATAACAATATAATTTTATATATTCCAGTAATGATTGTTCCGTAATTCTTGTAAGGATAAGTAAGAAAATTTATCTAAAAAAAATACCAGCCCTTACAGCACTGTTAAACAAAAAAAATAATGTCTTCGTGGCTACTAATATCACTACTCTACCATCGTTCGGAAATATCACTAAGACGCAAGTTATTATAGCATTCGAAATTCAAGCGTGCAGGAGTTGTACAGCGAAATAGACGATTCGATGTACAACTATGTTATTGCCGATCGACCATTCCTGTTTTTTCGCTATTCTTGAAGCGGAAGAAGAAGCTTGCGCGGCAAACATGTTTCTCGCATTTGATGTGACACAGCTCGAGGCGAGAGGCGAATGATGTGCAGAGGTCTTGTATTACCGAGGTATTGCTCATAATCTTACATTTTCTAGTTACGCGTAAATAACATATTTGATAGGATGAAAGTAAATAAGATGTTCTCCGGAATCATGAAATTAAATTTCATGTCAATAAGCTAATTGTAAAAGTTTATTTAAAAAGTAATAACATTATAGCGTAAATAAATAAAATATTTAATTAACAATTTTAATTATTTTATTCTCTTTTAAGATAATATTGTCATTTTTATATCACTAAAATATTTACAAAAATATAATTTAAATTTGAAAAAAAAGATTGAATCACTTCTAGTTAGGTATGTATTAATTTATTAAATAAATTTTAAAAACATAGTGCCGAACACAAAAAAATATTATCTAAAATTTCTATTCTATCTGTAAGTAATCCTATCAAGTCGTAGAAGTGTCTGCAAGTCTAAATTATTTAGTGCATTGACTGTCACATAATTTGCAAACTCTTCTAAATCAATATCTGCTCTATTCTTTATAGTCCTGCTTGATAAAGTCACTTCCTCTTTCGGCAATCATTACTGTCGGCGCATTCGTGTTACCCCTGATAATTTCAGGCATGATTGATGAGTCAATAACTCTTAGACCTTGAATTCCTTTAACCTTCAAGGTGGGGTCAACCACTGCTTCAGGGTCACTGTCTGGTCCCATCTTGCAGGTACCCACAAAATGGTATATAATACCTGTATACTGCTTAGCCAAACATTCGTAGTACACGAAACTTTCGTACTCAAGATGATCACAGAGAGGTGCAACAGCTTGAGAAGTTGTAAAGCCGGCGTTACGAAAGGCAGCGGTTTGAGTGAGTTTCTTAGCAAGACGGGCGCCTTCTGCAATAGCTTTTATATCTTCTGGGTTGGAGAAATAGTGAGGATAAATAAGAGGCTGGTTGTCAATTGGGTTTGAACTGTCCAGGGTCAGATAACCTCGACTCTTGGGTGCCAGGTAGAGAATTTTTAAAAAGAATCCGTCGTAGTAAGGTAACAAAACGCGATTAGATTTGATTTCTTTATCATACTTGAACTTCACGTAACCAATTTGAATATCTGGGACACTTGCTTGAGGTTCATAAGACGTGTTAAAGAATGCGACATTGTCCATGAAGGTATTAAGAGACATAGAGCCATCGTGACTGCTGAGCCAATACATGACATCAGATTGCATATCTTTAAGACTGAATGGTTTACTGTTGTTAGTGATGGTCACAACAGCCGGAGAAATGGAAAAGTGGTTATGCAGGTTGCGACCTACTGGCAAATTGGAGATGACGTTAATTTTTGATTTAGCAAGCTCTTCAGCTGGACCGACACCAGACAACATAAGCAATTTAGGTGTATCAATACTGCCGGCGGACAGGATAATTTCCTTGGATGCGTATGCAATTTGCTGATGACCACGCTTCGTTCGGTACTTGACACCAATTGTGCGTTTAGTTTTTGGATCGATCATGATCTTAGTAGCTCTTGAGTTTGGACGAATTACAAGGTTCGAACGCAGTCCACGTATTGGTCGAATGAAAGCACCATTGGAGCTCTGCCGCGAGCCTCGATTAGTGGCGTACTGCAAACGTGCGGTACCTAAGTTATCACCAGAGTTGTAGTCAATCTCTTCTAAGCCGAGTTCCTTCCATCCTTCCATGAGTACTTTTGCATTTGAATCATAAGTCTCAGCCCATTCGACTGTCTGATAACCACCGATACCGTGAAATTCAGAATAAGCCGCCAATACCTAAAGATAGATTTATTTTACAGTATATTATGCTCCGAGTACGGAAAGGGGGGTCTATGCTCGAAAAGATAGGTTACGGCACGAGCCGAAGGCAAGTGCTGTAACGAATTTTCAAAACAAACCCTTTATATACTAGTTTGATACGATATTTCATGCTAGTATAATTTGAAAATCAGTAACGAAATTGCGATTTTTAGGTTAGAGTTGCAGAATAATTTATAATTGGATCAAAATAGTCCTTAGAGATTAAACAAAATATTTTTAAAAATCCAACATTTGCTTTATAAATTTTTAAATATTCTATGTTAGAATAATCTAGAAAAAGGTTGTTAAAATTAATTTAAAAAATAAAAGTTTGATTACTTCTTTAGTTCTCATATCCTCAGATTTTTTGAAATACGGCAACACATCTTCCCAACTCCAACCGCGATTTCCCTTGTTAGACCAATTATTGTAGTCCCATTTATTTCCGCGCACAAAGTGCATACTGTAAAGAACACTTGAACCACCCATGACTCTTCCTCGACTCCAAGTACAAGTTTGATTAGGTTCAGCCAGACAAGATGTCGGCTCTGGTTGAGTTTTATAAGCATAATCAAGGGTAGATTTAGGTATCAAAGTTAGCAAACCAGGTACATCAGCGATGATCGGCTCTTCATCTCCGGTTTCCAACAAGAGAACCTAAGTTTTTAGTTTGTTTTTATTAAAATGTCATGTCAAAATTTGTCTAGTAAGAGAGACATACCACCCATAATGGGGTACAATACCTTTCCATTCTGAAATAAAATCTCTATATTTCTGAACTAATAAAATGTAGTTAAAGTTCAAAATTGAGCTCTTCGCTAAACTGAAAACTGAGTTTTTTATTAAATGGCTTACTCCAATTTCGCGTTTTATTGAAATTTGTTACTACAATTTTTTTTTTATTTTTTATTTTTCATGAATTAAAGGTAATGTGACCCTTTAATGTAAAAATTTTCTAAAAAATTGAATCATAATGAGATTATCACCTACTTGCCAGTTTTTATTCTCAGAAAGTCTGTTGGCGACGACACAACCAGCACTACCAGCACCAACGATAATAAAATCGAAGTTTTCGGAACCCTTGTCGGGATTCGTTAGTTTAAAGTTGTCGTCATAAGAATAACCCAGATAATGTGTTAGCAAACTGATAAAGGCTAACATACTGGAGCTACAGGAGCCCTTAGCACATAATACTTCGTTCTCACCGATAGACCAAGACATCTTTCGCTCTTTCTGTATGAGAGCGAAAATCGTCGTATCAAGCAGCTGAGCTCACTGATGAATAAATGTGCTTTGCGAGTTCTTTTATACGTGCGATTCATGCCGTGTAAACTTTATATGGAAGAGAAGCAGCTGTGTTTTCAGAATTGACAAATTAAAATAGCTGTAAGAACGTAGTTTAGTAAATAAAACTTTCATTTTCTTTTTTAAAACTATATTGTGTTTGTTGAATTATAGTACTTCTGATACATAAATGGCTGTGTGGAATAACCTTCTATCTCTAATTTCAGTTAAAAAATCTTGCATCTGAAATGTGAGCTAAAATTTTTTAGTGACAGCCATAGCAGAATTCAAAAGTCAACTTTACAATTATTATTAAATTAAATGTCAAATTACAAAAAATGTTATAAAATTTTTGTATAATTAAACAACTATCTTACAACTGTTTTCTTTTAATATAAATGTTTTAATTCAAAAATGAAATCGTTTCTCATTTGCAAACGTACGTGTCAAAAATAATTTTGATAAGAGCAGTCTTTCACAGTTTTGATGTAAATTATTTTGCAATTTCAATATCTCGAAGTGCTGCAGGCTCGTTACTTTTGTCATGCATTCGAATGATAAAAAAAGCTCGTTCACTTTAGTAGCTGTGTATCATCGGTTGCTGCAAAGACTGTAGATTTTTTTGCAGATAAACAACGTGATTTCCTTGAAAAAATACGACTCGTATTCTTCTGTTTATCAAGAAAGTTATGTATATGTTAGTTTCTTCAATAAAAGTTCTTGGTCATTTCCTTCCGATTATTCTATGATTGATATTCTATTATCATTTTATTTTCATACAGAATAATGGCTGTAGAGTTAATTTATCAACGTTGTTTAAAAAAGGTATTTTGATTTAAAGAGCTATTGCAATTTATATCATTTTGATCATAAATTTACAAAGCCATCTATTTTCTTTAATTTTTAGTTCGTTTTTATTGATAATATAGTTTTCATTCTTGAACAGATTGGTGTATACACTCCATTAATATAAACTTAATAATCTCTCGAACATAAAAATTATTGTAGTCTATCGACCTTCCCGATCTGCTTTGGAAATTTCAGAAGTCAATATAGACAATCTTTACACATACACACACATACATAGATTTCTCCGAAATAGATCCAGAACATTGATAGAGTCAACAATAATTTTTATTTTCCATTATTAATTGATATTCATCAGAAGTAAGTGATTACTAATTGTTACGATCTATAGATTCATGATATTACTCTATTTTATAGTTTGTCAATAATTTATATTGAATTTTATAAAATGCGTTGAATAAATGAATGCGTTTATTAAAAATTTTAAGTTATGCGTTGAATAAATAGTCTGTTGTGCATACTGAAATGATGAATAAAGATCAGTTACTAATAAAATAGAAGATAATAAATACAAATATCAGCAACAGCATAATATTATTATTACATGTCTGACGTCAGAAGTTCATGGAATCGATTAACGAAAAGAAGATATTTGCGTATGATAAACCGACAAAAAGAAAACGAACATATGTAAAAATCAAAAAATTGTAAAGTATAAAGTAATTGAATAGCTGATGCGCATCAGCAATGTTGAGATTCCAAAACAAAGCTAAATGACGTACTTAATGTAAAAAGCTGGCAGACCATTACATGAAAATAAAATAATAAATAAAATAACACATGACGTTGGATCACGCTAATGGAAAATATTTTTTTTTACTAAATTCACAAAAAAGAATTATTGTTTACGTTTATGAATTTTAATTGTACAAAACGAAATTCGATGGTTTAATAAGAAACCACAACAATTAATTAAAGTAGAACAGGCAATGCAGTTAGAATCTTTATCGTTTTCGTATGCAATATAGATTATGGCAGTGTAATTAGACGATAACTGTGTAATTCTATCGACCTAAATTCTCCCACCTTCAAACAGAAAGTATTACTGATAAATCATCGTATGTTTCCCGCAACAATTATTCCTTAATTCTTGTGAGGATAACTAAGAAATCTTATCTTAAAATAACTAGCAACTCTTTAAGCTCTATTAACCAAAACGTAAAATGTTGTTACATCAACTCTACCATCATTCGAAAATGTAATTTAAACACTAGTTATTATAGCATTAGAAATTCAAACGTGCATAAGCTGTACAGCGAAATAGACAAATTCGATGTATAACTGTGTTATTGCCGATCATCCACGTCCTGTTTTTTCGCTATTCTTGAAGCAGAAGAAGAAACTTGAGCGGCAAACACGTTTCTCGCATTTGCTATGGCACAGCTCGAGGCGAGAGACGAATGACGTGCAGAGGTCTTGTATTACCTAGGTATTACTCAGAATCTCACGTTTTCTGGTTACATATATTAGAAGACGAAATTTTGGGAATTGCAAATAACATATTTGATATATTAGAAGACGAAATTTTGGGAATTTTAAATAGCATATTTGATAGGATGAAAGTAAATAACACGTTCTCTGGTATCGCGAAATTAAATTTCATGTAAATTAAGTAGTTTCAAAAATTTATTTAAAAAGTATTAACATTGTCGCATAAATAAATAAAATATTTAATTAAGAATTTTAATTTAATTAATTCTCTTTCAAGATCTCATTCTTATATCACTAAAATATTTACACAAATATCATTTAAGTATGAAAAAAAGATTAAATCTCTTCTAGTTAGGTATGTATTAATTTATTAAATAGATTTTTAAAATATAGTGTCTGACACAAAACAATATTAATATAAAAATACGAACGTACTGCAATATCTAAACCTATATACTGAGTTCACACATATGTTTTTCGCTATCAAAATATCACCTATACAAATCCATGGAATTCATGACTCAGAGTATTGATTAATTTCTATTTAATCCTATCGACTCATAGAAGGTAAACATCAGTAAATCTAAATTATTTGCAACATTCAATGTCAAAAAGTTTTCAAAATCTTCTAAATCAATATCTACTCCATTATATATTTATAGTCCTGCTTGATAAAGTCACTTCCTCTTTCGGCAATCATTACTGTCGGCGCATGCGTGTTGCCCCTGATAATTTCAGGCATAATTGATGAGTCAATAACTCTTAGACCTTGAATTCCTTTAACCTTCAAGGTGGGGTCAACCACTGCTTCAGGGTCACTATCTGGTCCCATCTTGCAGGTACCCACAAAATGGTATGCAACACCAGTATACTGCTTAGCCAAGCATTCGTAGTATTCAAAACTTTCGTACTGAAGATGATCACAGAGAGGTGCAACAGCTTTAGAGGTTTTAAAGCCGGCGTCACGAAAGGCAGCAGTTTCAGTCAGCTGCTTAGTAAGACGAGCGCCTTCTGCAATAGCCTTTATATCCTCTGGGTTGAAGAAATAGAGAGGATAAATAAGAGGCTGGTTGTCAGTTGGGTTTGAACTGTCCAGGGTCAAATAACCTCGACTCTTGGGTGCCAAGTAAATAACTTTTAACAAGAACCCGTCGTAGTAAGGTAGCAAAACGCGATTAGATTTGATTTCTTTATCGTACTTGAACTTTACGTAACTAATTTGAATGTCTGGGACATTTTCTTGAGGTTCATAAGACGTGTTAAAGAATGCGACATTGTCCATGAAGGCACTAAGAGTCATAGGGCCATCGTGACTGTTGAGCCAATATATGACATCAGATTGCATGTCCTTAAGACTGAAGGGTTCACTGTTGTTGGTGATAGTCACAACAGCTGGGCCAATGGAAAAGTGGTTATGCAGGTTGCGACCTACTGGCAAATTGGAGATGACGTCAATTTTTGATTTATAAAGCTCTTCAGCCGGACCGACACCAGACAACATAAGCAATTTAGGTGTATCAATACTGCCGGCGGACAGGATAATTTCCTTGGATGCGTATGCAATTTTCTGATGACCATGCTTAGTTCGGTACTTGACACCAATTGCGCGTTTAGTTCTTGGATCGATGATGATCTTAGTAGCTCTTGAGTTTGGACGAATTACAAGGTTCGAACGCTTACCCCGTATTGGTCGGATGAAAGCACCATTGGAGCTCAGCCGCGAGCCTCGATTAGTGGCGTACTGCCAACGTGCAGTACCTAAGTTATCACCAGAGTTGTAGTCAATCTCTTGTAAACCGAGTTCCTTCCATCCTTCCATGATTACTTTCGCATTTGAATCATGAGTCTCAGCCCACTCGACTGTCTGATAACCACCGATACCATGAAATTCAGAATAGGTTGCCAACACCTATAGATTATTTTTTTTAATAATTTATAATCGGATCAAAATAGTTTTTTAAGATTAAATATAAATATAACTAGAAAATATTTTTTTAAAATTAACACTTTCTTTATAAATTTAAAAATATTCTGTTAGAATAATCTAGAAAAAGGTTGTTAAAATTAATTTAAAAAATAAACGTTTGATTACGTCTTCAGTTCTCATGTCTTCAGATTTTTTGAAATACGGTAACACTTCATTCCAACTCCAACCGCGATTTCCCTTGTTAGACCAATTATTGTAATCCCATTTATTTCCGCGCACCAAGTGCATACTGTAAAGAACACTTGAACCACCCATGACTTTTCCTCGACTCCAGGTGCAAGTCTGATTAGGCTCAGCCAGACAAGATGTTGGCTCTGGTTGAGTTTTGTAAGCATAATCAAGGGTAGATTTAGGTAACAAAGGTAACAAACCAGGTACATCAGCGATGATTGGTTCTTCATCTCCGGCTTCCAATAAGAGAACCTAAGTTTTTAATTTTTTTTATTGAAACGTCTGTCAAAATTTGTCTAGTAAGAGGAACAAAAAATTTTCATACCTCCCATAATGGGGTACAATACCTTTACACATTCTGAAATAAAACCTCTATACTTCTGAACTAATAAAATGTAGTTAATGTTCAAAATTAGGCTCTTCACTAAATTGGAAATTGACTACTTAATGAAACGGTTTTCTCCAATTTCGCGTTTTATTAAAATTTATTAGTACAATTTTTTTTTATATTTGTATTTTTCAGGAACTAAAGGTAATGTTACCCATTAATGTGCATCAACAAATGTAGTTAATTTATATGTATAAGTTTTCTTAATGTGATTATCACCTACTTGCCAGTTTTTATTTTCAGAAAGTCTATTGGCGACGACACAACCAGCACTACCAGCACCGACGACAATAAAATCAAAGTTTTTTGAACCCTTATCGGGATTTGTTAGTTTAAATTTGTCGTCATAAGAATATCCCAGATAATGTGTTAGCAAACTAATGAAGACTAACATACTGGAGCTACAGGAACCCTTGCTACATAATACTTGGTTCTCACCGATAGACCAAGACATCTTTCGCGGTTTCCGTATGAGGGCGAAAATCGTCTTGATAAGTAGCTGAACTCACTGATGAATAACCGTTTTTGGCGAGTTCTCTTATATTTCCTTTTTTAAAACTACACCGTATTATACAATTATTTTCTGTTTAAATATTCGTCGAATAAACAAACGGTTGAAAATGAAATAACCTTATATCAGTAAGCCCAGTTCAAATACCCTGTATCTCCAATGTGTGTTTTAAGTTTTATAGTGGCAGCCCTGGCAGAATTCAAAATTCATTTATAATAATTATTACTATTATTATTACATTATAATTATTATAAAATTAAATGTTAAGTTACAAGAATGTTATAAGACTTTTGTATAATTAAACAATTTTCTTACAATTGTCTTTTTAGAGTCAATGGTGAATAGACAAAACGAAAATTTTATGATAAAATATAATTTGATTAGGAAATCATGGATTCTAAAGTGACAAAATATATAACAGTGTTTTCTTATGATAACACTAATCCTATCTCATTTAATGTTTCTCTCAATAATATTATAATATTGTTGTATTAAACAATAAATTCATTGTCATTTGCAAACACACGTGTCGAAAATAATTTTGATAAAACAGTCTTTCACGGTTTTTATCTAAATGTTGCAATTTCGGTATCATGAAGTGCTGCAGGCTCGCTGCTTTTGTCATGTACTTGAATGATAAAATACTGTCTGATCACTACAATAGCTATATATCATCGGTTGCTGCAATGACTTTTGTATTCTCTTGTTTATCAACTAAGTAATATATATTCTTTAGTTTCTTCAATAAAAGTTTTTGGTCATTTCCTTCTAATTATTCTATGATAGATATCTTATTCATTTTATTTCCATACAGAGTATTGGCTGTACCATTTCAATTCTATACAACTCATGTATTTGGTGTTTATTTATCAAGATTGCATCGATATACGGCCTTGATAAAACCTAAAGCTCGTATAACTTTGTCCATAAAATACCTAAAAATAGTATTTTGCTTTGAAGAGTGATCGCAAAGTATGTTATTTCAATCATGACTTTACAAAGTTAGCTATTTTATTATATAGTTTTTATTCTTGAACAGATGGGTATATTTCGAATCCCTTGATAAATAGTTCTCGTGATAATTAATATCACTAATTAAAATATGATCTAAATCGTTTACAAAAAATTATACAGCACTAGAAACATTTGAATATTCGAGTCGATCTCTCATTTGTGCATGTTGTAAATTATAAATTAAATTAATTTTAGTTCATTGCAATAGCAACAATTAAGAAATACGCGTAGAGAAAATGAAAGGAATAACATTCTCACCAACCGAATATATTAGATTAAAAACAACTCGACGCAGTCAATACACCACATCTTGGCAAACAAACCGATCAATCTGGCAGTATCAGTCATAGCAGGGCTTTTGTTTCTTTTTCTTTCTCCCCCCTCCCCTACCACCCTCGTTTCTCCTTGAATTTTTCACTTTCCCAAGCGCAGAACTGCCTTTCCTCCTCGTTCCCGGCCAAAAACCCGCGCGGCTATAATATATCCTCATATAGCCCTTGCGCAGATGTGTTATAGGCGCTCGCGGATTGGGCAGCCAGTATATACCGTCTGGATATTTTTAACTCAAGATACACAAAGCGTGTGAATGTTTTATACCGAGCGGCGAGCCGACTGCGAACTGGGGCAGAAACACAAAGCTCGCTGTGAGCGCCCCACCGGCTGTGTATATTTCAATTTTGGTTTTTCTTTTTCTTTTTAATTGAATTAGACTGATCGACGATTCTATCTCGTATCGATAAATTCTGTAGCATCTCCCGGTGCAGATATGTGTGTGCGTGTATGCGTGAGTGTATGCGTGTGTGTGCACGTGAGTGTGCGTGAGTGTGTAAGTGTATGTGCGTGAGTGTATGCGTGCGCGGGTGTGTTTGTAATCGAGGTCGAGAGCCTCCAGCTATATCCGAATCAATTTTTGCCTATTTCAAAGAGAAAAAAACTGCGCGCAAGTGCTCATGGCAATAATCATCAAATAGCTTTTGAAAGAGACTATAGGGTTTATGAAAAGAAAAATGCGTGGAACGAAAACCGTTTCGTGTCCATTTTTAATTGGCCCTTTGCGTCCCGACGCAGCAGCAGCAGCAGCAGCAGCTTTTCTTTTTGTCCTGTATTTATTGACGAATGCGACGTCGATTTTTCGCAAACGGACAAGCACTTTGACTCGCTTGGATTACCGCTTAGGGACTGAACAATACCGAAGCCGCTGAAAGGATTGCATGCGAGCTCTTTTTCCCCCTGCACTGCGTACACGATCTCTGAATGCAGTTGTTGGATAGCGGCGTAATTGACCGATGCGCCGCCGCCATCGCTGCTGCTGCTGCTGCTGCTTCGTTTTATTTTTCGCTTTTTTGTTTTTCCTAGGCCGTGCGAGGTATTTTTAATGAACGTGCGCACAACTATCAACGCTTTTGTTTGGCGATTTTTCGAGAACAACGAGTCAATTTACTTACGTTGATGATTCGATCGAGCATAGGATAGTGAGCGTTGATTTCTTACCTGAAACAGAAAGGGAAAAATATGATTTACACTTCTTTACATAGAAATTAATTCTGCATACATGTAAACATCATTGGGAGAGAAAAGGCAAGAGTGAAATTTTCCGCAACAACACCACGTAAAAACGTCGCAACTTTTCGCGGAGAAGAGTCGACGCAGAATGAAAGCCCAGGCAATCAAAACAATAACTTTGCATACGTCCACGAGAACTTTCAGCTCCTACTCGTCGCGGCGTATGGACCTCTCCCCACGTGTGTTTGTCTATGTATAAATAATACGTACAGGATACGTCGACATTGCGCAACGTACTCTCGCGGAAGTTACCAGTAGCGGCATTTATGTCTTTCTTTCCGAGTCTATATTCGTAACGTCGAAGGGTTCGGGCCGAGCAAATATTTGCAAGACAAAGTTCGCAGAAGTATTCGGGATCAACGCTCATGGCTCTTTAATAATACACCCGGCTTCCGCGCGGGGCGCACGAAAGAGAAGTCAGGGAGAGCGAGAGCGAGAGAATATTCAAAATCATCATCGGAGAATAAACGCTGAGAGCGCAGGCTCGACATTAATCACTTGCTCATAGGGAAAGCTCACGCGCTCCTGCAGCCACGATGTCGTTAACAAGACTTCGATACAGCGGGGGGGGGGGGGGGGGGGAGGGATAGGGCAAAAAGAAAGTGGCGAAAAACGAGCTGGCGGGCAAAAAATATTTAAATCGAGACTCCGCTTCGATTTATCTTCGATCGAGCCTCCGTTGCATGCAGTACACTTATCGGCCGCGGCAGCATCCATGCGCGAGTCGAGCCAAGCGCGTCAGAAGCGGTGGTCTGGAAATGTTTAATGGTTTCTCGAGTGTTTGGCGAGGGGCATGAGAGAGGGAGGGAGAGAGAGAGGATGTGCCTTAGCGTGCATATTTTTAACGGGCTGCTGCCTCTTTTTGCTCGGATGAAATCGAACGACGATTTTCAGTTTACTGCTACTGCAGTACGTCGCAGTTGTGCACGGCTCGAGAAGAATTTATATATGTATATATATGGAAGGGATTATGCAGAGTTGCCCTATGATTTTTGCAACTGACTCCGGCTCTATTTATTGATAATGGACACTCATCGAATAATCCATTTTCTTGAAATCTCTCGCTGAAACTTTATATACGTTTTCCACGAGTGCTCTTTATGATCTGGTAAAAATTGCGATTTCTCCAACCGCATTTTCAACGATATGGGACCTCGGGAGATTGTATATTTCTACATTGAGAGCATACGCCAAGACTGAATTTCGCGTACATTTCGCTGAATTGCAAAGAAAGTTTTCTTAAAATGCACTCGAAAAACTAAGTTATGATGTAAGATTATAATACAAATGATGGAGCGAAAACTTTGTTAGGACAATCCAGACTTTTCGGAGAGTTACAACAATCGAAAGTTTCAATCTCGTGATATCAGAGTATCTATATAGATAAGTGTAGTACTTCTCTTTGCCTTTCTTTTTAGTGTTAAGGATATAAGTACTTGATACTCCAACTATGAAGCACGAATCGTAAAATTTTTACATTCGAAACACTGTATAAGTAATTTATTAAAAAATAATTATTTTTTAACACATGCATTTGAGCTTTCTTTTTTAAATATTTTCCAAAATTAAAAAAGAATGTATATTTTAAAAATTAAGATTAAAAAAACTAAAGACTGAACGGTGTAACGGCGAGATAGATTTTAAAAATAAATCATCTTCCACGCAACGAAGAGGGGCAACCGATTAGAAAAAAGTTGATTATGTACCATTGCTTATCCGCAAGGAACACCTAAAGCGCAGTACACGAGTATCTAACAAGCCCAAGTCAGTTGAACTGGAGCTTTCCTCTGAACAGTTCATGGCACACGTTCAAACTTATTGATCACGTCCAAGTTTTAAGCTGTTAAACTTTACTATCCGATTCTAAAACTAAAGTCATTCGCCTAGTGGAGTAACTTGATCTGAAAACCGACAAAATCGTTACAGTTTACGCCTCAAAGGAAGTAATTGTTGTTTCAGCAGGAAGCATAAGCCCCGTTGAGATACTGATAGTACGACTGCTGGGTTAGGCTTCGATAACCGGCTAAATTATTCCCTCCGCTTTACTATGATGCAAACTAGCAAAAATACAGATTTTACAATATTACCGTTTTAACTCGGCTTCTACTTTGTTGACGGGCAAATTTTATTTCGGATAATTTTTCCATTAAATTCTGAAAAAAATATAACATTCGGATTTTAATAAAACTGCGCGCAAGCAAGATTACTTCATAAAGCCCGTCCCTGTCCCAAATGCAGATACGCGCTCGCTTAACTAGTCGGGAGTTTCTGCGCTGCCGCGCCTCAAAAATGTTTTGAATTACGCTGGCAGAGTATACATATACGGGATTGCAGAATGAAGCAAGCGATTCGAGTATGTAATTTTGTAATTTCTCACGAGCGATCCTCCTCTCTCTTCCTGCTTACTCCTCGTCTTAAATTTTCAGACGCTCATCAATAATTTCGCGGCGGCTTATCGTGCCACCAGGAAATCGAATCTCACATTTCAGAGATGAAACGGAGCAGCAGTCGAGCTCTCCCCCCCCTCCTCTCTCTTCCACTTCCTCTGGCTCTAGACATTTTTCTATTTCTACTCACTTGCGGCCATAGGAAAACTTTACGTTTTATTCACCGTTTGGTTCTCGAGTTCTCAAAGTTTCAAAACCATCACACGCGAGAAAACGTTATGAACGCATGCATGCAAGAGTTAGAGGGGGGGGGGAGGCAGGGAAGTCAAAGAACAAAAACCGTGGGGGGGGGGGGGGTGAAATGAGCAGTAAAAAAAGTTATTTGTAAACAAAGAAAATATATAAAAATACAAACTCTTTTCATTTTTTCGCATTCTTCCGGTCAATAAAATGTTACACCCAAACTTCGCTCATGATATTACAAGAAAAAACTTTTAAGACGGTCGTAAAGTAAGAGGCTGTTTCGGACGTTCCACGCGCCAGTAACTTTATCGCGAAAGACTTACATTTTATGAAGCACGGCTCTCGCTCCTTCCTTCTCGCACAGCTGTATAGCGCTCGCCGCGCCGAAAGAGCGACGGGAGGGGGGGGGGGCGCGAGAGAGAGACTCTAAATGTCCGGAGATATTAAAACAAATTAAATTAATAAAAGGAAGCTCAGCGTAATTTTATTACAGCTATACTGGGGGGTTATTAAATATATATATATACACAGCTCCACGTGCTTACATCCAGGCACGCACCGCAAAAAAAAATTTGATATTGATATCATCGAGCGTCCGAGCAGGAATGAGAGAGTGAGAGCATGACTCGTGTTATGAAATACGTGACGGAGCAGAAATATACGCGAAAGAGGAGAGAAGAAACGAGATGAAGGAGCGCGCGCGCGAAGTATATAGAAAACTTTTCCCGATATTTTTTTCTCTACACACGCGCGCGCACCACACGGTATTCAACTGGGCCGCAGCATTTTCTGCGCGGGAAACGTCAAAACTGACCTATATATCCGCAAGGAAAATCCGGACAAAAGTAGCGGCAGTCGAGAAATGTCACACTTGCCTGTACACAAATTCGCGATCTAACAATCCAATTTCGCCGAGTAACCGAGAACATCGCGTGACTTTCTCCCCTCGATGTGTAAAATCCAAAAAATGGAGTCGCGTCGATTCGAGGACGAAGACAACTTTGATCGGGAGCCGAGAGAGCGGGAGAGATAGTGTGTGTGTGTGTGTGTGTCTCGAGGGTCGACTTTGGCGAACGGTCGGCACGGGAAAATGAGAAAATTTTATTTGTCCCCGCAGCTGATATCAGCGGCCAAAGAAGGAAGGAATCGGGCAAATCTCCAGTGACCGAGGAGACCTTATGTATTTTCCCTCTCTCTCTCTCTCTCTCTCTCTCTCTCTCTCTCTTTCGGAACGAGGGAGAGCCGCCTGTGGCCAGTAAAACGTTTTGTCGCGCGCGCGCGCGAAAGATGGCAGAAAGTTTTAAGAGGCCGAAGAGATGGAGCGAGGGAATGCGAGAGAGGTACAACCCGGTGCAGGTGCAAGCGCGCATTTCTGGTGCTCAGCGTTTCCCACGCGTGCATTACGAGCACGCGAAATTTTCCCCCTCGGACTTTCGTACACGTACACGCGCACATACGCACGGCTATACGCGTCGAGGCTCGCGGTGTATATATAGCATTCGAAAGTTATTATGGGACACGGCGGACCCCTATATAATTTTTTTCTCTCGCACACCCCAAAGCCATCGCGCACACTTGACGCGGCGGGGGTTGGAGAGAAAAAAAACGAGGGAAATCCGCGAAAATTCCCGTGCACACACGAGCCCAGGACGAATGTCAAAGAAAAATCCGGGGAAAAAGTGGAGCAGCGCGCAAAAGAGAGGGCTGCGAAAGCCTGAGAGCGGCGCAACATCGATCCTCTCTCTTTCTCTGTCCGCCTCTCTCTCTCCCCCTCTCTGTGCCGTGGCGCATGTCGCACACCAGAGGGAGAGAGGACGTATTCAATTTCCTGCCTCTATACGCGCGTCCTTCCATACGCGATCGCGAGAGAGGAGCGAGCAAAGACGAGGAGGACGAAGGAGAAGAAGCGCGCGCGCAAACGAATCCAATTCCTGCGCTCGTTATTTCGCGCGGCGGCGCGAGACGATTTTCCCGCCGCCGCCGCGCGCGCGTCTCGGCTCCTCGTCGATGGATATGATATCGAGCGTCGTCGGGGTGGAGGAGGGGGATGGATTGTGTTGCGCGGTATATGTACATGTATGCACGCGCGAGAAATGCGGCTTGTCGACGTCGCGCGCGACTGCAAGTTTGCGGAATGCGACGCGCACTTTTATACACACGCGTATACCTTGTGTCCGTGAGCGTGGCTCTGTGTACAAAGAAGGAGAAAGAGCAAAAGACGTGTCCCGCGTGTATATGCGCTACATTATACGCTGAGCTCTCGGGAGAGCGAGGGATACATTGAAATTCGGATAAGTTGTATATTTTCATCTTTCGCGGGCCGGATGCAGTGCTGCTCGCTCGAAACCCGCCCGAGTCCTCGAATCATGGGATATACAGTGTATGGCTATGGGCTAATTATAGTCTATGCTTCATTATACATGGTTCGTTACGATCAGCTCGAATGATGTTGATATAACTGGCCGTAGTGGAGTCTGTTTGATTTAGCGCGGAACATTGTATGTGTGTATAGTCGGCAAGATGGAGCAGTTGTAGAATGGGACAGCTCAAAGATGTGTATAATGTAAATGTACGTATAACATCGTAGAAATTGATACTTTACATATGTAAACTGACGTATGTAAAGTGTAAATTTCTACGATATTATACGTACACAAAGTAAACGCTACTTGCACACAGTGTAATATACACACGAACGAAAAGACCTTCAGATTAGCAAATTTCGGCAGCAGTAGCAGCCATCCGGTATCCCGCCTCGCTCTCTCTCTCTATACCTCTCCTCTGTCTCTGCAGTCTGTCTCCCTTTGGCGAAAAAGAAGCGCGTCAATTGAAAGCCTTTCGGTCCGGCACTTAGTGCCTCTGCCTTTACCTGTATAATAGGCGCGCTCGCCCTTCGTCTTTCATCCCTTTAACCCAAGCCGAAAGCCGGGCGGCGCAGTTAAGAGGCCGTAATTGAATTTTGACCATAGCGCTGCGCGCGCGCGTCCATTTCTCATTAAAAGCTCGAGGCCGCGACGCGACGGATCAAAGCTCTCTCTCTCTATCCCTCTTTCCGAGGCGCGCGCGCGCGCAGTGCATTAAACGGATGAGCATCAATCGGAACGCGCCTCGCGAAAGCAGGTATCTTACAAAGCTCCCAAAGCAGACAAAGCTGTGGGGGGGATGAGGAAAAGGAAGCGCGGCGCGGCGAGAAGGGAGGCGGGCGAGAAAAGCGCGCGCGAGCCAGCTTTCTACGGATGATTTCATTGCTTGGCGAATCAGTCGATGCGCCGCCGCCGCCGCCGCTGAAGTTGCTGGCGCGCCGCCAGTTTTCAACTTCATAGATTCTCAAAAAGTAACTAAGCTTAAAAACGATCTATTGAAATGCGCGCTGCATATCCTGCTGAGCGCGAAAGCGCGCGAGTAGTCGGCCGGCCGGGGAGAGAAAAATATGTGTACACATCTCGGCGTTACATTCGCGATATATGTATATACGTGTATACACGCCGCTCGAGAGCTTTTGTTTCTCAGACAAAAGCTCTCTCTCTCTCTCGCTCTCTCTGCCGTTCGATCGGCTCGAGCCAGCTCGTACCAAAAGATCCTCGTAAAAGTATGAGATCTCGGCAAGTGCGATTGAGTCGACCATCTTCTCGTCGGCTGCGCCTCGGCTCCACAAGCGCACGGCGAAAGCTCCGCAAGCCGTGCAAGCTCGATCCCTCAGCGTCGCCTGCCCAGCAATCGAGCGCCGTCGATCGTCCTGTACGGATCCGCAAGGCACATCTCTCTCACTCTCTCTCACAGCTGTCGCAGCACTTCTACATGATTTTTTACCGGCAACGCACAGCCCCGCGAGTCGAGCGAACGGATCTCGATAATCTATAAGTCGCGAGAAATCGATGGAGGGAATATACACGGAGGGAAATAATCGCGAGTCGCGAGCGAGCGAGCAAGCAAGCGCGAGCTAGCGGCGACTGCACGTCGCACGTGCGCCGCCGGAATTTCGAACTGATCGCGCAGGAGTTGCCACGAGGCCGAACCGGCCACGCCGCACGCGCTATACGCCGCGAGAGCGGGTGACGAGGAGGAGCGGAGGGGGGAGAAAGAAAGCAGCGAGCGGAAAGCCGAAAGCTTTCACGTGCGCGCGCGCACGCGCCCCGAGCTTTCGCAACTACACACGGGACTCGAGGCGAATTTACCAGAGCGAGAGAGAGAGAGAGAGAGAGAGAGAGAGAGAGAGCTGTGAGCCAGGATTTTTCGAGCGATGCCGGAGAGATTAAAAACGCGAAGACGTATAAAGCTCCAGCGGCCCGTTAAATCTACGGTCATGTCTTTAATCGTCGAAATGACAATGATCGGAAGGCCTTAAATTTCCGTTCTCTCTCTCTCTCTCTCTCCCTCTCCCTCGCTTTTTTTCTCGCCCGCTCGCTCGAATCGTTAAAGCGTTTCATTATAGGAGCGCGCGGAGCCGAGCGCTCTTTACCTTCCATCAAATCGCCCCGACGACTACGGCGGCGGCGACGACGACGACGCGCGGCTTGATGGTTTTTCTTTGGCCGCAAGCTCAGCGCCGTGATTATCCGCGAAAAATAGCGCGAGACGTGGAGAGAATCGAATCGACGTTCGGGGAATGATTTTTTGTTCTCTCTCTCTTTCTCTCCCGTCCTCTCGACACTTTTTTTAATTGGACAGCTTTCGCCCCTGCGCAACTCGCTCTGCGTTGAGATGCCGCGCGGTTTCGTCTCTCGTGGAGAAAACTAATGAATTTCGGGGGGGGGGGGGAGGACGGCAGAGCGAGGAGCGCGCGGAAAGAGCGAAAGAGGATAAATACAAGTCCGAGAGAGAGAGAGAGAGAGAAAGGAGAGAGTCTCGCACGCAATCGCGCAGCGATAAAAGCTCGGGGGATATGAACTCGAGCTTGCGAGTAGTCTGTTGTCTTTATCGCGTGGAGCGATCGGGGCGCCCCCTTCGCTTCATCTCTTAGAGCAACATCGCGCAGATAAACGCTCTCGAGGTAGCGGCGGCAGCGACGGCGGCGGCGGCGGCGGCAGCAGCAGCAGCAGCCCCGAAAGGCTTTTTTGATGAACAAAAGAAACCACTCACTCTCTCTCTCTCTCTCTCTCTCTCTCTCTCTCTCTCTCTCTCTCTCCTCCGCCGCCGCTGCCTGTGTGAGATGGATCATTGTGTCCAGAAAGAGAGAGCGAGAGAGAGAGAGAGAGAGAGAGAGAGAGAGAGAGAGAGAGAGAAAGCGCCAGATACCTATACGTGAGAGGAAAAGTTGCCGGAGAGGATGTGGTAATGCGAGTTTTAGTGCGGAGCTTTTTGCCCGATCGTTCGGCCCTTGTTGAGTTTGCTCGTTTGCTGAGAAATGAGGATCGTGCGCGGATTCTCTTTTTCCCGAGGAAATTGGGATTTGAAGCTATATATAGGAGCTTGCTGCTGCTGCTGCTGCTGCGGCATTGATCAGTCGTCGTCGGCCGGCCCGACGTTGACGCACTGGATCGATTTATTTAAGCAAAGTACACGCGCCCCTCTGCCCTTAATAATTCTTTGAAGCTACTCTCTCTTTCTCTCTCTCTCTCTCTCTCTCTCTCTCTCTCTCTCTCTCTCTCTCTCTCTCTCTCTCTCTCTATCTGTCTCGCGTGTGTATTTTCGTCGCTGCATCGATGCCGCAAAAAAGCATTCGAAAGGATTGCTTTATACGCGGCTGCGGCGGAGTGTGAATAAAAACGTTGGCACCGACGTTTAACTTTTTCCCCCCGCAACCCGTCCGCACAGGGAAAGAGAGAGAGGGAGCTTTTTCGAGCTGCGACACTGTCATTAATAATTTTCATTATTTGTTGGGAGATCATAAATCGCACTGCTGCTGCTGCTTCGCGATATCCTACCCCGAGAATAATATTTTCGCCGAAATCGGGGGTCTACCGACATTTTTCGACGTATTGTTTTACGAAGTGATTTGCGCGGTGCGAAGATCGTCGCGCACAACTGGCAACCGCAGATATAAAACGCAAATCGATACTCGATACTAAACCGAGAAGTAAAAGCTTCGCCGATATATAGGGCCGCGAATTCCCGAGTTTCTTTCGTCCCCCGACGCCTCTACCGCGACACATTTCGCTCGTCTCGTCTCGTTTTCCCGCACCTGTCCGCGACGCTTTCCTCGAATCTTCGGCTAACATACTTTCAGCATTTCTCGCTTTATTACACGACACTTTGGCTCAGTCCAAAGGAGGCTCGATAGAAGAGCTTCGACAGCTAAAACTTTGATAAGCATATCCACATTAGGAGAAACATGAGCCTAATAATAATTACGCAGTTATACTATAGCATTGCATGCGCCGTATCCCTTTTTACATCGATGAGGAGACCGGTACACTCGAGCGCGTCCATGTACACGACGTAGATTGAAACGATCGTACGTTTCGCGAGAACTCGATGGGCGGCGACGATTAAAATTGATTTAGTGCGCCGCGAGCCGTCCCGATTTTCGCATTAATTATTCATTGATTAAAACTCTTTTCCTCGGGCTCTATTGCTTTCTATACACCTCCCAATCCAAACTTCGATTTAAACGATCCGAGGATTTTTTTTCCAGCCAGCAGCAACGATTATTCGAGTAATTTTCAAATCGATGAATAATAACGTCCCTCGATCGTATCTAGCCGTCGAGCTGTAGGGATGCACGTCGTAGGCGCGCGAGCAATTTCGCATCGCTACATAAATTACGGCATCGATCGATCGCCTACATCCTCGTGCACGAGTATACGCTCGCACAACAAAAAGCGAGCGCTCGAGCGCGAAAAAAACTATTAATAATAATAATCAGAAACGCGATGAATAAAAAAAACAGCGCTCGCGAGAGAGAGGGAGAGAGAGCGAAGGAAGAATCTCTCGAGCGGTAGGCCGAGAGCCGAGCCTGGGTATGGATTTTTCTGTCGCGCGGCGTGAAATACGCGGCCGAGCGCCGGCAACATCTGGCGATCTGTTAACGTTAGGCCGCGCGCCGCCAGAAGCGCCAAGATAAATAAACAGGAATTAAATCTAGAAAGCTTTATCGGGAGGTGAGCGGGAGGGGAGGGGGCAGGAGGAGCACATGGAGGAGGTGGAGGCGAGGGGATTTTTTTTTGGGCTGCGTGTGCGGTTTCGGCCTCTCTCTCTCTCTCTCTCTCTCTCGCTCTCTCTTTCCTGTTCTCCATTTGCACGTGTATATATACATAGAGCGAATCTGAATTGCAACGCTGCGACGCGGCATCAGAGACTCGCATTCTTGAGCTACGATTAAATATGAATTTTCGAGTGGGGCATTAAATCGACGTTAGCTCTCTGAGCTGCTTAAAAATACATGTGCATCAGCGATGCAGTGTAGCTTGAGAAATTCGAAATGCAAATGAAATTCAAAATTATATAATCCGAAACTCGGAAAACAGGGCGAGGGCGAGAGGAGACGAGAGAGAGAGAGAGCGAGCGCTTCCATCTCGGCGTCTGTCCTGCCACATTAGCTTTAAGCGCTTAAAGGGGACGGCAGAGCTGAAGGCAAAGACCTTTTCCCGGAATGGAGCTCCGACACACACACACACACACACACCTACACGCTTACACGTCACGGCGTTTCTTCGATCTCTCGCGACGATAAAGGTATTTCACACGCGGGGTATCGTTTAATTTCGCCGGAGCACAGGAGAGTAGTCTAACGACGAAAAGAAATTGTCGAAACTTTCCGGCGCGTGTACTCGAGATGACTCGGGCTTCCTCGGCCAATGGCGTAAACGCGATGCAAGCCGCAAGCGGTAAATCGACGCATCGGTCATCGGTATATACATCCGTATACGTGCCCGGCGGTCAATATTGAATTTTCATAAAATTATCGCGCTTACATACGCTCAACTCCGTATACAACCTTTGTGTTTGCTTTACCGTTAGCGCGGATTATGTCCGCAGACACGAGCTTGCCAGAATTATATAAATTTCATCAGCTGAAAACGCAAGCTCTCTCTCTCTCTCTCTCTCTCTCTCTCTCTCTCTCTCTTCGCCAGAAGAAAGCTACGGGGCGAGGCACGCGAGCTTTCGATCAAAGCTCTCACTCTGAGTGTGTGTATGTGTATGTGTGTGTGTGTATTGTGTCGACGCGTCCGCGTGCACGAGAGTGAGAGGGAAAGAGAGAGAGAGAGAGATGAGAGTGGAAAGAGAGGCAGTGAGGGATAAAGATCGTCCCGAAGAGCGATGAGGGATGAAGGATGGCGGCGCCGCGGAATCACGCAACTGCGTAATTAGTCCAGCGCCGACAAATTCCTGGATCGGGCGCATGCGCGAGCACACGGGAACATATATAGCATCCCGATTCCGCACCTTCCTCGTTCGCTCTCGAACTCCGCCAGGTCTGTATTCTGTATATATATGTGCAAATCCACCAAATAGTGGAAACAATTCACCTCAGGAAATTGCAAAAATTTTTATTTCTCTCGTTCCTTAGGTCATTCTGAAAGACAAAAAACTGGCGTGAATAGCTAATCGTAGGTGTAAGGATAAAAATTATGCATCCCTTCGAGCAAACGTATTTATTTTCAGCCAACGTTTCGAGCTAACTAGAGCTCCTCATCAGGGCTAAAACGCCAAAGTATATATAAAAAAAATATAAAGTAAACAAAATTTACAATAATACAATAAAAATTAAACAACTAAATTAATACCTTAAAAAAACGTCAATTGAACTTATACATCTACGTTACACAGGCGGAAAGCAGGAAAACCAGCTAAATCGAAAAATAACAATACTGAATAAATTAAATAGTTAAAAACAATACAATTAAAAATTAATGAAAAAACCATACTTTTTTACCAGAACCGATCAACAGTAAACAGTGCCGGTGTCGTAGGGTATACTTTCTTCCGGAGCAAAAACGACTCGAAGAAACGAGAAATAATTAATAAAAAGAGAATTCATAGATTTTTTCTCTGAAACTATGAACTTTTATAACAATTTCATTAGAACAAAAATATGTTAAAATGTTTCTATACCGTATTGTAATTCAATTTATATTTACATGATATTATTTCACTTTGCACGATTGGATTATAAAGGTCTCTGAAAAGATAAAGAACTATCCATGTAAAATTTTAAAAAATGTTCTTATGATTTCGTCTCATTACTTCACTACTTACAAGTAGAACAGTTCCTAATTCTGCCCAAGTCGTGCGCTGGCATTTATATAAGCCGATTCCCTTCCTTCAGCTGCACAACCAGCGAATACACAAACTTATTACAACCGGTTTATTACTGACAATTTTTTTTCACACAATTCATACCGGCTTTCGCGCAAGCTATTTTCTTACGCAACTTCATTCAAACTAATTTTGGATTTACCTAGTATTAAGAAGCGCGGGCGCGATAGCGCCCCGACGTCAAGTATAAGTGTTATAGTAAATTAAATGAAAGGGATCAAATTTGGAAAATCGCGATATAAATGTGCTTTTGGTCGCCTAAAATTCTTCAAACTTCTACGAGTGGGCTTCTGTGTTGAATTTGAGAAATTTCGATCATAGTACTTTTTTGTTGCGGAAATATAAAACCAGAAGATAACGGAACGATATCGATTACGCAACGTAAGCCTTCAATGGGCTTAGAGCGTGTAAACGAGCTTTTCACGTATATGGCGGTTTAATAGCGTTTATTTTGTTGGAAGCCATTATATTATAGTAATTAAATGCAATCATCGTCCCAGACGACAATATAACAAGTTCTCGCTTTGATTTATCGTCGATTCTACTTTTTACTCCGCGAGTCTTATTAAGTCAAAAACTTTTTTCTGATAATCGGAATGCTCATGCGAATCAATTGATGTCCTCGACACGCGTTACAATCCGAAATAACAATACAAGAAAAGCTAAATAATCAGTTTCTGCTTGAGTCGCGAGTAGATAACGACGAATTAAATCACTTGGATTTTGCATATATACAATTCCGATCAGAAACTATAAAGCATCAATCATCTTTGCATTAAATGACTTCCTAGAAACGAATGCGTAAGGCAGAGTACGTATCGTTTTATATAAATCTTATTGTTTTGAAAATTTTTCAAAACGTATAATTTATCTAATGCGATGCTTATTCAATAAAGAGCTAAAAATAAACGTCAAAACATGTAATTTGGCTAATGCGATGATGACTCAAAATCTAATAAAGAGCTCCGAGTTAAAAAGAAGTTTCAAAAAAAGTTCGAAATGAAGCTTTTTTGTTCTCAAAAAAAAAAAAAAAAAAAAAAAACAATCTGAGCAATATCATCCTTGAAAATGTAGTGCTGCAAAGCCTCTCTTTC
The DNA here is from genome assembly GCA_018906965.1 of Philotrypesis tridentata. Lineage (NCBI taxonomy): Eukaryota > Metazoa > Arthropoda > Insecta > Hymenoptera > Pteromalidae > Philotrypesis > Philotrypesis tridentata. Next base: position 5,398,285 of record JACCIB010000002.1, read on the forward strand.
GAACAGAAGAACGTAATAGAATATTCGACAACGAACGCGGCTGCAGCTCGTGTCCTACAATTAAATTGCGCAATTCTAACAAGTGATCGAATCAAGAATTTTTCAAGCCAAACGTACACCAAATTATACGTATCCGATTCTAGGTCAGCGAATGCAGCGATGCCTGAAGCGCAGCGGCGTTCTCGATCGGGATCGTATAAATGCAAAATTCAAGTGGTCTAATTCGCCTTTATCTCTCGCGCGCGAGTCTCCAGGACTCGAGCGAAAGCCGATTGATTTGCTTGACGCGCGGCAAGCGGTCTCTTACGTATTATTTCGAGATTCGCTTCCGCGTACTCTTACGGCGTCGCGTCGAGCCCGAAAGGCCAATCAATTCGCAAAAACCAAACAGTCCCGATTATCGAGAAAAGAGGGCGTAAGTAATTCCCAATAATACACACACACAGACGCCGAAAAGAAGGAACCGAGGAATAGATCAAAGCGAGAGAACTCGTTCTATTTTCGTCTGGCCAGCGCCGATCGCGCCGCGCAGTCGAGTAGCGCAAAAGTCCCTCTCTCTCTCTCTCTCTCTCCAAAGCTCTCCGTCAAAATTCAGAGGCGGCCCCTGATACGCGCCTGCACGCCGTGTCTGCGCGTACACACGTATACATACAAAGCGGCTCATCGCGATAGTATTTATCAGTAGCGGCGCTTGAAACGCTGCCGTGTCTTAACGTCAGTCCCGAGATAATGCAGCCCGTAATAGACGAGCATCATGCATGCTCGCGGCCATGTTTCTTCGTTTCGCGTTGCAACAGCAGCAGCAGCAGCAGCAACGGCGGCGGCCGCACCAGCGCGATTATACGTGTACGAGCTAAGTTTAGCGCGGGCAGCTCTCTCTCTCTCTCGCCGGCCAGAGGCATTATTATTGCCCGGAAGTTTCCGTCCCGCCTCTCTGCCTCCTATTTATGCGAAAAGAGAAGCGTTCCCGCGCTCTCTCGCGTATGTGTATGTATGCGCACATGCGCTTACGTAAGCCGATAATAGAGAGAGAAAGAGAGAGAAGATTAAATATAAAGCTGGACGCGGACCGCTGCGGGGGGCAAGAGAGAGAGAGCGATTCCGAGGCGCATTTAAAACGATTTCCATCTGGCGACGCTGCCAACGGACAGGAGAGAAGCTGACGCGCCCGATGACTGCGAGAGGCCTTGTTTCGACGGGAGGAGGAGGAGGAGGGGGGGGGGAGTTTGGGGGATAGATTAACGAAACATAACGGCCCTGCGGGAGCGAGGCGCCACGGGGGATAACGGAGTGCCCGAGGAGCGAGGAGGCCGACACCGACGCTGACACCGACGTCGACGCGTGTGCCAAAGCTTCCTTTTCGCTCTTTCTCCCACTCGCTCTCGCTCTCGTAGCGAGGCCTCGGGATAAGGCCGGTTGCCGCTGCTGCCGCTGCTGCTGCTCTGTGTATTGCCTTTTAAATTCGAATTTCTCATCCGCCATCCGGAGAATGATTCACCGGGCGCTCGCGCTATATATGCGTAAGCGTTCGCAGAATTTATGCACGTGAATTTAGCCGCGTCTCTCTCTCTCTGTCGGTCTATACACCTTGTAAAAATAATTGAAATTTTCCGAATAATTTGCCTGCACGCGCGCGGGCGCGCAGGCTGCTGCTCCGCCACGAATTCCGCGAATGCGCGCCGTTAGGCGCGAGCCTTTAAAAATCTCGCCGATCGATGGCTTTTATATTATGCGCGAAATATTCGATGAGCTATTTATATGTTGTTGCAGAAATGCAAACAGGAGCGAATTCCGAAGGTATATATGCAGCTGCAGAAATTGAAATTGAAAAATATCAGCTCGCTGATTCGACGGTTTGGGGTGTGTCTATATCTTTTGCTTTTATTACCGGAAAAGCCGTGTACGTATATTATCTGGAAACGTGCAGTGTATACATATATACATACGTGCGAACTCGAAGTGAAGGATCTCGCCGCTCACGCGATCAAGCAACGCAAGATATCAAAATCTGCACAACGCCGGGCGATGTTTCGACAATTTTCTCGGTACAGTTCGACGCACGTATACACAGACACACAGCCGAAAATTTAATCTATGCAGCTGCACGAGAAAGCCCTATTTGTTCGCCGCGAAGAATGGGGGCGAAGATGTATGCAGTAGATAGATAGATAGGCAGAGCGATAAACTTACCCCTGGCAAAGTCCGCTTCTCATGCAGAGCGTTCTGGGCGCTGATTGCACTGTCACGGTTGTAATAGGTCAGAAAGGCGCAACCTGCAAAAGAAAAAGAACGGCGAGATAGAATTGGATGTCCGATGCAGCAGCTTCTCTGCTATACTGCGCGCGCCTCGCTTTATTATGTAGGCGTAAGTTAATCATTTTTTTTCCTTCCTTTCTTCTCCTCGCCGAGCTTAATTTCTTCCTTATACTGCGCGCACATCGCGCAGTCGAGAGAACGCGCCTCGAGACGGTCTTTTTCGCGCGCATTTTAATGGGTGGCTAACCCGTTTGATTACTAATCATTATATTTGCATATATTTGTACACTTGTGTGGGAAGGGGCTGCGCTGCGGTTTGTTACGATTTGAAAAAAATTGACACTTCCTTTTTGTACATTTTGATCCTCGAAACTTTGAACGGGTTCGTAATCACTGATCAAGCGATACACTTGAAATTTTGTATAAGCGTTAATCAGATGAAATGAAAATTATCGTAAATCATTGGGTGAATTTCGCCGTCTCAATCGCGCTCGCGCCTTTGCAACACGTCGAATCTTTCCGTATTATTCGTCGCCGAGCGTACGTAATAGACCATTACCTCTCAACATTTTCCATTTCGCAAGCCTCTCGCGTCGGCGAATGGGCCGCTGAAACGATGGGAAAATATCGCATGTAATTATCAGGTGAACCGTGTGCGAGCGATAAACGTCGTGTAATGAATCATCGAGCGCGCGGAGGGCGGCGAATGTAATAGGGGCGCCAAGACTAAGAAAGACAAAGCGTTATTGGTGGAAAGGGCACTTCATCCAATCCGACAACTCGTTTCCACTCCAATATTCGATTCGGCCAATCAAGCGCGACAGTTGATAAGAGTCGACGCTCTCTCTCTCTCTCTCTCTCTCTCTCTCTCTCTCTCTCTCTCTCCGCTTCTCTCCTCCGCAATTCGCCCGCGCAGCATTTTAAATATAAATCGTCCTCGGGATGGAATCCAGCGACCGATAATGGCTCGCGCGGCTTAATTGCTATCGTTTTGAGAGCAGCGGCGGAGCGAGCTGCTCTTGCTCCCCTCCCCCCCCCCTCTCACTCTCCCGCACTGTCATAACCCGTCGTTTTTCTTCGACTAATAACAGTTGGGATTTCATGTACCTATATATATCCGCGCGCTTTGCGCGGAAAGAGAGAGAAAAAGAGAGAGAGAGAGAGAGAGAGAGGTTATTTTTTGTCAGAGAGCGCGAAGGTATACGTACGTACGTATACGTACTTCTGCCGCGGGAACGTTTTCTCGTTTGGACCGGGATTACGCTTTTAATGGAAGTTTTAAAAAAGAACTCCATTATACCTTTTCCTTCCAGATCGACGATATTGCCGTCTCCGCGAGGGGAGCACAGGGCTTCCTTTCTCTCTCTCTCTCACATAATGCAGCAGTGGAGAGATCATCGAGGTCAAGTGGAAATTTGTCGATTGATTTTGTAAAAAAAAAAGAAACAGAAAAATAACAATACGCCTCGGCCTCGGCCTTCGGCCGCGCGCTGCAGCAGCGGCGGATCCGCGAGTATGGAGAGGCGCGCGAGAAAGCAAAATATTTACACCGATGCGACGCGCCGTGCGCGCGTTCTCTCGGTATCGTATCTATCAGCGGAGCCAGCGCCGGCAACGGCGCATCGCCGATAAATCGCTGAACGTGCGATAAATTCCGACGAGCGCGCGCACGTGAGAGAGTCTTGTCTCTGCGGCGCGCGCGCGCGCGCACGTGGCCCGGAAAAACCTATTTATTACCGTCGTTAGCCGCGATACACGTTTCATTTTGTAAGCTCCCGGGGATATAGGCGCGCGCGCGCTATCGGATTTTGTTCTCCGGAGATTTTCCCCTTTTCTCTCACTCCCTCGTCTCTTTCGCCTTGCGCCCGCTGGATTACGTCATAGCTGTAATCGGGACATCGCGGATGAGAGCCTTACTCGCGAGATCCACTCTTCGCGTTTGGCAGATATTTATCCGCGAGCGTCATTACTCTCGGTCTTCCGGTCCTGCGCGCACCGCAGCTATACTGCACTGCGAGCTCGTCTCCAATGAGCCGTGAGCTCCGCGGCTAAATCATAATCTTTTTCTCGTGCTCAGCTCTCTTTCTCTCTCTCTCTCTCTCTCTCTCTCTCGCTGCAGTGTCGGGTATGTACGCCGCGGAATCTATATCGACGTTGAATCGAAACTCAGTCAGCGTAAATCCGATGCTCGACGCAGCTCCCGCAAGGATGGGGGAGAGGGAAAAACATCCGAGTGCTCGGCCCGGAAGTATTCCTTCATTTGGCGATGCTTTATTCTGCGGCGAGACGTACATTAGAAAAAGAAGCGCGTGTACTCCAGGGATATTAATTTCCCGTGTGTCTCGCGGTAAAGCTCGTTCTTCGCGGTTGGAAAATCATTTATTTCAGGAGATCCTTCCTAGATTTTAAGGAATTTCTTAAAAGTTCACTTTTTTATAGTTCATAGAATATAATAATAATAATAATAATGCGTAAATATTATTAATAGCGATTATTATTAAGTTAATATTGACAGCGAAATTTTAAGAAATATTAGTAAGGATTAATAAAAGTACATCTTTATACAAAAAACTTCACTAATAATAATACATGTATAAATAACGTTAATAATTATTATTGTCAAGTTAATATTAATTGTAGATTTTTAAGAAGTTCATAAGGATCAATGAAGGTACACCACGTCATAAAAAGACTTGTATATACGTATCAAATAATTTCCATGAGCTCACATCCTCCTCGTCTCTGACAAAAATCATTTTCGTCTAACCACTCGCGCACACAGAGGCAGCAGTTTGTCTCGAGGAGCCAAAACAAAACAGCTTGATCGAGAATACACCTCCCTCTGGCTCTACACAGCGTAAAAAGCTTCAGCGACGCAAACTCGCCTGGCAGCACGCTTCCTGCGCCACAACAAACGTCGAGCGTTCACGAGCTTTTTTTCTCTCCCTCTCTCTCTCTCTCTCTCCTGCACTTGCTCGTCAAGAAAATCGCGCTCGTTAAATTCGAATTTGCCGGCGTCGTTGACTTTTTCACGCCGGATCATGAAGATTTTTGCCACACGCAACTCCATACTTTTTCACCCCCCCCCCCTCCCCCCAAGGAGAGATATTCACCAAGCGTTACGGAGTAATAAATTCAAAGCACAAGCGTTATCCTTTTTTTTTATTCGGAAAAGTCTGCCTTACTTTCCGCGTTATTAATGACCGCGAGGTAGGAAGAGGAACTCGGCTTTCTTTTCTAATCGCTGCGGACTAACGAGTTTTATCACTTTACCTGACGCATTCGTGAGAAATGAAGTCTAACTTATGTAAAGTGCTTGATAACGAGACTTCATTTGGAAGAGAGAGAGAGCGCGCACGCGCTCGCTCGAGGAAGGGGGCATTAATCACGTGAAACTCCTTCACTTAGCACGAGCGTATGAATTTTGATGGAGAACATTTTTTTCTAAAAGCTCCGCGAGCTTTTCCGCGATCGCGCTATAATAATTGATTCGCCGAGCCGATTCACTCGCCAAAAGAGATAAATATACGCAGTTAGACAATGATCGACGACTCTCCACGGCGGCCTTTCCGCGAAACAAAGCGACTGTGATTTTGATAATTTAATCGAAGCAGTTTGCGAGGGAAAATTTTTGATACAGCCCGCCGTAAAGAAAGGAGAAGCAGTATAATCTTCCTCTCGGCGTAACTCAGCTTATCTTACGATTTTCTTATCTCCTCGGCCGGGTTTCGCAGAATTTATAATATACGAGCGAGACGACACGTAGCTATCGCGGATTAGCACGTGACGGCGGCCGCTACTTCAGCTTTCTTTTTTTCTTTTTCGCAAGAAGAGAGAGAACGATACTCTCCTCGTCGCAACGTCGCGCCAATAATCTGCGAGCCGAGCGGTCTCACGTTCGCCCTCCGCCCTCCCCGTCCGCCCCCCTCTCGAGAATCCTTCATATTTTGCCGGGGCGCGTAAAAACTGGACGATCGGCGGATAAGCGCTATATATACGTGCGCCGAGAGGGGGCTGCGCTGCTCCGGCCTCCGCGAAGCAGGAAAGCGGATTTAAGACGGACGTGAGCTGTCGCGGACTATGAGCCGCGCTCTATGCGAGCCTCTCTCGCAAAGCACGAGGATTATGCACGTACGGCTCAAGTAAAATGTTAAGTAGTTTTTCTTCTTCCTCCTTTTCCTCTCCTTCTTCCTTCTTTTATAATTTTATTCTGCCTGAGTCAAGGAAAAGGATTCGAGGAAATTTCAAGTTGAACTTAGCTTGGGGGACAAGTTTTAATTACAGTGGATGTCTATACATGAATTTCTCCGATAATCTATAAGTCACATGCAGTAAGTACCAGATCTTACTTCTTGTCAATCTATTTAAACATACTTCGTTGAAGTACGTAAAGATTATTTCACGGATAGTAGAAGTTACATGCTGTAAGCACCAGATTTTATTTTTTGTCAATCTATTTAAACATACTTCATTGAAGTATGTAAAGATTATTTTTAGCAAAAACTTACTACAAGTATAATATACATGTTTTGAAGCAGTCTTTCCCTTTAAATTAAAGAGATTCCATGTATAAGTGACGTGCTATTTGTACAATCCCATTTGGATTGTTCAGATTATACCACAAGTTATACGTTACTGATGTTAAGATTGGAGGCCAGGCTTGCTTAATCATATCGCTACCTTTCTCTGCGATCATGATTGTTGCTGCATAAGGGCCAGCTCTAGGTAGAGTAGGCATTATTGAACCGTCAATGACTCGAAGGCTATTGATACCATGAACCTGAAGTCTTGTATTGACGACTGCTTGTGGGTCATCAATAGATCCCATACGACAGGTTCCACCGATGTGGAAAGCAGAACTTACACTTTTCCATACAAGACATTTGAAGTATTCTTCGCTTTCGAATTCGTGGTTCTCGCAACCAGACTCAGGAACTGTTGAGTACTCAAATCCATTGTCTCTAAGTGTTCTAGATCGAGTAATACCAATGACTGCACGGATCCCGTTAATGATAGCTTTCATATCTTGAGGATGCTCCAAATAGTTCGCATAAATCAGAGGCTGACCCCAAACTGGCTCGGTCTTGTTGAGCTTCAGTATTCCACGACTTTTTGGTCTCAGAAGAGTTAGGCTCATTTTAACCTCGTCGTAGTATGGGCTAGGTATAAACTTCAAATCAGTTGATTTCTTTTCAACCTCAGATACAAAGCCTGTGAAACCATATTGGATGTCCGCTCGTCCGGGATGGTTTAGGCAAGTCTGATGGTAGGCGACGGTATCCATTGAATCGATTGTCGCTAGAGGGCCTTGGCGGTTGTTCAACCAGTTAATTAAATCGTCGCGAATCTTATCGACGCTAACCAGGGTCGTAGCTTTCTTATTCAGATTGAAAGTAAACGGATAAAGGATTGGATGATCCTGAAGGTTGCGACCTACTGGCAGATCTTTGATGAGTGGAATGTTTGCTTGAATCAACTCCTTAGTTGGTCCAATGCCAGACAGCATGAGCAGTTTTGGCGACTCGATTGTTCCAGCAGAAATGATAACCTCCTTTTTAGCAAAAACTAATCGACAAAAACGAATACCTCTTGTTAGATATATCAACTTGTGGCAGCTAATTTTAAATAATTTATATATTTAGTACACCTCACCTGAAATTTTTCTCAATTTAGAATCGACATACTTTACTCCAATCGCTCGCTTGGAGTCCTTATCGATAATAATTTTGAAAACTCTAGACTGCGTTCGAATGGTAAGGTTGTTTCGAGTACTACGAACAGGTCTTAGAAATGCACTATTTGCACTTTGATGTGATCCGTGAATTCTGCTAAATTGTAGTTTCGACATTCCAAACTGTACACCTGAATTGTGATCATTCTCCAAGTAACCTAGTTCTTTCCAAGCTTCTCTAATGATCTTGGCATTTTTATCTTGATAAGTATTTCTTTCTACAGCTATGTAACCACCTTTTGAGTGACTTTCAGGGTTTCTGTAAAATACCTGAATTAATGAAATTATTAATCTTTGCTTTTCTTTCCCATCATAGCTTCAAGATTTATGGGGCCTGGTAATTCACCTCGGGATCCCTGGCATCCTCCGATTTTTTGAAATACGGCAGCACCTCGTCGTAGCTCCATCCGGGATTGCCGAGCCTCGCCCAGTCGTCGTAATCTTGTCTGTGGCCGCGTACGTACCACATGGTATTTATCGTGCTGCTGCCACCCATGACTTTACCCCGGGGCCAGTAGTAAGAGACGTTGCCAAGTCCCGTGAATTCCGGCTGGGTGCGGTAGGCGTAGTCGATGCTGCTGAGCCGCAGAATCCGGGCGAACGCCGGGACATTCGCTACCGCTGGCTCTTCGTCCCCAGCCTCCAGTAGCAGTATCTGCGCAGTAGAAAAGGAATTTGTGGTTAACCAAGAGTTTTCGAGGAGAACAATAGCTTACTAGATTGAATAATTACCTTCCAGTTTTTCACCTCACTGAGACGGTTTGCCAGAACACACCCGGCAGCTCCAGCTCCGACAATTACGAAATCAAAATCCTCATCTGATCCAGGCTTTTGACGAGACTTATCACTAAAGTAACTGTCATAAGAATAGCCCAAGAACTTGACAATGAAATTGAGTAGAGCTAGAACTTGAGGTTGGCACGAACTGAGCATAGGGCTCGCAGTACATGTACCCAGATAATCACCAGGGACCCAGTACATTTTAGAGGTTCGCACACTATAAGATCCAACTGCTCAATGATGAATAATAATAAGTGGACTTAAATTTTACTTTTTATCCCGGGTCGTAGAGATAATATACTAAATGTTACTCTCTGTATCTCACGTATTTGAGAAAAGCGATTTTGTATTTGCACACGTATTGAAGTTTGCAGACGTGTTATGGATAAGATGCACCAGGAAAGTTATTCATTTTCCAAATCTCGGTGACTATCGATAATTACAAAATATTCAATCGATAATATTATTACAATTATATTTGAAAATATACACCAATAATTCAATTGACTTCAAAATGTTACTTTTTCAAAAGCTTAGATGTAGCTTGCATCCAGCATTTCAAACACTAGCCCGAGTATCGTAATCGTATTTATAAATGAGTACGTATTACATGACATTGCTTATACAATTAAAAACTATACTTATCGATCAGAAATCTTATTCAAATATTATGTATACAATCTACCACGTATAAAGGTTCAAGAGAAAAATGTTTGTATCTCTATTGCCAGAGCCCAATGGTAGGTACTCCCAAAGAAGCAAAGAAGTTCCATCGCTAAATACAGAACCCCCAGAAAACAGATATCGTTACAACAGGAATATTCGATACTTTAGTTCAATAATTCCTGTTACTATGAATTCGTAGTATGATTCGTAATATTGATACTCAAAATACTCTTTGTTATAAAAATAATGTGTACCTTGTTAAACCGAACCATATTATTAACAAGAGTTAATCCACTTGTTACGAAAGAACTCATCATTATTATTGATGTTTTTGCGATAAAAATATTCCTTTTATCAGTGCACGTGATATTTTTAATCGTAATATTATCTTCAACGTAACGACCATTTTTGTGAGTAAACAATGGAAACACATATCTGCTTGCATTATTAAATAAGCTATTGCTGTAGAAAAAATTTTTATACGCGAGCGTGGGTTGCCGAGAATCAGAGATATCTACCGATGAGAGAAGCGGTCAGAGCAGTTTTATTCGCAAGAGGGAGTGCAGATGACTAATACACCAGTCACTGGACAGCGTCCAAGTCATAAGCTGGATTTTATGACGTGCGATCGATACAGTGGCACAGAGAGTGAGAGAGAGAGAGAGAGAGAGAGAGAGAGAGAGAGAGAGAGAGAGAGAAGAGGTTCGCTCGTCTCGCTAACGCTCATTTTGAGCCGAGTTCGTTGTTCTAGCTGTCTGCGAGCTGACGGTCCTTCACAGACCGACAAAACGGGTCTTTTGCCGAAAAACGATCAATCCTTTCTGTGAATAACCTTTTGAAACATCCAAAATTATTTTTGCAATAAAAGAAATCTGTTTTTGGCGAATAGAATTCTTTTTACTGCAAAATGATAGAAGATATTTTGAGATTCGATTCGTCTTAAAATAGGACTACGATGAATAAATAATCTAACATTCCCTAATTATGAGTACTTTCTTTTGTTTCAATTTCTCTGTAAAAACAACTGGAAATTATTTCAAGTACGACAGCGCATTTCTTGCTTCATCGCATCCAACGATACTGTAATTCACAATACGTACGAAAAATCCAAACCATCGATTAAATATCGATGTACGAGCCGTAAAAATGTCAAACTTTTTGGTCGCTTAAGCGCAATCCCGTGAGAGCTAGCCGAAAATCCTGAGCCTCAAATGAATTTTCGCAGCGAGGAAAAACACGAGTCAGAGTGGCGGTAGCAGCACCGCACACGCGAAAATAATAATCAGCAGCTCAGTAACAGCGCAGCAAAAATCTCCAATTCGATCTGCTGCAGCTCCCTGAGGAGAACTCGCTCCTCTCGGCTAAAATTGAGGAATCCCCGGTCTACGCGATACAGTAGCTCCTCCGCAGACTAGCTAGAGAGAGAGAGAGAGAGAGAGAGGGCGAGAGAGAAGAGAGGTAGGGGGAAATCGGTCCCGATAGCACTAGCAGCAGAGGCGGTACCCAGGGGATGCCAGGCAGCAGCAGAAGCAGCAACAGCAGCTTCTCTGCCTTCCTACGGCTTCCTAATGAATTGAGGCGAGACGCGAGGGAGGAAGTCTAAGCTCGCTACTACTGCTGCTGCCGCCGCCGCCGCTGCTGCTGCTGCTGCTGCTGCTGCTGCTGCTGCTGCCGGCAGCTCTGGAATTTGCATCTCTCGGCCGGTGAAAATTGAAATGCGCCGTAGAGCTACTGTCGGCCGCCTCTCTACGAAGCTTCGAATGGACAGGAATGGAGCGCGCCGCGAAATGACTTTTATAATAGGACTCGGGTTAATACGCCTGCTAGAGAGAGGGAGAGCAGCGAGAGAGGCGGGAAGGAGGAGAAAATTTTTCTCGGTTCTCTGGGCGAGACACTGCAATTACCGATTTTTGCATATATAGACCATACGCGGATTAGACGAGAGTGCGCGCGCGCACACACGTGAGCTCCTTGAAAGAAAACCTCATTTTCCACCTACGCGCGAGACAGCCGAGTAATTCTACTCCGCAGATTGAGTGTAAACCGTGCGTTAATATTCAATTAAACTTGCTATTATTTTTATTATGATTATAACGGCGAGAGCGAGGCAGAAAAACGTCGCGATGTATGTACGCTTGTACGCTCGTCGCCGAGTTAAACGTCTTAATTAGCCAAGACCGCATTAGCGTGGCAGCATCATCTGCGTAAAAGTCGGCGTGCTTTGCATGAATATTCAAGAAAAAGACACCTCGGTAAGAGGGGGAAAGAGAGAGAAGGAGAGAGCGTCGGCTTTACGGATAATTATCGCGGAAAAAGGACACCTCGAGAAATCACACACAAACGCACACACATCCCCCAACGAAATGGATTCGCGCGAAGAGAGCATGTATGTAAATTCGCGCGAAGGCGTGAAAGGGAGAGTGTGTGTGTGTAGGAGAGAGAGAGAGAGAGAGAGAGAGAGAGAGAGAGGAAATTGAAATATGCAAAACAGAGACAAAGGGGGTCTCGAGGCCTTTTGCCGAGGTGTATAATACACGCCTTTTAAAAGACAGAGGGCGCAGATGCCACCCCGGAAGAAGCTCTTGCAGCAGCTGCTGCTTTTTTGCTTCGCTCTCTCTCTCTCTCTCTCTCTCTCTCTCTCTCTCTCTCTCTCTCTCTCTCTCTTCCTCCCTCTATATTTTCACTTTACACGCCCAATGTGCTTGGATTTTCGTAGAAATTAGAATGGCAGCTCTTTGTTTTTCCCGTCTCTACCGCCTCGCTCCTTCTTGTCGGTCCCCGGTATAACGTCGATTGTCGAATTCCGCGCAGTAGTGCGCTTCATTATTCTTGGGAGAGAAGCAGCAACTTGAGGCGAGTAAGTTGGAGGCGCGGGTCTTAATAACTTGGCTCTCTGTCTCTCTCACTCGCCCGAAACTTATTTTTATATTTCACCTCCTCTCTCTCTCTCTCTCTCTCTCTCTCACTCGCGTGCACGCGGGGGCATTAAAAATCTCGGGGACTAAAGTTTCGACATACATTTAGGAGTTGAAGCCCCCGTCGCAAGCGCGGAGCCGCGCGGCGAGCTGTCTCTTGAATAAAAATCAGCCTCAATGGCAGGCACTTTACTTTAGTGCGCGCGAGGGGATGAGATCGTGGCCGGTCTAGTGTATATATACACACCGCTCGCGCGCAACGAGAGAAAGAGAGAGAGGAGAGAGAGAGAGAGAGAGAGAGGCGAGTGAGACGGCCTGCTTTTTTACAACGTCTCGTGAACTTTTGCAAAGATTTTCCCCGCGAGCGGTAAATGCTGCGCTGCGCGAATCCTTTCATCAAAATTTATTCATTTACATCGAATCCATTCAAATTTTTGTCTTCGCTGCGCGATTCAACAATGAAGTCGAAGGGAACGTAAGTAAATGAGGAAAATGCCTGCGCACTCGAGGAACGATCCTCTTGCGTCGAGATGTTTCTCGCGGTAACGAAAGAAATATACTTTCAGGATTTAATTTCTTTTATATTTTATTATTCCTTATTTTTTTAATGATAAAAATCACTATTTTATCATCATCATTTCAATTATATTATCTCGAATACAAGGTTCACAATTCTAGTATTTATAGAAATATAAACTGAACAACTTTATTACACACCTATACCTACGCTGAAGCTGTTGCGCGACATCGAACAGCTGCGTCTGCATAAAATTGCATCGCTATAAGAGCGTCGTTTTTTTCCCCGTTGAAAGGTTTGCCGTGTCAGTGCAGTTGGAAAAAACGGGGCGCTCATTTTAACTTAGAGCAGAGTATACCGGCATATAGGATGCTCCTTAACTACTCGAAAGCCGAAAACTCGATTAAAACCATCATTTTGAGTGTGATGGATTCGCCAAGCGATGTCGGTCCCATTTATTTAAATGCAGCGGAAATTGCGCGACTGAAATACATCCACATGCGCGCGAGCGCGAACCAACTCATCAGCAAACCTCTTAAACGGGCTTAATGCAAATTAAAAGGCAAAACGATCGCGGCTGCGCGCGCGCGAACAAAATTACCCGCCCCCCTACGAGGAAAAGGGGAAGAGAGAGAGAGAGAGAGAGAGAGAGAGAGAGAGAGAGAGAGAGAGCGACTTCATTACCCTGACGACGGCAGTTGCGTGTCGATGCGCCGGTGCTGCCGCCGCAGAGAAATGCCATTTACGACGCGCGAGCGCAAAATTGCTAGGTGGAATTAATTCCAACCGGGACACTCTTCTCCTTCCAAGGATGGCTACGACGACGATGATACCGGCATTGACACGGAAAATTCCATATAGCAGCCGTGCGGTTAGAGAGTAGGAGCTCGAGGCTAAGTCGCCGCTGCTTCTGCTGCTTTCTTTTCCCTTTTTTCTTGCAGGAGAAACGTTTTAATTAAGAAGATAATCGGATTTGCGGAGAAGGCGGCCTCTAAATGAGGATTGGATGCAGTAAGTGCTCGGAGTCGTTTGAATTTGAATGTTGATTGCCCTGGTAATGGCGAGGATTCCGCGAGAGGGGCTGCTCTTTTTTTTTATAAATCGCGGATCCGAGTTAATGGAATTCGCAAACTGTGCAGTACCAACATGATCTTCTGTTACAGAGTATATTTGATTTGTGCAGGGGAAAACGCCCGAGATTGTAACAAGTAAAAAGCATTGACGAACCTTGAATCTGCGAGCTGGGAAAAAGTGGATTTTTGTGATTACAATCCATTATTTAAACAAAAGTGTAGTCTTTTTTATGGAAAAGGGATAATTTATTGAAGATAAATTAATGCATTCGCATTTTTTAATATTTTGTAAGAAATTTGAAGATTGCAGAATATAGATGTGTTATTCTATCATAAAACGAAGGCTAACATTTTGTTTTGTCAATTTTATCAGTTTTCTTCCGCAAATGCCTTAAAATCATATCGAGGGTCAAAGTTCATGAAATTAATCTTGTTTACAATATTTTATTAATTAAGACCAAATTTGTTTTTTTTATTTTTCCGATTATTTCTTTAATTTTTCACGAAAATACTTTCGAACCCATATATATACCTTATCTGCATGTGTAATATGTAAATGAAACTTTGAAATCAGTGATTTCATAAGGTCTTCTGGCATTCTTTTAAACAATTTACTATAATTTTTAAATCGGGGAAAAAATGAAATACTCGATCTAATATAGAATCATCCATATACATGCGAATGTCCGTGAACGTAGAAGCAAAGAACGTAGATGTGAACTCACGATTATGTAAGTATAATTCAGATATAATTCAATCTTTGAGTACTCGGAATATAAATATGCTGAATCACTCGTTACAATTATTAGTTTGGAAAATATCTCTGTGGCCAGAGCTGTTCTGACTGTTGGTAAGTCTAGACTGCGAAGATTGAGAAATGGATCGGTGGGCAGGAAAAGTAGCCGTGGTCACTGGAGCTTCTTCTGGAATAGGGCTGAGCTTGTGTCAAGCTCTGGTTCAGCATGGTTTGGTTGTGATTGGATTGGCTAGGAGGAAGACCAAAATGGAAGTACGAATATAGAAAATTCTTATGAAAGCTTCTAAGTGGTTCTCGTTGAAATCGCACCTAACGAAAAAGTTGAAGAAAGTGATTATCATTGCAGTGTGTTTAGAGTTCAGATATTGACAAGAACCACGCAGATAAACGAATTTCATATCTTTCATTTGTCGTAATTTTTGATAATTATTCAGGAGGGTATGAAGAATGTGAAAGGAAAAGGAGAATTTCACGCGGTCGAGTGTGATATATCGCAGGAAGATAATGTTATTAAAGTTTTTGATTATATTAAAAAGCAATACGGTAGGGTACACATCTTGGTCAATAATGCAGGTGCAATGTGCGCAGGAGAGACAACGAGTAAGTTAATCTACAAATTTTTCCCATAATTACGTTACATTATGTTTTAAGTCTGCCACATTCATTTAATAATTGCAAATGTAATCATACTACGTTTAATACTTCTGTTATTAACGAATTCAGGCGTCAGCACTGAAAAGCTAAAACAAATCATTGATCTTAATGTCATGGGTTTGATGTACTGCACAAGACAGGCTGTAAACATGATGAAAGAAGGATATGAAGGACACATTGTAAATATTGGCAGGTACGTAAAGCTCCAAAAGTTATTTATTTTTATTCATTGTATATACCTTATTAGATGAAATTTATAATATTCTTAACTCTGAACTTTTTTTGCAGCGTGTTGGGTCACAAAGTTTATTTCATAAAAGAGCTCGATTTTAATGTTTACCCAGCTACAAAGTTCGCAGTGCGTGCACTTTCAGAAACAATGCAGAATGAATTAATAAACTATCCTATTCGTTTTACGGTACTAAGAATTTCATGCTTGAATTTTATGTATCACAATTTTTAAATTGAGTTGACAATTTATAACTAATTATTTTTTTAGCATATTAGCCCAGGTGTAGTCAAAACCGAATTTTTCGAAATAGCAGGAAAAGAGGCAAGTTTTGTTAAAGATTGTGCTGCACTTAATTCAGAAGATGTAGCTGATGCCATTATCTACGCGATAGGTACAAAACCGCATGTGTACATTCCTGAAATAACACTTCGTCATGTGCAAGATCACTTCCGATAAATTCTTTTTTTTTCGTTTTGCTTGTTATGAAAAAAATGTATGTGTATTCTAGTTTCAATTGTGTAAAAGATTGTAAAATCCTGCAAACAACGAAAAGGACATCAGTATATAAATAAAACTAAATTCTTGACACTATTATTAAATTGCATTCAGAATTTATTGTCCGATTAATTACTGAATGCTATGTACTGCACTCATGTAAAACAAGTGATTACGAAGAAAAACCAATTAATCGCTTAACAATCACTACAAAATTTTGTGAAAGCTTTTAATACACAGGTGTATGTTAGTACTATATACTCAGTTCGCTATAACGTCAGCATTGTAGATTATAATGTTTAAATAGTCAGTAAGACGCTTGTATACAGCTGTAAATTTTTTTTTAAAGTAGCTCAGGACCCTGTATAGTTCTCATTCGATTAGCTCGACAGCATACGGTAAAGTACGTGAACGAATAAAACAAAAATTGGCCACTACTGCTACACGCACACATGAGAAAACGTATCCGTGACACGTCTGTGTAAATAAACACAAACTTACTCAGAAAGTAACCAATACATGCCGGGAGAAACCAATACGGAACTTTTTTTATAGAATGAATCATTTTTGCATGGTTAATTTTAGAGCATTCTTAGCTGTTACAACTTGTCTAATGAACTTTTTTGTAGAATACTAAGAGTTTAAATTATAGCATTGAACTCATTTTTACCGGTTTTTGCAAAATCCCATATATTTAATATATTCATAGTATAAGGCTCAATAATATACTGTCACTTTATTAGCACAAGGGGCGAAAAAAATTGGCTGAAACGCAGTAAAGTTCTGTGAGATAAAAATAAACAAAAAGCGCTTGCTTTTATAAGATAAATAAGTTATCGAAAAATGGAAAACAACTGCCTTTCCCACCTTTTAAAAGAAGTATTTTTCAAAAAGTTTCAGTTCGATTGGTAAAAAATTATGTATTTCATGTCACGGTCACGTCGTATACCGACATGCGGATGTACATTAATATACATTGCAATTTTCTTCGCTTCAAATACAATCATTCTAAGTCGTTTTATACTTTGTATCAAGCAAACATCTATAATGTTTATTACACAAGTGTTACGCAAGCGCTGTGATGTATAACGGAAATAAATGTTGATTAACCAGTTTACTATCAGCGTTTATCCCTACTTCAGTTGTAAATGATAGTTAGATCTGAGTTATTGGCTAGCAAAACGTCGCTGTTACCAGAGTTGTTACGGTAGTTGAAAAGTGTAGACTGTGAAGATTGAGAAATGGATCGATGGGCGGGAAAAGTGGCCGTGGTCACTGGAGCTTCTTCTGGAATAGGACTGAGCACGTGCAAAGCTCTGGTTCAGCATGGTTTGGTTGTTATTGGATTGGCTAGGAGGAAGACCAAAATGGAAGTACGAATAAAAAAAATTTTTATCGAAACTTGTTAAGTATAGATCTTGTTGAAATTCAAACACGTATAACAAAAGAGTTAAAGAAAGTAATAGTTATGTCTGAAGATTATCATTGCAGTATGTTTATAGAATTTAGACTCTGACAAGAACCATGCCGATAAAAGAATTTTATATATTACTTGATATAATTAGTTATAATTTTCAACTGTCATAATTTTGATTATTATTCAGGAGGGTATGAAGAATGTGAAAGGAAAAGGAGAATTTCACGCGGTCGAGTGTGATATAACGCAGGAAGATAATGTTATCAAAGTCTTTGAAAATATTCAAAAGCGATATGATAGTGTGTGTATCTTGGTTAATAACGCTGGTGCAGTGTGCTCAGGAAACACTATGAGTATTAATCTATAAATATTCTTAGTATTAAATGTAATTATAGTATATCTAACAATTTACTTATCACTTCAGATATGAGAACTGAACAATTGAAACAAGTCATTGACCTCAATATCATGGGTTTGCTTTACTGCACAAGGCTGGCTGTAAATATGATGATAAAAGAAGGATACGAAGCACATATTGTAAACGTTGGCAGGTAGGTTAAACTACAAAACTTATTTATATAGTATATACATTGATTTTATATACATTTGTAGATCAAATTTATAATGTTACTTAATTCTAAACTTTCTTTTCATAGCACGGTGGGTCACAAAATTATTTTCGCAAAAGAGCTTGCAGACTACAATATTTATCCAGCTACAAAGTTTACAGTGCGTGCACTTTCAGAAACAATGCAGAACGAATTATTACAATATCCTATTCGTTTTACGGTACTAAGAATTTCAAATTTGAAATTTACATTCCTTTCTGAGAACACAATTCATAAGGACAATTTTTTAATTTAATTTTTAATCTATCACTAATATTTTTTAGCATATCAGCCCTGGTGTAGTCAAAACCGAATTTTTCGAAACCGCAGGAAAAGATGCAAGTTTTCTTGAAGTATGTCCCGCACTTGATGCAGAAGATGTAGCCGATGCAATTGTCTATGCAATAGGTACCAAACCACATGTGAATATTCCTGAGATAACTATTCGACATGTGAAGGACGCCTTCAGATAAATTCTTTTTATTTTTTTGCTATCAGTTATACGTATGAGTATCTTAATTAAAAGTATATGTTAGATTGTAAAATCTTTCAATTCACAGCTGGAATATAGAATTAATTGTCATATTAATTACCGGAGATTACTACATTATTAATTTAAATAATTAATTCTTTTTTTAATTAATCCATTTTTTCACTTTCTTCATTTAAGATTTCTAGCTCTCTGCCATTATCATTATTGCAATGAGTTGCTTCACACTCTTAGGTTTAGATTTTTACTTATAATTTTTTCTCTTTCTCATAATCTTGTACGAAATGTAATGCACAATAATAGTGATATATTCGATATATTAAGGGTATAACAAAGCGGGTTCAGACCACGCACTGCAATTGGCGCATAAGTTTTTGAGAAAATTTCGCTACTACAATTTTCAGGATTTCAAAAAAATGTAACAATCCGTTTTAAAAATACATGTTGAACTGAAAAAACAGCACTTGTGGAAGGAGGAATAATTATTAAATTTCTATACGAATCTAAATTCCAATGCAGGAGATAATGCCAAACAAATAACTATAGAGCTGGATACTACAGCTAATACAAATGCACCTTCTAAAGCATTATCCCCCCTCGCCGTGCGACACAGCGCCCAAAAAGCAGTCTCGTCTTTCCGATCAGCCGTCAGAGATTTGTTCACACTTGGAGTAAGTATAGCCATTCGAAAGTGAAAAGAGCCGCAGCCTCGCGTGAAATGAGAAAAAGCTGTAGGCAAGGAGAAAAGAAAACGTAGCAGAGACTCTAAATCCAGCTGAAAGCCAAGCCGCAATACAGTTGCTTCCCTCCGCGTACACATAACCTCTCTCTCTGTACCGAGAGAGCGGGGGGGGGGGGAGAGAGAGAGCAGCCCTATAGCTAACCGCAGAACCAGTCTCGACTTTTCGGGAGGGGGTCGAGACGGCGCTGGCGGGGGCGGCACGTGGCGTCACGGCGCTCGTGACTCACGTTGGCAAATAATTCAAGGTCACGCGAGGAGGTCCGCAACTCTCTTTCCAAAGCGTTTCCCAGCGACGATAATTCTGCAGCTACGGCGTGACGCTTTCATACATATGAAAGACTCGGCGCGCGCAAAGAGACTCTCCGAGGAGCCGTAAAGATGAGGGGAGGAAAGAGAGAGAGAAAGGAGGACGAAGGGATCGCGCGCCCGGTCTTCCAATGGCTCGTCGCCGCATTAATTTAAGCCCCGCGGAGAACTGCTCTATTATATCGGCGAATAGAAGTGGCAAGTAATTCCTTATTTTTTGCCTCGTTCTATACATAATTAACGCACAAGGCTCGTCAACGCGCGGCACTTGCAATTAATTGTCAATGCCGTCGCTGCGGAGTTTTATGCTAGTTCGCGGAAGAGAATGCGCAACAAAACGTTTTTTTACAGAAGACATTATCATCGGAGAGAGATAATAACTACTTATATAAAAATTCTCGCCTCTCCGACACGTCGCTATATATAAAACACGCTGCTTTTTATGTAATAAACGAGCGCCTCGCATTCTCCGCGTCGGAGATCCGCGACGCATCGATTATTCTTCCGCGCGGGGCAATCGCGTTATCTTCCAAGAAGAACAACTCATTGAATTAACAGAGCGCGGCGGTATATACACGCTGCAATATATAGTATTACACGTGTATATATATAAAAGCGTAGAGAGCGCGCGCTTTGTCTTGGGTACACATGTACAGCTTGAGCTTCTCTACTTGCGATAAGAAGCAGTATAGCAGCACTGGATACTCATCGTCGCTTCGAGCGCTTGCGCGGGAGATTCCCGCGGGAAAAGTGCGCGGCGCACTCGTGGAAGCTGTTGGCCGCCCATTGCTCTCTTTCTCGAAACTGCTGCTGCTGCTGCTGCTGCTCGACAGAAAGAGAGAGTGACAAATGGCGCGTATTTACCTTGTGGCAAGAGAGACGGAGAGATGAGAGTCTCTCTTGAAAAAGCCGAGACTGCGAAGGTATAAGCGAATCCTCGGAGAAAAGCGCGAGAGGCGGTGAGCTTTTCTTTTTTCTTTTTTTTTATTCTTCCGCGAAGGACCAATTTTCCGTACAGCGAGTCCACTGGATAAATCTTATGATAAAACAGTCCGCGCGCGGAATTAACGTTCGTTAACGGAATGGAGCCGAGTCCGCGTATTAAATTTTCTCCCTAAATATGCTTCGAGTGATCCGAGTGAAAAATCACTCTTTTCCAGCTGACAAAATTGAGTCACTCGAACAGCCGAGTGCCTCAATTTTCACTCGAAGACATTTCGAAAGTTGTATTGTTTTTATGTATCGTTGGTATAACCGGTTTACATCGTCGCGGGCTCTCAAACACCGCAACGCAATCATCCCCATCAGTATAGAGAGAAAACGCAGCAGTAGCAGGTGAGCCGAAAAACTTGGGGCTGTCCCAAGCCTTATAAATCTAGCATTCCCGAAGCGAAAAAGGCGACACATACAAGACAGGCCCGCGGATAGTCCGGAAGAGATACAGGGAGCGGCGGGGGACACGTGTCGGTTAATGGGTGTCGCGTCGTCCGAATCGTCGTCGCAGCCGCGCGCCGCCTGCGATCATTGCCAAGTAGCAGTTGCTCGCGTCTTTCTCTCTCTCGTTCGTCTTCGCTTATTCGCTCACGGCCTCGGTTATACGTGCCCAGCCTGCGGATGGGTCTCGGAAGCGCGGAACATCTGTCCGCGAGAGCCCGGGCGGCCAACTGATTTTCTGGCTAATTTCGAGTGTTTTCGTTTTGTTGCGCCCACACAGCGGCACAGGGCTCTGCTACTGCTGCTGCTGCGGGCATGATTTGGCACGAGATCCTCGGCTTGCCCTTGGAAGGCTCGTCGCAACCACTCCGAGAGCCTCATAGCTGCTATCATGACGTCTGTATATAGGCTTGTAGCTCCTTTTCTCTTAAATCTTCTTACCTCGAGAGTTGGTTAATTTTATTGGATTTATCGAGATTGCCAGCTGACTGTATAGCTACGTCTCTATATCTATTGTACGCGTAGATATAGCGAACGAGAATAATAAACTCGGGGATATTTGAAGAAGCTAATATTGTGCTTTATGTGAGATTCGCGCAGGTCTAGTATAATAATCCTGTTAGAAAGTTAACAGTTCCTAACTGCGAAGAGGTTTATACTAAGCTAAGCGACTTGTATACTATAAAATAAGCTTATTAACCGTTTAAATAAATAATAACTCTTGAAAGAGTCGTGGCGATTATTTTGAGAAAAAAAATTATCGACAATTTCTAGAAGATGTTATTGTCGTATAAATAAAAAAAATACAGATCATTATCTTATTAGCTTTTAATAATTTCTCAAATGAGGATGATAAATTAGTTAAAGAAAGTTATGTGGCCATATAAAAACAAAATAAACTTGTAAGGTATTAAATGTATATAATGTATACATGGGTGTAAGAGTGCATTTGAACACGCAAATCTTGGAGTTTCGCTTTTACTTTCTGAGATTAAAACGTGGATTACAGTGCAATGAAGTACCACAATATATAGATGCATCATAAATGTAGTTATGAACTAGCACTTAATAAGTATAATAGAAGATGATATGTTATTCTTTAACGATTAAAAACTTGTTGCACCAATTTCAGAGTAGCGATTTGTTCTACAAAATTAAAAAGGAGCGACTAATCAAACATAAGCTCAATATAACATTGAGTATATGTCGAATTTCAATGAAAAAATGCACTTTTCTTTGGTTTAGAAATCGAAAAAAATTTTTTAAAGCTGGAGGTTTCGGACTAATGGGAAATTCTTCTGTAAGCCAAAAGATGATGAAAAATGCCGAGGAATATGCGAAATATAAAATATGAAAATTTAACATGGGGAGGCATATGGAGGAAAAAGAAAAAATTGATTATTCGGATTTTTATTATTATTTTTTTTTTTAAATGGGCATAACTTTTGATCAGAGCATCAAAACTTGGCATACTTTTTTTTAAATTAAAACTCTTTTGTAATAATTTATTATAGTGCTATTCGAAATTTTATTGGTGCCTCGGGGATATTCGTAGTTGTTATTATTCCGGTGTTTTGACGCATTAATTTTCTGTAAAAAAAAGCGTAAAACTGGCTCAGAAATATGGTTACTAGTAATTTTTCCCATGTTACTCTGCACTTGTGACTATCTTTCGGCTCACAGAAGAAAGTCTGATCGGTCCGAAACCTCTAGCTTTAAAAAAATTTTTTCGATTTCTAGACCAAAGAAAAGTGCATTTCTTTGTTTTTTGAAATTTGACAAATACGGAAAACTAGTACACCGCATCGGCTGTTTGGCCGGTGGCTTCCTGATGGTGAAAAAAAAAACAACTGTATAGCCCTACGCAATAATCCGTGATGAAGTTATAGCGTGTAAACACATTTGATCCCTTTGAGATTTCTTCTCTTTCGGCAGTGCAGCTCTCTATATAGCTGTACAGTGTATAGCCTAAAAACAAACTCGGTTCTCTATCGCTGCAGTTCTACATCAAAAGACTCTCTCTCTCTCTCTCTATCTGAGCACCACCGCCGTCGCTGCTGCTGCTGCTGCTGGCAAGCTCGGCGAGGGAAAAATCCCATCCTCCAGCATCCTCTCACTCTGCATTCGATCCCTCTCTCTCTCTCTCGCTCGCGAAACAAGATAAAGTACTCGCACGCTCGAGTTGACATTCAAACATTCAATTCGGCCCATCTCGAACACGCGGTGTCACACAGCCTCGCGCCGCGTCGCCTGCAGTATTTATCTCGGTTGGCTCGGAATATCGGGCTCGCGCGATCTCTGGCTCGTTTCCGGCACCTCCAGGTGAGAGAAAGAGGGAGACAGAGAGTCAAGTCTTTCTCCCAATGCCAACTCCTCGCTCGGTTTCGCTTCATTGGCAGCGTTTCAAGCGCTCGCCAGAGAAAGAGAGAGAGGAGACCGCCCCAGGGAACAGGCCTTTTTCATTCGCGCAAGCGAGAGATTTCTCTCTCTTTTGACGATTCGCAAAAGCCGCGCCTCCCTCGAGCTCGCGGGGAACGATTTTTCGGTTTGTTTTCTTCCGATCGCGCCTCGAATGTTTTAATATCCGCGACGCGCGCGCAGGCAATGAGCGCAAGCCTAAGTAAATCGTAGAGAAATTTATTTGGGCGGGTCGACGGGTCTTTCGCCTATAATCTATCTCACATACTACACGCACGACGACAGCTCCGAATTAGCCGTTGCAAAATTAAATCTCTCTCTCTCCCCCTTCGTTTCTTTCAGAGTCGTGCGTCGTGCGCCTCGAAAATTTGCACGTCGGCGATCCCCCTCCCCGTAACTAGGATTTTTCGCTTTCGCGGAGCTACAAAGGCCGCCGCCGCCGCCGCCGCTGAAACTTGGCAACTCGTCAAGAAGCTTGTAGTAACCCTAACTGTGCCATTGTGAGGCGCTGCTGCCCTCGCTTCCTGGGCCGCCGCCGCCTTCTTTGTTTCCCTGTGAGCCGCGCGCGCGACGAGCGCCAGGATGAGTGAGATTCTCTCGGCGAAAAGGCTCGAGATAGAGAGAGAAAGAGAGAGGGAGAGGAGCTGGGCGCGGATGAGAAGGGACACACTGGACGCGCGGGATTGTGGCCGTGGCGAGTTCTTGAAAGCGAGAAGTGTAGCGCGCCGAGTTGTTTGCGATGCTGCTGGATTGCGTTAGCCGAGCGGAGAGAGAGAGAGAGAGAGAGAGCTTGGCTCCTCGAGAGAAAGAGAACTTGTCTCGTGGCGCTTGGGCTTACTTCGAGGGGATACACACTGGCTATTTCTTGCGCGCGTGTGGATATAGTCGGTATTTGTCATGCGTTTTGCTGAATTTCGCATTGAGTATCCTCTCGTTTTATTTTTCTTTGCTTTAAAGATTAGTTTTTTTGCATAAACTCGTGATGAGTTGTTGGTTGGGAGTTACTGAATCGATGACGAGTATACTTATAATTGCGCTTGAAAAAACTGTATATTCAACTTACGGATCGAATGGGAGAAAAATTTAGTATAAGTGTTCAGAGAATGGCGCTAAATTTTTCATTTTCATCATAGATTCAAATTTAAGAAAATACTTTTTATGTATCACGTGATTGAGATCAATAATAACGGACCCACTGCAGAGCAACTTGTTCTATTAAAAATTATGTTATAAAATAGTAAAAAAAAAAATGTATACTCCTGCTTGAGCAGGAAATTTTACTTTTTAAAGAATAAAATTTGTGCTTATACGAAGTATGTCACACCTTTAATTTTTTTATACATGTTTTTATACATGTGTTTTACTATGCATAATAGTAATTTTTAATAGAACAGATTTCTCGGCAATGTGTCACTTTGTTTGACTGATTTCCACTGAATTTCCAGTAACTCTGTGAAAAAAGATAGAAAATTAAATATATATCCCACTTAACATATGCTCAATTTCAGATAAAGGCAGGTTTAATTTAAAATTTACTCCTCACAAAAGCTGATGATATTCCCTCTCAGTTCTCTCCGGGCTAAACTGGATATCCTTAATACCTCCAGAGGTGATGCTCCCGCTCTCTCTCTCTCTCCCCTCGTGGAATCCGCCACTACTCGCGTCTCTCCGCGACGTGATATCCAAGCTTGCCTCTCTCTCTCTCTCTCTCTCTCTCTCTCTCTCTCCTCTCTGAAGATCGCATTGCGAATGGCGTAGCCTGATTCTATCCCCGGCTAGAGTAGAGTAGAATAGAATAGAGCGGAGCGCGCGGAGAGTGGAGTGGAGGCGGGTCAAAGGAAGCCGCGGGCTATCCGCTATGCAGTAACGGTAGCAGCGGCACAAAAGACGAGGACTTAATTGCCCGCAACAAGCGACGGAGCGACGACTGCCCTACTCGTGCGTGAACCGCACTGCACGCCCGAGTCTCGCTCGCTCGCTCGCTCGCGCGCACGCGTACGTGCAGCTTTAATCCGAGAGTCTCGAGTTTCGAGAGCGAGAGACTTTTGGCATTTAGCGTGCGAGTCGTAGCGTTAAAAAATTCGCCGACTTTTTTCTCTCCTCTGCGCAGCCGCCGCCGCTGCTGTGGATTCATTCGTTAATGCAATTTTCAGGAAGCCAGTAGTAAAAGCACGATGCGATGCGCCGTAAAGATAGGAGCTTTACGTCGTAGCATAAAACTTGGGGGTAGTAGAGCGGCGATATTGCAGTAACCTTGACTAAATCGCAAGCTCGTATCTATAATTTTACGCTTTCTAAATCAGTTTGGTCAATCGTAAAAACGAGTCCAGAATGATTCCGATTCCGATTCCGGCTGCGGCGGCATACGCGTATATATGAGTCACTCGCGAGAGACTGTCGGACGTTGAAGAGTTGACTCGAGGATTTTTCGGTATATCGACTAATTTCGACTTAGTTGTGTATTATTATCGTTATTCGTATCTCCGTGCGTGAGACTATATATACGATACCAACTGCCTCGACTACTCCCACTTCTATACGTATATATAATATATATAGACTCTAGCTCCCTCGAGATATCGTTCGACTGATGATTATTCATCGGGAGAGCTTGGATTATTCTTTTTCCCTTAGCTTGCTCTCGGCCTACGGAAATGCTGTCCTTTCTGCTGAGGAGCGGGATGAATATGGAGTATGGAATCGCTGAATATTCATCTGGAATTCTGGAGGTTGATTAATTAATTGCGAGAAAAAAGTCGAGCAAAGAGAAACGGAGAGAAAGAGAGAGAGAGAGAGAGAGACTAGAGACGAGTTGCACCGAGCTATCTCGAAAACTGGAAAATGGGCTTGTTTTTATTTCCCGGGCTCCGATGCTAATAATGCCCATTGTCCGCGTCCAACGAACGTTTACAAAGAGAAACAGAGATGTAAATATTTTTCCAAGGGTGTATCCGACGAAATTCCGTGTAACAGCGTTATTTACGCGTTCGACAGGCGGAATTTGACTTTGTGAAACAATGAGCGCACAATGCGAATGAGATCGACCGTAAATTCTTCGAGCTCGCAATTAGCGTCGATTTCCATCTCGCTCGATGTATAAACGAGACCGAAAGAGCCGCCGCGCGATCGAGTAAAAAGCGGCTCATCCCTCACGACGAGGGCCAATTCCCATATCCGATCCCCCGGAATATAAGAAGCATCGAGTGTGCGTATATAAGGCCGAAGAGAGGGGGGAGGAAAAAATGAATTGCCGGGGCATCTAAGCGACATCAACGATTCACACCCGCGCGCGGCATTCGCTCCTCTGCGCGGCGCAGCCCCCGAGTGTATAAATCCCTGCCGGTTCGCGGTAATTCCGGCGGCTCTCTCTCTCTCTCTCCTCCCCCTCGCGCGCGCGCGCGCGGCATAAATCCAAGTTGGGCTTGGCTCGGCCTGGCCGGCCGCCGCAAAAGATTCAGGGACTTTTGCCAGCCGCGGGAGAGAGGGCTCTAATCCCCGCTGCCGAAACGCCGCAAGAGAGAGAGAGAGAGCCAGCCGAGGGGGAGGAGGAGAGCGAAAGAAATGTGCGCGCGAGCTCTAGACTCCCGCGGAACAAAGAGCAATGAGAAATAATGAGCTGGATGGGAAGCGATGGAGTTAAATACAATGTCTATATATAGGGGACAGGGGGTGGCCGCGCAGCTTCTTTTCTTTTTTTATCGCTTCCATCCCTTAACCCTCTCGCTATTGTCAAACCCTTGCCCGACAACTGTATAATATATTGCACTATACAGCGCGTACCGCTAGCCCTAAACTCGCTCCCCGTATACGCCAAAGGAAGAAAGAGCCAATCGATAAAAGCTCGCGAGAGAACGACGAGTGCGGCATCAATATATATCCCTCCTCCCCTCTTGGCTCATAATTTCGAGCTTAGCGAAGCGCGAGACTCCGATATAAATCCCAGCGTTAATCGCGGACCACCAGCAGTAGCAGCAGCAACAGCAGCAGCGAAGAGCAATATTCAAAGCCCAAGCGAAGCGTAATACCCCCCAGCCGGCATAATAGCTGCTGCTGCTGCTGCTGCTGCTGTGGTGCGCAGCGCGCGCGTTTGGGCGTATATAGCGCCGAAAAATAAGGAGGAAATCAATTTCCCATCGTAGCCCAGTACAGCGGAGGCTCGCCCCCGCCGTAAGAAAAGGGTGGTGGGGGTGGGGGGGGGGGGAGACGAAGGAAGACCGCGGCGGCCAGATAAAAGAAACAATAAGGACAATGCCGACGACTGCCGCCGCCGCCGAGAAAAAGATTGAGATAGGTTTCCCGACGTTACACGAGCTCTCTCTCCCCCACCCCTGCGTATAGTTTAATATCCGGGGAGGACGACTCTCGCGTTCTCGCTCCCTCTCGCCGCCGCCGCCGCCGCCGCTGCTGGCACTCGATAATCTCTATAGCCCAGGCTTTCGTTATCTCAAAGCGCGGGGGTAATGGATACTAACTTTCCATGCCCGGCTGCTTTCAGATGTGATTTATATTTTGGCGGCAATTTTTCAGAACTCATGGAGAGTAAGAGAGAGAGAGAGAGAGAGAGAGAGAGAGAGAAAGACGCTTGACCTCGTCTCGGCGGCTTCGTACGTACACGAGGAAATTGGCCAGCTCGGACGTTATTCTCCGATTCTGCGGATTTCTTTCTCTCTCGCTCGTGCGCGCAAACGTGCGCGCTTTGTCTCTCTCATACAATAAATCGCTAATTATTACAACAATTGTATATACACAACAATAAATTCTCACTTAATCGGCAGCGGTTCGTCGACTGTCTCTGCCGCGAGAACGACCCGGCTGACTGTACTGCACTCGCTTACCTGAAACAAAGGAAAGGAGGCGCGTGTTAGTTCGAATTTATTCCGAGATATTGCATCGTCGTCGGGTGGGAGCGAGCTTTTGAAAATGGGTATGCATTTTTTAGGCGTTTCTCTCTCGATTCTCTTATCGCGCGCGTGCACCGCGCTTGATTTGGAAATTTTCCAAGTAAAAGCGCCCGGGCTCGCTCTGCAGCGCGCAGTAGAGCAACCGATCCTCTCGCTAGACTTTTTCTCGGGGAAAAAAGGTTCAATATATAGATCGGTATCCTCGCAGAAAAGCTTGCAGGAAGGAGCGGCTGGGGGATATCGGAGCGCTTCAGCCGCGCTCGCGTTTATATATATATATATATACAGAGCATATTTTCTCGCAGCGTGCAGCGCTCTGGAGCTCGCGTATATATAGCCTTATACTTACTCCATATACTCTCGACCGGTGCGCGGGGGCTCGTGCGATCATCAATATTTCCCGAGCCAACTTATTACACAGCTAGCCGGGGCCGCGAGACCTCAAGTTATATTAAAAGTCACGCGGATTGACTTATGGAAAATCCGCAGGCCTCTTAACATTTATATTTGAGAGCAAGCCGCATTCGCGGCCGAAAACTAGGTTATTAGACATAATTAATCACCGCGGCAGCCGTCGCCGACGACGACGAAGCCGCCGCCGCCGCCGCTGGCGCAAACTTTCATCAAACTGTCAAGCCGGAAATTCGCTGGGACGCGACGCCTATTAAATTCTGCCCGACGCCCGTGTTCTCTCTCTCTCTCTCTCTCTCTCTCTCTCTCTTTTGCTATATCTCTCTCTCTCTCTCTCTCTCGCTCTCTCGCTATTTCGAGCCTTCTCCCGCCGCGGACGCTGACCCTTTGTATGAAAAGCGCTGTACGGGAGGAGAACAATACACTTTGCATTCCGCTTCGGCCTAATCAGAGCTTTCTTGGGATTCCAAAGGTGGCGCAAGCTCGTCTGAGCGACACACGCGCGCACCTTTTGAATTTCCCGGCGCCGCGCGTGCGTGCAGTGAAAAGGCGAAACCAATCGCGCAGTCGCTCCAAAGCGCGCAACGACAAGAAAATCACCGAGATCAGTTTTCCCGCGGTGAAAATCCTGCACGACGACGAGAAAATAAAAATCAGGGTCCGCGCGCGACGGTTATTGTGTTCTCCGCGCGCACCATCTCCACGAGCACTGACGAAGCGGCAAATAAGAGAGCTGCGCGACGCCCGCGTTAAGATAAATGAGGTGAGAGAAATAAATAGTCCGAGGAAGTAAGATAAATACGGCCGCGAGAGACAGAGTGAGAGAGAACAAGAGGGAAAAACGCGGGGAAAGGGTGCGAGGGACTGGATTCTGAAGTCGAGGCTGACAGCGCAGAGCTCGAGTGTATATATAGTCGTCCTGCAATGCGATTTTCTCTCTTCGCGCAAGCAATATAAGCGCCCGTTTATATACACTGGATTCCGCGTAATTAGATTTTCCCATCAATTTTTCGCCCATCTTCTCGCCGAGTGACGCGTATCCCCGGGAAACAATCCCGTAGACTCAGAAGTGGATCTTCGCGAAAGCCGAAACGATTCGAGACGACGAGAAGTCGAAAGGTTACACGTGTTATGCAAAACGTGAAGTTTACGAACTTTTCGAAAAGTCCGCGGAGCCAACGCGCGCAGAGAATCTGCGGTTTAAAGCTGGGATTTTGACGCGATTTCAGCAAAATTATCCGGCATGCTGTATACGGATAGAGACTGAATTATTGCGCTGGGCTATTCTCGCGAGCAGTAAATACATTGTGTACCGAAACATTTTGCACAGTTATAAATACTGACTGGAGGCCTCGGCGCCGAGCGAGAAATAAATAAGTGAACGAATCGATGTCAAACGTTTTTACATACGATACATGCAGCACACACGGCGCGAGCGTTGCAGACGAGGTCAGCTCAACGCTACATAAAATATGAGGCGTTGAATAATTTCAATTCTATTCGTCGGAAAGCAAAAAAAAAACTGGAAATAAACCCTGCGCGCACGGTATATTACGCGTGTCAACTGATGAAGTGCTAAACTTCGCGAAAGCGGATCTTATAACTCAAAGTCCCGCGCACGGCGCTCTGCTCAACTTTTGCGCCCGCGGCGCGATAAAATGTCCATTCTCTACTCGTTTAACTTTATCATACTGGGCGTCCGCGACGATGGATAACTCTCCCCCCCGTGTGTACACGCGCATATGCATATGCAACGCCTACTCCTCCCCCTCTCAACGCAACGCGAAAAATTCACGTGCGGAGTGCGGTATATAGACGCGCCGCTTAAAAAACATTGAGCGCGCGCGCGGCGACGGAACGTATTAGCGCGACAATCGACAGTGACAGCCGGGCTTGTCAATCATTGCGCGCGGGAGCCTCTCGTGAAAAAGCCTCTTCCATCAAACGTGAAGGTGGGTAGAGTGACACTCGGGGGAGGGGGGGGGGGAGTCGGGACGGGGGACGCTGGAAGGATAGAAAACGTGTAGTCGCGCGCGTTGCGCGCTGCAGGCCAAACGAACTGGAGCAGCGGCGGCTAAGTGTTAATCTCGCCGGAGGGGGTTTGGCGCGAGTCGGTGCTCGGTGCCAAGTCTGCGGGATTATCGCGCATCTTGTAATTGCCAACCAATCCCATGGGTGAGGGAAACAGAAGTGGGAGGCGCGCGCGCTTGGCATCAAGCCTGATTGTATACAAAAGCTCACTCGCGCGCTGCAGCGCGGCGACTTATTTAACACGTGGACGCGGCATCGCCTCTCGCCGGACGATTAATTGTCTCTGTCAGTTTCTCTTGGCTGCTGCAGTTGCGGAGAAAGGAAGAGCGAGGAGAGAGAGAGGGGGTTGCATTGGAAGTCGAAGGTGCGGGGGAGAGATGGAGGAAAGGAGGGCAAGGGTGGAAGAAAAAAATGACGGCGATGTGCAATCAGCTGGTGGCTGCGATGCTGCGTATTTGGCGACTGGTTACTTTGCTGGCAGTGAAACGATGTAACTCTAGATTGGAGGACTATATGTCTGAAGCGTCCAACGTGATTAGAACGAGGAGAATACGAAATTCGACTAAATTCTAATGTCGCGTTCCGGATAATGATAAGCCCAGTGAATATGAAGTCTTAATTTATGGAGAAAAGGGTTGATGGAATCACACAACGTTTTCACCCGTACTTTTAAACCGCCGTCAAATCGCAAGAGCTAATCATTCCTATTCGGACTTCAGAAAATGAATTCTGAATGAAAACAAAGAGTTAGCGATACATTTAGATCAAGGTTGCCCTAAACGAGAGATCTTTAAAATATCTATTTAAAAAGTGAATTATATGCAGCGCAATATACTCTTATATTTTGTAAGCGTACTTTATGACACGTGCGAAATGTTAATTTTGTATACGTATAATATCAGTCAACGAATATTGTATTCTTTTAATAAATATATCATTATATTAAAAAGCTTATGGAAACTGAAAACTTACAGTCATACAATATTACTTTGTAAAAGGTGCGTTTTACATAAATAATCGCACGTACAACTTAAATTTTAAGTTTTTTATCATTTCGAGCGCGGTATACACCAAACTTAGAATTTTCGTTATTTTTTTAATAAAGTTATAGAAACTCAAGACGCGTAAGGACAAATGCTTCCGCTCTTTCTTGCGCCGAGTGTGCAGCGCATTACCATAAACTCATCGTTTATACAAGTGCGCCCCTGAAATATATAACACAAGCGCAGGTCGTAGGCACGGCTAATGGATAGGCTCAGTAAGCGAGGAACTGTCGCTTTTCAAACAGTAAACGCTCGGATTTTTCCCTCTTTAGTCTAAACTGTCGACTGACTAGGTTCCATAGTCTTCACAAATAACTGATGGAGTGATGCGTTTTTTGAATTTTTTACGTTCTAGCGCACACGCTTGTCACCACGTAAGGCTCTTGTTTGCACTTGAAGATGAATTGATTAATTTTCTCTTACAGTCCTCTCGTAACAATTTACGCGTTTTGATGTTTCGGATAACCCTATAATTCTGATGAACAAATGCTAATATATTTACTTGTGTATGGCAAATCAATATTTAGACATTCTCTGATACATCTGCGGTAAACATACCAACTTGCGGATTTAGCATTGTCCATAATAGGATTCCGCAACACATGTTTCAAATGGATGTAGTACAATTCAAATCAAAATCCCCTGCATTCATATCGTAATGACAAACTTCTCAAACATTTTCCAAAAGGAATGAATGCATTTCATCCGTGAATTTGACTGGAATCCCGTGTGACATTGCTGAAATCCTCAAATTATTGTGCAAGCTCGCTGTGTGTGTCGTCGGAAATCCGAGTATCGATTCAATATAAAATAATTTGTTAATTTATCAGAATTTGTACGAAAACGACATAAAACCCATTTTTTTACTGAAACAATGTCGCCATACATTATACGCGTAGGATCAACACGTTAACTGAATGATTAATTACTTTGGGTTTTATCATTAATATTCGAACTTCGCGCAACGCATTAATAATTCTAGTTGAACCGAGTTTTAAAACTGCTTGATCGCGGCTAAACTTGTATCCGTTTTTCCAGAGATTTTCCGAAGAACTCTGCAACCTCGAGCATCTTACGCGCGCCAATTTCGAATTTCCAGCCTTTTAACGAGCGATAAATCACTCGCCTGCTTTTTTCCACATTTTTTTTAATCCTCTTTCACATTTCCACGGTGAATATTTCACCAAGCAACGCAGCAAATTCACCGATCAGGCGTGAAAAAGAATCGTCCCTTGATCGAAATAAAAAAAAAAAACAAGAAAATTTCAATTGAAACTGCCGCATCAGCAGCACCATCAGTCCTCGGCCGCTATGCTCGTAAATTCTCCGTTCCATCCATCAAACCGCAATTTACGTATTATTTCCGGGGAAAACAGAGGGGGGCCCGCCGCCGCCGCCGCCGACGCCGCCGACGCCGCTGGCCGGCGCAAAAATGCGGATATCACAATTACATCTGGCGGCGCCGCAACATTTATTTACCAGCGCCCCAAAAATGCCTCTCTGCTCTCTCTCTCTCTCTCACCAGAGCAGCGCGAGACTCTAACGGCCCATTAAAGTCATAATCACCGGCGCAGAGCGGGTCAGCGTCGCCGAGCGCGATTTTTTTCTTTTTTGTTTTCACTGCTGCACACAAGAGAGTTTACGGCACGTGATTGATGCAGCACTGCCGAGGATTTTCATTAGAGCGAGAGGAAGAGAAAGGGTTACGTTCCTTTTTTTTTTAGTGGAGGGTCAGGATCTTTGGTATATAGTACGTTTTGCGCGCTTCTTTTTTTTTGTACGCGTTCTCCCCGCGCTGAATGGCTTCTTCGGCAAGCGATTAAACATTCCTCCGGCGTTTTGGGAATGAAATTTCACCGCGGCGGAGCCTATATAACGCGAGGAATCGCGGAGGGGAGGAAAGGCGCAAGGAAAAGATTGAGAGGAGAGAGAAAAAAACAGTTGCGAACGCCACGGCGTATTTTAAAAGGCCTCTGAACGAGATCTGCCAGCGACACGTCCCTACCCCCCCATCCTACATCAAGTTGGCCATTTTTCAGAACGCCAAGCTCGCTCGCGCGTCTGTGTTTTATAGTTTCGCTCTGACCGGAGGGCGGCGGCGGCGGCAGTGTGCTGGCGAAGCTGTTGACGGACGGAACATCGACCTGTGCCTATATACTCACTCTGGAAGGGAGTGCAATTCGGCGATTCTGTTTTATTTTCTGTCTTGATTGTTCGCGTTGTTGCGGTTCGGTTGCGAGCTTTCGCGCCTTTTTCACGTGTCCATTTGTTTACTTGCTGACTGTGTTATTTTTTTAATATTTTATGATTATTTTGATATGCAGAAAGAGAGACTTTGAGTTTCCTTATATACTACTGAAATGTAAGTATAGGGGCGTTGAAAGAAACTTTATGTGAAGTACACACTTTATTAAATCTTTGTAATTATTCAAGACTCTCTGAATAGGGTATAGGAATTTGCAATACATAGCGGTGAAAACCCATGAAAACCTGACTTTTTTACTCGAATTGATATAGACTTCAGTGATAAGTATACAATTTTACTATTGTAGAAATTGAGAATCGGAATAACAAGCCGCAAAATAAAGCCAAAATAAATCGTCAGTCCGAAGTCTGGAGAGACTAACGTTTTATAAAACAATAATTTATTGAAGAATCGAGGTCTTAGCCGAAAAAAGTGATTCTTTCAAGCAGAACTGAATCATTAGCTAATAATGCTTTGAGATGAATTGTGTAAGGATTTTCATCAAAGATATACAACATAAATGTTGACGTAGCCGAATGTTTGCCGGTTATACCGACTAGTGCACTGAATGGATGATCTAATCTTGCCAGTTTTAAGGAAGCCCACACAAGTCAAGGCAAAATCCTTTCAACTAATTTTCCGAGCTAAGCGATACAAGGATTCTGGCACTCAGTATGACTCTAGAGATTTTGCTCTTAGCAGTACGATAAGTATAGTAGCCATCTCAGGATGGCAGAGATAATATACGGAGCGATTTTTAAGCTGAGAGCGATGTATTTTCTCTAATCAATTCAAGACAATTTTTAGTACGCACTTTTCTTTTAATTGCGCCAAAATTTAATTTTAATAATGCCAAACGCATAAGTAGCTATCCAACGAAAGCTATATCAGCCCCAAAAACTCTGACATTGTTGTCAAGTAAATCAGATTCTTGTATACACTTCGTACGCTGTCCCGATACCATAAACATCAAGTTTTCCCAAACAAGTACACAAACACTCGTCAATAAGAATAAGAAAATTTTTCCTACGACATCCAGCTCTCTCTCTCTCTCTCACCGTTCCTTCCTTTCTTTCATCCACACACATCTCTCTCCTCTCTCTCTCTCTCCTCTCTCTCTCGCTTTAATACCATATACACACAGGGCCGCTTTTGTCTGCGACTTCGCGCGGCGTTCGCTTTATCATCCGCCAGCCAGCAGCGCCACGTCTCTCTCGCTCTCGCCCTTTCCCTTCTCTTTTACACAGAGATAGAGAGAGAGAGAGAGAGAGAGAGAGAGAGAGAGCGAGCGAGAGAGAAGCCTTCCTCCCCGACGCGCACGTCACAGTGTTGCCAAACGTCGGCGCAGCCCATTTGCATTTCGCCTGTGTATACGCGCGCGCCGGAAATATTTTGCCGCCGACGCGGACGCTGCTGCTGCTGCTGCTTTTATCGCCAGGCGACGCGACGTGTACACACGCACACCCCCTTATATCTATATATACGTAGACGCGAACACACGCATGTATAGGCACTCACGTGCGCTCGCACTGATCGCGCGGAATATGCTTCGATGAGAGAAGGAAGTCCTCTCGGATCGATTTTTTTGCGAACGAGAAGCCGCCTCCTGATACAGCAGCCCCGGCCGCGGCTTTAGATATTTATATACATAGTCCAGCGATATATTCTTTTTCGTTTCTCTGTGTATATAATGTAAATTATTTTCACGGAAGGCCAGGCGCGCTGCAGTCGCGCCCGGCGCAAGTCTATTGGAGAATTGATTCGCGCATGGACGCTTGGATGTGTGCGGATATTTTTAGAGAAGAAAAGAGGAAAACGGGGGATAGAGAGAAAGAGCTCCTGCTGCTGCTGCTGCTGCTGCTATACTACCGCCGGCGCCGCCGCGTGTTCTGAATAGGCGCGCAGAGGTAACTGGAGCGAGTCGCTTGTATATATACATATACGCACAAACATGTGTACTCGAAATTTTTCGTCAATTATAAGGCGCGCGCGCGCGCCTCCTTTTCCCGAATCGCGCACGGCGCGGAGAGTCTGCAAAGAGCAGGGGGCGATATTTAAATCTCAATAATTTTCCTCGCGCAACTCGTCGCCGAGTTGAAAAAAAAAAAAAGTGTGCACACAACTCCGTCGCGACAGTCAACAGCAAGTGTGCTCAAATACAAAGTTTTTGTGTACCCGCGCGCGTTCGCGATGCTATATAAGTCGGCGCGAGGAAACAGGTGACTCGCTCTCCGCTCACTTTGCTATAGACAGATGCGTAACTAATGCAAATGCAATGCGAGCTCGAAGGCAATTTCAATTTGTTACGAGGTCGGAATTTCGGAGCGAGAGAAACATCTACATTTATATAAAGGTAGTTTAAAAGTGATTCGCCTGCGCGCGAGGGGGGAGAGCTTGAAGTTGGCGCGCCAGGCGCAGAGAGGATATAGGGAGCTGCGATGCCACTACACTGCTAGTGCGAGAGAAAGAGAAAGAGAGAGGAGGTCGGATGACTTCATTCTTCGCGAACTAGTTTCCAAGAGTCATTTTTTTTCAACTTCGAAATTTCATTTCCTGATGAATAATTAGCCGAATTCTCGCGAGTCAGTCTGGTCAGTGTAGTTAGCGCGGATATCTCCGGGCCGCGCGCTGATCGAGAAACTTTTTACAACTGCTAGCGCGCGCTATACCGGCTATTTTCTTCGTTCTCTCTGTCGTATAAACCGTCGCGCGCGACGACGACGACGACGACGACGACGACGATTCGTCCCGCGAGAAAAATTTCCCGATTGTTTTCCATCGGTCCCGGCGCTCTCGCCTCGCGCGAACTATTTTATCTCTCTCTCTCTCTCGCTCTCGAATTGACGAAGCAAAGCTCTACTCCCGGCAAGTGCGTTTGCGCGAGTTATCCGAGTTTGCTCAGTTCTCTCTCTCGATGTTATCTCGGTCGCTTTGCGCCAACTTTGCGTCGTAAAGAGAGCTAGCGCGGCGCGCTCTCGGCTGGCGCGCAGTCATGAAAAAACATCCGCAATTAATCAGCAAATAGATGCACAGAGAGAATGTAACTTTGACATAAATTCTATCGAACCGTCGTCTCTCTTTGCCCGGGGAGGGGGGGGGGAGAAGTTGATTCCGTGTATACCCGTGTGCTACTGCTGTTGCTGCAAGTTGCGAACGAAGGGCTTCGCAACAGCTGAATCGCCGCGCGTGTATATATACGCGCGCGGCGATGTAATGCGGCGAAACTTCTGCGGGCAAACAAATCCGTAACGGAAATCCGATGTATATAATCTTCCGCCTTTGCTGGCTGCTGCCGCTACAGCCTCTCTATTTCTCTCTCATTTGCGTTGGATCTCCTCGCGGTATACGTATATATATGCATGTACGTGTGGATTACGCGTATAGCTGTGTATATGTTTGTATCGTTGCAGCAGGTAAGCATGTTTATTGCGCAAACAAAAACTTGGCCGAGGAGAGGCGGAAGACGGTCTTGAGAGGGAACGCGCGCGCGGCGACTTTTTGGGGAGGCTATTCCTCTCCCTCGCTCTCGAGCGTTTGTTTTGCCTTCATTAAATATAGCTGAAATGACAAAACCGGCTCTTTACGATCCATTCAACTGCAGTCTCCACCGCTGCGCGCTGCACCGGAGCAAGAAGCGCGCGGAAATGGATCGACTCTTCTCTCTCTCTCTCTCTCTGTCTCTCTCTCTTTCGACGCACTAACTCGCTGTAATGCGCTTAAGAACGAGGCGCCCCCCCCCCTCCCGCCCCCGCAGGCGGTGGCGACGACTTTTTCCTAATATTCTCGGTATTAATGCATGCGCGGATAAGGACTATTCATTAGAGCGTTGTTACATCCCGCTTAACGAATCGCAAAACCGAGCTTTAAAGACAAGCGCGCTGCTCTCGGGCGAATTTAGCCGGCAATTAGGGTCTGCTCGGGCTTTCTTATTGAAGTAATTGAAACTGATCCGGGGAAGAGCTCGCTAGACGGACCGGGGACTCGAGGATCAAAATTTCCAAAAACTCCAGAATGAGAAAGAGAGAGAGAGAGAGAACAAACTCTCTCTCTCTCCTCTCTCCCTGGCCCTAATGAATATAAATAATTCCGCGAGATAGCAGCCAGCCGTGGCTGCTGCCTACGTCCTCCCGCCTACGCGGGGGTACATAATCTCCTCGCTCTCCCAAATCCTTTGACGTCCCAAAGTTATTATCGTGCTAAATTACCTGGGACGCCGCTCACCCCGGCCGCCCCCTCCTCTCCCCCTCAGCACCCCCCTCCCTCTCTCTCTCTCTCTCTCTCTCTCTCTCTCTCTCTAGCACTTAAACAGAGAGACGAAGGCAGCTTTAAAGTCTAGCAGCAGCCCGCCCTGCTCTATATGTATATATAGGTTATAGCGAAGGCGAGCGAGCAAGGCGAGGAACTATACTGCGAAAGACGAAGCTGCTCTAGGCTCGAGTTGCCGGCTTCTGCCGCCGCTGCTGCTCCTGCAGTCTCATATTTTAGGTCTCGTAGAACAATATTAAAAGCTGCCGCTGGAAGAAGAAGCTGCAGCGCGGAAGAGGTAAGGAAAAGAGAAGACCACGTTCCACTTTCTTTTACGCCGGACGGCTTCATTCCTCGCTAGCTGCCTGCGCCCTCTATATTGTTCTCTCTTACCGAAATGACTTTTTCCTACGTGTATAAAATATAAGCTTCGCCATCGACCGAGAGAGCGAGCGAGAATAAGACAAGGGAATAAAAGCGAGATTAAAGGATCGAGAGCGTAAAGAATGGAGCGAGACGTGCTAACGACTCGTCGTCGACGACGAGGCGCGGCAGCGGTGTGTGCAAACTTTTCCGAATTCAATCGTTTAAGCCAGGAAAATTAAACTAAAGACGCCGCGAGAGAAAGAGACAGACAGAGACGGTAAAAGACGAATGGTTGCTTCCTCGCAAATCTTCGACAAATCTCCCTCTGGCTTGACAGGGAAAACGGCAAGGCGCGGGGCACACGGCAAGGCACGCGCGCGCGCCGCAGCAATAAGGGGATTACCGATTATACCGCAGCTCACCCTTTCCTTCTTCCTCCTTCCCTTCCCCCTTTTTTTCCCTGATCCTTCGCTCACTCCAAGTAGAAGTAGAAGAAGAAGAAGAAGAAGAACAAACGCCGGATGGCTGCTGCAGCAGCAGCAGCAGCAGCAGTTGTCGCGCGCGCGCGCGCAGAGGAGGCAGGGGGCTGAAATTTCGCGCGAACCTCTTAAATCTTCTTTTCCGCGGGCGGGCAGCAAAGTTTTCGGGAGATCCTCGCAGCGGGTATTTATCGTGAATCTCGCGCGCGCAGACCCCCGTCCGACTTATCTCCGGGCTGTCAAACTGCCGCGAGCCAGAGTAGCGCGCGCGCGAGGGAAGGAAGGAGAGAGAGAGAGAGAGAGAGGGAGTGAGAGGGAGGAGGAAAGTAGATGGGAAGATGGAAGACTAGTCACTAGACAAACGGCTGAGAGAGAGCGCGCGAGTCTCGTTCGCCGAAGCCGAGATTGATCGGTTGCTTTTCTCCCGGCTGGACAGCTGCGCTCAATTATGCATTTAAACATGCGCATACATTGCGCCGTCCGCGCGGGCTATAAGGGCATATGAGCGGTTTGTTCCGATTCGATTTTCGCTCGCCGCGTTGCGATCGTTCCCGCGTAGAGAGAAAAGCTTCGATTCGTTGCGAGCTCGGATCGTCTACTCTCTAAATCTAAAACAGCAAAGAATTTTTACTGTTTCTCATAGCTAAATAATATTAACTTTCCAGATAGTGACATTTTTCACTGCTTACACGTAGTGCAAAAAATATTATTTTACAAATTAGTGAACATTCACTAATTAATACGGTGCATCGTTGTAAAAATTATAATTCGGTATAGTGCGTAGTGAATAGTCACTGTTTATGAAATGAGTTATGATTTTGCTCGTTTCTTTGCGTTTAATATTAAATTAGTAAATATTTACTGATTCAAACAGTAGAAAAGTATTTGCTTTAAATTGTTATGAAAATTTATTATTTTTTCAGTGAGTCATATGACTTTTAAGAGGAGTGAAATTTTCGGTACCTATATACATTTTTAACATCCGAGAAATTCACTATTCAAGTGGAAAATCCACCACCCACGAAAAGTGAAATTTTATGGACTTAATCGTTTTGCAATTACATGAGAAAAATTTACTATTTAATAAGCTAACAATGAACTTATAGAATAAATGAAAATTTATGTCCGATTTAACCTTCTGTTACTAGGGCCACACACTATTTTAAGTAATGTATTTGCAACATTGTAGGTGGTGCATTTTCACTATTTCAGCTAATGTATATTGCTACACAAATATTATTTTTATTCCCTATTTGCAATGTTTATATTCACCATTTGCAATGTTCATATTTACTATTTTAGTTAGTCCTACACTTTTTCAATTGTTTCAACTTTTTAACCTGTTTAAACTGTGATTATTTACTCGTTCATAGTTGCACCATTATAACTTTTTCAAATTGTTAATATGGACTAAAAAATAGTGAATTTTCACTGTTTTAGATTTAGGGCGTAGATGAGCTTTTTCGATTAGAATATAATGAAAGTTTTGGAAAAATTTTTTTTTTCGATTTTGTGTGAACTTTTTTTTTGAGGAAACTTAAAAACAAAACCTCGAAAGTAAAAAGGTGTGGATTTTAATGTTTTAATACATGCCGGATGAATTATTTGCTCCACATATAACACCGATTAAAAAAGGTACTTTATACGTAAGTTTCAGTGCGAGTCTCGAGGGATAAAATGGACTGCCAAACATTCGCTCGCGGAATCGAGTACACGGCAAAGAAACTTCAATAAAAAAACATGCGCCAGCGATAATCGATTTATGAGATGTATATAGAAACAACATTTGTACGCGCTCAATGTGGCTCAAATTGAATGTACGAATGAGCACTTCAAGATAATGGAACATCGACGAACCATCAGAAAATCTTTCTATTTTAGGATCTATAATACATCGCGATACCTCTGATTGAAACGTACATAAGTTTCATCAATACACTGGATTTGCACTTTTCTCTCTCTCTCTCTCTCTCTCTCTCTCTCTCTCTCTCTCTCTCTCTCTCTCTCTCCTCCCTGAATACAGCTGAAAATAGCTGCTCGACGAGGTGGAACTAGAGTGAGAGCGCGTAGGATAGAGAGAGAGAGAGAGAGAGCCGGCGGCTTTTTGATAAGAAAGATTTTTTCCCCATTTAAACTTGCAAATTCGCGCGCGAGCGAGAACGAGAGAGAGGGAAAAACAACTCGGCGCGGCGCGCGCACGCATACATGCATACATGCATACATACATACATACATACATACATACATAGAAAAAAAGCCGACGTTTAAAAGCTCCGCATCGTTCGACAACAATAATTTTCCGAAGGTAGCAGCTGCAGCTGCGCGGCGTATAACAAAGAACGGCGAAAGGGGGAGAGAAAAATCGAGAACAGAAATGCACCTTTAACGACGCGCGTATATATACTGCGAGAGAGTGAGAGCGAGAGCATTCGTACGTGCCAGTACAAATTTGTGCGCGCCACATGCTGCGTCGCCTCCCCGAGAGCGAGAGAGAGAGAGAGAGGACAGAGAGAGAGAGAGAGAGAGAGAGAGGCAACCAAAATGTTCCAGCACGCTGAATGAACACGCGAAAAAAATGTGTCGGTGTATTTGCCGCGATGAAAAACATTGCTGGTTTTTTTTCTTCTTTTTATTGGCAAGAAATATGTGCGCGCGTGTGTCGCGCTCTCGGCGCGCGGTATATCGAAAATAAAA
Source organism: Philotrypesis tridentata (assembly GCA_018906965.1). Taxonomy (NCBI): domain Eukaryota; kingdom Metazoa; phylum Arthropoda; class Insecta; order Hymenoptera; family Pteromalidae; genus Philotrypesis; species Philotrypesis tridentata. The sequence goes on from JACCIB010000002.1 coordinate 5,440,191, forward strand.
TATATATCGCGCCATGATTTTTCTGGGACAACACGGCTATCCCTTGCCGATTATTACAATATTTTTCTGGGATTTACAATAGTTTATCGAGAGAGAGAGAGAGAGAGAGATATTGTGAATGTTTAATATTCATCCGTAATAAAGAGTGTGTTGTACGCTCCCAATATTCTCGATTCAAAGATCGCGACAATTGAAAACACTTGAAACACCAGTAGGTATATATACTGTACACTTCTCTCTCTCTCTCTCTCTCTGCGTCTCTTTCTTTTTCCACCACGCAGCATAGAGCATCGCGTCGGGCGACTGAACTGCAGTTGCTGTTCTACCGGATGGACGAATGGCGGTGTATATAGTTCGCTTTGACGGGCGATATTGATTTTTCGAAATAAAGAGTCGTTCGCGCGCGCGGAAAAGGCCAATGAAAGTCGAGAGGACGAAAGCCCGATTCGGCGCAGCAGCAGCTGCAACACCGATGGATGATGAAGTGATGAAAAAGTCGAATCGAGCCAACTTGAAATTTTCGACTCCCCCCTTTCGAAGTCGAGGTGTGTGCGTACATATAGGATATTTGAAAAAAAGACCGTATATAGACGTCGGGCTTTTCGTTTGGCTTCCTTTCCTTCGAAGATTTATACGTAAAGATAGTATAAGTTTTTAAAACGAACTATAAGGTATTTTTATTATTTCTAGACGCGTTTCCATTCAACGGCAATTTTTCCATCTTTCAATTTCGTCTTTCTAAGCCTTTTCAACGACGCAACGATGTCAATGACGCTCCTCCGTGAGCTCCGTTGAAAAATTTCAAATGAATGAGCGATTCGTGGTATGCTGATTCCTTTGATATCGTTTTTTTTTTCTGCGTCGCAAAGCAGCGTACAAACTAAAAAAAAATCGTCGCAACCGAAACACAAGTCTCGACAGATAGTTCGGAGTGAGGGAGGGGGCGGGTGGAGGTAGAGGGGGTATTGCGAAAAAGTCCGAACGCGGAAACGAAGGGGAGTGGAGCGCAAAGTGACGACGCTGAACACATCTCTCTCTCTCTCTCTCTCTCTCTCTCTCTCTCTCTCTCTCTCTCTCTCTCTGCGGTTCCTTTTGATTTGAGTGAAAAAGCGCGCATCGTCGAATAAATAAACCTGCTCTCTGTGTTGACTGTACAGCCTTCGAGCGGTCGCTTTGCCACGATGCTCGGTAAGTTATTTTCGCAAAAAATTAACTCTTCCTCCCACGCCGCAGAGAAGAAAGAGTAAAGCTGTTCTGCACTGCGAGAAAACTTACGGAGAGATCGCCGTTAAGATTCGAGATTTCGATTTTTTACTGTGGTTGCGAGGATCGAAGGTCCAGTGTAATTAGAGATTCACTGAATAAATTTTGAAACGCGCGATAATTAAACTAAGAAAATGAGGTGTACGCGATTTGAACAAGCGTCCTCCGGCCTGAGCTTCAAAACGAAAAATATAATCGCGAGAGTGAGAGACAGTCAGAAAAGCAGCGAAGAAAAGAAGAAGCGGCAACCGAGAAAAAAAGTCAAGGGGGACGATGCTCTCCAGCGTCAACGCGACTACAGTGGATCCTCTATTTTCGCTCTCTCGCTCGCGCGTCCGAGCGCCCTTGAGCAAAGCGATTTGGCCGCAGGGGCTGCGTGACAATCGGCCCCCTTTTCTCTCCTCGTTCCGCGTAAAAATTGTGTGCGCTCGGCCTGATCTCCGTACACCTCTTCTCCCCTCTCCTTTTTTTCCACAATTTTCTTCCTCAACCCTACCTACATCTACCAAAGCCAAAGTTCGCGCTCGCCGCAAATGGAATTGAAGACGCGTTCTCGCGCGCGGGCGCGTATTTATGAACTCGAGAGACTCATAAGTGCGAACGAGCATCTGCAGCCGGTGACCCCAGACTCTCCATTAGTGTAAAACCACCTAAACGCCGGCTGCGAGAAGCTAAGCCAAGTCGTTCTCTCGCTCACACTCGCAGACGTCCGAAGTCTCCGCCGCAAGATGAGGGTATAATTAGGAAAACACCTTGCGCAAACGAGATAACTTGGCTCCTGCGCTGTTCTCCCCCCCCCCCCTCTCGCGTATAGCGCGATGCTTCTCTGGCCTGGGCTTCGAATTAAACGACGGTTATAAAGACATTCGTAATACGCGGCCGTTTCGTATAGCGAGAGCTGCTGCTGCTGTGGCGCTACGGTAAGCCGCGCAATGTGTTTCGCCTCGAAAGCAACAACGAGAGAAGACGGGGGGGGGGGAGGAGGGGACACTCTTAACAGGCATTAGTCATACGCGCGCCGCCTCGACTAATTATTTCGTTCTATTCTGTTTTGCTGAATAACATTAGGGACTCGTGACCAGATTCTCGTATTGCGCGCGACAACGAGATTCGAAAAGCTATATGGTCTAGTCGGAGTCTGTGTGTTTGTGTGTCTGGGTAAACTGTATTAACTCCGCGCGACGCTTTCCTGTAAAGTGGATAAGTTTGGATGCAAATCAAAAAAAGTTTACGATCTCGCCGCGTGATATATGCGCAGAGCGAGCACTGCGCATCTGTTGTCTCGTTTAATCGCATCAACGTGCTTTTAATCGATGCTTATTGTCGCGCGAGGTTCATGAATAAAGCCCTCATGATTTCTGACGATATGGTATTTTTTAAAAACGCAATTCACGAGTTTGTTAATCAACTCGGACCGTTATAACAATAAGGTAACAGCAGAAAACTTTTGTTGTCACTGATATACTGTATTTTTTTGAACGAAAAACTTGAATTTGAAAAAAAGTCGCAGACTCGACGTCCAGTCTGACCATATCCAAACATATCTACTTGTTTTCTCTCGATACGCGCTGCGTCTCTCTTTATACGGGAATATTCGAGATGCAACATTGATAGCTTCCAATAAAATCACGATTCTCTGATCAATTTCTTTTTTACTCTTTTTTTCTCGTTTATTTATTTATCAACGCATTGCAATACGTTTGTACATTTTTCTTACTGCCCGCTGTTCCCGTTTTATTGTATTTTTTGACTGACACGAACAGCTTCCAAACTTCCTGTTCGCTTTTTGATCAGCCGCGCAAGTTATCTCGTCCAGAGCATTTTCCATATTTTATTTTGTTTCTACATTTTCCATATCCCGTTTTGCAAGCAAGCACTCTATTCGCCATTTTTTTTTATATCGCATAACAAAACACAAGCCCAAGCTCCCAAAATGTGTTCACTTCAATGAATCTTCCTCAACTTGTTAATCGACACTTGCAATAATACGGCGATTCGTAAGCCAACTGAATCAATCGTTCTTCCATATATAAAATCGGTTTGTAAGGTCAGGCTGTTGAACGAACGGTGCGAGAGCCAACTCAATCATACCTATAATTTTTCCGCGTCGAGTGGCGTAAGAGGGAAAAGGAGGGAGAGAGAGAGAGAGCGAGTACTGCAATTTCATTTTTTTTTTTTCAATTTCATCACCAGAGCACTTTCGATTACATTACGCACCGTAAACACAGCAGAATCTGACGCTGCTGGCAACCCACCGATATCATATCAAAACAGCAGAACGCCCGAAAAGCTCCCTCCGAAAAAACAAGCCCGAGCAGCGGCAGCAGTAGCAACAGCAGCACCGCTCCGGGATTTTCCCCTTTGTGTAACAACAGCTCAACTGCAGCTGCCTGTGCCGCTGATTTACAGTTGTGCAACGACGCGCGTCAACTGTCTGTGAAAACTGTATGCTGGAAATATTTGAAATTTTCGCGAAATTTTTAGGATCGTCCGCTGCTTGCTTTGCTTCATATTTATGTTCGAATCTGCGCGGGACAGAAATACTGTGTAAGCTTTCTATGGGAATTCCCATGGTGCATGTGAATAAAAAAAAGCTGACTGCGGGTACACGGAGACTTAGTTCCCTCTAAATTAATTTATCGTTTCTGCGTACGATGCACTATTGAAAAATAATATTTCACTCAAAACTCTATTAAGTTTAATACCCTGTAAATAACGCGTCCCTGTGTAATGTGTATCTGAGTGTGTGACTTTCGTTTATTGTTTGGCACTGTTTCATTTATCATTCTCGTTTCCAAAGCAAAACAAAGAGTGTAACCGGTTGGAAATTCTTCGATTGAGGTTTTTTTTACTAACAAACCAGATTAGAATTGAAACTAATGGAACTCAACACAAACGAGTTAGCCTCCTTTCTCTCCTTATCGCAACAAGATTCGTCTCAGATGAAGTTTTATAATTATCGTCTTCGAATAGCCTGTGCTGCAAGTGAATTTCAATCAAAAATATAGATCAAGTAAAAAGAACTGAAAGCTTTAAACAAATTTCCGAGGATTCCCTTAATCTGATGGATCTATCGATCGCCAAATTAATCAATACCATTCAATACAAAGACGTGCGACAATATCAACTCGGCATACTGAGTCTGAGCACTCCAACCCCCAAGAAACAAATGCCTCGGAGGAGAAAGAAACGAATTGTCCAAAGTTCAAGTAGTGCAGCGTTGAAAGATGAGCTCTCCCCTCGCAAGGAGAGTGAGCTCCGCGGCTTCGAGATATCTCAGACTGTCAGCCGTCAGGCGGTATAGAGTCTCGCGCGCGACACCCAGACGTGTGTGTGCGCGCGCGCGCGCGCGCAAAGCTCCGCGAACGGTGAAAAAACGAGATACGACCGCGACGCCGGCAGCGCGAGAGCAGTTGAGCGTGAAATAGTCTCGAGACTCGCGTGCCTGCGTACTTCGACTTCTCTCTCTCTCTACCTCTCTGTATTTTTGGAATTTTCGGAAAATTATGGGCTACACGTCGGAGTCGTTGAAAGCTTCGATTTTTAATGGTCGCCTCGCTTCGGGGGAAACGATGGGGGGCACACTGCATATTTAGCTTTCGGAAATTCAATTGCAGCCGTGAGATTTTTGGGTTGACAAGATTGCGATTTTCACTCCAGCAAAAAAAGAGGTGACTTTGCGTCCTGTGAAGATAATTTCCTTCAAACATCGTTTGAATTTCAATGATAAAGAAGCGTACTTATTTTTGTACAAAAAGTCACATCAGAGAAGAGACACGTACATACGAACGAAGACTCCCCTCCTCATCTCTTTCCACAAACGATAACTCCTCTATCGATTACGATTGAAAAAAAAAAATTAATTTTCATCGTCACCGCCAATTGAACGTCCCCCCCCCCTCCCTCCTCGTGTAACAAAACAAAAATTTTCGATGTGTTGTTGAGGCTGACCCAGATATCCTCGGGGGGGGGGGGGGGGCGCGCGTTGTCGATAAACGTCAGCTAGTCTCGCAGGACAGGATGATGAGCATTATGTCAATGGATGACAAAGAGTGCCAATCAGCACTCGAGCGCGAGATCGGGCAACGTTCTCCAAAAGCCCTCGAAGCGACGACGACGACGACGAGGCCACTGCGCGCCGCAACAGCAGCAGCACCAGCAGCACCAGCACCACCAGCAGCAGCAGCAGCAGCATAACGGAAAGGAAACACAGTGCCGGAGCACTGCTCTCGTGTCTTGATCAATACGCAGGCTGCTGCTGCTGCTGCTGCGCCTAGTCTCTATCTCTCTCTCTCTCTCTCTCCCTTTGTAGGCGCGGCAGAGGCACGGCATTTTCCTCCTTCTCGCTCTATTATCTGTGTCTTGAGCTGTGTGTTGCTCTCCCTCTCTCTTGCTCTCTCTCTCTCTCTCTCTTTCTCTCGCCGTCTGGAAGCCTCGCCTTACACCTCCGCGAGCTATAGGTTGTTGCTGCGGGCGTCTCTCTCTCTCTGTACTCGCATCAGTTGTGTGCGTGGCTGTGTGTATTACGTGTCTGTGTGTACTTGCGCGCGCGCGCGCGATACATGCATTATTCGAGGCGCAAGCTGCACGCTTGCTCGAGATCGCGCACGAGTTCAATTTCATTTTGCAGGAGATATATGAGGGGCATCGTGTGCGTACACCACCGCTATACAGAGAGAGAGAGAGAGAGAGAGAGAGAGAGAGAGAGAGAGAGGTATATGATAAAGCTATCAGGCTGCAGGTTGATTCGGCCTGATATCGAGGTGCGCGACGATGAAAATTCGAAAAAATCTCGGGGGCTGTTGTGTCGCGCGAGGAGGTATACGCATATATATATACAGCCTGGAGAAACGAGGAGGGTGGGGCTGTAGTCGCTGTGTACACGTATATATGTGTACGCGGCTATACATAGCAGAAGACGCATATTCGAGTGATATTTCTGTGTGTACTCGGCTTTCAGGACTCAGGAGTGTCGAGCTGTGCCCAACAGCTAATAGGACATAGCAGGTGTATCAGCTGCGGTGTAGGATACAGCGTATACACACCAGGCATTGCTCTCCCGTCGTCGCAGCCGCGCGCACGTGCGTGTTTGCGCCTCCCCCCCCCCCCCCCTGAGTCCCGGGGCTGCTACTGCTGCTAAACACAGCTATATAGTCTATAGACTCAGGAATATGCGTAGAGCTCAGCATTGTCGCCGCTTCTCGTGGCTTGAGGCTTCGGTCTGCACTGTATGTACCGCCTCCTCTACGTATACTCGTTAAGGAGAGGGAGTCTATGTATGAGGCATGACTTATGCTATGATCTCTCTCTCTCTCTCTCTCTCTCTCTCTCGCTCTGCGTTAGACGCGCAGAGACGCTGGGCTGGTGTATTTAGCTGTTTGTGCGTGAAACAAGAAGACTCGCATTCGTTCCGGCGAAGACGAGAAGGCAAAGAGTCCTTGCCGGTCGCACAGGCCGTAAAGGTGATCTCGTGCTCTAGACTCTCTCTCTCTCTCTCTCTCTCTCTCTCTACGTCTAGTTGGCTCTTTTTTCGATTATCTGCAGCCGGCCGCGCTTAAACTTGAGCGAGTCTTTATATCCCCGGCGCGGCGTCCCGACGGAGAGAGAGAGAGACAGAGAGAGAGGAAAAATAAGAGGAGAGAAGCTTCCCCGCTGTACCCTTTGTGTGCGCTCTCTCGTGTGCTCGATCGACGCGAGAGGGGAGAGTGGTCGCAGGCAGCGAAATACGCGAATTCGCAATTTTGGCTTCTCACGATGATGAGCGCCCGAGAGTTGATTCTAGTAAGAGACGTTTTCTTGCCAAAGGATTTTCGCCGTCCTAATCCATTGTCCCCCGATCGAGTATCACCGCGTACACGCGACTGAAGCTAGTCTGCACCCGTCGAGGCGTCGAGGCGTCGAGGAAGCTTCGCTATACGCATATAGCTCGCTTGATCTCCGGCAAACCTCGGGGATTCCCCAGTCGCGTCTTGCTCTTTGAGTCGTCTTGCACACATGTATATGCAGGGAGCCTCGAGCACTCTCTACTCTCTCTCTGCACTGTTTGCAGGGACTCCAATGAGCCAGGCGTCCCTGGCTTTTACCGAAATGATGCTCACCCCCCCCCCCCCCGTCCCTACATCTCTCGCTCTTTCTCGCTCGAGAGACCTCTCTATTTATCTGTCTGCAGAGACCCGCACGTACACACACACACACACACGCACACACACACGTGCACGTAGCCGGATAGGCCTGGATAAGCCGGCAAGTGCGGCGAAATCGAGATCGAGTGCTGAAGGCTTCGGGAGAGAGCGCGCGGCGGCCGGAGAATGGCGAATTCGGAATTCGTACTAGCTGATGCGGTGGCCGTGTGCGACTCTCGCCCGCCCGCTCAATGGGAAGCTGCAATTCGGTGAAAGGAGCTTTTGACTCTCGGCGCGCTCTGAATGCCGAGCTATAGCTCGAGAGAGAGAGAGAGAGAGAGAGAGAGAGAGTGCGCGCATGCAGCAGCCTCCTCCGCGTGTTGCGCGCCGTCCGTGCGGTTGACGCGTTATTTCGGATATTAGTCGAGCGGGTGCAGACGGGCTATTTTTTTACTTTTATTTTATTTGTTTCTATACCGTTCCGTCGCTATCGCACTCGCTTCTTCCCAGCGGAGTGCTAAATCGCTCGCTACGGGACGACTCGAGTGTAAGGTTAAGTTTCGCATGTAGTAGCTATATGCACAAAAACTTTCGGCGCTTCGTCGACATGCATGCCATCGCGCGCGAAGCTTCCAAAATTTTTGTTGCAAGTCCTAACTTCTGATCTCTCTCTCTCTCTCTCTCTCTCTCTCTCTCTTTCTCTCCGTCTACATCGTCGAATCTACTTTGTCGAGTTTTCGAACTCTCCGCGAGAGAGAGAGACGTGATAATCGATGCGCGAGCGATAATCGATGTAGCGCACGTTATCGGGAAATTGCCGTTTTCGAAGATCAGGAATGCAGCCCCAGCACAGAAGCCTCCTCTCGTATATCATTGCCGGTATCGCGTGTATTGTTGCTCTCTATACTCTCGCGGCGACAACTGCATTACATCGACTACGCGGATACAGGGCACGGGGCAAAAAAGAAGAAAAAAAAAGCTCCTCGAATCCCCTCTAATTATCCGAAATAGTCCGAATGACGCGATGCCAGCGCGACGCGCAGCGCAAAAAGTTAATCAAGCCACTCGCGGAGCGCCAAAGCAAAAAGCTTCCCTCGAGTCGCGCACTATACACTCCCTCTGTGTCCTCTCCTCGCGGGTAGCTATATAGACTGCTCCGTCTCTCGGAAATTCGCAGGATCGCGCAGCTGCCGTTTTTTCCCGCGCGGCAGCTCCAAGCCCACGCGTATATATATATATAAGTATACATGTACACGCGCTTTTTGCTCTGGCCGTCTTTTAATTAGAGCCGCGCTTCGCGCTGCTTCGCACCGTCTTCGGATCGTGTACGAGACATACATTACACACGGTTTGGCCCTCGATATCAGCGGTTGACAACACGTGTTCCCGACGTACCCCTGTAGTTTGCGTTGTAGACGAGACTATACTGCCTCGGCAAGCGCAGCTGGTCAATTGGTCCGGCTCTCTCTCTCTCTCTCTCTCTCTCTCTCTCTCTCTCCTCGTCGGGCTGCCCCATCAATTCATTCAAAATCACCCTACATGCTATGCCACTGCACAATTCGTCTTTTCTGAAAGCTTCTATTTCTTCAAGGATAGCGTAAGGATAGTACGGCATCGCGCACCACACGTCTATATAATCTCATGGGTAGCGAGCCTCCGAAAACAGCCGAAACGGCTTATGAAGGACCAGCGATGCGGCACGAAACAGAGAGAGAGGACGGTGTACGGCGCAGCCTAAATTATTTACGGAGGCCTAACAAAGCCATTGTTCGGGCAGTAGCACGAGCCTCACCTCTATGCACAGGGAGAGAGAGAGAGAATTCAATTCTGCCCTCCCTCGTCAAAGGGCTGCCCTTGATTCCCCTCCTCTTACATACTGATGGCCTCTTTATTTGTTCATGTACAGAGGGGCGAGTGAGGGGTCTCTCGCGCGAAGAAACGAGCAATGCTCGGCGCGACCACCAAGTCGAAAATCATTTTCGCGTGGATGGCGAGAGAGAAAGAGAGAGATAAAGGATTCCAGCGAGTTAATAAATAAACGGTCGTAAGACATTCGGAGCTGCCTAATCGAGGAAATGCCGGGAGAGCCACGGTCGAGGGGGCGCGCAACAATGCCGAAATTTGGCAGAGGAATCCTTCGGCCGCGTCCAAGAATTACTTATTCGTAAATATTTGCTCATCTCTGTTTCGAGTTTTCGCGGGCGCGTGCGGGACAAAGGCTCCTTTTTTTGCGCTGTTGTTGCCAACAGCTGCTGACCTTCTTCATTTTTCATTTCCCACTTTGACGACCTTATTTAAAAAAAAAAGGAAAAAAAAATATGCCGCTCAGCTATACGTCCACACGCGCGCATTATTCGCGCAGTTTAACCGCGGCGCAGTTCATTGTTTCGTAAGATTTAAAAATTGCAACGCCCGCTCGATTCCGGGAAAACAATTCATATTCAGCCATGCAAAACGCTACGTACAAACGAGCGAATAATTTTGGTCCGAACCGATACAATATACACGGGCACAATGTGTATGTATCGCATACGCAGATATATATCTAGTGTACGACTCGCGCAGTGTACAATGATTAACATATTATTAAATCGCCGTTCACCCTGTACCCTCCTCACCACCCCCCCCCCCTCCAACCCCTACCCATGAATACCATTTAGTGCATAATTTATCCGCAACGACAATAAATTATTAATTATTCAGGGGAACTCTTCTCAACATTTGCATAAATCGGGCTATCAGCGTTTCTCCTCGTTATACGCCACCCGCGGTATTTATTTCCATTTCCCGCGCATCTCGCGTCGTTATTGGCTTGCACATTATTATCTCTCGCTTGGGCGAGAGGTGTGGAAAGGCCGAAAAAATCAGAAGAGTGAGAGAGAGAGAAACCGCGTACGAGAGAACAATAAAAGAACGGCGCCGGGACTGCGTTGCGCCTACTACGCCGAGTACATGTGAAAAGGGTGAGTCGAGCAGTAACAAAGTCATGCCCGGCCCGCACCAGGCGTGTATATAACAAAAGCTGCGCAACACGCAAACGCAGCGAACCAGTTGAGCAGATGCAATCGCGATGAAATGCGCGATAACGATTCTCCCGAAATGCGTATGTATAGCCATCCCGATATCTCTGTATTCCCTGATTCTCTGCTTCCCCCCTCCCTCCCACTCCGAGAGAACAATAGGGCTGAGCCTCGTGCGTCCACTTCTTACCTCGTCGACGACGGATCCCAAGCAGACCATAGGTTTGAGCCTTCGGCCTTTTCCGCGGGAGACATGTAATGGACTCGCAAGCGCAACTCGTTTTTGTTTAATTAAAACGCGTAATACGTAAACGTACGCGCGAACGCCGCACTTTATTAAAAGCGAAAATGAACCGCGACGAGAAACTCTTCCCGCGCTAATGGAAACCCCGTCGCTGCCCTGCTTTGCATTTGCCGAATAAAACGGCGAGTCGTGTCCTCGGCATATTATCGAGCATATAATTATATAATATTCAATAATTATTGAATTATCGAAAATCGCGTGTACTCGCGTCGTTATACGAAATGTAACCGATGTACGCGCAACTAATTAATACACCCCCAGCGCTCGCGCGCTTTGTTCCATATCTCTCTCCCACTATCTCTCGGTAATAATTACGAACGGAAAAGCTCACGCGCTCCTCTTTCTCTGATACGAGGCTCAAACAATTAACGCGTACAACAAAACTCGAGTTTCAACGCGGCCCGCCGAACAATAAAGCTCTACAAAAGCGAAAAAAAGGGACGAGTATTATAGCGTGGCCGCTCGCGAGCTTATATATATTTTTAGGCCGCCTCCGCTACCACCGCCCCTTCCTTCCTCTCGAGCATTATCTAGAAAACTCTACTCATTTTATCGCTCTTGTTGTTCTTCTTTCCGTTGCTGCCGCTGCTGCCGCCGCCGCCGCCGCTGTTGTTGTTGTTCTTCTTCTTTCTTCTGCTGCAGCGTCTACCTCTGGGGCTGGGATTATGTTTTCCTTCCATTCGACGAAAAGTAAAAATTTCTCGCCTCGCGGCTCTGCGGCGCGCGCGAGCGCGAGCGGTGCGCCGAGTAAAATAAAAGTAGAGCGAAAGAGTGTGAAACCGCCCCGTGTGCGCCGAGGAGGATTTTGGCAGAGGGACTCGGCCTATTTATTCTCAACGTTTGCGGCATTCAAAAACATTTTCCGGGGAGAGAGAGAGAGAGAGAGGGAGGGAGGGAGGAAGGGCGAGGCGCGCGTGAATTTGTAGGTATAAAGCCGCGGTAAAGCCGGCGAGAGCTGCGCCGACAAGAAAAACTCGAAGCAATCGGCGTTTTGGTATACACGAGGCGTTTTATTATTTGTTTTTTTTTTGTTGTTGATGTAAATGAAAAGTCGAGTTAATAAGCTGCGACTCCCTTTTGCGTCTCTGTCTATGCAGTTATAGCGCCAGGGCAAATACTGTCTCGTAGAAAAAAGCAAAAGAAAAAAAAAGAAACTGAAAGGGAAAGGGGCGGGGGAGTCAGCCGCGCGAGTTCATGAAGAACGAGATATGAGAAAAAGCGACGACGCAGTTATTGAAAGCGCGCATCTCGCATGTGGCTGTGTAGGCCAGTAGTGTAGTCAGTCTTCAGTCAGACAGCGGCTGAAGCTATATATACGCGCAGCCGTAAGTAGAGAAAAAAGTCCTGTAATGAATGAATATCCCAACGCGAAGCGCTTCTCGTTATATTACGTAGGCAACTGCGCGGAAGGACTATTACTCGTAAAGCGCGCGACGAGTCGTCGCATCTGTAAAAGAGGGGGCTTACGCAGAGTCTAGCCTACGGGGCTGCTTTTGAAAAACCCGTGAGAGCGCGATCATCGCGAGGCCGGGGGAAGGGGGGGGGGGCTGTAGAGACCCACATAAAGCGAGAGAGCGAAGCCTTTTAGCCCTGAGACGTCAGACAGGCGTTACAGTCTCGGAGCGCGGGATAAGGCATTTCTCAGCAGCGGATCGAGCGCAGAAGAATAGTATATTAATCACTGATTTTTTGTTCTCCCCCGAAAAAATTGAAAGAACGAATTAACGAGAGTCGACGACGAGAGTTGACGGGAGAATGAAAAGAGAAAGAGCCCGAGAAGACGCGGAGAGAGAGAGAGAGAGAGAGAGAGAGAGAGAGAGAGAGAGCCGCAGGAAAATTATCCCCTCAAGAACTGCGTTCTCTCGAGCTGCAGCAGCAGCAGCAGCAGCCCTCGCTCTCCTGTTTTACTTCGGGAAAAACAAGTGGCGGCGGCGGCGGCAGCGCAGCTAGCGAGTTGCGGCATTTTAATTCACGCGCGAGGGACGAGTTTTTGCGTCGCACTGGGAGCGTACAGTTGCCGCGTCGTCCTCTCCCTCGAGTTGAATCCGGCGGCGCAGCAAACTTTCGCGGATTTTCGATTACTGTTTAATTGGACTTTCGGGGGATAGAGAGAGAGAGAGAGAGAGAGAGAGAGAGAGAGAGAGAGAGAGAGAGAGATAGAGGGGGTGAGTGGGAGGTAGCTGGAAAATGCTCCCGCGCTCCCTGATTCGAATTATTTTGTTCCTGCTCTTCCGCTTATCCGTCGCTCTCTCGCGGCTCAACTTTTCGAGTCGCTGCTTCAATGAAAATCATGGGCTTTTCAACTTTTAATGGGCTTATGCGAAAAACCGAATGTTCCGCTTCTTTTTTAAGTAGAGAGAGATAGAGAGAGTGCGCGAGAGAGAGAGAATGAAAGAGCTGCCGGATCTCGCGTGCGTGGACGAGTTTTTCCGCTCGATCCCTCTCGTATGTGTGTATGTATATGGAGAAACTATAATGAAAATTCTATTCTTCTTTTGGAGAGTATAAGCTTTAAGGCCTATAAAAGTGAAATACACGCAAACTTGTGCAGCGCACCGCACTACTTTCTTTGATGCTATTCATAGCCCCAGTAAAACAGCGGCAGATGCTTTTTATTATATTTCCTCTGCAAAGTAATGCTTAGGCGCAGATGCACACGCGGAGGGAGAGAGAGAGGGGGAGAGAGAGAGAGAGAGAGAGACAGACAAGTTGCGAAAGACTTTTTATACTCGCGACACACGACGCAACTTTTAACTTGAGCCGCTCGTCGTTCTGATCCCCAAATAAAGTTGTAACGAGCAGAAATGGAATTGATTAGGATTTTTGAGAACAATATTTTAATGTATCCGTTGTTATGTAAGCAGTCACAGTTGACCAGAGACGTCCGGCCAATTGAAGTCCGGAATAATACTAAAATATCGAGAGCGAAAATTACCCCGAGCATCGCGTGCACATCCACCTTTTTTACGTCCACCCGACCAATGCTGGGTAGCGAAACCCAACTCGAGGTAGTTGCGAGTAAGAACAGAGCGAGAGCGAGAGAGAAAGAGAGAGAGAGAGAGAGAGAGAAAGAATTTTCAGTCCCGAGGGAGCGTCTGACCGCTGCAGCTAACGGCGCTAACACACTTTTGCGAAGCGAAACCCTTTGCTTTTCGGACTCGAGCGATAACTCGAAACGAAAGGCTGCAGGTCACAATTGACAATCATTGCGTTGAAAAAATCGAGCTGCAGGAGAGTTGATTAAAGCTCGGTCGAAAAAAAAAATCCTACAGAAGACGAAAATAGCGAGACAATGTGAACAAAAGACAAAGGATAGTAGCAGCAGCAGCAGCAGCGTCCCTTCTCCGATTATTCACTGAAAGGATTCTCGCACGCGGACAACCAGAAAGGCCGAGAGAGAGAGAGAGAGAGAAGCGCCCATTCCGCACAATGCTCTCCGTCGAGCTGCACTTGGCCATCGCGAAACAATGAGATTGTTTTTCCCAAACATGCACGAGGGAGGCATCGAGGGTCAAGCTTCTTTTATGTTTTTTCTTTTCCGCCGCGCCGAGGGAAATATACGACGAATTACAATCGCGTGATAGCACCTGCGGAGTAGGCGGAGCGTCACAGCGACGCTGATATTTATTAACTTTTTTTCTCCATAAGACCGAGCGAGGAGAGGGAGAGAGAGAGAGAAGAGAGAGCGCGCAAAAAATTGAAGGCTATAGTGGGAGAGGGAGCTGCAATCAAGGGGCGTAGGCGAGACGAAAATCCGCAACACACAAAGAGGCGTAGGGAAAGCATTGGGGTCTGTATGAAGCGAGAAAGAGGAAGAGAGAGAGAGAGAGAGAGAGAGAGAGAGAGAGAGATGGCCGGCGTCCAAAAAGTTGGAGAGATTAATCAGCGCTTAAGGAAGTTTGTGACATGTTGATTCATCAACACACATTTCTTATACTCACCGGGCGCAAATTTAAAAAGACAGATAACTTTTTAAAGTTTCCAAAAGAGAGAGAAAGAGAGAGAGTTTCGGCAACATCGATTACACCCCCCCCCCCTCTCTTCTCTCAAAGTTCACTCCGATCGTTTATTTCGAGCGCGCGAAAGAAAGTCTATACGACGCGATCGATTTCCCACGCTCTCTTCTTCTCTCTCCTCGTGGCTTAAGCATTTCTCGGCGACTCCCGCGCACACGTCTGACCTAAGCCGCGCTTCTTCCCATTGATGACGAAATACACCGTGCCATATAAACGCCGAGTTGATAAATCGCGACGCCGGAGAAAATCCCAACGCGATTACGCGACGCGTCGCGCAATTTGCCTTTCTCTCTCTCTCTCGCTCTCGTATTCTCCCTTCCGGCTAAAATAGACCCGGAAACCGAGCGCCTCTTTCGTATTCATGGACTTTGCGAGGCGGCCGTAAAATTCAGCCGAGAGCGAGCGAGTCCGATCCATCTCCTCCTATACTCCTCCTGCTCTCCTCTGCGTGATTTTCACGCGAGCGAGAGATGACGTTCAATACAGACACGAAAGAGAGAGATAGAGAGTATAGCGTGCGCCGGGGAACGATAACCTCCTGGGGAGATGAGCTTCTCCGAGAATAATGGGCTTTTCCGTCATCGATTGACGGGAGGCCGAAAGCAAAAAAATTATAATAACCCCTTATTCTCTCATCGATACACGCGTAAATCGTACTATAAATTCACAGACACACACACACACAGGCAGAACACCGAATTATCTCGTTACAGAGGCTAAAGACGTTATATAGAGCCCCGCGCGGAGGCGTCGAGTAAGTGTATATACATATAGCGGAGAGTCGATTTTACATGCGCGCGCGCGAGAGAGAGCGCGCCGCTCGCGTTTAGATTAGGATAACCAATTTGCCGGCAAACACGGCGCCGTCGGTGCAGCAGCTCTCGCTCTGTTTGTTCTGGACATGGCCCTATACCCGGGCTGCAAACGCGGCGTAGATATACATCGTCGCCTTTGCGATACCAGTTATAGCCGCACGATCTGTGCTGCAGCGCTGTATTATCAGACTCCGGACTCCACAAATATACAGATATACGCGCATCCCTCCCAATCGCGCTGCAGAGCGCAAAGCCAACTGTCGTCGGGAGACTGAGAAAAAAAAACCGTCGAATCGTCGGTACAATGCACACTTGTGCGATACCGCGTGTATAAAGCACGTTATATGGGGACAAAGACAGCGAGGTT
Source organism: Philotrypesis tridentata (assembly GCA_018906965.1). Taxonomy (NCBI): domain Eukaryota; kingdom Metazoa; phylum Arthropoda; class Insecta; order Hymenoptera; family Pteromalidae; genus Philotrypesis; species Philotrypesis tridentata. The sequence continues at coordinate 5,456,098 of JACCIB010000002.1, forward strand.
ATAGCTGCATGTGTACGTATATATAGGAGGACGTCGACGTCGAGAGAAAAATGCTAATGGAACTTTCGTGTCGCGGCAGCCGCTAATTCCACGAATAAGAGGCTCGGCGGGGAGAGAGAGAGAGCGCGTCGAGCAGGCCGATGTTTGCCTATATACATGTATGCTTTATATACGCTCGTATACAGCGTATACCAGCTGTATATGTATACAGACGCACCCGTATATGTGTATACTCGACGCGCCCAGTGCGGCGAAGGCGTCAAAAAAAAAAAAAAAACCAACAGAGACGAAAAACTAACCTGGCTGATAGGAAAAGAGGTCCGCGGCTCGCGGCCAGAGTAGCGCCGCTTCGCGCTCCACGCTGTCCGTTGGCGTCCGCGTGTTCGCGGGGCGATTCGGCGCTCCAGCAGCAACTCAGTTCGCCCCCTCCTCTCCCGCTTCTTCGCGTTTTCTTCTCCTTCCCTCCTCCTCCTTCTTCTTCTTCTTCGTCTTCTTGGAATTCTTCACCTCCTGCCTCTACCCGGAAACGGCACAGCCTTGTCTCACTTCTCACCACTTTTTTTTACTTTCCGAGCTTTTCAGCGCACACAACATACGGGGGGACAATGCTCGTCACGCACCAAGCGAAGACTCGATCGACGGGATGATGACGAGTCGACAGCGCGCGTCGCTACGATATTTCATCGTAATTTATAACGTGGGTTTGCTTGTGTTGTATTCACCAGTGAGGGATGTATTAAAAAGAGAGAAGAGAGAGAGAGAGAGAGAGAGAGAGAGAGAGAGATAGAGATATAGGTAGAGAGAGAAAGAGAGAGACAGTGAGGACGCGCGCGATAGAGAGACACACAACGCGATGAGCGAAATACACGCTAGTATAAAAAGCTCGCAGGCGGCGGCCGCTCGTCGTAACAGCAACAGCAGCAGCGGCGGCGGCGGCAGCACGTGGACGACGACGGCATGGCAGCCAGCGCTCAAGGTCACAATTTCCACTCGCACTCGTAGATATACATGTATCCTCGCCGCCCCGGGTGTCTTTCTCTGCGTGCGTCCCTGTGTACGTGTATATTCTAGATGTATTGGTATACGTACGTATGTCTGTGTGTATGTCCTATGTTCTGCGTCTGTCTGTATCGTATATATATGTATACGTGTGGCTGTGTCTGCAAGTGTATATACCTGGTGTTCCGCGCGTTTATCCTTCGCGACAATGCTCTCCGTACATGTAAGACAGGCAGTTAGGAGCGTAAGCCTGCGATGCACTGACTCGAGTATATATACGTATGCAGGCTCGTGTACAGCCTATATACGTTTCCAAATGGACGCGCGTCAGCCAGGGTTTATTTACCCGCGAGAGGCGGCGTCGGCGGCGGCGGAGAGACGACGTTGAGAGGGCGCGCGACAGTACGTTCACGCGAGAGGCGGTTATATCAACAACAACAACAGTAATGATGATAACAACAACAGCACAACTGACAGTGGCGTTTTCGTAACGTAACAACGGCTTCGTGTGTGTATCTATCGTAGAAAAGCAAGCACGCGCGCGGCAGGCGCGGATGAAAAGACACACTCCGCTCTCGGCTCCTCTTGCTTCTCGTCTCGAACTGCGTGCGCTCGTGCAATACGTGGGATGCGGGAGCTGCGAACTGCGGCCTCGCTCTCCGCGCACTGAGAGTAGCACAGCTAGCGGCAGTAGAGCGGCGGAACCGCGAGGGGCTACTACTGTGACGTGACGTCACTCCGCGAGAGGGTGGCCCGAGCACACGCGGCCGAGCGACTCGCGCATGCGCACCAACCTCCTCCTTCGACCTCCTCCTCTCCTCTCCTTCTCCTCCTCCTCCCCCCGAATCCCGATGCATATATGCGTGCCACGGGGACGCGCGACGGAGAATCGTTGTCGCGCGCAGGTTATTTCTGACGATGTATATACGCGTTGGCGTATTATTTACTTTATACTATGTATTTTTCGCGCCGATACGTCCGCGAGGATGGCTATATACCTAATACCTATACTACATCACCTATATTAGGTACATGTAAAAGTATCCTATGCAAACCTTCCACCGCGTCGAATTCTTAGAACTCAACGGAAATGCTTTTTTTTTTCCCGCCGGCCGGCATTTCTAGCTACCTATAAGTATATATCTACAGGATCAACGCGCATTGCACGTATAGTGCAAGTCTCGAGCACACGGCAGTCGTGCATAAATTTTCACTCGTCAGTCGGCCCCCCGTAGAGACTATAGAGACAACTGACACTACGTACCCTGAGAGTACGCGCTGACAGCAGGACATGCAGCAGCAGAGTCGGGACCGAGAGATGTGGAGAGAAGAGCTTATAAGAGGTGCTAGAGGGCGCGAATATACGGAATGTAGGTTGCCGTTGCCGGTCGTGAACACGACGGCGGCGGCGAAACGAGCGAAAGAAGGCGCGTCAATCCCTCTCTCTCTCTCTCTCTCTCTCCGGTCGCTCTCACTCCGCGGCGTGCACTAGTGCCAGTGGCAGAGGAGGATGGAAATCAATAGCCCTGAATAATGAAGCTCTCTCTCTCTCTCTCTCTCTCTTTCTCCGTCCCTCTCTATCGATGCTCGCACGTATATATATATGTATAGACGTACGTGTGTACTCTTCTTAATCCCTCGCGGTATAGGTATTCGCGGCGCGGGTATAAGGTGATCTTCCTCGTTCCTTCGAGCCGCGACTGATCGCCCTTCGCTCTTTCTCGCCTTGTATAAGGTATAAGTATACAGTATACACCTATAGTTATATTCGACGGACGACGGTCTATGCCCAGATATGTATAGCTATATATATGCCCGATGTATATAGTGAACCTTTCCGGCTCTCCACCTGTACACAAGTAGCATAGCCGTAGAGCTGCGGCTCTCGCGACGATATTAACATAATTGCTTGTTTGCGAATAGCGAAAGCGCTCGCGGTTTTCTAAATTGCCACTTCCGCGAGTCCTGACGTCTTCATCTTTGCGAAAGCCGTACAGCGAGGGACGGAGGTGGGGGGGGAGCTGGGTCGGGCCTCTTGATACAGCGAATAAATAGACCCGTCAATTTACATAGTCGTTACCGGCTCTGCCGCTGGCAAGCTCTTATCGGCGCCTCCTGACCTCCTGCGCCCGCGCGTTTTAGGTTACCTAATGCTATGCGCGCGACGCGACACTCGCAGGAGAGCACAGTTTTGTGCAAATATACATGTATATATAAATATTGTAGACCCTGAAAATTATCTCGTACGACTAAATGCTGTACATAATCGTCGCGATTCTCTCGGATCGCTACTGCGGGTACATATAGTGTTTTTTCTCGATGTACAGGTATAATAGTTACGGTGCGCAGAGTTGAACGAGTCGAGAGGCTCCGGAGAGAGTCTGTCCACGTCTTCGGTACCTGCGTACATATAGGGGTCTCGCCGAGGTAGAGAGCGGTTGCTCGAGACGGAGACTTACGACAGGCGCGACGACTCGCGCGGCTACTGTGGGGCAGACGCAGACTACGCGCGAGAACGCTGTATATTAAGGCTGTACTCGCGGTGACATCTATCGGCAAAACTCTACACAGCCCGTCCGAAGGGTTGGCTTGACCCGTTTTCAACTGTGCGGGCTACACGTATACTGCGCGTGCTGTGTGCAGCGATGATAAGGGCAGGGAACGCGATTATTTGCAGAGCTTTTATATCCAGTATCTATATAGGGCGTATATACGTCTGGTATACGAGTACGATACGTTTCTATACGTTTGTGTAATGCAATGTATATGTCTGTTATCGTGTCGTCGACTCGTCGATTCCTAAATTACAAATTTACGCTAATTTCAGTGGAACGACGAATTGATTTTGTGAAAATAAAAGAAATAAATTCGCTTTTTTTCGGAATGTGAAGTAGTAATGCACTCAGAAATTTACGTCGAAAATAATGCACGTAAAAATTTCTGTCGAGCGTCGATGAATTTTTGAAAATATCTCCTCGCACATCTGCATTGTTGACAGAGCAATAAATTACTGATGAAGAGTTATATACGTAAGGTAATAAATAATACAAATTGAAGCACTGCAATAAAGTAGTGTATTCTCATAAAGTTTGTAAACAGGCTTTCACAAAATACAAGATCGCTGTTAATGCACTCCGGCTTCAACTCCAGTAACTCAAAAACATTGTCAGTGCCCAGTAGGGTGGCTTAATCCTCATTAGCACCTATAATAGCAGAATTATCCCCGAATAGCCCTTTTCTTACCCCCGTTATTATTACGGAGAGATCTATAGGTCTGTTACACTGTAACAGTTATAGTGTATATACAGGTATATATACACAGAAAGAAAAGATTCTCAAAACGAGCCCACCGAGATTCGAAGTCGCGATCCCTCGAAAGATCCTATATATAGTTAGGAAAATCGCACCTATTAACCAGCTAACAGACATAAGCCAACTGAACCCTCTCTAATAGTCCAATCATGAGAGATGTTTAAGTTTAAGCTGCAGTAGCTGAGTCTCACATGTATACACCAAATATATTTCCCATGCTTATATATTTTTCATTTATTTTTACAAACACATAACGTATACTGCATATCAATCCCAAAACTAATAAAATTCCCAGCAGTATATTTCCAATCTTTTTTTTTTTAAGTTTACGCTAAGCTTAAAGGCTTTCACACGATTGCACAGCCAAACGCGAGGCGGAACACAAAAAGAGGGCGCAGCGCAGTTAAGTCAAATGAAATCGTATTGCGTTCAACCTCGTACCTATATAATACGTAACGCGCGCAGAGCGGTAAGTAACGCCGACGTGAAAGAGGAAGGTCAAGGCTTGCCCGTCGTCGTAATAAGCAATATCCCAGCCGATATCCGATAGCGCATAGATCGCGATGAAACTTTAATGCTGCAACCTACTTACACACCGCGTTCCCCTCTCGCCGCGAGGGGAAATCCATATAGAGCAGGCCGCAGAGAGAGAGAGAGAGAGAGACTGTATACATCACGAGTACAGTATTATGTACATACGTATAGAGAGTGAGTGAGTGAGAGAGAGAGAGAGAGAGAAGCACGAGGAGTGCGAGTGCGAGCTTCGACGAGGCAATCGATGTCATCGAACCCGCTAATGAAATAATAGACAGCTCGCGGGCTCGTGGCTTATCTGCTGCTGCGGAATAAGCCGCCTGCTGTATACACTGCAGGCACAGCTATACAGGGGGCGGGAGAGGCGATCTCTCTTCGCGTGTATATAACCGTTGACGCAGCTATTGCGGATTCAAGTGGGCGGTATGCAGTCGCGGAGAAAACGTGGCGCAAAGAAACAAGCGGAGAGAGAGAGAGAGAGAGTCGAAGTGACAGTGGGAATGAGTAGGTATATATATGTATGTATGCGAGAGAGGTGCGACTGACACAGCTGATGACGCGAGTGTCGAGAAATTTAGTGAGAGCTGCTCGCGGAATTTCACTGTGAATATAATCCTTGTAGCGAGTGAATATTGTATAGAGGGAGTTGAGAGAGGGGTAGGGGGGTTGCTAATGGAAATTATGGCGAAACGTTGAGAAAATTGATGAAATTGTACAGGTGTAATTCAGTGTAAAAATCGTAACGAGGTACGTTACTGTGACTTTTATACGATTAGTTTATTGGGTACATAACTGCAAATTGAAAAAATAATTGGATAAAAAGAGACACGTGGCTCTTACGATATATAGTGAGCAATAAGCTGATTTTCACTTTGATATCTTATTAAAATTAATTATGCACAAGTTAGGAGTCATATTGTCCTACACTTGATCATATACACTAAGAAAACTGTCCTGTTAAAAGTCTAGTAGCGGTGTGCTATACATTCCAGAGGACTTGATTAAACCATATATAGCAATTTTTACTGTTTTATACAGTGAAATTCGCGCTAAAGTAAGCGCGTGGACACCATCGCTATTTTCCACGACAATTTTTAATCGGAGAGTTTTCTCAGTGCCACCGTTCTCTATCGTCGATTTCCTAAAGTTTCGTCGCCTGCTTTACCCTCGAGCGAGACAAACGAAAAATCATCCTTGAAACCTCAATCGATACACGCACGCATCTCACCACATGCAATATGCAATTCTCTTCAATTCCATTCTCGTAACAAGAGAAAATACAAGACGGAAAACTCGCTGTTCTCACATCGGGCCGCTTCACGTGTACCGCAGCGCAAGTCGGGTTATAGTACCTATGGCTATGAAAGCCTCAAATTTATAGTCTCCTCTCCGCGCTCGCGCGCGGCTTATTCCGCAGTTCTTCTTCAGCCCCCCCCCCCCCTGTTGTGTAGTACCTACTTGGCATTGGCGCGTCGAGCGCGAAAGAGAGAGCGAGAGAGAGAGAGAAAGAAGTACTCGCGCAGCGCGCAGAGGACAATGGGAATAGAGCCCGATTAATCTTTCGTCGCGTCCCGCGCTTAACCGGCCTACTCCCTATACCTATATACACATTACACACACACACACACAGCGTGTATATACAGAGCCCATTGTTATTGGCTGCCGCCGTTCGTTCATTCGCATCGAGTCGTCGCGGGGGACGAGATAATATTCGCGACGAGAGGTTACATATAACAGCGGGGAGATTCTTATACGCCTTACCTTTGTGCATCCCCGTGTACTTGTCCTTGAGGACCGTCAGCTCGTAGATCTTGCCGAATTCCTCGAAGATCGGCCGCAGGGCGGCCTCGCCGAGGTGCCGCGGTATCTGGCCGACGAACAGCTTGACCGAGCCGTCGCTGGAGCTGCTGCCGGCGCTGTCGCTCCTGCGCTTCCTGCTCGCGGGCTTTTCCGGTGAGGTTGGGATCGGCATCGGGATCGGGATCAGCATGTCTGTTCACGCGCACACCTGCACATGCACTACATATGTGTGTGTGTGTGTGTGTGTACACACGAGTCTCACTTGTTTTCTTACGCGACGGCGCTGCACCGACACTTGCTTGCACTATATATGTATATCAACAACGATAGTCGATGTACACAGCTGCTGAAAACTCCGGTAGAGACGCGTCACGACGAAAGACTGACTGCGGAGATGTGCCGCGAAAGGATGAAGAATCTATATGCACGCAGCCGGCTCGTGTATAACGTATATATAGTTCGCGGAAGCCTGCGTGTCGTGCGTATATACGCCAGTACGGGAGTAAGTATGCGTATATACAGCCAGTAGAAACTCTCTCCCACTTGTTTTCTTCGGCCCCTTTCTTTTCGGATTCAGCTGCAGCAGCGACTCCGCGCTCTACATGTGTCTGGCGTGTGTATGTAAGTGTGCACGTTTATGTATAATACACATAGAGACAGAATCGCGACTATATACAGGCGTTTATAGACGCGCACCCCCCGCTGCAGCCCACGCGTACACGCGCTCCTATATATACATATACGTGCAGGCATATATATGTATACGTGTGTACGCGCGTCTGGGGACTTTGTGTGCGCGGAAGGGGTGGCGGTGTGGCAGCCAGCTCTGATCTTTCTCTGATAGGCGGAACGAGAGAGAGAGAGAGAGAGAGAGAGAGAGAGAGAAGGGTGGGCGGTGGGCGCTGGGCGGTGGGAGCCGAAGGGAGCAGGTCTTTAGAAATTAGTTTTGCCAAAGGGACTCGCGCTTTTTATTCGCACACGAGACGCCCCCTCCTATATATAGCGAACAGCTCCTCGCGTTGTTGTGCGACGCGTATACAACTCGGGCTGCTATATACGTGGTATAAGCCGGAGACGGAATGGAAAAAAAATCGAGACGTATGGATTTTTTTTTTCATGATTTTTAAGGTTTTTCTGAGCTTGTTTTTCGGACGGGGGAGGGAGGGGTAGACCTGTTCTCGCGAGGACACGGGAAGAAGGAAATTAAATAAATCATTAGTTTACTATAATCTTTTAATTATGTGTAAATAAATTATAATCAAATCATCCACTTCAATTTAAGCCTAATATTAATTCACAAGTTCGAGCCTTTTTCGAGCATAGTGATGATTTGTCGAATAGACCTATAGTATTCTTCGAAAATGCTTTTTAATCCTCTCGTTTCAATATGAATAATCGCATTTCTTTTAGATAAAAATCTAGCGAAAACTAAAACCTTAAGGAAATCAATTTCCTTGAATTTTGTAGCTGTCGTAACAAGTTATAGTTCGACCCACCCTTAGAATACTTTCTAACGGAATACAGTGTTTTAAAAGTACCCCTTTAACATTCTACGCTTAAAAAAATGTACTTTGCACACCGTTTCATTTCGATCGTCGTGGGGTGCAATCCTTGTACGACTCCAAAAAATCAGTCAATTAAATCAAAACCGGAACGGGAGCGACTCACCCCAAATTATTTTTCCTTTCCACGCGTCTAATACAATCCGCACCTCGAATAGTACACTTACAAATCTCGATCACGTAAACTCCAAATCTTACTTTTTTTAGCCAACCGCAGCTGTCGTGATATACTTTCTCGAACCGCATATAAAGCCAACGAGGAAAGGCGCTTGAAAAGCCGAAAGCGCACAACCCGTGACCATAGCCAAAATACAATTTTTCCAGTCTCTCTCTCTCTCTCTCTCTCTTTCTCTCCCTCCCTCCCTTCCTCCTCTCGTCTCTCCCAGTTTTCGATTAGCGCCTATATATGCAAGCTCTCGCGCCTCGCGATCTGAAAGCCCGTGTATACGTGCAGCATTCCCACGTCTATAGAGGCCCGTATAGCCCTCTATACGTGTATACCGTATACACAAGTATACATACAGGCAACAGAGAGAGAGAGAGAGCGAGAGAGCGTTAACTTTGCCTACAGCCGCTTCTCTGCAGGCTTAGCGCCGAGAGAGAGAGAAAGCGCGAGCGATGCGCGCCGGAAACGTTATTGGGTTAGTTGATCGAGTGCGCGCCGGGCTGGAGCATCGCCAAACTAGTTTTCGCGATGCTACAGTCAGCCGGAGCTCGTATACTTATTCCGAAGCCACCCCCCCCCCCCCAAAGACATCCCTATAGATAGACGATTAATTCCCTCCCTACCCCCCAGTCCTCTTGATCGCGAGAGAGAAGAGCTGCGTGTATAATATATAAAGCTCCGGTGTCCTATCTTTTTTCGCACGAATTTTCTCCCGCGGAAAATGACCGCCGCGCGGAAAAACGGCGAGCGTCGCGCGCGCGTTATTACGCGAAAATTAAACCGCTACTGCAGCTCTCTCGCTGTACAGGTACTCTGCTTCGACGCGAGAAATCTCCGGGAAAACGAGCTGTGCTTCCAGCCGGATCCTCCCGCGGGGACCCTTTCGAAAAAGCTTTATCTCTCGGCTGCTGCTGCTGCTGGTGCGACAACAAGCGCGAGCGCGAAAAAAACGAATTGAAAATACAGAAGCTATAACTGACTTATTCGTCCCGCGAGATTACCCGCGTTGCATATATTTCCGCGCGTCATGTCTATATATATATATAGAGATATAATATATACGTATATACATATATGTATATTATAGAGTGGACGCGAGAGCTCCGCGCATTTGTCGCGAGCCGATACGCGCGATCCGTCTATGTCTCCGCGCGGTGTATAACAGCGGCAGCAGTCTCGCCTGATGCTGAGCTGCGCGCGTTATTTATGCATTTGCGTTGCAGTGAGGGTATATTATTGGCTTCTCTCGCCCGCAGGACGTATCGGCGTGTGTATATCTATATGTACATATCCATCCTATTTCGGAAACAACTCACACGAGTCAGACGCAAAATTTTTTATCCAAGGCGCGCCTACCGCAGACCTGATTTTTCTCGTTCCTTATAGGCCATTCCGAAAGAGAAAAACCTCGCGTAACATGGCCGATCGAAGGGTATACTTTTTTTCTATAGAGCAAAAACGACTCGAAAAATAGAAATGATTAAAAGACAGGAATTTATAGATTTCTTTTTTCTCGAAAACTATGGACTTTTAAAAATATTGCATTATTAGAACAATAATGACTTGAAATTCATCAAAGAATACTCCGAAATTTTTGAATGATTATTTTCGAAATTTCGATTTCTTCGAGTTTTCGAATCATCAAAAAATGTGTTGGATCAATCTGAAAAAAATTCAGAGTATTCTTTGATGAACTTTAAGATATATTTGTTGTAATGAAATTTTTATGAAAGTCGATAATTTTTTAGAAAAAAATCTATAAATTCTTTTTTTGTTAATTATTTCTCGTTTTTTCGAGTCGTTTTTGCTCTGGAATAAAGTGTATCCTTCGATCAGCCATGTACGCGAGGTTTTTCTCTTTTAGAATGACCTAAGGAACGAGAAAAATCAAGTCTGGTAACTGTGCCTTCAAGAAAATTTTTTGCGACTTGCTCGGGTGAGTTGTTTCTGAAATAGGATATACACAATCTTTAAGTATGTCCAGGAAATTTCGAAAACAGCTCGGACGGAAAAGTTGCAAAAATTTTCTTGAAGGCATACTTACTACATGGCCGATCATAGCCTATGATTCATAAGGTATACTTTTTTCCGGAGCAAAAACGACTCGAAAAAACCAGAAATAATTAACAAAAAGAGAATTCATAGATTTTTATTCGAAAACTATGGACTTTTATAAAAATATCATTAGAACAAAAATTTCTTTGCGTTCATGAAAGAATGCTCTGAAATTTTTTCAGATCGATCCGATACAATTTTTGACATAAGAAAATTTTCACTGTCTGCGCTGTATATACTGCGCGTGTGTTGGGTTGTGCCGTATTTTTTTTATTCAATTTTTTTTTTTTAGTAACTCCTACGTCGAATAGTACGATGGTCTTCCCCGAGTTTTCGGGTATTTTGGAAAGAGTTGAAAGTTGGTGCGTGTAGGTTTGATATTTATTACCTTATAAGAATAATAATAATAAGGAAAATGAAAAATTTTAAATTATTGACTATAAGCAAGCTTGTCTCGCATTTTATAATGAATGTATGAATAAGCACATTTTAATTTTTTTTTTCGTTAATCTGCAAAACTTCCTATATATATACGTGATCGCGTGCACGAAACTATATCGATGAAATAATATAGTTTATCTCGTCAGATCAATCGCGTCCAAGAGACACCAATTATCCACTCGTTTCCCATATTTTCCACAATCACAGAACTTCCCAAACTTCCAAAGATACTTTCTTTTTTTTTGTTTTTAATAAATCGTCTACCGACTGCCGCACCTCTGTATATACCGATATATACGAGGAACAAAAAGTTCATTCATCCCGCGCCAAAAAAAGGCAATCTCGCCTCCCCCTCCCCACCCCGCCGCCAAGTATTTATCACGGCTGCGCAATTTCGTGCTCAGTCGCGCCATTAAACGAAACGCACGTGTCATTCGTCCGCGAAAGCTCTGTTTATTTAACGCGTCAACGAGATCGTGTGCAGTGCGCGTCTATTCGAATATCCCGGGGAAAAAAGCCCGAGCGCTTGTGTACACTCACTACCTATATATATACATTATACACACACACATATACTGTAAAACGCGTTGTATACATCATCTAGCGTTGATTAAGCTCCGGCGTAGAGCCGCGATATTTCTCTCTCTCTCTCTCTCTCTCTCTCTCTCTCTCTCTCTCTCTCTCTTCTTAAGCGCATATAACGACGATGAATAAAAAAAATTATTGCATTCGACCCAACTCAATTTCCGCATTTTTACCGCGTTACGCAGTATTACTCGGGCCGTTGCGCGCGCGAGATAAAAAAAAATCGGCTGCGCTGTTTTCGCGTTTGAGAAACAGCGCGCAGCAGCACACGCGCGACTCGATTAACGCGCGCGCTCTCCCGTCCCTCTCACCCTTCGGCTCTCTCTCTCTCTCTCTCTCTCACTCTTCTCTCTCTTTCTCCTACATATACGAGCCTACGGTATGTACCTATACATACATGTATATACATATATACGTATGCGCGCGCGTAGCGCTAGTGCAGTTTCCCTTCTCGCAGGAAATACATCTTCATTTATGCCGTCGTAACTTCTTAATGGCCAATGGCGTTGAGAGCGAGTGAGAGAGAGAGAGAGAGAAAGTCGAGCGGCGGATCGCGAAAAATTTACGGCGTAACCGAGTAAATCCAACGGTGGAATGCAGCCATCGTCGCTCCCACTCCCACTGCTGCTGCTGCTGCGGACGTATTTATTTTCTTCTTTTCGGGCTTTCCTTTGACTTTTACCTCTCGCCGCGGACTTTTCTCCCGCGGGACGCGTCGATTACAACGTTATTACAACCCGTTACATCGCGTCGAGTCCCTGAGAGCCCTTACAATCGTTATGCACATATAGAATTTCAATCCTATTACACAGCCGAAAAAATCGACTCTCTCTCTCTCTCTCTCTCTAAAAAAAATAGAAAAGGAAAAAAAATATAATAAAACAGCGCTCGCCCTATCAGCAACGGCTGTTCCCTCTCCCTCTCTCTCTCGCAGAGCGCGCGTAACGACGAATGGCCGTCGTAAAGAGTTTAACAGCTCGCTCGGCGCGTTATTCGGCCTGCGCGCGCGCCCGCCCGGCCCGGCTTATATAGCGCGACGACGAGAGAAAGGAAAGTTTCCTTTAAGGGGAGAATCGTTAAGACCGCGCGTATTTCAGCGCGAGAGCGCGCGAGCTGTAAAGTGCGCGCAAAAGAGAGCGCCGAGGAAATCGGGAGAGCTAAGTCCGACCCCCCCCCCCCTGTGCGCCTCGCCCAGGGCCGAGCGCAGCGACGAGCTAATGTTTTCAGGAGCGACGACGCTCGGATGTGTGCGCACTGCGGGTGTGTGCGCACTGCGTGTACACACATACGTATGTATATGTAGCTGTAGGGGCCGGTGTAATTCGACTGCTCTTTGCCAGCGGGATATTTGATTTTTTTTAATTAGGAGCTTACTTTTTGTTGTCGTACAGATTAAAGGGGGTAGTCGATTGAAAATTCAAATTTCGCGCCAGTGCGCGTAGCAGGCGAGAAAGCTACTGCTGCATGATTTAAGCACTTTTGTAAGAAGAAATAAATACTATTGTGTACCTGTATATGTATAACATAGTTAAAAGGAGAGAGTTGGGGAAATTAGAAAGATAAAGATGTATTGTACTCAAGTATCTACTATTTTATGGGATTTGAAGTTGATTTTTAAATATCTGTCGAAATGACATTTGGAGAGATGCTTTAATATATTATCTTAATAAACTTTGTACGTGAAAGAGTAAAAGCAATACATAAATATACGTACCAGCTTATAACTTCTTTTATTATTCTATTTATCTATTATTCTAGAAGGCAAATTGTCTTGTTTTTTCGAAATTCGATTTTTCCTATTTTATCACCAAAAGCACATCATCGCTACATTCTGGCGCGAAATTCAAATGTTTCATTGACGCTCGTTTCGAGCTACTTTTTTTCTTTCTTGTCCAGGGTTTCGAGGGGGGGAAGGGGGGAAAGGCAAAGGGCTTTTATTCGTCGGCGGCTAGTCTCCGAACGTGTTTCGATCAAGCCGAGCGAGAGAGTGAGAGAGAGGCGTGGAATATAACGCCGGTGCGCGCCGCGGATAAATCCGGAGCGCGCGACAAGCCAATTTCCCCGTTTTCACTTGCGGCGGCTACCAAATTTCCGGACGACGACAGACTTTACGACTTTGCTCCTCCAAACGGTAATGAACACTCGGCGAGCTTCTCTGTACACCTATACGCGTAACGTCTGCATTATTAAATTACACAGTCGTTCTCGTCTCATTGTGCAGCCGCTGATAAAAACTGTACAACGCAGCCATGCATATGTATACATCGATGTAGAATACATATAAAAATATAACAATTATACGCTATCGCGAAATCCGTATGAATTTCATCGACTCACACGTGTGCAGAAAGAGAGAGAGAGAGAAAGAGATAGAGAATTAGCGCTCGCGGCGGAAATTGATCGTTTACAGTTAGACTCGCAGGAAATATATATGTATATTATATATAGGTATATACATACTTACCTGTCTAACGAGGGAGAGAGACTCGAGGAGATAAAGGCGTGCACCGCGCGATAGACCGACGAGTTTATCGATTGCGCCGGATGCAAAACGACGCGCAATTATGTACAGCTTATGATTTACGGTCCATATAGGGAGACACGGACGCCAATTGCCAGTTCCTTCAGATCTTCGCTCGCTTATATATTTTCGGCCACGATGCGCGCGAGCTAATTGTTCGAGATAAAGTTTCAGACCTGCGGCTGTTGCGGATGCTCGCGAGGTATCGGTATAAAATTCTTTTCGGAGCTCACTTTATATATCTATACTTTGGTATTAAATATGGATATTGCATAGTCATTTATTGTAAAACTGCTGCACCTATATGCTTATTTTGAGGGGCAGGAAAGGGTAGATTGTTTCGTAGGAATTGCTGGCGTACTCGAATAGAAATTCAGTTTTCCCTTTTTATACACTGCTGTCCTTTTGCCTTTTTTACGATGACACTTGCGTAAACGTGCAATTTTCACAATTTTTTCTTGACCTGCAATGATCGATCGATATGCGAAAGTAACCGATTATAAACCGGCAAGCAAAACATTTACGTACTTTTCTAGTATTAAGTACAGAAATACGAAAGTTTGTCATTGTATTAATAAAAAATCGTTTTTCCGTTTGTACATTAACGTGTAAAACTCTTGCCAATTATTTATTTTTTAGTTTTTTCATTGGATTCGTTCGACACCTATTTACGTCGATTGCTTTCGACATCCGACAGAATAACGCAACGATACATGTAATATTTCTTCTTCCTCATTTTTTTTAATCAAGATGGACAATAATTTCTTTCATAAATGAGACAATAAAGCATCTCTTCGAGCCAGTACAGTTTATTGCTTAGCCGACGTTTCAAGTTTAGTCGGTGTCACATCACCATCTGGTGACACCGACGCTGTTATAATCGGTCGGTCATTGTATAAAAAAAGTAAGATTGTTCTTAGTTGAAATTAGTAAGATTTTTAATTTTTTAACTTTGATTTTAACTAGCGTATTCCATGTAGAATTTGTTTTAAATTATGTTATTAGTAGAGTAAATTATAATTACTATTAAGGTAAAATTTATTGTAATATTTCTTTGTAAAATTATTGTTAAATTTAGAATTGTTTATAATTTTTGTACTGGCTTTGCAGCCCTGATGAGGAGTCGCAACGACTCGAAACGTCGGCTAAACAATAAACTGTACTGGCTCGAAGAGATGCTTTATTGTCTCATTTATTATTCACTAAGCTCGAGCGATAAATTCATACATTATAATAATTTCTTTCGTCAACGATAGCTAGAGACGTATTAAGCTTGCAGAAAAAAATCGCGCTGTCGTTTATGTACATTCTTGCCTAATTAAATAGTTACCAGAAATTAATGATTATTTACTAGATTATCAAAAAGTACGATGAATATTACGAAAAAAAAGATAAATTTTCTTCACACTGCGCCGAAAGTACCACTTTCGCTCCCGGGCGCCAGGAGCGAAATTGGTAATTTCGGCGCTAGTGTGAAGAAAAATAGTATACGCACCACGGGAGTAAATTCGGACAGCCCATATCTCGTGTTTGCCCCCCTCGCCTTCGGCTCGGGTGTCAATATACACGAGATATGGACTCTCCAAGTTTTTTCCTCCCTAGGCACGTAATATACTATTTTGGCTTTGTTTCATTCTCAGATATATATACTGCAACTATTTTAAATCAAGAACTGCCCAAGGAACTTTGAGTACCTGTATCGCGTGGATTATATTCTATTGTCAAACTGAACAGGAAGTTCAGAACTTTTGCCAAAGTATAAGTAATCTATGTATAGAGTGAGCCTACATTAATTGGAATGTTTAACTCTTTGTTGTAAAGTTTATTCAACAAACTCGTAAATATTTTTAAAATAAATATTTTTATAATTTTCTATGTTTCTCCTTCAACAAATGAGTTACAAAAAAATCTAACTATTGCAAGATCCCAACTAAAACACTATACATACAACAGAAATAAGACAAGGAATGTTGTTTGAATGAGCACTGTGTAATTTTTACTATGAAAACATTGAATCGTGTAAAGCTTCTAGATCCTTTTTTCTATCAATAGCCCTTTTCTTCTCTTTTCTGTAATTTTCATAGTCCTCGTCATCAGTAGGTAACTCAAACCTGCACAGTGGACAGGAATTTGTCTAAAATGAAAATAAAAAATATTATTACAACATTATATTCCATGAGTTATCATTTTTATTCTTTAACTTACCTTTTCCAACCAGGGTTCTATGCATTCTTTATGAAAATTATGTTTGCAAGGCAATCCTTTGGCGGTGTTACCTTTTTCAAAATCTCGTATGCAAACCGGGCACTGTTCTCTTCTCGCTAAAATTAAAAAAAATTTCTTCGTTAGGTGCATACATTAAAGTGACTTGTATATTTACTCAAGTGCACACCTGGCTCATCTTTGTACTCAATTTCAGGCAAATTTTGCACAACTTCTTTAGAAGCTGGTGGAGGTAGTTTCTCGTGCTCTCCTAAAATTTCCCACATTCCAGAATCACGCAAGAACCTTGCCATCAGCATCAAATGATTTGGAGTTTCGTCAGTTCCTAGCGGCGTCCATCCCATTTCATGAAAATAGTCTGCCATCGTTTCCTGTACAAAGATACGTATCAAAATTACATTAACAAAAATGCACATACGAAAGTAAAATTTGACATATATATTTCAAGTACTATAAACAAACAGCTTCACCTATTTATACCTGTACAATCCAGCAATTTATACACAAACGTCAATCAATCATGGATTATGATCGATTAATCTAACGAATCACTCAGTCCGTCTAATGCAAGGCTCGTCGAAAATTCAGATGACATTCACTTTACAAATGCGTACAAGAATACAACTTTGTGTTTGTCATCACAGAACGAGTAGACCAAGTTACCAAACATACTTAACCTCTCGCAATCGTTTCATGCAAACGCGCCCAAAGCTTCAAAGAAAGCCAGCCTTTAAACTTAGGCGTGACGAACGCTTGTCCTCCTGGTCAGCTGATTTCTGCTAGATCACAAGATCTCCTCAACAGTGGTGTCTCTTAGCTCTCAGAAGTAAATTTGTTCTTTTCGATTTTCGTAAATAATCAATTGTTGCCGATCCCATAAGCAACAAAATGTCGCTTCATTCGGCTGGAAAAGGAAAACTGTTGGCTGTGATCGGTGATGAGGTAAGAGATTATAGCTGATTTTGGTTAATAAACATTAGTATTATCACCAGCATTGTCGAAATTAAGAATGTTTATCTTTGCATTGCAGGACACATGTGTTGGCTTCCTCTTAGGGGGTGTGGGTGAGATTAACAAGCATCGTCATCCAAACTTCATGGTCGTTGATAAGAGTAAGGGGCGATTCATCATTTTATTAGTTTTTTTTAAATTGCAAGCTGTCTCTAGAGCTTTCTTATGTTTATTATTGTTCTTTCACGTTTTAGACACAGCTGTGGGTGATATCGAGGAGACATTCAAAAGATTTATCAAGAGAGATGATATTGACATAATTCTCATTAACCAAAATGTAAGTGTCAATGAGTAAACAAAGTAAGGACAATTGCTGCAGCAAAACTAACTGCTATATCTGTATTTTTTAGATTGCAGAAATGATCCGACATGTTATAGATAGTCACACACAACCTATTCCATCAGTTTTGGAAATTCCAAGTAAAGATCATCCTTATGACGCTAGTAAAGATTCAATTCTTCGGCGTGCGAAGGTAACACTAATTCTATATTTTTTTAACTGTTTTTAACAAAAATCTTTGAATTACTAAAATATTCAAAGAGTAGTAAAAAATTATACTGCAACTAAAAAATAATATTATTTTTTTAGGGTATGTTTAATCCGGAAGATATTCACTAATTCTTTTAATTGTAAAATTGTAATTTGCAATATTTGCAAATTTAAACAAATTGTTAATGAAATATTTATTAGCTTAATCACTGTATATCATTGTTGTATTACTGTACAGTATTGTTGAAATATATAGATGTGTACAACATTCCGCTACATATTCTCGGTATCAAAAAGTCAAACTTACTGCTATTTTGCTGAATTGGTGCTGGAAAGAAATGAGAAATTGAATTCGTTGTATTATAACAAATAAAAACATTTTGAATTCAGTTTTACAGCTTTATTTATGTGTGTACACTGTACAGTGTACATGTTAAGGAACGGCATCGCAATAAACGAGTCGCCTAAATACAAAAGCTATTTATCATTTAAACTTTTAATATAGCAACAGACTTCAGTTGATTTCATACATAATATTTGTAGAAAAAGTAGACCTTCGTACAATGTGTTGAAGAATATAATTTCCATAATGAAAACATGAAAATCCCAATCTTAAGGAAGGCCCTTTTTCATCTATGAGAAATGAATATAAAATTGAGTTTGTTTACTTAATGTAACTGAAAACACGAAGAAAGATATTAAATCATCTATAATTTTTGCAAATAGTACTCAATTTCATATTTCTTTCATCCATAACAAAGAGCCTATTTAAGCCTTTGTTACAAAAAATAGAGTGTGCAAATAGAAAAGGGCAAAGAATCTTTTTTTGACTTGAATGATATTCAGGCACTTGTATTTATTTTGGTCGATTGCCACTGGTGCTTGAATGCCATCCTTGCTAGAAAAAAGCAATGCTCTCTTCAAGTTGCACAACACATGCACCTACTTTTTTATTCACGGCTTAACTATAACGTTATAACTATAATAGCGACTTGAGTCTCTAAAAAATGAAATTAAAGCATTTTTTTCTGTAAAAACCAGAAAATATTGTAATGTCTTGTATTTTTTACTAGGCATATAAGGATCAATTTTTCAAGATAACAAAATCGCTATTTACATAAAATTAATCCGTGAATCAAGCACTTCATGCAACACAGGATTAGTCTATTATTACTCCCTGAGCTATTTACTATGAAATTACTATTAAATACACCCTCATGAATAATTAACGACTCGATTGCCTCGTTGCACGATATACTAATTTTAGATTACTTGTGCCTGACTGGCAATTATGGTAAATTTCTTTTTTTATACATTTTTATTAAAATTTCGGCAAATGGTAAATACAGTAATATAATCAAATACATGCACACAGATTATGTTACAATACAAAGACTGTTGCAAGAAAAATTGCAATTAAATGGATTTTTTAATTTGCATAGCAATAAATTCAATTTACGTCACTGTCTGCATGATACACATAAATTCACGCTTATTCTGCAAACTTTTTCAATTTATTTTTTACAGTAAGATATCATGTTCTATCACAGTCCAGCATTTTAAAGAAAGCTAGATGTGTAATAAGTTTCAACTATGACTTTTAAAATAGGAGCCAACAAGTCATGGAAATATTTATAAAAATATTTTGGCTCCAAAGAAATACATATTAATATTAAAAAAAAATCTCACTGTAAATAATTATTTAAAAAATAGTATAATACAGTATGATGCAGGATTCTTTTTTTGATCGTAGATGTTCTTAACTAGTTTAGTATGAGATTCAGGATTCATGTAAAAATAAATTATTTTAAAATTCAATGAACGAATAAGTTAGTAAATATAAAATAATCAATTGAAAATTTTCGAAACACCCAATAATAAATTATATTGTATGTAGATTTAAAATTACAATTTAAATAATCTTTGTTCCAAGTAGTATGAGATTTTGAAAAGTATTTTTTGATGTAAGTAACAGTTGTGATTCATTAAAATTTGTTCGTATAAACTAAAAAATGCATTAATCACATTTACATGCTCATTTTTAGCTATAGTATATTTTTTACTATACACCCGACGTATTCTTTTCTCTTTTTTGTTACTTCACAAAATAATTTCAAATGTTATGATCAATGTGTACGCAAATAAAATTGTATCTGAATTGAAATTTTCAAAAGAGAATTTTCGTGTACACAATCGTGAATGAAAATTCTTATTCTATAATTATAACTATAAATACTCGCAAAGAGTTACCCAGAATTTCCATAACAATCTCATTACAAAAATATTTATCATACAATTATAACAAAATTCTTTTGAGATTATTATCCTCTAATTCTGATAGCATCTATAATTAACCTATTGAGCTATAAATAAATGTATGTCCAATTACTCACTGCTGACAAAAAGTAATGTGTCGAAAGAAATTTCAAAGATTCTTGATTCTAAAACTGGAAAATCATCTTTCTCTATAGTCTCAAATTAATGATTTTAATGATTTGATGGAAAACAGTTATATTGAATTTAATTTGTTTAAATGGTGTATTAAACAATAGTATATATTGAAATACAGTTTAAAGAATATACAACAATTCTAATGCATGCCATCATAGGTGAGTATGATTTGAAAATAATTAAAATTTCATCACGTTATGAACATTTTATACATAAATTTGTTAAAAGTTTAAAAATGACAAAAAAGTGCTTATGTTGCATGCAAATTCTTTAATTCTTAATTATTTTCGGATCCCCAAACTCTCCTAAAAACTGCATATTTTCAAAGTAGATCTAACTTATTCAAAGAACTTTTTTACGACCAGACTCAATGATTCAAACAAATTAAAATCAATATAAAAACAAAATTCATATTTTCATTTACAGCTTTATAAGGATATATCTATCCTTCAATTTGATATTAATCACTCTAGTTGATATTTTGTGAAAAATGTAATGATTATAAAACAGTTCAAAAAATAATGACAAGAAATTCTGAAATAGTCTTACTTTACATTACTTAAGTAATTGTAGCACCAAGACTATATTGTAGACAATATTTTTACTCGAGTTTTGTGATGTTAAGTATAAGTTAACCAGTCTTAGAAAGTGGAGTATAAGTAATTTCTTTTCTCAGTAAGCTAGTCCATTTTAATGATCCTCTTCTTGCTCTTCTCTCGCGGACAAAAATAACTTTTGCACAAAATGAGTAAGTTTAGCTGCAAAAATATTTAATTTAAAATTAAAAACATTAGCTTTTTAGAAGTAGATCTTGCAGTAAAAAGCTTTTACCATTAATTTCTTGGAACTTGACGGGCTTCTTTTTCCAAGCAACTCCAAATAAATATGCTGGAATACCAGATAAAGTAATAAGTACCCCCATACCAACTTCAATTGGTCTTTCGTAACATGGTACTAATACCAGGAAGGTGCATATCAGTACAAAAGTAATTGGAATAAAAAGAGATACCTAATATTAAAAAAAGCAAAGTTAGCATTAATTACAATATTATTTTTTTGTATTTAAATAGGTGAAAAATGTTAGATATTTACTTTAATTGGACGTTCCATTTCAGGACATTTATATCTGAGATACAAAATTCCAGCAACCGAAAGCATAATAAATGTTGATTCTACAATACTACAGTATGTTATCAAGACAAAAACATCACTTGTGCATAACATAATAAGTGATAATATGCACTGAAAAAAGATAAGCACACAGACATTAATCATATTTCTTTCAGAGCGTTATTTTTATATTTTGTATTCAAAAAGATTTTACCAAAAACACCAATGCAGGAGTAGGTGTATATCTCTTCATGCTTATATGGCTAAGCATAGCAGGAAAATGTCCGTTCCTTGCACCAACAAAACACATCCTTGAAGATGTCATTATATGTACACTTAAGCCTCCAAAGGCAGAAATAGCGACCATGACAGGAATAATCCAAGACCAGGCACCAAGAATTTTACCTCCAAAGGTCTGTTAACAGAATGACAGTAAATAAGCATTTTCCTGCAGATTACTGTAATTTAAAATCATAAAATGCTTACAACTGCAATAGCTTCAGATGCTATCATTTCATCTGGGGTCAAAACTGCTAAGTAAGCAACATTGGCCAAGACATAGATTAGTGTTACTAATGGTAGTGATATATAAATAGCTCGTGGCAAATTACTAAAACAAAACAAAATTTAATTAATTAAAACATTAAGAAATATTTATTTTTTAAAAGATTTTTTATTCTTACACATATGGATTTTTAAGTTCCTCAGTCATGAAATTCAAGTAATTCCATCCAGAGTAAGAAAATATTCCTGAATAAACAGCTACAGCTATTTTTCCAGGATCTGAGTTTGTGTTTTCAAAGGCACTTTCAAAGTTTTCAGTATGTCCTACAATGAAAACATTGTTTAGGTTTTGAAGAAATAATCGTAAAGTTATATGCACATATTTTTAAATATTTACCCATAAATAACCAAGACAAGCCTGCTAAAATAATTATCACTAAAGCACCAACTTTAGCAAACATGAAAACATTTTGCATCTTTGTTGTTTCTTTTACATCATAGCAATTGACATATGTTAAAAAACCTATCAACAGATTACATGAATTTAAATAAATATTTGCATTTATTTAAAATTTATTTAAAACTTACATATTGTGGCTGCAGATAGTAGCTTTACAGCATCATCAGAAATGGCACAATTAGGATAAAATGGTTGAAGTACATATTGTGAAAAAGTCAGAGCCATAATGGCATTAGTCGTAGGACTAAAAATGAAAAATATGTTTGTTGATAAAGTAGAGTTAAAAAAAATATTTTTATCTAAAAAATTCATCTTTGAGCATACACAAAAATTAGATTAGCTGCCCAAAGGTACAAAAACGCAGCCAAATCTCCAAAGGATTCATGAATATATGCATAATCTCCACCACTACGAGGTATGCTAGTACCAAGTTCAGCATAACACAAGGCACCAATCATTGATAATAAACCACATAATACCCAAATAATTAACGACAGGCCAACGCTATGCACTTCTTGAATTACTCCCTTTGGAGAAATAAATATTCCTAGAGAACAAAATGCATTAGATACTGAAATACAAATCATACATTTGGTAAGAAAAAAAAATCATACCTGAACCAAATATGATTCCTAAAATAATAGCAACCCCTTCTAACAAACCAAGCTCTTTCTTCATCCGTACTTTATCATCTCCACTTCTCAGAGTCTCCATAACTTTTGCTTCCTTTGCCATTTTCGTTGACTTCAGTTTTTCCAACTTTCAGTACCTAGAACAATATTATTAAACGACAATTATTTAATGTTTCACAGAAAAATCTAGCAGGTCACCTGTTTTACAGAGAAAACTATAACACCTCTAATGTATAACCAAAACGAAATGATACAAACAAACAAACCTAACAAAAAAAAAATGATGCAAGTTTCAAATTCGTTACAGCACTTCAAAGCTCAATTGAATTGACCCACGGCCACTATTCTTATTTGTACCCTCTAAATTTCAACAACAAAAACAATAGCTGCTATAATTAATCGATACAGCTACAATACATGTAAATTATGTTGTATACATATATTGTTCACCACGGAATCAGAATATATACACCATGCACAGAATATATACCATAATATGTAAGTACAACAGCAAATCCTATTGATCATCAATATGCAAATTCAATTGCGTACCTGCTTACAAAAGTTCGAACTAACGACATTAATAATTCCGGAGTTTCACCAAAAAACTCGTGCAATTCCGCTCAACTCCGAAAAGAACAATTCAACATCCATTCGCGAAGCACTGAATATACACACATTAACGAAACCACAGTATAAAAGTGCGCGAAAAATGCGATAAATTACCTACTTAAGCCTTACCGTGCGCAAACACGTGCAGTATACCGTTGAACTATAAGTATTCCTGAAATATACGCTGAACGATATCTGACCGCGCGGCGCGCGCTCGCGGTGCGACGCTTAGGCGGCTCATAAGTACAGTCCCGCTTGGCGCTTATATTTCCTATTGCTGCGTGTTCTGGTGTTATAGCTATATGATATGCGTATGCCGCGTATAAACGCGAGGGAGGAAAGAGCGAGAGAGAGAGAGAGAGAGAATAAATCGCAGCTGCGTATAAGAAGTAAAGAAAGCCCATACCTTGGGGCTTGGCTCAGTGGGTAAAACGTTTGGAGAGCACCAATTGGCTGGAGCTGCTGGAGGAGAAAGAAAAACCAAGCATAGTTCGAGGAAAAAATCATAAGCTCGTATGCAAGAGCTGCAATTACACGTACTCCGGAATTTCTAAATACTCACTTGCTGTAGATATCTGTTTAACTATATGCTGCATTCTACGGATTTGTAGACTATTTTTTATTGTCATTCCTGTGAGGTTTCAATGTTTTATTGAGATCCCCTTGTACGAGACAAAATCCTCGTGAACTCAGCTTACAGATATTGTTTATAATTTCTATATATAGTGCTTGGTGAGCGGAAACGATTTTTTGTGCTTGTGCATCACTTTAATAATAAAAGAATAGTTTACCACTAGTTTATTTTCAATTATATTATGGGTGGACAGAACAATAATACTTAAACATCGCGCGTTACCGATAGAGATATAATACCGCCGTAATGACGCCCGTTATAAAAATCTATACCTAACATCGCGCAATTATTCGCATCTCATATTCCCGTATCATACTTACACCAACGACTAGCGGCATAACAATAACAGTCAAGTCAAGCTTTTGCATAATAAGCATTTCGATCGTAGGCATTTATATCTTATCAGTTTTCGACGGATCGATAGCACAAAAGAACTCAACTGATCAATCCAAAATCGAAAATTGATAATATGGGCGTCAATTGATTCGCGGTAAATATGACCGTCACATTTACGTGGAAATGAACCCTAAAGGACTATTATTAAAATTAAACGCAAAAATCAGCTGCAGTGCAGCAGTTTAGTCCTATCCGTCATTTCGGAGCAGTTCGGAGCTGTGTATCTGCAGATCATCACACGTATGACGTACATATGTATATCACGATCGACGCATGGTGAATGGTGATGCTCGAGCCTATAAGCGCTTATATATAAGTATACTTCGATTTTCGCGAGTTCGCCAGTTTGTAATCGCTGTTCGAAGAGTACCGAATAAATTTCGTATTCAACTGGCGCGCGCTCGCGCGCCAACAGAATAATACACAAAGGCGGCGGGGGACACGCAGTATAGAGGAAAGGATTACTTAATTGTTATCCACATACGCAATTCGCGCGCGCCTGGCGCGGCAGTACTAGTGCATCAGCCGAGACGGCCGAGACCTGGAAAATGGGTCACTCGACGATAGACAAGCAGGTCGTCAGCGAAGTCAAGCTGCCGCCGCTGAGAAGCCTCGACGACTTCATCCTCGGCTCGGCCCACTTTCAAATACCCAATCTCAAGGATCTCGACAAATGGGGCAATCGCGTGGTCAACAATTTACTGTATTATCAGACCAACTACTTCTTTACCGCTGTTGTCATCTTTATTCTCGTGGGGTGAGTCACGCTCCATCTGCATCTCTTTACAGCTTTCGAGAGAGAGAGAGAAAAAGTTTCTGTACGGAGAATTTCTTTTTGTAGGTTGATCCATCCGGGAAAGATGATCATTGGAATGGTGTCGATGGCAGTTGTCATATTGACCTTTGCCTATTTGTCGGCTGAGGGCAGGGTTATACATAATTTTAAGAGGAGCTATCCTGCTGCTGGTATTTTACTTATTCTCATTGCTGGATGCTTTTTGACTTATACTCTTAGTTCATTGCTAGTCTTCTTGGTGGGCATTCTTTTGCCCTTTGCAGGTATGGAATTCTTTTTTTCACAAGATAATTATGCAATATTTACTTTTTGCTTAACAGATGATGTTCTTTATTTTCAAAGTGATATTTGTTCATTCTTCTCTGAGATTGAGAAACTTCAAGAATAAGATTGTAAACAAGATCGAAGGAATCGGTCTGAAACGAACGCCAATGGGTGTCCTTTTGGAGCAACTCGGTATGGAACCAGATCTTTTTGATTAAGCGGACCTACTTAAGATTTATATACTTTTAACTACTGCTGTCTTAAGTCAAGCTTCTGTAAAGACCAGAATTAACAAGTGATGCTCTTGTTACCAGTCATTATCATGACTCTTGGATTTCTTTTCTGTACTGTAAATGTCTAAGTTTGCCTCTTTTTATATTGCCTGTGTACTTTTTGATATATATGTACATACATAAATTAGAGGCAAAAGTCTTATATACAGTTAGTTTTCTTAACATTATTTCAGATTTAAAACTCAATAACAGATGTACACATGTAGCATAAAGTTGATTAATTGTAGCTTCATAGATAAGGAGCTTAAAATACACTAACCTTATGAATTATTGTAGTGTAGCCTTGTTAGAAAAATAGTAATTTAAAAAATATAAACAGAGTATTATTAATGGTTAACATATTTTATTGTGGGAAATTTTAATCATGATGTTTTCAAATATGTATTTTAAACTGTTGCAAGATTTATTGAATGAATTTAAACCATTTTTCTTACTTTTTAGCAGTATAAACACTTCAATACTAATAAAAGAAAAATATTTTTAACTTTTAAATTAAATATTAAAACCATTTTCGATTCCTCAAAAATAAATTATTCAACAAATCATTGCTATTGTCTTATTTTAAAAACAATATTCAAATTTGGATTTATTCTTTCTTTTTTCTGCTATTACAAACACTACTTACCTAACATAAAAGCGAACAGAGATTACTATTCTTAAAATGTAAATAATAGAAAGTGCCCTTTTTGGTAGAGTAGGACTAATGAGATATTAATTAATATTTATAGTATGATATAGCTTTAATAATCATGATTGTTTATTTATTAATTAAAGCAATAAACTGTAATAGCATTTAGTCTTTACATAAAAATATTTCTTTTTATTTATCTAATTCTACTTCTTTCCTGTTTCGGCTTTATGGCCTATATTTTTGTAGAAAACATAACTGGTATGGCCTTGCGCGCACAAACATCTATCATACAAAAAATCCAATAATTTGCCTTCAAGAAGCAAGATAGGTGAAGGATTGCTGTACGTCTGCTTGCTACCAGGTCTGCAGGAATAACAAAAAATCGATAATAGCCAAAGAACGACCACAATTGAGCTCAATTATTTTGTTTAAATTTGAACTAAATTCAGTCTTAAGAGATCTCGAAAATCTTTTTACGATTGTCATAATTAACTTTTACATTCAACATATTTTTTAATAATACTGACTGGCTCTGTCTGATGAAGTGATTTTTATATCGAATTGTTAAAGGGGTGTATAATGAAGTTATAACAAGTAATTTACGGAAATATTAATTTTTTATATACATTATCATTGGAGAAGTGATACGAATACAATTTTCGTAAACTTGCTCAAAATTGTTCTGCTTTCTTTGTTTCACAATTAACCCTGCCATTAATCAAACTCCTTGTTAAATTATTTTACATTCCTAAAAAAATCCTTAACAAAAAAACTCATTAAAAAATGTCAATTATACATCATTCATATTAATTTAATAACCTTAACATAAATAAAAATAATACAATACTTTATCATAAAAAAAGTATTGTAATGCTGTTTCTTATGCTTTTTTTTGCTTTCAAAAATAACGCAAAATTTTAAACAATATATTTTAATATCATAATTAATTGAGTCGTAAATTATTCACATCATTTTTCATTATAATTCACAAAATTTATAAAAAGAAATCATTTAATAGTAATGTAACTATGGAATAAATGTGGCGTTTATGATAAGAGAATATTTAATAATTTTTAAATTGGCAGTGTTCAAAAAAATGTTGAGTTTATGAATGCAGAAATTGATCAATTTTATATACAATTACAATGATTATCTTGATCTATTCTTTCGAGATATTCACAAAAAATCACTCGAAAATTAATCTAGAATATTCCATATTTTATTTTCAAGTGATTTTTACTTTAGATATTTTCGTATCTGTTATATTCTTACACTGCTAAAATTTATAAGTATAAATGAGAAATAATCACAAGTTCAGCACACACTATAATTCAGTACTTCTCAAAAGTCTTTAATCAGAGCTTCACGGCGTCGATCCTCGGTTGATGACGACTAGATTTTTGTTATGAATACTGTATTGGAAGGATAAAGAATAGTTTCGGACAATCGTAAATTCATCGAAAGCTCGCCAATATTGGTTTTTGGAAAAGGAATAAGGTATGTATATTCAGAAGACTCAAAACCCATTTTTTCCATTTTCTTGATAAAACCCTGTAAATAAGAAGTTATTTACTCTACTGTACAAAAATAAAAATAAACACTTTTAATGAGGCTCTTCCGTGTCGCGGTCGTGCCTAAAAATGTATTCTCCACAAAATCCATACCTGGACTGTATTAGTTGCTGCTATCGATATCGATTCTTTACTGCCATTGGGTAGTCTTAGACAAACTTTGATCTGTGGAGCATTTGCATCTTCTAGAGGCTCTGGTTCATTGTTTGTTTTCATTTGTTCTTGTTCTTTCGAGCCCATTTCATCTATTCTAGATCTTTTGCTTATGAAGCTGCAAGTACTACTTGTGCTTGTAGAACTTTTACTTGACTTACTATCTCTGAAGTCTTGAAATATAAGAAAATAATAAAGAATTGTTCTAATAAAACATATAATCATGAATTTTTATAGTCATACCTGATTTAGAGCTACTGCTTCCAGCATTTTTGTCAAATCCTCGCGATCGTTTAGAATTTGAAGGAAGATTCTGGTGACATAATAAATCCAATTATTTTATGTTAAACCAATTAGTGAATATTACAATTAATGGAAATCAAATAAATTACCGAATTCGTTACAGTGTCACTTTGCAAATGCTCTGCAAAAGTTGCTTCAGTTGGTATAAATTTCTTCTTCATAGGTGTTGAATCTACATTTTCTGGAGAAGCGTGAGTGCTGAGCATATCATTTAATCCAGAAACTAAACTGTCCACAGTTATGTGATTGTATGATCTCATGCATTCACCTGTTCTGGGATCAATAATTGCAAGGTATGGATAACTATCAACTTTATAGAAATCAATGTAACGTTTCCCATCAACTGAATTTGATAAAACCTGAAAGGTAAGTATTAAAAATTTTTCAAAATTTGAATTCTCAATGGATAAGTAAATACTGTCTAAATAGCTTACCTGCCACAGAACAAAATGATCATTTATAATATCTCGTATTTGTGGATTAGGCCAGACATCCCGATTTAATATTTGGCAAGCAAATTCTTGTTGATTTTGCACGTTGACAAGTAACCAACGGTTGACACTTTTGGCATGTTCTCTGGCTTCATTGAATGTCCCTAGAAATAGTATGTCACAAGGGGGTCTAAACAAATCCTCGAGACGTCTGGATTTGCTACGCGCAGATGACTTTCTAGCTCCAGATGCTCTTTGCGTCATTTCTTCTTCTTGTCTTCCTATAGATTTTCATAAATTATAATAATAAAATATCCAATTTATCAGGGAACAAAAAATAAACAAGTAAAAAAATCCAGCTTTACGTGTTTCAACTGCAAAATCCCTAAATCTGTCAAATATGCTGTTAGAAGCCCGAGGAAAAGAACACGAGACTTCGGGAGGTACAAGGACCTCCTGAGTCGGGAGAATAGGCGCCCGAACTTCAGACTCATCTTCAATAACCGGTCTAGCTGCTGACTCTGTACTTGGTGCAGCACCTCCAGCTTCGAATAGTAAGCTTATCGCTGATTCCAGATTACCGTCTGCCAATGCCAAGTACTGAGCAGCTGTTGCTTCCCCTTCACCTGTTGTTTAAATAAAATAACATTTGTTAACAAAAATAATGACAACTGCAATTTCCGAACGTATCGTCTCGAGCTGTCGTATCCGAAAGAAATCTTAAAAATCTAGCCGAAAAGCGTGAAGGACAATCTATCCTCGCGGAAAATAAAAAATTTCATCATAACAAAAGCAACTCCTCCGTGCAAGGACTAGTCAACATAACCTCCGCATCCGAAATTTCGACTTTGCAAACAGAAAGCTCGGGTACGGTTATTAAAGATGAGTATGGGGTCGTGGCTTACCGGTCACCTCGATGAACTTGTCGACGAGCTCGCGGTCCATAATCACAGGCCTTGTGGAGTTTCACGGTCGCTACGTCGCAGGGAAGGCAAGTACGAAATTTTCTCTCTGATTCGCATCGACGGGACGACGCTAACCGCACGCACACACTCGCAATCGCATACACATATCAGCGCAGTTTGCCTTTGGCTTTGCAGTGTGTTGAGTCGAGGTGCTATATATACTGTGATACGTATATATATATGTATTACAGGCAAACATATAGTCTCAGTAGCGAATCGTGATATTATCCGACTGTGAATCACAAAATTATGATGCATTGTTAAGTGTTTGTTATGGCATTTAATTATAATCATTGTACGATCTTTAAAAAAGCCCATTCTAAAAGTAGGTGTAAAAATCTTGGCGAATGTTATCCGAGTATAAGTTTATATCGTGTCAATTTAAATTATAAACGTCAGTTTTATTAAAATCAATTTGTAAAATTGTCGAGTACTGCGTTTTATTTACGTCGGAGTGATTTTTTTTCCCGACATTCTCGAGGCAGAGCGTGCATGTATCGAAAGTGCTCCTTTCTCTTTTTTTCCCCATCGGAATTCTTTCGAAAAACAAGATGTAGCACCTTCAAGTCAGAAATACAACGCGAAAATACTGTATTATATAATACCCATAGTTCAATTAGGGTATTGATGCTTCTAAAGTAATTGACTGCGTAAATATACTGGACCAACCTGCACTTAACTCAATGGTTTTCCATCTTCTAGGTTGGAATTATAAATCCAAATACGGATAATTCATTTAAACTCAATAATAATTAGACGCACTTTCGGAAATATGCTGGTAATGTATAATAGCAATTATGCATCCCCCTGCCCCCACAAGACAGCTCTTCTCACAATTCAAAATTTAGCGCCCGTGCATATGGCCAATCACGTTCTCGTATGGCTATGACGTAATGACTTTGACGACTAATAACATTCACGCTAAGTATTGTGTATACAGCTGACTAGCTGAGCGACTTTTAGCGACTATTTACTTGCCGCTGTGTTATTTCTTTATAGGTAGCTCCGAGATTTACAGTTCGGATTTTATTGTGAAATTGGGAATGTCTCACAATTTTGTCTGGAATATTTTCTAAAAGTAAGTATTATAGTTTTCATATTTATTTTTAAGGAAGTGGCTCGTGAAAAAAAAGGTGGGGTTAGAAAATAATGATTTGATATGTTTGCTGCAGATCAATTTTTTCGGAGCAAACTATCGGAGTATTGGAGTTTTACAGTATTACACAGTGACAATACGAAAATGTCGATAAACAAAAGTACTTGCGACGTTCTACTGTCGATCATAGACGATATTGAAATAATATCTAAGGAACTGATAGAAAATATAATCGCTCAGAAGCATCTAAAGCTGTCCACTGCTGAACACACAAATCTCATTGAGCTTCTAGTCAGCAAGGACAAGGAGTTAAAATCAGTCCTGGTAAAGGCAGATGAACAAGCCAAAATAAACCAAAAAATGGAAGCTCTAAAAGCAGAAGTGGACCATCAGGACCAAGATATACAACAGTTACAACGTCAGCTAAAAGAAGCTGAGCAGATATTAGCCACAGCTATATATCAGGCAAAACAGAAACTCCAGTCTATAGCCAGAGCAAATAAAAGGCCAGTGCCTTCTGAGGAGCTTATTAAATTTTCCCATAGAATAAGCGCATCCAATGCGATATGCGCTCCTCTCACATGGCAGCAAGGTGATCCAAGAAGACCTTATCCCACAGATATTGAAATGAGGCTGGGATGCTTAGGACGATTGAGTGATCTTCCTTTGAATGGACAAATGATTGGACCTCACTCTAGTCTTTCCTCTGATTTACACAGACCTACAGAACCACTGACCGCACAGGCTAGTAGCCAGTTTGCCTGGCATCCCTCGGGTGACCTTCACATGTCGGTTGGGGCAGTGCAAGGTTCGGTACCCATCAATACTCATAAACAGGAAACAGAAGACGTTGAGGTCATGTCGACAGACTCTTCCAGTAGCTCATCCAGCGATTCTCAATAAAGCTAAACATTCTTTTTTATACTGGCCATCGTTACTGTACTATGCATATTTTATAATTAAGTATAAAATTCCTTCTCACAAAAAAAAAGTAGTGTTTTCTTCATTTCCTCCCAGTACCAAAAGTCAAAAGAGCACATTTTTCATATCAATCTAAAAATTTAATGCAATAGTAGATCCTGCAATTCATTTTAAAATTTCTAGCGGCCAATTAAACCGCGGCTTACAATTACAATCCATCACGGCATACATAGTTCAGTAGCATATACATAACAGTACAATCTGTGCAGTACTAACTATAACTTATTGCTAACTAGTTGTTTTTATTACCCATGTATAAGTATATACATCTATGCATGTTCGAAGGAGAACATGCTGCGCTTGCGCGTATTGCGCTCTATGCCGCGCGAATCGTGATTCGTGATTGTATATTATCTTATTATCTACCTACATACTTATACTAACTTACATTACACTGTATAGTATATATATACATCTACTTATACAGTTCTCTGTATATATGTAGGTGCCGGAACCGAGAATATCATCGTCGGCAACCTGCAGCACATTTTTGTTTACGTTTACGTGCAATGTAAAATAAGAAAAATACACACGTGTTAGTTCGAGTGGAGACGCATTGCCGGGGAAAAATGCGAGTCTCGTTTTCAAATCAAGAGCAGAACTTTCACTAGTCGCCGTAGAAGAGACGTGGGAAACGCGAAGTGTATAGCAGTGCAGGCTTACACAATCCTATCGTAAAGTTTTTAATTACTTACCAAGTGTCATTCCGGAAAAAGCCGCTCACGGTGAGGACAAGGGAGCAGCTGGTGGCGAGATGTCGTTGGAGAAGGCGAGGATAACGCTGGTACTGGGCGACAGTCGATTTCACGTTGATAAAAAGCGCATCGCCGAAAAGAGTCGCTACTTCGAGTCCCTCTTCTCCCACAATTTCAGCGACTCCAAGGACAATATACAGACGGTCAATTATAAAGTCGCACCCTCCGTCCTTCAGGTGCTAAATCTTTTGATTGTGTCTAATGTTAGCTTAGAAATGGATTTTGTTTAGGACTTGGAACAATTGTTGTTGATTAATTTTTTTTTTCTTTTTTTTTATTTTGTACAATAAAATGATCGTTGTAATTTTTCTTCATTTTAATTACATGCAGAAAATATCCTACTTTTTTTATGTAATTATGCGTACACTGATGATGATATTATTTTAGGATTTCTGTGACTGGATAGAAGAGGATCCACCACGTTTGCGCCCAAATGAATCTCACCAGATCAAGATATCGCTGCAAAAGTTCCTCTCCGACAGTTTTGACTGTTTAAAACAGCTGTTGGAGCTCAGTATAATCTACACAGTTGAAGAACTCAGTGTAGAATTGAGTGATATAATAATCCAGCATTGGCTGAAACCAGAGCTTCTATTAGACATTTGGAAACTATCTCGAGATTTAAGTCTGAGTGCCCTTATAGATGTAAGCTTCTCTGCATGTCTAGAAAGATTCATGGAGATTCCAATGGACGAACTGTTAAACATTTGCAGCAAGGATTTTCTCCAAATAGTGCGCAATGTCAATATCAGGTCCTTAACAGAATATATAGCCTATGTTATAAATGAAAGACTGAAAAAGGAGAGTAGCGAGACTGATGACTCTCAAACCAAACTACAACTCATAAAGCTTGTAGAATTATTGGATAGTCCAGAGAGGAAACCATCGGAGATGCACTGCTTTTTTGCCGAAACTATTAAATCAGAGAATGATGGGGACACAAACACTCGTGTAGTTTATGCATTTCAACAAAAAGTTCCTGCTAAATTTGGAGAGCTCATTGAAGTTTGGAGAATGGAAGAGCCAGGCAAAGATCTTGCTGGTATGGGAGTCATTGGAAGAGGTGAGTATAAAATAATTTCAATAATTTTTCTTTTAAAGATGAATTATGTATACATAAAGTTGTTAACACACAAAAATATTAAGGTTTCAGCGTATATAAAATTGGTGGAGAGGTCCGACTAGGCTCTTGCAAATTCAATATGAATGTTTGGCGTTATTGTCTTATCTCCAAGAAATGGTATTATCTAGCAAGGTAATGTCAAATCATTTGTATATTCATTTATGAGTAAAATTTTTTTATTGAACTATTCATAATAAATCATATAAAATCTTTTTATTAGATTAAGAAAGGCCCGAAGACATATGGCAGTGGCATTAGTCGATGATAAACTCGTCTTAATAGGCGGTGTTGGTCGATATAGATTAAAGCTCTCTTCTGTTGAGATCCTCAATTTATATACTGGTTCCTGGATCAACGCACCCGACATTCCCGAGACGTTTACCGATGTACCACCCACATGTGTTATCAACGGCCTCGTAGCTATCTGCGTTTCTGATATTTACATGTTTAACCCAGCCTCCAACTCCTGGATCAAAGTGGAACATGATTTTGATTCTACCGAGTTCTGTGGTGTAAAATGCCTCGCAGCATACAACAATACGCTTTACCTGGGTCGGTCCATGCTTAAATTAAAAATTTCTTAAAAATCATGCTTATTTATAAAATGTTAGCTAATCATGACATTAATATTTTGTAGGCAAAGAAGGTGGCATGTTCGTAGGCTACGACGTGGTCTGGGAGACGAATCAACAGCAAATGATCTGCAGAGCTCGAATTTCACGCTCAGATTATAAAACGTTTTTGAGCCCTTGTGAGAAAATCTTGATTACCGAGGATGGCTGTGTAATCGGCATCATTTACGCTTTTGAAAAGATCACTGTTGAGTGCGGCAGGTTGCACGAAACGCATTTAGAAACGAGGCTCGAATTGAGGATGCACAGCTTTGGCCTGCCTCTTTCCTGTCTCGTGCCTGTAACTTGCTTTAATCTGGTTGACCCGTCCACCCTTTATAAACAGATACTATCTTGAATCCTCTGAGCGTTAATGGGTCTATCTTGTCGTTTACAGCGATAGACTGCCTGAAAGTCTACCTTGGACCCTTATCTGAATTTTACACATTTGCAAGTTTGAGAATTGTTTCATCAATGTGAAAGTTTAGTAGGTGCGAATAAGTTCGCATATTCCAATTGTAGCTTTCTAGTAAGTTAGATATTATTTTTCCATGTGTAGTACGTGATTCTAGAGAACGCTAACAAGCCGTCATAGTATGTAAATTTTTCTATTATTTATTTTTCATGTATATAGTTAAAAAAAAACTAAAAAAGTTCAATCATAAAATACTCAATAGCTTTAGTTTGCAATTTTGTGCTTATAGTAGTTTCAATTTGCAACTATCAAAAATAATTACACATACAGTTATGTGAATGTTACAGAAATGTTATGTTGTATTATGTAGACCAATCGTTGTACTATATTTTGTAATATATCGGTCAACTAAGTTCTGCTCGTTAATTTTAAGTAAATAATATACATTGAATCGTTCTATGAAACGCAATCGTATGTATTTTCGTAAACGTCTATAAAAGTTATTACGCCTTTAAGTTCGATTTTATAGAACATAATTTTGCTCACAACTATAAAAACCCTTTTAAAAAATTAAGAGTGAACTTGAAAACTCTACCCATAAAAAAAGGAAAATTTAGTTGAGATGCAAAATGCACGAATAAAAAAAAAGTAACAATGGAGTGCCTTGAATCAAGCCAACTCATAAACACATTTACACAATACCTATTACATAGGCAGACTTTTGCTCTGACTGCTTTTTTATCAGAATTTTTGGTAGAGACATTAAACTAGCGCGCGCTGCTATGAAAAGGTATTTATACATGCAAGATACAGACGTGTAATCATTCGAAACGAATTTTTTTAATATCGTAGTGTTTATTAGTACTATACAATGTAGCAGCTCGTATTAATAACACTGTAAGTGTATGTATGTCGTGTGTGAAACGCTGCGAGCATCATCTTGTAAAAGAAGTTATTTTACATTAAGTCGAAACCTGGTGTACATGTGCCCGAACTAATCGAGCTTCCGGACTGTAGCGTTTCTCACAAAGATCAATTATTTGAAAAAGTAAGAAACAATAAATAACGGAAACAAGCCAAAACAATGTATTTTTTTCCATTTATTGAAATCTATTGTAAACGTATATTAAGTGTGTTAAACAGCGATGTCAATGTCGCGGTTCTTAGTCTTCGCAAGGGCGTCGGCAAGAACACGAAGGATAATCGAATCATTTGCTAGTAATCGGCGCAAGAGAAACCAGTCGCCATAGCCGAGAAAGTGATTCAGTTGAAGCGAAGTGACAGCGGCATTCGAAAGACCCCGGGCACTTGCTCGAAGCAAAATTCGCCGAGCCCAGGGCTGAGTTAGTACCGTCACTCTTTTATACATAGATTCGATCAGATCACATTAATTTAACGAATTTTGTCTGGTCTGGTATTTGTAGGAAAGTTAAATTATTAAACCTGTAAAATAGTGCAAGTGCTCCAGCGACGGCCAAAAATATAAGCCAGAACCAGAGGAAGACGAAGATCTTTTCATTGACAACATTCAGTGGCAGGACACAGAGCGCGTCGTGGGTCTGACTCGATCCGCCTGGACCAAAAGTGTGCAGCGTGCACTTGGTCAGTTTAGGAAAGAGCCGAACCATCGGATCTAGTTGTTGTTGTAACAAGGGATTTTTTGATCCAACACTTGGTGCGTTGCTGGTCAGAGCTGAGCTTATTACCGCCGGGCCGTAGTGCCTGAATTGTCCCTCGAGTAAGATGTCCAACAGGTACAGTTGACTTATCTGAAGAATCACGATAAACTTGATTGAATTTCTTCTTGAATTTCTTTCATCACGAATTAAGTGTACCGTGTTGCAAAAGTTGAGTATCTCGCAGCAGAAGAACTTGAGAGCGTAAAGATTGTTCTGCGCTCTTCTGATATACCTGTCTTCTACAAAGTAAGCGATAATTTTGTCGCGATTCTCAATGCCGCTCAGTCCTTGGACAAGTCCAGCCTCCCAGCTTCTCCAGAGTGCCCTGGGAGCGTAGAACGTCAGCGCTTGCAGCACCAGTACCAAACACACCTGCGCACACATCCCACACATTGTCAATACGTTCCTCCACGAGGTTCTCAACTAACCCATTGATAATATCGGTGCTGAAGAATTTCGTCGCCGTCGCGCGTCTGAGCAACTCCCGGAGCAACGACCTCACGACCTGGAACACCTCGCAGGTGTCTGCGTACGGTAAACGTACTGTAGATCCAACAGTACGCGTTTACGGGCTCGGCTTCTACACTGACGAGATGCAATGAATTCATTTGTTTGCTGCCTTTACTTGAGTTTCTCTGGCTCTGTGAGTAATTTAAGTACCGAGGCTACTGCCATGGGTAATGCAGGTGATGGGTTCGCCGACAAACTGTTTGGCGCTAACGAGAATGGCGCAACCGGTGAGCAGAAGGACTGTTAGTTTTGAATGTAGTCTGAAAACAAAATTGTCACTGCGCACCGACTCGGTCAGGTCGCGCTGAGCAAGCTCCTTGAGCGGTGCTAGTATTTCCATCATCTTGAGAAAGTTTTATCTTTTAACCTCTTTCATTCAATGATTCGGTGATTTAGCACTATGTTTGTTTACGGAAGGCGCGACGATATTATTAACAAATGACAGTCGCGAGTTGAAGGGAAGAAAATTCGAATTTAACTTTTAAAATTGTAAATACGAATCGAATTTTTTATTTAAACCTTAACTTACATCTATGAATAAAAATACAGTAAAGAAAGTTAATGTCTTTTTAATTGAGAATAGATTTGAGAATAAAAGAAAAAGAAGATATCGAATTTTTAATCGATTTTTTATGCTTTATCACCTTTATCGTTTGTTATATTAATTTAAATTTCAAATCGCAGTAAAAAAATGTGATAAGAGGTATTTTCTTCTAGTGCCCATATCTGCAAAACATAGACATATGTTAGTATGGTGAAGTATGAAAAATATAAAGATACCCAGAATAAATAAAAACTCACTTTTGGAACTCCCATTCACGATTGTCAAGAGGACAAACTTGCCTAGTTTTCAGCCATCGTGAAATACAGTGAAAGTGGAATGCGTGCTGTAAAGAAGCGGATATTTTGTCAAATTAATAATCTTGTGTCTATTGTTTTAATGAAAATGCTTACAGTATAAGCCAAAACAATAAAGAATGTAACCTCCAGCATTGACAATAAAAACATTATTGTACTTATGTTATTTATGGATAAAGTGCAGATAATAATTACAAGAAATCATACAGGAACATGTATAAAAACAACTTTCAACATAACAATTATGTAGGCATGAAAACTACCCACAATCCCTTATTGTAAATTTTGACTTACATTGCAAACACCCCAGGCAACTGTGCATTCATCGCTCGTGGCAGAAGCTTGATTAGCCTGGCATTCGATGCAGAGGTCCATAATGTGATTACGGCAAATGGCACAATTATCAACCACAATATCTAAAAAAAAACACGCAATGACCCACAAGGTTAGATCCTTCCCAAAACGCAACCTAAAAAAAGTATAAAACATTGTGGATAA
The DNA here is from genome assembly GCA_018906965.1 of Philotrypesis tridentata. Lineage (NCBI taxonomy): Eukaryota > Metazoa > Arthropoda > Insecta > Hymenoptera > Pteromalidae > Philotrypesis > Philotrypesis tridentata. The sequence goes on from JACCIB010000002.1 coordinate 5,494,529, forward strand.
ACTCACCCCAGGCCCACAAAGCAACGGCATTCCACTGAAAAAAAAAACAGAAAAATTTCTATTTATTCCTGCCTGCGTATACAAACAGACAAAGAAAATCGAATTCGGAAGGCCATGAGCAAGCAGAAATGAGGTTAGAAAATTCGTTGATCCCCAAAACGCTCGTCACGAAGCTTTCCTTCCCGCAGTATCCATTAGCCCTTACCTTTTTCACTTCGAAGCGTTTTTTCTCGCCCTTGCCACTGCTGGACGTCGGCAAATCGATCTCCTCTTCCTCGACATCCATCGCTGACGCCATTGTTATTCACAACAATTTTGAGATAATAAACGAATCCGAATGTTGTCGTCTCACCGCGAACTGCGAAGCCAACAATATACTTATAATCGACGACTGCCGCTTTCACCGCAGAGATGTGCGCGGGGAAACGAGGAACTGCGCGCGGCGAAACGATTCGCGCGAGGGGCGCCTTGCACATCGAAATTATCGGATAATTCGCGGAAATCCGCGGTTCTTGATATTAGCGTTTGTCATGCTAATTGTTCGACTCGTTCTAGTTGCATGAAATTTAGAATTGTGTTGTGGGGCTAAAGGGCTCTTATTAGTATAGGATGTAGTCTGCTATTAATACATGTATACAGTGTTGGCAGAGTAAAAACAATAACGTCGCTAAAATCTTGGTTTCAGGAATTTCGCGATTATTTTGTTTTGTTTTTTATTGTCAAATGTAGTGTACAGTACCGTGAGGCCGATGGAGAATACAATAGGCGGGGATGCCGAGGTCGATTGAAAATTTTAAATTCGCGGCACGATGTAGCAGACGACATTAGCGGCTAATTTTATTTATTTATATATGAAACATATTAAAAATAAGATTTCGAAAAATCAAAACATGTGGCCCTCCGCTAAAATTCCTACAATCCATTTCACGGTGTATGTATAATTACTTTTAAGATTTAAATATCTTGTTAAATTATATTGTATTTGAATAACATGATTTTGTGATATATATATATTATTAAAAAATGCAATTCTACAACAAATTATTCATAGGCAAGCGCACTTTTTGTACTATTACCTTTATGTATAATTATATTTTTCTCACAATAAACTATGTTTGATTTTAATATAAAAAGATTTTTGCTTATCCGCGCATGTTTTCCATTTTTTTAAATTTCGACTGAACAAAATTGAGATAACGTTTCTATAAAACCGCGCAACTTTTCGTCTCTTGGAACAGTTACTGAGTCAAACGAGATTATAAAGTTATTATATATGCTTCACGCGAATAACCGCGAAAGCATGAATCAAAGTACGGCGAATTTCGGAAACTGCAATTGCTATATAAAATGCTTGGATCTTCCGTCGAGCGTCATAATTAAGGTAAAAGTATTCTTATTAATTTCGTATACGCGTAATACTTAAAGGCTGTGTATATCCATATAATTGTCCTGTCTAAATTATTGGAAATATGTTCTCAAGACATTCTTTGACTATCTGCACCTTTGCTGTGCTTATAGTTGTAGTCGCTTCAACTACAAGTCAGATGAGGCACGAGGATCACGAAGATAACGAAGTAAAACGTATGGAGTTTAGAATCAGTGACTTGGCCGAAAAGAAAAGACTCGTAAGTGTTGTCGCATTTTATATACTTTATAAACAATTTTTTCGATTACATTTATATTGTGTTTCATATTAAAATGTTAATGCAAAGGGTCTATCAATCGCTGTCAAAGTGATTAAAAAAATATTCGAAGATGCTGCACAGCATTGCTTGGAACAGATTCTCAACGACTGCAAGCATCACTGGAAGCATATGATAGGTCTTATTCAGTGTGCGGTAGGTGTATAATAAACAGCTATGTATGGTTATAAATAATTTGATTATTTACAATTTTTTGTGTAAAAGTTATTATAGGCGTTGCTTTTCACGCTAGTCTGTTCATTTTCTTCTTTACGGCGCCTTGCCACTATTATTCACAATTAGTTTCAATAAAAATTAATTTCTACGTTTTTTAATGAACTGGCGGTATAATCTATAGATATTAAATTTGTTTACTTTACAGGGAGAATTTTTAAAATCTGATAAAGGTATGTGCCTAGTTATTGGATAAGAAATTTGAGAAGCAAACTAAAATTTGAAGCAAAAGGAATCATTTTATTATCAACTGCCAGAACATGAAGGTCGTGTTTAAAATCAACATATCAATATATGAATTACGTTATAACTAAATACAATGTACTACATGCATGAATTCATATTAAAATATTTTTAATAGACCAATGAACGAAGTTTCAGCATTTTTTTATTTATACGAATCAAGTCATTTGCAGCTCCTCTCAAGTTCTCGGAAGACGGCACTGCATTTATCACAATTTTCAACGAATCACACTTGTTACGAATGCAAAAGTTTTTACACATAACGTACAAAATAATTTTGTGTACAAAATAAATCCTAATTATTTTGAATTCCCCACCGGACACACATTGTCAGTGCAGCCGCTTAATCGATATTCAAAATTTTCATCGCGTGATTTAATGATCGATTTCATGAAAGATTTCCTCGAACTGCTTCTCATGAGACTCGGACCACGCTGACAGATATTCAGAGCGACCGCGACTTTCTCCCCCACCGTGTCTATCATCTTCTTGATAATATTCTTGCAGTAGTCCTCTACGTGTAGACCCTGATACGAGAACGAAATGGTTTTAACAATGAAAAATTATCAAATTTATTCCAGTCGTTGTAGTACATTATGATTCCTGATACCTGGACAATCTGCCACTTGCCGTCGCGGCAGTAAACGGGAAAAGAAAAATAAAGCCCAGGTGTAACGCCATAAGAGCCGTCGGATACGACGCTCATGGAAGTCCACTCGCCAGGTGGTGTGCCGTGCAACAAAAGCTTACAATGATCGGCCAGAGCGAGAGCCTCGGAGATTCGGTAGCGACACTTTCGAAATACACCCTCTACAAGCTGCAGACAGCGAACACTTATGTCACGATTGATTTAACTGTTTTCACAAAAATTCAGGACAGCAGTTTCTAACTTCGGGCAACGTTTTTTTGAACCAGTCGTCATCGCATATCTCCTTCATTACGGACTTTCCGCCTGAAAAGGTTGCATATTCGCAATACGGGAATGCACTCCTGCTATTGGCGCCCCAGATTATTAAGTTTTTCACATCTCTCGGTAATGAATCGGTTCGTTTGGCTATCTAATCGAAAATACATTTTTTCTTTAATTTTTGAAGCCTGTAATATCGCGCAGTAAACGGTAGCACCCCATATATGACATACCGAAGAAGCAGCGAGTCTTTGAAGAACGAGCATGACACCGGTGATGTTCTCTTTGGGAATCGATGGCGCATACTCAGAGAACAATTTTGCCGAGGTGTTTCCAAGCGTTATTATCTTAACGTCTTTTTTCGCGTACTTCTCCAACGCCATCGCCTGCATTCAAAACTAGATCGTCGTGTATACCGACATCTTCGATCAACTAAAATAACGGCAATTATTGTAAACAGCTAACCGTATTTTTGGATCCTCTTATCGAGTCGATGAAGAACGGATCGTCGCACAATTTGAGACTACTGTCTACGAAATTGTAGTCCCGAGCTTTGCCGATAAAAAATACATAGTCCGCTTCGGCGAACACGACCTCCGAGTCCGAGTAAATAACCTCTGCGCGTCGATTTTTAACACATTAGATTTAAACGGTTACCGCCATTATACCGCTACCACTATAACTACTGCACCTTTGAGCAAGTTAGATGCACACGCTGAGATTTCGAAAGCTATACTTTGCAAGAGCATCTCCTGATCGCTGGAATCGTACAGTTTGATAATGATTTTCTGATTCGCGCCGAAGACTTCGTCGCTCAGAATTCTGTAAGCCAACGATCGAGCAATGAAGCTCGCCGCCTCGGTAATCACTATGGTTAAACATCGTTCGACGCTAACCGTAGAAACTTTATGTACAGCGTTTATATTCGGAATAAAACATCGCGCGACGCTACCCGCAGAAACTTTATGTAGAAAGTTTGTATACATAGTAAAACAAATCTTAGTTTTATTCGAGGCTACGATGTGACAGTGAGTTTACAGAACTCCGTATTTTAAGATAGTGAAGTCGCTCGCAAACAGTCAATTCTTTTACTTTGCTGATATCTAACGTCTAAGTACATTCTCATCAGTGAGACGATAAGTCGCGCAACAATTAAGTAGAAACAATAATACTTTTGAATGGACGGATTGTTGATTTTGCAATAGCGCCTATACAATAATAACAATTTAAAGGCACACTAAAAGAACTACGTTCTCAAGTTATTAATACTTTTCTCGAGGATGTCTTTCTTAATTCTAGGATAGTCCGGACTGATCGCCAGCACCTCGTTGCACGCCTCGATGGCCTCGGCGAATTGCTTGCTCTTGAAGCAGCAGTAAGCCAGTTTGTAGCCGACGCTGAGCTTGAACTTGCCACCGTATTTCCAGGCTTGACCGTACCTAGCCGCGGCTTCTCTGTAATTTTGTTCCTTCTCCTCGACGAAACCAGACAGCTCGTGAGCTCGGACGCAAGTGGCGTTGTGCTGAAGCACGCGTTTCAGCAATTCCGCCGCCAGATCGTACTTGCTGGACTGCACGTAGATGTCGGCGAGTAACAGCCAACAGCGCTCCAGGTACTCGGCGTCCTCGAACGTCCAAGTGTTCTTGCTCACTCGCTTGAGGTGGTTTCTCGCCCGAGGCGTTTGCTTCAGCAGAATGTGGGCGGTGGCGAGGCCTAGAGCCGGGCCTACGTGGTCGCGCAGACTGTCCTGACTGGCCAGGCTCGTGCAGTCCTGGAGAGCGCGCTCGATGTTGTACTTCTGCTTGGTGGCCAGCAGGAAAAAATTGCCGAGCAATCGGTGGGTCAGCATCTCGTGGGGATTACCCTTGGGATTGAGCTCCTGGAGCAGACGCTGAGCAGTTTTCAAAGCCATGCTCCGGGAGTCCTCCATCTCGGCGTCGTCGTCGCTGAAGATCTCGCTGGAGAGACTGGAGTCGTCGTCGGGGTCGAGACAGATTTCGATCATGTTGTAGATGGACTGCTGTCCCCACTCGGGGTCGCGACGTGCCGCGTTAAAATTCCGTAGAGCCGAGCTGAGCTTGCCGGTGCGCCAGTCCAGCAAACCGGAGCAATAAAAGAAGCCGGCCTCGGGCTTGGAAACATCCATCGCGGATTCAGCGCGGCTCAGCCACTCGGCCAGGTCGTCGACGTTACCCGTACGACGGGATACCTCGATCAGTCGAGCCAAAGCAGTCCAATAGGTCGGCTTCTGCAGAAGTAATTGGCGGAAGTGGAAGGCGGCAGTATCGAAGTCGACCTTGCGGAACGCCAAGTCAGCCATCATAACGCAGGCTGATTCGTTGTTGGGTTCGGTGTTTAAAAGGATCTGACAGTACTGCGTACACTTCTCCAACTCGTTCATCTGCATGTACAGCTTGGCAAGGGACAGTAGAGCCTTAACGTCGTTAGGTTTGTAACTGAGCACCTCCTTGTAGTGGTCCACGGCTTTGTTGAAATCTCTCACGGAGGTCGAGTGTTCAGCCATCGTGAAGCAGATCGAAGCGAGAACGTTCTTCTGGTCCAGCAAATTGGGCAGCATCGTTGCTCTTTGGACGTATCTGATCTGATTCTCCTTTGCCTCGTTCAAAGTAGATAAAGCCCCTTTCAGATTGCCAGCTCTTTCGCGCACCTTCGCTAATAGCAACAATTGCTTGCCTCGAACTTCTAGTGCTGGAATATCGTGTGCTCCTCGACCCTCTAAAATTAAAAAATTAATTAAGTCTATTTATATAATAATTTTGTATATACTTGTAATAAATATTACCATTCAATTCTTCAAGTAGAGTCTCCTCTGCCTTATCAAATTGTTTTAATTTCATATATAGCTCAGCCATGTCAAGTTTCAAATCTCTGCATCCCTCCTGCTTGACTGCCTCTTTGTAGTAAGCAATGGCTTTAGTGTACTGATGAGTTTTGACAAGTGATGTACCCATTTTTCTTACGAGCATTTTATCCTTTGGATTGTTTTTAAGCGACAATTCATATGCTTCGATTGCTCTCTCGGGTTCTTGAATAGCCAAGTACGCATCTCCTAACATACTGTAAGTCTCGGACCCTGGGCAATTTTCCACGAGATCTCGGAAGCACTTGGCGAACGAGTGTCTGTCCTTTCTACGATTCAAATAGATCTCAGCTAGTTTTGTGTGAGCTTGGAGGTAGTACGGCTCCCCCGGGCGAATGGAGTTTAAGAGTACTATAGCCTGCTCGACCTCGTCCATCTCGAGGCTTAACTCAGCGCTACCGATCACTGCCCTGGCTTCTTCGGTACTTCCAGCCAGCTGTGAATGCATATCACTAACGAGCATTCGAGCTTCATCAAACTTGCGAAGACCCGTGTAAGCAGAGCTTAATTCCAAGTAAAGGCTCGCCTTATCGGAGCTCGAGAGAGAAGAGACGTTGGAGCGTTCGTGTCCCGGTCGTAAACCAGCAAATGACATAGCTGTTTCTAGATTCTTCACAGCGCCTGTAAGTATAATGGAATCTCGTTATATACTTGCGTACTTATTAAAAATAGTTTTGCTATGCGTACCTTCGAGATCTCCATTTTCTTTGGCCACCTGTCCGAGAATCATGTGGTAGAGCGGATCGTCCATGACTTTAAAATTATAACTCAAGCCCACTTCCAGTGTTTGAGAGGCGCTTTCGTAGTGGCCCTGCTTTACGAGGATCCGAGCCATCATGAGATGACCTGCTACGCTAGTTCTATCCACCGAATCCAGCAGTTTCCTTAGGGCTACTAAGGCTCCTGTTAATAAAATTGTTTATGACATTATCCTTTTTCTGAGTTATGATTTCCATAGCTTCATATGGAATTAAACAAACCATTTAGATCTCCAATTTGCATTTTGACTTTGCCCATAAGTAACAGGGCTGAACCCAGTCCAGGACAAGCCTCCACAAGCTTTTCCAATAATTTCATGCACCAGCTTTTATTAGCCTCAATCATGACAGGCTTTGTATTATCGATTCGACTGGGTGATTGCACGACGTGCTCCTCTACAATATCCATGCACAACTCAGGATTCAGATGCTTAAGATATTCTGAACCATAGCAGAATCCCTTACAGTTCTAAATATAAAAATTGAATTATTTCGGTAGAAATCCTGATGAAATTAATTTAAAAAGATGAAAATATACCTCTAGGATAATGGATGCAGCCTTTTCCAGGTAGTCATTTGCCTTGGCTGTATCGGTATGGATGAGTTTAGCTGAAAGTAATAAGAGTTCTGGATGTCTTGGTTTCATCTGTGCCAAAAAATCAAGCTGTTGTCGAGCAAGACTTTCCGCCGCTGGAGCTGAATCATGAAGCTGACAACGTGCAAGACCTAATAGACCATCGAAAGAAGATTCATCGAGGCGTACTGCACCGCGATACCAGTGTTCAGCATCTTTGTGTTTACCCATGCGGGCGCAAAGATCGCCAAGCTCTATCAATATCATCGCATTACCCGCCTGCAACAGTTATAAATTGTTTAAATTAATATTTCATTAGTATTAATATTTCACATTTAAAAAAAATAAAAAAGAATTTACATACATTCTGTTGCGACATTTTGTCTGTGACTTTGAACAGCTCAGCGAGAATGCTCTGATTTTTCACAGCAATCCTGGAGAAAAGTTTGATATTGTCCACAAATAGGTCGATATTTTTTGGCTCCGCGACGACGAGATTTCGGAAAAATGTTTGAACATGTTTGACGGCTTCGCTATAATCACCGTCCTTGCACATTATAACAATGGTTCGCATTTTGAAAGCGTCGATGTTAGTGCTCTCAAAAGATAAAATCCTATTGGTCGTCTCAAGCACTTGGTCCCACTCCTTTAAAGCCAGTAAATTGTTCATCTTTTCCACCAATGAAATGGCCAATTTTGGATATCGTACTACCAGGGGGTTTAGTATGAGCATGGCACCTGAATGATCTCCAGCAAGTTCTCTGCATTTTGCTGAACCTAAAAGGGCACTGAGGTGCCTGCTATTTTCTTTAAGTATTTGCTCAAAGTAAGCACCTGTAAAATTATGGCTTTGTTAATCAAGTCAATTGAACAGATGTGAAGATCTTAATTCAGGAAATACCAGGATTCTCATCCAAATTATTTGGTGTCAAAGATGTCCATCCCTTAGCCAAAAGAATATAAGAATCAGTTGGATTAAGTTTATAAGCTCTGTCAGCATACTCTTGAGCTTTGTCAATCTTGCCAAGTAATAACAAGACTATTGCTCCAAGAGAAAGAGACAAAGGTGAAGCTTTTCTTCGGTCTTCTCTTATTTTTGTATCTACTTGAGCTACTGACATTCTATCCGCTGGTCCTTGCATTTTATAAATATAACTTTGAATTAAAAGAGCTGAGAGTGTTGCATCTGATTGATCATTGGCTGCTATCTAATGACAATAGTAATTTCAATATCAATAGTAGTTTTCAAGAGTAAAAGTTAATATTTATTACAAACAAAAGCTAAATTATTCTAACCATAGATGAAGTGTGTTTCAAGGCTTCTTTGCTGTGTCCATTTAATGCACATGATAACGACAACAGAATTTTTAATCTGTCATTGGAAGAAAATGTGTCTATTGCTTGTCTTCCATAAGAAAGCATATCATTGTAATATTGCTTTTGGCAGCACCATTGCAAAATACCCTCATACTCTATTTCATCCATTATAAATTTTTATAACTAAATAAAAAACATACAGTTAAAACTAGTCAATAAAACCATGAAATTTATAAATATAATCATTTTATTAACAAGAAACATACAAACTTAACTTTACTTGTTCTTAATTGGAGGATCTTCTGGATCTGGCTCTTCTTCAAAAACTTCAAGATCCAAGGAGACTGGTGCTTTTAAAACATGATCTGGTCCTGCTATCCTTCTCTCCAATGCTTTATTCTTATTAGCAAGATAATACTTTTGTGTATACGAGCAAGTCAGATACAAAAAATAATTATTGACTATTGCATAGGTGAAAGCTGTCTGAAAGTTAGAATAATGAAAGACCAAAAAAATCGCTCTCGAACAATGTGATGAAAGCAAATAATAATATTCATTTACCTCTGTCAATAATCGAGCTATACCCTGGCCTTTGAACTGACGTGGAACGTTGATCCCTTTTAAGTCCATAACGTTTCCGTTGATTTTGTAGAACAAAAAAGCTTGCACTGCCACCAATATCGTAACATTGTAACATCATGCATAAAGTTTTTTTCTAAAATACATAAAATAAATCGATAACGAACTCTTCAATTTCTTGTCGAGAGTCACGTAGAAGATGTACTTGGCCGGGTCGTGATGCACTTCGTGGAATAACCTCGTTCGTACGAGGCGCGGAGGAAAAAAGAAAGAGCGAAGCCCGCAGATTGGCGTGAAGTTTCGAAAAATCATTACATCATTTTTTGAAAGAAGTACTCAGTGTTCGATGCTATATTTTACAGACGCTCGCGAGAAAGGTTATACGAGCGGTGAGTTTTGGTTGTTGTGTTATGGTTCGGTCTGTCAATCGTTGCCATAGTTACGCAGTCAGAATGTTTCGTTCTAATATATGCTAATAACCAGCTATAACTTATACTTACTTATGCGCCACGAGGATGTTTAATTCACGTTTATCGTTTTTCATAAGGCGCTAATCAGATTCCCTTACGGAAACAGCTCTCAAATTTTGTGATCAATACAAAAAATTTAACTGTAAACCAAAAGCTCGATTTCAAAAACTTGTTTTATTTATTTTTAGCTAAACGCTAAACAGTATATAGCTTTCGGTATGGATAGGTACCAATCACCGTTTCAAAAATTTAAATATAGGAGACGTATCGCGTCTCCGCAGCGTCATTCGCGATCGCGTCAGCTGATCAACAGTGTGATTCGCGAACAAAACACATGCGTCAAAAAATTAATTCAAAAAGTCCTTATGAACCAGTATGTGCAACATTGCAACTGCACCTTGCAGCGAACCACACTGTTACTGTGTGGTTCGCTGCAACAACTGAACTCCCAAAACTATGGCAATTAATATGTTATATATTCTATATTCACAATTCAATCTAGTTCTAGCGCTGCTATTTATTATTCTCATATTCTATAGCCAAAGTCTGTAGTACACAGTAACTGTACAGTACAGTATAGTCCATAAATGCAAAAATCACGTATAAAAAAGTCGACCAACTTGTGTTGGTCAGTCTGTCAAAATGCCGTTGCCTCGATGCTTCTTGGCGGGCCGTCACTTCTAGCTCCAAATGTTTAGAATCTCACGTCCGGATCGTAAAAAACAATAACAAACGCGACAGTATATCAAGAATAAAGAGGAAACTTTAGTGTCCGTCTGGCTTTCGCGAGCGATCGGCTCGGAAGATGCCGGCCTTCTCCTCGGCCGGTTTCGGCGAGCACATTGAGGTTAGAATGCTGCTGTGTTTACGTGTGTACGTTTTTTTGAATGGAGTTTTGAACTGGCCTTTTTCGTTTGCAGGAGTATCAGGTGCTAAATCTTCTGGGTAAAGGCGGCTTCGCCAGTGTTTACAGGGCAAAATGTCTCCGTACTGGTATGGAAGTTGCCATAAAAATGGTAGGTTTTCACAACTGGGCCGTCTGGTGCTTTGAGAAACACTTGTTGCAGGGTGTTCACTTAACTGATTTTATCTTTAAGATCGACAAGAAACTCATGCAAGCTGCTGGTATGGTGAGCAGAGTGAGGCAAGAAGTGACTATTCATTCTCGACTGAAGCATCCCTCAGTTTTGGAGCTGTATACTTTCTTCGAGGATTCCAACTATGTTTATTTGGTTTTGGAGCTCTGTCATAATGGAGAACTGCAACGGTATCTTAAAGAGCATGGCTCTAAGGGTCTCTCTGAACGAGATGGTGCGTTTCACTTTTATCATAGTTGAACATTCATGTTTGTATCAAACAAACTAATGGACTTATTTCATATAATTTTAGCTGGACGTATCATTCAGCAAGTGGTACAAGGCTTATTGTACCTTCATTCACATCAAATTCTCCACAGAGATATGTCTCTGTCAAACCTGCTACTATCTCGTGACATGCAAGTTGTGAGTTTTTCTTTCCAATATTTTTTAGAGACTTACTATAATCATTATGCATGTTATTTTAATATAAGTGTTTATAAAAATTCTATTTTATAAAATCTTGTAGAAAATTGCTGACTTTGGACTTGCAACTCAATTATCTCGCCCTGATGAAAAACATATGACAATGTGTGGAACTCCTAATTTTATTTCCCCAGAAGTAAGTATTTGGTTGAATAGTATTTAACTCAGATCCATTACCTTAAATTAAATGGAGATATAATTGCTGAAAAATTATCTGCAGGTTGCCACCAGATCTTCCCATGGCTTAGAAGCTGACGTATGGGGCTTAGGCTGCATGCTTTATACTCTTTTAGTAGGCAAACCTCCTTTTGATACTGATGCAGTGAAAAGTACTTTGACGCGAGTAGTGATGGCTGATTACGTGATGCCCTCACACCTGTCAGATAATGCCAAGGATCTTATTGAGAGACTACTTAAGAAAAATCCCAAAGATAGAATAAGATTGCGTGATATCATCAAACATCCATTCATTACTTCACTTGGAAAACTTCGACAAAATGTAAATTTTTTTCTTTCTGTATATACGTGCATTTATATTATTTGAAACTGCAATTAATCGAATTCTATTTAGGAGAAAATTGGCTTAGCACGATTCTCGGGTGACAACGTAGATTCAGGTCTGGGTCGTACACTTTCCTCTTGTGGTCGTCCAAAAGGACACGGGCTTCGATCACGTTCACTAGAGCGACCCACCAGTACTCAAATACTTCATAATGGGTTTGGAACAGCTATTAGTGCAAGAAGCGAGCCGCTTATGGAACCCTCTTCCAGTATTCATGGCTCTTATCATCTCAAGTACAGATTTGTAATTAGTATTGTTTTTCGTCCATATAGATTTTGAGTTTTAATTAAAATTCTTTTGTAAAGGTACTCTGGTTACGATAGACAGGATAAAGAAGATTCTGTACTATCGGGCATCCCTCTACCACCAGCACCACGGAAAAATAATAGTCAGATTCTCCAGTCCCAGTACGAACCTTCACCTATCAGTAGCAGGCACCAACGAAATGACGACGCGCAGGAGGAGGCAGCTGCTATACGACGTAGCGCACACCGTCAAAAGGAGGATAAGGACGAGACAGAGGAGGTCAATATAAAGTATTTTTTATCGTTCATTAAACAAGTGAACAAATTTTCAGTGAATTATTATTTGTAGACTGCTGCTCCAAAGTTAAGTGTCCCTCCTCTCTCTTCACTACGGCTTCAAACTACTCGGCATCGAACGAAAAGCGCTATTCTTACTATTTTAAGCAACGGCGAAGTTTGCATTGAATTTATTAAGAAAAAGAACAATATTGTAAGTATACTGATGATTCAATCACAAATTTATTATTCTGCTTAATCGTGACAATAAAATCTTTATATTGAGTAGGAGAGGATAAGTGAAGTTTGTCGAATATCAAGCGATGGTCTACGTATAATTCTTTATAGACCAACGGAGATTCTCGAGGCAAGCAGTCAACCTTTACCGCTTCCGCCTCGTGGCGCCGACAGCATACACTCTTACGAAAATTTACCAGCGAAACACCATCGTAAATACCTTTACGCGGCTCGCTTTGTTAGTCTCGTACGGGCAAAGACTCCCAAAATTACTCTCTACACGGCGAAGGCCAAGTGCTTGTTCATGGAGAATGGACCACATCCAGACTGCGAGATGCTTTTTTATGATGGTATTAAAGTTTTACGGGTCGATGGTACCGTCAAAACAGTAGAAAAATCCGGTCAATCTTATTTGGAGACCGAAGTACCACAGCAACTCGAAGAATATTACGATCACTACTCCGATTGCTATAAACGTTGTTTACTTTTGGAGTCATCCTTAACGTCGCTCGAAACGGCGACAGGACATTTTTACTTTCCGGCGATTATTGGGCGCAAACCCGTCGTTCCGCTGAATGATTCAACTACAACATTCCAAGGCAAGGAAAATATCTCGCGGAATCCTATAAGTCCACCAGTGGTACGTGTATTTTGTAATAACATTAAAAAGTAGATTTACTTATGTAGAAATTAAAAGTACTATTGTAAGTAATTTAATTAATTTTATGTATAGATGCCTTCATTCAATGCGACGTGTTCAATGGTATCCACCGTGAACTCACGCTCGAGAAGGCCAAATTCAGTTAAAAATTATTCGTCAAAAGTCACAAAAGTCAATGTTCCTGGTGTCGGCACGGCAATTCAAATGTCTTCCGGTGATATTCGAATTGATTACAAAGATGGTTCAGTCCTAACCGTGAGTATTATCACACTTGATGTATTTGCCAAGTATTTACTATTTTATTTGAAAATTATATTTTTGATCATAGGTAACTCCTCAGAATTACGGTGGAGGTATACTGTACGAGAGTCCGAGCGGCAATGTTTTACGGTTCAATCAGAATCAGCATCCGAGCTCCGAGATGCCGACAGTTGTTGGAGAGAAGCTTCGATATTTACCTAATATAGTTAAGCTATTAGTACAGCCGACGCATAAGAGTATACGATAGAATAATTTGTTTGTTGGCGATGTAGACAAATATGTAATTTTGTAAGGTATGCATGCAGAGGCGAGAGACTTCGGATATCTGGTAACATTGAATTTTACTATCATATACTATTTTTATATAATGACTTGTATATCCTTTAGGAAATATTGATAAGAATATAGTTATATATATATTTTACTTTCGCTAGCGGTATACAGAATGGACAATAAAGACGTATTTCAAATTTTATGTCAAATTTTATAAATGACTATAATCTTATTTTAAAAATGTTGCTAGAATAACTCTTGGAAGATGATCAGTGCAATGTTTGCATTAATATGACTTTAAAAAAATTGTAAACTATGGTTATTCAATATGGATAGCATCCATCAAACGACACGAGACCTCTGATATATGCATTATTTTTATTTATTGTTACAGAGTAGATAATAAACAAATTCGTTCTATAAAAATGAGAAAAATGTTGAGTAAATGGCAACAGTGATTTTGTGAAATATCCACAAATATATACTAACAAAGCAAATAGAAAATCGGACCACAACTAAATCAGTTCTATATATACGCAGCATCAATTTAAACATATGGCGCCTGGCGCTCGCCATCTTACTCGCCGGTGCAGCGGCGATTGCGCGCAACTTGTTGCCGTTCCGATAAGAAACAGTCGGCGACGCTGCTCAGTCCGTCCCGAACTGGCGAGTGCGAGTATCGAGCCGACTCCCGAATAGCCCAGTGCAGTGCACGTGTTCACCTCGGACTACCGATTTCAATTTTCAAGACGTCGGCCTTAAGGACTATCGGCAGAATCATGAGCTACCACAAACCCGAGATCAAAACCATCGCCAAACTCGAGGATATGGCCAACATCCTCCGTGTACATTCGCTCGAGTCGACGATTGCTAGCAAATCTGGGTGAGCGTTCAAGGCTAGCTTTTATTCCAAACGTCGTATAAAAAATTATCGCTATCGTTTTTCGAAGGGAAAATAGTCGTGAAAAACGAGGATGTCAGTCTATGCGAACTGTATATGCTCCACTTATGTAACTTGGTGTCACTGCACCGACAGGATGAACCTGTTTTATGCGCTAGACGTTTTATAGCTGTATACTTTCATATAACAGCATTTTACGAGTCAAGATGACAAGTAGTTTTCTAATACGAAAATAGCGCTACTTATATACTATTATAGTAGATACGCAGTGATTCGTTCGAGGCCAAATAATTACAAACTATGCAGCAGTTAATGAAACTCAGATACCCGAGATAAACCGCTCGGCTTGATTTGCATGAGAGTTGAAAGTTCAAATCAGTTCCTTCGTATGCCTATTTACATTTTGCATATTTCCGCATGGACATTTTTGTAAACGTTTGTTGTTTTAGGCAAACACGGCCGCATCGTCACGCTCGCTGTATATTAGATTACGTGCGATTTTTCCATACGTTTCGAACGAGCCTTGAATTTTAACAACAATGCCAATCGCACTCTTCAGCAAAACCAGAATTTCCCAATGGAAGGCTCCTTTTCTCAATTCGACTCCGATCTAAAAATACAAGTGTATAAGTAGTGGAAAGGGACGAATCGCTTAAGAAAATACAACGCCGGCTTTGGCTCGTCTCTCTCTCTTCGAATTGGTCCCTCGATGCGGCGGAGAGCGTGCGTGACGTGTGTCTCGTGGAGTCGTATAGACTTTTTGCCGGTCAGGCCGGTCTCCCTCTCCCCCTTTGCATCTTGTGCATATCCTACATCCACAGGCTCAGTGTATATACGTGTGTAACACAGACTCGCATAAAAGCCACAGCGACGCATTTTTTTGCTTATGTAACCGCAGTATAACGCTCTCGTATAATGTACAATCTTACACACATAAGCAATATACAATATCGCCAGACTCGACGATGCTCTCCCGCCTCTCGTCATATAAATTACAAGTATATATATATAGGTATATGCAGTATCTATTTTTCCCGGCGCTTATCAATCGCACGATGGCATTTGGATTTCCTCGTTTTCACGCACGTGCACAGCTATCAACGTGAGAGCTAAAAATTTTGTCGATATACAGAGAAACGCGTATACAGAGTCAAGCAGAGCGAAGAGAGAAAGATTGTAAAAGCATCGATCATAGTTAAAGGAGCAGGTACGCTATCGCTAATGAGTATATGTGTCGTACAGGAGATAGGACACCAGCTCCTCTTCTCGCGCAGACTCGCTAGACGCTCTAATGGTCGTTACACACACGCCGTCCTGTCTCCGGCCGTCACGCGGCTCACTCGCTCACGCCACTCAGGGTCTCGGTGGTGGTGACTGCCGGTGCGTGGTGGGGGGTGGGGACGGCCCCAGGTCGGTGTATGTGTACGTACAGCACACTACTGTACAGACTTTACTATACACTGTGTCTTACACAGTGTGTTGGTGTAATCTGCTCCGTTCCACAGATGGACACACACGTGTAGAGAGTATGTGTATAGTATAGGTATAGCGTAGCGTATCACCTATACAGAGTTGGCGCTCACGCACACGCGCGCGAAAATAATACTTATACGGTGTGCGGCGTGAGCGCGGTGTACCCGTCGATTCGCGCGTAAGCGCAGAGCCAGTCCTAGCGCCGACCGTCGAGCGAGACGCATCGCGTGTACTCAGCCTTTTCTTTCTTTTCTTCCTTAGAGCTTGAGTTTCGCTTTCTTTCGTTCTTTCTTTCCTTTCAAATCCGAATCGCCGAGATGGTCAAAGCCGCGAACGTCGAGCTACTCAAGGACTTGGCTCACAAGCTGAGGATTCACAGTCTCCAGTCGACGGAAGCTTCCAAAAGCGGGTGAGATACGATTCGCGCATCATACACTTACTATTGCCCGTCGATTCGAAACTCGCGATTTGGATGCGGGACTGAATCGCATATTTTAATATACGCTTATGTGCACTTTCGAGATTTTTCGCGCGTACGGGACGCTGCTGCGAAAATACGTGTGTGTGTATACTTGTATATCTCGCTCTGTCTCTCTCTCTCTCTCTCTCTCTCTCTCTCTCTCTCTCTCTCTGTACATTTATATATCGAGCGACAATGTGCCTACGACGGGATATTGATTTTTGCGAGCTTGTGCGGTCTGTGCACACTTGGAGGGTGTCTCCGCCTCTGTACTTTTCGACGGTTTATTAGAATAATCAATACGCGAGTATTCGCTCGTTCGCACTTTTTCCGAATTTAACCGGAAGCATTGAATATGTATGTAAATATAGCGCGTTCAGCTGTGTCTGGCAAGGAGTCATTCGATGAACTTATATATATACGTATAAGTGTAACGCGACCGTTACCATTTCAAATTAAAGTATATATCGTAAAAGCGTCGGTAGACAAATTTCTTGGAAGGATGGAAGGATCGATCTGGCCCGGAGCAATAATAATAACAGCATCGGGTGTATATGAAGCAGCGAGAAAAGGTCGAATCACGAGAGAGCTCCGAAACGATTGCGAGTCTTCCTCCTTTCGTCTTCTGCATTTTGAATTAGTTAAAATAAAAAAATAAATAATAATGACCGAACGAAGAGACGGTGTATGCGCTAATGCCTGCGACTCCGAAATTTTTGCAAATCAACTGCACACGCTCCGAGGTTGAAAGAGAAAAGAAAATTCTAGATTGAAAAATTCTAGGAAGACGTCAGCACCTCGCGGAAACATCAGCGTTCGTCGCGTATGCATTACATCGACAAGGTCGGGGTCACGCGAGAAGCCTATACTTCATTATTTACATACTTTTGTAAACTTCGTTAAAAATTACTGTCGACTGTTCCATTTCGAGCGGCACATAACTAATCGTATTTTCTGAAAAACAGTTCCGGGATTCAATAAAGTTACGTTGGAAAGGGAGTTTATACTCATTACTCATGTAATATTATAATGAATTGAAAGTCAAAGTCGCGATACGCTCGATGCGTATCTATGAAACCGACTTGCGGAGAGATACGATAAAGTCTCTGCGACTGAGACAAATGTTCTGACTGGTATAACTTCAGAATTTCGATGAGGAAGAGGAAGCCGGAGGGGAGCCCCCCGGCCGGAGTCGTCTGCGCGCGTATCGTTCGATTCAGCGCAAGCGCAAAACCTCCTCGCACGATCACGTTGTGATATACGTAATATCAGCATCGGAGGATGATAATGTAACGAAGGTTATATAGCGCCAGCATGATTTTCCCGTGATTTGGTGATCGATCGGTGAATTTTCTTCTTCTGCGCAATACTTTTGGGGGAAAGTTTCGGGTGTTGTACAGTTATGCTGGTATATGTATGAAATATCAATGTTCGATTCAAATAAATGCATTTAAATATAGTTGCGAAGATTAAACAACATGCGGAGGGCGAAAATAAAAATTCTTATCGAGGAGCAGATAACTGGTGATATATTTTTTTATTTTTAGTATTTGCGTGAGAGAATCAATTTTAATGTTTAAAGGGTATAAAATGGACTCTTCGAATATGTGTCGAAATACAGTAAGCAAAAACAAAAAAAATTGTTTATACTAGATAAATAACGAAAACTCGATTTCAAAAATACCAGGATTTCTTTTTTTTGTTCTAATCTCAACGAGAGTTATTTGCTTCAAACGATCTTTTCTTGAATTAATTTGGAATCTATTTAGATTAAAACGTAATTAGAAGAAAACTTCACATGAAAAAAGACATCGTTCAAAACAATCTCTTGGGTCAAAATATAAGACTATTTAAATTAAAGCGAAAATTCTTTCTGCGAAATAGCTAATGTTTTATGAAATCGATCATTCGTTTTTTGTGAATCTTATTTTTGAAAAAAAACTTAGAAACGTAGCTTACAGTTTATTTTCGAACTATATTTCTCCGATCTTTCTAGATCATAAACTGCACATCGAGTTATAGTCCGATATTTCGTTTATGCATGCATGGGATTAATAAATAGGTAGATATACACAAGGATGGAATTTTGTTTTCGATTTCACTACGATAATGGGAGTATCATTAATAAAGACATAACATCGCAGCCTTGACAATAATTATTATTTTCTATTTGTTATGGAATGCAATTTTATGGTTGTACTCTAATTACTTTAACGACTTGAAATATGTATCGTAGACGACAGTCGCGCAGCGAAGGACAGCTATATTTGCTGCAAGCGAGTACTATATACTTTTCTGAGAAAACAATAGTGATAATCTTATTTTTTCTGCAGGCATCCAACATCATGCGCGTCGATGGCAGAGATCATGTCTGTCCTCTTTTTCCACACGATGCGTTACAAGATCTCGGCGCCAAAGGACCCCAGCAGCGACAGGTTCATCCTGAGTAAAGGCCACGCTGCTCCCATCCTCTACGCAGGTATACACACAACGATGTTTAATACATCTCAAATTTATACATTGCAACATCGAGGAAAACAACGGTTCAATTTCACTGATGACACATTTCCATTTCACAGCATGGGCCGAGGCTGGACTCTTCCCAACTAAGGAGCTCTTGAACCTGCGCAAGTTCGAGAGCGATCTCGAGGGTCACCCGACGCCTCGTCTGAATTTCGTCGACGTTGCCACCGGCTCGCTGGGGCAAGGTCTCTCAGTGGCCGCCGGTATGGCTTACGTCGGCAAGTACTTCGACGAGGCGAGCTATCGCACCTACTGCCTCATCGGCGACGGCGAGTCCGCCGAGGGCTCGATCTGGGAAGCTCTGCACTTCGCCAGCCTCTACAACCTCGACAATCTCTGCGCCATCTTCGACATCAACCGGCTTGGCCAGAGCGAGCCCACATCGCTCCAGCACAACATGGAGGTCTACCGCAAAAGGCTCGAGGCCTTCGGCTTCAACGCCCTCGTGGTCGACGGTCACGACGTCGAGGAGCTCGTTAAGGCCTTCCACGAAGCCGAGCAGACCAAGGGACGTCCTACCGCCATCCTCGCCAAGACCTTCAAGGGCAAGAACTTCGTCAACATCGAAGATCTGGAAAACTGGCACGGAAAGGCCATCACTGGCAACCAAGGCCAGGAGGTCATCCAGCATTTGCAGTCCTTGCTGAAGAACGTTGGAAGCGGAGAGCGCAGTGTGCCCAAGCCTATCGACGATGCTCCCAAGATCGACATCAGTAATGTCAAGCTGGACACGCCACCAAGCTACAAGCTTGGAGAGCAGGTAGCTACTCGTCTCGCTTACGGTACGGCTCTTGCCAAGATTGCTAAGAACAATCCTAGAGTTATCGGACTCGACGGAGACACCAAGAACTCCACCTTCGCTGAGAAGATCAAGGCTGTCGACCCCAAGAGGTTCGTCGAGGGCTACATCGCTGAGCAGAATCTTGTTGGAGTTGCGATTGGAGCCGCTTGCAGAGACCGTACGGTTGCTTTCGTTTCGGCGTTCGCTGCTTTCTTCAGCAGAGCTTACGATCAGGTGCGTTGATTAATCGATATGGTTTATTTTTTTCTTCTACCGTGGTGTATGAATAATTATTGTTCGATTCCTCTTTCAGATTCGCATGGGCGCGATCTCGCAGACAAACGTGAACTTCGTTGGCTCGCATTGCGGAGTCTCGATTGGTGAGGACGGTCCCTCGCAAATGGCTCTCGAGGATTTGGCCATGTTCCGTGCCATTCCAGGCTCCACCGTTTTCTACCCGTGCGACGCTGTGTCGACGGAGCGTGCCGTCGAGCTTGCCGCCAACACCAAGGGCATCTGCTTCATCCGTACCTCGAGGCCCAACACCCCAGTTATTTACAAGAACGATGAGTC
Organism: Philotrypesis tridentata; assembly: GCA_018906965.1. Lineage (NCBI taxonomy): Eukaryota > Metazoa > Arthropoda > Insecta > Hymenoptera > Pteromalidae > Philotrypesis > Philotrypesis tridentata. The sequence continues at coordinate 5,514,962 of JACCIB010000002.1, forward strand.
TCTGGCTATCGGAAAGGCCAAGGTTGTCCGCTCGTCCAACAGTGACCAAGCTCTGTTAATCGGTGCCGGTGTGACTCTGCACGAGGCTGTCAAAGCTGCCGACATTCTCGCCAAGTCGGGTATCAACGTGCGCGTCCTGGATCCCTTCACCATCAAGCCCATCGATAAGAATGCCATAATCGAGAACGCCGTCCAGACAGGCGGTAGAATCGTCACTGTTGAGGACCACTATCCCGAGGGAGGTCTCGGCGAGGCCGTCCTCTCGGCCATTGCCGAGCACCCGAATCTCATCTTGAAGAAGATCGCTGTGAAGGATGTGCCCAGGTCTGGCAAGCCTGACGAATTGCTGCACCACTACGGCATCGACGCCGCCAGCATCGCCAAGACGACCGAAAGTTTCATCAAGAATTAAAGCCACGTATATTTTGTTAATGGAAATATGATTGTTGAGAAGAGCGAGAACACGTGATTATATTACTGTTTTTCACAAAAAAGCCTGTCATCGTTACGAGGCATGGATTGTGGATCAATCTGCATGACAGCACATAGATCGAGCTCACTTGGTTATTTTCATATACAAATACGCTGCAAAAACGTCTTCCAAGCCCTCGCTGGACGATTGATCGGTGATTTTTGTTTCTTTTTTTATATCAAGAAAAAAAAGATACGAATCGTCTAAAGAGAGTATAATTTTCTTACGCACACATACTTTTGTAAGTTCATAATTTTCATACATTTTATACATAATGTTCAATCTACTATGTAGTACAAATACGGTTGTTGTTGCGTTAAGAGTACGAGCAAGACTTACTACTTCGACGCGATGTAAAAACGTGAGAATATACAAGTTTTCACAAATCTGCGTAAAAATAGTGTATTTTCTTCATCGTCCTCTCATGAAAATCCCGCAAACTATAAGCATAAGTCGAATCAAATGAATAAAAATTTTCGCGCCTCCAGAGCAGACTGCGAGAATCTCATGGGTAACAGCGCCCTCTTACAAAATCTCGTACTTCAACAATCGACAATAAAACAAAAATAAAACAGGAGACCCGCGAGTATGTTCCACAGGTGAAAGTTTCCAAACAACACGGTGCTTATTGTTTAAAAAAAAAATTAAGTCAACGATCACCCGCGATAACATTCCAATCCAATCCCGGCACTCCAATTTCACCGCGGCTCGCCGCTTATAGCAGCTCTCGACTCGTATCACACTGCGAGGTGTCGCCCTCTATTCCAAAATCGAGAGCACGAACTGACTATATACAATACACATCATAACACACACACACACGAACGCGCCAATCAGTGATCTCGCACTGTATACGTATACATGTAATACAGCTATACAGGCATACAGCCCCGCAGCAGCAGCGCACGATCTGGTATATGTTTGGGGGGCTCTGCTGCTGCTCTCTTGCGCTCTCCGCCGCTCCGCTCCGCGCTGCGCCTCGTCCGCCGAAAAAGTAAGATGGCCGCGGCGAAAGTAGCGTACGTCGTCGTCGTCGTCGCCGTTGCAGCCGCAGCAGCAGGAGCCAGCCACGACGAGCCAGCTAGTCGCCCGCGCTGCTGCTGAGACACGGTAGTGATGCACGGCCGCGCTGGCACAGCCGCCGATCAAGCCAGCGTAGTGCAGTCTAGCGACGAGACGGGACGACCCGGACAAAGGTATACATCATCGCTGCTGCTGCTGCTGCACGCACGGCTTCCGCCGCGGCGCGCACAGCCCGAGAGGAGACGAGCGAGCGAGCGATAGAGAGAGAGAAAGAGAGCCTCCTCTCTGCGGCCTGCTATATACTTCTGCTACGCGTCATTCGCTCTTGCCTCTTCTCCGCCTGTATCCAAGTCTTGCGGGGACCGCCGCTTATGTGTGTGCGTGCATATATATATAATTCGTGCCATGATGCGCGCGTGTGTGCCCGTGTGAGTTTCCTATAAGTATCTCAGTGCTTCGGAGAATTTTCGCTTTCGTAACTATCTGTCTCTCTCTCACTCACTCGCTCTCTGTCTCTCTCTCTCTCTCTCTTGGCTTCGACTATTATACAAGTGTGTGCAGCGGACCTCCACGCGCCGTCGAGCTGTGTGGATGAGGGAAAAAGTGAAGTCGGGCTCTCCCCGACGATGTGTGCGATAGGTATATGGGCGAGACGCGCCGTCATCTGCGGGCGCTGGTCTGACGACGTGCGGTTTATTGTGATCGAGACGTAGAGAGAGAGAGAGAGAGAGAGAGAGAGAAGATACGGACGGACGGGCGATGTGTGTCCGTTAAGAAGGAAAATTTATTTTCCCTGCAGCGGCAAGTAAGGTTAAACGCATCGTTTTCCAGGTAGACAGACGGACAGACGTACACACTATATATACATCTCTCTCGCTCCTCTCAACGCCTTCCGGAGCAAAAGAGCCCGTGTAGTGCAGTCTCCCTCCGTCTCTGTCGCGACTCGCGCGAGAGAGAGTGCACGTACATGCATGCATGCATCGCGGTGTATGTATGTACACACTACACATCAGTAACACACGGAGTACGCGGCCCGATGGCCGCATACTGCATGCATATACACATAAACGTTCGACTCGGTGAAGTGCAAAAAAAAAAGCGGTGGACACGCGACGGAGCACAGGGTGCTGCAATGCGAGTGTCAGAGGGAGAGAGAGACTGTGTTTTCGTTGATAAGTACCCCCGGCCGTGCAGCTCCTCTCGTTATACGCGTGAACTTCATCCGCGGCGTTTTAAAAGTCACTTCGGCTTGTACTGTATATACATCATCTTTGAGTAAGTCACTCGCTGTATACATGTATAGAGATCGTCGTTTATCCGCGAGAATCTCTCTCTCTCTCTCTCTCTCTCTCTCTCTCTCTCTTCGTCGGTGCCGCGGCGGCGTTCGCTGATGCTGATGATGGTCGCGCGCGCGATGTCGAGGATCGCGTATTTACTTATCTTCGCAGTGTGTAGACATAATGTAGCGGCAATAGGAAGCGGCGAGAGTATATAGGTAGTTGTATACACGCAATATATTACGCGAGAGAGCAAGATGGAAAGTGAGAGATCATGGAGTCACGAAGTAGAGAGAGAGGGAGAACGGGGGTGCGAGCGCCGCGAGGAAAGTTCACCGCCGACATATAATAGCGCTTTTCCGAGCAGCGCGTTGCCGCCCTGTGTGTATGTTGCTGCTGCTGCTGCTGCAGCAGCGCTTTGCAGGTTAAGTTGCGCGCGTGTGTGTGTGTATGTGTGTGTCTGCGTGAGCGTGTGGTGAGCGCCACCCTCCTCGTCGTCGTCGTGGTCGGGGGGGCTATATAGAAGTAACGCTTCGTATACCTATGCGCGTGTCAACTTTCATTAACGCCGTCGTCCTCTGGATTTTGTCTGTTGCAGGTCTGCGGATTTTCGTAGATAATTGATGAGCACCAAAGCCGTGGAAGAGGCACACATGTAGGTGGCTCCAACGGCACCGGCCAGGCCTTTTTTGTTTTTTTTTTTTTTTTTGCTATTTTGTTCAACGTGGATTCTCCTAGCACATCGTCAGGAGAGAGAAAGAGTGTGTGACACACTGGCAGTGGAGAGGAAATTAGTGAAAGATCAAGACTAGTGCGGATTGCTTTTTTTTTGTTTTGTTTTTCGTTCTCATTTTTCGTTTGTGGACCATGGAGCTGAGAAACTCTAGATGAGAAGAGGAGGGAACTGTAAAACAGTGAATTTCTCTCTTCGGTGGTTATGTGAGATACAGTGCCCATACCTGGACTTGGCTTGTTTCCATTGGTGAGTTTGAGTTTTGTGTTAATATATAACTTTTAAGCTGAACTAAAGTCCACAAGCTGCTTGTTGTTGACATAAAAGTGTGCGATTTGATATTAAAATCAGTGGTGGTCTGTCTGATGTTTTTCCACGCAAAGCATAGCTGTTTTGATTTTATCCAGCTGATTGTAAAAAGACTCGATAACTTTTAAGAGATAAGATTATGCAGATCCACCTGTTTGAGTTTCAATACTGTGACTCACAGTATTATAATTCTAGAAAATGTAAGGTTAGACATGAATTGCATTCATAAACAGTGCGCATACACAGATTGCATTTATATCATGACTTGGAGAGCGAAGCAAATTCTTGACATTTAGATTTTATGTTCAATGAAAACGTACATTATCTGTGCATAGATCATAATTGATAGTTTTCCAGCTAGAATTTTACATAATTCTCTAGCAAACGCGTGTAAAGATAATTTTAGCTCTAAGTCAATACTTGATAAGCCATAGAAAAACACAGTCTGGTTTCTCTTATTCTTTCTCTCAACCAAATTTTTAATGGACACATTTTTTTCGACAATTCATGCATACATCTGCGCTTTATTGCATTTCGGTTAAAGTATATAAGTACACTCCATCCGCGCAGGTTGTTTTCGCGTCGTAAATAATTTTTTTTCTTTCCTATAATCGACGGACTCCGATAAGTATAAGAATAGATATTTGCGCGAAGTGAAAAAAAATTACGCTGGTGTACAAAATAAACACATAGCTCATAGGTATGTATATATAGATGAGTCATCGCGTGGCAGCGACTCGTTTATCGTTCGATTCGCGCCTCGTGTGAATAGGCAATTACTCTCGTTCGTTTGTCTGAATTTTCATCGGAATACGGGCTTTATATGCAGGAAAATTCAGTCGTCGTTGCGCGGAGAACGCGAAAGAGCGTGATAAGCCGGCCGCAAGAGGAGAAAAACGCATAACCTTAAAAGCTCGTGTTTCTCTGTAATGTGTGTGCATTAAGTATACATGTATGTAAGCAGAAATGAATGAGTAATAGAAACCGGTTCGCTCATTCATCTCGACTTCGTCAATGACACCTCCGGACGAACTCACTTTTCTCATTTAGGTATATCTGAGTTTTCGCATGGAAATGCGTGTACAAATTGGTTCTTCTCGGTACGCCGCTTTAAATCTTGGATGTAGAGATGATGTTTATTATGACACCAAAAATCAGACCCTCTGTTTAAAAACCAAGGTGCCTAGAAATACATTTTTATCTTATCAGATCTCATGCCAATTTGTTGTTTTTTCAACTTTGAGCTTATCTCGAAGTCGAAGAATGTACAGCAGGAGCTCTCTTTCTCTCTCTCTCTTTCTATCTCTATCTCAGAGTGTCCTCCACGCGGAAATCCTTCCATGATGTCCTGTCCTTTTTTTATTCACGAGTAGCTCGTAAATAGAAGTTGACACAGTTTCCGAAATAATGCCGAAATGAATGGAGATAGCGGAGAGCGCCGTTTTTTGCTCGTTTATAAACTCAATTTCGCGCAAAGACCAGTGTATAAGAGTGACCTTCTCCAAAACCAACACTAATCTCGTGTGTTATCTTGCTTTTTTCACCTCCCACCGCGTATTCCATGATTTTTGGAGCAGTGCGGGTATTGGAAAGTGAGCTAAAAAATAGCGCGGGAATATTTGATACTGCGCCAGCGAGAGAAAAAGAAACAATTTATTAAAATTCTACGTATAGTACATACGTAATTTGCAATTTCGCGCGTGCGTGCTTGCATGTGCGTGTACGAGAAAAGGAAACACATAATAATAAGGGGCGACATTAATTTTTTCGAATTCAAATTTTTCAAATTATAAGGGTTTGTTTTGTCCTCTTAATTCTGCGAAACAGTTTCTTTCTTTTTTCAATAAAATTTTGTACAGCTTATTTCTAGCAACGAGTCTTAAATAAATAATGATTAACACTTTATCAGAAGATAAGTTATAAATACACTTATCTTTTTTAAAAAAAGTATAAAAAGCGCGGTATTTTTATACAAAGTATAAGTGTAACGTAGATTGCCTATCATGTAATGCAACATACATTTATCTCTGATTTTACGTAAAGTATAAAAGAATTAAGATCCGATTAAAGAAACGATTATTTGAATCGATTGCGCATATGCAAAAAAAGTTTAAAGAGATTTTTAAAAAAGTGTAAAAATATCTGTTATTTGGAACACGGTCGCAGCTTTTCGTCCTGTTTTACGAACACGCAAATAACTCTTTATCTATCGCATCGGCAATGAATTTGGGTGGTTAATCACATCAAACACTATTTGTTAATTTTTTCCTTGTTGTTTCCCCACCGACAGAAAAATACCAATTATGTCAATTCGATCGTATATTACCATACGTGCGATAACGTATTGGTAAACGAATTTTATTTTTTTTCTTAAATTTTTTGATTCGGAGCTTTACTTATTTTCGGATTTTCTCGTGTACGTAAATATGTATATTATAACAGAGAAACAATCCGTTACGTCATTACGTGCAGTAGGATGTGTGTATGTATGTGTGTATATAACTTTCACTCGTGCGTCACAGCACTCTCCCTTCGATCGTTCTCTATGTGTAGCTGTGTACATGTTTCGTATATTATATCAATTCGTAGTGCGCAGCGTAGATATCAAGATCATCGTGTACGTCGAAAATTAGACTTTTCTCTGCAATCCATGCATGCGCGTCTCTTCTCAAGCCGCAGTATCGAGAGAGAAAGAGAGAGAGAGAGAGAGAAGCTTCGACGGGAGGGGGGTGGTTTTAAATTGTTGGAGAGATAGCGAAAGAGAGAGAGAGAGAGAGAGAGAGAGAGAGAGAGAGAGAGAGAGAGAGAGAGAGAAGATAGAGTCAAATGGGGGGTGAGAGAACCGTGTCAAGGAAGTAACGCTCACTCGCGCGTGTGTAAAAGAAATCGTGTGTACGCGCGAGAGGGCGGGGGCGGCGGGGGCGGCGAAAAAAAAAATACGCAGTTGTATTCACCAGTCGCCGCAAACGACGTCACTCACACACATTCCTCCTTCGCACAGGTGTGTGCTCTTGCTGTATTTGACATCGAATATAATTATCTCGTGTGCGGCTACGACTACGTTGCGTATATATAGTTGAAGCATCGAAAAAAAAACCAGCCATTTCGCCGCGTGTGAGAAATGGAATGCGTGTATTATTTAATACGGCTATAGACGGAAAGTCTTCGTTGAGAATGAGGGAGAGTGAGAGAGAGAGAGAGGGAGAGGGAGAGACGCTATACATTACACGTAGCTTCCGGAAAAACTCGTTGGGAAAACTCGTTGAGCGTCGCGCGCTATAATGCCAGGGTATAGGGGAGGGGGGGGGGGCAGAAAGATAGAATCTCAGGGCACAGCCAAACGAACATTCGTGAGCGAGTAGCTGCGACGCCTTCTCGTCCTTTTGATTTTTCTTAATACACAAGTGTATATACGAACGAATATTCTATACGTATGCGCATCATGTGCGCCTAGCGAATAGTAATGCAGAGCAAAACCAATATAAAATTAGAGAAACCACAGCGTTTTTTCCCGGGCTCTCGCACCCTGATATGTCTGTGAGTGTGTGTTTGTCATATACGATAAAAGAACAGCGCTGATGCATTTGTACACAAACAGTGCTACTATATACGTATATATTGCGTTGCGTCTATGCATGTACTACGAATATACATATAGGTATACAGTCTCGTATATATACAGTATGTATATAGCGAGAGCTCTCTCGTATATAGCTCTTCGCTGGCGGGATTCGAGCACCATGTGTTTCCAGCTGGATGAAAAAGGGACGTGGGGGACGGGGGAGGGCGTTGGTATAGCCAGGCAGGGGACTTTTCGGCCGAGGGAAAAACTTATACTTACCTATACTACTACCACCACCACCACCACTATACTCTCCATGGGGCGAGGTCTCGATATAATACACTTACGGGATCGAGGGATCGACCGCGATGCAGAGGCTTTTCCTTCAATATGCCAGGGCCGAAGGGCGTCGTTTTGTATGTATAAACGATTTTTTTTTTCGCTTTTCAATCTTTCGCGCACTTCAAAACTTTCGAAGGGAGAGAGGCTGTTTTCTTTTTCCGGCGCGTCATACAGAGGCTATCTCTTCTCTCGCAGCAATTTTCGGTTACCATGATGCGTACTTCTGAGTGTGACGAGTAACGAGGAATATAGCCGTCATCGATCGCTTTTCCATCCGCGCGTGCATCCGAGAGGAAAAAGCGTCATTTTTTCATTCTCGCAGGCACAATCGAGAAATTAATACACACACATTCCGTATTAATTCCATGCATATGTGTATATATAATTATATATATATCGCGTGGCGAGAAATATTACATCGAGATCTTGCCGGGGGAGTATAGCGCATCAGCAGCAGTAGCAGTATCAGCAGCAGTAGCAGCAGCGATGAACGTCATTGCACTAAGGGGGTGATTCTCTCTCTCTCTCTCTATATATATATGTCTAAAGCTTGCAGCAGTGTGTCTGTATATCTCTGTAATCCTGATGGGCGGTGGTGTGGGAAGGACGCGCCGAGAATCGCCAAGTTTCTCTATGTCGCGCTTGCATCCGTCGAATTCTCGATCGCGAGAGAGGAGCTGTATAGAGGCTCCCCCTCGAGAGGCCAACTGCTTTTCTAATATAAAAATTGCTCTGCGTCTTCGCATACACGCGTCGCATATGTGTATATATACACCGGCTGCGCATAAGCATACGTATTTCTCAATGGCGTGCCTAGCTCGTATATGCAACGACGAAATATATATGTACAGTATATATACATGTATATATGAAGAGGAATTTTCATTAGGCTGTCACAAGGATAGAGGGAGAGAGATATCTTCTGGATGAGCGCAATTTCCAGCTGGCGTTAACTGCACGCTCTTGCCTTAATAATTACCAAGTCCTTAATGCTGCTTTACCTACAAGAGAAAAATATATATACGCGTTCTCGAGATATGCTCTCGAAGAAATATTAAATTTGACTTTATGTACAATAACCGACTCGGTGCTGTATTTCGTTTATTTATTGAGTTAAATTTACTTGTTTATGATTTTAGTTAATTACATTTCCTTTTGCTGCGGGGTTGAATTGATTAATACGAAACAAAGGCAGCTAAATGAGCGTCAGCTTCGAAACTACTTTCGCTTTTATTAAGTTGTAAATTATAAAAATTTATTCTGTAACGCTGTGATAAAATAAAAATGAGAGCACGTCGGCAGACTGCAAAATGATAATAGTATCCACATTTTGATGCAGGTGCAAAACGCGCGGTTATTTAGCTCACGTATAAAAATCTCCTTACGCTTCGGTACATCGAGGCGTATTTCGCGTCACGAGAACCCTAAAACCTTTTCAAAGTTGCGATATATTTAGGTTAGAGCGGTAAAAAAATATAATATTTGTGTGCAACAACGCAGAGGGAAGAAAATAAAGCTCATTAAAGCTCACAGTGGCGGAGAGACCAACACAGGCTCGGCCCGTTTCCAGAGAAACATCACGAGAAAATAGCTACGTGAGTCGCGCAGTTCTCTCTCCTCTTACTCCCTCGGAATATTAAAGGGAAGCGTTCGTCGGAAAGAGCGAGAGCGAGCGAGCGAGCGAGCGCGAGAGAGATAGAGAGATTGCCTTTTTTCGTGAGAGACGGCATGCACTCGAGGGGCTAAAAAGGGGCCGAGACTTTTTTTAGCGCGTCGACAAGCCGTTGAAGTGGGACTCGCCGTCGCGCATTAATATTTCGTTTATCAGCGCTCACTCTCGTTTATCGCTGTACTACGAGACGAGAGAGAGGAGAGAGAGAGAGAGAGAGAGAGAGAGAGAGCGAGTATTAGTAAAAATCGAACACAATCATTAAATTGCATCCCTGTCTGTAAAAGTTAATTTCGTTCTCAAGTTGTAAACAATGTAAGAAATACATAAATGATAAAGCAGTAATTATTTGCTTTAAACTATGTAGCTATAATAAACTAAAAAAAAGAATATAGAATAAAAAGAATATAGTTTACAAACTCATGTACATTTAAGTATTTTGTTTAATTTTTTTTTTAATTTAGGGAAGTTCACTCTCTTAAAACTGCGTTTGTACCAAAATTGTGAATGAAAACAAAGTATTATGAACGTTATACCAAAAATAAATAATTATTTATGTGCCTTTAAATTCTTAGGACAGCAGCAAGTATTTCTTACATGAAAATTTTCGAGTTTCGTGTTTCACGTCTGAATTATCATTCACAGTCACGATATATAATCATCTATATTTCTCCCTTTCTTCAAAATCCCATAACTTTCGACCAGAGTAGTTGATTTGGCTTTCTTTTTCTTAACTTGCAGTGATATCTTATCACGTGGTCGCCTACATTTATGCTTATCACGAAAATTCTTTATTGATCATATTGATAAACATGTACACTGCAAGTTCATAACGTGACAAAATGATGATTCAGATGTGTATAGCACGAACACTAAAGCGAAGTGCTTTAGTTTACGATAACCCACTTAAAAATACAATTTTAGTTGTATAACAATTACTTTTCTACGGTAATGTTTGCAATACAAATATTACACCGGAAAAGAAAGAAATGTATGACTTCCTTAAAATCATTCTCTGAGCCCTCTAATAAGTGCCAATTTGAATGTTTTACTCGCATACAGTTTGAAACGATCGAGTTAAAGTCCGTTTAGTTTAGCTGAGAGAAGGGCTTGGAGAGGGGTGGGGTGGGGGCGGGGGGGGGGAGAGGCGAGGGTAGGGTCAGTGCGTGTTAGTTGCGATTTAAAGCAGTAATAGCAGCAAAGGTTCTTGGTTACATATTGGCGGCTCTTTTTTTTCCACAAAATCGAGTCCGCCCTTAGAGTGGACAATTAAATTAAAGGCGCGCAAACGCGAGTGCCTAGAAAAGAGTGGCTATGCCGCCACTTACACACGATTGAAATTTCGCTGTATATAGCGAAGGCCGAGATTTTTCACACCCTCGACCGACTTCTCTCTCACTCTCTCGCGCACATACATACGTTCAAGGGCTAATAAGATCTCGGCTCGCTTGATCCAATTCAAATTTACCGTGCTCACACTTTCTTGTACCAGCTATTGCAAGATCGAAATCTTCACTCGCACATAAACTGCGAGAAAACTTTACGTACCAGTCGAGTATTTTTATATTTATCATAATAATAATTACATTTTCTTGTTTATTCATTAGGATAAGGGGTATGTACGAGTTGAATTTTCGATTACTCGCGTACACCTATATATTTTCATTAATTTGTAACTCCCCAGGGAAGCATTTTTCATATTCGACATAGATTTTTGCTGGGAATTTCTCAATAAAGTAAACTTTGGAAATTGTATATACGTATATACACTACACGTAGATACACCCTGGTATAGAAAGTTTCACACCAAGCAAAATATTCTGCTGCGCAACTTAATCGCAACTGGAAACCGCGTATCACTGCTCCGAAACGTCAGTATGTATGGAATATTCAACGAGGTTAAAAGTTTCATTTATCTATAGGAATTTATTTTTGTATGAATGCCAGATCTCTTTATCCATAACATCATTTTTTTATAATAACTCGTACAGAACGATAAATTTTTTGAGCGCGGCAAGAGCTGCACACCGTTGAATTGTCGAATCAGAAATAGGTACATCAGACCCAAACGAGCCGAATCAAACCAGAAATTTATAACTGAATCGGAGCAAAGAAAAAATAAATTTTTTTTTCGGCTCGTCGATCTACAAATACCCATCCATTTGTATATATATCGGGTGCACGAGTGTGCATGCGTGTGTGTGTGTCACGTATACGTAATCACCCCACTCCCCCCTTGAAATTCTCCCTTCGCTTGAACGCACACTCGCACCTACACGCGCACACGCACACGATCAGCTGCAGTATAAACTCTGGGATCTCCCGGTAAACGCGCGTGTGTCTAATGCGAGGGAAGAAGAAGCGAAGGGAAAGGGAGAGGCAGAAAACGCATCGCAGGGGATAAAGGTCAAGAGTTTAAGGGTAAAGGAGAGACGGGAGAGAAACGCGAAATGCTTTTACGTGAGAGTAATTGTAGGCAGGTATATATGCGTACACGATTTTTTATGGTATTTTCCATGCGCGCGCGTATAGGCGCGTATTGCTGTATGTAGGGAAGGGTGGAGAGCGCGTTGCTTTTTTTTTCTGCTTCCGCCGGGAGAGAAAGAAGGTGTTGCGAGAACATCGCCATTATCGGTAATGGAATTGTCGCGTGATATTACCTTCAGCGGGCAATGAAAGCGAACGTACGTGCGGAGCATTGATTTTCGCTTAGGCCGAGACTTTTCTTTAGAATTAAAGTGCAAATAAGTATCACTGCGCGGACTGCATTCCCGTTAAAAAAAGAGAGTCGACGTTATCAGCTATACATGCAAACGTGGGCGGCGGGAGTATACAAAAAAAAATGTTTACCACTTGCTAATTCTCTGGCTGGCAAACACTTTGCTGAATATGCACGCGGCCAATTAACGAAGAGCGCGGTGCTATTGTCGTGCAGGAATTAATGTCCGTCTTTTCATTGAACTTGGAAAATTGTTGGAAATATACATGGAAATGCGTAAAAATGTCTCTGGAATCCTGGTGGAAATTTCGCTATAAGATATCGTGGTACTGTCGTATTAACATCATAATTTATGACGAATGTTATTATAACGTAATGCAATCGTAACTGCAGATAATATTATGTTGCCACGATCATATTACAATCACAACCGGTCGTACCGTTACTATACTACACTATATTTTGTTCTAATAAGAGCAGGGTTCATAATGACATTATAAGCTATTATTACATTATATTATGATTATTCAACGCAAAGTACAGCATATTATCATCCTAACCTCGATCCATTTTTTACCATAAAATCATATAGATTTAATATTGCGCAAAGCAAAAACAAAAAACACATCGACTAATCCGTCGTTTTCTCCGCTCTTCCAGATCAGCAGCAGCAGCAGAGAGGCAGGGACACCCGCGCCGATGTCCTCCAACCGGGGGCTCAGTCTCGAGGATCTAAGCAGCAGCAGCAGCAGCAGCAGTAGCAGAAAACGAAGGACAGCGACGGCGGCGGCGGTGGCGGCCGAGGGAACGGCAGCAGCCGACGGATTCGAGACTCCGCCGAGGGCGTCCGCATCTCTGAATGTCTTCGCACATCCAGAAGTCGTGCGCGGTGAGGATCTCGGTGTGTAGTGTACAGCTAGCCGGTGACGATCGGACAGAGAGGTAGCCGCATTATGTGCGCCGGTGACGAATTCCTCGCTGATGATGCTCGTTCCAATGGCCGCGTTCGAATGATCATGCAGGATAATGATGGGCTGGCGATTATGAGACGCCTCGTTGACGGGCGTTGCGCCGAGTTCACGGTATAATCATCATTGCTTAATGCAGACATCAATTTTCTTTTGGGGTTCCTCTTCTCTCAAGTCTCTCTCTTTCTTTTCTCTCTCTCTCTCTCTCTCTCTCTCTCTCTCTCTCTCTCTCTCACGCTATATACTAAACAATATTGTACAAGAAATCACATTACATAATACATACTGCGTACTACATAATCACCTCACTCTGCGTATAGCTGTTCTTCTTTGGTGATGGCTTTCTTCTTACCACTTGGTACTAACATGTGTATTTCTACTTCTGTTACCACTACCGCTACTACTATAACTACAACAACTACTCCTGCTTTTTCTACTACTGCTACTAACAACAATAGAAATAACAATGTACTCTGTATGGATTAGTAAGGCACTCTGCTCTCTTCGAGCCACTTTATTATTATCCTAATGACACTCTCGAACTTTTCGTTTTAGAGTATCTAACAACGGCAGGCGATTAAGGGGGTGTAAAGCTATTGAACGTTTGAATTTCAGATCGTTGACTTGTTATGCGAGAGTCTTGGTCTCTCTGCAATGATGTTATATTATTGACGAAATCTAGGAAAAGTATGTAGCTGCGAATTTGTCGAATTTTGGAATGAAACAACATTTTTATTGTTCACAAGCACAATGGTAAATAACATCATTGCAAAGGTAAGGGAAAATAGTTTCAGTTAATCGCATGATTCCTACCCATTTAACAATAAATACTAAGTTTCACTGATGCCGTCAGAACGAGAGAACTTTTACACCCTTTTAATTATACATTCTATGCGAATTTTTCGTGGTGAGCAAAATAAAAAGAGAGTCAAAGAAAAAAAAGTACTTGTCGTCGACTTGCGGTGGCAATGAGTCGATATTTATAGTTCCGAGGAGCATCGAATTTCTCTGATCCAGAATCCATGAATTATACGCCCATTTGCTCGTCGCTCTGCTCCTCTTCCCTTTGGCTGCATTCGCAGTCGAGATTCTTTCATCTTTCGCACTGCATCATCAAAGGGAGAAAAACTCGTCGTCGCTATACACATTACACATCGTTATCTCTCGTGTCGAGAGAGCCGAAGACGCGAACGAATCGGAACCTCTTGAATTAGATCGATTGTATTTTTGATTGAGAAAGCATATCGTAGACGCTGTCAGGGAGATGTAACCTTAGACCTAGTCATAGTCATAGACCTAGAGGCATAGAGGTGGGGGACGAGCGAATGCGTGTGAATAATGTAAAACTGGTAATTCGTTTGGGATTGCAGGGGCTTGAAGCGACTCTGAGCGACAGCAAGAAGAAGTACATCGACAAGGTGAACGCACTGTTGGCCGCGTGGGAGCAGGTGACGAGTTACGTCGCGAACAGCCCGGAGACGTCGCAGTCCCTCATAGAATGGGCGAACGAGCACACGCTCGAGCTGGTATTGCGCGGCGAGTGGCCGAAGCTCGCACCGAACTTCAAGACCCATCTGAACGTGACGCTGCAGCGCTGCGCCGCACAGCTCGCCCAGCAGCAGCAGCAGGGCCCGAGCAAGCGCTGTCAGGCCCTCATCGAGCTCGTCCAGAATCCCTGGAGCAAGCCAGGCCTCGATCGCATACTCAACGGCCAGTCCGCCGCGAGCGGCTCGGAGCATGAGGAGGACGAGTTCTGCTCGCAGGAGCGCGGCCAGTTGCTCAACATGAGGCTCAAGATTCTCTGCGAGGATCGCTGCGAAGACATTGCGGTCAACCTCGCCGCGGCCTGCGTACGCTCGCTCAGCCGCAACGAGAGGCTAAGCCAGCTCACCGAGCCAACCCACGTCCAGTACATCATGGACGTCTACATTGTTCTGCTGTACAAGCTCAAGCGCACCCACGACATTGTCGCTCAACTTAAACTCATGGATCTCAAGGCCGGTCTCGAGCTCATGCAGAGGCTAAGCGGCGAGAAGCCGACCAAGTACGGCACCGCCCGAGTCTGGCGAAACTCGAGCAAGGCCGCCGAGCTGGTGGCCCAGTACCTCGTCACTACGGGCATGGTCAGGCCCGTCGCCGAGGTCAGTCCCGCCACCCTCGAGCAGATTCTCAACTCGTGGGCACTGCTCCACGCCAAATCCAAGGACCAGGTGGCCACGCTGCCCGGCATCATACGCAAGCTCATCGAACCCGCGGAGAGCGCTCAGCACATCTACATTTTCTGCCAGGTCCTCGTGCGACACGTGAGTATAATCGAGCTCCTTCTTCCATCATCCGTCTGCCGTACCTCACCAATCTCATTAACGCGACTTGTCTGCTCTTTACAGTTTGGCGAGGCGATAAAGCCGCTAGTGATTGAGCTCTACGTGCGCGCCCTCACTACGGACATGAACGAGTTGGAGAATCAAAAATCCAAGTCGAATAAGGAAAAGGTCCAGGAGACAGCTCAGAGGCTGAGCCAAGAGTTCCTTAAGCTCGCCGATTACGTGAGGGACAGCGTTAGTACGGCGCGCGAGTGCGTACTCACCGCCTTCTCGTTGCATCCGACTCGGGCCTGCTACGACCGTATCAAGAAACTCGCGATCGCCTGCGGCAAGATTAGTCGAGAAGGGCCTGACTGTAAAGATATTAAGATTAAGGTTGGTTATCGTTTCAACAAACAATGCCGCCAGTTCCATTACGGATGTGTTTACTTAATTTTGCTTTCGTTGCAGACGGAGCCAAAGATCGAGGAGGAAGACAAACTTAATGAGACTGAATCGACGTCGAAGCGAGATATCACTGACACCGTAGCGTTTATTAAGGATAAGCCTATGAGGATAGAGGAATCCACGTCGACGAACGAGAAGACTAGCGAAGATGCTAAACGTCAATCGCAATCTGTAGCGATCGTGGAGCTATCGGAAAAAACAGCCGAGGTACAAATCAAGAAAGAGCACGATGACGATACAGCTGATTCGACGCCGACAACAACGACGCCAAGCGCCGAGAGAAGTCAAGACGCGCTAATCTTAATCAAGGGCGATGCCGTAACCGGTTCCGCCGACTACGATGAGAAAGCCGTACCCAGTCAAGTACTAGACGGCGAGAAATTAGGATTAAGTCCGCAATTGTGCGATGACCTCGCCGTGGTGCTTAGCAGCCAACGGTATCACGTTCTCACTTGGTGGCTCGAGTGGAAGGAGCTAAGCGAGTTATGCGAGAGGTACCTGGAGAACGCAGAGGAGATGCGTAACACGAATAAAGAGCTTAAGTACCTGAAAATCGATTACTCACAGTTCAAGGATCAGCCATACGAAAATGATCCGCACGACAACCATTACGGTATAGAGAAAGGTTATGAAAAGTGGGATGATTCTGATTACTCCGAGTCTGATGCTGCGAACGGCGCTCGACCAACTCTCGGGGATAGCTCCGATACCGACAGTGAGAACATTGTGGTGCAGCCGACAAAGCGGGGTCGGCCAAGAAAAGTGCCGCGGCTTGAGTCCTCCGAGAGCGAGTACGATGTAAGACACCGCAAACCTAGTCAAAGAGTTAAGAAGGTGCTCGTGACCAGTTCTGAGAGCGATTCTAATACCCAAGATAGCCAAACTGATAGTCTGGGAAGCGATGGTTTTAGAAAAACTTCAAGAAAAGTCACGAAAAAGACAATGTGCAATGGTGTTAAGAAGATAACAAAACGCCGATCAAAGAAAACTAAAGTTACTGTTGACTCGGTTTCACATTTTCACATGCTTGTTAATGAAAATATTCGACCAAGCGGTGGCCTTGATGGTGTTGGCGACAACAGCAGTAACGATATCATGACTCTCTTTTCCGCAGACATGGATGAGAACCATCGTGAGACTATTAAAGGTTCGGCAGTTTTTAATCCCGCACAGCTTATAATATCAGAAAAGCGTAGTGATCCAGAAGTCATTAAGTCTCTGAGAATGTTTAGGCCCCACGGCAAAAAACTTAGCCAAATTAACCAGAAAAATGCAAATTGCAAAAGTAATGTTAATATAAAGAAGGAAAACAATAACGTAGACGGGACTAATGCCAATAGTATTCCAACTAAGTTTGCACCGATGCTTAGTACGCTGAATCTGAATCCAAAAATATCGCTGCGCAGAGTCGATGAAGTAGACAAAAAGATAGCTGTGCAGAAAAAGCAGCAGCAAGCTGTCAGTGCAAGTGATCTGAGCAACGAGCTTCGCAATATCCAAAAAACCATGTCTTTGAACAAAGGATCTCTGACGGGTTTCTCCAAACAGAAAACTATGTCCAGGCCGCGTAAGAACACAAAGTCAAAGCTCGAGGAAATATTAACTAAATCAGTACCGGGTATGCGTTCAATGGAGTTCTCGGTATTACCACGCGTTCATTCAACGGTTCATGTAGTACAATTGTCACGGAATGTTTCGCAAAGTCCGAATTCCTCAGCTTCCGGCAATACACCGCCACGAAATCGCAGCAACATTCAGTTACCGGGTACTCCTTCGTCCGGTGGTCATGACAGCGGTGTGGGCATGAGTCCAGCAGGCCAAACACCACCTCCACCCACAAGATCTTCTTCCCTGCAGGATGTTGGCGAAGAGGCTAACCAGTCGCCTGATACATCGCCGCTGGATTCGACCAACACTTCCTCGACTATGGACTCAACCGATGGCTCAAGAACTGTTGCATTGGCAGTTTTAAATCAGAGAATTGGATCACATCAATCGCCAAAGAAATCGCCTTCACCTTCGACAAACAACGCTCAAACCGTCATGACGGAGCAACAACTTCTACTTCGTAAGCCGGATGGTACATTTGGTACTTTGCAACTGGTTAATCCAGGAATGGTTACTTCTGGTCAGAGAAGCATTCTATCTCTTCAGAATTTTGAAGATGGGAACATCGGTTTCACAAGACAGGTGCCAGTTGCTTCGGTGGCTGGAACTGATGTGAAGACTCTACCGGCTCAGGGAAACAGGAACACCGGATTGCCGAAATTTCAACAAGCTTTTGGAAAAACTATTTGTACTTTATCTACTGAGTCTACAGCTGTACCATCGTCATCAGCGGCCGATACACATGGTTTGTTTTTTTTTCTGATAATCTTGTCTTGTGACCTACTTTTTTTATTAAAAATTTTAAAGAATTCTCGTGCAAGTAAAAAATAATTAAAGACAAACTTAACACAAAATTAAAGGTTCCCTAAACCAAGTTATTCAACAAATTTGTAACATCAGTCGACACTTTGATAGACAGAACAATATGTTGTCTCTAGAAAAATATGAAACACATGACATTATTATTAATTTTCTTTAACATCTAATGTAAGTAACAACATACCATTTATGGTCATTGAGCCCACGAATCATTGACAATAAACAAAAATCGTTTTCTGAAGTAGATAGCCAATCTAGGTGTCGAGTACCTTTAAATTGAAATTAGCATCGCATGAAAATATATCTATGTACTTGTGCATAGTAGTTTACGATACAATAACGGACTGTAAATACATATGTGTGACTATGGATTTATGCTAATCGGTATTGTAAAAAGGTATATAGTTTGCATAACGCGCGTGTCATAAGTCGCCCTTTGTGAGAAAACGATTTGCAATACATGTGTCGTAAACTGCTATTGAAGCAGCTAGCATTCTGTACTATTTTACAATTCAACTAAAAATTTGTTTCCTTTCTTTACTTGGAATATTATTAAATGCATATAATCTTCAATTACACTAAAATTATGATATCACTTTCATTAAGCTGAATCGTCTTCTTTATTTACAGAAGCACCAGCTGCACCAGCTGGAGCGGCGACAAATGTGCAGCGAGCCGTTGCCGTTAAATCGACTCCAACTGGCTCGAACATCACCAAAAGCGTACAGACATCAGTACAAAACGCAAATATCACAAACATTTCGAATCTGCAAGTAACGGGTACTCGGCAAATTCTGAACATTGTACAAAGCGCAGTATCTAGTGCCAACTCAAACGTAACCACGGCTGGACAGACGCTACAACTTTGTAGTGTTCCAAATTCGACGCCCGGAGTGATCTACACGCATAAGATTCCTGTGACATTAGCGGGCGGAAGTCCAGTAATATCCATACCAGCAGCCATTTCGAATAATCGCTCACCAGTACAAGTGAAGCTCAATATTATAAGGGCTACTCCGTTTCGAGCGGGTGCAGGTGCTATTCAAGTTTTAGCTTCGAGAATACAACCTCAACAACAGCAACAACAGACTCAGCAACAAACCCAGCCACAGCAACAACAGACGGTGGTAAGACCAGCTGATACTTTGATGAACTCAACTATGGAGAACCCGCCAAACCAAGCGACACTTGAGCAATTACGTGAATTCGAGAGCGTACTAGAACAAGTGAAAGAACGCAGTACGAGTCAATCGTCTTCAACAGATACAACGACAGTGCAGACGCAAACCCAGACAGTGCAGAGCAATACTACTGCTAAACAGTCTCAATCCCAGCAGATTTCAGTCAGCGCACTCGGTCAACAATTGCTCATGTCATCCCAGTCGCCTAGCAATGCTGTTGAGTTCCCCAGCAATGGCAACACTGTGACATTTCAACAGCAAGAGGTAAGTTGACTATAGAATTTTTTTATAGTTCTTTATTCATTTCAAATAAATTTTGAATCTTATTTGTTGAATGCCATTGATTTCTTAAAGAAATACCAACATGAACTTTTTGTCGTTCATGTGAATTGTGAATTGTGAATTGTGAAAAAATAGCCTGACAAGTCATTTTTTCCAAAAAAAGTAGTTCTTAACGACGAGTAGCTGCTCATGAAAAATATGTGTTTGTATTTGTAGTAGAACATAATATAATTTTCATAATCGTGAATATTGTTCCATGGCCGGTTCGCAAAACTTACAAAATCTGTTTTATGACATCATTAGGTGTATCCGCAAAAGGTAGCCCTGATGTACACAAATCAGAACAGCGGCACGGCAACGAAGGTCGTGAACTCGACGCCGGTCGTAGTCGTCACGTCCTACTGTCAACCTGCCGCCTCTCCTGCATTGAGCGTCACCTCTCAAAGCTCCTCGAGTCCTTGCGTAACACCAGCCCCCCAGCCTGTCTCGTCCACCGGAAAATCGCAGCCGCAATCGGCCACGAAAAGCGCGAAAAAAGCCACCCCTAAGACCGTCAAAGTAAGCACAGCTCTCTGAGAATATTCTATGTCATAATAGTTTATTCTTAAGCTTACTTTTTTTTATTTTTGGCTAATTGTTTGTTTCTCTCAAGCTTTTGCAATAATCACTTGACAAATCACATTTACACTGGAAAAACTGGCTTTTTCAATAATTCTCTCATTTTCATAAAAATGTAATAATGTATTCGCGAATATATATCAATTTCTGCAAAAAAGACATTAGATCCACTCAAATACGAAGTTTTACTAATATACCGAATTTGAAATCACAGGTGACAGCTCAAGCCGCCGCAAAAGCAGCTCCTATTCCTAAGCCTCAGCAAAAGCCACAAGAAGATCCAGAGACAACGCAAAGGATATACGCAATTCTGGGGCAGTATGCGGAACAGCTACGAAATTCACCTGACCTAAATAACAAGCCGGCACCCCGTCGTCGTTCAAATCCACCAACAAATCCTAATCAGTCATCTAAACGCAAGAAGTCTGGTTCAGGCAAATCATCTAAGGGTCCCTCTGGCCAACAGACGTCGGAACCTAGCCCCAGCGCTGAAGATATGGGTCGAACGATGGGTAGTGAGGATTCAAGTGGTGGTGGTGGTGGAGGAAATACTACGGGTAGTAGTGCCATTCTTCAGGTGCAGGACAGTCCCGCGGGATTTTCCGGCTGTGAGGAAATTCTTGCCAGTGGTAGCAACAACAATAGCCAAAGGTAAATATAAAACTCATTAAATATTTTATGGAAATTAAAATTTTTTTTTTTGTAATTTATAGTTCTGTCAATGACAATGCAACGCTTGGAAGTGCGACAGAGACACGATTGGTTAACTCGACTAGTGACTCGAATGATGGTGTAGAAGTAAATGGGAAGAGGCGAAATCTCATTTTCACGGAACCCAATACAGGAGGTTGATTGCATTTTCTATTTTTTATTTATAGAATGAATGACTAATTTACAACTATTTAACTTTATCTACGATGATATTTTTCAGGTCAAACTCGGGCAGTGATCGTTCAAGAAGCAGTTCAACCATCGAGCGTAGGTGAAACGCTAGCTTCAGTGACGAGTAAAATGGCAACGGGGACGGCAGTCCTGGTTTCAGGTACGAATTTCATGCTACCCATGAACTTTGTTAAAAGCGGCCAGCAAATTACTGTCGTTTCGGGAGGCTCAAAGCTTCTCGCTGCCGTTCCAACGGTGCGTACAGCCGGTACCGGCTCGGGTGTTTCCAATGCCTTCGTTCTACAATCTCTTCTCAGCCAGGCAAATAAAGTCATTCAGCAACAGCAGCAGAAACATGTCAAACTGCAAGGACAGCAAGGTCAAATTGTAGTTCCTCAGCAGATTGCTAGCAGCGGTGGCATTGTCAGATTTACTAACGAAGATAGTGGCGAAAATAAAGTCGATAGTGTTAAACTGGAGACGAACAAGGTGACGCCAACGGCGGCGCTAGGACTGTTTCAGCACTCGGGCGTAATTACGAGCAATCCGAACATAGGACAGCGAATTTTTAATTCTTCCAGCGTTAAATTACCCGTAAAGACTGAGTCTGGTGTACAAACTCAGCAGCAGGTTGTTTGCCTCGCAGCGCCTACGTCAGTAAAAGAGTCTGAGACTCAGCAGGTGGCTACAACAATAGCGCTTGCGCTTGCGCCCAGTAATGACGTTGGTAGCTCCGTGGTTCAGGCTCAAAAAGAAATAAAAGAAACTGAGACATTGACTGATGTCGATGGTGAGAAGATGATGTCTTCGAAAACTGTTAAGATAAAAGAGGAGCACAATATCATTGGTGTAACCGATGTCCTTACGCAATGCAATACGATAGCCGGTAAGGATACAGCGGTCACCCCCACAATTGATATCGTGTTTTATTCTTATTTATTTTTTTATGTACCATGTTGTTTACGTTTTTTATAGACATCCACCCGATATTTTTATTTTTCTCTTTTGTTTTATGATCTATTATTACATCGTTTATCGTAATATGCTTCATCATAAAAACAAATTGATTTATGATTTGAGCATTTTCAAAGTAAATAGAATCGATCTTTTTCTATAATTTATGTATTCATCAATATTTTCTAGCACTTATGTATAATTTATCACGACATAAAGTAATGTATTTATATTTTTGTTTAATGATTGTTTTTGCATGCATTTTTGTTTTGTAGATAAGGAAAAATTATCGTTGAAGTTATAGGATTTGAAGATGATTTGCGTAGCATTACCGCATTTACTCGTCTTATCATTTTATGATGTATTTATTTTGTATCACTATATTATAAAATATTATTTTTTTACAGCTCTGCGCTTTTATATCCATTCTACGCAATATATTCATGCACAACGTATCATCTAATCGTTGCTTTTTTTTATTAGAATAGCATTTCTTTATCGTAAACTATGCTTAGCATTTTATATCTTTATGTATATTAAGTAACTCGAACGAAAGATTTTAATTTATCCATTTTCTTTTAATAAATATCGCAATATAAAGGTATAATTCTTGATAAATAGAAAACTTTCGTTGGTATATAGATTGATCGATATACGTTAATGTAATATATAATGTAATAATGAAAATAATAAAGTAAGTTAAAAATATTCGTAAGAAAGTGAGTCTTCTAACCAGCAACAATTTCTCGTTTGCAGAACCCTCGCAACCATTAAGCAGAAAGGTTAAACAGTCGATCTCGCCAGTACCAGCACTAACCCCAACGACCACTAGCTCTTCGAGTCTAGATGCAGCGACGCAGTTTTTAGTAAGCGGCGGTCCAAGTAGTTCAGACAGTCAGGAATCGGCCTCATCCACCATCCAAAGCTCTGTAATGGAGAGCACTAGCATAGACGACGCAAAAGTAGAAAACGGCGTATTGTGCGGTAATGCTAGGCTTCAGGAAGCCTGGGAACCACGCAAAGGGTCACCTGATACACCTTGGAGGTATACACCGACAACGAATACCCTGGGAATAGAACCTCTTAAGGTTTACTCCCACGATGCCGAAAACTCAGAGACCGTCCACAATACTGTGTTGCAAATCATCAGCAAGGGTCAGGGCATTGAAATGTCAAGCAGTGGTATTTTCCAAACCAAGAAATGCTATCAGACGATGAACAATTCGATTGACTCTTCCAAAAATTTCCCGCCAAAGTTCTCACAAAAAACTTACCAGCTAATAATGCAAGAACGACAGCTGAACAGGAGAACCAACAGAGGCTTCTTGATCAAAAGCAGCAATTGCTTGAGTGTGAGCTTCGGCTACAGAAAACTTTGAGCGAAGAATGCGAGGATTTAGGAGTAGACGAACCAAGTAGAAGTGATCTCTTCCCCGAGGCGGATCTACCCCTCGATACGAATCATTCACCGTCTTTCGATCATTCCTCTCAAGAAGCTAGTTGTAGTCAGACATTGAGGTAATAATTTCAACCTATTACTGGTTAAACTTATTAATGCCATAGAGGATTAATGGATATTGATTAATTTTCCACTTTTAGCGGGACAACTACGTCAAGCGGTATCAAGTCTTATAGCGACCCAAGTAGCGTGACTTCTTTCTTCAAATCTTTGGAAACTGTGTCGAGTGTTAGTAGAGTTGCCAGCCCAGTAGTTGTAGCAGCCAATCCAATCCCCGAACCGAAGAAGAAGGCACCGCTGCAGAGGCGGAAGCCTAAGACAAAGTCTGAAACACAAATGAAACGAAACAAGAGGAGTTCAGACGGCCTACAGACCGCAGATAGCGGCAGCACGAGTGGTGGTACCACTGCCAAACAGTTAAGATTAAGCCTGGCTGAAATCTCAAGTCAAGACGAGGCTTCCAATAGTAATTCGGACATTTCCAGGTTATCCCCTCTTCCTGTTGACGACTCATTTAATCAGAAGGTATAAAAATCGATTTTTGATCTATTACGTCCGCAAAACTGAGATTCTTTTTTAACACTGTTTTTCATTCCATAGGTGTCTAGCAGAACCGGTTCAAAAGATAGAGAAGGTACGCCAAGTAGCAGTAGGTCAAGTTTGAATTCTCATGTAAAACTTGATATAGACATGGATTCATCTCATGCAACAGCGACTTTGGCCTCATCGACGTTAGATACTGCACGTCGCATCGTCAGTGTCAATAACGTCTCATCCACAGCAAGTTCAGGAGACGATGATGAAGGTCTAACATTACTTGAAGATAGCGCAGCTAGCGTTGCAATACAATCACCTCTGTCGCCAATCGCCGGACCTCTGTTGATGACGCAGAGATACACCTATTCTAACAAGAAGCGTTCCGTAGCTGCCAAGGAACCGCAAACAAGCGATATTTTCAGGTAAGCTAATGATAATAATATTCTCTAACTAAAAACAGAAATAACTTTACAAATAATATTTTTAAACTCATTAGCGATACCAGGACAACACTTAGTTGGGAAAGCCCTATGTCTGAGAGAACGAGATCAAGCACTGACAATGACGAAGAAGATGAAGATGAATGTGATGAGTCAAGCATTAGTGACGCTTTTGGAGCCTCTCAGCTTGAGGGCGATATTAGTAGTATGGGCAATGGCCTTCAGGAGCCAATTAGAAGTGTTCCATCCGTAAAAGTAACACCCATTGACCATGCAACTTATGCGGCCAAAAGAAAAATACCAGCTGCTAGACGAACGACGATTAATCATAATGGTCAGTATTTACGGTCATATCAATTGCAATTATCTATTTTTTCTGAAATTTGTGGTTTTTTCATTGATTAAATTATTTGTTTTAGATTTAAATATCGGAGTGGGTAGTGTACTGAACAAAATCTCAGATACCAAGACTACCAGTTCTGGCACAGTTAATTCAGCTACAAAAAAGGCGAAAATAACTGCCGTCTCAGCTGCCGTGACGATAGCAACAATAACGACAACGAGTGAAAACGAGTCATCGAGTCCGGCTCCTTCTTCCGACAAAATCTGCGAAGTGAGTCCCTCAGATGATGAGATGAGCACAACAACGATAATGAGCAGTAGTACTTTGGATTCGAGTGTGGAACATTGTTCGACGGGTCGCAGAGCAAGCTTGCGAGGTCAGGTAAAGAAGGCCTGTGGTTGCTGCAACGGCACACCCGAGCCGTCCAAGGCCAAAAAGATCATCGTCACGAAGCCGCAACAGCTCGATCAAAACAATAGTAAATTAAAGAGGACTAAACAGCAGATGCAAGCCAAGCAACTCGCGAAGAAGAGGTAGTCTTAGCTCTCACGCATTTGTACATTCTTCATCCGGGATAAAATGAAATGCAGATGCTGTTGCTACTGCTTCCACCCTCTCTCTTTTTCTCGTCAAGTCGTTTCCATCTCTTCCTCCTCCGCTCGTTCTTGTTGAA
Organism: Philotrypesis tridentata; assembly: GCA_018906965.1. Lineage (NCBI taxonomy): Eukaryota > Metazoa > Arthropoda > Insecta > Hymenoptera > Pteromalidae > Philotrypesis > Philotrypesis tridentata. Next base: position 5,540,603 of record JACCIB010000002.1, read on the forward strand.
ATTTAAGAAAGTTTTTCTGAGAATAGGTTTCTTTATTTGATAACAAAATAACTTTTTTTAGTTCGTTTTCGCATTTAAATAAAAGTATTTAAATTTCACTAAAATTTGAAAAAACTGTTATTGTCGATGGAATCTGTAGCTTTTTTTTCATCTTCAAGTCATTTGAGTTTTAGTTTAAAAATTTAAAAACCTATCTTCTTTAACATATTGTGCGGAGGATATCCAGTGTACATAGTCGCATTGCGAGAATCATTTTTAGAGGAACAAGAAAGAGCTAGGCGAAACTGTAGGAGAAAATTTTTAGATTATACATATTTATGAAGACACTTAGACTTATTTATGTGTATACAGTTATATATTATATATAAATATACCACAAGATTCTTGAATCACAAGAATCGGTAGTGCGTCATCCTTTTAAATTGTAGGTGTTTACGATTGTATTAGATCATGAGAAATATATGGTGAAATTTTTGAGGCGATAGCGATGACTTATTATATGTAACGCGAATGTACACATATATAGTCTCCAAATGTTGTTTTTACAGACAGTTCGACATTTTCGCTGTTCGAGCGAATGCTATTCTTATAATAGTTTAACGGTCATCTCAAAATCTATAAACTTTGTTTTCTATTATAACTATGTAACATTATAATGTACTGATAATGATACTTAATCATTAGTGATTTTCAGCAGATTATGGGATGACTAAAAATCTTTGTTGTGAAAATTGAAGTGTCAGTAATTTGAAAATCGAATAGAGCAGTGAGAACCTTTATGACGCTTTGTGTTTCAAAGAGCGGAAATTATTAAAACAAGAGCAAAAACAGATTTAATAAACATTAAACATATAGATAAAATGCAATCTAGTCAAGGGTGAGTGCGAACTGCTCGTGTGTACTCGTGCATATTAAATGAGTAAGAAAATAGCGACTAATTCAAAGGTAGTTAGGTAGATTTTTCCTTGCAGAGTTAAGTCAGAATTTATACGTGTAATTCTTACCTATACAGTATCCACTGTAATCATCGTTCAAGACAAAATAAAACAATGCCTAGGGGCCGATATAGAGCATATAGGCAAACTTAAAGTTGCACGCATCAACGAAAAAATGCCACGAGAAAAACGGGTCTTACGTATAAAGTTTACCTCTTTATTTTTTTATTGCCAATTTCAGTTTCTTAGTTTTACATGCGTTTTTGTTGTAAAGGTAAATTTAGTAAAAATAAAAGAGAACTAGCCCGATGATTTTTTTCTACAAGATTTTTGATTATGATGAGATTAATTTAATTTATTAATTTTTCTGTCACAAAAGTCAGATTGACTTTATTTTTTTTCTTTTCTTTTGTATTTTTTTATCATGTGTAAATAGACACTCGTTCAAAAAGAATACTGTTCTTTCTTTTTTCAGTGACTTTTGTAATCGCAATCTGTACTTGTATGTCTTGAAAGATCGTGATTATTTACTGTACAAATAAATCAAATTTAAAGATTATTGTATATTATTTAACCTTTATAAATTGTGAAAGAGTTTTTCTTGATTGTGTAAAAGTAGAGTTTAATTTATTTTTTTCATCTTCATCAATGCTCGTGTGCAAAAAAGTGACAAGTGAATATATACGGAGCGGCTCCTAAAAATCTTCCTGTAAATTTTCAATGTGTAAATTTCCGCGTTGACGTCATAGGCACCAACGTGAAGCAAACGTAAAAAAATGAAAAATTTAAGAACAGATAGTAGATGCGTATTTTTGAAAAGAAAAACGACTTACAAAAGAATAAAAATCCCTTTGCTCTGGCGAATTATGGAGTAAATGTTTGTCGGCGAATTAGCGTGGCCTTTTGCCGCAGTATAGTCGTACCAAGCGCATTTCAAGTGGAAAAAATTAAGGCAGAGTCAAGGATAGCGAAAACACGAGTTTTAACAAAAAGAGACGCGATGCATTTCTTTCGAAAAACAAAAATAAATCGTACATATAACGATAAGGAAGTAAATAAAAAAAGTTTTCCAAAGTTAGCTTCAAGTACTTAAGCTGCTTAAAGGCCGTTATAAGAAAATAACTTAAGGAGTTTTTGTAACGTATGTTTGTTAAGGCTAAAGTTTTGTCACTTAAAACGATTAACATATAACAAAAAAAATAAATAAAATAAAAAAAAATGAAAAAAAAATATATGAAACTTTACCAGTATTTGAAAGCGCTATACGTTGTACCGTAGTGATTTTGAACATCTCAGAAGATAAGAAAAGCTTCGTTGTAATGAAAGGTTGTTCTTCGAGCGCTATGTATTTGTCGTTTAGCACAAAAAAGATAAACAGTGAGCAAGCGAGAGAATGAACGAAAGAAAGAAAAAAATTTAACAAAAATTTGAAGGATTGCATATTGTAAATAAACAAGACATATTTTCTATATGAAAAACGTCGCTCGGTGAACAAAATATTGAGATCGACGGCTCGATGAATATTGCAATATTATATGATAATTCTTTCAAGCGATAGATTATAGTGTTTAATCGTTTTATGTAATGTAATAATAGAAAAACAAGAGGGTATTGGCAGAATAAAAATGAAAGTTCTGTATTTAAAACATTTACGTTTCCTTAAATTTATTTGTCATCCTGGTCAACATTGCTAGTTTTATTTTGCTCTTGAATTTCCTAAAAAAAAGTTTGAACTTTGTTAATATCAAAGTTTGTTGTTTTTTTACAAATTGTTATATGATGGATATATTAAGTATACAAACATTTCGAATAGCATCTATCATGGACATTCCTCCAGTGGCTTGGAAGAATTCATTGACTTCTCGTGGTAAACAAAAGTGTCTAGAAGCTTTTGGCTGGATTCCCATATCTTCAGCTATAAATCTGAACTCTGGAGCCTCTTGTACTTCAATTTGAAGTTCTTCGAGGGTGAAGAGGGTTCCGTTTGTAACAGTTTCATTTAACAGTCCAAAGTCTACTATTTTTACTTTGTCCTTTTTATATCTGATTACATCAAATGAATCTAAAAAAAAATATTTATATATTATTATACAGTCAATTTATTTATCCCAAAATCAAGATTTAAAGTTACGAACAGTTATCAGGTTCAAATGTCTTTTTTATTTTCTCCATAAATAAACTTTTGATATCCCTTTGAATATCATACTTTTCGGTTTCAATATGCCTGTAGTACTGTGAAATATCTCTCTGACAAATACCAACAAGTTCATTATTTACAACGAAGCAGCGAAATTCTGTGCAAGGATCAATATCTCTCCATCTCTTAAGAACTAAGCATGCACTGAGACAATTGTTGCTGTCCTTGATTCTACTTAAGTCTTGTGATATTCTATCTGAACTTTTTAGGAGTAAGTATATATCTTCTAATGAGCTACATTTCAATGTTTTTGTTGGAGCTACCCACACAGCATCCTGTTTACATGTTTAATTAATTGTATATTATTTGAATTACAGCATGAATAAATAAAAATTGAATACAAATTACCGATGGAGTACTCCAGTTGGTTTTTATAAATACTGCTCCAAAGTCATCAATCACTTCCTGTATCTGTTTACTGAAATCTAGAAATGTTGGTTGTTCCTCTGACTGCCATCAAGACAAATAATCAGTAAATACGTTATTAATAAGAACACACTCGTTTAAAAGTACAAAAACTTACTTGGTCATCTTCGTCAGTGACAGCTGAGCCATCGGACCATTCGTAATTGCTGGGAAGATTTCTACTTGTAGCTTCTAGAGGAAGAAAAAATGTATCGTGTTCCAAATACTTTGAGACTTCGTCTGGCAGGGTCAATATTACGGCTTCAATAGCATTTTTTTTAAACAGTGGATACCACTTGCAAAACGAACATTGAACTTGTACATTATCGGTCTTCATTTTTCTGCAAATATCGATCTAAAATGCCAACAATATTAGAATAAAATAAAAGATGAGAAAACAACAACATAACCTAAAACTGTTGTAAAATTCAATTACCCATTACCAGCTTTATAACAGCATCACGTTGCACTAGTTATGTTTGTTTATAGGAATACACACTTTCTATAATCTCACGAGTTGGTTTTTTTTTAAATTCGGATGTCATACAGGACTGACTGACACAAATAAGCAAGAAATGAATCAAAACAAGGTGCACGCGACGCAAGAAAGGTGGACTGGAGTGGAGTAACAGCTGTATTTTCACCACCACCTATATATATAGTAAGTACTTACCAGCATGATAAAGTAAGTATATAGGTATGTACTGTACTTGCGGACATTCCGTCGTTCAGTAGAAGAATAATGGATGTAAGAATTACAATGAATAGCAAACCGGTAAGTATTGAGCAATCATACGAAGAATCGTGTGGTATTTTAGATCGGCTAAAAATATAAACAAAATTTATCTTCTAAAACGTTTTTAAGGCGATTTTTTGCATATTTCTTTTATGTTTCAATTTGTTTCTATCGTTAACACAGTAAAATAAAGTATATTTATTCGAATTTGCACAATACGCATATATAGAGGCATATAGTGCGCGCGTGTTTTTGAGAAAAACTTGAGATTATTTAAGATCAATCAAAAAAATATATCGCGTTACAAGAATGACGAGTTAGAATATCGCACGAGATTGAATCCGTTTTTGGCATTACAGCCTTAAATAATCAATTGTACTCTCTTGTTTGCTATATCTATTATACATTAAATAATAGCCAGAAATCGTTTATATTATAACGATATACGATTCGTGTGATTTGCAGATAAAGTTTTCAATTTAACGTGAAATATAAGTATACAATAATTATAACTACTCTGCACACAACGACGCGCGAAATTCGAAAAGCAAAATCAAAAGTGAAATCGCGCGCACACAGTACTATTACCCGCGCACGTCGCTCTCAAGGACTCCAATCGGTGCGGCAATCGAGCTTTCGTTCCTCTCCTCGCACGATCCCGATCGCACGCACGGCACAGCCGCGAAAGCCCATCGAACGCGCGGTAACCTCGCGAAAACCGAAAGTTCAGAAATCTCCAGGTCCCACCGCAAAAGTCAAGCCTTGCAAAGAAAAAAAAAACACAACTTAAAATTCAGCTCGACATCGTCCGCCGTGTATAGTCAGCGAGCTCGACGAGGGGTGGCGTCGGCAGTCGCGACTGCGCCATTCGCCTAGAGCGGCGCTGCTGGACGCCCCAACCCCTCAGTGCGAGACTTGCCGCGAAGCCTGCCGCAGCGTCCGAGTCTCTCTCTTTATCTGTCTGTTTCTCTCTCTCTCTCCCCCTCTCTCTCCTTCTCTCTTTCTTTCTCGCTCCTGTGTATACACACACACATTTGTGCAGATAGCCCGATGCGACAGGTTTCGCACGTATCACGCTGTACACGCAGGTGCAGTCGTTCGATTCTCTAATTCTCTCTCTTCCGACGTGAGAGAGAGGAGAAATGCACGTAATGTCACATGGCAGTGCAGTTTTCGAACGTCACCGGTCTGATTGATGACACAAGTACGTGTACAGGCGCGCGTACGCTTGTGGGTACACACCTGCACGCTGTAGCGCAAATTCGCAGCGAAGTAAATCGAGTGCGGAAGTGCGGACCGATGTTAATCTGACGTTTTAGAGTCGAGGTATATATAAGCGCGTGTAGTGTTGTGTGCTCGAGGCCCGCGAGGGAGAGAGGACGCAGACAACGGAGACGCGATCGGTTGGACGGACGACTCGGAAGCAGTGTTTATCGTCGACGGTATCACCTGTAGAGCGGATTTTATTTTCTTCCTCGGTGAGCTCGCGACTCTCTGCACTTACACGCGAGGAGGAGGGAGGAGGAGGAGGAGAAGACGACGAAGAAAACAGCAGTGATTCAATAGTGAGAGCAGCGGTGAGCATCGCGGTATTCGCGGTATACTTAGCAGCACATCGAACGGTGAGTGTGTGTGTCGTGGGTACGAAAATAAACGTGAGGAATAAGTCGAAAAACTGCGCTCTCTCACTCACTCACTCTCTCTCTTTCTCTCTCTCGCGATATGAATAGACTTTAGTTCTCTCTTTGTTTCGCTTTTTGCCTCGGCGAGCGAGGCGATTGTTCGATCTTCGTCTCCCTCGTTCGCGAAAGCGTTATTGGGTGTCTATCGATGCTTGGTGAATTTAGTCGAGTTTGCGCTCGGGTGTAATACCTATTATCGTATACCCGATCTGTCGCAGATAAAGAACGGGGGACGATCAAAACACGGGGGGTACAGGCGCAGGTAGTGTCGTAAGGTGAACCTCCGTCTCGCGCGACTTTCTTTCTCACGGGCGGCACGAGAGGTGCGTTTGATGTGTTGTACGGCGTTGAGCCATTGCCAGCAATGTCAGCGGTTTTTCGGCCGGATCGCCCGTGACACCGATTGTCCCGTAATAGCAGATGAGACGACGACCGAGTACACTCGTAGCCTCCGCTCTACAGTTTGTGTATGTACACTTCGGGCTTGTGTATAGTGCGCGCAGGGTTTTATGGAAATGGGACGTGCAAAAGTTGTCTTTGGCTTCTCTGGACTGGCTCGTCTCTCGCGCGATTTATACACGGAAGTTTCGTCGCCGATTCGTCCGCCACGAATTAGCGCTGTAATCTTTTGGAGGTCGGCTGCGCGTGGGGTCGATTGTTAGAAATTTGAATAAGTGCGAATTCGCATTAAAATTCATGGCTTGTAAGAAGCGTACTGGTTTTAGTAGGAAGCGTGCACGGTAGGAATGAAATTGCGGTGTTCACCGCGACAATTCCCAGCGATTTTCTAAATTTGAACTTGAAAAATGCCCGCATAGCTGCCTTCACGCTATGTAACTCGATTAAAACGCTTAGTTGAAAATTTCACGGAATACAGTCATCGTTACATGCATTATACTTTTAAATTACTCGAACAAGCAGGTAAAGAAAATGAGTAGAAAAAGTAATAGTGGTTCGCAAGAAGCATCAACATTTTCGCAGTACATACATATGGAAATGTTGTCAAGTTGGCGGGTAATTAAGTAAGCTGAATGAACAGGAGAGCCGGTAAATTCGCGTATATATAAGTGTACACTTGTACAGTGTAACATAGCTGGAACGTTTCCAAGTGGAATAGGCCCGGCTACGGTCAGACGAGTCCTTATATGCGTTTCTCACTTTCCATTGAATAATTCTGACCTATATCCTGGCCAATCGAGCCATTCTGAAAACAATAACGTAGTCAAGATTATCCTCGAAATATCAATTCTCCCTCCCTCACTCTCTCACTCTCTCTCACTGCAGTTTCCTCGCGCGTGAACCGATAGCCTAAGTATTTGTCGGTGGCGTCGGTGGTGGTTCTCTTTGAAACGGCTTCGAAGCTCCTTCCAACATTGGTTGCATGTATACACGCTAGAGCCGCTTCTTCAGCTGACAATGAGACAATGCATTGCGGCTTCCTTTATTGAGTCTAGATATAGTGGAAGTAGTAGTCTTGGATCATCATGCCTTTTTTTTTTAACTCAATGAGAGATCTTGTCCGCAGGGATTTTCTAGGGCACTGAAAACTCATTTTGACTTGCGTATACAGGCATGTAAAAGGCGTTTTTATCTTGGTCGTGTGTTATTGACGGGAGCTTTTCATTCGAGAGAGAAAGAGCAATGCGCTCGTCATTTAATATACAATTTTTTTTAGGTCTCCGCTAGTCTGTAATGGGCATTGTATTGTGTGCTATTGTGTGTGTGTTTATGTTTGTATGCGTATCCGTGCGCATAACCGCGATTTTCAAAATTACAAAAAGTTTTAATCGAGTTTTATAAGTCATTAGCGCAGGACTGAAAATGTGCAAATGTAATACCGAGTTCGTCCTGTGCAAATGGGAAAAGAATTTTATAAATATTTAACAGTATAGCATTTAAAAGTACAGTTAATTTAACAAGAGGAGAAAGGAAATTTTTATCTTGGTGGTAACTTGATGACGCTGAAGGCAGAATCATCCTTGTCAGTAATGGTCCATTGTTTTCCCTAATTGCACAATATACTGTTTCTAAATAAACACTCTGCTTCCCCGTAATAGCTGTAGCCCAGAAATAGAACGAGTATAGCGATAAGTTTACAGCTTATTTTTGTATTTAAATAATCTAAACGTGAAATTTTTATAATTTGTACGGAAATGTGACAAATTGAACGAAAGCCTTATATAAACTAAAGTTTAACACGCCGGAGTAACTCTTCAGCGGCTACATTATAAGTACGGCAAACAACCGAACTTTTTACTTTGCCGCTTTATATATACATATAGATGTATATATAGATATGCTGGCTTGTAATGAATGTTTTTGATGTGTCCTGAGACTGAGTGGCTCTCAAAAATTTAGAGCTTTTTCTCAAACTAATTGCTCTCGTTCGCGTGATGTTTCATCACTTTGAGAAAAAAGTACACTGCGATTGCCGTGCGCTTTCGTCTTCAGAGGCGAAGACATTAGTTTTCTTTTGGTCGTTTCGTCTTTTTTTTGCATTAAAACGTAATGTTTCAACTGAGAGATGAAAACTGCTTCTGCTTTAAGAATCCCCCCCTTCAGTGCCATTTTAGAGTTAAGATGGCTGAAAATGATAAGCAGTTGCGTTACAGTCTTGTTCGAATGAAAAGTTACTTACTTTTTTTTACTGCAATGCAATTTATATTTCCATTTCAAATTTGCCAGAAACGACGAAGCGTCCGACGGCGATGGCTACAGTTGAAAAAATATTGCATCATCATACAGACACTAGAGCATAATAGGTGCTGTATTATTATATATACAGCAGCATTAAAGAAGGCTCTTATACGTGAAAACGGTAAATATGTGCTAACAACTCAGCTGATAAAATATACTGAGTTTGTTTTGAGCTGCTCGAATTTCGCGAGAAGCTTTGTTTTCGTGATTCGGCTGGTGCAAATATTATTTTAGCATGGAGCCCCCGATGCCGTGCCTCCATAAGTTTCGTCACCTATTTCTCTTTGTTACTGCTTAGGACTATTTTTAGTCAACAGCGCGCGCCGAGGAATATTAAATTCTCGTATAAACGCCGCGTTTATACAAACGCACAGACACACGCACACACGCGCGTCACACCTTAGTTTAGATCGTAAAAAGTAAAAAGAAATTGAATAGAGCGGGGGGAGTATTACGAAAGCATCGGAAAGTCAGCGGACGAATAGCGAGAGAAGGAAATCTTGAAAACACGATGATTGATGTAAATTTTTGATGGATCCTCGCGTAAAAGTGGAACTGGGTAAACAAGTCGTCCAACTTGCTAAACGTGTATCTGACGGAGGGAATATTAAAAAGTACTGAAATCGCGCTCTCTCTCTCTCTCTCTCTCTCTTCAACGCTCCGCAAGTTTTCAAATTTCAAGAAGAAACTTTTGCGAGCGCAAATATTGAGCTTTTTGTTCCGTGTTCCCCACAACCCGAGACTTTTCTTTACAATTGAAAATTAACAATTGAAAGAATTGTTTCCGAGCGCTGAAATTAGCTTTATTCGCCGATCAATTCGCAAACTCGGAGTATCCGATTAATGCGGGAGGGGGGGGGGGTGGGAGGGTAATCCTAATCAAGCGAAGTAGTGCGCTGAATGTAGAGGACCGCGTCGCAAAGTTAAATAGTTTAACCGATTTCTCTCCATTCCTCTCGCGTGTAAAAAGCTAATGGTGCTCTAGCCGCTCCGCGAAAGGGCGCAAACTTGGGGAATTCCAAAAATTACGAGAGCGAACAATCAGTCGCTGGAGCAAAATTTATGTCGGTAGTATATATAGCAACAAGAAACTTAGTGTCCCTGAATGCCCGTCAAGTTTTGAAAGTAATTTTTCATAGAAGCTTTATCGATTGTTTTATGCTACAGCACATGAACATAGTATACCGAGAATGAAATTTTAGAAACAAGGAGCAATGCTACTGACACGATTTTGAGTCGCGTCGTGGGCGCTATATAATATTGCTCTCAAGAAAAATAGTCATTGCCTTTCATCCAATTTCAAGAGAAGAAATTCCATTAGCGCGTTGCAGAGTCTAGTCAAAATGTGTATGGCCCTCTTTATTTGTGGTTAATTTGTGCTGATGTTTATTGCTGCAGAAACTGCGCAGTTGAATTCACACAAAATTAAATTTATACGTTCCATTTACAAAATTCTGCTTACTACAAAGTCTGCGTGGAAATTTCTACACCGATGCCGATCTGACTAATTGTTAAAACGTACAATTTTTGTTTTTGAAGAACGTTTTCTTGAGAAGCAAATTATGCTGTTTACATACGCTCATTTTCAACTTTAATAAAAATTTGTGAAATACAGTACGGTTTTAGAGGAGCTCGCATTAATTAGCGTAGTATGATAAAAAATGTTTTGAAAGACTACGAGGAATGGACTAAGTAGTTAGAAAAGTTAACAACACTAAGCAGTGCGAATTTCGGTGAGGCAATGCGCTGAGATTTCTTGTCTCTCTCACCCTCTGCATACTTGTCTCGGGGAAGAGTCCAAGACTATATGCTCTGACCCGATCGTTTTCTACACAGGAAGTTTTCCCTATATCACAGGCATTTCAGGGGGGCCTGGACGAACGCCAGTTCAGAGGGTAGCCGGTCGATAAGGTAGAGCACTGAACTACGATAATACTACGATAAGCCCGCGCGCGTACTGATGGACGGGAATTCCTGAAAAAGGGGCTCCCTAGAGACATAAACAAAATATAATTATGCAAGTACACATCTGAAAACGTATAAAAAGACACGCGGCATCGCCTTGCACACGCCGCGTTCATTATAGGTTAAGTCCGAGCCATTAAGTTCGAGAGTTTATAAATCCGTGCGGCTGTATACAATTACCGAGCTTTCTCCCATTAGAATGTAACGTCGCGCGAGAGCGCTTACTTTTTTTTCCCCTCCAGCTCTTATTCGGAGGATAATGAGATTTGGGTTGTGCACACGCGGCGCGCGCGCATATAGTGCAACATTAACTTGTATACGGGCCGTTAACTGCGCTTTCTCTCTCGCGGAGCTCGCGGAGCTCGCGGTGCGCGCAAGAGCAGAGGCGAGGACGAGAAGGATGAGGAAAAACGCTCGGATGCTAGTTGATGAAAACGAATCGACGCTCTCCCCTTTTTAGCCGAGAGTAATTTCGATGCTCTCGCTATATACTGTTTGCTGTGCTTAAGCACGGGGTCATTCGAGTAGAGTAATTGTGTAATACTGGGTAATGCGGTCTCGAGACAGAGAAATTTTAAGGCATTAGTATTGTCTTTGGAGAGGAGGAGAGCGCGTACTTGTATCTAGATTTTTTTTGAAACATAAATTCCTCGTCGTCGCACGGTTATGAGTTTCTATATTTCATGGTCGAATAAGCGAATAAAGTCGAGAGAGATAGCTATATGGAATAATTTTTTTTTGCTCGCTTTGGGACCGCCTCGACTGCCCTGAGCGCGCAGATGCCCGAGGCAGTCGAGGTTGGAGAGCTTGCAACTTCTGCTCTGCGCTGTACGGAGAGCTATATATCACGATATTATTGTGTATATAAGTGTACATAGGTATATACATTTCCAAAGTACATACTCAGCAAACAGCCGTCGCCGTTACAATTTCGAGAAGTCTCATCCATTGTATCGAAATTGCCAATCTATTTTTAGAATTTTCGAACGAGCGATAAATTTTTAAAACATTCCCGAAATTCCCAGTTAAGCGTACAGCGAGGGAATCCAAGAGGAGAAGGCGAGAGAGGGACTAGCCCGCAGTGTGTCAATGGCAACGCGTTGCGCGTTACTATTGTTAGACGCAAGCTTTTCTCCGCCTGCCGCCACGCGAGAGAGTTTATAGGCAAGTATCGGTCATTGCGCAATTCAAGGGAGAGAGAGAGAGAGTTGTGCTGCGCGCGGGGTATATACAAGAGCGTAGGCCACGGCTATATAGCGTGACGAGACAGTGACGAAGAGCGTCATGCTTTCGGAGCTGCGAATTTCGGATTAGCATTTTCGATCATGAGCAAAACTGCCGCCGCCGCCGCCGCGCGAGAGCTTTTTCCCCACCAGTACACATATCTTAGTCTCGTTTTGTTTGCGTGTCGGAGCTCAGTTGTGTATTTTTGGAAAAATTAATACGTCGATACGCGCCACGTAAGCGTCGATTACCTTTATTCGGGAAATAGCCCTTCGAATTTGAACTCGTAGTTATATTTATACCATATATTTTATTTTTTTTCTGACAATTTTCATGAGCCGTAAAACGTTATAACCCTATTGTCTGGACGGAAAACGCTCGTGCGTAAAAACAGCGTATACATAAAAAGCCCGTTTACTTATATGAGCAATATTCGGAGATTTAGCGCTTGTTTTTGTACAGTTAGGCTTCGATACGAGAATAACGTAAATTAGCGAATTGATTTCTTTCGTGTCGACTGTATTATACTTCACTGCGAAAAGAATTTTGGTAAACTTGGCAATCTGAGACTTAAGCAATCGCTGCAACGGTATCCGTTTACGCAGTGCACGAAGCAATTTCATTTTAATTACTACACGATGAAAATAACAATCAGTGCAGTTCACCAGAATTCTAATGATAAAGTATGTTCATAAATACACGTGAAACTTCAGTCTCTTTTCCTGTAGTACGCCTGTAACAATTTACGCGCGTATCAGACACGAATGCGTATACGTATAGAGAACATCAGAAACAGTAAGTGCAGTCTCCCCTGCCCCCGCTCCCCTTCTGAAAATGGATTAACTCGATTTCACGGCTGCACTGCGCCGAACCGACTGCCAGGAGCCGTATACTCCACTCTACTGACATATTCTGCGAGCATTGCCAGCGGATTGTTTTTGAGAGATTGAGAGACAAAGGGCCGCGATTTTAATTGAGTTTTCCAATTTTTTTTTTTTTACATTTTATTCATTCGTTTTTGGACTTCTAATCAAATTCCTTTTTCGGAATTTCGTTCGAAACTATTATTTTATTCCGACAATGTAATAATTTTGATTTTTTTTATTTCAGGTAAGTCACGTACAACTCGGCCGATTTCGTGAGTACGATAAGAACAATTTGCTTTTACTGTAGATAAATTGTCCTTTTAAGTCTTGAACGAGGAAAAATGATTTCGCGCGAACATTATTTTTCATTTCTATTTAAGGCTGTTTAATAAGCAAAACTTTGCCAACAATACGATTGCGCGTTAAAAAGTTCCTGTGTACAATTATTCTTGTATAATCAATGTTCTCCTGGCGAATCTATGAATAATAACAGTTTAAAATTTTTCGCAAGGCATTCGACGGTCCAATTAAATTGTAGCTTTTTAGTCGAGATTAAACGAGGATGCAGCACTTAAGGGATAAGTTTTGAAACGGACGAGCTATACCCAGAGATTATCCGACGATTTAATTTGATGCCGGGATAGATGGGCTTCCGTGCAAATCGCGCGTAAAATTTTCGCCATCCATTAGAATATAAGGATTAATTCCAGAAATGAATCTTTTTATAGCATTTGTAATTATTCTTGCAGCGTAAAGAATTCCGTTTGCGTCGGGTAAAATTCTTTTTGATGTATACAGGAGAGTCGAGTGAAATGGAATTCCTTTGCTATTTTCAGATGGATTTCATTTTAAGTGAATGGGTATAAGTCTTGCTCTATTTTCGGCCTTTGCGTACTTTTATAATTTGTAAAAAAACTCAGAGTTCGATTGCCTTTTGCTGTCGATAGTATAAAACTGCGCTACAAAGCTTTATTTAAAAACATCTCAGATAAAAAAATTCTGTACTAAAATTAGTATGACAATGAGGCTAATTTAGATTGCCTTACAGACACGCATTTTTTTACGATGTTCAAGGAAATCTAATAGATGTTCTCTTTTTATAGAGCAATTAATTAGACTGAATTCTACGGCTCAGCGGGTTCACTTAACTAACGTAAAGTTTGTTTCAAAAGTAATACGTAAAAACATAGCAGTGTTTATCAAAATTTTTTAGCGCCTCAAAAATCAATTCCTTTTGATTCAACCCTTTTGTAGAAAGTATAGAAAAAATTCTATTCGTCACAAACGTGATTCTTTTCACCGTAACAATAATTCAAAATGTATAACGCAAAAATGTATAACGCGATAGGATCCAGAATACGAGGAAACTCGCGATAAGTTTATGAAACTTTTATCCGCGCGCTTCGAATTCGAGACAGCTATGTTTGGATAAGAATTTCCGCGTTGTACGCAAAATTTTTCTACACTTCGCCGCGCGCTGCAGGGAATTTAAAATTTTAGAACGACATTTTTTTGCGCTTCGACGAGCATCATAACCGCACTCGGTGAGCTGCGCGCGCCACTGCAAACTTTATTGCAACGCAGCGCGCGGTGCACAAATTGAAAGTTAAAATTTCATCGAATAATCTTTCGCAAAAAAAACCACGCACTTCACTCTTCCGCCGCGCGCGTGTAAAAACTCTACTCGAGCCTTTTTACCGTCGCGCACTAACCGCTCAATTATCCAACGCGTGTTCAGTCAGTCCAACTCGCGGATGGTTATCCCCCCTCCGTCGCGCTTTGCATATTCATACGCGAATCACGCATTCACGTCCAGGCGGACATATTGCTGTCGCCTATACATACGTACTGAGAGAGACAGACAGTCGCTCGGGTTCCCGAGGGTAGCGGAAGTTGCCACCTACTGCTCGCGTTTTCCAGCACCGCGTAATTAAGCGCTAACAAGTCCAGTGTACACTTTTCGAAAAAGAAAGGTGAGAAAAAAAAATATAAGCGCGAGCGCGTATAACGAAGCGAGGTGTACGATGGCGAGGGAAAAGAAAGCTCGTCAAGCTCGTCTGCCCGTGTCGGAGCTCGTCGGTATTCCGGCAATGATTAATCCGAATTATGCGCGTCCAAGTACAAGGCGAATAAAGCCATCTGGGTGAAGTCGATAAACTTCGGGGTCGTGGAAGCCGGAGAACTGCGGGCATAATTATGGTCGATTTTACGACGGCGTACATAAAGCATATCAAGCTCTTTGTCTGCCTCTCTCTCTCTCTCTCTCTCTCTCTCTCTCTCTCTCTCTCTCTCTCTCTCTGTCTATCCGGTTTGTCGAATTATTGGAATCCACGTAAGCTGAGCTTCCGCGTCTAGAGCAGAAAACACAATAGAGAAAGAGAGATAATGCTTTCCACATAAATATTTAAGGAGTTCTGAAGTAGTCTAAATGAAAATTCGAATTTCGCGCTAAATTCTTAATTATCAAAATAAAAAGTTACTTTTAAAATCGTCGAATCGTAATTTAACGAGATTTCAGAGCCACGTAAATTACAACATTAGTTTGACTAATACTTTTACGAAAACTAACTGTACGATTTTTATAGATGAAATTCAAAAACGATTTTCGTGTTCGGGTGCATTACATTCGCATATATCGAGGTATATTGTGATATACGAATTTATTCTCGAATCAGGTGTGCCGAGAGGAAAGTATAATAAAAATATAAATTTGAAATTTAAGCTGATACCGCGATGTAGAGGTCTTCAGAGGGGGTTGGGAGAATTCGGAATTTCCTTTCGTTGATCGGGAGACAGATCGATCGACCTCGTTCGTCGCCATGGATCGTTAATTCCTGTACCTGTCGCCTTGCTCTAAAAATAATCCATCGACTTGTCCTCATTGAAGCGCCGCGTTGTAGCCGCACACGTAGACGTACAACAATACATGCTCAATTCTGCGTCAACCAGTGGAAAAATCTTTAAAATCTTGGGCAAATTTTTCTCCCGAACGCGGACCGGGTAGGTGGCAACGCGGGCAAATTTCAGATCTACAGTCGCATTTCAAATATTAATAGTTCTGCTTCATGCTCCATTAGAAAGCTTTGCAATATTAAAATTTTAAAGTTTTGTTAAAAGCTTTTTACGAATGCGTTTTGAGATTTTTCAAAGATTTGCACGTTATTTTTGAATAATGCATTTACGGCTTCCGGCTTCGACTGAAAGCAGCGAGCCACTGCACTTAGAATTTTCGATATATTCAACTGGTGTTCGTTAAGCTTCGGTGACTTCACCAAAGCATCAAGATCCATTTACAAGAGTAATGCCTCCCTGACCGGAGAAATTCTCCCATGCGACTTGATATCATCCGTGTACGTCACAATATTAGCAAACCAAACTATATATTATGGTCAACTACATTATTAATGTATACAGAAATTCATAATTAATGTAAGTAGGTCTGCGAGATACAGTTATTTAAGCGCACAGTCAATGAATGTGGATCAAAATATATACCAAAACGTGCATTTAAAAAAATTTACACCCCTAAATGCGGGGAAAGTCGAGTGATCGCCGGATAAAATTTTTACCCTTTTTGACATTTAAAATTTTGAATTATATTATATTTTAATAGTTTATATTTTGGGACTTTCAAGGATGATAATTACTGGGTTATTTTACTTGCTATCAAATGGAGCCACTTTCGATTCATGGCCGTACCCCTGTTTGCTTCTATTCAGGAATTCATCGCTTCTATTAACCCTTCATCCCCTAAGAGTTAGCATCCTTTGCGCAATTATATTGTTAAAAATAGAATGGCCATCGATTAGGTAGGATATTAACGCAAAATTACGCATGATTTCTATGCCAGGGTCGCACCCTTTTCATCGTGAAAATTCATAATTGATCATTTTCATCACTGTTTTACCCGAAATACTGAAGGTATTTAGACACATCCCTTTGTGAACAATATTTTCTGAACGTTCAAGGGTCAAAATTCTATAGGATACTTTACTGACTATGATAAAGGAGTCAAAAGTGTCCTAAAAGGCGAGTTCTCTCGAAAAATTTGTCCACTTCTAATTTCGAGCTGTTCCCCCGCCTCCCTCCCATATGAACGTGAAATCGCACGTATATTTACCGTGATAAAAATAGCCTGGTCATAAGCGGGCACGTAAGTTCTTAATTGTACTTTCACTAACAGCCGAGAGAGAATTTATAAATTTCAAGGCAACGCAGTTTAACGTCGCGACGTACTTATGTCCACACACACACACACTCGCAATTAAGGCCACACAGAGCAGTAGAGTAGTAGCCTCCCTTTAATTGGCTCGATATAGAACTGCATACTGTCGGGCCTGTGTACATCTATATATTCTGAAAAGGTACGATACTCTTACAAATATTCGCATGTCTCCTCTCGCCCGCAGACTTTCTCGATGCGAAAGGGAAAACATGTACACCAGCAATATAAACACTCGTCTCTTAGAAATGGTTACAAGGTCGAGTTGTCTTTGGTAGCCGCATAATTTTGTGCTGCACGCGGAATCGGGCATACTATGTGCTTTCGCAATGTTCCTCGATGCATTTGCGTGCATGCGAGAGTTTGGCCGACTGCCTGCGTTGTGTCGAGACGGTGAATACTAGTTTTCAGAAAACATTATAAATAGAGAGACAGTCGCTCGTCGGAACGGGATGGAAATTGGTGAAGGTGAACCGGAGGAAGACAGTCCAGTGCGAGGATGACATCACCAGCAGGTTGTGTGTTGTTAAGAAAATAACGCTCCAATTTTTAATGCAAATTTTGCGCGCTAAAAATTCTTATCGATGTGGATGTACGTGAATTCATTTTCGTGTGAATGCAATTTTTAAATGAGTTTCAGTTACCTGTTATGTTTAACAACAGCGGCGATGATAATCGCAATAAAAGTAACGACATGCAGAGACGTAAAAATTATTATGTACATGAAATCCAAGCCAAGCCACTTTACGATGTAATCTCATCAGGCTGCAAGCGTTTCATTTTTCAAAATATCCAGCCAAACGCTGGATCAGTTTAGCCGGTGCTCTCCCGAGAGAGATAGATAGAGAGTGAGAGAGAGAGAGAGAGAGAAGGTTCTTCAAACCAAATGGATAGATAGGCGCCATCGATCAAGAGCTAATACCGGCGCGCGGGTAGTCCGACGGGGAGCAGAAGCTTCGGGGGAGAAATACAGAAGTTGAGAAAAAGGAGAAGGAAGTATCCCGAAGCGGCAACATCAATCGAGCGTCATTTCCTCGTTTCTCGCTCTTTCGCTGTACTGCAGCGCGCAGCTAAGAGAAGAGAAAGCGCTTTCGGGGGCTCTTTACCTTCGAGGCTAGGCGCGCTGCGTATCGGCCCTTTATCAGCGGCAGCGGTGCAACTTCCGAAGCCGTGCGCTTCTCAGGCTCGGCCATTACTCTCTTAGAAGCCCGAACGCGAAAGACAGAGACGGAGAGGAATGCCTATATATGTATATACACACAGGACGGTATACGCTTTTACGTGCCTCGACGTTTTAGCTATACTTTTTTTTTGTTTCGAGCTCTTTTTACGCGTTCGCGCGCGGTAAGTGATGCATAGATTTTAGAAGATCGAGTATAATACGCTTTTTTCGGGCTAACCCTCGGTGTGTTTAGAAGCTCGTGGAGATGTACTCGGAGTTTATAAAAAAAGTGCATGTGCGCGTGTTTGGTCTGGATAACCAAAATTACTTTTTTTATGTTCTTTTGTATAACGTGAAAGGGAAAACATCTTGGGGTGGCTATAAAATCTTACTTTATTTTTTGCATACTTTTTTTCTTAACGTAAAGTAGCGCAGCAGGGTTGAAGTATCTACGTGTACATATATATATATGCATATAGATAGAAAAAATATAGATAATCGTGTCACGATACAACGACAACAGCGGCTACTTAATCAATGCATACGGCATGTTACCGCATGTAATTACAGCCAAGTCCATGTAACATACATAAAACCTTAAAAATTTATAGCTACTGCAATTGCTACCATACAATAAAGTGTGATTATAGAGGCGATGGATATATATGAGCTACATATACGCCGAACGAATTAATGAGACTACGCAAAGTATAACACGAGTTCTTAAAAAAAGTAGACGAGTTGTGAGCACGATAAGCGAGTTAATCTCGAGATACAGGCGTTATCTCCGTAATCTAAAATATGCCGAGAGAAAAGCCTTAGGTAAGCAAGCTATAATACGGAAACTATCAACAACACACATACATACACACACACACACGCACATGTACGGGAGTACGCAGAATCAATTCACAGTCCGGTCTTCTCACTAATCCAATTTCTAAAAGCGGCGACCTCCGTGTAGGCTCCGGGGTAACCCTTCTGGGCGCAGCCGTTACCCCAGGACACGACGCCGGCAAGACGACCGGCTATCGCCAAGGGGCCACCGGAGTCACCCTGACAGGCGTCCTTACCACCGGCTGGATGAGCTGCGCAAATCTGACCTTCGGGAATGCCACCGAATGCAGCGTACGCCTCGCTGCAGACGTCTCGTGAGATCAGCGGTACCGAGACGATTTGCAGGACGTTCGAGGTAAGGCCGCCTTGACGCAGTGTACCCCAGCCCGTGATCACGCTGAGCTCGCCTTCCCGAGCAGGCTCGTCCCTTTCGTAAAGCGAGATCGGCTGACGACTTTCGTCTAGGTCCAACTTTACGGCCAACTGTAATGCACGAGTTTGAATAATTTGAGAGAACTGAACGAAATTGGGCGACAAAAAAAAACTGATTTTCTACCACGGAAAGTAAACAAAAAAAGCTTTGATCTAAGCGAAACATATTAATAATAAGAATTTTGCTGACTGATAAAAAAGTATGAAAGTACTTAATGCATTCTACTTCCCGAGTAAGTAAATAAAATTTTTGTGATCGCGTCTTATGAAGTTGCATTTACAAACGCTTCTACCGCTAAGCGGCCTGAACCGGTTTCTTTCCATCAGTGGTAAAGCACGCGAGAATGACTAACCTGAAGCAGAGCAATATCGTTGATAGGTATCCCATGTCGGTTGACCTCGTACTTCTCGTGTCTGATTGACTTCACGATCTTGTGCAGACTTCCACCAATGCTACGGTTAGTAGTACCGGCACGAACTCTGATATAGTCGTCGGGATAGACGATGCAGTGGCCGGCGGTTAGTATCCAGTCTTCGGCGATGATGCTTCCACCGCAGAATCCAAAACCTCTAGCCTCTATGAGCACTTGATAGGGCACATCTTCGATCTTCGCGTCCTTACCGCCGACAATGCGACCGTGGGGTGTGAACGGATTTAAGTGATTGTCAAGGACTAACGGCAGGGCCACGGGATCACCTGTGTACAGAGCATCATTGTAATTTATTCATATATAGAAACGATGCTTTACGTGCGTGATCGTGGACTTACCCGCGGCAAGCGCCGAGAACACAAGAGTCAGGAGAAACGATGGCATGTTAACGGCGACGAGGTGGTCTTCTTGCATACTTCATCTCTCGGGCTTTTTATATACAGTTGATACATCGGTTTATCGGCATTCTTGCGTTATTTCGTGCACCGTATCTTGATTATGGGATGAGCCATATCGAAAAAAGTATGCACTACTTTTACACGTAATGAGAAAATATTTGTTCTTCATCTCTCTGCAGTGCAGTCGGATATCAAAGATTTTTTATTGGTGCGAGCTTATTTATGTTTTGATTGTGGACGATAAAAAAAAGAGATTTGAGGGGAACAGTAAAGCGGAATTCATATCTTCAATGACATTATGAACTATAATTATTGAAACGATTTGGTTGATAAAAGTCGAACACAAAATTTTTTATTCTTATGGTAATTATTTTCCGCTAAAATTGGATTTATGGCGATTAGGCAATATATTATCAGTAACAAAGAGATTACACATATTTGACTAAAATTTTAACGAGTGAGGTTTTCACACTTGACTATATTACTTTAGTTATACAAAGATATCTGTGAAATAACTGCAAAATATAAAAGAAGTCGTATTGCGTCAAATCCGCGGATATTCTGAATCCTTAAATACAGCGATTTTTAATTCAGACAAAAATACACGCCCTCCGCTAACAATGTATTATCATTATATTAATTGTAAATGTGCATGTTTTTACAGAAGAATAATTACTTGTCAAATGTAAACATACAGATATGTATACTTTTAGAAATTAAAAAATAAAAAATTAGAAAACTTTGCATTTCATGTTTTCTTTTTTATGAATTTTGTAGAAAACTATCTCTACTTTAAAAAAAGCATGTATTTTTTAAATAATCTATTTATGCAGAAAATTTTCTGTAAGTTCGAACTACTCAAATTTGTTTTATAGTAGATTATGCTAAATATCATTTATTAAGTTACAAAGCTTCCTCACTCTTTGTAAAAATACAATTTTTTTTTAATAGTATTCGAGCCGCAAATTGAAAATTACGTTAATGCGTATAACTACACGGATAACTCCTTTGAAACATAATGGGTGAAGTTTATATTAGTTTAAATTGCTTTTAATGGAAATCTGTGTTGAAATGAGGTAGGTTAAGATATTATAATTAAGCTTATTGATTTATATCGAGCACCAACCGAGCCAGTGAGTAACTTCCGGTGCGATTCGTTGGAGACATACCATCGATTGCGCAAAGTCGACTTTAGTCAATCTCGAAATAATCGCTCTTTCTCACAAGCTATTCAGATCCACGAATAAATTGCATCAACAATTATTGCAGCTGGTTGATCATGACAGTTGCTGATGCTAGTTTATTGTGCGTGATGCATTACACTCATCCGGTTTTCAAGGAAGTGTTGGGTCCGGCTTATCGCGTGTACGATCTTTGTTGCCTTGCGTATAAATTTGAGCTCACTTTCAGTTTTCCAACAAGTCAAACTAGAGACGGAATATTAAGTGACAGTATGTTTAGGCTAGAAGTTTTATTTTTAGTTTTCAGTTTGGCCTTTGGTGAGTTTTTCTAGCGGTTTGATTTTCAACTGAATTATCAAATGTCGTGTAAATTTGAAAATTTCGTCTAATTGGCGTAGGTGAGCCACTTCCTGGACGTATCAAGTTAAATCGATTCTTTCCTCATGGTCGCATCGTCGGTGGTCGAGAAACTAGTATCGAGGAACATCCTTGGCAGGTATCCCTCCAGGCCTATGGTTTCCACTTCTGCGGTGGTAGCATCATTTCGGAGAATGTAATCTTGACAGCGGGCCACTGCGCTAGTTTCTCGGCAGATCTGGTGACAATTCGAGCGGGCACCTCGTTCATGGAATCCGGTGGTTCTGTGTACAAGGTTGCCCAGGTCAAACGCCATGAGAGGTTTGAGAAGACCAAAAAGGGCATTCCACTCAACGACGTTGCGATTTTCAAGCTGCAGACTCCAATTCAATTAGGCAAGACCAGCCAACCAATTTCTTTATTTGACAAAGACGAAAAGGCTGTCGGAGGTGTGTTTTCGACTATTACTGGTTGGGGTACCACAATTGAAAATGGAGATCACCCAGAAGTTCTTCAAACTGCTGACGTACCCATCGTAACCAAATCCGAGTGTAACAAGGCCTATGAAGACATGTTCGGAGGTATTCCTGACGGTCAGATATGCGCAGCATTTCCAGCTGGAGGTAAGGACTCCTGCCAAGGTGACTCTGGTGGTCCGCTAGTCATCGGTGGACGGCAAGCTGGAATTGTATCATGGGGCAATGGCTGTGCAAGAAAGGGGTACCCTGGAGTTTACACTGAGATTGCGGCTGTTCGTGAATGGATTAAGGAACATGCCGATGTTTGAATAACTGCTCTGTTTTAAATTAAAAATTTTGTTAATATAAAAATAAATTTATGTATAAAGTGTTACTCAGGATCATTTTTTTTCATCCAGTTTTAGATAAATTAATGAAAAAACAAAAAAAAAAAGTGATTTCTCAAAGAAAAAAGTTTGTACACGCGTAAGTACAAAAATTAAATTTTAGTGCAAACTTAGAAAGAATACTTAACATAAATCCAGAAGGTTTAATATTTATGTGATGAGAAAATTCATGACTAACTGTGAATTTATTTTCATACTTGGGTTGCAACGAAGATAGTAAAAAAAGATAAGTAACGTTTCCCAGACCCGTGTGTTGCGATAACGCATTTTATTGTAATCGATCAATCTTTCTTAAATTTTTAAGACTGGGTATCATTATTATCATTCGCTACGAATTTTAGCCTTGTAACTGGTTTCCCAATATTTATAGGAGGCGTTGAACTTTTAAACTAATTCTAAAGGTTTAGCGGCACATTGGCAATGTATATCAATTGAAATAAATATAAATTCAATTCGTATGGTCATTGCAACAAGTACACTTGCATACGTTCAAGCAACGCCATGTTTGGTATCAGCATTATAGTTATTATTCTTACTTCGGCGTTTAGTAAGCAAAAAATAAGTTTAATTAATTAATTGATTATAAAAACGAAGTAACTGAATCTTTATTAAAAGTTTATAATTATAATTTTGTAGGTATTAGCTTAAGTTGTCCGATTCTAATCGGTTTCTCTAAATCAGTTCTGGATCCGTTCTTCCCTCAGGGGAGTATCACCGGTGGTCGAAGAGCTAGTATTGAAGAACATCCTTGGCAAGTGTCTCTTCAAGTCAATGGAATTCACTTTTGTGGTGGCAGCATTATTTCTGAAGACACGATTCTGACAGCAGCTCACTGCACTGAAAGCTATCCAGCCTCACTGATATCTATTAGGGTTGGTAGTTCCAGAACTACCTGCGGTGGTATTCTTCACGATGTCCACAAAATCATGCGCCATGCGAACTACAAGGCTAATAGTAATGGGATTCCAGAGAAT
Organism: Philotrypesis tridentata; assembly: GCA_018906965.1. NCBI lineage: Eukaryota > Metazoa > Arthropoda > Insecta > Hymenoptera > Pteromalidae > Philotrypesis > Philotrypesis tridentata. Next base: position 5,564,169 of record JACCIB010000002.1, read on the forward strand.
AACGTTGCTTTGCTGAAGCTTAAGTCTCGTATCCAACTAGGGATGACAACTCAGTCCATCCGTTTATTTAATCAGAAGGATAAAGCCAGTTCAGGTATCTTGTCAACAATTTCTGGTTGGGCTGCATCACAAGAAGACGGAAGTGTTCCTGCATTTCTCCATACATTTGACGTCCCAATCGTTACAAAATCGGACTGTAACAAGGCGTATCAATCCTGGGGTGGTGTACCTAACGGTCAAATCTGCGCTGCGTATCCCGCTAGTGGTAAGGATACCTGCCAAGGCGACTCTGGTGCTCCGCTTGTTATCGGTGGACGTCAAGCTGGTATTGCATCTTGGGGAAATGGCTGTGCGAAAAAGGGATATCCTGGAGTGTATACTGAGATAGCAGCTGTACGTGACTGGATAGAGAAGCACGTTAATCTATAATATGTTTAAATGTTTCCTCTACTTATGAGACACTATACAAATAAAATTTATCAAACAAAACCGAAATAAAAAGCGTTATTGATATAATTGAATCAAGAAATCTATTTTCTCATTTATTTATTATTATTTACATATATAGTTATTTAGTTATTTAGTTACAATAAATTATTTATTTTTAAAATCTAAATATTTGATAACTATCTTTGTCTTCATCCGGTAGTGCTGTACGAATCTATTCATAGAGAATACCTTCTCAAAATCAGTAAGTATTATGCTGTGGTCTATTTTTGGAATGATGTGTATAATTACTAGTCCATGTTTCCGATTCCTTGTAAAGTACATTTTAACATTCCTTCAAATGTTATTTTGTTTGAATTGTGTATGGGAATGGATATAAGATTTTTGAGATGACTATACGATTATTTGAGATGCCAAACAAGCCAGTTTTGCAGTTCTCATGACGTATGATCTTGACAACTTTGTGTAAAACTCCTCTAGAAGTTGCTGGAAAGCTTCCAACAGGGATCTGCATCAACTCGGCAGGATAGCTTAGTTTGTAGTGACCACATTTTAAAATGAAATGTTACTATCACTGGAGAAATGTACAACTAAGACGTGAATCAACATTAGAAAAAAAATTACAAAAAAAAATTGTTAACTCGCAATTATTTAAGATATTAATTTACAATCAATGTGTTTATTTTATTGTATTTTTCTTTTAGATATATATTTTGTACTGAAAGGTTTTATGCACACAATGATTTAAGAAAAAAAATTATTCAAGTATTTTTAAACTTATCCTGCAATAAGTGAAACGCTAATATGGGGCGTCATTGATTTTGATAGTGAATATTTTATTCTCTTTTGCAGAAAAGTATATGATCACTTTTATTACAAGGATATATGGTTCAATGAGGAGGAAAAAATGTAAATTATTATTATTCATTTATAATAAAATAATTATTATAAATAAATGTAATTATTTATTAAAAATAATAAATAAATAAGAAAATACATTTTTGCTTTGAATTGTATCAACCATTTTTATTTCAGTTTTTGTGTGCTAAAGTTTCATGGTATATTGTCTCTTTGGTAGAGAGAGCATTTTCATATTATAAATTAGCGTGCTCCTTTATCCAGTCACGTACAGATGCTATTTCAGTGTACACTCCAGGATATCCTTTTCTGGCACAGCCGTTGCCCCATGAAACTATTCCAGCTTGACGTTCACCAATGACAAGTGGACCACCTGAATCACCTTGGCAGGTATCTTTACCACCAGCTGGAAAAGCAGCACAAATCTGACCGTCAGGAATACCACCCCACGAGCCGTACGCGTTGTTACAGTCAGATTTAGTGACGATCGGTACGTCAACTGTATGAAGAATTGCAGGAGCACTTCCTCCTTCTCTGGTTGCACCCCAACCAGAGATGGTTGACAAAACACCTTCAGTGGCTTCTTCTTTCAAATCGAATAGAGAAATTGGCTGGGTTGTTTTGCCTAGTTCAATGGTAGACTTAAGCTTCAGCAAAGCAACATCATTTTCTGGAATACCGTAGATGTTAGTCTTGAAGTTTTCATGGCGGACGATCTCGTGGACATCGTGCATAGCACCACCGCTGGCAGTTTTAGAACTACCAACTCTTACTGCCATCATCGATGGTGGATAAGTGACGGTGCAATGAGCTGCAGTTAGGATCGTGTCTTCAGAGATTATGCTTCCACCGCAGAAATGAAATCCATAGACCTGAAGGGACACTTGCCATGGATGTTCTTCAATGCTCGTCTCCTTACCTCCAACAATACGACCCTGAGGTGTGAATGGGTTTATGCCTATGATTGATTTTGGTGGACGAGCATTTTCTTTTCCCAAGTATTCGTTTCCTGGATAAATTGTTTAAATTAGCTTATATAGAAAATATATTACAATGTTACTAATTAATAATTATATACTCACCGGCTACCAAGCCAATAAAACACACGCTAAAAATTAACCGGATCATGTTGACTCTTTAGCGTATGCTCGAATACTTGCTGCAAGTGAAAAAAGATTCATTATTTATACTCAATGTTACATGATTATTGATAAAAAAGATTAGTTTTCAATAAGTCACTTTTAAGCTCCTGAATTCTCAAAACGAACATTTCATTGTTTTTGGAGCTTAAAAGCAACGATAAACACATCGGGATCATCGGTCAAAAGATAATTTGTTCTGCTATTGGACGATTGTTCAAAGGTCGATTGTCAAAAATATTTTTAGATATAAGAGTAATCAGTCTTTAGAGGTCTCCGAAGTGAATAAGACAAAGACGCATGTTCATTGACTCAAATCAAGTTATATTTATAAAAGTTTTGTGTTAAGGAAATAGACACTCATTAAAGGGTTCAAAAATAAATTATATCGTATTTATTACATTTACCATCATGACTGATTGAATTCAACAGATACACTTAAAATATACACTACTGCGTAAAAAAACAATTTGAAATTAAATCTTATTTATAAAAGTTCATTTTATGGCGAATTTCCTATTGTTAAAATATTCTACTAGTATTAAGGGGACCCACCACTTTTAAAATCTGAAATAAAAAAAATTTTCAAATAATTTTTAAATTGTTATAGTCAATTAGGATTGAACTAAAACATTTTTAATCTAAAAGTATATACAAATATAGTAGATTAAATTTTTATTATCCTTTACTTTGAAGCCTAATACAAATCATGTCGCGTCGACACTGTTCGATTACTTGCACTGTCCGTAAAGATTCCACGTGTACACATGATGAAATGGGCCTCAAATTTTTTTTACAAGCTTATTATAGTATTAGTTTCCGTAGGGTTTTAACGATGGATTTGAATTGGAATGAGTAGAACACTTGAAAAAAAAAATGTGTTAAAAAATATTTTCAAAACCATTAGATTTTAAATTTATTGACATATTTTATTTTTTTTCAAATGTTCTACTCATTCAAATTAAAATCCCTCTGTTTATATGGAAATCAATACTATAATAAGCTTGTAAAAAAAATTTGAGCCCATTTCATCCATGCGTGCACTTGGAATCTTACGGACAGTGCCAAAAGTCATCGAACAGTGTCTACGCTGACATGAATGTGTATTAGGCTCAAAGTAGGACAATAAAAATTTAATCTTACTATATTTTGTATATACTTTTAGATTAAAAATGTTTTAGTTCAATTCTAATTGACTATAACAATTTAAAAATTATTTGAAAATTTTTTTTATTTCAGATTTTAAAAGTGGTGGGTCCCCTTAAAAGTATTAAAATATTTATATTTTATGATACATAATACAATAATATTATCAATATTAAATAAGTACTTTTAAAAACAATTTTTGACTTCTAAATTAAATGGTTTAAAAAAGAGAAAATCGAAAAATAGTTAACCTTAGTTTTTGAAGTTTTTGAAATATTAAATAAATAACAATTATAGATTTATTAAATATTTTGAATTAGTTCTTTGCTCAGCTTAAAAAACTGTTTAATTTCAAAGATATATTCATACTCTAATTTTTTTAACTAAAAGTGTTTGAAAACCTATAGTAAACAGAAGAAAGTTGACGGATTGGAAAAGATAACTCAAGACATTCTGTGTATTTTAAACAGATTTTTCTATATGGTATATATTTGAAACATGTATGTATTAATTTCAATGTAACTATATTATGGAATATTCACATTTATATTTCGTTTATTTTTGGATTTAGTTGCAAACAGATGTGTTAAATCGATGTTTTCCTGTAACTTGAATTATCTCTTCTATTATATACAATGACGCCTGTATGTAACTAGCTATAAGACCTGAAGTTTATATTAGTGAACCGTAAAAAAGGTATAATACGTACCATATTTTTAATTAGGATAATTTTCCTAAAATAAACACCATGCGAGGAAGGTATCAGTACCATGATTTTACCCCAAATCATAAATAATCAAAAGGTATAATAGTGATGGCAGATCTAATGAACAACGTCCATTCGACGATTATTCTTTAGAAGAAGAAGATTATGAAAAAGTATGTGTTTTGTTATGAAATAAGTAGCAGCAAAATAAAGTTAATAATAAAAAATACTGTAGTGTATTTTTATGAAAGTATAATTAAAATAGTGTGATAAAAGTAGTGTTTCCCAGATTTATGTATTTTTTATTTCAATTTTTCTCTTGGCTATGGCTACTTTCGGGTTTTTGTAGGATATTTTAATGAATGACTCATGTGATGATATTGATCGAGTATAGACACAAATCATTAAAAAAACGGATGTGCAGATACACACTGATCGATGTGTGATTGAATATTGATTTATTCATATCGTATATAATTTTAAAACATTTGATCAAATATATGAGAAATATGCACTTTCCTACTCTGTGTGCAGAAACACATGGGTGCTAAAAAATTATTATTTTTATTTGCAAAAAGTAACGATTTCTGTTAACTAACTAAAAATGGATTCTATATGTGAAATTATTATTGTGGACTTTAGCGGCCTGGATGAAAATATTGTTATATGGATGTGTCCCCTACTTTCCCACACTAGTTTGCACATGATGCTGTCCAACTTACCTATAATTCTAGTGTTTTACTTATATCAGAAGAAAAAGAATTACAAATGTGATTACCAAATGGTTTGTACAATTCATAGAGCTGATTTCTTTTTTAGTGGCTGAATACATATTTAATAACAGTACACAAATAATTTAAAATATATATGTCCTAAATTTCAGGAATACATTTTATTTTGATTAATTCAGTACATATAATTAAATGTTTATTTCCAAACCCATATGCTCGTTAATCCAGTCTCGGAATGAAGCGATTTCGGTGTAAACACCAGGGTACCCCTTTCTAGCACATCCGTTGCCCCATGAGACAATTCCAGCTTGTCGTCCACCGATGATAAGAGGCCCACCAGAGTCACCTTGACAGGCGTCTTTGCCACCAGCTGGAAAAGCTGCACAAATCTGTCCCTCCGGGATACCACCCCAAGATTCGTATGCCTTGTTGCACTCGGTTTTTGTAACAATGGGTACGTCGACCGAATGAAGAACATCTGGGGATGCTCCGGCTTCCTGAAGGTCACCCCAACCAGTAATAGTGGACAAAACACCTTCGGATGCTATCTCCTTCATATCGAACAATGAAATAGGTTGTCTGGATTTGTCCAACTCAATCAATGTCTTTAGCTTGAGTACTGCGACGTCGTTCTCTGGAACGCCTATGATATTGGTTCTATAGTTTTCATGACGTATAATTTCGCGAATTCCGTGCAATGCACCTCCACTTTCAGTTCTGGAACTGCCCACTCTAATTGACATCATAGAAGCTGGATAACTGACGGTGCAATGACCAGCTGTTAAAATCGTATCCTCAGAGATGATACTTCCACCGCAGAAATGGAAGCCCAAGACCTGGAGAGATACCTGCCAGGGATGTTGTTCAATTGTCGTCTCCTGGCCACCAACTATACGTCCTTGAGGATAAATTGGATCGAGAGTTGGTCTCGCTATCGATAGCACTCGGATAGGATCTCCTATAAAAATATCATAATAGTGTAAATAAGATTAATGTAATTTTATAGTTAACTAATAAAAAGTTGTTTACCTTGTACCAATGCAGAAACTAGAGATATGACAATTATTCGAAACATGTTACTTCTTTTGCTGTGCTGTAGAACACTTGTATCAACCTAGAAAATCGTGGTCATTTATAGCCAAATTCTTCGTTTACATCGTGTTTCCAAGGATTAAGTTTAGCCTCAACCTTCTAATCCAATATATCCTCGTTATCGACATTTTTTACGAATTGGTTGTTACGGGACTCCCAAAACCAAGCGACTAAACCAAGGATTTGTGTGAGCTAGTGAAGATCGATTGATACGATTGTGTCTAATACTTTTACTCCTTTATCGTATCTCGATCCGAAGTCATAGGTATAAAATTGAAGCTTCTTCAGTAACTAATATAATTGAAATATATGGTCAATTCAATTTCAACTGAATATTAAGTATTTAGCAAGTCTTTTGGTTTTCATTAAATTGCTATGCAAATGAAGTATAATATAATATATATCAATATAATAAATAACTAATTATTAAGAAGATAAAGTACTTTAAGATTATATATAATAAACTTCTCGTACCGTTGCCACGTCTAAAAATTAGACTTATTTTGTGCAAACGATTTCGTAAGAAACAATAATTGTTTACTGAGAAAATAAATATAATAACTTTTAATTTAATCTCCGTATATATATATATATATATATATATATATATATATATATGTGAGCATTCGTTTTGGACCCTATTATAAATGTTGTATAAACCTTATAACGATTTCGTTTTTACTTGATTTTCTAAACAAGTTAAATTCCTGCACTACTACAGTTGATAAATAGTCATAGAATGGGTAGTATAGATGTATACATTATCTCTAGAGTTTATTTACTGGCAAACATGTATAATCTCCTAAAGTTTGTAAAATAAGTTATGGAAAGCATTTGAGATCTTTGTGAAGTAAAATTAAGCAGGAAAACTTAACATACTTGAAGAAACTACTACTAGAGAGGAGAGAGAGAGAGAGAGAGAGAGAGAGAGAGAGCGCAGATCAAACATTGATCCACCCTGAAGGACCTTTATACACTCCTGCTCATGCCGCTCGTCTGACGGATAACAATGTACCCCTTTGTGTAAAACGTCACTGCGATTTACAATCCGCATGCTAATGTTCTATCTCTCTGCTCTGTTGCTCACTGTAGATTTATTTATGACTACGCCTCAAAAGTAAATTGCTAGATTATCTTTTGCAAAAAATTTTAGTCGTTACATAATACATAACTTTAACTACATCAAAGCTATAAGTAAGATACGTTAGGGTCCATTGGATTAGAATAAATCCCTAAATCCTATTTTTACGAGTAGCATAGAAAGTTTTTATCTTGCAAAGCTCGATTCCACTCGCTAGTTCAGCAATTTCACGAGTGCTACTACTAGACATTCGGAGCTACGGTGGATTTTCTCTGATTCCATCTGTGTACTTTGTTTTCTGGTTCATAATAATGGCATGCGACAGTTTCATTTCTCTTTTATTATCTGCTGTATCGATGCACGCGAAATGCATGTTTATCTTTAGCGATATAGGTTTGATTGATAAGATAAGATAAGATAAGATCTGGGTTCAACCGTTTTTTGGAAAAAAAATTCCCTTCGGTATTTTAACATTAACGATATTTTTACAATCGATTTTAGTTTCTTTCGTGTATACTTATGTTTTTTACAATTATTTCTTTTTTGACTCGAGAAATGCAATTTCATTCGGTTCTTTAATGAATATCGTTTTTTCTGTTTTTAGGAACGACTACGGTCCTGCAGACCCGTTTACTTTGGATTTGACGCTGTTAATGACAGGTAAGTACTTTGCTCTGTCTTCTTTACAATGCCTTAGACTTCTTAAAATCGTACTCAAATCTCATTTTCGCTAAAATGAAAAAAATAGAAAATTTTCTCCCCGAGGTACATAATAGTCCACTAACGAAAACACATACTGTTGTTAAAATGTTTATATAGTACTACTTTTCAATACGTCTTTTGTCGTTAAATAACACAAAATTCAAATTTTTCAAAATCCCTTATTCTTCGTAACACAAAAATAAATTAGTAAAATAATTTAATTTTTATTCGAACTTAGATTATAAAAATAGATACGAATAAGATTTCACCATAAAAATTCCAATTTTCTATAGTAAAATTGCGTAATTTACGATTCATAAATTAAATGGATCATCAATGTATTTATTTTATTTATTAAAGCGATTTCATGACATTTATATGCTCAGAACGGAGCACAACTGGGAATGGACAAACGCAGATCGTTTCATTTTCAGTTAGGATATATATATATATATATATATGCAAAAGCTTGCGTGATATGTGTCGCCCGAGTCGGATTTTTTCCTATTTCTAGGATTGTAGATACGCAATTTTACGTGAATGATGAAACAGATGAGATTAGCCCACGAAGTACATATTATTTCGTATCCTTATTTTGTCTCCTTCGCTTCATGCATAATTTATATAAACATTGGATTTTCGTTGCTATATTCTAAAACAATATTTTAATTTAAACGATGTTTTAACAGAGATCAATTGAGTCTCTTAAAAGTGGTAAAAAGTTAGGTTGAGTTCCCTAAAAAGCGTGTTCAACGAAAACTGATCTCAACAAACTGACAAGATAAATGAAATTGCGCCCCTTTGCCTCTCTAGCTATGTATTACTCCCGCGAGAGCTGTTAGCCACAAAAGAAGCAAGGTTATTTACTTGCTGATATTGCAGGAAGTTGGAGCTTTCTCTTCCTTCAAAGTGAATTAATGAAGGTAAAAACTACACCGATTTTTAACTAAATATAAAAAAATCTGCTCGTTCTTAAAATTTTTATCAAACATTATTTCAACGCATTCAACAAATAGTTTTAGATTTATTTTTACAAGAAGCAAAAGGTTTCATGCATGTAAAGATATTGAAACGATATTAACGTAAATATTGAATTGTCGTAAATTAAAATTCGAATTGACCAAAGCTTATCCATTTCGTTTTTTATCCTTGAGTTTAGAACAAAAAATTGTGTCTGATAGGATTGAGGTACCAAAATTTTCAAAACCCCTGATGATTTTACTCTCGCATCAGAAATTGATGTCGATGGTTGACCCATGTAGAACGTTTTGAGAGTTGATGCTTCACAGTACTGGAACGTCAGTTGCGTGACTTAAATCCCAGTCTGTTTTTTGATCCAATCTCTGTAATAGGCGACGTCCGCGTATACTCCAGGGTACTGGGCTTGAGCGCAGCCATTGCCCCAGGAGGAGACACCAGCAAGTTTGCCGTCAACGACCATAGGACCACCGGAGTCACCTTGACAGGCATCCTTACCACCTGTGCCGTAGTAGCCCGCACAGACCATACCTGCGACGATTCTGCCCTTATAAGCCTTGTTGCAGGTATCGTGGTCGACTACTGGTACGGTCACAACCTGTAGTTGACGAGAAAATGCAGCTGAACTTGGTACTGTTCGACCCCAACCTGTTATAACACTCGATTGGTTTTCCATGATCTTTTCGTTCGAAGAGAAGAGACTGATCGGTTGTCGACTGCGATCCAACTAAAGTAAACGAATAGTATATTGTAAACAGTTTTTCGTATCGAAATGTGATCAAGTATATATGTTCAAATTATCTAATTGATACAAGCTTAATGCTTACTACTATAAATGAAACGCAGTAGCTTTTATAATGGTTTTTGGAAAAACTAATTTTTTTCAAATCTTTTTTAGATAACGTCGTAAATTACTTTTTCTTGCCTTTAATGGTTCTGTTAAATGTAACAATGCCAAATCTCCACTTAGCCTACCGGAAGTCTTATTCTCCTCGTTATGAATCACTTTATCCACATTGTGGACATTACCACCCTCATCCCGAACACTAGTTCCAGCGCGTACTGTGTTTACTTGGATGATTTTCTTAGGCACACAATGGCCTGCGGTTAGGATCCAGTTGGCTGAGATTATGGTACCACCGCAATTATGTTTGCCATTTTTCTGTAAAGATACTTGGTACGGATAGTTTTCGATAACAGCGTCTTTGCCACCGATTATTCTGCTGGACAATAATGTTTCATTACAGAGCCCAGGAGCTGGAAAAAATTCCTTACTTTTAAAATGTTATTTTAATTGTATATTAATGTTGGTGCTCCATATTTGCTATCAGAGTTTTGATTTTTTGTCTAATTGTATATTAATGTTGGTGCTATTATTGTGTATTAATGTTGGTGCTCCATTACTATCAGAGTTTTGAGTATTTTATAATGCATGCCTTTAACAATATCTTAGATAATACACGGAATGTTACGGCCAAGAAAACATATATTTCGAAATTTTTATTTGCACTTAATAAATTTTCTATTTTATAATTTTAAAATATTTGTAAAATGAATTCAAAATTTATTTTAAAAATTCTACATTTTGATTTCAATGCGCATAAATATTTAAATGGAAAATTAGACTTACTAGTATTGATTTCGAGAAAAGTATAAAATACTACAAGCAACCACATCATATTTAATTATACGATCAACAGAATTTGTTGACGTCCACTTTCATCACGTTCTCCTGATGTACTAAGTGATGTCTCCTCGACCAACGTCAATCAGCACTTCACAGTTCTGTTGATCAGATAAAATATTACATATATCTTTCTACATAACAAATTATTTCTCAAAAGATACTCTTCTGATTTTTCTAAAATTATTTTCTTCCGTTATATACAACTTCAATTTTCTTATCAATTAAGCAATACATAGTTTACAGCATCAATAATAATATGTTTCATAAATATGTTTCCTTTCAATACCTCGATTACGCAACAGTCATAGTGTTTCTTGGTGCAAATTAGATTCATAAAGTAATAGCGTCGATTATACAATAATCATTTAGAATTTAACATAGTAGTAATGGATGGTGAAAAAATGATCTAAACATATTTTTAAGTTTGTCTACGTATTTACCGCACATACTTTTATCATATGGCAACTTACCGAAAGCGAGAAAATAATTAATTTACTAGCTCATCTATGCAACTTTTATCGAAAGTTTACATACTGAATAGTCAAGAAAATGAAAAGTGTCCTCATTTTGATTAGTGTGGTGTGTACGCGACACTACACTGAGTTGCCATATGAAATTCACATATGAAACTTTATGGATCTACCAGTTTTTAATTCATGATACACAGCAAGATGGTATCACGAAGCTCCCGCTTATCAGCTCAAGCATGTGTTTCTCTGATTGATCGAAGGCACAATCAGAGGGACATAAATTGATGATATGTTCAATGACAATTTGAGGATATATTTCGAAATTGTGTTTTCAAAATTAGTTTCATAATCTGCAGTCTGATCTTAAATTTAAAAAATTCAGATTCGAGATATCGTAATTACTGATTCTGTAAGGGTAATTTATTGCGTTGATTTCTTGAAAAATCGATTCAAGAGACTCGCTGTAATTCTCCGACGGTGTGCTGGCTCGCTTCGGTTTGCTTCTGTAATTACTTAACGCCGCTTGACTTATTACTTTGGGAAGCTGCGTCAGATAGATTGCGTTGCTGGGTAAAGTTACTCGTGTTTTCAACTTGTAGTCCTAAGCCAATCCCGTTAGCAAGAAATAAGTGCACGCGCTGTTAAATTGGCAAGGTCAAACTTTACATTTAATCGACAGTTATCATTGTAATAAATGGATAGCCTTTAATGATAATTTTTTACTTATAATTATCATAATTTATTCATAATTATCTGATCGGCGTTATAAAAAGATTTGTGTTTTATGCAGAGATTATCTTTTATACTTAAGGTTCACGCCACTTTTCGATTGTGAAAGATTTGAATATACAATAATAAATTAATAAGAATTAATAAATTCCAAAGAAATTTCAAGTTTTAGCTGAAATTATTTGCCAGCTTAAGCTTAAGTTTGCTAAAGTTATATATTTGGACCTTTTAAACTGAAGTTACCACTCATCGATAGGGTTTTCACTGACCTCAAGATTTCAAGCATACTCTAACCGGAAAGGAAAGGAATAATTTTTTCACAGTTTAGTAGGGAGGCTCCTGTTAACTAAAAAATATTTTATTATTTTTATCTTATAATGTATAATATTATTAATTAGTTTGCGCTTTTGTATAATTTCGATGTCTCTTGTTAATTTTTTGCAACATCTAAGTGAAACATTTGAATCATTAATACACAACTATTATTTCTTTATCTTCAGTGACTACTATTTATAAAATACAACAAAATAGTCAGTCATTGATTGTAAATCGAGTAGTTACTTTATATAGAATAGGAACATACAACGTACAGACATAGTTATTTCTACAAAAATATAATAATACTTGTATTCAAAACGCTATTTTTATAATATTTACATTAAGAAGTATAAAAAAGTAAGAAAAAACGTTATTTATAAATCCAAAAGTTGTCGACTATCAATTAATTATGTAATTCTCAAAAAACCTTAAAGTTGAGCGTGTTCATTGATCCAGTCTCGAAAGGCTGCAATCTCGGTGTAAACGCCTGGATAACGCGGTAGAGCACAGCCATTGCCCCAGGAAACAATTCCAGCGAGACGACCATCGATGGTGAGTGGTCCACCAGAATCACCTTGGCAGGCATCCTTGCCACCAACTCCAAAATAGGCAGCACAGATCTGACCAGGCGGGAGACCACCGTATCTCTTGTAGGCAGTGTTGCAAAGCTCCTTACTCACAATGGGAACTGTGACGGTTTGGAGCTGAGTGGGATCACCTCTTCCAGTGCTACCCCAACCAGTAATGACGGAATTTACTCCTGGAACTGACTCTTCTTCGAACTCAAAGAGGTTAATGGGCTGACGAGTATCGTCAAAGGTAAAGGCTTCTTTCACGTGAATAACTGCGACATCGTTACACGGTACTCCGTAACGGTTAGTCTTGTAGTTCTCATGACGGATAACCTTATCAACCCGGTGTAAACTGCCGCCTGCGCCCTTGATAGAGCTGCCAGCGCGAATGGTCATACTATTGACAGATGAGCTAACGCAGTGTCCAGCGGTCAACACCCAGTTAGCGGCGATAATGGAACCTCCACAGTTGTGACCACCATACACTTGAATGGAGACTTGATGAGGATAACTCTCGATCACTGCATTCTCGCCTCCAACAATACGTTCGTTGGGGAATATTGCAGTGTGCTCTAAGTACGTGTTGGCTGGAATAATAGAAAATTTTTTATTTATTTACTCACTTCAATTTTGACGAACCGGTTGAGCCGATTCACTTACCATTAGCAAAGGCCAGTAGGACGACAGTCACCAGGTACATAAACATGGCGATTGTTTCGCAGGTGAACTCGTTGTGATTTCTTGGTACAATAATGGATTTATATACTATCGGTACATCTACACTGATTTACATGTGACGTTGGCACGCAGATCATCTGTATCTTTATCGCTAGCTAAGATTTTGACGCAGGCAATGTTATCGCAATGACTGATTGAAATCATGGAGGCATTGGCGTCTGCATGAGTTTTATTGACTTTGATTGAAGTCCCAGTTAGCTATCGAACTTGCATCTCTGTATGCTTTAAAATTGTTTACTTATCTATTTTTGTTTTTATTTACTTCTTTTAAAAATTACGTGAAATAATAACTATAAATATATAGTAAATGAGTTGTAATGGAGTACTAAGTCCAATGGATTAATGTAATCTAAGATTTTTGTAAAATATGTTTAAAAATGTGCTAAATTATTGCTGCCGTCAACTTATTATATTAGATAAATTTGATTAAAATTGTTGATAATATTTTCATTGCCAAGATCAGGATATTAATTAATTATCTTAAAAACAAAAACAATCAAAAATTAAGATAAGGCGTATAAATGCCTTTTCTGGAAGAACAATTTCATGTGAAATTTTGAGCGATGCCAATGAATTATTGGCATTAGTATATAATACAAACTTAAGATTTATTAATTTATAGTTTCTGAAGTTTGCTTAAAAATATTTAAAGCATACTTAAAAAATTAGATGTTGCAGTGGCTGAAATCTGCACTCAAGTCGTATGAAACGTAATCAGCCGCAGGAAGCTAAATTGAGCGTTGGTGCTTCAACCATAACAATGATTTGAAACATGTAACAATAGTTACATGTAATCAAAATTACCACATAGACGTACATAGCTGTTCTGAGAATGTTGTCCCGATAAGCTTTGATAATTTATTTAGAAATTTCGATTTAATTGAAACGAATTAAGATGATTACTCTTTTGCGATTATTAAGAGATTAAGATTATACAGGTGTCGAAATACAGGAAATTAAATAATAAGACAAAGCTGTTGAACGCAATTTCCATTAGAAAATTATTACCGTTCTCATTATCAATTTTTACCACTTGAATACGTAATATATAAATACGAGGCCTGAAACCTTGTCGTCACTTTTAAATCAGTGTTCTATTCGTAATTATGATCCCGTTCCTCATAACTGCTGCTTTGGTAGCTACTAGCCATGGTAAGTCCTGTAATACCAATCATTTATTCTTATAAATACTTCATTTTCTTATTAACATAAACGAAGCATTTGTATCACCTCTTCCAAATGTTTCAAGCCAATCCGGTGTTTCAACAAGATAGTTTGATCTTTCCCAATGGTCGCATCGTTGGTGGCAATGATACAGTAATTGAGACTTATCCATACCAGATCGAGATAGAAAGTCTTGGCCGTCATCACTGTGGTGGTGCTATCATTACCGCCAACTGGGTCTTAACCGCAAGTCACTGCGTTCAGGCAACAGCTGAAGTCTATCGCGTTCGAGCTGGTACCTCCACTAAGTTGGGAGGTGGATCTATTCACAGAGTCGAAAAAATCATTGTTCACGAATCGTACTTGATAAGTAATAACGGAGTACCAAAAGGTGACATTGCCTTGTTACGAGTTAAGGAAAGTTTCCATTTCGATGATAGATGTCAGCCCATTAAACTATTTGAGATTAACGAAGAAGCTCCTGTAGGAGCCAAAGCTGTGATTACCGGATGGGGTAACAAAGATAAGGGCTTGACTGTTCAACTGCAAACTGTAACATTGCCTATTATGAGCAAGAAACTCTGTAATGACGCTTATGAAAACTATGGAGGTATTTCCGAGGGTCAGATTTGCGCTGCTTATTACGGAGTTGGTGGCAAGGACGCTTGCCAGGGTGACTCTGGTGGCCCCTTGGCTATCGATGGACGTCTGGCAGGTGTTGTTTCTTGGGGCAATGATTGCGGTAGTCCCAACTGGCCTGGAGTTTATACTGAAGTGTCTGCATATCGAGAATGGATTAGTAGCCACATTGAATCTTAGTTCATTTCCAGAAACAGATTGTGCCACAAGTGGTGAAAATTAAACGAGTTTTTGTGAAATAGGATGCATTATGGTGAATGTATTATGAAGCATGTGTTCGTTATGTAAGAAGTGCATTTGTTTGTATTATTGACAATTTTAATTATTCGTTTATTATATTATTCACAATGATGGATTATACAATTTTCCAAATAAAAGTGTGTAAATAAAAGATGTAAACTGCTTTACATAGCTTTGTGATAAAATATTTTAACGTTTAGTTAAAATGTCTGAAGTATATTTTTAAGACGTTCTTAGCGAAAAAATTATTCGGTTGCATTCGTGATACAATATAAATGTCTTCGATAATATCAAGTCATAAAGTCCATGAAAGCATAAAAATAATAGAATAGGTAAACATAAAAATTGTAGGGTTGCTGAAATTGTAATTTATTTAGTGAATTAATTTTTGTGGAAAAATCGAGAAAAATTCATGTTCATAGAGAATTGTTTAAATTCACTGTTTTGTAATCATTTTAAGCTGTGAATTAAAATATATAAAAATTTGGAGGGGGGGGGTTAATAAAGTTGTATGTGTTTGTTGAAGTTGAGTAACAATGGATGGGCAGTGGTTATATATTTACTAAAGACCGTTAAGTAAAAAACTTGAATAATCATGAATATTATCTTTAATAAATATAAATAATGACATTTATCAGATTCAGAATTAGGTACATAAATATTAGTAAAATAAAACAGTTCATTCTTTACTAAAAATTCTTGCTACGTTAGTTTCACAAAACACTTAAAATAGTATCAAAAATTCGTACGAAATTATTAACATCTTTCAAAACTCAACATTCTTTTCAATCCAGTCATGGAAATAAGCGATTTCAGTGTATACTCCAGGATAGTCTGGATCTGCGCAGCCGTTACCCCAAGAAATAATTCCAGCAAGGCGCCGTTTAATAGCCAAGGGACCACCAGAGTCACCTTGACAGGCATCTTTGCCACCAACTCTGTAATACGCAGCGCAGATTTGACCCTCGGGAATACCTCCATATTCGCTATAGGCATCGTTACAAAGTTGCTTGGAGATGATAGGAACGGTGACCGATTGAAGTTGTAAAGAGGAACTGAATTCTAGATTACCCCAACCAGTGATAACAGATTTCACTCCAGCCTCTGACTTTTCACTTGCCTTGAATAGAGCTATAGGTTGACGGCTGTCGTCAAATTTGAAGGCCTCCTTCACTTCAATCACTGCGATATCGTTTAACGGTATACCGTAATCGTTGACGTCAAATTCCTCGTGGCAGATAACACTTTGGACATTGTGAAGGGAACCACCTTTGTCATTGAAGCTGGAACCAGCACGTATAGACAGGGATCCGACTGGAAATTGAACACAATGAGCTGCAGTGATGATCCACTTGGCGGAAATGATGGAGGCACCGCAAGTGTGTTCGTTATCAACTTGTAAAGAAACTTGGTACGGGTACGTCTCAATAAAAGCATCATTGCCACCAACGATGCGACCAATTGGGGAGACTGGAGGCATAGTGATAATTGGACTAGCTGAATAGAAAAAAGTTTATAAAAAATATATTTAATGAAGAATCAGAATCGTCCGAACAAAACGACGACTTCCAATGAGGCTTGATGAACCTACCAGTGGCGGCAGCTAATGTGCCGAGAACGAGCAGAAAAATGAACATACTGAACGTCCCGTAGCCAAGCACTTTCTAAATGTCTTGACTTTTATTCAAGCTATTTATATGGTAGCTTAATACGTAACATCTTGTTATCGGTAGCTAATGTTAAATGTGATAAAATTGTATACAGACATTATGAATCGAATGATAGGAATCGTAAAATTTTGTTTCTTAATTGCCATGAGCGAAATTTTTTGCTTTATCATCGACATAATTTTCTGGAATGTATTACAAGGTTCTTTGCATTGCCCAAAAATAGCATATGCTTGTATACGTTTTTAGGGCAGAAAATATTGGCACGCATCTACTTATCATTTTATCATACGATCATTTGAACTTGTTGAGTATAATTTCGACATGTAACAATTTCATGATGCGATATTGAAACTTCTTATCTCTTGAATTCTGGAGACTATCCCAGCATTCCCCAGTCCCACTTAAGATCTTAAGAGAGTTTAGTTATGGTATGTAGTCAATGGAGGCGCTATTAACAATTGCCTGAACGTAGGTAGAACAATGTAAACTGTTTTTCCGTACTTGAAGTTTTCATATTAAAAGCTCAATAAAATCTAGCAATTCTTAGAAAAATCAATAAAACTACAGCATTCAGAGTTTAGTTTTTGGTATCAGAATGACAAAAGAAATAAATTTATAAATTATAAGAGAATTTAATTAAATAATATATAATACATGATTATTATATAATATTATGTACACTTTCATTAGATTAAAATTACAGTCACTCACAGATTTTAGTGAGTTCGTCAAAATCCATTTAATGGACAAATACAAAAAGTCCTCGTTTCACACTCATAATTTTAGTTCACATTTTATTCAACATAGCTGGTTGC
Organism: Philotrypesis tridentata; assembly: GCA_018906965.1. NCBI lineage: Eukaryota > Metazoa > Arthropoda > Insecta > Hymenoptera > Pteromalidae > Philotrypesis > Philotrypesis tridentata. Next base: position 5,582,091 of record JACCIB010000002.1, read on the forward strand.
CGACTTCGTTGCTAAGGACTAAAGAAATACTTCTTTCTTTCTTAGACACTGTTGAAATGATTCAGCTTTTCATCAACCCATTGACGGAAAGCAGCGACTTCAGTGTAGGCACCTGGATATTTGGGTTTGGCACAACCGTTACCCCAAGAGACAATACCAGCCAGACGTCCGTCAATGGCGAGTGGGCCACCAGAGTCACCTTGGCAGGCGTCCTTGCCACCAACTCCGTAGAAGGCTGCGCAAATCTGACCAGCTGGTAGGCCGCCATAACTCTTATAAGCATCGTGGCACAGACTCTTGTCAATAATAGGGATAGAAACGGTTTGAAGCTGGGATGCCAGTCCAAAACCGGTATTACCCCAGCCGGTTATCACAGACTTGACTCCAGCCTTGGATTCCTCATCAATCTCGAAAAGTCTGATGGGTTGACGGGTGTCATCGAACGTAAAACCATCTTTAACGTGGATAATGGCTATGTCGTTGGTGGGAATTCCGTATTCGTTGACATTGTACTTCTCATGGCGAATGATTTTGTCGATTTTGTGAACACTGCCACCGCGTCCACGGATAGAAGTTCCTGCCCGTATAGACATTAAACTGGCTGGTGTTTCGACGCAATGACCAGCAGTTACGATCCAATTGGAATCAATGATGGAACCTCCGCAAATGTGGCTGCCATAAGCTTGGAGAGAAATCTGGTATGGATAGGTCTCGATTACGGTATCCTCACCACCGATAATGCGGCCATGTGGAAATATTGGTTCCGCTGTAAATTGAAGCAGAATCGTTTAAATTTAAAAATTATAAAAATGAAAAATGTTTAATCTTTATTATTTCAATATGTAAGTTAGTTTTACAAATATTTAACAAAAATTAGATCTGGTCGCATATTTGATTCGATTTTTCCGCGTCCTATTCCGAATAGCTTGCCATCTGAGTGTATGCGCGTGGTCTCCATTAGTTCTTTTCAAGGTGAAATTAGAAGATATTTGTTTAATTTCGTATAACTTTTACTTTCCGTTTATTTGTGAATTAAATTTTTTTTGAATTCTTGTTGTGTTACGACACTTAGCTATTGTGCTATTTTATAAAGGGCTATGTATCCCATCAATACTTCACAAATAAATAAATAGAAATTCAGCAACATTTAATAAAAGCTCAGATACAGAATGGGCAAAAAAATAAGTCAATATAAAATTATCAAATTATTCAAAAGTTTAAATGACATCTAATTCAGTTTTAAAGTCTTTTTTTAAATTAAATATGTGAAAACTTACCAGTACTAGCAACCAGGAGAGCGGCAATCACTAAAAAGTAAAACATCTTGATTGATTCACTGCTGAACACGTTATGGCTCCCTTTTTTCAGACCGCTTATTTATACCGTAAATCCGAGCGGTCATTTACATGTGACTGAAACACTTCAAGATCAATTTTATCTACTATAAACCTTTACGCGTCGGGAAACTAGACATTGTTATCATCGACATAGATGATAATCGCAGAACCTTTTGCGTCTTAATAGTCTTTATCATATGTCGACGTTAAATAGTAAATTCCATGCATTCGACGCCGTCTACGTATTAATTCGTTACAAGATTACTTCCTAATTTAAAATATTGATAAAAATAAAGAATTATTCCCAACCAATAAAGATTTATTCATGATATATATTTCAAAATAACTTGATTTTTTGAAATACAAATTTTTGAAGATACCGATAATTTTTTTAAAAGAATTAACTTATATATTTAAGCATTTGTTTATCAATATTTGTAGTTTGTGTTACCAAATTTAAAATTTTTTTATTTATTAATATTTTTGATAGCTGATCCATAATCCAGATTAAACAAGCAATAAAATCGAAAATGTGGATATTGATCTCGAATCTAGATCAAATTCTCAAGTCTATTATATCTTTATTATGGTTCGACTACTTTTTTTGGTTAATTAAAATAAAGAAGCAGACGGCATCGGCCAATCGAGATTGACGTAGTTTTAAATTTTGTCAATTTATCACTTCTAACTTTATCATAATGTTTATTTATATTTTTTAACAGATTATTTTATATAAACATATTCCACATTTATACGTGGAAGAGAAATTAAGCAGCAAAACAGAACTGGAATATCAGCGCGTGCAGCACGCCTTTATCTCCCTACTACACACTTGTATTTTCCATCGGGGCATTAAAATCTTACTAAATAGATCAAATCTATGTTTGTTAAAGTATTAGTTGTATCAATCAACCACTCATCCCTCGGATTTTAATGTTTTACATAATTCTATGAAAGTTTTAATATTTGTTTGCGTCACAACGTGACATTTGAGTTTTTGATATAAAAGTAAAATTAAAATATAAACTCTAATCTGGTTATAATTTATATGAACTGTATGCAAGAACATGGGTTGTTTGCAGTTGGCAATATTTCGCAGAAATTTTTTAGAATAAATAATAAATAAGTTATTAGAGATTCCTGATTGATTAAATTACATACATTTCCGTTCAGGTTCTTAATAAAATATTACAATAAATCAGATTTGCCGTATGATACAAATCATTTAAAGCATCTTTTGTGAATATAATATTGATATTTTTCTACTGGAAAAAGATATTTTTACAATCACTTTTGGTACTGAGCTAGCATGATTTAAAAAAAATTTCAAAGGAATCGGAAACCTCAAGATAGCTGCCCTTTGTCTCGGTATGACATATAACTCATAAGCATATTTATTGAGTCTCTCTAACTAATCTTCGTCACATACAGAACATTGGCAGGAAAAGAAATTATTTGGAAATACTTCTCGAAAGCACGTGTAAAAGAGATACAACATTTTAAAAGTATTTCTGTTGATAAATAGTATAATTAATATTTTAAATAGTGTAGTTTGCTCCCGCGTTAAATAACACTTCAGTATGGTTCAATTGTTGGTTCAGTTACAGGTGGTTAATATATTAAAAAGTAGAAACAATAGAATTTCTAAAGTTGTGATCGTTAAAGTATTGAATAGAGAATTGATGTGACTAAGATAAATATATATGCGTAAGATACAAATCATAAAATTGATCACGGACCATCCTGTGTGATACGTTATTGAATACATACCTGGGCTTTTAATTGTCCTTCGTTACTAAGTACTTAACTAGTGAGGTCAACAAAAATATTGCAACAAAATGAATTATAAAAGTGATAAAATGTGTAGTACAAATTAACAAATAGATGTTAGAAGAAAGTCCAAACATCGTCTATATTCAAATTAATCGCTATAAAAGGAAAAATCATCTTCACTACTTTAAGATTCAATTAATTTTTGACTTTTTTCACCGTTGATTAATCTATAAACAATTATAAGATTTAGTAAATAGTCATGAGACCCTATAATTTTTTTTTAAATAAAATTAAAATCTTATCAAAATTGTTAGAATACACGTAATGACATTTGGATTCACACTTATTAGATTATTATGTGTACATATGATCAGCATCTTCATATTATCGATGACGTTAATCATCATTAACATATGAGAGATATATAAGCTTCACCGGTCTAACAAAAGATTGTCTAAATCTCAATTGCGATAAATATAGTGATCGTAATAATTATAATAAAGGATTGAAAAAATAAGCGAAGCAAGTTAACCAGTCAAAGTTTTAATACTTTTTACATTTGTTTACAGCAGAAAACACTCACGAACAGTCTTTATATATCTCACGCTTCTCTCGTTACTATTGTATATACACAGAGTCTCTTACATAATTTATATACGAATGAACTAGTTAATGGTCAGTCTAGTTGTTACATACAAAAGCTTTGTAAACGAAAGCTAGTTCGATCGAGAGGAGCTTTCGAAGGTTTGAACAGATCCTGAAAAGAAGTCATTCAAAGCTCGGCATGCTCGTTAATCCAGTCTCGATACGCGGCAATTTCGGCGTAAACTCCAGGACAGGCGCTTTGCCGTGTACAGTCGCAACTCCACGAGACTATTCCAGCGAGACGTCCTTCGATAGCCAGAGGACCACCCGAGTCTCCATAACACGTGTTCTTTTTAACCTTCTCATAGTAACCAGCACATATCTGACCTTCTGATAGGCCACCAAATATCTTGTAAACTACGTCACAAGTTTCCTTGCCTATGATAGGTAGAGATACGGTTTGCAGTTGAATGGGATATCCCTGGTCGGTTTTTCCCCAGCCGGTGACGACGGCCTCGGCTCCTGTCTTGGCCTCCTCGTCGACGTCGTAGAGGGGTATGGCTTGGCGCTTCTCGTCGAACTGGAAGGGCTCCTTAACGCGCAGCACAGCGACGTCGTTGATAGGGATGCCGTACTGGTTGATCATGAACTTCTCGTGGCGAACGATCTTGTCGATTTGGTGAACGCTGCCGCCCTTGCCGTGAAGCGAACTGCCGGCGCGGACCGTCACAGCCTCGACCGGTACATCGACGCAGTCGCCCGCGGTGACGACGTAGTACTTGGAGACGATGGCGCCACCGCAGTTGTGGTGTCCGTAATGCTCGAGAGATATTTGGTAGGGGTAGGTCTCGATGATCGCGTTCTCGCCACCTACGATGCGACCAGGACCAGGAGGAAACAACGGGTACCTCTTGTAAAGCGGCTCCGCTGAAAGGGAAGAAGAAGCGTTGAACGCTGGTTTTAACTTTCACCTTATTTAATAAACTCGCTTGCACTGTATACGCGCTGATGTGACTTACCGTTAACAGCGGCCACGAGACAGATGATCATCAAAAAAGAAAGCATCTTGATCGGATCGCAGCAATGATACTTATGATTTCACTCGTGTGATCAGCTTATTTATATTATCTATATAGCAAGCGGTCATTTACATGTGACCATAATGCGTAATGCGTTAAAGAGCTTTATCGCAGCGCTCGGTTCTCCAGGTGCTGATAAAGCTGCGTGTGCTGATAGCGCGCTGTCGCTGCAGATAGGCATCGAAAGCGCTTTTATGTGTTAATTTGAGTCATCGCGTTGACGACAAACTCGCCAATGAAGTCGCCAATTGAGAGATACCTAGAGTTTGCAGATCGATTATTACACTTTGCCGGAATGAAATTCGCGATGTAGTAGAAAATATTCCCCGAGAGACAAAGGCGTTAAAAGAATATAGAGCAGAGTAAAACTGCTCTTGTTTCCCTTCTAGGAGCAGCACTGTAATATCATAGTAAGCTTTCTGTCTAGTTTAATCGAACGCAAGGAAACCCACTCGATTTAATTTTGAGAAAAAAAATCGATGGCGAAAAAAATTCCATTCTCTGAGGATAACTCGAGTAAATATTTATGAATCGAATTAAAATTTGCGATTAGTTTATATGGTATCTTGATTTGTTGCTTTCGATCAAGCTAAATTACAACTTTAAATGTATTTATTTATTATACTTATAATTTAAGATGAAATACTAAGTGAAATATAACACATGTAAAAAAATGTTAAATCTTTGAATAGCTTGTAATATTTATAATTTTATTACTACATTCTTTGACAATGTTTAGGGGAGAGATAAATTAGTTTGAACGATGCTAAACTAGCCGATAAACTAGCAGCGCACAATTGTCTGAAAATTCTTAGTAGAGTAAATAATATAATTATCTGCTTTTTACAAATATTTGCATATTGATGTATTTTATCTATAAATGCTGTTTCTAATAATTTTAAATTGTTTCGCGATTGTATCTTAATTTTCCTCCGAGTGATTGAAATATTAATTTTCCTGAACGCACGAATCGATAGCCTTTCGAACACGATTGGCATCGCATAATGCCACAATGATTTATCGCACATCCTCCATTATCATCGTCGACGAAACTTATTGAATAATAGTGGAATCGTATAGATTATTTTACAGCTGTCTCTACTATACGAGATATTAAATTAAAACATTAAATAAAAATTAATTTATTAAAAAGCATTTTGTAAATGCAATAAAAAGTTCTTTAGAAGCATAAATAAATAAATTATTATATTGAAGGCAGAATGCGATGGAGTGAAACTTTTTAGAAAATTATCTGTATCTTTAGGTCTATGTGACATCGTTGCACATTGTTTAGAAATTTATTTGTATCTAGATCTACGTAATACTATCAGATTCCGAATGATTGATTAATTTCCTTTGCACTTCTATTAATTTGCTTTATCATTGCTTGAATCATCAACTTTACTAGATATGTTAGTCCATATTATCTCTTATATTACGGTATCAAGCTGTCCTCGTGTTCTTTCGAAAAACGTTACATCAACGTTGAAAATTTTATTACAGGTCAAGCCTTTGTAATTTCAAAATTATGATTACAAATTATTTTTTTCCAGTCGATCTCTTACGGTATAAAAGCAAAGACTAATTTATTTTTACTTTACACGATTTCGTAATCGTGACCAATGTTTGCCTTGAACAAGCAACGATTTCCACTGCAACTAGATTTATTGACGAATCCTTTCGAATCTATCGCTGACAGTACTCTCAACTAGACTCAAGGAGTTTTATCGTACTCATAGGCTTGAAGAGTTTTGAGTGTTTGCTTTACAAATTCAATATACGATGCAATCAGTCGCGCGACCCTCGTACACTTGTTGCCAGGCAAGATTTCTTTTTTACCTTCCGTAAGTGCGACAAAACGTGAGCGCACACGACGTATCATAAACATACAGTATTTTCAAACATAGTATATAATATTACTTCTAATCTAACAACCTGCCTTAACACTAGAGAGCGTAGGCTAACGCCCAAGGCTACTTTTTTTTTATGTTCGTCGCAACGCTACCGCAACTTCTTATCGTCGCACACCTCAAGGACGAAGAAAATATGCCGCAAAACAGACGTTTTCCTCGGCGTATATACGTGTGCTCGCTCAAACTTTTGCATCTAAACCATAGGAGAGAACTGCCGCGCAATTACAGTTGCAAAATACGTCCTCGCGTATATCAGCCCAGCGCGTATAGCCTACGGTAATTCCAAGTCGCAAGAAGTCACGTCCAGCTCCCACTAAATTCCATATTCCCCAACTCCAAATCGTCCTCGCCGTAAAGCCGCCCTTCTCTGCGCCCGTTACCTTAGATCTTCGATATGTATACTTGACGCGTAAAAGCAGGACATTAGGATTCCTCGCGCAATCGTGCACATCTCCATTTTCGAGCGCGTTTTGAGAATCCTTCCAGTAACAGCAGCACATCGCGCAAGAACGAAAAAAAAACGCAGCGACGTCGACGATGTGCGTATTGTCAAATTAATTGCCATTGAGTTTTGTTGTTGGAGTTAAGGTTAGAACGAATTTATGCGTAAATTTAGCCTCCGCATGAGCAGAGAAAAATAGAATAGATTCGTATTTCGGTGCGCCTTACGGATTTTCATATTGTGGAATTTTCATGAATAGTCAGCTGGATGTTTTGCATAACTGTATATAAACTTACGATATTGCATTACATTATTACGCTTCTTTGGATCCAGCTGCAGCGTTCCCCGTCGAGGAGAATATCTTGGCCTTGTTACCGAGAAAAATTTAATAACGCATTTGCGATGATTTGGATGAAGAGGCCTCAAGTAATGGATCCTAAACGTTGTCTGTCTTATTGTTTATTGCGCAATTGCCTCCACAACTGTCGTCTCAAATTAAAGAAATAACATTGTTTCTCGATCTTCGTGTCGCAAAGTAGCAGACGTATCGAAGGCCACTATTTTACCTGTACGGTCAGATCACGTGATCATAAATTTAACGGTATAGATCTCTCTAATATCTCACTTTTTATCTTCGCTCTCGAATTTGCGCGAAAGATCTTTCGAATGTCTGATATTGTTCCAATTTAGATTAGGATAGATAGATTATCTTCTACACGTTATAAAAGAAAATTAATAGAATTCTCACGTCACGTTGTCTCGGCAATACTTTCTGAAATATTAAAATCAACTCGTTTTTCTTTCCAATTCAAAGCCTTCCAAAAAGCATGAACGAAGTTTACGAATTGCTGTGTGTGAGCGAGATAACAAGACACACGTAATTAAACTTGATGAATCCGAATTATATGATAGAAATGTCTCGCAGCCAAATATATACCAAAGCGTACTGTGGAGCATGGGGCGTGTCGTTCGCGCAATATATATATATGTACAAACAGCGTCAGAAGCTCCAGCACACCCCAGAGTCTGGGGCACCACAGTAAATTTGTTAACCAAAAGGACTACAAGACTTAACGACCTTTCGGCCAATTTAATGGGACCGCAAAACAGTCACCTTCCAGATGTATCTATTTCTATATACATATATATAAAGCATAATACGTTAAACACACACGCGGTGTGTCTATATATAATACTTGAGTGTAAAACATAATACATTAAACATACACGGGTGCATGTATATCTAATAGAAGGTACCCTCCAGCTCAATCCGCTCGCCAGCCTCCAATTTGGTAGGGCGTTTGAAACTTTGTTAAACAATAACGGTAATGGTATAAATTTTCGTATTATCTATTAAAGGGGTTTCGAAGTTAATTTCGTGGTCCTGAATTGTCGTCGAGTCTGTTTTGTTTACAACGGATCATAGAAAGCAAATTATGAATAGTCATATATAATAGAATTATCTATATTTTTAACTTGTCTAAAAATAAAGTAATAATAATAATAATATTGCATATATAGAAAATATTCATGATAGAATTTTTATTCTTCAAGTAACGTAGAGTTTATCCGAATTATTCTTATCCATTACCATTTATATTCTGAATCTAAAAAAGCTTCCTGAAATTTTATAATGTCTCCCTGTAAACTCCCTGAATTAGTGGTCCTTTGAGAAAACCGTGTCGAGAAAATATTGCCAGAGAGCTTTCTTCTTCTTCTTTCGCATTTTTCTACTTTTCTTTTATACTCTGGTGCATGGGCGCGACAAGCCATTTTGTCAAAAAAAGTCGAAAAAAAAACAAATAATCCTACGTTAAGCCACGCGTGATTCGATTCATACGCCCGATGATTGTCCGGGACGTGTTACCGTAGAACACAATGTACATTCCTCTGACGCTGGTACACCGAAAAACTTTCAGAACAAAGAATAATGTGCAGCGCCGTAGAGCATTATGCTTAAAGGCGTATGAATCACGTATACGTAGACAGTAGTGTAAAGGTGAGAAACGTCAGGCATCGAGAGCTTGTTAAACTCGAACGAGCCTAGCGTCATTTAGGAAGGAGTATCACCGGCTTATAAGCCATTGGCTCTTCATCTCCAACGATTCGTCGTTTGGCTCGCTGCCATCGAGTCATTAGTGGAGTTTGTATTCTGCCTCTATATCGGTACAGAGAGAGAGAGAGAGAGAGAGAGAGAGAGAGAGAGAGAGAGAGAGAGAGAGAGAGAGAGAGACAGAGTTATCCGGTCCAACTCCTGTTTTCCATTTTGCAGCAGCGCCTCGGGGGCTGCGCTAATCGCCTGCGCTGAAACAGTCTTTCGGCCTTTTCTTCCTTTCTCTCACTCTATCTCTTTCTTTCTCTCTCTCTCTCTCTCTCTCTCTCTCTCTCTCTCTCTCTCTCTCTCTCTCAAGAATTCTTCTACACGCTTTTTCAAACAGGACAATAAAAATCCCTGATGTCCCTCGGATAATTAACAACTTTTCCCATTCGAAGCCTTCCGCTTCTTCTTTTTCTTCCTCCTTATTCGGAGAGAACGTCGCGGAAAGTCTCGCCTCATTCTTCTGTCCCAATTTCTTCCCGGGCAGGTGTGCGACGTACAGGTATATACACGCACTGTCTGCAGCAGCGCGCAGCAACGAAGCCCCTCCACAATTCCGACCAATTTTCCAACAAGACTCGACGCCTCTCAGTACAATCGCCGGAATTTCGTAGTGAATAGCCTCCAATGAATTACACTCGGATGTATAATGTTCGTACGGACGAGTATGGGATCTACGGCTGCGCAGGCGAGTGTGCATACGAAGAAAGGCTACGCATATACGTACAAGTGTGTACACGTATATATATTCCTCTCGAATGCCGTGCAATAATCCGATGCTATCGCAGCTTTCTTTCGCGAGCGAAGCTCTATATCTCTCCCTCTCCCCCCCCCCCCTCTGTCTGTACTTTATAAAGCGCATTTACCAGAGTATAACACGTGTATGCGATTAACCGCAACAAAGCAGCTCCGCGAGATCCTCAAAGCGGGAATTTGATACAAAGTCAGCGGCGCGACCCCGTTTGACCTGTTATATACGCATAGCGCAGAGTCGTCCTTTTCCTGTTGCTGCTGGTATATACTCTGCGCTCTGCGCTCGCTGACGTCAGTCGTCGTCGTCGTCGTCGTCGTGGGGGAGAGATCGGAACACGACCCGCTTTCCGGACTTTGAGGTTCCGGGCTTTAATTCTGCCCGTGAGTTTTTTAAATTTTCATTTCTCGCGGTGGCACTGGCGCGCGCGCTACCCGCTATATGCTTACACACGCGCTCAGCTGCACAAGGATTGCAAGAAAATTAGCCCTGGTGCAGAATTCTCATGAGGTTTTTGTGCCGGGTAGAAAAACCGACGCTATATGCTTTCTTGTTGAAAAAGATGTATTTTTGTAACGATGCGTCGGGATTACGGAGAATTAAGGTCATGCTTGATTATTATATAGTTTGAATAATTTGAGTGTACTATGTGAAAAATTAAACATTAAAAAATGAAACTACCGTTTAATTAACACGTTCACGATGAAATATCGTCAAAATGCTGCCAGGGACGAGACGAGGTAGTCTTGATGCCGCACTACATGTATGTGGTCAAAGGGTTCTTATAATGAAATTATGGATTCAATTAACCTTTCATAATGTAGTTGTCGTATGGTGTGTATCGGTGTAGGTTACGTGTGTGCCTTTGTTTTTGATTCTTTAAAATACTAAAATTATTTGTTGTAAATCTACAGCTTTATCCACATGAGACATGACTAGAAGTAAGAAAAATCAATTGTTAAGGAAATATTGATCTCTTTTTTTATTCTAAAAAATGATGAATGTGTTAATGTAATCCATTAAAATTCTACATATGCACATTTTGAAAATATGAATAACTTAGATGATAATTTTTTTTCTAGAACATTTATCAAAGTGCTAATGTAATCCTGCATGTTAAATTTCGATATATAATGCACAATTGAGAATATGAATAACTTAGATGACATTTCTTTATTCTGGAACATATCAATGTGTTAATGTAATCCATTTCGATACATGTCACATTTGGAAGTAAATATGAATAACTTAGACGACTTTACAAAATGTATCAGTTGTAAAATACGGGCTGTGGAATTAGCAGAGAAAAAGCTTATGTTTGTGAAAATATGAGAGCTCGTATACGGGGACAATCAAGGGATCAGCGTCCAAGGGAATAATTGATGTTGCAATCTAGTCTATATCTTCGTTGATGCGACTGAATCATTCATCTTCCCCAGCGACAGCTTTATTTTATGCGCTCGTATGCGCTGAAGGCTCAACGATTTATTGCGTAAAATATTTTTTACATAATTGTGGGATTTATAACGATATTATATTGTTCCATCCGTTTTTGCTTCGTTTATACGGACGTATTGTGAAAATCATGCGCATACTTCAAGGACTCGACTCTAAACTCAAACAAACGTGCAGTGCGCGCATCCTTTGCAACAGTACTATGCGTTATCGAGTTTCTCGCGCTAATTTCTCCGAAGAAATCAAGCGCGACGTGTATAAGACAGATGGGAAGACACCGGAGAATCGAAATTGGCGTTGATAAAAATAGAAGCTGCCGCACGCGATCCTCGAGAGCTTTTTCTATCTCAACGAGACATACGCTATTGCGAGAGTGAAATCGAATAATTGAAGCTTTTGTACACGCCCTGTATACACACGACGAGTGCGCTCGTATATGACAAAATCATACTTTGTTGTGTATATATAATGACGAAGAAAGCCGTTAATTCCACAAGTACTTCCAAGTTTCTTTTAACGGAAATTGTTGTTAACGTTCCTCACACAGCAGCGCAGCGATGACGAGCTTCGCTCAGGAAGTTCCTCAAACTTCCTCAACTGCATACTAACTCCGCTCTTCTCCAATTTCAAGTTATTGCTCGCCCTTGAGATAATATTTTGGAAGAATTTTCAGTGCTTTCAACTTTATGTTAATCGTCCTGCTCGCTACAAACGTTTTTCTCTATGCAGCTGGAAAATAAATTAAAAAAGCACGTCCAAGGAATCCAAGAACACATTTGTGTACATTTACATACAAATTACAGCGTCATCTTGCTTTTCGTACCCTCAAAAAGCAAGAGACACTGCCGTGACCTGAGTGCAATACTGCGCGAACACTTTTTACGCCCAGATCACTTGCTATTTCGCGAATGTGCAGTTCACGCGTGGAAACAGCTTGAAAACGGAACCGAAAACGCACATCTATATCGGGTCACTTTTTTCCGATTTCTTAGAGTGTCCTGAACATCAAATTACAGTTGCCCCGAAGTTTGTCAATCTTTTCTTTTTTTTTTGAATCGTCTTTTCCCAAAAATATTGTACTAAAAATATATTTATTCAAGTGCTATGCTTTATACTAGTGCAAAAAACAAGAAGGATTATATTTAAAAAAATGTTTCAATTAAGAAAAACCATCAAGCTAAAATTACGATCGAACGTATAAATGTGTGTCAGAAAATAAAAAAAAAATTAAAGCGTGAATGTATTAATAGAAATAAAGTGAAACGGGTGCAATGCGTATAGAAAAGTCAGGGCTTCGGGGTCGTTCACGCGTTATAATTCTTCTGCGCTCGTGCTCTAAGCTCTAGACACTGCGGTTCGGACTGCATATATATATACATCGACGTTAATTCTTTTACGTGGGTCGCGGATCTAAGCTCCATTATAACACGAGCATACGTATATACGGCGGTGGTCAGTGATACGTGTACATAAGCTAGAGTAGTGTGCGGCTCTATATTTATGCACAAAGACGACATAGAACATCGCAAAGGTCGATAGTTCAAGTCGAACTGGAACAGTGAGCTCGACTTTCGCTATGTCTACACGAGCTGCATCATATAATGTGTATATTTGAAAAAAAAAAATTGAGGGTGGTCGCCAAGCTCTCTCTCTCTCTCTCTCTCTCTCTCTCTCTCTCTCTCTCTCTCTCTCCAGAAAAGCGTGAAATTTATGTTGTGACTGACCATATTCGCCTCCATATTCATGGTATACTATATGCGTACACGTGACTACCTATGAGCATATAGAGTGTCAAATTTTTTTTGGTATATGTTATAGACCAGGTGTATTAATTGCTTCTCTACTCAAATCTGTAGCACATACGCGATAATTTGCGTCGCAATGGACGAGGCGCTTCTCGGTTTAATGAATCGCGCGAGCCTTTTCAATAAGTCCAATCGATTATCGATTAATCGAAGCCTATACACGCGATAAAACGCTGCAGACTGATACGAGAAGACACTGTGTCACGGTCGTTACAGTGCCAGAAGGTCATTAGTATTAAACGTTAAATAGTACATTGTGCGCAACGCGTGCACAAACATCGTCCGGATTTACGCATCGCAACTTTTTTTCCAATGAATGTATGTACAAGGACCTCATTTCCCGAATGAGAAATTAATGGGGAATTGAGAATTCGGAAAGTTCCGAACACAATTTAATAAACTACATACGCAACACGCTTACACAGAAAAAGAATTGCGCATAAGAATGACGTCTGTGCGTTTATTTGTAGTATAACTGTAATTCGATTTCCTTCTCGCAATCGCGTGAAATCCTTTCTGAAAAAACAGTCCGACAGTGAAGAGCAACAAGACAGACGATATTGAAGTAGAATCGAGACAGCGAAAAGGGATGATTTTTTTGTTTATGCTCTAAGCTTTCGGGAGCAAGTTGAAGGGGAAACGCTCTGAAAATAAAGTTAGCTTTGTACGTATTGATTGATCCAGTGAAAAGCGCGCGGAGCCTTTGTTTTTCATTTTTCACTGAAAATTGTTGGGGGAAATCATAAAATATTTCCACTCTCTCTCTCTCTGGCTAATGCAACAATGATGGTTTTTCTTTCCATTCCGTTTCTCTCTTCTTTTCTTTTTGCGCTCGAAACGTTGGCGACGAGGCGCAACATCTCCGTCTGCAGCGTAGCACATCAGATTTGAGCTGCTTAACTACGAGCGTCCTCCCCTGAATTTTTAACGCACAATAGACTTTTCGAAGCGACGAAGTTTACCGGCGGGCTTATCTCCTTTTCTTCATATCGCTGAAATATCGATCGGCCGAAAGCCTATATACCGTGATTCAGGATCTCGCTCAAAAATAAAAATCCTTGCGCTCACTGACACAGTCCAGAGCTGCAGATGAGAAAGCTTGATTATCGATTAATTTTGCAGGCTATACTGCAGCATTTCATTCGCGAGTCATTACACTCGAGATCGAAGTATAAACACTTTGCTCGTAAACTTGCATGGGCTTATCTATATCGCGTCGTTTGAAACTTGGTCAATCACGCCATTATAATCTCGTAATGTACCCGTCGTTTGCAATCCCTCGTTTCGTGCGCCCGTACATTGAATAATGCTTAATCTGCATAAAGAAAGCGTTTCCCTCAATTTTCCAGACTACAGCGTCGTCGGGGATAACGCTGGTAATTGGCCGATTTCTGCACTCGCTACTCGGCAATACGTCCAGCCTCCCCTGTATACGCATGTACAGCTATCGCGATTGGATTTCCTTCTCCGAAATCTTCTGTAAAAATCTCAACAAAAAAAAATAAAATAAAATAAAAAAAAAAATAAATACATAAATTATTTTCAACAAACACAGAGAGACAGCGAGGAACAATAAAGCAGACAAAGGGGAGCGTGTATAAAAAGAGCAGATAGAGAGAGAGAGAGAGAGAGAGAGAGAGAGAGAGAGAGAGAAAAGCAGAGAAGCGAGAGGGGAAGGGCGTAGTCGGGCGCAATTTGCGCGTTAGGTCGAGAGTCGCGCGGCACAGTGTGCCACTGCCTTCCAACGTACCGGAGCGCGCGTATATACAGAGTACACAGGCATAGAGCTACTCTCTCCATATACTATAAACACCTCGGTGGGTAATTGGGCGCTGCTGCGCCGTCGAGAGGGTCAGCGTCCTCACTCACGTATTCACGAGGACGTCGTTTCTCGTCGCGAGGACCCTCCAGACGATCGTTGAGCCTTTTCGCCTACTTTCTTTCTCCAACCACCCCCCCCATCCCCTTCCACATTACCGTGTCATCCTTCTCTCGCTCATCGGGGAATTAGCGTTCAATTTCGTTATTGTCTCGAGCCTGGGAACAAAAAAAAGGAAAATAAAAAAGAAAAAAGAAAGAGTAAGAGAAAATTCAGAGCAGGTAAATATACCGCGGGTAGGTACCTAACCGCGCGTAAAGGACAAACTATATACCTGAAGAGGATATAACAATGCGTGTGGGTGTGTGTGTGTGTGGGTCTGCACGTAAGAAAGCCCCGCGGCTCTAGGTAAATTACGCCCTGAAAACTGAAGGAGCTGCTTTAATTTGCCGGGAAAGGAGTATAGAGGCTGGGGCTGGCTGGTTGGCTCGCTCGCCGCGTATAGTAGTGAAAGTTCTTTTGTAACGCTATGCCGCTCGGAAATTGTTGCTTATTCTTTATGGGAAGAGACTGTGCGCGCAGCGTGCACTGAGTTCTGAAAAGCGAGACGAGGAGTTTCTTCTTCGCATAAAGAATGTACACACACACACACACACACACACACACACACACACACATATATATATATATATATATATATTTATACACACACACAGGCAGGGACCTGCCGAGTCAGTGCGAGAGAGAGCTTTATTTATTGAAATATTCCGCCGCGAGGGAGGGGGGGACTAAATATACCGATGGTGAGCAACAGGATTATGCCGTGTTCCGCAGCGCGTTTTATATCGACCGGCTCTCTCCGTAGGAGCTATTCTCGTCCTGGCCAGTCGAGTTGCATTGGCTTTCTGCTGCACGTAGTCGAGAAGGTATACGTGTAAAGGGTAAAGCCGGTCGTGGTGGAGAGCACTTCTACGTGAATTTCTCTCTCTCTCCCGAGAGAGAGAGAGAGAGAGAGAGAGAGAGAGAGAGAGAGAGCTTTTGCGTTGTCGATGAGACACGAACGCTTTCTTTGAACTTGAGGAATTATTAATTTTGCAGCAGCTGTCAGACGGCACAGAGGATACAACTGTATCGTGGAATATAGTCACAGAGAGATGTGTGTGTGTGTGAGAGAAATGGATTAGTTTTTCTGAAAAATTCGAAAAGATTAGTGTAGGCAGACCTGAGACACACATATAGGTATCGAATATCGGTGATTTTGCAAAATTTTAAGTTACAGCTTTCAATCTTTGGATTGACTAGAAAGTATAAGTTTCGTTATAATTGCTTGGACAGAAAAATTTTCACAGCTTTTTCCAGAAAACTTCTCTTTGCAGCTTTTCCTGAGCGATATGAATTTTAGCAGGAGAAAAGGCTTTTCCTCTCATTCACTGATTTTTCTCTCATGCGACTTACAGAGCACGTAGAAGGCTGAACTTTTGATCAACTTTATGGAAATTTGTAAGAATGTAGCGATCTATATCAAATTTCCAAAAGCATTATTTTGATAGGCTAAAGTGATTTATCTTTGTGTTCTGTAACCTAAAACGTTTCACTCTTCTAATTGTTGTCTTAAAAAAGGAAACTTATAGCTCCATATAAACTTAATAAATCACGCGAATTCAACACATAGTTATAAAGAGAAATCAATATCAGTCGTAATCCGACGTAACTGCCTCGGTAAAAATAAGTTACCCCGAAGTTTCAGAGCGCCAGACACTCTTCTTCTCAATCTTACCTGAATGAAGGCGTATACACGGCAACTGTGTACACACAGACACAGAGAATCGGCGCGAAAAAGTTCCCAGCAACTTTTTTTATATATATAAAACGATGTTTCGTGTTTTCTTTTTTTACATTCGGCCGGCCATAAGTCAGGAAATATAGCTCGGTTAAGAATAGGGAATCATCAAAGTTCCGGCGCGCGAAAGGTTTGAAAATTTTAAAACTCGATTTCGCAGATTACTTTTCCCGCGCTCGCGCGCTCTAAGGAAAGAGGTAATCGAGCGGATCCGAGAGAAGCCCGTTGCTGCAAACTTTTCCATTGCAGGCAATAATAGAAAATTGCGTTTTTTCGCTAGTCTCGCCCGGTGCGATTATATGCTTTCTTTTCCATTGCAATAGAATTTTCGAATAAAGTGTACACCGCGGTGCGCGCGCGAGAGACAAAAACCGCGCTGCCAAAATTGAATTAGTAAAATGCTTTCTCAAAAAGGCGCTTCTCCATTTTCTTTCGCTGCGACACTACGATCGCACTTTATTCGTTGCGTTGTCTCAATTTTAAAGCGAACCAGCGCAAAACTGTTTTGTAAACTGACGGCTCCTTAAATTTTTAAATAAATTCGTATCTCGTAATGTACTTTATTGATGTGGTGGGTCTATAAAAATAAAAAAAAAATGAAACTAATACAACATACGTCAGTCGTTAATTCGAATATCTCCGCAAGTGCTCTCAAATCGCCCGCGCCGTTAATAGATTATTATTTTACTCTCGGGGGTACGGGAAATTTTTTGCTCTATTGATCGGCACTCGATTGACTTATTGAGCAAATCGATGGGCACGGGTGAGGTCGTTGAACTGTCTCTATACGGAACGCACGGGCTTCCATATATATACATAACCCGGCCAAAGGAAAATTTCACTGGAAAGCTCGTCGTTTCCAAAATCAGACAAGGGAAGCTAATAAAACTTCATTATCCCCAGTGGTGAAGTAAGACGCCACATTCATATTAATGTTGCTTCTTCTTCTTTGCAAAGATAGAGAGACCGCCGAGTTCCAGTTTACGAGACTTCATTTAGAGTCCGCCTATTCGTCGCCGCGTCTCCTCCAATGCTCTTGAGAATTTTCAGCTCGAATCGGTGCGGGTTAATTAAATTTCATTATAATGGGTCTTCTTCAGAAAATAATGCACGAGATTGCGCAAGAAAAGAAAGAACGAAAAAAAAATCATAAATATAAAGCAACGGCACACGATTAGCTTTATGCTAAGGTAGCCGAGATTGATTTTTCAGTTGCTCGCACATGCTCCCGATTCACTGTTGCTTATACTTATGCAAACATGCATAAAGCTTGCATAATGCTGCGCAGCGCCGAGAAAAATACATATTACGTTGGCGTCAGCTGTCTTTTTAGCAGACACTCCTAAAAATTCAGTTATCAAAAGTCCGTGCATTCGAAATTTTCTTTACGACTTCGATGTTCGTGCCCTGCATGCCCTGGGTATCTGTATACGATCGAATACACGAAATAAATCAAATTTGAGTACCGTAATAGAAAATAGATCGAGTTTATGCAAAACGTAATCAGCTATGATATATATGATAACATAATATGATCAGTTATGATTGTACTATGTTATAACACTTGACATTCGTGATAAATTATGATTATATTATGTTAATCTCACCATATTTTAACTGAACAGTTGAGACCTGATTCTGGTGACGCATTTTAAATGGCAATGTCGCACAGTTTCTTTATTGTTGAAGATGCTTTTATCGCTAGACGGCGGATAGAATCAAAAGAATTTATGCATCTTTTATTGTGGTATGGCGTTGTGTATTTTGGAACGTCCCACACCACACGGGCGCATTATGTCTCGGCTCTACGATCTACTTGCAATCACCTGTCAGGAAATTGCTTCATTTCTCTTTTATTGACTATTGCAATATGAAAAGACCTGGTTACATTCGTTAGCTCCAGAGAGGAATGGAGAGAGACACAGAGAGGGCGTGAGGGAGATATAGATGGACAAGGCTATCTCTTATATACAAACGATTATCTTACGGCCACTCACAGTTGTGTGCCAGTGATAATCAAAGGCCTAAAAATATGTTTTCGCATCGATTGCTGAACGTACGAAACGAAGCGATTTATTTATCGCGGCGTCACGACGAGTGCGCCGTTAAATTGCGTGAATTTTTATTGCAGACCACTTACACACAATGTCAATAAATGTTTCTTTCCCGGGAATAACGACTGCCTGCGTACTGTATACTCATAGTTCGCATTCGCAGATGAAAAATTCGCAGTACATCCGCACGGGCTTGATAACGCATGCGATTTTTTTTAGCGGAATTATTACAAGCGCAAAGCCAATAAGCTACCGAGTTTTACGTATATATACGTATTATACCACTGCCGCTGTTTAACTCGCCGCGTAATTCAATCCAAACACGCGACATGCACTCACACATACACAAACACAATACGCATCGTGACCCTTCCAAGGCTAATTTCTCCCTCGCTCTTTCTCCAGTACAATCAGGGTCACTTTCCTCGGCTGATTCTTTCGCACAGAGCCGTAATATCGGTTTCAATACAATAATTTTCCTTTGCTCCGCAACGACTGCGTGCAGTCGTAAATATACATTGCTTGTGCCTACTTGATACCCCAGTATACCGAAAGCGTTTTTCTTTTAAAGCGAAAATATATAAGGCGACATGAGGAGTAGGCCAGTGCAAGAAAGCACAGCACGATTATTTTTCACCTCTGTTGACGCGGATCTTTCTCTGGATCGATTCGGCCTTTCTTCCGCTGTTATCACGCGGCTTTAACTGCAGCCTTCACCCACAGTCACGATCTGTCTGCGGGTGAAGGTTAAACACACGAAGAAAAAAAAATCAAGGGATTTTTTTTCTCGAAGAAAGAGAGAGAGAGAGAGAGAGAGAGAGAGAGAGATTAATAGCATGAAAGGCAAACTAAACTGTACTCTTTAGTTTGCATCATAGATAAAGGAAGGGAAGGTACAACGAGACGGTGGCTCGGAAAGCCGCTTAGCTCCATAATAGTGAAAACGAAGCTGCGCCCGCTATTGGAGTAGACGGCTTTTATGAGATTATGCAAGCGAGAGAATTATTGTCGCTTTTCCTTTAACCACTTTAATTTCTATGTCATTGGTAAACCGATCTCATTTTTCGACCTTATCTAAAAGAGTTTTTTTTCCCGATATTAAACATTCCTTCATCTCATCCAACTACTCGGATGAGCCTTTCTATAAAGAAAAAAAATCGTGTAGAGGTAGCCGAGTTAGCAGAAATAAAACTGACGTATTTATAGGTGCAAGTTGATGTGAAAGGTATATTAAGTATTCTATATATTTATTTATACTATAATCGTGAAGTGACTCGAATAATCATCTCAAAAGTCACAGGGTCGAGGTCTATAAGTTTATTTTTTTATAGCCGCAATTGCGCTTCTTCCATGAAAATGCGCTATAAATCGCAATGACCATAAACGATAGTTAGGCGCTTATGATTTACGTTACGATTTCTTGTAACAAACGCAAGTGGCTTGCGCTTTTCCAAAACATTCTCGTATATACACCACACACGTTTTCACAGGCTATCTCACGCGATGCATCCCCATCGTAATACACGAATTCGAATCGGAGATTCGTAGCGAAGTCGATGATTTTTTTTTAATAATAATAAAGATTATGCGGCAAATACATAACACACACGAGCGCGTTCGCACACACCATATACCGATGTATACGTATATAAGCCACATATCGACATATTGCCTCGCGTGTATGTGCAGGAACGGGGCTACGGGGCCAAGGCTGCGGAACTGTATTACTATACACAACGCGTCTCTATGTATTCTATACTCTGCGTCTATATATATATAGGGGAGTTCGACCGACCAAAATTCTTATAATCTAGGTAAATTCCTTTCTGCCGGACCAACATATCAACCAGATTTTCTTTTGATTTTTTTTTCCTCCTCCAGTTTTCGAGCCACAGGTGGTCTGAGTTATTATTATTAGCACTGTTTGCATTTAATGAATTTTTTCGTGAATACAAATCCTCTCTCAGATGCAGTTTTCACTAAAAATACGGACAGAGCTTTCGATGTAAAATTTTCGTAATTTAAAAAAATGTATGCATTAGTATATTGAATCGCTATTGGTAATGTAAAGGGGAAGGTTACAAAGATGGCGCTGCGTACGGTGACTCCTGAGTTGTATATATGCAGGTGGTGTAAGCGTATTTTTAATTTTCTGCGAACTATTTGATTCATGAAAGTTTAGTATTAAGTAAAAACAATAAATAAGTTCAAAGGCAGTTTTAATGTTATGGCTTGTTTATTGAGATTTACAAAAAATGATTATGCATTACGAGGTAATTGTAAATACTCATCCACAGCCTCTTCATAATTAATAATCACAGCATTTGTATTATGAATATACAAATCACTATACAGTACATCTCAAAATTTACACACAAAAAGGTCACGTCCCCAAAATTCGAGACGAATCCGAGGGTCGGGAGTAAGACATATGCTCAAGACTGCTCGTCGTTCTACCCGTTTAGATTACAACATAACTCTTCGGTAAAAGGTTTCTTGCGTAAGACTCGCCACAACGGACTTGTCGCTCTCTTCGCCTCAATCCAGACGAGAGCAGAAATAAGCGACTACGTCAAACTCGACGGTTAATGGGAAAGACATGAGAGTCCATAACAAAAGACATTATTAAACGTTTCTTACGCGATGTATTATGATAATCGATAACTCGCCTATCTTTTTTTGACCTTCGGTTGTATAAACACGCGACGTGATTCTATGATTAAGCGCTTTTCATCGCCTCAGTAGTATATTATATAGATCATGAGTGTGCACGCGAGTGGAGAAAAGAACAAATTTGAAATTTCAATCGATTATTGTTTATACGTAGCCCGAGGCTTTCTTTTCCCTTAGAAAGTTCGATGTTGTTTTTGTTGTTGTTGTTATTGCTGATGCTGTTGTTGGTTTTCTCAAGTAAGTCGCAGGTACGCCGAGCGAAAGAGATAAGAATGAGAAGTTCTGAAAATTACAATTCCAACTTTCCGAAAGCGAAGCAAACTTCAGGTGCAGCTTTGAATAGCAAGAGTGTCTCAAGCTCAGTTACAAGTAGAAACAGCAATAAGAAAAACAACAAAAACAAAACTTGCTATCAAGAAAAACTAAATTTGATGGTATGTTCATTCGATAGAAAAACCAAGCTTTTTATTGATCTTGATATAACGTGTAATCATTTCCTACGTTATAGCAATCATAACGATTCTCAATGGCCTCTAGCGTTTTTCTGTTTGTTTAATAGCTTACAAAATTGTTTGACGATTAGTAAACCGTTCGAGCCATAGGAATGTTGTCTATATAAACTTGGGTAATCCCATAATTTACCACTATACTGCATTATTGTTAATCCCAAAATTAAGCTTTAATTGAAGCTAAAATACTCATTATCATATTATGTACATAAATCATCAAACAGCTGCACACAATTAATTATTTAGTAACACACAAAATGTAGCGCTTCAAATTCGAGGCGTGTGTGGCCCTTAAAATTTTCAACATGTACAACTTGGTCCTTTTCACCTCTAAACTTCCTACATTTACATCGTAACACACCTAAGCTGTAAATTGTCAATTAAAAGTTTGCCTTCACTGCACCGTGATATAGCCGTCAGCGGATCTTGAAAAGCCAATCGTCTACGTGACGCGAATGATCGATCTCCCGTCGTATGCAGTACCGTCAAAGGGATTATTGAAAGAATTCCGTGAACTCTCTTCTCGGTGACTAGGACTGCAGTATAACCCGCCAGTGTATCACACGCAAGGTCGAGTCTCCTTCAAAAATTACAGTAATTTGCGTGACCATTCTGAAATATTTATGAGCCCGGTGTAAATTTGTTTTGTTCTGCAACGTTGTCAGGACTGCTGGTATATACATTACCCCCCCCCCCCCCACACACACACACACACCGACCCAAGGAGCTTTCATCGTACAATTGAAAAAGAGTCCGGAGTTAACGCTCTGCTCCAGTTTTGCCCTTCGAAATCGATAAGACTCCTCTCCTCACCCCTTGTTGAGATCTCCGTGAGCTGTGACTCGGTGATGTGATCGTCTCTTTCCTTTTTGCCTGTTACAGTCGCCTCCAGTATCCATCAGACGACGACGACGACGACGACTGTTTAGAGGAAAGGAAATCCGCCGTGAAATCGGCCGTCGACGCACGAATTCGTGGAATCGCCGATTCCGTGAAGACGCTCACAACAAGGCAGAGGACGCTCTGGTCTCGCGCGATGAGCGGGGGCGAGAGTTGAAGGAACGCGCGCGCGCGGCCCGCGTGCAGTGCAGGAGAGGAAGAGAGCCAACCTGCCACCGCCTCGTCCACTGCGAGCAGACACACCTCTCACGTTAAGGTATGGAAAATAGAAGTGTATATATAGCAACGCTTTTTCCCGCGCGCGTGATTGATTATTTATACCCACACGTGCCTCTTTCCCTTTCTTCGCGTCCTCTGCGCGCGCGTGGTGGCGCTGCAGTCGACTATACATACACGGCGCGCATATATATCGTGTACTATTCTGTTTGCATACACACGATTTGCACGGGCGCGCGAGAGGCACTCCATATTCATGGGGGCGGGGGGGGGGGGGCGCTGCACCTTCCGGAGTCTAGCCTTTAACCTCCCCCCCCTCCCGAAATATATCTCGCGCTAAATCGATTTCTCGGCGACCCATATATACGTATTATGAGGTTATAGTGCGAGAGGCGAGAGCTTGATTTCGTTGTATATGGAGCCGCAGGTGTGTATGTGTATATATGTAACGAAGAAAGAGAAAAGTTTCTGAACGTACGGAAATCTTCTTTTTTTTCTTCTTCAGCTTAATTAATCGCGCAGCGACTCGCCGAATTGTCCTGGAGAGGAATTCTCAGTGGGGGGGGGGGGGGGGGGAAGGCAGGCGTAGGAGAAGCGCACTGCGGGATAATTAAATCGGTGCGGTCGTTTGAATTAATTGAAACGCGCGCCCGCGCTGCGAGAATGAGGAACTTGTCTACGACGACGTTGACGGCTTTTAATACTGCTCCGCGCGCGCGCGTCTGATCGAGATTTCCATTTGTTCGCCGGAAAATCCGCCGGAGTCTCTATCTCTTTTATCTAATTTGCGCAAAACTACTTGCTAACTAGTTTACTTCGCGCATATATATAGTTACTACTACAGCCGACTGCGTGCGGGGTGTTCTTGTTTGCATTAAGCTCGAGTAATAATAACGGCTGTGTTCGTCACATTTTCTTTTTTTTTTCATTTTTTTTAAACTGCTTTAATCACACTAATGCGTATTTAACTTCATAAAAAATTCAGCGCCTCGCGTACGATGCCTATTTCCTTAATTATAATTAAACCCTTGGCTTTTCACTAATACGCATTCATTAAACTTCGTCTGTATACTTTCCTCTCTTTGTCCTCATCTCCATTCGGTACTCTCGACTGTCAGTTCTCGGCTGCTGTATTTGCTAATTTGAAACCTGTGGAAGTGAAAGAAGTATTTTATAGCGTTTTTAAAAATGTAATACTTCGTTTTATCATTATTGCAATCCGTATACTTATTATGCGAGGCAAGAAGTTGGGATGTTTTATGTTCAGTGTGAATTTGTTCTACAACTTGCCATGTCATGTCCAGTTAATCTTAACGAAAATTAATAATGACAAAAAAAAAAATTAAAAAAAAATTCAGCGGAAAAATCCGAATGAAATAGACTAATATAATACTAAATTTTACTAATAAACTTCTTTAAGAAATTGTTGTACAAAAGTACCATCGTTTTTTTAAATATTAATTTATGGTACTTAGGCTTTATCGGATACGTACTATGATGTTTTACTGAAATTATTTTATAAATGCAAGTATGATCAATAACCTGTCAATTAAGAAATGCCAATGAGACTCATCCATGACTTAGCTAGTGATCAACCACTTTTTAATCCATAGAACGAGCATTTCACGGTATCATCGTGAATTTTACTTCTGGCTTCGTACAGTACGACTTACCAGGGGTGACGTAGCCGTTGGGATAAGCGATTATTTCGCTCTTTATGACTTATGCGAAAAACTTACCGGATTGCTTCGTAGTTAGTAAACACAATTTTTCAATTTTTTATTACTCATTCCAGCTAAAAGTTTGTACTTTTTCTTCGGCGAGTCGGAAAAGTGGTGCTATATTCATTCTCTACCCCTCCTCCCTACTCTAGCCTGCAGCGACGACAAACAGTGCGTGGCATCCAGAGCGATCTCGGAGAATGAATCCACAGCATTTTCTCCCTCCTCGGCGTTGAAACAGTATGCGAATTTCACGCTAAAATTGCTGGCTAAACGAATCGCACGATATAAAACGGGCTCTGTAATTCATTTCTTTCCCTCTACAACTCGCTCACGCGACCGCTTTATCCCCTTAATATTGCACAATCTATCATTACGCAAAAACTTATAATTGCGGCGTGTAATACAGGCCTAGTCCCTTTAAGCAAGTGAGTTTTCAGTGTCAGTAGGTTCGGAATCTTTGTAAATTTTGACACGTATATTACTATGAACACAGATCATCATCGAGTGCGCTACGTATAATTCGGCTCACACCCAAGGCACGAAGTAGCACTAGCAATTTTTCGGTGGTGAGCAGGGCACTCTTTCACCAAAACGAAAATCGATCTCTCTCTGTGTGTGTGTGTGTGTGTGTGTGTGTGTGTGTGTGTGTGTACGTACTTTAGCATTAGACACGTTCGGGCGCTGGCCCGTTATTTTTCGCGGCCAGTTCAGGCAAACGACGTTTTAACAGCGGCGGCTCGTCTGCTCCGAACGACAGCGAAACAGGGAGCTTATATTATCTCCGCGTCTATACGAGGCTTCTTTATGAAGATGAAATTTTCGCGCGGCTCGACGCGCACACGACACGTTAGATAAAAATCTCGGAACTTTTCAACACAGCCAATCAGCGCGCGCTGCGGATGCTGTCGATTCGATGAAAGTTCGCCCAGAGAAAAAGAGAGTGTTAGAGAGAGAGAGAGAGAGAGAGAGAGAGAGAGAGAGAGAGAGAGACTGCGAGGACGAGGCGGAGCTTTTGTCCGTGCGACAGCTCGGCAAAAAAAACGAGGCAAAAGGAAAAACAAGTCGATTTCCCGTGCTAGAGGCTGCTCGACGACCGCATGCATTTTTTGCGCCCCGACATACGTATATATACACAGACGTTATTTTCACGGGTGCTTGCACTCGAAGGCTTGTTTCTCGCTTTCGTTCTCTCGCTCTCTCTCTCTCTCTCTCTCTCTCTCTCTCTCTCTCTCTTCCTCTACTTCGCCGCGAGGGTTTATACGTATACGCGTCGCGGGCGGCGCGACATTTACGGAAGCGTGAAAGTGGAATATATACATATCGCTTATTCAATGCGAAAATCGCAGGTTCCGTATACGTGTACGTATACTACACGCGCAGGGCTGATTCACGTGAGCCTTGTCCCTAACCCCTCGCGCCGTATATCGCGTGCTGCTATACTGTGGTGTATACCGCTGCTCCGATCCTTTCACCCAGTTATTCGGAGTCTAGGGCGTACGATAAGTTGTATAATGGAGCGATATACATGTAGATGTGCGGATATATACGTATATATACGTGCACACGTTGCGCACACATACACACACCAAACACACACAGAGTATATTACGTGCGCGCAGTACTCAATGGGTCAAGTTCTCGAGAGTCGTTTGCTTTATCCGCAACGAGGATCGTACGTCAATGTCGTGTGATTGAGACCCTGTCTATCTCGACTACGCTTTTCCTCCTCTGTATGTGTGTGTATGTGTGTGTGTGTGTGTGTGTGTGCACTGGAAAATTGATGAAACGAGCTTTAAAAGCTCTTTTCGCCGTATCTCACGTTGGTGTGCAGCGCCCGCGCGCGTTTATATATATACGCGCGTGTGATGGATGGGTGGGTAATTGTGGGAGAGAGAGAAAAGAAAAAGGAACCGAGTGTCGTGTGCGTGTCCGTGTGCCTGTTTCAATGTGTGTGTGTGTGTGCGATGTATATAACGAGTTAATTAAGCCCTTGATTGGCACCCACGGGAAAATTTCACGTTTGATCAGAAAGAAGGCTGAGCTTTCAGCAGCTGAAATATAACGCCGAACAAAAGCTTCGATTCTCACCGAGAGAGCGAGTAGGTATGGCGATTCAATTGCAAGCCGCTGTGTATTATACGTGTGTGTGTGTGTGTGTGCAGTACAGTATCTATTTTTTTAATGCACAACCCCATTAGAGTGGGGAATCGCCAAGAGGAATGGAATTAACCGATTTTTCGAGATCCATGTCAAGGCGCTTTTTACGTTATAATACACAAATGAAAAAGTATAGCGTGTAAAGCCGGATTTCTGATTCCGGCAAAGTGATGCGATAATATACGTATACGTGTGCGTGCAGTCCGCGTTATTGGCGTTGCAGCCTATGTGCACACACCAGTTACAGGTCTATTGCATCTTTCTCTCTCTCTCTCTCTCTCTCTCTAGTCCGCCACGCGCACTCGGATTCCCCAACGAACGAGACTAATCAGTCGAATTCGGTCCCTCTCACTCTCACTCTATATATAACGTATTTACGGACTTTTTGCTCGTTAAATAGAGCCGAGAGCGCGCACTCGCTTAGAAGAAGTAGTTTTCTCCTCGTCGCGTCGGCCGCTCGCGCCGTCGAATCAATAAAACAGTCTGGAAATAAGTTGCTGCTCCTTTTTTTTTTCATCAACCAAACGGTACAGTCATGCCCGCTCGACGCCGAAGCTTTACAATGTTATTCGCGGCGAGTGTCGCTCTAGCGGGCGAATTTTCCACGTCTCGTTATGCACGCGCCGTTTCGTTCGAATAGCGCGAAAAACAAGTAAATAAATAAACGAAGAGGGAGGAGCAATTAATCAGCGTTAAACGGCCACAAGTCAGCGGCTGCCGCTGTATACATGTCCGAATTAATTAAGCTCGGCATAGCCATGGCGATGAATCACGCATCGCGCGCACAAAAAGCAAGGATGCTCCTTTCTTTGTAGACGGCCAGTTGAGCAGGTACACAAAAGAAAAGGGGGTAAGCGGTTGACCTACATTTTTCCTTGGGGTATGCGCGACTAACACACATTCCATCCCTGAGGTGTTGAAAATAGTACGGGTTTACTGTTTTAGAATGGTATGCGATGTGATCGATTATCTTATGGTCGTGCATGTAGTAGAACAAGATTTTTGCAGTTAATTTTCAGTTGTGTGCTGAGTTGTTGTGATCCAGCTAATGTATCTATTTTCTTTGGCTTATTTGTAATAACTACGACTACAACTTTAAATTATTAGTAAAAACTTAATTATCTTGATCACTAAAAAAATATCGTGCAATTCCGATTATATTCTGATGGACGTCTCACAATTTCTATGGTTATTTCTTCGTTCAAGAGAGATTTTCAAGTAGAAAAATGATATAAATAAATTCTCACTCTTTATTAAAGTGCATTCACAGGGATCTGAGCTTATTACATGCAAATGCATCGCAATAAATCAGGGTAGACCGCGGGCAAACTTCCTAATCATGGAAAGAGCAGCGTGCCTGATTAGACAGACTAACAGAGTCAGTGATGCAAGTTCGTCTATAGTCAGACTGACTCTATCTGACTGACGCTCTGCTAGGCGGTCTAGTTCACGAATCGCAAATCGGCTCTACATTAACAATGTAAATTATAAAAATTTAATGAGCTTCTTTGTAATCGTTTTATCGCGAGTTTTCACACCAACTGTCTACACCGATAAATCAGTCGAGATATTTCAATTGCACTTACAATTGGTATTTTCCGAATTGTTTCCGAACATCGCACTTGCGCAGGTATGAGGGCAAATAATTTTATCCTTCTTGCATGCGTTCATTTACGTAGATGGAGTTCGGCTCATATTTATTAATTTTCGAAAATTCGTATTTAAGAAAATTAGATTTTTGCTACGTATAGGAAGACATTTTTAGTAACTACAATTATTCGATTAATAGAGTAATTAAAGAATAGTTTTACATTTGTTATTTTGTAAATAATGGGAATTAGTACACAAGTATATCTTTTTAAACTAAATTTTTCACCCAGACAACTTTTCGAAAATTGCTAAAAATCAGTAGCAATCTTATTTAACCATTGCTCGGACTCGTAATTTGAAAATAAGAAAAATATGTAAAGCCAAAGAAAAGTGAGAAAGCGCTCATTACCATCATTGATTAATTTTAATTGGATGCCTGATTAAAATATTTGCTTCATAATTAATTTCTTTGATATAACGACTTAATGCGCAGTCATAAAATAATATTAATAATACAATAACATTATTAGTATTGGTAATAACAATCAGAGTTCGTTTGAGCGTATATATTATAAATTGCATTCATAACGCAAGTAGTAACATCTGGTTATGCTCAGACGCGTTCGAAATTTATTTAGATTTTTAAATATATGGACAAAGCCCACAAAAGCAAAACTGAAAAGACCGTATACATATGAGAAAATTTGCATAGCTAACTCAATTTTTGAGGTCTCAAAATTAAAAAAAGATGTCGCGTTACGTCTTCCGGGCTATACTTTTGTCCACCAAATCAAAGATGCGGCATCGATGTTTTTAATTTGTCTGTATTTTGTGCGTATGCGTTTTGTTTAAAATTTTTTAAAGTCACCTCTTTTTTTATGATTTATATATTCCGGCATCCTCCTTTTGGGATTCCAAAGGACGATAATCGATTTTATGGATTTTCCCATATACAGCCAGCTACGAGCAAACAGTTGGGAAAGTAACAGCAACGGCGCTCGTTAATATTCCAGTCGAACGGCGTCGCGACGTCGCGCGTTACGCTATTTCATAAAGTGCGCGCGCGGCGCTACTATACGCTTTTTGAATTGGGAACGAGCGCCGCGAGTTGTGTTTTCCGACGACCGTTGTTTTCGTCTCGGCAACGGGCGGCAACGTGAATTTAAATTAAAAGTAACACCGCTGGTTATTAAGGGACCAATCAATATACAGTACGAAAAACCGACAAACAAAACGACTATAAATCAACGGCGACCGCGCCCAAGTAGCTGGCTGACAGTGCTATATATATATATATGCATTCACATACACACACACACACACACACACATATTCATGAATTCTCATATGCACTGACGCACATTATAGACATACAGAAGAAAACACACACATACTTACAAATATTCACACCTACACACACACCCACAGACTCACGTATATAGGTGCGAGCAGAGCGTCAGAACAGTTCGGTTACTCCGATTTGTGTCAACAAAGTTTGAAAGGTCATTCCGCTTTTTCTCCGTATACTCACACGCGCATACTCCTCCTATATTCAGATATAGACGCCCCATCGATTACCTAAATTATTCAAGACGAAAGTTTCAGGCTAACGCGGAATTCATTCACGCACAAGCCCGTAATTGACGCCAACGCCTGCGATTGCTTGATTATGGACATTTGTTTCTTTTTCATTTCTCCGAAGACGAAGAGTTGTCGTATCCTTATTAGACCGATCGATCTGCCCTGCGTATGGCAATGTAAAGCCACATCGATTTTCCATTACTAAATATTTTATATTCGACCGTTCGCATTGTTCGGCTTCGTCCTAATTACTCAAGACAAAGCGACGGCAGCAGCAGCAGCAGCAGCAGCAGCAGTAGCAGCAGCAATACCGACCAAGAGAAATCGAAGCTGTAAAGAAATGTGAATTCAAGCTGGCACGCGGGCTCTCGAAAGTTGGCCAACTCGCTTTTCCCGCATAACCACGAATTCCAAGCGTTTAATGTACATCGATTATGCGGACTTACACGTACTTAGCAAAAGATAAAGTAGCGCCTGACGTAACTCATCCTCTGCAAATCCCGCGCGTTCGTGCGAGTATATAATTGCGATGTCGGAATCGTTCGATCTCGTATATGTGCGAGATCGAGAACAAAGCGTGAGCCCCTCCGAAAAGATGACCCGAAATACAAACAAAACCCAGCTCCCCAATGTGAGCGCGACACATACCTGTTCGCACCGCTTTATTCGCGTGTGCACACACACTAATGCAGGAGTATAGCAGACGAGAGAGTGAGAGAGAGAGCGAAAGGGAGTGGGGGTAAGTCACGTGAGCTACGGCGCGCATTCAGTGCCGCAACGCCCGCGTATTGATCGCCGGCTAGCGAGGAGTGGAAATATGTATAACACACACACACACACACACAAACCTACATGCAGGTACGCGATGTCTTCCGTTCTGTGTGTAGTTTTCATCGTCCCCACCAACTTGTTCGAAAAAAGAGTGGGGAGAGTTGACCGTCACCGGCCTCATCCCCACTCTCTCTCTCTCTCTCTCTCTCTCTCTCTCTCTCTCTCTCTCTCTCTCTCTCCCTCACATGTGCATGTGCGAAGAAATTGCATGCGCTACTGGCAGGTGGACGGGGAAGTTGGGAGGGGGGGGGGGGGGTAGCGGAGAGCGTCGAGGCCGCTGCGCCATACCGGCATCTTTACTACTTGGACGAGAGAACTGACTCTCTAACGATAGTACGATCGGTTCGCGCGCTATACATACCGCCGCGAAAGTTCACCGATGTGCAGTTTCAGCGACACCGTTAACAGCTTCTTGCGCCAACTCTCTCGCGCACGAGCTGTTTATTCCCGGCAGCTTTTTACGCGTTCCAACCTCGTTTCTCACTGTATTATCTACTCTCTGTCTCTCCCTTTTTTTTTCTCTCTCCTTCTTCCCGCAGTAAGAGGAAAAAACTCCGACGTGCGCGTATACAGACGTACATCCATTCTATCCCACATCCAGCGGCTGTCAGCGCTAATCCACTTGCGTCTAATGTCAATTCCTTAAACACACTTCCATGCATACACCTTCGTGCGGTATATCAGCGCGGGAATCTTGATCGTAATGCGACTTGACTGCGGGCTGAGTGAGAACCGAAGGGGGAGAAAATTTGCGTGCGAAACGCGTCTCGAGAGAGAGCGCGCGCGCGGGCTTGGAAACTTTGCCGATAAGCCTGTGCCCCTATCGTGGATTTTTATCTATCCTTTTTTCTCGGGTGCCCCGGCCGTTTAGCTGGCTTTTTGTCCTGCTTAATTAGACCCTTTCCGAGTTATGGTCGCGCGCTGAGCGTTTCTCGCTCGGATTCTTGATTTCATTGACGCGTTCAAAGGGAGCAAACAACGGATGCTCGCTAAACGCGTCGAGAGCCGTTAACTGACTCACTCGTCTATTATGAGGGGGGGGGGGGGGAAATTTGGGTGAAGCTTTTAAGTGAGTAATCGGATCTCTGCGAATACATACGTGTGTGTCTATATACATCGCTCCACACGTACGCGCGCGTCGGCGTTTTTCTTTATTAGCGGATTCCGTGTGAAAGCTCAGTGAAAATTAGAAACTTTTCCGATAAGCGATCGGCGAAGCGAAAAAGTTTCGTGCGCGAAATTCGACTCTTTGCTCTCTCACACTCACTCTCTCTCTCTCTCTCTCTCTCTCTCTCTTTCGCTCCCCCTCTCTCGTCCTAATAAAATGAAAAATATTTTTCTCGCGCGCCAAACTTTCCGGAGACGAGAGAGCCGCCTTTTGAGGTCGCGTACAGCTTGCTCGCTCATTCTCAAAAGTAATCAATCTCAGCAAGGCCGAGGTCGCAATAATATTCTGCACTTGTCGTCACATATAAGTAGTGCTCGCGCGAGCAGAGCCTCGAAACATTTGGGCACGAACATACCACCAGGGCGCGAAGCGAAGCCTCCTTTTTTGGAACCTCTCTCCTTCTCTCTCTCTCTCTCTCTCTCTCTCTCTCTCTCTCTCTCTCTCTTTCTCTCTCGTTTCATAAAAGCGCCCTATTGAATTTATTCCCGAACGTGCGCAGATTAAGGCCGGCGCGGCAGTTCGGATAAACTACACGGAATTATCCGTGGCCGTTGTGTGCGTGCGCGTGTGTGTGTGTGTGTTAGTATGTACCGTGAGCGCATTCACTCGTTAATTCGATTGAGTGCGCTGCGCTGCGCCGCGCGCGAGACTGTTTGGGGAGAAAATGTAGGCCGCATTGCGAATGCATTGGCAAGACCTTGAGTCGTTATACGAGTGTTATACCGATGCTGCTGCGTACATGTGTGGCGCCGGATGAAAATTCAACGGGTCGAGTCGCTCGATCGCTTCGTCTCATCTGGCGCTGGATTTTCCGCGTCTGGGCAACGGCTTTATTTTTTGTTCCGGTGATGGAATAACCCGTATACGGAATGCGCGCAATTTGCATAGAACAGGTTCTACGAGGGATGGAGAGGGTTTCCTATATTGCCGGCACGTTGGCGACACGAGGGGCTAATGTCTCGGATTGGCGTTCGCCAATTCCGCGGGACAAGAAGCGTGCGGTATACGTAGGCGACGCGGTCGAGTGATTTATCGTCGAATGCGCGCTGACAATGAATTTCCAAATGCTCGAACGTTCGCGAGCGCTAAAAAGTGCTCTCATCGATCAACGGAGAGGGGGGGGGGGCGGAGAGAGAGTGAGAGCCCTGGATGAACTGTAAAAACTCGTTGTGACTAATTGAAAAGTTCGATTCACGGAGAGATAAACGATTTAAACTGTTTCGACGGGAATTCTAACGTTGAAAGTTGTGTGTTCGTTGGATTGGGACGCGAGATATAATTTATTGGCCGATCCTGGAGTTAGCGGAAATTGAGAAAATGTTTGAGTAAATTGGGATAATATATCGAGTTTTGCTTATATATCAGAGAGCCAATTGGGAGCGTTATATGCGAACAAATTTCATTAACGTCTACAATAGAAAGTTTAGCGAGCTTCGGCGGTGTTTGCTCATATATAGAAGTTCAGAATTAACTACAATATAATAACCGATAACTGTATAACGACGTCTGCAAGCCCGCTCAGTCGATTAAATGTTTCATTCAAATCATAGCCACGGCTTATGTATACTACATCTACGTAGACTAACACACGTGTCACATCGCATAATGTGAAAATGCGGCTGTCATAAGCTTTTTATTTGATCGCTTCGCTTACCAAAATCCCATTGTCCCAGCCAGCACTGCCTTGTCTATACCGTCAATTGAAAATCCCGATCGCGCGTATCCCGTCATTGTCATCATCGCGACAATTTTTATCGCGAAAATTCGCAAGAAAAGCTTGCGCGACGAGCGTCAGCTAATTAGTCAAAATCAAGTGGCGTCTGGAGAGTTTAACGCCGCAATTTCCCCTCGGCAAAAATCAATCCCTTCGATCGGTAGTCCTCACTCTCTCTCCCGCGCGAGCGTCAATGCCCCCCTATTGTTCGACTGTATGTAGGCGCGCACTGTATACACTGCGTGTGTGCGGCGAGAGAAAAGGGAGGCTTGATTAATTTAACGTCGATATAACCTCGGGTTTATTCATGTCGCGTCGCGACACCTTTTCCGCTCGTTAATGAGCAAACAAATTTCGAGCGAGCGCCGAGAGATATCCGGCCGTCGCTGTTTGCTCGTATTCATACAGGTTAATCAAGTAACGCTTTTGACGGTCTGTTTGCCGATGTACACGGACGTTTCCACGCGGGCGAGGGAGGGAAAAACAAAATTACTCGAAACTGGGAAGACGACGAATTTTCGAGTGTCTTTTAGCGTGACCTGAATAACGAATCGCACTTGCGTTCAAGTTATCGCTATTGCAGAAGTTTTTTCTCTCGCTGAAATTATTCAATTTATCGATGCGACGATGTTCTGAGCTTTTTTCTTGCTTTTTTTCTTTTTTTAAGCAATTATAGCGTTAATAAAATATT
Organism: Philotrypesis tridentata; assembly: GCA_018906965.1. NCBI lineage: Eukaryota > Metazoa > Arthropoda > Insecta > Hymenoptera > Pteromalidae > Philotrypesis > Philotrypesis tridentata. The sequence continues at coordinate 5,616,796 of JACCIB010000002.1, forward strand.
TTATGGAGTGCCGCACTGTTCGAATCCAAAAACATGAAAAGAATTATACTTATATAAATAAAAATTCTTCCTTTTTTTTATTGTTTACTTTAAGCTGTTAAGTTGAAATTTGTTTAAATATGTCACAAATTATGATTGATCTTATGGCAAGATATGCCTATAGTTACAGTATAGCTTGAAATTAAAAATAAAAGGAAATATCAGCTATTTTCGAGATATTCAAATTTTTCAGCAAAACCGTTAAGTAGTGTTCATATTGCAAGGAACCAGAAAAAAATGATTCGATAGTCATGCCCTCTCAAAAAAAAAAGATTTTTCGACTTCAATGTTTCAAGCTGTTCCCACGTGGACGTGGAATTGCACGTATGAGCCTCTGGAGACTTAATCTCGCTTCGAAATCAACCTCGAGTTGCTCTCGATGTCCGCTTGAGTACAGTCGATCAATTCTGCCAAGATTCTAGCAGCAGAGCTTTTTTTCCTCTCAATATAGCTGCTTGGGCTATACTTTGACCAGTTGCTTCTTTCGACTGGAAGAGTTTTGTTGTGGCTGCAAAGGCTTGTTCGTGCGAGGTGTTGCACACCTTTATTGCTCAGCCGCTTTGTGGACTCCGGCTTTGCAGCCTCTCGTAGACGTACAAGTCTTGTGTGCATCTGTCGGTCTAGAATCTCTGAACTTATTAGATCCAAGCCCGAAGATCTATAATTATAAATGTCATTCGTTCAATTTGATTGTCGAATGTAACTGTCGCGTTCGAGGCATCAGTGGTACCTGATGTAAATATAAATAGACGATAATAATAATAGATTGATATAAATATAGGGTTGCCATTTCTTGTATTAATTTGTACATATTAATGATCTGGTATATTTGGAGTCAAGGTAGCCAATCTGCTGCCGTACGCGGATGAGGCTAAGTTATTTTCTGTAATTAAGTTTGCAGCGTGACATTGATGCATTGCTTGAGTGGTTGGTGAAGAATGACCCTTTCTTGAATATTAATAAATGTCAATCTATTTCTTTCTTTCGAAAAAATTCTCCTTTACTTGACAGTTTTATAAATAATCTATTGGATATCGCATTTTACTTCATCCCTTTCTCTTGAATTATATTCATATTGATTTTGCTGTCGATATGGCGTTGAGCTTTTCTTTTGATCAATTATTTTTATAAATATATTTACTTAAAAATTCTATGTATATCCCCAAAACAATAAATAAATATATGAAAAGAAAAAAATAGCAGTGAGAACGCAATATCAGGAATAATCGACGCAACGTCGAACATAAAAGCCGCACAGCCAGCCGTTGAATGCCTTGGACCCCAAACGGTAGGAAACCGATAAGAGGAGGAACCACTGATAATTGGCTCCAATCGAAACCGGTAATAATGATACGGGAGGGATTGAATTGCTTCCTTCCTAATAGGATACTGCAATTCCGACACGTTCTAAAAATGTTTTATTATCAAAACTAACTTTTTCAACTTCGATCTCTCTCGATCCCATAATATCAACAATTAAATCATGGGTGCGCGTAGTGCGTCGCGTTAAAAACCTAAAGTATAAATCAACGATTTATCGATTCTCGATTCCCATTTCCTCGCCCATTTCACTACTACTGTCCTCTTATAACTAATACGCAGCAAGCTACGCGCCAACGAATTCGCAGCACCTTCTCCATCCAATATATATTCCCAGTATTAATGCATAAGGAAGCAAAGTGCGCGGGAAAATTGAATTAGGAGAGCTACGTCTTTGAATAGAAGTAGTGAGCCCGGTATGTATTTAATATATATGTATTTCATATTCTCCTGCCATCTCCCACCCCCACCTCGACTGCAGCTTCCTCCAATTGTGCAGAAGAATGATGCCGCAGCCGAAGCGGCTGCGGCCTTGCAACGACTTTCTGCATTATATATACCGCGCAAAGTAAGGTCGTAAAAAATATGCTATGATGAATGAAGTTTCATTGGATTAGAGAAGCCGCGCGACTGCCAAGCTTCTCTCGCTTATATATCATTAACGTCGCGTCATTAGACGCGATGGATTATGCATATGGAAAATTGTGAAGTGAATAATGTATATAATACGCATATCGTGTTGTGCACGCCAGGAGCTCCAAAGAGAAAATTCGAAGCTCGAGCTGTAGATAAACCCTCGAGTCGTGTTCGCGCGCTATAGAGATTCAAAACTCCCGTCACTCAGGTATACACACATAGACCTCAAAGCCAAATTGGCTCGTCACGCGACGTGCAGCAGCAGCAGCAGCTCGTTCGTACAGGTTTCTATACGCACACAAACTCGCTGTACAACGATTACAACAATCGCTCGCGAGAATTCATTAATAATCGCGGCGCGACGACAGCTAGAAAAAAGAAGCACGACTCCGGCGAACTAACGCGGGCGAAACTCTCCTTTCTGCGAGAGCGATGATAATTAATTGCCGTCGCAGAAAGTTAGCTATATACTCGGCGACGTACATACCGTCGCTATTAAATTGCAGGGGGGAGGGGGAGGGCGGGGAGAGTTCGCGCGCGCGCGCTAAAAGTCGAAGATTACACGCTATAGGACTATATAGGAGGAGCTGTCGAGAGGAAACAGCGGCTCGCTCTCGGAGGAGTTTCACGGTGCGGAAAACTTAATAAGTAAGGCTACGGACGTGTGCGGCGGGGTGTCGAGGCTTGTGTGTGCAGATGAAATTGAAGCGAAGTGTCTACACAGAGAGCCGCTCTCTCTCACTCCCTCCCGACACACTGAACTTTATTGTGTGCCGGCGTTCTGCCGCTGCGCGCGCCGAGCACACTGCTGAGAAAACATCCTGATTTAAGTGAAGCAGTCCGCGTTAATTGTCTCTCGGAGCTGCTTGTACAGCCTTTCCTCTCTCTCTCTCTCTCGATTTCTCTTGCGTCCGAGATTACGGGAGCTGAAAAAGTTTCTATGATATTCCGATTTGCATTTTATGCGGAGGGAAAAAAAATGAAAATTCTGGTCTCGATCGAGGGACGATGCAGGGACTGTAATGAACGTTGAAATACATTTTATAATTTTTCATACGAAACACGAAAATCTATTGAGAATTCTTCCAGTCGAAACAAATTTGCTCGTTTTCGTTAATACAACGAAGAAATGAAGTGACTATTGCGCAACTGCTGCATTACACAACTAGGGGCGAAATTTCGCTTCCTCTCCGTCTCCGCAGTACAGATTTTCGCCCCTGGGGAGCTTTCGCACTGTTCGTGGTCTGGAGCCGTTCGCAGTTGTCTGAGGTCGTGAAAAGTCTCGCTCTGCACAATCTTATTTTGTACCATTCGAAAAACGGAAAAGATCAATTTTTCGATAATCAAAGATTCGGCGTAATTTTCAGTCATATGTAAATTTTCCGTACACGCGTACGTGCATTCAATATATTTATCAGCGGCTGACCCGAGGCGCCCTCGGCGCAAGTAAATTACTCGAGAGTTTGAAAGTCGTTGTTAACCTATCCGAAAAAGGAGAAGACGCATTGCCGTTGCTCAAGAAGAAAGCTCGCGTTCCTCTACACACACGACTCGGCTCACTCGGGGCAAAACTTTCGACACTTTCCAGTCTCGCGCACGCGCTAGTCGCGTTCGGTATTTCGAGCAGTGGCAGCTGGCTACTGTTAAATCCGAAGCCGAATTAGCCTAATTAGTCCTGAGTTATGTGTACGTCGAAGCGAGCGCCGCGCGCGGACGGGTGTATGGAGGGCGGGCGAAAAAAAATTATGCAGCTCGTTGCACTGTATTTTAAATTTTACGCCCAAGTCGTAAAGTTCTAACAAATTATTTTCGAAAAAACGAGGGGAGGAGGAAAAAAAAGGCGCGATGACGAATGATCGATAAGTGGAGCGTGCAAGATCTTTCGATTTACCTGGGGCGAAAGACCCAGTTTCGCATAATGACGAAGACGGGGGAGAGGGGAGGGGCGAGCGAGGGGCATAGGAGGGCGATTTACGAGTCGAGTGTGGTGGTCGTCGCCGCGCCGCGCGCATCTTGCGCTCCTCTAGAAGCGATTTAACTTTTTCGAATGAGCAGCGGAAAAGGAGAGAGACGAGTGTAAGGCAAGAATAATGCGAGCCACTCGGCATTTTACAATCCGATCTGAATTCGGCTTTCGAACTTCCCGCCGCGCGCTCGTTATACTGTACATCCGCGCGAGCGCGCGCGGCGCAGTCTCAATTTTATCTGAGTCGGATAGATCCTCTCCAGTTTTTTTCCAGAGATTTTTCGAATTATTTTCAAACGCCTCGGCTGTACGGAGCATCTCGTCGGCGTTGCGCCTGTTAATCGGGCTGGGGAGGAAAAGAATAGAGAGAATCGATCTGGAATTTCTCGAAGACTTTCAGAGTGATTGATTTTCCGTGCGAGATAATACTATAGAAAATAAGTTGTTGAACTCGTTGGCTTAATTCTTACTGTGTACGTCAAAATTTGGTAGAAAATTAACGAAACTAAATGCAAGGCGAATTTTCCAGGCGAAATCACTGCGAATGCCTCGTTAAAATTATCTGTAATTGTGAATATTATTGCCAGTGGTATCAACAATTGAACATGTTCGTATCATATGCAAAATTATGTAGCTTTGATTTTTAGATACATATAATTAAAAATTCAGCGTCAAGTTCGTTTCCACCAGGGTACTCGAGAACTACGAAAACACTTAATTCACGCGGAAACGTCTATCAAGCCCAAGCGCGCAATTTCGGGCGACTTGTTGACAGACTAAAGACCCGTCAATTTAAATTTGTATAACGTCGTCTCGTAGATTAGCGACTACGCGCGCATACATATAAACACCTATACAGAGCTGCGTAGGCTTACGCTGCGCAGTGGCAGACGGAGAAACAAAGCTAATCCAACGTTTATTGTTCTGTTTCAGATGACTTAGAATGGGTTGGGCGGCGCTAGGGCGGCGTGCGGGTGGTGGCGGCCGCCTCTCACCTATCCTTTCGCTGTCTCTCGCCTCCCTCACAAGCTCCCTTCTCCTCAGCATCCTCTGTATCCTCACCCTCGCCTTTACACTCGCTACTATCGTGAGCGCCGAGGACATGTACGTATTACTCCCCCTAATGCATTCCTATATATATACACTCCCACCTCTTCCCCACCATCTCTCTCTCTCTCTCTCTCTCACCCCCCCCCCCTCGTACGTATGTATATACGTGTATGTATGCAGAAACGGCCGTGTATACACGTATATGCATGTATGCGGATCGCCCGCATGACTCTGTATATTCCTATTTATATTTTTCACTTTTCTATACAATATATATAATATATATATACACACACACACACATACGTAGCTATATAGAGCACATAGTTTTGGTACACATACAGACACGCACAGACACAGGGAGAGTCGAGAATTTCAATTTTCCGCGGCATACGAAAAGACGGCTTTATCCTAAAACGAAAGGGGAAAAATTCGATGAGAGAGAGCCGGCCGAGTGTTAAGTATAATACAATATCTCTCTGTCTATGTGTGGAACGCGATTTTTCCTCGGCTCTCTCCGGGTCTCTCTCTCTCTCTCTCTCTCTCTCTATCTCTCTCCTCACTTCTCGATCGATCTGCCTTTTATCCGGAGAGAGCGAGGTATATACATATATACACGCGCGTCGTCGCGCCAATGCGCGAATTCAATATCGGCGTCTCGGCTCCGTCGAATTCCAAAGTACAGAGACTTCTCGGCTCTCGAACCGTTCCGGAGACGTTTACACACATATATACACAGCCAAACACACACACACGCACACACACGCACACACACACACACACACGTATATGTGTAGAGACAGCGGGCCACGTATATATAGGAGATACGCAGCGCATTACAGCGACTACTTAACTCTCGACTCGCGAAATTAAGGCCTTATCCCCCCGCGGCGGCCGCGGCGGGCGAACTTTCTCCCAAGTGAGTTTCGACGACGCATAACCGCGCGCGCTTTATAGAGATGGAAGGCTAGATTATTCGAGGTTGACTTTGCAATGAGCATCGCGGCAAGCGGAAAGTCAAATAGTCGAGTGTGCGCGGCGCTTCCCTTCTCTCTCACGCTGTGTGTGCTCTCTTTGGTATCTGTAGCTGCGCCGCCGAGCTTCGAGTCGCGGATATATTAGTATTATTAGACATCGATATGCATATAGGTAATAATTGATTATATACAGTGTAGTTCGATTAGTCGTTTCTTTTTTTGCATACGTATATATTATATCATAGCTATACATAGTCGAATTTTAATTTTCCTGTTTTGTTTTTTGAAAGAGTGTCGCACATAGAGCTTTTTAGCTTTCATATATATGAGAAACGTCAGTCTCTCTCTCTCTCTCTCTCCCTCTCTCGCAGCGAGAGGCGAGTTCGTTGTTGGGAGAGAGAGGAAAGAACACGCCAAGAGAATTAGGTCACGCAGAACGAGACGCACGAGTGCTGTATGAATTATTAATCTGCGCCTGTTTCCAGAGACGCGGAGACGATAATAAACATTCCCCGCGGTAAGCGTGGAATGATACACACACTCCGTGCTCCCTGTAATCAAGACGATCGAGCTAGCGTATATCGCGCGTCGCGTTAAATACGGCGATCGATCGATCGATCGATCGGCAGTCGTACAGCTCTATGCGAAATCTGTGCGACGACGACGCGGGGGACTCGCTCTATGGCTGTGTTGCTCGGACAACGAGAGAGAAGACAAAGAGAGCTGGATGTCGGATACGGGAAAAAAGTGCAGGACACGATATCGCGCGAAAACAAGACGATATACATTGACGAATGGACATATGCATTACCATCTGCACAGCTATGACTATCTGCACGTTGAGAGAAAGACTGCTGTAAATTTTTGATTGGAGTTTTTGCAGGGAATTTTTGCCGGGGCGCATGAAAAGGAAAAAATTGCCGCGCTGCTTTTTCATCGAATGTCGAGGATCGATAACATTTTTCTTTTTCTTTTTGGTGGATATAGTTTGAATTAAAGTCTTTACAAGTGCATACTGTAGCGCGATTTTAATGAAATCAAGCGAAGGCTTGTCGGTGGAATTTTAAGTGGAATCGTTTATTAGTTGATACACCGTCAGAACTGAACCTGTCAGTTTCACTAATTTACAGATTTAAGTCTTGTGAAAAATTCGAAAAGATTTACTTTTGAAGAATAGACTCGATTTTTTAAACAAAAACATGTACATTGTCACAACAAAGAAAGTATTCCCGTAAAAATAAATATAAACTTCAGCATTGAATGTCATGATTGCTATGATGCAACCATAACAACTTTTATACCTCCTGTAATCGCGGGATAAAGTATTTTTATTTCCCCAGACGCGGAAGCAAATTATTTTTAAGGGAATAGAATACTACTTGTTTTACAGCCTTTTAAAGTTTCCATCCGCAAAATAGGTACATTTTCCAAAAATTCGGTAAGAATCACTCTGCTAAAAAGAAAAACGATACCAAAAATTTACCGCAGCGCTTCTCTCGGTGAAAAAAAAATCTCTACATCTTATGTCTTTCAACTTTATAAAAAAAAAACAATTGTCGAAATCTCATTCAATACCAGGCTATCTGTCTGCAAGAGAGTGTAATTAAATCCTGTTTCAGTTTCGAGGAAGGCAAGTCGGACAAGGAGATCCTGGACAATCTGCTGCTGTCGACGCGCTACGATAAGCGGCTCCTGCCCCCGGTGCAAGGTACACTGCGGCCCCCGCCCCACACCCGCCAGTTAGACGACAACACCCCCGACCTTGAATTACCACCACCACCACCACCACCACCCAACGAAACCGAGTACCCCGAGCACCTTGACAATCGCGATCATCATCACCACCGGCACCACCACCATCACCACAAAACAGCACCACACAACCACAGTTCACTGCTCACTCCCCGTCGAAAGGGTATTCGCAACAACGTCGTACCGACTCAGACTGTTTATATATACCTTATATATATATATGATATATTTTTTTGTTACTCTACTCTGTTATTGTTATTGTGCATAAGCGAGGCGAGCTCGAAGACTGCGTGGAAGAACTTGGAGCTCGCGCCGCCGCCGCCGCCGCCACCGCCGCCGCCGACAGCTATACCTCAGAGGGAGTTCGCTATAACACACTGTTGCACTGACGAGCGCGCGCACCAAATTCTGTCTATATTATATCGTAGAACGTAAACTAGCCGAGGAACGCTCTCGATGTGTGTATCTGTGCGCGCTGTACCTCGTACACGTATTACATTCTTTTTCCGTTCTCTTCTCTCTGTATTACACCGCATTATAGCCGTTGCCGTTCAACCAGCTCTGCGCGTCGTCGCCTCGTATGCAATACACGCAGAGGGTTGAATGCGTCTACGGTGTGTGCTTCTATATTTAGACTCGTCTTTCGCTTTGGTACAATTGCGCCCGCGCGTACGCTAATTATTGCATTTACGCGCATTATGTATATCCATGTGTATCAGCATCTCCGCGTACCAATATACATACTCACAGTGTCATACGTGCATCACGCGATGTACCTCATGCCTTGTATAGACGCCTTACGCACGCGGCGAATCGAAATTATTTTCACGAGCGGCAGCAGCGTTCGACGCACATTCCCGCAGCTATATGTATACTATATAGCGCTGTGTACATACCAAATCAATCTATTTCGACCAAAAAATCGCGGTGCTCTCGCTACGTGATTTAAGCGCGCGCAACGATGCAGATTCGATTCCGGTCCGGCTTTTTTCCTCCGCTTTTTGTTTCTGCGTGGACTGCGAACGTGCAACCCTCTCCCCCCTCCTATAGCCGCTCGGTGCTCTCGAACGAGAGATGAGTTTCCTCCGCGTTAAATATACGATTTATCGGTGGCTCGTGTCCCTTCTTTTTTTTTACGGGGCTACCGTGAGTAATGAACCGACCGAAGCGAAGCCAGAGGATTTAGACGACAACCGTCCGCGAGTTTTGGTTTTCAAGTTTGCAGGATCGTCGTCGTCGTTGTCCGAGAAAACGCGATATCCCGTTTCTCCATCTCCATACATTTAACATTGATTTTTCGTCAATAAACCCAAACCAATCACGAATTCGTCCCAATTTCTCGGAGCAAGCGTATATTTACGCAGCACGAGCTATTCGGGCCACAACTCCCAGCCAGACAGATATTCGCCGCGGCGATGTATATGTATATTGTATACGTATCTACTTTATATTGTCGAACAGAAATTTTTAAGCTTCAGTTTTCCCTCGTTAGTTTTTCGAAATAAGTGAGAATCATTCAAAACAAACATCATTTACCCCCTCCCCCGTTCACCCCTCTCTCCTCGTTCCCTTCTACCCCTGATCGTTTCTGTAGATTTTTCGAGGTCTGTTTTCACTAGTTCATCGTAACGAACTAAAATTTCATTCCCTCTCCCCTCTTTCCACTCGATCGAAACACCCGTAAACACTTGCATATCGGAGAACAATATCTGCGCGTTGACACGAGGCAATCAAATCGTTTAAAACGATTGGTCTTCCAAATCAGTTTGAAGAATCGAAAAATCTAGATCTTAAGTGGGGCTCGGTAAGCTGAACGAAACTCCGTAGTACCCATACACGTCTATATAATCCATGTCAGAAGCACTCAGACTAATGAAAGTCCCCCCCCCCCCGCCCCCCTCCCTCTCTCTCCTTTTCCAGGACGAAGGAAAGCTCAGCACCGCGCGCACATTCGATCGCCATTTACGTTTCGAATTATCATCGTCCTCTCGATCATTGATCATGTCGCGTCTCGCTTGTCATCCGCATGTACATCGCAGCACGGCGTCGAACAACTTGCGCGCGGCGTCAAAAAGGAGAAAAATCCTCGCGAGATCGGTCGCGTCGCGACACCGAGAGACGTGTGCGCCGAACAGCCGCACACCGCACACGCATACACACACCGAGAGTCTGCATATGTATATGTTTATTATGTATAAACATTGAGTTTCAGTATATGAGCTTTGCAAAGTGATGCTGGAGAAAGCTTAGCGTCGGCCTAGAGGTTGAATGACGCTTCAGTATATCCGGTATATCCACGCATATGTTTTACTAATTAACGGTTGGCCTTCTCAGTTTTCGCAAGAAGAAAACCGTGCGCACGCAAAAGTGCGCGAGATCCAAAGTTATCAGCACCGGCTGACCGCACGTCGAGATTGCTACTTAGCCGTTGCCCAGTTTTTCTCTCTCTCTCTCTCTCTCTGTCCCTTTAACGCTATTATAGCTTGTTCGAGAGCGTCTCGAGGCGGATGAGTAATGGCAGGGAATTCTTGAGGCGATGCGCGATCGATCCCGCGAGAAATCCGAGCAAGAATAGTTCGGCTCTCTTTGAGCAACTCGATTTCAGGAAGTCTCCCGTGGCCATAAAGAATTCGGGGACGTATTCCGCGGCGGATCGAAGCCTTATCGTCGCGAGAAAGTATTTACGTTCCGCGAAAATAGCGTCAAACGCGCGTAACGAATTACTTTTCCGCCACGTAGTCAAAGTGTATAAATTTTGACTTGATATTGTGTACATGGGCTTCGCGCCGCTTCGGTAAGGCTTATTTGCATGGAAAGCCAATTATAACGCAGTAAGACCAACGGCTGCGCTGTATCCATAGCCGCGTACGCTCTCGGGGCTGTAATTTCTGTATACATAATTGTTGTTTTTGAATATGGGGGGAGAGAGTCGTTGTGTCCGGTAGTCAACGTGGATTTGCATTCTGTTTTCGAAAATTCGATCGATCGATACTTTGCGCGGCGATTTCTATATATATTTGAGCGGCACGGCCCGCGCAACCTATCGGATTCGATAAGGATTTCTTTTCTGCATTTCATGTAAGTCAGCTGCTCATGAATGTCAATACGAGCGAGAATTTATCCTCGCCCTCTCTCTTCCTCTGTTACCGCCCTATATGAATTATTTATCGCGTATCCTCGCCTTTTGTTCTCAGATCGATCGTCGATCGCTTCTCTCGCGAGAAATGTATAAAAGTGTGAACGGACCCGCGAAGAGCAGCGCGCAAAAAGGTGTCAAACATCCCCGTGCGGGTCTTTGAGGATTCCTGTACTTAAAAATTTACGAGGTTCTCCGGTTAAAATAATGCTACAGCTATTTTTTTATTGTTACATGCGAAGAAGATGCGCGTACGAAGGAACATCGCAAAGTTTTTCCGTCGAGATGTAGAAAAAAGCGTGTAACAATGAAGGAGGGTAAAAAAAATCTTGCCTAAAATCGAGCGAACGCGCCATCGGCTTTCCTTCCGTGTAATATAAGATCATCATCCGGTGAGTGGCTGTTTCTCGCGGATCGCAGAACTTTGGCTTTTGAGATCCATGTCGCGCTATATATATAAGCGGTGTGGGTGTGTAGGCGATGCTCTAAACTTTCTTTCTCTCTCTCTCTCTCTCTCTCTCTCTCTCTCTCTCTCTCTCTCCCTGCTCTTACACACTCTTTCCTCTTCGACACAAAAAGAGCGAAGAAAAATCAATCCTTTGTTCGAGCTTCCGCGCGAAATACGATAACCTATGAAGCACGTGAAGAATGAAAGAAGTCTTTTCCGAACTTCAGAGCTCTCTGTGTATAGGCCACTTCTCTGCGCTATATATTGCGCGGCAATGGCTTTTTCACACTGCACTAACAGTAGCAAAGCCATCTGCCGCCGTAGAAACTATATCCGCTCTTGCATGAGAGAGAGAGAGAGAGAGAGAGAGAGAGAGAGAGAGTGAGAGAGGGAGAGGGAGGGAGAGAGGGAGATTTTAATCCGAGCACGAACGGTATTGCTTTACACGGGGGGCAAGCTTTTACGTCTAAGTAAAGTTGCTCTTAGCAAGGTGAAATTTTTATGTTTTGTTTCCCTTCTAGGAAACTGCAGGCTTATTACAGTATAATTTCGACATATATTCTAGATTTATGTGGGAAATATGTTTTGAGCTAGTAGAAGATGAATTACTCTTTTTTGTTCGAAAGATTTTGTTGCTTGTGTTTTTTTTTGTCGGACGTGGGAAAAATTCCGTAACAAATGTAGCTGAAACAGCATAAAAATATCAGTATTTTCACGGTACACTTTTTTTTTATCCAAAAAGAATTTCCTTTCAACAATCTCCAACATAAAATTTAAATGTTATAACGTATTTCGAAAAAAAAATCGCGAGTGCACGCTTTTTTAACGTGTATAGAACACTATAGCCAGATGAAAAGTATGAATCATGTTGAAACTTTTTTTTACGCGTTTTAATAACTAATGGTGTTGCAACGATAATTAATTTAAAAAACCTTAGATGCCAACAACAGCGATTTTTTCATTATCGTCGAGGTCGGCTACCTGTTCGTTTAGTTCCCACCTCAACGTCGCTACATGTTTTTTCTAAAATTTCCACGACGTGAGTAGAAGCTGAGAAGAATTAGTAGTCGTATTTTTCTTTAATTTTCTTCTTCTAACACTGTAAATTAAATAAGCAACGCGTGACGGGTGCGTGTTTTGAATATCCCACCGTACACTACTCGCTAAAATATCCTTACGATAACAATTTCAATTTTCTCCTATATTTTTTTCCGCTCGAACGTCAAGACTTGCTCTTAATTAAAAAATACATCGGAGCCGGAGACTAAGATTGTTCGAAAAATTCCTGCGTCAGTCGCGTTCGCCGCCCCTTTCTTTGGAATCCAAGCGCGCCGCCGCAGATAGCCAGGAATATTAAAGAATCGCGAAGCAGCAGAGCACGAGGGAGAACGAAATACGCGAGAGCGGCTCACAGTCGGGGAGAAAAGATGGGAGTCGCGAGAGCGGAAGAATCTTTGAGCGAAGATGAAAAAAGGAATAGGAGATCAGCTGCGGGAGAGGAGACGCGCGCGAGCGTCCAGTCACAGGCGCGCCAGTGCGCTGCAAAATTCAAAGTTTGTTACGCAAATATACTAGCGTTTTCTCAAGGAGCGCGCAAGTGCATGCCATAATGAAAAAAGAAGAAGATACGAGATTTCGAGCCAGCGGCGACCTCAATCTCTTCCACCCCCTCCCCCTTGTCTCTTAAACTTTTTTCAACTCTCGCTCGTATGCTTCACCGCCCCCCCCCCCCCCGACCATCGAAGATTTGACTTTTTATGACAAGACAGAAAGAAAGAGAGAGAGTGCAATGAACCAACTCGATTTTCCCTCGAGAGAAACGACGTATTCAGACGATATTTTTAATCTTCGCGGATCAGGGGGGGGGGGGGTAACCGTCGTATAAGTCGTGACGATGTAACACACCGTCGTTTGTACATAACAACACGCTTTCGCTTGCGCTCCTTCGCGCGAGGATGCGAAATTTCGCGAGAGACAGAGAGATGCGAGAAAGAGTGAAATTCACAAGCTGCTCTCCAGCCAAGTGTGTCTGTATTATACGGCGCACGTGAACACGTCACATCCGTACACAGCCCCGAGCGCGCAACTGGATTACCGCGTCTTTTGCGAAAAGCCGCTCTTTGATAAGACAGAATTCAGCCCTGGCTCGGCGGGGAGGGAACTTTGGCGAGAAAGGGAGAGAGGACTTCTCGAGCGAGAACCTGATTATGTATATGGCGACCCGATTTTTTTTTCCATTCCAGGAGAAATCGCCGTATCGGGATGTTGTCGTGTTTGCGTTGAAAAGAGCGAGCGAGAGAGAAAAACTGTGAAAACGCTGAGACGAGATTTTGAGGCCGGCCACGCGCGGGATGTATACCTATATTTGCCTTGGCGATAATAACGAGTCCTATGCAAACGAAGGCGGGATCGCAGCTAATTAGTTGCGCGGTAACGCCGTCGACGCTCGACGTGCGCACGTTCGCGAAAAATTTGTTATCCGCGGATAGATCGGGATTTGGTTGGTCGGCAAACAAGTTGAATTGGTGGAGAGGGAATAGTCGCAGTGCGCGAATGCAAATTTTCTTTTGTTTTATTTTTGTATACCTCTCGTGCGAAGGTTCAAAGGCAGTTTTGCAACAATGAGCAACAGCAGTGGCAGAGCATAGCTTGGACAAACACGTTCTCACTCGCGTATATCTATTCAGCTTTTAGCGGCCATCTTTTTGCGCGACTTGCTATGGCGCGTATTGCGTGAGTGTATTGACGTACACGCACCTGCCTCGTAGGTTGAAATATAATAAAATTTTTGGAACGAATTTATTATGTAGTTGAAGTTTTTGTATAACTCTGCGTAGGGTAGACTGACTTGATTATGATTCGATTCTTAACTCATTTGGACTTTTGGATTACTGCAAAATCAGTTGTGGCACTATTTATCAAATGATACTTTATTTGCGCAATTCTTTTTGTAATCTATATGTAGGTATCATTGATGATCCTGCGTATCGTATGCTGTATATTAGTTTATTTAACATTTTTTCTCTCCTTTATAACAAAATTTCAAATAAATATTCAGTGATTGTAAATGGACATTAGAAATATTGTCGTATAATAATGTATTTACTTTTCTAAAGTTCATGTACATATTTGTTAATTTTTATTGATTTAATCATTGCAGGATCAATGAATGTAGTTAAATTAATATTTTATGTCAATTTAAAAACGAATGCACCATATCGAGAAAGTTTACCCTACTCATTATGTTTAATCTGTTATGTAAAGCTTATGCTTTTTATACAATTTCATCGGGATATATTACACACTTATTTAATTTTTTTATTTCACACTTATTAATTTTTTTATTTCAAAAGTTTCATTTTTGAAAAAAAATTTTTCGCAAATTTCGTGAACACAGTCAGGTCGAGGAAAGGATAGAAGAATACATCGCGTCATTCACTGAATGAAGTTACTGAACACAGTTAAAAAAAATCATCGACGAAGTCGGTACGCAAATCTGTCGAAAGTGATATTTATATACCCGAATCCGAATCGAAATCACACAACCTTCACTCATCAATATTACGACCCTTTTTATATCCTCAACGATACCCAAAGAACTGCATCAGACAGATACGAACGACGTACCGTGCAATATTTTGTGATATATATAATATATCTTTCGCACTCTATTTATCATTAATGGTTTTCTAATTCATGTATCTTTTGCTAATATTATATCTACAGCTCTATCTGTGTAGCTTTCAACCCTTTCTTTTCTTATCGCACAATTAGTTTTCATTTCTTTGTTTTTGTTATAATGCCAATATACATATATTTATCTTAGTGACATTATCCTTAGATGCATTAGCTCATATACATATTTTAACACTTTTTCACATATGAAAAGATTAAGAGATATGCGTAAATGTGTGAGCGTGATATCATTTAACTTTAAATATTTTTTTCACTTTACCCTATAACAATACATTGATCTCGATCATGTATTGCACTCTGATATCTATTCGAGTACAGTCATATACTTTTTTATTGTATATGTAAATGTATAAGTTTTTATTACATTCAGTTAGAGCATATCAATGAGTATGTCAGGGAATATTGCGAGTAATCCATGCAGTTACGCTTATAAAATTTTCTTCTAATGAATCTCTTTTATCAAGTAAAGAAGTTTTGTGTTATATATTCGCTATTATATGACCAAATCTCCTGGAGTATAAGCATCTCAAGAGCCAAGTGAAAATTTCATTAGATTCGAGCAATGTACGTATTGCTCGAGTGAAAGTACCCAGGAAAAATTCATGCGGAGAAAATATCCGCCGACAGGCGAACGAATTCCGTAAAAAGTGCGCGTACAGTCTAATGTACTAAAGTGTGCAGCAATGAAAGAGGCCGCACTGAGAAGAAAAACACATCTTGTCATCGCCAGTACATTATAATAACTGCATGGCTTACTCTGCTAGTTCTTCCACTCGGTAGTTGCGAAACAATGAGAATCTCATTCACCTTCTACTCCCGGTTTCTGTGCCACATTTTTTAAAAAACGATTTTACATTGTAGCCTGTTGTCAGGCCGAATATCTATGACCTCTAGCGGAGTGGAATTGTGTTATTCTAATGGTGTCTGTGATCTTTGATTTTGCACAAAAGAAAAAAGGAAGCATTCTGCGATGATTTCGTGCTTGCATATGTGGACTTCATCAATTGAGTATAACAGTTACTGATAATCACGAAACTTTTTGAATTGGCGAAAAATTGGCGAAATTCACCAAATATCGGAAACAATTGGGACGGAAAAATTGCAAAAAATTTTCTTCGAGGCACACCTACCAGACCTGTTATTTTTTCGTTCCTTCGGTCATTCTGAAAGAGAAAAAACTTGCGTACGTGGGCGATGGTAGAGTATACTTTTTTCCGGAGCAAAAACGGCGCGAAAAAAACGAGAAATAATTAACAAAAAAAGAATTCATAGATTTTTTCTCGAAAACTATCGACTTTTATGAAAGCTTCATCAGAACAAAAGTATCTTATAATTCATGAAAGAATGCTCTCAAATTTTTTCAGATTGATTCAATATAATTTTTGATTTTTCAATAATTCAAAAAATCGAGATTTCGAGAAACGTCCTTAAAACATCTAAAAAAAAATTTCAGAGCATTCTTTAATGAATTTCAAGACTAATTTCTAATGCAATATCTCTAAAAGTTCATAGTTTTCGAGAAAAAAAATCTATGAATTCTTTTTTTCTCAATTATTTCTCATTTTTGGAGTCGTTTCACTTTCAGAATAATTCAGGGAACGAGAAAAAACAGATCTGGTATAGGTATGCCTTCAAAAAAATGTTTGCAATTTTACCAGCCAAATTGTTTTTGATAAATTTCCTGGATTTGCACATATGTATTAAACAAATAAAACAACATGAAACTCGTGATTAAAGTTTTAAGCCTAAAAGGATTGAGTTCACACACATCGGTGGTAGCTGTATAGGCATACATAATCACGAAGTTCTGTTTAGTACCCATCTATTACTCGAAACAACATTTGCTGTATCGATCATGGTAATGCATAGGAATCTATTGAACTAACTGGGCTAACATTTTGAGACATTCTGCACACCAATGGCTCTTTCTGGAACTGTTTGTTTGTAACAATAATTTATACTATATCTGTGGCTTCGTTTTAACGAAAAAAATAAAACAAATCAATTATTCAAATTTCTAACGTATAGCGAACAAGAATCAACATTATGTTTAGATTAGCACACAAGTGCCGTAATCACCATGACCAGCCACCTTCCTGTTTTTCAGTCGTCAAAATTTATCACAAAAAAATAACAAAATACTAAGAAATTATTTATTAGTTTGGAAACCAAAAAATGCATGAATTCCGATTCGGAATCAGGGCTCGCTGCCAGAACGTACCTGTGAATTGGCCACGAATTATATCATCATTTAATAATAGTGATGAGCCGATCGACAAATCAATTTGACGTTAATTACATTGTCAAAGTACCAAAGAGTACGTAAGTTTAGACAACTATATGTACCACAAAAACTTGCTGCTAACTAATATCGTAATACGTAATCAATTGAAATGAGTAGCCGGCCCTGTTTTCCAATCGATATATATGTGTGTGTTATATTTTTCTCTCCGTGTGTCTTTCCTCCCCCTCCACCCCCTCACAGAGTTGTGACATCGACATAATCCCAAGAGTACATTTCACGAAACCGTATATTACGTGTTCCACTTATACACACGCGCGCGTTTGTGTGTGTGTATGCGCGTGTTTGCGTGTGTGTGTGTGTGTGCGAACAAGAGCATGGGCTGTACAAGAGTGCGAGAAAAAGTCAGGCGAAAACAGAAGGAGGGGGGGCCCCCCCAAGTTCCTCCTGCACGTACGTACGTTGGGTGTTACAGATGCGGATTTCTGCTGCGGGATGCACTGGCCCGGCGATGCGACGGCCCTCGACGAGCCTGCCGCCTCGTCAACAGCCAATATCTCCTCCTCCTCCTCCCCAGCGTCGTCGACGTCGGGCCACGGCGGCAGCGACGGCGCTCCAGGCCTCGTCGGCGTCCGGCAGCCCAAGAACCAGAACAAAAACCACTACTATACGCCGCACCAACACCTTCGCACCCACCTTCGCGGTCCGTCTCTCTGTTGACAAAAAAAAAAAAACATCTAGAAAAGACAAAATTTAACGATGAAAAAGTCCCAACGTTTTGATATTACCCGCAACGGCTCTTTGTCACTCTTTTGCCTGTGTCTATATATACATTACTTTTCTCTGTTTCTCTCTCTCTAATATGTTATCTCTTCGTTTTTCAATATAAGCACACACACACACTCTCACACACAGACACACACATACACACGTCATGGCAGACTACATGGATTTTGAATTGGCTTTCGACAAAGAATTTATTTGTTCTGTCTCTTTCTATAACTTTATATCTAAATATACAATCTCTCTCTCTGTCTCTGTATTTTTTGTTTTCTTACATTGTTACTTCATCTTCTTGATCTTGTTTTCTCTGCCATTATTCAACATTCACTTCTTTATTAGCTAATGTGTGTACGTGTAGGGAGGGGGATGGAGGGTCCGGGTGAGGTGGGTGGGGGGGGGGGCAGGGAGGGGCGACGACATCCTTTTATCTCGACCGGCTCTTTTCTTTTTTAATTCCGCGCCGCAGAGGATCACATGATTTCACATTGGATTACCGCGTGAGAGAAAAGAAATTTAATCAAAATGTTTGCGCGTCACTGCTATATATATATATACATACACGAAGCGTAAAGAGTTACAGCCGGTACGTAAACATCCGTCCTGCAAGATCACGTCGTCCTTTTGCATGTGCGTCAGTAACACGGACGCGCGCCGTGTGTGTGTGTGTGTGTGTGTGTGTGTGTGTCTGTGTACCATCGATATGCGTATACCGTCGAATATACGGTAAATATTTGTCTCTCGTTCCGAGTCTGACCGAATCGCGACTCGCATCACTGTTTTCTACTTCCTCGCGCGCTCCGCATACGTACGCGTACCTACGTACTCTCCAGGATGTCTCTTGCATTTCTATCTCGTTTTCCCCGCGACTCTCCGTTACATATATACACGAACCGCGCGCTCGCGCAGCAGTGCGGCGCAGTGCGCGAGACTGCGCTTTTAAACTGTAATACGACGAATACTGATGTTAATGCCATTGTACTGTACGTGCAGACTCCACTAACGAATGCATACAGCGTCGTTCGTTCGTTCGCGAGCTGTAATTATAGACGCAGTTTACAATGTGGTCGAATAAATTATCCCGAGTGCGGGAGTATACAGAGAGCGCTGGCTTTGTATATACAATGCATACGTATATATACGTATACATGTACGCGTATACTATTTGCAAAATGCGGGAGCTGAAATATGGAATTAATTAAATTTACGACGACGGTTCACGGCTAAAGCTTCGTGACACAATTGGAAGATTGGATTTTCGAGATTTCTCTCGTATATTAGACGCATAAAGCCTATACTTGTATATAAATCGATGCGTATTTGCTCGTTGTTCTAAATATCACAACGTTGTATACATATACTTTACACTTAATATCGAATTGAATGTATATCAGTGTGTCGATATAGCCCCAAGCCAAAAACAATTGCCATCTACTCTCCTGTCTTTTTTTCTATATCACTCTAGCTATCGTCACCAGCTATTAAAAAAAAAAATACAACTCGATTGGTGTGTCCCTCACGCATGTTAACATATGTACACATACACACGACAGACACGCCGCTCCCGATTACACACCGACCATCGTACCACAGCAAATACACACATACTCGTGTGGCAAAATCACAGGGATCACTTGAACATCTCCCCGCCATCGTCTGATCAAACCTCGCTTTAAGCTCGTGTCACTTTCACAATTACTTACTGTCGCCGCAGGTGCATATCGCAGTAGCTTCTGCTGCACTTGGTTGTCTTCTCGACTCTTTCTTTGTGTGTGTCCGTGTGTAGAAGTATCTTTTAAAATGGCAGTTAGAGGGAGCAAAAAAATTAATCGACGAAACGGAAGTGTACGCGCCTTCCGGATATAATTTGTTTCGTATCAGCTTCGTTTTATTATAGTTTGTGAACTGTATTATAAGTTTAAAAGAAAACTGAGTCGAATTGAATCGAATGATACATGTATTGTTTGATTTATATTAAAAGTTGACTGATTGATACTCGATAGACGAAACGCCATTGAGCGATAACAACAATTTTGTATCTTAATTGCTTAATATACGTTCAATCAGTGTCGTCGTGTTGTGTTGACTTTTCTTATAGATTAGCCCGTACAATCAATGAAATATAACAGGTCTGGCACATGTTCCATTTAGCGCCATTTTAATCGATTTCTATGTAAACATTAACCCATTAATTAATAAATGTATACATAAATATACAAATAGGTATATTTATTGCAGTGTTTATTCATAAATGTATATATCAGGTAGACGAGTAATCGTTGAATTTTTGTGTGTGTGTTGCCTATAAATGTATATATGTACGTAAGTTTTGGGGAGTAAGTACACTTTGATGCCTGATATGTAAGACGATGATTTCCTTGTTCTAGAAGATGAAATAAAAAATATTCGTTATCAAAGAAAGCTCACATCTCTTTCTACATTGGTGAAAAAGAAATGAAGCTCCCCTTGAGCTTTTTATATTGAATTTTCCCATTAAATTTAACCGAGTTGTAGTACGTATATGCGTCAAAAATTAAATTCTTTATTGAAGTCGTAGTTTAGATCATCATTACGTGCTTCACAAAGAAAATTTTTCGGTTGGAAATTAGCCCCAGCGAGTGTCGCTGCACTGCGTGAAATCGTTCTTTTTTTCCTTCTATCCTCCAGCATATATTGTGTGTATTTAGTTACCAGAGGCTTTTTAGATCCGTACTTGTAGATGGGAGAGAAAAAATGAAGTGTGCAACCTTGTTCACGAGTCATAAGTTCACAACGAAATAAGCCCTAGTTTTCTATTTAGGATCACGTGTGTAAATGTCAGGCATGCGATATTAGCGTACACATAAAAACTTGAATCTCATCAGTAAAATTAATCGTACACAGGTATATATGCGTATGTATAAGTTTTATGTGTATAAGGACTACATAATTTAATCATTATCGCACGTTACAAAGTTTTACAATCCAAAACTTTTTCTTTTACGTACCGTGTGCTCTGCTTTTTACGACATGTACACACAGTCGACGATCACACACGATCCCAACCTTGGTGCGATGGATGCAATTGTATAATGACGATTAATTGGTTTAAAGTTTCATATGGGATTGACCTTATGAAAACTTGTTCACGCAACACCACCACACCGTCGAACGGATTTAACGTGCCGAGTTAAGATCGACATCTTCTCTCTCAAGATATATACGAGAAACAAACGTCGTAAATACATATAACGCAAGACTTTCACCGAATGTCTCGCGAAAGTATTTGCGAACAGCATGATGTACTTAATTCAATGATTATTTTATTCGCGGACGCATTGGTTAAGGAGGCGAAGCCAAATTTATTCGTTTAATTTGTCCGGTAATCCGAAGCCAATAAGCTTCCTTTTTAAAGCACTGCGTATATATGTGCAAAAGTAATGGTAATCTTGGAAAAAATATAGCAGACAAAAATATCAGGATAAATAAAGAATGAAATATAAACTGTAAAGTAATTACGGAAAGACAAAGAAAATAAAAAAGAGTTCCACTGCAAAAAGGTATTGCACAGATGGTTAATATAAAGAAAACTAAGAACTATGAAATCTATAATAAGCTTTCTTCCTAAATCGTGAAAAATGCGTGTATGGATTATTCTACGCTGCGAAATTCCGCTTATACTGATTTACGCTATATTCGTTCGTAAGGTTACCGTTACTCTGTGCACAGCAGTGTCTTCCAAGAAGGGAAATTTTTACCTCGTAGCATGACGTATATACATACTCGCAGCCTCAGTCGATATATGCTTGCAGTGCGTAGTATGCGTATAGTACACGGTACACATATAAGTATACGTGACGCAGTAAAAGGGAAATTCGCGGTGCATGTGCACGTCTCGCTTGTAGAGATTAAAAATTGAAGGTCCAACCTTGGAGAAAAGCGAGTTGGGAATTTTGCATTTCCCTCAGCCAAGGTTTGACATGCGGGCGCGCGCAGAAAAACAGTGCCCATCGAAAAGCGCAGTGTTTCGCCGGTGCAAATACTGCGTGCGCATTACAAGTACTTATAGAAGTTCGAAATGATACTTTCGTTTCGTACTTCTATGCGTAGTTATGTATACTATTACATTTTTTGTTTTTGAGCTGTATATGTTGAGTTGTTGCACTTTGTTACAACCGATTTGTTTTTCGTCCACGTAAGAAAGACATATATGCGCACACACCACACGATTTATTATATACGTAAATCCTCGGTAAGTCACACACAAAGACACGTTGTTGTTAAAACGCTTGCGCAAAGAGCTGTCCGTAGGGGACTCGCTTGATGTAGTGAGTTGAGTTACAATTTGAACGAAGGCTTTTCAACGAGACGTCAACATGAAATGTTTCAGAGGCGATATTTTTATTTCAATTGTTTCCTTTCTATCTCTTCGTA
This sequence comes from Philotrypesis tridentata, assembly GCA_018906965.1. Classification (NCBI taxonomy): domain Eukaryota; kingdom Metazoa; phylum Arthropoda; class Insecta; order Hymenoptera; family Pteromalidae; genus Philotrypesis; species Philotrypesis tridentata. Next base: position 5,639,251 of record JACCIB010000002.1, read on the forward strand.
GAAAAAAAGTACGGAAAATAATACTCCATTAACTGGCGCTTGTTTTGAACAATAAGTCACGTCTGACCTTAGAATAACCAAAATATCAATTATGCTCATTTGACATGAAACTGTGCCCATTATGTGTATGTTGACGTCCAGATATACCTCAACTATGTCTATCTATCTATCTATCTCTCTCTCTCTCTATCTCTATCTCTGCCTCTCTTGTTGTGAGCTTCCTATTTCCGTTCGCCTATTCACCGCTACTGCTACTGTCCATTAATTTGACTGATGCACAGCGGCAGCGAGTCGGTGTGTTGTGCGCTGCGCTACACTCTGCGGGAGACGTCCGTAACTACATGGGCCTCGCCGACGTTTGTTTCAGGAACCTTGACCGTTAACGTGAGCGTCCTGCTGCTGAGCCTCGCATCGCCCGACGAGTCCAGCCTGGTAATTATGCTCTCGCGCTTATGCGACAATTATTGATTTCGCCGACGTGGTTCTGCAGCGCGCGCGCGCGCGCGGCAAAGCAAAAAGAAGCGAAAAAAAGTGCGCGGAGCCCTGATAGGTATACATATACGAACATCCTCTGCTTTCGTATGTATATACTTTCCGGAGTATAATTACGCACGTCGAGTTTGCTGCGCGGTGCCGCAACGAACGCTTTTTCTTCCTTTTTTTCGAATTATGTAAATATTCACTCGCTCTGATCCGTGATTTCCGCTCTGTCTGTCTGGTGCCCGCTTCCTCGCCTGCGTCACGCCAGAAATACGAGGTTGAGTTCCTGCTGCAGCAGCAGTGGTACGACCCGCGGCTACGCTACAGCAACAGATCGCGCTACGAATTTCTGAACGCCATCCACCACCACAACGACATCTGGCTCCCGGACACGTATTTCATCATGCACGGAGACTTCAAGGATCCCCTCATACCGGTCCACTTTGCCCTGCGCATCTACCGCAACGGCACCGTCAACTATCTTATGCGGTACGTTTTCTTGGCTTTAATCCTGCGCAACTTCTTATTTTCAATGAATTTCTTGCCATGAAGCAGCATTGTTTAAGGGAACTCTGATGAGCAATTTTATGACTTGAATTAGATTGTAGACTAGTAAAATAATACACGCAATGTTCATTGACTTTTCTAGAGAGGTATGCATTTTGATTTGAAATAAGTTTTGTGACGAATATATATTTTTGTTAATATATTTAGAAAATTCGAATTATGCAAAAGTAAACTTTTACAAGTATTGGAAACATTACAAAAACTGGAAAAGACTAAAAAATTGATTAGCTAGAGAAACACTAATATGTATCATCCTATCCTACATAGTTTCAATATAATCATTTAGCAGCGGTACTACCTCGGAGTGTCCCTCGAGTGGGTTACTTTACAGGCTTTGAAACGGAGCCACCTTCAATTCAGGACTGCACCTCTATCTGGTTCTATTCAGGAATTAATCGCTTATCAACCCTTCATCCCCTAGAGTTTAAGCGATTAATTTCTGAATAGAACCAGATTGGGGTGTGGCCCTGAATTGAAGGTGGCTCCGTTTCATTGTCAATAAAATATCCAATTATTTCTATCCATTTATATTTGGAAAAAGTTGCAATAACGGGTGTGCTGAAAAATCTTTAATATTCATAAATTAGGAATTTTTCTTGAGTTTCCGTAGTTTCCTAATTATCCTTATTGATTTAATTGAGTATAATTCAGCATAATATAATCATTCGAATTGTTTGTGAAGCAACGGTAGTAAGTCAAGTATTATAATTGCCGATGCATTGAATAAATTAATACCATTGATTGTTTCGTAATAATTGTGTGACGTGTTGATGCCATTTCTGTAATTGAATCACAGATAATCCTTACTGGGTTCAATTAAATGTAGTGGACCCCGACATATATACCTGTTATCCACCCCAACGATAAAAATTTTAATAAATCACGCAAACAATGATAAAAGTCCATTTATTCAAAAGCAAAATTTATTCTGTAGAACCTCGAACAAAATAGAATTTATTCCATTCTATTTCCTACACACATGAACGTATAAGAATTGAACGTTCATTCAATACTTTAACACTTTCCTTTAAATGAAAAACCGCGGGCGGTACAGTTTTAAAGTTTTGAAATGCAGTTTAGTTTGAGCCTGAATGTATAGTGTTTAAGATGTCTTTTTATAAAATTCGCTTCATAATTTATACTTGTCCGCACAAAAATAACTTTATTTTCTTCCGACATCGTACGCGAGTAATTTATAGAGCCAGGGCAATTTGTCGCTCAATTTTTCACTTTCCTACTTTATTCTCCGCTATATTAGATTTCTACTGTCTCTCTCTTTCCCGACAAATCCTCTTATTCTTTTTTTCCACAATTTAATTCTATTGATTTCTTGTTATACGACTACGCGGCGTACAGATCCTGTCGAAAATTTCTTGTTGAATTGCGACAACTTCTACGTACGTCTTGTTATCGTCGGCATTCAAGATTTAATGTATTTTGTTACTTTAGAAAATTATTGGGCTGTTGTGATACGATATGGTCAATGTGACATGCAAATATTACCGAATAAAAGAAAATCTCCAAATTATTTGTATTGTCGACACTCTGATCAATATCCTGGCATTAATCGTGTAATTTACTGTACAGGGAATCTTATTTGTTCTCATAAAAAGAGATAGATCGCATTTACTTATGTTGAGGGAGAGTCCATTATCTAAAGTCTATCTACAATGTTCATTCTAATTATACCCTTTAAATTGAACACATTTACGGGTGATAAAATCTTCGCACACACGAATGTTGACACTTGTATAGGTACAATTTGTAAAGATACACAAAAGAGGTTCTATAATGGAACCATGTGGACTTACCGAGTAATATTAATCTGTACAAAGTAACAAATGTAAAATACACATACCAAAAAAAAGTATATTCAACAACCATCTGCGTCATAAAAATAATGAATTTTCAACTACAAAGACTTATTGTTCCCTACATGTGGCGTATACATGAAAACTGTTTTATGCTCTACAAACCGCTTCTGAATTAACATCCTTGTCTATTACGTAATCTAAATAAACGGACGTGAATAGAGCCATAAATTCGCAAACTAACTTCAACCAACCTCAACATTCTCTAAAAAATAATGTTTCTTTTTCCCCGTGTTACAGGAGGCACCTCATCCTCTCCTGCCAAGGCAGGCTCAACATATTCCCCTTCGACGACCCACTGTGTTCATTCGCTATCGAGAGCAGTGAGTATCTAACCCCTGCCGGGCGCAACGAGACTACTACTACTACTCCGTGGTAGAAATTCTTGGCTTTATGGACGTATCCTCGGGTATTTGGGCTAAGGAGGTAGAGAAAAGAAACTAGGCTACAGTGAGAGGAAAGATAGTCGGTTAACTCTGGCTTTCGGCGCCTTTATGTCGCAGACCTTTCAATGAATGGCGGCGACGGATGTTCTGACGCCCCGTTGGAAATAAGTTTTATGGGCCTTTCAATGTCGAGTGGACGATTCGCCCGCGCGGCTTTAATGCATACGTCCGGAAGCTCTGAATCTCTACTAAAATTTATTTTTACGATTTACTTTACTCCGCGAGATTTGTTAAATCGCTCGCTGTTGCGCTGGAACAAGTAATGATTTTTCCCTGGAATTCCCGCTGCGTTTATACTTGATTATGACTTGTGCGAAAATCGAAAATATACATGCTTTGGTATGCTTTAATTTTAAAAATAAATTTTATCGATGAAACCGCGCCCGGTTTCGATTACAAGCGCGCCATTTCTCTCATTTCTTGTAAATTATCGACGTATTAATTTATTAATAAATCCAATAAATATAATGCTCCTTTCATTATTGATTCTCATGCGCATAGCAGTGGTTATACTGCGCGACGCACACATGCAATATTGCATGAATTATTTATATGAAACTGATTTTGTTAATTTTATTTACAAATTAAAATTAAATTAATTTTAATTATATAAAATTAAATTTTGAATTAATGCGCTATCGTGCTCTTTACAGTATCCTACGAGCAGACGGCAATCACGTACGTGTGGAAGAACGACGAGGATACGCTGCGCAAGAGTCCGAGTTTGACGACCCTCAACGCGTACCTCATACAAAATCAAACTATCACGTGTCCTATCAAAGCCAGTTGGCGAGGTAAACTCTAACTCATATTTCCCTAATATTTTTCTTCTTTAATCTTTATCATTATTATCCTTTTTATTATTATTATTACCATTATTGTTATTCTTATAAATATTATTATTATCATTATCATCATTATTATTATTACTATTATTATATTTTATATTTTTTCTCTACATGTTTTTCTCTCGTCTGTATTTTTTCGATTCTTCATTTTCTTCGTACTTCTTCCTTTTAGATTTTCATTTGAACAAAGCTATGTTTTACGTGTAAATGTACATCGCAGTTTGTGTGAACGGTAGGCGTCCCAAACCATTTTAATCGATCAAAGCCGAGCTGGAGGACTACAACGATATTCTCGAACGCCTTACTGCTGTGTCTGGGAAATAAAACGCGCGCGCACAAAGAAAGTCAAATCGGGAGAAAAGCATTTTCCAATTACATCTGTCTTATGCACACGCGCGATTCTGGAATTGAAATTCCAGAAGCATTGCAGCCGGTGACTTTATATTCGCGCAACGTTCGCTAAAACATCGTGGACGAAGCAAAGAACAATCAAAACGAAAAATAACGCGCCAGTCCGACTAATGGTCGGAAACGGGGTCGAAGAAAAGCACAGGGGGGCAAACTCACACAGGTCATGTGAATACAACTATATACGTATGTGTATGTGCTCTCTGTGACATCGACCCGAGGATCGACCGGGGCGAAATTTTTTTTCGGATTTTTCTCGAATAGTTTGAAAGCTGCAAATGGCCAGTGCTGACTTTTATAGCATTTTTTATCTACTCTGAACGGTTCATAGATTCTCTGAAAAAAGTTATTGAATGTACAAAAAATTTTTTGAAGTAACTATTTTAAAAGAAAGTTAAATCTTGTCATACCTATTTAATCTTATCATACATGTAATATCAAAATCCTGTGTAACTCAGAGGCATACTTGACGAAAATAATCTTCAGGTATACACTACTCCAGCAATAAAAATTCGATCTCCCGATTTCACAGAGAATTGCCTATATTTGCTGTTATGATCTGCGCGATTCTAACATCGTAAATCGCGTATAGTAACCATGTCATGAAATTCACAATTGTTGTTGTTTTTATTGAGAACCTCGAGTTGACAACTGATACAAATGCGAAGGTCATAAAAGTCCAAGTTAAATTGTCTTAATATAGAGTTTATCTTACAAGGAGAGGCCAGACTCTATCCTCCAAGTTTGGTTGATATCCATCAGCCAAAGGGTCTGAAGTCTCCTTGTTAGAAATGATATTACGTGTTGTGTTCATTTATTAATTCGAATCTGATCATAACACTATAATATGCACATTTGTATTGTAATATTTACACAATAATATATGGCGCGGCAATTTAATTCTTCACTGCGATTTATTTCTATATTGGGTGTAAAAAGTGCGCGCGCATAAACATCGATGAACGAAACGAAAGATAAAGAGCAACTACCCTGGTAGAAACATTTATCATCCCTTGATCATCGCTTTGCTAACTTCGGAAGTATTAGCATATTTTCTTTTCATCCGTATTTGACAGGAGATAAGATATTAAAATCTTAAATAATTTCATTTTACTTAATTTTTAGAGGAAAAATATTAATGAATTTACAATATATTATAATCGGTTAGTAAATAATACACTGAACAGTATGAAATTAGCTTTTGAAATAACCTGTACAAGCTATTAGGTTAGATTTCAAACTTATAGGAGCAAACAGATTACGCGACACTTGAATCCATAAATATTTTTTACTCGCCAACTTTTTGGCAACAAACGAGCTAGAGTATGAAAAAATTGACTTTGTGGTCTGGGTACTTTTATTTATTTTCTACCAGGGTAATATTTCTCACCAAATATTAGTGCAGTTAATCTGTGTTGGTATACTCTGTGCGCAAAACACAATTTTGCCCAAGGGGCATAAGTCGAACGTGCGCTAAATCGGGTTTCGCACACGTCGTATCGAAAAATATGATTGGATACTTGCACATGAACGTAATTTCAGCCGTGAGTAATTTTTGCAAACCTCACTTACGCCTGAAATAATAAACGCGCACTTGTATCAAAATGTATACAATTACAGCAGCGTTTGCTGCAATGAAAAATGATTATAGCAAAATTGAAAAGCTGGAATAGCAATTTATCATGTTAGAACACTGTTAGATTTATATCTATATTTTGAGTGTATATATATACATAGCCTATATATTATAGCAGGTATTATTATATATATACATGACCTCTATGTTATAGTCCAAGTTAAAATTGTTTTATTCTATATATGTACTTTTCCTTCCAAGGCACTTTTATTTTTGTATCTCAAGCTTTTTCTTACGTAACTGCTATTCTCCAGCAAAGTGTATATGAGACCGACGACGACACCTGCTCTCTGTCCTCTATATATGACTATCTTCTTACACATTATCCTACATAAACTAACTTTTAAAATCATGCGTTAAAGTTCAGAGTGAATTTTGCATGCCTATAGTGCTAAGGTAAGTGTCATTAGCGCCTCTATTACAAACGCTGGTTTTTGATTAGTGAGTTTCGTGTAAAGCAGTGCTGCAGCAAAGATAAATGAGTATGTGAGAGCATGCGAAAATTCTAGAGGGACGCAGCATTTTGATTTCCGTACACACACATATATTGTAGTATTTATATGTATATATGGTTTTTTGTTAGATCGTTCGCGGTAATTTTTTAATAATGGGAAAATTTATTGAAAAAATTTGTTTTGGGAACATTTTTTTTTATTTTTTCCCAATATCATGGGATATTGGGAAGATCTTGAAGGATTCTAGATTGGGCCAACAATTCTGTTTTTCGTTATAAATAAATTTAAATTATGTGCACTACTAAACGTTTATTATTGAAGTTTATATTCTTTTTATTATTTATATAGCGGTTACAAAATTGACCGCTCGATTTATCAGGCAAAAATCCATATGCATATATTTTCTCTTCCTATATACCTATACAGTATACATGCTGCTAAACCTTTTTAGGTGACACCCTTTTACCACCTAACGAGAATGTTAGATCACACGTTTTCTTTTCCACCATAAAAAGTTTCGGACTACCGCGCTCGGTGAATATTCATTGTGTTACTTCTACAATATAAATTTGTACTTTACCTACTGGCTAAAAAGAAAACTTACACTTAGGTCAGAGCGAAGTTTTCGGTTTTTTTTTTTCAAGAAGTACAGAAAGAAAAAAAACTCCAATCTGATACTCCCCCGAACCCAGACCCTTGACCAGCATGCTAAACTTATCCCTACATGACTTAATTAGGTAACTGTAGCAGCGAGAGCAAAAAAAAAATGGTTGTCAGAGTATCCCTCGATTTTTTTCTCAGATTTTTCTCGTGAAAATCAAGTTGGCATTTCATGTGTTTTATTTATTTCACATTTTATTTTAATATATTTTATTTTTTAATCAGAGCGAACAATTTACGGTTGTGAAGAGTTTTAAAACTATTGCTTAATAAATTTTTCACATTTCACGTCTCATCGTACCATAAAGATTATTGTTCATTTTTATTTTAATCGAGTAAAAAGGTTTATCCAGTCAATCAGAGAAATATATTGCAAGAGGAGCTGCGTATTAATAGAAAAAAAAAATTGAAACTGCCAATTTTGTTTCGACCACGCTCGCGTAGCTGAAAAATTGTGGGAGAAAAGTCTAAAAAAATGCAGAAATATGCGTCAGATCAAAACAACCGCATCAAACGAAAATAATGCTGTCTGGTTGAGCTCGCAGAGCACAACGCACACTTACACGCAACGTACATAATGCATATCGATGTATTATAAACGAAGTGGTCCACTTACACATACATGAGCGTTGTTTTTGTGGGCGTGAAATGCATTTGATCTCCACCCTCGCCTCCTCCCCTCCGGCTCGTTCTGTCCAGTTTTTCTCTCTCACTGCCGCGTTAGTATTCTCTGAAGCTCCCCGACACTGTCAACAATGCCATATACGTTGTAATGCTCGTGTTTAATGTTTAATGGCCGTAAACATGCATGATACACGGGCTACACGCACGATGTGCCACTTACTTACTTACTTCGTCTAATCATTGCTGTTTATAACGTTATCTGCGGGACTGACACAAGGGGTGGCCGAAGGAATGGATTTTACGCGTATACGTGTGTGTGCGTGTGTGATTACCTTAGCGCTGAATTTTTTAGATAATTATCATAGGTAGATTTTGTGTAGTGCATATTTTTTTGTACGCGATGTAGCGTGTACTATTATAATTATATAAGTATATGTGTTCCCGAGTATACGAGACACGCAGACACCCGAAACGTGGCAGTGTAATACTCACCGTTTTTACTCTATAAAATTTTTTATAATATACATAGCATGGTTTCCGATGGATATGGTTTTACGAGAATGTCGCATGAACACCTTGAATATCGTATATATTTTACGTTTTTCATGCATATCTATGTACAAGTATGTATATATAAATATATTGTACTACCTATAGCGATATACTTTATATAGCGTAGAAAGTTTATTTCGTAGAAATATTATTATATTATACTGCACCGTATACTATGTATATAGCTTCCCCGCCTCCAGAGATTGGCAATCTTGGTCTCTGTCTCGCTTGAAGATTTCGAGCAAACAAGTTACGTATATCAATTATTATGAGCCCGCAATGTGGTTTTCCCGAATCGCGGTTTATATTGCGGGCGTAAATTCCACCTCAGCGTTTCCCCCCGAGCGAGCGAGATCGATCGATCGTTTCTCGCGATGCGGCAATATGTACTCAATGCGCACATGTAGAGAGAGAGAGAGAGAGCGAGAAAGAGAGAGAGAGAGAGAGAGTTGAGAAAGAGAGAAAAACAGCCCATAAATTGCCTCAGAAAAAAATGTATATATATATAATATAGAATTTTCATAGAAGCCGCGCACCGATAAAAACATAGCCTGTAACGTTTTTATTACTTAAAAGCCATTGCATTTCTACGCACGTTACGCATTAACGTAATGCATACATCTATATACTGCGTTACGATACAACTGGTAGCACATCTTGCGAATTGCGGAAAAGATATCAAACTCTATATATATATAAACATCGATACAGCGCAATCGGCTTTCCGTCGAGTGCACCTCGCCTCAACACTGCCTCCTGTAACATACCTCTTCTCTTCTATTCCGAAAGGATATCTCTCGTTTCCCCCCGATGCTATTATCATCAGTTAGGTATATATACCTGTACTGCACTGCGGCTGTACGCGAATCCGTGTGTGAGCTCGCGCTCTCCGATTATGCAAAGAGAACGTGATTTTCGCGCGTCCGTATCTATCTCTCTCTCTCTCTCCCTCTGGTTCTCTCTGGCCTCTGTGTTTACGGATATCGCGCGCTCAATGACGATCTAATTGGAGCCCTGAGCTCTCGGAGCTTGCGGGCTTATCGGGATCGTTTATGCACGTCACGATAGGATACATGCGTAGCTTCCCGTTTATTCAGGGATATATATATATATTGCTATTGCTCTGAAGACTCGCTGGATGCATGCTGGAAAAATAATCTGGAGCTTTGAGTGCGGTATACTCGGGGACGTTCTCGTTCTCCTGTTGCCGAGGATGTGTATACGGCTTTGGGATTTTAATTGCCGGATTAATGGATATAAATCGCGAGCGGAGAGCCTGCGGGGATACCGTGGTTACCTGCGGTTGGCAAATTGTTTTGGTTTTGTTTGCATACAATTTTGTAGATTAGTTTCGTTAGAACTTTTAAATCGTGCAGTGTCCCACTATAAGCAGCTCCTTTACCAGTATCTCTGAAATATTTAATTTTGTTGATTTGTTACTATTCTTGAGGTTTTATATACTTAATCTGGCACAAAAAGTACCTGTCGGTAAATTTTTGAGTAGTCTAGTGTAGATTGTTGCCCTCTATTATAAGTTTTTGTACGTCAAATTTAAATTCGGAGGATTGGTTGATATTTAAAAGAAACTCGTAATTCTTATCCTATTATTTTCATCAACGCTGTCACAGAAACTGCAGCAAAAAAAACGGTGCGCATATAAACTTACTTTAAATCTGGATATATTGAAGAACACTTAAAAAAAGGTCTTAAATTATGTTCTTATTTTTATTCAAAACTATAATATTCTGAGCAGATAACGTTTACACATAAGTTTGACCAGAACCACTTGTTCCTTCGAAAAAGTCATAAAATCAATCACTCGACTCTAAAATTTAATCAGTTCTAAGTTTGAACGTATCCGTGATAAATGTGAATTTTCGACTCGCCTTTTTATCAGAACGCGTTTTAAGGTTTAAAACGGGAACAAACTTTTTTTTTCACGCGTATATGAGTATATCCAGGAAATTTCGGAAAGCACTCGGACGGAAAAGTTGCAAAAAATTTTCTTGAAGGCACACCTACCAGACCTGTTTTTTCTCATTCCTTAGGTAATTCTGAAAAGAAAAAACTCGCGTGTACGGAAAATCTTAGGGTATATTTTTTCCGGAGCAAAAACGATTCGAAAAAACGAGAAATAATTAACAAAGAGAGAATTCATAGATCAAAAACTATGGACTTCTATAAAAATGTCATTAGAACGAAAATGTCTTAAAATTCATGAAAGAATGCTCTGAAATTTTTTCAGATTGATCTAGTACAATTTTTGATTTTTCCAAAATGTAAAAAAATTGACATTTCGGAAAACGTCGTTAAAAACCTGAAAAAATTTCAGAGCATTCTATGATGAATTTCAAGATATTTTTGTTCTAATGAAATATTTTTAAAAGTCCTTAGTTTTCGAGAAAAAAATCTCTGAATTCTTGTTTTTTAACTATTTCTCGTTTTTCGAGTCGTTTTTGCTCCGGAAAAAATATACCCCAAGATTTTCCGTACACGCGAGCTTTTTCTCTTTCAGAATGACCTAAGGAACAAGAAAAAAGAGATCTGGTAGGTGTGCCTTCAAGAAAATTTCTTGCAACTTTTCCGTCCGAGTTGTTTCCGAAATTTCCTATGGATATACTCATATACACGCGAGAACGCACATTTCTTTGCAATGTGTTCAGCTGACCCGGCAATCTTTGCAGCATCGAAATTCATCAAAATTTTTTTACTCGAAAATTTTCAACGTTACAAAAAGCTCACTCCTCGTGATTTATTCTTTGAAACCGCACCCGACAGACCTAATAAATTTTTTCTATCACGCTTCCTACTGCGCGGTGTCATAAATATAATGCGCCTGAAACGGGTGCAATACGACGAGCCAGCGATAAGAGGAGAGTCGCTCGACGATGCATGCAATTGCAGCGTAGATGTTAGCTCCGTCGTTAGAGCGCGAGCTTCTGGCTTCCCAAGCTCGCATTTTCGAGTCTTTCGCTACCTTTTCTCGCCCTAATATTCACGCGCAACGGTAGCAACGGTACTTACGTTTATTTAGATGAGAATTCTGATAGTGACGAATCAGATTTTTCTACGGTTAATTTGAATCGTCGGTTTCCGTCGAACTTAGAAAACAGTTGTAGAAGATTAGTTTTTTTTTTTATAAAATAGTATTCTTCGATTACTAGATTCAAAGTAAGAATTTTAAAAATGTCGCGCATGGCCTTGCCACTTTTCCTCCGGTATTTCGATCTGCTGAATGCAATTTTTCAATCCTACAATGCAGTTGATGCTAGAAATTCGACGCATCGTAGACATCGAGTAGTACTCTTTGCTCTGTGGTTATTTTTCCATCAATAAAATGCAAATTTACCGTGTAACGTTTACTCACCTTTTACTAGCGAATTTTTAACACATGTGTTAACAGAATTTTTAATGCTGTACTTATAATGCACCACAATAACTAACGCGCCTATATTTTATACTTGCGACGTTTTTATCTATAATACTTATAACTACTAAAATATAGATGCACGAACACTAAACTTTTCTCATACTTACAACATTTCCTCTTGTTAACGATACTCACAGTATACCTCCCGTTTACTTTCTCGAGAGCAGTTGTATACATCAGTCTGTATTTCAAAATATACGTGCAAAAATTAAAAAAAAAACTCATAATTGGAGAGACGTTACAGCGCCACGAGGTGCATCACACCACGTCAAGTTACGGCGTGCCAGAAGTCAAAGCTTCATCGCAAGAGTCAGATATTTTGGAATAAAATTTTTTTTTTCGTTTATTTATATATCGAGAAGCTCGCAGCCTCGTCGTCTTTCATCTCGAAACTCTCGATTTTCCTATGAAAAATTCGCAGTTGGCCAAAAGGTTCCGCGATATTTCAATTCGTGACGACCACATCGACGGCTACACACCCAATTCCGAAGTCTTACACATATGCAGGTCACGATTCAGCCATATACTCCCTATATTATACATCTAGCTAGACACATACATGCATATACTATACTACATTTCTCTATTCTACTACTCTATACTTTTTCTAACTATACAGCCTCACGATTTCTTTAATCTCAAGCAATCTCTCTCTCTATCTTTCTCTCTATCTCTCGGTATCTCTTGCCAATATCATGCATCATTAGACGCACACGGCTTCCCGGAGGTTCTGCGCGTCCGCATCGCCCGCGCGACTGTTATCCTCGATGCGCAAACACACACGCATGCGTTTATGACATGCATATCTAATAAGCGCGCGGCCGTCGCATTGCTATATAGATGGGTGAAAAAGCCCGCGCGCTCGGCGTCCGGGAAGGTCAATCATGCATTCTGCAGCCGACGTCTCAAACTTTGGCTCTGAATAATAAACGCGACGCCGGGATGAGCGAATGGCATGGGACAATAAAGCTTTTGCGCCTCGACCGACGGGGAGGACTATATATACGTTCTCTCTCGCGGGAATCGTAAAGCCGAGCCAATAAACGATTGGATTCGGAGATCCGTCGCCGAATATATATATGTATACTCGATCCGCGCGAAAAGTTTGCGGATATTGTTCATCGTAATTTCGCTCGTATAATCCTTTTCAATTTTTCTACGACGTTATAATGTTAATCCGACTCGATCTCGCCTCATTCCACAGTCCCGGCGTCCGAAGCAACGTTTACGTTTGCGTGTATGTGTTAGATTAGAGTCTCTGTGAAGTACATGTGTAAGCGCGTACATACCGAGCCGAGTACAAAGTAGCGAAGAGGAGTAGTAAATCGTGAAAGAGGAATTTTCGTATATATAATGTAAAATGTTCGTGTCGACGAGACTCGCTAATATAACAATGAGAATTTCTTCCAATCACTGACCCCCCCACCAGAAAAGTGGGGGCCGCGAAGCTTTGGCGAGCCATTGGTAAGGAAACGTCCATCCATCTACATATCTCTCTCTGAATCCAAAAGAAATTAAAGAGCTACGATACTACACAGACTAGAGAAAAGAGAAGCACGTATACAATATGTTATAAATGTAGCAAAGCCATTAAAAAGCAATTGAAATCAACGATTAGCTTACGCAAAGCGTATATATACCGCATATAGGCAGATCGTGGCTGTTCTGTTTGCAGCTGACGGACAGCTGATCGTCGACTACGAGGACGAGTACGATGATTTCGGAGACTCAAAGTGCTCGCTGTGCCAGCGCAGGTTTGAGGAGCAAGGTAAAGACGTCCCCTCTTAAGCATTGTGTGAGCTGTGGTGCTGCTTCTTGAATTTGCGAAAAACAGATTATAAGTTGTATAAGTCCGCGACGGAGACCTATAGCTTATACATACCTAGACTCGATTGGTTGATTTATCAATGTTTTGATCATAACAAAAAAAATGTACTTACTCGGTGTATAACGCTATGTGAGAGGCTGACATGCGATTGATTTTCGTACAAGACAAGACTATGATGAGATTGTACGACACGAGTACCGAATACGTTTGTGAATGAGAGACAGGACCAAGCTTACCAAATAATCATACCGTGAGAGAATAAAACCATCACGGCATCCATTTTCTGCCTCCTTATGTATAATTTTTTACTTACATTTTAGACCTATCTATAGATATCATTGTCATCCCTCGTCTAACTATGTATTCCTATCTTTTCTTAGTTTTTCCCTATACTAAAGTTTATTGTACATGCTGCTGATTCTTTGGCTGTGGAAATATACCGAAGATAAACAAAATTTATAACAAATAAATAAATGGTCTTCCACAGATCATTATAGTAACACAAGGCAATGGACTGCCAATTAATCGATCTGTATCGTCATATTGCATGTTGATGAAAGAAAATAATTGAAAGTCTAGCGAATATCTCTATCCTAAAAATGTCCATTAAAGTCTTTCTCTATACACGAGCCACTAGCGCAACAGGAATACAAACAAATCGTAATGAAGAACGTGTGGGACTGTATCCTCGGAGCCCGTTAGGCCATGCGTATAAGTATAGAGAGCGAGCCCATTGAGTAAGTTACGTGTACCATGAATCGAGAGAAAGCGAAAGGCTTTGAACGTTAATGTGCTGTACTGTTGATATTGCGGTTGTTTAGTACACCCCCTCCCCCCTCTCTCACACGCATACGTACATGCACATTCACACGTACATACACACACACACACACACACACTCACAAGTAATCACTTATCCGCAATAGTAGTTCAATGTAATAGGTGTTCATTGTTTATAATACCTATAGACTGTACTTGTAAAGATATGTGGTCAAACACTGTTCACCCCTCTGACACATTAACACGGTGCGAAGTACGAGCTTGATTACTCACGTCCCCCCCAATTTTTTTACTGCCGTTACTGTGTAAAGAGTATATACAAAGCGTTTGTTAAATTACTGATAAGTAGACTCCTTTGCATAGAGATTTAGTTAACTTTTGTGGAATCGTCAAAACATATGCATGCACTTTTATCTAAAAAAAACGAGCTGAAAAGAGGTGATATAATTATAGTTTAGTATATGTAAATATGTTTTTGTTCGTCTCTTTTACTGCAATTTTAATTTTTTGTAATTTTTTTTTTTTTTTTTTTTTTTTTTTTACTAAACATCCCACAATTTTGAGCGAAAACTCATAATCTTCGCGCTGGGCATATAAACACATAAAACAAACGCATCGTCGAACCTAATTAATTCTGTCCACACAGAGAGAAAGACACGCGACAGGTTTTAATTCACAACAAAAATAGCGCTCAATTGAATTTTCGCCGAAACGACCGCATATAGTAGGTGGAAATTCCGAGATAACAGTGGCCCAAACTCCTCTCCCCCCCCTCTGCGCACCTTCTCTGCTCGAATGAAGTATGAAAATTTTAATTAAGAAAATTGTATTACGGAGAGAGAGAGAGAGAGAGAGAGAGAGAGAGAGAGAGAGAGAGAGAGGGGCCGCGACGGGGATCCAATTATTCATAGAAAACCGCATTCAAAATTTATTTCCCCCGAGCGCAAAGCGGCCTTCGCACATTTCAACTTCTGCATTAATTTTTCCCACAACCTGCTCTCTCCCACCTCTGTCTCTCTCTCTCTCTCTCTCTCTCTCTCTCTCTCTCTCTCTCTCTCGACGAAATCAAACGAACTCACCGTACTTAACCGGCGAAAGGCTGCGAAATATTGCGAAAACTCCTTGTCGCCTTATCGGAAGCGACGTGTGCATACAGCTTTGAGCGATTGCGCGTCAATGGCAGGCTTTATAATCATGATTAATTGCGCGTCTATAGGAACGAGCGGACGCGTATACGGCGCGGATGTAGAGGCGACTAATTTGTTTGGCGCGCAATGTGTATCTGCGGTCATCGGCAAACGTATACGGACGTATAGATATGTATATATGTACGTAGACGTACGGGTAAATTATGGAGCATAATACCTCGTGTGTCGCTGTGTTTTGTAACCTCGAGACAAAGGGTCACGGGGTAAACAGGTTACAGAGAGAGGCTCTCGTGTGTGCTGCGTGTTTACGTAATAGACTCTAATTGGTTCGAATGCTGCATGCGAGAAGGTGGAATCATTTATATATATACATACACACTCTGGACTGCATTTAATATGGATTTTTGAATTTTGATTACGATGTTATATTTGCATATTTTAAATTGTTCTTGTTACGTGTATGTAAAACGTTTTAATGACTTGTTGCGTAATCGCTTTGTTCTTTACGCATATGATAAATTTCAGCTTTTAAACAAACGAAGAATAAATCGAATGATAAATGTAAAGGGATAAAACCGAATTTAAATAAATGAATGGTTAAATGTGTGTTCGTCAAAAGTTTCGAATTGCACGATACCCGCTCACACGCGAAAACGTAAAAAAAAGAGGATCTCTCAGATAATAGCAGTCAACCTCGCTATCAGTTATCGTTTTTCCATCAACAGTATAGAGTCTCCCGATAATTATCAGTGCGTAGGGCGAGCATAAGCCGCCGTTGTGTTTATATGTCACATATATAAATGTCCTATTTCCGTAGATATTCTAATTGGCCCTGCCATATCGGGCTGTGTTATTTACAATTAATTAAATGCAGCTGATATTGCGCCAGCTGATATTAAAACGTCGCAAACTTTATCGGAAACTAGTTTCGCCGATATGAAAGGAATATTTTATTTCAAATTTAAATGTCATTAACGACAGTGGAATTATATTATGCTTAAGTGCAGTCGATAAATATATATAGTTAATTAATTAGTCGAAATCGTTGATTTTTCCGCTACTTAATCGTTATTATACAAACGCAACACGCTGTCGCGGATTTCACGATCGAGCTTGAAAAGCACATCGGAATTACCGCGAAATTCAAACAAACATCCTGCTTCCTCGCTCGTACACTGCGCTTCTTTTTTCTTTAATTATATCGTAAATCGCTTTACGCATCTCGGAAATAATAAACGTGGGAGTATATACGTGTGCGTCTACGTATATATATCTCTCGTCACGTGAAAATACATTTCGAGTAGAGCTGCGCAAACGTGCGATGCTGCCAGAGGAATTCTTTCGTTTCCCTCGTCGTTCTCGAACGGGAGACGTGCTTACCATACCGAAAAGATCTATCAATTTAGTCAGCTGTAAATTTTTCGCTCAAACATACGAGGGACGAGATAGCGGAGAAATTAATGGCGCGACACGGCTTACGTCCGGCGAATATTTCCATCAGTATTTACCTGAGCCCTTATACGGGGAAATCCGGGGAGGACGCGCGCGAGCGCACAGGTATCGTAAATTCAAGCCGAAAGTTTAAGTGCACCCTCTCGAGAACTTTTCAACTCGATTCGTCGCTATACGTACGGCTGCTGTCGCTTTGTGGTTGGAATTGAAAGTTTATACAGGTACTACACTTTTTTGGGTGTAACAGGTACGCGCACTGTTTTATTACTTTTTTTTTAAGACGAATTTTCGCAGACATAACTTTTGATTTTTGCAATCGACGTATGACGAATGTGTTTTTTTTTAAAGATATATAAAACTCGTGGAATTTTCCTATATGCTTTTCACCGAGCTACAGCCCAAAAACTCATTGGAGTAGATAACTCTCGACGCTAAGGATTTATGTGAACCGATAAAACGAACGCCGGTGATTTAACATGAATAAAAATCTGATAAGCGCGGCTTTATTAATCATCCATAAGTTTTGGCTAAAAGCATTAAAAGATTGTATCTCATGCGAGGAAGACTGAGAGAGAAAGAGATAGATCTTTCTGCAAGTTGTACGGACTAATGTGTTTGCGGGAAGAATATATATTTTTCGCAAAATAAGTAGCTTTAAAAAATTTTTTTATCTCGCATTTTCAAGCGCTGCTACGCGATGCTACGCGATGCCCGGTGCCGAAACATGAAAAAAATATAAAATTTCTTACACATAATTTAATTTTTTAAAGATTAAATTGCGTACCTGCGGCAGGTGAATTTTGTGATCATAATTTCATCTTTTAATGATATGGGTCACTGGTAATTATACACCTGTTCCTTGGGTTAGGTATATTGATCATTGTACGTAAATTTTGCAGCCTCATATTGACGAAATATGTGTAATGTCCATAACGTTTTATGTAGAAGACCTTATTCTGAACTTCCTTTACCTTTCACGCAACTAACCCTTGATTTCTATAAGCCTCCTCTTTACCGACCGATATACATGTTATACGAATACTCTACCGTTTGCTGAATTATTTTTTGTTTTGTGTGTCAATACGCGATGCTTTTTTGTTTCTTTTTTTTCTTGTTGTTTTTCTTTTAATTCTCACGTCTCTTTTTAATTTCTCTCCTTCTAACAATGTTCAAATGTGTGATAAAAGCTATTAATACTAATCGTCTATTGGCATTGTCGATATTTTTTTCTATTCTATTATACGCTATATTGAAAACAAAGTGTCTAACATGTGTACAGTGTAACAGTCCAGTCTCTTGATATGCATATGCATGCAGAGAGAAGCACCGATTTTTTTTACACTAAGCTTGATATACTCTATCACGAGAGATACGATAAATATTTTTGAAAAAAATCAGATGTATATCTCTCTGAATGCGAAACTATAGCTACGAGATAAAACGTCGAACTTTCAGGAAATGTCGATCAAAATCACATTCTCGCCGCAGGTAACTATAGCTGCCTGAAGGTTGACCTGATCTTCACAAGAGATCGAGCCTTCTATTTCACAACTGTATTCATACCCGGCATCATCCTCGTCACCAGCTCTTTCATTACCTTCTGGCTGGAGTGGAACGCCGTTCCAGCTCGAGTTATGATCGGTGAGTACGACCCCTTTACTTTTCTAGAAAACTTGCAGCAGATCTGTTTTATCGGCTGAGTAACGGATGCTCTCGATTTCTGCAAATTTTCAACAGGTGTGACGACAATGCTGAATTTCTTCACGACGTCCAACGGCTTTAGATCGACGCTACCGGTAGTATCGAACCTCACGGCGATGAACGTCTGGGATGGTGTCTGCATGTGCTTCATCTACGCGAGTCTGCTCGAATTCGTGTGCGTCAATTACGTCGGCAGAAAGCGACCGCTGCACAATGTGGTCTACCGGCCAGGCGAGAACCCCGTCACCCAGGTACACAACACCGCTCTATCAAACATAGCGTCGCGATTTATTATCTATTTATACATTAATTACCTGCTAGTACAAAGTGATGTTGTGTAGAGATCTATATTACCGACCTTTCATAACTACACACGTGTAGGATTATGACATAGCAATCGCGTGTGTACCACACACCAATTTGTTATACTTGCTATTGTGATTATGATTTTTGTTGTTAATTTATACTAGAACAATTTTTGTTGTTAAAATTGCTCTGTTGATTGAATTTTTGACTAGTCGGTAAAGTTGATTTCTTTAAATTTTTTTCTTACATTCCTATTAAAGGGGCAAATTTATCGTAAGGTCAAACAAATCGAGCTTTATGAAAGTAACTTTTTTTCCCTTGCGATATTTCTTTATTACACATTCCGCGTTGATCCGTCGCGTAGACTGCAGTCAACCTTGGATCACTTTTATTGCGTCTAAGCTATCCAGACCGGATTATAAACGCTGCATATCTCTTAACCCAACCGCGTCATTCCGTCGACGATAAGTGTAATCTTTCTATATAATACAGGCTGGCATTCCAGTTCTTACTTACGAACTTACATGTATATATATATTAGAGCTTGTCTAGATCAAAGTTGAACGAGACTTAGTTGCTCCAAGAATTTTATTCGTGCTGAAGCGCGTGGCCGAAAAGGGGTTGAGTTGTCGAGTGTACACCTAAGTCCTACATAGATATACATTAATAGAATTTATCTAGCTGTGGATCTGTATGTATACCCATTCATATAAGCAGACACAGACACCTATGCGCGATCCTTTTCATATATTAGATATATTTGATACCCAAACAATAACTACAATGGAATACAGTTGAGATTCTATACAGCTATGATATGATCGTTGCTTACATATACTCAAAAGGCCGTGTATGTCCTACAGCCATACGAAAATTCCAGCGCGCGGACCTTTTCATAAAATTGGGGGAAAATAATTACGGCCGGAAGGTTATAAATTTAACAAAAAGAAAATGTTATGCATAGTCTCTAATATTTTATATTTTTCTCACGCTCTCTCTTTCTCTCTACCTATCTCACTCTTCCTCTAATATATCCACATCCCTTAGCGGCGCCTGGCTGTGAAATCCGACGCAATTACCAGCAGCGCATCGTTAACGAGCCGCACGTAATCAAATTAATCTACATACGTACATGGCCAGTGCTGTACCATAAACTACACTGTGCCAACGGGGGACTAGTGTTAAGTAGTCCACTAGATATGCTTTTTTTCGTCTACACTCTCGTGTATACAATTCGCAGCTGCTCCTTGATACACGGTTTGTGGGAATTGGAGCGCCTGCGAGTGTGAAATTACTCTCGGCTTTTGAATTTTCGAGTATCACTCAAGAATCCAGCGTTTGTAGTTCGTCGGATTATGTTTTATTAATATACTTTAATCGATTTTTGTTGTATTTTAATCGGTTTTGGGGGTTCGTTATTAATCCGCTGCGCTGCTTGTATATTGCTTAAATGACTGTACGCAAAAGTGTAATTGCAATTTTGATCGGACAAAGCCGATTATGTTTCTTTTTATTCTTGAATTACGGATAAATTCATTGATGCATTCACAGGTGTATGCCAAATTTTTGATTTACAAATCATTGATTTTTCTCTTAATTAGAGAATGCATATATTTTTCGAATCCAATAAATAAACATTATTAAAAATAAAAACTAATAATTCATTTGCTAAAATAAAAATTAATGACGAGACAGAAGCTACTGTAGTAATTATATTTTTTTCTTTTATTTAATTTTTAATTGAAAAATCGAAAACCGGAACTACAAGTTGTCTTCAATTCTTAATTATAGATACAAAAGAATGTTTGATACTCAAGTTAAAGATACAACTATAGTTTTACCGTGATTTCCTAAATTTTTTATTTAAAAAAAAATATTTTATAATCTTTATTTAATATATTGTATGCAATCTGTAAAAAAATTCGTTTAGAGAAAGTCATCCATCAATGGATTGACAATCACTTTATTATTGCAGTTCGGTTTTCAAAATTCTCTTTGCTGTTTTTCCGATACTTTAATTTCAAAATGGGTTAAATTTCTTCGTGAGTAAACAGTGCCAGTAGACTCGTAGACGAGATCAATACTTGCCAATTCGAACTATAGATATTGCGTATAGAGTTTTTATTCGTGCTTGATTCCTTGTTTTGAGAAATTCAAAAAAATTTAATTCTATTTCATATCTCCCTGGAGGGACGGAAACGATATAAACCGTTGTCAATAATTGATTTTCACTTAACTTCTTCAAGCGTCTGGATTTGCATTATAAAAGACACCTATAGAGGATTAAACACGAGCCGAAGGTGACGATGCAAAAAAAAATCAAAACAAAAAATCTTTTGAAATCAAAATTTTGCCATAGAATGCGAATGCATTAGCAAAAATATAAATTCGAAGTTTTAGTTTTCAAGATGAGAATCAGGCGTATAGACATTTTCAAAAAATTCCGCCATTCAAAGCTGCGCAACCCCGCCAAAAGTGTTTCTAGGGCGATCCGATAAAAAACTCAAAATTTTGCAAAATCTCCTCTGGAAGAAAAGAAGAAAAAAGAGAGAGAGAGAGAGAGAAGTGCTGGATGCGACATTTTCTTATCTCTTTATATTCTAGCGCGCGATCCGGTAACGCGGCTAATACGAGTACAGGTAGGCAAATGCGTTTGTTATCGACGCGGCTTTATTCGCTACTCTTCTGAAATTCTGTCCTCATTCTCCCGTCTCTATTCCACCCAACGACGTGGCTCGAATTCAGAAAAAATGTCGAGTAAAGCATTCGATGTTGGATTATCATTGTGCGCGAAATGCGTGTATTTTTTCTCAATTCGTTCATACGTCGGTCCACTCATTGAGTACATCAAGTATATTATACCATTGGCGCGTGCTACTGTGCGAGGAAAGAAATTGATCAAACAATGACCTGAACTTTTTACTTAATAGAGGCTTCATATAACTGTCTTTTATCTTTGTTAACATGACAACTAGCGAAGTGTTTACATATTCTATATATGAAATTATTATAGATTGGTTTACTTAATTTTTCGATCGCTTGTGTTCTGTTTTATATATACTATACTCTTTTATCCGTGTTATTTTTCAAGTGCATTGTGCCATGAATTTGTTCCTTCAATATACGCTAACGTATATGTACGTGTATATATTAGCGAATATTATCACGTTACATTTAAATTTATTGCATAGAATTGTTACGTATAATGCAGCCTGTATATGGGAAAATGGACAACAAGCCGAGCGCGTCGTATAATCGCGAGTAAACAATCAGAATCATTGAACGTATTTATATTACTTTAGAAATAGAAACTGACCATGTCGAGCTAAAAAATTAGATTACGAACTACTTGTTAAAAAATTTTTTAGAATAGCGACTCTCAATAGATTCTGCTGTTACGTACATTATTAGATGAAATGCAGATTGCTACATCTAGAATAGTCTAATGCGTATAATATATCCTTTATTAACGCGAATTCGTGAATAGACCGTTCAGTGAGAAGGCCATGCGATGAAAAAAAATTTACTTGAAAAAAAAGTATCGGGTAATGGCATCTCAACGTTGAAGATTTCGAGATTATACCTGCGTTATTCTGCTGGTAAATATTTTTTTGCATGTGGGTGAAAAATGGCTTTTCGTGACAACTACTATATACCTAAAACTTACTACTATATTCTACTACTTTTCAAGCATTGACCAAGAAGTGAGCGTTTTCCTTTGTTTTTTATTTTCTCTCTCTCTCTCTCTCACTCTCTTTCTCTCTCAACTATACTTTTCTTTGTCTGTATCTTATGAAACCAAGTGTTCGATGTTTTCTTTGTTTTTAATTTTTATATATACTAAGCAATTTGTTACTTTTGTTTTCTTTACTGTTGCGACCGTATATACATATACAAGAGTTATTATACAAGAGTTTCTTTTCATTCATTATGCTCAACACCTGTTCTGTACAACGAGTTTTTACTTCCGAATGAATATCTACATTTTTTTACTTTATACTCACGTTGCTCAATTTTCACTTTAGTAGAATGTTTTTTCGTTACGCACATTGCAGGTGTTTGTTTGATATATATACATATATTTAATTACAAATACTTGAATGTATGATAAAAGATCGTTTAAAAAAAATGAAAGTTAAAAGAAGTAAAAAATACCATTACGATATCACGTTACACTCAGCACAATATCGACGCATACTTCACTTCGATGTTCGAGTACTATAGTGCCCTAACACAACGACAAGTGTTCGAGTATAAACAAGAAGCGAGAAAATTTTTCCAAAGATTGCAACGTATTCGTTGTATATTTATAGATTGTAGCACCCCCCCCCTCCCCGTTATATCGCGACGTCATCGAGCCGACGAGAAAACGTAATTTTGCAAAATCGATTGTTACGCCTTTAGACACATCGCGCCAAGATAATACATTTATCGATTTTTTTTCTTACCATATAGCGCATAAAATCGCAATTGCATCGTGTCGTGACCGAATAAAGTACAATGACGTGTTAATGGTATGGTCCTTAAATAAAAATTGCAATCGATA
This sequence comes from Philotrypesis tridentata, assembly GCA_018906965.1. Lineage (NCBI taxonomy): Eukaryota > Metazoa > Arthropoda > Insecta > Hymenoptera > Pteromalidae > Philotrypesis > Philotrypesis tridentata. The sequence continues at coordinate 5,662,989 of JACCIB010000002.1, forward strand.
GACAAGACGATAACTAGTCTCGCGAGACGAAAAATAAACTGTGCGCTTATTTTGTCTTGAAGGTTGTGCCTTTAAGCCACAGAATATTTCAGATGAATAAACCTACGTACATATATATACACACTATTGAAAAGTCTTTTTATGTACTACACATTCGACTTTCGTATATTGAAGAATGAATCGGCAGAAAGCTGCAGTGGATTCTCGGCAAAAAGAGTTCGTTTTTGTTTTCAGATCAAGAGAAAAATGAAACAAAGTGAATTTCATATGAAAATAAAACAGCATCGCTGTAGAGAAAAAAAAATCAAATTGAAAAGAACATCGTGCGGACTATGAACGGGCGCACCGAAATAAGATACTTTGGGCGAAATTCAATGAAGCAAAAGGCTCTTTATATTCAGAAAAGTCTTTTAAATTATCCGCGCAAATATACTGCCTTTCTCGAGGACTTTCGCATTCGAATTAAACGGCCGAGGCATCTCGCGCGAGACGGCAGAGTAAAAATCTCACCAGAAATTCGAAAAATCTTGTTCGCTGACATTGATAATTTAGTCCAGCTGCTGAAACGGCCTGATAAATCACTTAAGCGAGTTCAAGGGAAATCTATACTAAAAAGTTTCGAAGCCATCGTCGGCATATACTTGTACATTCAAATTTTAAACAAAACAAAAAAAAAGAAGAATAAAAAAGTCGGCTATATGGAAAAGGTGTAGAGACAAGCTAAGTACCTGCAAAACACTCTTGAGACCCATACACCTCGATGATTTTCTTTGTAGTGTGCCGAAAACTGTGTTACTCCCCTGGCACTACAAAAACTTCTCTGTACCGATGTGTTTTATTAAAGAGAATTTTGAGAGAATGGCTGAGTGATCAGTGTGGGACTTAGTTGCCTAATGCCTCGATGAATCTTTGATAGCTTCTTGGAATTTTTCCTGTACGTAAGTACTCACAGGCGAAAATAATTTTGGCTTGTTTAAATATTTCGAGCCTGTACGTAAGTCCTGTACGTAAGTACTCACAGGCGAAAATAATTTTGGCTTGTTTAAATATTTCGAGCTATTAGGCAACTGCATCCCTCGAAGTGTGAGCGTGTCTCTGTAAGTGAAGAATCCTATACCCTGCTAATAGCTTCTCAAAAAAACAACATCAACAATTACTACTACTACTACTCCTACAACAACAACAACAACAACGACTAAAAAACCGCGCCAAGACCTAAAATTAAAAAAAAAAAACAAAAAAAGCGTTTCGTTGGTGGAATGTTGGTGAGTAAGCCTCTTTGTTTGGTGTCTGTGATGTTGCAGCGGCTTCCAGCGGTGCTCAGCAGGATAGGAATTATATTGGCCAGCCCCTTGGTAAGATCCCCTCTCTGTTTTCGCCTCTCATTAACTTTCTCTCTATTTCTCTCTATCACTCTCTCTCTCTCTCTCTTTCTCTCTCTTAACATATACACATATATTTATCTGTAATACTCACACATATCCTAAACGTTCGCGGCTGCTCCCTTGACTAATCGTGCAGTATTGACACCCATTTTCTTTCAAGCTCTCTTCCTCCCATTTTATATATATACACGTGCTCTTTTCTATATTTCTTTCTTTATATAAATATACGTACCAATTCGTCGGAAAACAAAAACATGCATTTTTCGAGTAGTTTATATATATATTCACTCACAGCTGTATACTACGCTAAAACAATTGTTTTTGTTTTTGGACGAAACAACTCGTCTATCTGACGCGGGTCATTCTCCAGTTCCCCCGATATATATAAGAATATATATATACGTATATACTTGTTTTCTGTTCCGTTCAAGAACGTATCTCGGTTTTCCTTTGGTTTTTTGACACATCCCCTTGTATACATATAGCCCCCCCCCCCTCTTCAGTTCTCTTTTATTCGATTCGTAGATAATAAAACCCTGCACCAAGGAATTGCGCATGGAGTCTATGTAACGACCGACTCTCACTGTATAATTTTTCCGTGCATCCGCGTAGTGAGCTTCTATATACACCCCTGGCATCATTCTCTTGTTTTCCCTGTTCCTCAATTTTCTCTTTACGTTAACTCGTTTGCTGTGGGTCCTTCAGATGCAATTATTCGCATAAGCATTCAGAATATTATACACATAATATACGAACTTACTACTGTGATGAGCAATATTTTATCAATTGAATTTTCGAAATATTGTAAAATTTTTAAACATTCAATCGGATCTCCGAATAAAATTTATTGGTGGCAGCTCGGCAACTTCATCACAGCAAAGTTTACACGTATACGCGTGCGATTCGGCCTTGTGGAAACAACTTGAAATTGATAGCCGATAAATTTTTCGAAACACTTTTTCCTGGTTCTTTGGAGTGCTCTGAACGCCAAATTGCCATTGTGCCCAAGTTATCGCTTGACAAACATTTTTTCCAATCGAAATTGATATAAAATCGAAGTATGTTTATATGGAGCTTTAGTGTGTGATAATTTAGGCACAATTATAATTTGGCGTTCAAAGCACTCTAAAAAAAAACCAGAAAAAAGCGATTCGATATTTGTGTTCTCGCGGAAAATTTGTTAACTTCCAATTCCAAACAGGATGACGCTATACAACAAAAGACTTGAAACTTTTTTTATCCAACGGATAGTCATAACAGGCAATATTTCGTAATAGCATCAAATATTTCGATAAACACTTACAAAAAGCTTATTTACCTTGCATAATAGTTGAAATTACAAGTCTATTTTGCCAATCCAGTTTTCTATCACAAACGCAGTCTTTCCGTTTCTCTCCTTTTCTCTCTCACACTCTCTTTTTCTCTCTTCCTTGTCCGTTTCTGTCACATCATCTTCATCTAGAGTACACGAATCAAGAGATGAGCTATTTTCCAAAGCTCACGAACAAACTGTCCTCCCCAAACGCGTTGTCCGTCAATTCGTTCGCACGAAGTCGCGCTATGCGCAACTCTCGAAAAAGAAAACAACAGCAGAGAGAGAAAAAAAAAACTCGTTGCTTCAGATGAACTACAATAAAGTCCGACGTCAACTTTCATAGTGTGATTGCCAAGAGTTAAAAAAATTAAATGCATAAACATGAACATAATAAAAAAAAAATTGTTTCACACCAACATTTTGCGATGAGGTTGACGCGCAAAATGCATGGCATCTCTTTCTATGTCTATATCTTCGAGTCGTAGACGGTACTGCATTCAATATAAATCCGAATACTGCATGAGTACAGGTAGAATACTGGTAATGATCTGTATTGAATTTTGCATGGACGATTTGTCTTGCGGCATGTGATTTTGAACTGCGTATGCTGTATTAGCCAATCTGTCGGTGTCACGGGAAAGAAAAAAAAAACGTTATCGAGTGCAAGGCCAGAGTAAAGTATTGCTTCGACTTTGGGCACCATACACGGTGTGCAGCGAAGACGATATGCAAAAATTGACGAGGAATTTAAAATGAAGCAAGCGCGATAATGGCAATGGCAATATTTCACTCTGTTTGCGTACTCGCGTAGCTTTTTCTTGATTAATAAAAGCCGCTGCTGCTTGCATATACGACACTTGCATAGTGTTAAGAAGGTAAGAGATGAGTGGTGCTTACTTTTTTTCACTTGTCTGTTCCGTTTGTGTGTGTACATAGAATGTTTCTTAAGAATGTTGGTGCATCGTAAGCGCAGCAGTTGAAGAATGTCGATCTTGATAAGGTAAATGTCCTAGATACGTAATCTTTTTTTTAAGCTGCTTTGGATCCTAATCCCCAGTTTAAATGCAGGCTCGTTGCTGCACAAGCAGTCGATTGTCCGATGAAACGTTAAAACAGTGCGATTCGTCGCGATGAATATATATTCAAGTAGTTTCGTATCAACTAGCCTGCATTGACTGTAAACTACACTGAAGATATAAAGGAAAAGAGTAAGATCATCTAGGATTTTTCGAAATTCAAAAATCGAACTTTTGAAGTATTTCTTGTAGCACGTTTTTAAAAAAGGACAAATCAATGATAATAGTGTAGTATACGTCACTGGGAATTTTCGCATTAAAAGCTTTACTGATAACGCGCCTGCTAATAGAAAGGCGACCTGGTAATTGAAGTAATGAGTGACCTTATAAAATGACTTGTAAAATTGACAATTAGTAGAAACATGCTGTACTATTATCTTGAATTAAGACTACGATTAAATTATTATAGCATTTTATCACTTCAGTTTTAAAAATATTTGTACTGCATTTTCTGCCAGAGTGCATCTCATTTTAATAGGAGCTCGAATAAATTGTCGTGTAAATCTTAAAAAATCTGAAAAGAAAAGGATGTGAAAGGAATTATCCACGATTGATAAAACAGTGAAATGCGCGATCGAATTTTCACATCAGCTACAATGGAAAATATATAAAACTTGCGTTGTCTAGGACATTTGCCGAGTGCGCTGGCCAAAGTGCACAGGATTTTCTCTCTTGTATAATCGCTGGCATGATCTCGCACCTCGAGCCACCTACTCTTCACCCCCCTACCCCCCTATTCCGCTTTGTTTTGTATACCCACTCAACAGCTCTGCTTTATCGACGCTCACCGCCGAACGCACTACAGGTTAAAAAAACAACAACCGACGCGTGCAGTCTCGACGATTTTTTAATAACAATTAACACACGCGCGCGGTGCTATATTTATACGAGTTCCCAGAAATAGCGGAGGGGGAACGTCATTCTCGGGCTGAATTACAGGGTGGGACTTAAAATTTGTAATTTTGGAGAATATCATTGCACCTACAGTATACAATTTTTGTTCATATCCATTAGTCAGTAAAGATTATGGTGTTTATGATACAACAATTCGCTGGACGATCAATGTAAAATGAAGTGAGGTAACGCGTATAATATAAATCAAATTACAAGCTCCGCAAGAGAAAAATTGCTCTTTATCATGCCTTGATTGTGATACGGACAATCGCTTTGCAACTGACCCAGATTTGATGCTTCATTGTAGCATATCTATATACATATTATACGTACGAATTTTAAGCTTGACAGCCCCTTCGCAAATACATTACTGTTAATTATTTGATTCGAAAGGTTAATTTATTACATGACATTATATACATTATACATATGTATAAATATATAGTGATTGATCGTTTCGTTTTGAAGATATTAATTTTGCGATATACCTTACGATGTTTCATCCCCAGTTTGATTCGTATTGGCTATTTGTCGCTAAGCTGTGCAGAAAATATCGATGCATTAGAGGTAAATACATTTCATAAATGTAGAGTACTTCGGGTAAATTATTGTCACTGCTATTGAACAGTCGAAGCACGTAAATAAGTATTTCCTGCACAGTTTGTTGTTCGGCAAAAGTCAAACGTAGATATTATTATATATACGTGAATATATTATACGGCATGTAACTCATTGAAAATGAAACATGGCAGCACGAAATACATTTTTCTCGGTATATATCAATATTATTTATATACATTAATGTACATTGGTCACAATTTTTGATTCCTAATCAACGAGAGTTACAAATCATTGCGAACGATCCACTTTTCGTATTTTACCGTGTACAAAGAATACATTAAATTTACTTATACTTTTTCTCCTTCATCTGCATCGCTACAAAACAATATCATTGCATAGAGCAGTGAAAAAAGGACAAAAACGATTAATAACTAAATATTGACGATTAATATTATAAAAGGCTTGAGCTTCCTTTAATTGACTATGCCTATTATACGCTTACAGAATTTTTTCAAAGCCCAGCACTTTGATACAGTATATAGCTTACATATACAAAGTTGTACCATAAGAAAGCTTACGATTAATGCATTTTACTTTTACTTCATTAAAGGATCAAGGATCATTTGCAGTAACGTGCCTTTAATTCTTAAGATCGCGTTGAACTGAATAGAGGGTAGAAAAAGCGTTGTGGCCACGTACGTTGCTGGAAAGATTCCTTGGAACCCTTATTGCTCCTATTATTATCAAAAAGACTCGATCGAGCTTTCTTCACACGTAACTACAACTTAAAAAGCCTTAAGCGATCAAGCACGCTGCAAGACAGTAAATTCTACATCAATGAGATAATATTAAGCAATATGAGAACGTGGCGCAAAAAATTCTATGATATAACTCTATACGCAACTGTTTCTGCACTGACGCTTACTCTCGGCATACATATAAATTACGTATTTCTATCTATGCATACATGACTGAGACTTAGGAAGTATAGTTGTCGAGCCTAACCGACGACGAATCTAAAAAAAAAAACAAACAAACAAAAATGAATAAACCGAAACGAGGCTCGCGATTTGAAAAATGGATCGCTCGTCCTACGTGTTGCCCTCTTTCCACCCTGATTATTATGACGAGATTCTGGCACGGAGACCCTGTCGCAGGGCGAAAAGAAGAGGGAAGGTGGCGTGACGGCGACCGGCGGCGGTGGCGCTAGTGGTGGCGCCGGTGGCGGACCCAACGAGATTGTAACCTGCACCAACTGCGGGCCTAATCCATGTACCCACACAGCAACCAACGGCTGCGCTGCAGAGGTACTGGCACCACCTCAGGTTTCATTGCTTTTTCAATACTAATAATGATATAATATTGTTGTTTATCTATTTTTCGCCAAGCGTTTTGTTTTCTTGCATTTCACACGACTCACGATCAGATGTACCAGAAGGTATAAAGAGATGCAAAGGCTGCATGCTCAATGTTCATTTATGTATCATAGAAAAAGAAAACTCTGATGTATTGACAGTATACGTCTGTGTGCGATATACTCTTTTGAATTTTTCCCATTTGCATTTAAACTCCAAGGTAATGACGATGTATTAAAATGTATATTTAGAAAACTTGCTACCTCTCTGTTCGTCCAACTCTATTTACTTTTAATATGTATGATGGTATATTTTCTAGTCACTTTTATTTAAAAATACTTTATTATCGATCGAAGTTCGGAGTTTAAGTTCAATTAGTATTGAGGTTTACGTGCATGCCATCCTCATTGTCATATATAGCAGGGTGATTGGGAGCATTAGTCGGCTGTACGCGAATCCACGCAATTAACGAATACCAATAAATGATATATGTATGACATGTGGTATAACTAGATACATAGAACTCGCTGATTGGCGACATATATAGTTCACAGTGTGGGTATTTGGCCGCAATGCTCGTTATCATGTCCCGGCTGCACGATATGCGAAAACGCGGAACTAAATTTAACAAACGAATGTCTAGGTGAGGAAGAAGGAGCCTCCCCATCCCATTCGAGTGGCCAAGACTATCGACGTCATAGCGAGGATCACCTTTCCCGCGGCATACTTTGTGTTCCTTACCTTCTTCTTCATTCATTATAAAGGAGTTTCCTAGAGCCACGCCTTCCAGGCCTACGACGAACCCCAGCCTCCGCCGTAACGAGTCTCCGTGCAAGACTTGCCAACGGCTACACCGCTTGCGGGTTACGAACGCGACGTCTAGTGGCCTGACGACGAAGCTGTGCCGGGATGGGGATATATCTGCTTTCTCTTGTACGAGAGGGGAAAGCAGCAACTTTTTCCCTCTGCGCGACTTCTTCATCCTTTACATGATAAATCTTCTTCGTTTACTTGCTTTCATTTGCAGAAGCGACGGGAATGAAATAGAGAATTATTGTCATTATCTAACGGGACTCAGTGATGGTAGGTTAATATTACGAAAAATGATTATATAGTCGCCATTATTATTGATTATCGATATCTTTATGATGAGCGATTAAAGCGCGATACTGCTGGCGGTGATTTGGAAATGTTTAGGGGGACAACAAAAAGGGGAAAAGCGCTGCTTGTGCGTTGATTGTTGAAAGAGAGAGAAATAACGTAAATCGATGATTTTAACGATTGTGTGAGCTTTGCAGCCCTAAGTCATATAATTACGCTGCATGACGAACACCCGACGATTTTATTGCGATATTATCGTAATTATATACAATTATCAACTATTATTATAACTATTATTGTTGCGAATGGTTTTTATTTTAATTATACATAGTTTTTATTTAACTTGCGAACTATATGAAGAAGAAAATATATATAGTAAAACGACCCAAAGGAGATGAAAATTCTTGGCTGGGCTACATTATTATATAGATATCGAGATTGTGATTTCTTGTTACTGACTCCGCTGTTATTAAAAATATATATATCGTGGGCAAAAATATATAAGATATATAAAAAATATAATATATATTAGACAGAAAAGAGTTAGGATTTCCTCGTACACATATACGAGGATCATGAAAGTATATACAATGGAAGTTTGCAAAGGCGCGATAGTTATTTCAAATGATGCAATGACCCGCACAGTAAAAAAAGAGAGTTTAAATAGTTGAACCAATGGCGTGCAAGTCGCTTTGACGAGCTGCGAAATCAGTACTGCTTATAATATATACGTATACGCGAATGAAAATTTAAAGAGTTTAATGAAACGTTAAATTTTTAATAACCGCATGTCTACATTTGTTTTAACAAATTTAAAATAAAATGTAGACATTTCATTTCGACAATTTTCAAATCACGTTGAACGATGAATTCCGCAAGCAACATACAGCAATATGCTCTGTTTTCATAAAAAAATGTAATATGGACATTGGACATGACAACAAGTATATGTGCATAAAACGGCATTGAATTTCATGAAGAATTTGGATACACGAGACAAGTCGAGTACCTTTCCATTTTCTCACATAATTTACTTCACGTAATAATGCTACGGGTAATAAACGAACGAATAATTCATACTTACAATCGTAAACTTGACGTCGCCGTTCAAAATAGTTGACACAGAAATTAATAATCACTACAATTTCTATAGTTTTTCATCTTCAATTAATTAAACAGTTGAGAAGCCGCACTGCTACTGTATCTAAAACCTAATATCGTCCCTCGCAGTGTACTATTTTGCATATGTCGATAATGTAATCATAACGCCACGCCAGATAAATACTTATTCATACAGCAATACTGCAGACCAATATACAAAAAAAAAGAACCGACAGAATGGCTCGAGAGTTTCTACGCGGATCTATTTGAATCACTATGTAAACAAATCGATAGTAAAACATTTCTTTTTAATCTTTCGTTCCCTCTGCCTACAATCGACTGCAAAATCAATGGTGTTCAAAGAGCTTTCAATAACAGCCGATCTGACGAAAAATAGTCGAAAGAATTATGATTTGTGAAAAACGTGTTATTTGTATACCTGATGTTACGACTCAATGGTCTCAAATACGAATGCGTAAAAACCGAGGGCACCTACATTAATTAAGCATATTCTATAGTGAAACAGAAAAATTAAAAAATGCACTATAACTTTTGTCTTTACTAAACCAAGTATTAATATTGTACATCTTCATGCATTTCAGAGATATTTCTTCTGAAAGTAACTGCCAAAACGGTTTAGAAATAGATGTCACGAGTATATTTTTTCACATCGTGACGCGAACATGAAAATAACGTACCTTAGCAAAAAGTAAATTATTAAGATTTATCTTCTATACAATACTAATAGCGAAACCGAAAAATTAGATAGTCACTATCCAGATAAAAGTCATTAAACTTATATGATACTCCAGAATATCGATATAATTATGAACATGCTTTTGACGGTTGCATTAATCTCGCGAAAGCTGAAAAGTCGTAAGATTGGCTGAACATCATCATGTGATTTATGTTATCGTTTTCTCTTGCATATTTGTAAAACTCTATCTCGTAGTAAAAATGCATAATGAAAAAAAATGGTGTTGTAGATTTTAAGCAATTCAATTAAGATTCAGATTTGCTACAGATATCGAAATCAGATCTTAAATCCAACCGTAATATTAAAATACAAATATAAAAACAGATCTATAAAAAGTCTAAATATAAAAATTTAAACATATTTTATTAGTGCTTTAAATGTTATACATAACTTTTGCCTTTCAAAACGGTCAGCCGTGAACCACCAAAGACACATTGCACGTGGATTCCAGAATATGCCTGAAATTTTTTAAAAGTTGATATATAAAATGGACGAATGAATTAATCCTTCAAATATAAAGGTATGCCATTTTTACGTTAAAAAAATCTTTTCAACAAACAAGTGAATAGAGTATCAATATTTATTTACAGTGAAATCCGGAACTTAAATCACATTTCAAACAATTGCATACTTTAAAAAAAACATTTTCCTGTACTGCCATTCAGTAAAAATACTTTCAAGAAATCATAATAAATTTATGCTTTTTGCTGTGAATATACATCTGCAAAAATCGTTTACTTGGCTTTCTTTAAAAACATATATATCTTTGGTCATAGGACTTAAAAATATTGCTTAATGGTGAAGGCATCGGGTGTCTTCAATCGTGTATAAAGCTTATTAAAAAATGAAAAAAGATTATAAAACTGTTATAATTGAAAAACAACGAATATTTATTGCAGTACTTGGAGCAGATATATTAATTTTTATTTTATTTAATATTATAATAACGAATTCAGATAACAGAGAATCGATAATTACGATAAGCAACTTTTCATTTCTTAACAACTATTTTGCATTCAAATGTATAATACCGTTTTGAAATTTCATTTAAAATTACAAAATTTACTGTATTTGTAATATAAAATGGGCGTCACGATAGATTATAGTATACACAGAATGGAATAATTTAAAAATAAAAAATTAAATAAAAATGACACAAAATATAAAACGATGTATAACAAACATAAATTAAATAAATTTTTATATATACGTTGTGCTGGTAAGTGCAGAGTCCCTTAGGTGATAATCGCGCTAATTGATATTAATTAATGTTCAAATAAAAAAAAAATGTTCCACGGACCAAACGTATTAATCCTATAAGAGAGACCTTCATTATCATATAATTAGCTGCAATTTAAGACTAGGCCCGTGAATCAATAATATACTTTTACATGCTTGCACGTTATCGGGATTACGATCATGTTATGTAACAAGCCATAAGAATAGGTATATAACTCCAACAGGCATGTACCAAATGAAAGCAAAAGAAATCGATGGCTATCTCTAAGTGGAATATCTTGATCACTGTTATTTTGTTTTTAATGATTAACGAATATTATAAATAATTGTGATGCGATCAGTTGTTACGTTCATTATTTACGTTTTTTTTATAAATATATATATGGGTTGTTAAATTTGGAAATTTTTAAACAATATTTTTGTACTAATTATTATATAAATGAATTGGCTCTCAGAGTACAAGATTATAATTTTAATAAATAGAATATATTTCTTTTATGAACATCATTATTAACTTTTTTCTGTGACATTAATAAAGAAACAATTCTACGGTATTTAAATAATTTTATTTATATACGTAACTATTCTATATTAATTTCTGCAAAGTATTTCTCAGGTGTCTAAAAATAATTTTATGAGAATTGCAAAGCATGAATTATGTAAATGCTTTAGTAACATAAATATCTGATGTTTTGTGTATATACGTGCCTGTTGTAAAATTTCCAAACGTTAATTTTCTTTACATTGAATTAAAAAAAGTGTAAAGAAAATATATTATTCTATATATATATATGAAGCATCGATGAAATGCGCATATATTTAGATGTAGTAATAGGAAGAATTTCGATATAATTCGTTAGCATAGCAAAGGTTTACGTACCTGTACGTCTTCATCCATAGCGGTTAAAATTTAATAATAATAAAAAAAGCTTGTTTAAGGGGACCTAACTAAAAATGAAAATTTCGGATTTTGGTCGACGAAGACTCGTTATACCTTGAATATGGTATTCGCAATAATTGATTTACGTTCGTTACATGGTTTCTGAATTATACAATATTATTTAATATATCATCCAAACAAATTCAACTGAATATAAAATTAAAATTCAATTTTTCATTTTTCAACAATTTAAGAATAAAGAAGTTATATCCTCTTGCAAAGCGCGATAGAAATCACGCGAGATGAACTCTTCATACGCATCAATATAGATTCGTATTTTATACCACGAGAGTCTAAAAATGTCAAAATTGTAATTTTTAGATTAGAGCGGTATAAAATGTAATATGTAATACTACTGATTTAATTAAATTATACATCGCCGATATATACTATTACACTTGACCCCTTGTACTTCGATTACATACTACATAACATTACACATATATACACTTATAAGAGATATCGAGAGACCGAGCGCGCACGAAGTTGTACATTGGCTATTGTTACCGCTGTGCGGCATCCCGAGCCATAGTGTACAAAGGTTAAAAGTACGCGACTGCGCATCTTTATCTCTCAGCATTAAAATAACTAGATTTTTAAAAATCTAATAAATGCGACTAATCTATGTAAGTGTTTTTTCGACGACTCGCTGCGAGCTTACCTGATCATGTATAATGGTTAAATGCGACGTCATGTGGAGAGAAAAATGTGACCGCTGCGTCTACGCATGAATGAGTGAAAAGATAGCGAGAGAGAAGAAGAGAGAGAGAGAGAGAGAGCATGAGAGAAAGAGAAACAGAGTGAGAGGGTCACGTAGGGCGCGCAAGTTCCACGTACGTTTTTCCTAATATAATAAACAGAAAGTGATAAGCTGAGCGACGATTTGATGCACCGTATATTCTCCGCTCTGTGAACTTTGTGACCAACTTTTTTATGATAATGTAAAGTTTCGCAGTATATTCTATGTATTTTTTTTTCTTCAAAAGAAAGCGATACCGTTGTACAGATTGAAGTTTCTCGTCATTGCCGGTAAATCGGTGGTATAGGAAGCTTCCAAATTTTACGACACTTCTGAATATAGTTTTTTTAATTTTGTTGTACGCTGATAAGAGCATTGTAATCGTTTTCATTGCAACAGTATATTTTTATAAAAAATATACCGAGAAATTATACGAAGCAGTATTTAAACGTTTGAAACGTATTTGTATCCTGTAGAAGTTTACAGAAGCTCAATTAAAGCATACAATGTAACTGTTAAATGTAATTTCACTTTTTTATCATTAGAAAGAAAATTCTTCGTTATGCATGATATTAAAATTATAAAATTTAGCACAATTATCATCGTGCAATAATACTCTGATTATTAATATACTTTGCAGTTATTTCTAATTCCTGAATTTCAAAAATTTCAGACATTAAAATGTGCAAATCTCATTTTTTTTTAATTATGGCGATATTAAAAAAGTGTATACATCGAAACTGTTTAGAAAAGTACATAAAAAAGCTTTAAAAATTGAATTTTATTTAAACCAAAGAAAGTAAAAACGAAATTGCATATAAGTTTTCTATTATTCAGATCACTTAAAACTATGTTAACCTTTTCATATATAGTCTAATGAGAAAGAATTTGATACCTGTGTTCATCTTTTATATATAAATAAAACCATCTTGTTGCAACTAAAATAGCATATTGCAAGCACTTACGTTCTTGTTTGTGATGAGCATTAATTAGAATTTGATTTGTCTATTTCTAAATATTAATATTGTCAAAATATATCTTGCAATATCAAATATTCAACTTGCTATTATTGAAATGGTAACAAAGACTTGATGATTCATAAAAACTGTAAATTTTATTTCCATAGAGAACATTTATATTACATGAAATACATACTGTGTGTTATCTGAATGTAATTTTTTCGAACATTGTAAATAATGAATTATTTATTTTAATTTTTTCATAAGTATACCTCTAGCGTTTTCTCGAAAACCGATTAGGCTTTAAGCCAAAACTATGTAAATATTAAAGGAAAAAAGATTCATAAATCTATATTAAGCGATTAAGATCGATTAAGTCACGTTTTAGCACGTCATGTAGATTACGAAAAATTGAAGCGAAAAAAGAAAATTATAGAAAGTGGTCGAGTTGTATAAAAAGCAAATTAAAAAAAAAATATGTTTGAAATAAACCTACAGAGAAATGAAACAACCACTGCTAGTTGTCATTTATGCACCTATTAAACCTATATCCATAAATATATAAAATTGACAGAACAAACACGTGCGGCACACAACTGAAAGAAGCAGAGAACAGCTTTTACATTTGTTCTTCGAATAGAAATCTCTACATCGTGTTTACTTTTGTTTATGCCTTTTCAGTGTGATAACAGAATTTACGATTCAGAGTAACATTATTTCTTGGCCCTGGTGTCTGATTTAAAACCTTTTCTTGTTACAGAATATATTTATTATTGAACTTGCATAGAATTTTTTATTATTTTTTAGTATTTTAGCAGCATTCTAACTTGCAGGAAAGAATCGCGTGCAATAAATGTTCTTACTTTTTGAATTGATGTTAATTTTATAAATGCTTTCTTGGACACATTTTTTTTCAAAAGGACTTGTTTGTATTGTTTTCAAATCAAACTGGACAATGCAAATTAAAATAATTCCAGTGCAGTTCGAACCAACAAAACATTAATTCCTGTAGTTAAGAAGAGTATGCCGTTAAGTTGTGAATTACGACCGATTCCTATCAAAGTTTGCAAGTCTCACGTGCGAAATGCATTAAACGAACAGAGTCATATCGGAGTCATTAATGATATCCATAATCACCTGGCATTAGCGAAGTGCAAAACCCGAAGTGCAAAGTCGCGAACTTGACAGTGGGTTGTTGATCTTCATAGCAGAAGATTCGTTTATCGTAAGAGTACGAAGGATTTATATTAGACACAATATCTATGTATTCTGTATTTGACAAACAGTTTTAAAAGTACAGTTATGTTCCTTTTGTCGATGGTCTGCTTGCTTTTGATTGGTAAGTTAATTAAATAATAACTGCAAGATCTATTGATATCTGAAGGAATAAAAATCTCGTTTGCATTTATGTTGAGCAAGCTATAGAGTTGTAATGGAAAAAAAATAAAACAATGAGTGAGAAAAAGATGTATTTTCAACTTTTAGAAATTATCGCGAAATACATACGTCATTTGTGAGGTAGTACAGTGGTATGTATAATTTGAGGATAGCAGTGAAATAAATTTGCATATAATTATAAGTAGAATTATATTAATTACTAATTTACTAGTTTTAGTAGTTTAATTTACAAAAAAACTTTATTCTGTGCTACATTATGGTCAATTCATTTAATTGGTTAGATTCCATAAAAGCAAACTAAGAAATAGGCGCAAGATAAGATTTGATCGAAAATGCGAGAAATGCTGTAGATATAAATAACTGTTTGCAAACACATTTCAGAAGGTGGAGTGCAGAGCAGAAGAGCTAAGCGCATAATTGGAGGAAACAATATTGATTTCAAAGCTGCACCATACATGGTAATGTTGTATGATAATTGCAATTGAAATCAATTAATATTTCGTCGTTCCTCTATGTTTTCGTTTTTTTTCTATTAGTTGTCCATGCGATTGAATGGTAAGCACATATGCGGGGCTGTCATTATAGGCAGAGAATGGAGTTTGACAGCAGCCCACTGCTGTATAAACGTCAAGTAAGCAAAAGTTTCATAACAACAACAACAACACATTTTTAAAAAAAAAGGTGAAAATAAGCCTAACTAAAAACTTAAATTGTATCAGTCCAAATGAAGAATTTTCTTTGCGAAGTGGTAGCTCAAAATTAAACAACGGCGGTGTCGTACACCAAGTAACGTTAATGGAGCGCCACAGCATGTACCAAAGTGACGATGATGACTACGATCTGTGTGCACTGCGTGTCCATCCTCCCTTTAAGTTTAAAGGCTTGAATGTCGCCAAACCGGTCAAATTGGCTGATCCAGGAGTATCACTACAAGATACCTGGGGTCGTGTCACCGGATGGGGATATACCGAGGTGCGGGTACTCATTTAATCTTTAAAGGGTCGGTATGACACCATGCAACGTCATGTGGTAATTCCTTAACACCCCCTCGATTTGGGTAAAATTTAAAGATCATAAGACGATGTTTAATACACAGTTTTTAAAATTTTTAAGAATTTTCAAAATCTTTTTTATTCAGGCACTTTAAGGGTTAAACATTTTAACAAGATAGACACCAAGAATGTTGCCTTTGCAAAGAAAAATTATTATTGTTGATGCAATGTTGTAGCCAGACGAAGAGAAGCTTTCCCCTGTGCTCAAGTCCATTAAAGTGTGGAAGGTCGATTTGAAACATTGCAAATATGCCTACAGACATTCGTACATCATACACGATCGTGATGTTTGTTATGGATCATCAGATAGTATTTCGAAAGATGTTTGCCAAGTAAGTACTCAACATGCGGAACTTATTGCAAATTTGAACAATTGAACAAGAAATTCATAATTTGCAAATTTTTTAGGGGGATTCGGGTGGTCCACTAATTAACGAGGATATGGTTTTAATTGGACTGGTATCGTTTGGTGAAGAATGTGGATACAGTCATTTACCTGGAATTTACACCGATGTAGTACAGTTTCGAAATTGGATTAAAAATATTACTAATATATGAACCATACTTTTATCACTAGCTTCTCCAAAATTAAATCACGTTAAAATATTTTTTAATAAACAAGTTTTAAGATTTGATGGGATTGGTAAGTTACCGACAGCCTGTGTGAGAGTATGAAAATCAATGGCAGGTACTACGACTGTGATCAGCCAGTAGTAAAAGAACACTAACTACAGGCACCCAGGAACCTTGCTTGAAGACTGTTATCGACTAACCAGAGTTACCGACTGAGGTAGAGTAGGAATCGATACGGATAGCAGGCTGTTTAAATATTTAAATTTGTATGAATGAACTTTGTGTGAAGTTGGAGTACTTCATCAAATAGTTTGTCTAAATATTTAACAATGAAATCACATTACATTGACTAATTTTTTATAGGGTCTTATAGAAAAAGTTTGAGTGTAAATTTTAATATTTGTACTATACCTCATATATGCGATTGATTAAATGCACACTATACTATTAATTAATTTTTATTAACATTTTTCAAAACAATAATAAACAGTTCAAATTTAAAAACGTCTATTTTCAGAATAGAAAATAACCAATCTCACCCTGTCGCATCTCTATGTTTGCGTGAATGTTGGTTTTATTGTGTTTTATTAAAAATTTGACTTATAAAGAATATTCAGAATATATTTATAATTGAATCAATTATTGAACTAGACAATATAGAGTAAAATATCTTACATCATCGAACTCATCCAACACATAACTAGATCACCTTGCATTATCTTCCTCATATGAATAATACAATTATATGCCTTAATATGAAATATTTAATATTATATTAATTAAATATACACTATACCATTAATAAATTACAAAATAATAATAAACAGTAAAAATTTAAAAACGTTTATTTTCAGTATAGTAACTAAGTTATCTTCTCTATAGATAGTCGGAAATAATTAAATTTTAGATGAAGTCTTTCTGAATAAAGGAGAGGGGTAACCAGAAGGAAAGGAGAGTTAGCTAGAATAAGGGGAAGGATGTCAAGAAAAAAGGGAAAGGTAGCCAGAATGAAGGGGGGGGGGGGTGACACGTTATATGGGGCTGCACACAGATCGACAGCTTTAAAAGGCCGCGCGGGTGGGCGGATGGGGAGAATATTAAAAAATAGCAAAAACTTAAATTTATATAAAAGAATGCGTAATTACATTTCAAACAGTAGTAGAAACATTAAAAATAGTTGAAATTCAACAAATCTTATGAATAGTAAAAAATGAAAAAATGTCGAAATGGAATCACTGGGATTGATTTCATTTGACTTGACTTTTCCATAAGCAGAGAGATATTTAAATAATGATAAATCTAACAAGGTAAAATTGTAGAAAGTTTTATTGTCTTTCAAAATTTATGAAGAAAGTTAAGAAAACATTTGTTTACAATTTGAATTACGCATATAAATGAAAATAGTATATTATGCACCGAGTGCAATATACAATTTTTTCGCATCCCCAGTGGAAAGTTCGTTTATGACAAATATAGACACCACACATACACACGCACAGCATACACGCACTAATATACATACACATACATACACTCACGCACGCATTGACGCACGCACACACGTACGCACACACATCACAATATGTATGAATTTAAAAGGAAACTGTAATTCATGCAATTTTAGTTAATTATTTATTTATTTATAAAAACATTTAATATACATTATTTTTATTATTCAGCGTTTTCATTATCCATGTTTTATAATGAATTTGAATTATAATTATTATTAATTATAAGAGTATGAATCTCACAGTTTTTAAACAATATATACGCTCTTTTTTCTTCAATTGAACCATCATGTATATCGTATTCTATCGAAATCTTCCGTTTTTTTGAAATGTCTGTTGTATTAAAGTTAGTTTTAGTAACATTGAACAATCAGATATTTGTATCCGACCAGCAAATCTTAGTGCTATGCAGAGACTGCTCAGACTGATTTGTCACATAAATGTGGAGTAGAAATACTTATAGTTATAGTTATTATCATACTTGGCAACTTCTGCAAAAAATACAGTATGTAATTAATTACATATAGAATAACATAACAGTGATTGACGAAAATATTTCGAAAAAAAATCGTACAGCCATAAGCCCAAAATTAAATATTTATTAAATAGTTATAGCATTCGCGCGAGATGAAGAGCTTTCAAATAGTAAACGTGTTTCTAAACTTATTACATTGCAAAAATTATGGGCATATTAAGTACTATATAATTGTGTTTGTATCATTGATATAGTACGCTATGATTGCTACTTATGATTGTAATTTTCTTCGGAAGTGGAAATAATGAAGAACTTGGATGATACAAGAAAAACAATTTTCCGCAATATTGCTTGAAAAAATCTAATAGTTTGTTTTTACTAATTAACCATTATCGAGCGATAAAGGCATTGGAAAAAAGCTTATTTGCTGATTTCACTTCTTTCTGTACATATTAAAATGTATATTTAAAGAGTAAGTGAGTAGTAGCCGCTTTTCAAATTAATAAAAGTGGCTCTATTTCGAGAGGGGAGAGTGTATAAAGCAGTATATGTAATTCGGGAGTAAAATCATTTATTCCCTCGGGTGAATACTCTAACCTCACCCTCGGGAATAAAGGTCGATTTTATTCCCTAGTTGCATAATCTACTAAACGAAGATGCGAATTTCAGGTTAGAGTAGCATAAATTGATATAATAGCATAATTATTTATAATATATTCAAATTGAAATCAAAATTTTACCTCAATTTGGACTTCATATAAATTTTTATTATTTCGGCCACGTCAGATGTTCGCGCAAAACTACACCAGAAATTGTGCGCTTATACGCGTTTTCACCTATTGATTTCTTCAGTTCACGCACCTGAAAGTTTTCCAATAATTTTTACCTTTCAGAAAGCTTTCCCGTTGAAATCCGGTACGCGGCGCGAATGCTTTGCTTGAGAAAGAAGTACCTACGCCTAGCATTATTAGTGTAATACTACTGAGTTAATAGAAGTTATAATTCTATTAGTGGATAATTGGTAAGTAATTGCGTGAATGTTGCAGAAAGGAAAGTTGTCGATCTCATCGAGGTAGATAAGATTAAATAAGCTATTCGATATTGTCAAAATAATGAATTAAAAAAAACTTTGAAACCGTCCTAATATTTAAAAATAAATCCAGTAGGCAGCGCGAGTACTTCGCTTAAGAAAGAAATACCTACACCTAGCGTTATTAGTATAATACTATTATGGTTACTTACAATATACTGATAATCTTCAAAACTAGAAACAATAAAGCTCCTTGACATAGCGATTTACGAAAGATAATATTTTGCAATATCATATGAAAAAATTGTAACAACTTATTTACTATTTCAATTTTGTTTTCATTAATAGTATATTACGCACCTAGAAAGGAAAAAACTTGGATAGTCCACATGATCTGGTATGAATTGTTTCCCGAGTCTCCCGAGTCAAAGACGAGGGAGGCATACACGGGATATGGGCTATCCGAATTTACTCCCGTGGAGCGTATACTATTTTTCCTCACACTAGCGCCGAAATTACGCACTTCTCTGCAGGCGTCCAGGAGAGAATGTGGTACCTACTTTCGGTGCAATGTGAGGAAAAATTATTTCTGCTAATTTAATAACTTTTTAACTATGTCAAAATTAAGAAATTGAGGTAGTACATATCTGAATAAGTATTACACAATAAAACTATTTATTAATTGTAGTTCAATCAATTTTTCTCGAAAATTATATTAGGTATGCAAAATGCTAATGAATTATCATAGAAAAAAAGAGATAGCACTAATTCACAAAATATTTTTGTTTTATTTACAAATTGCAAAAAGTTTCGGTTAAATTTTGATTACTAATTGCCAATTCAAAGTAATTACCAAAACTTCAAAGCAAACTTTAGTTAAGTTAACAAAAAAACTCATCACGTATATTGGGATTACAATAAGTGTGATGTTGCCAATGTATTGCATTCTCAACTGAGCTACTGCAACTGGACGATAGCCACTAACTAATTTATTATTCGTCCAATCAATACAATACGACATTTGCGAAAATAACAGACCAGCAAAATATCAGAAAAAGAAACGGGATAACAGCGCCCACAATCAAGCTACTATAGTCGCTAAATCAGATCTAATTGTTTCATAAATAATAGAAAAAGCTTTTTCGTGCTCTGTAGTTTCTCGCTATTTCTCATACATGTACTTACATACGCAATAAACGACGAATAGATACTACCTTACTCGCATACTGCTGTACTGATGATCGGTCTGCATGAGGACAATAAATGAAAAGACGGTAAAAGAAACTCGTTATTTTTCTGTAATGAAAGAGAACCACGATACAAAGTATCTTTTCTTCCGCTTTCTTGTAGTCAAGCCTTGTAATCATGTTTTACCCCATAGAGAATTCTTACTGATGACTATAAACCCCTTCGTTCGCGGTCTTCTTATCCGTCTTTACTTAGATTTCAAGCTAGTATGCCTGCAGCTTTGAGGCAAGCTGCATCAACGTAAAAACACTGTTCAAAATGTACATTAATCAGTCAGATGACATATAACAGGTGATGGCAGTTCGAGGGTCTAGTGTATCAATAGACGATTACCTGTGGCCTAACAGGTACCTTCTTGAAATATGCGGCCTCTGGCCAAAAGATTTTGATGGGCAAACCTTCGCAACACAGTTGTCCATCTCCTTTCGTCTCTGCTTTGCTATTACATCTATAATCACCGGCTTTCTTTTGCCCGAGATACTCATGATAATTGTCTATTGGGGCGACATCAGCGTGTTGACAGGTAAAATTCAAAATTTCACTGGACCAAACAAGCATTGTTGTACATTTTTTAAACATAAACCATAGCTCATGATATTTAGAGGTTGGTTGTGTGGCAACGCCAGTCAGTCTAATACTTTTCAAATTCATTTACATGGGGGTCTGTCGTAAGCGTTCCCATATGATTTATGCAGAACTTACAAAACTATGGTCCGATATCGACGACTCTAAGGAGTTGGAAATTTTGGAAAAATTAGCAGATTTAGTTAAATTTGTGACCATTGCTTATACATTTTCTGGATTGTGCAACGTTTTTTCCTTCGCCACTGTATCTGCTATCGATTGGATTAACTACGACGAGACCCGGAACGATTCTCATCGGAACTTGCCTTTCGAAGCTTGGTTTGTATTTACATTTTCGTATTCGCAATCTATACTTAATCACAGGGTTTTTGACATTTTACAGGTACGGCTTCGATACGGTAAGCACGCCAAATTTTGAGATTATTTTTGTTTGGCAGTTTATCTCCTCGCTGTACTGCTGTGCAGGTATCGTTGGAATTGACTGCACCATGATGGCTTACGTACTTCACATCTGCGGCCACTTCAGAATCATGGCTGTGAGATTACGAGTTATTGGACATAAAATTCTGGATGATGAAAAGTGTCTCAAAAGTGTTCAAGTCGTTTCGATAAAAAAGGAAATCAACCATATATTCGAACAGTATTCGGAGATGCTGAGGTATGAAAGCTTCTTTTAAAAGTTATTGTATGTTGCTGGTTGAGTGAAAAGAGAGCGTATGTTATAATAGAAACAGATTTCCAACCACATCTTAACTTGAAGAAACTTTTCAGGGGTGTTTTTTCCTCCTCTTCAAGGCTAAATGTCAAAATAATTTAAATTAAAATATTCAAATAACATAAGTATATTACAAAAATAAAAGAATCTCTCGGCTATTTATCTATGTATTTAACAAAATTATCAGGGCATAAAATCCATATTTAAGGCGCTCATTAATAATATATTAGTAGTTTCAGTAGTACGGATAATACATTATGTGTTGATGAAAAAAATTCTGCTCTGTACCAGTTGCGAAAAGATTGTATCGTTCGGCTTGAAACAATCTTCTTTATTTTCGCAGTAGATAGTATGCTATTTCAAAATTAACAGTTTTACTGTATACAATACAACATTTAATTATTGTGTAAAGATTGTATTATACAATCTTAAAATGAAAGTATTTTATAAGATACAAAAACAAAGAATTAATTAATTAACAATCCTGTATATTCTAGAATTTTTTACTGTTGCATAATAGATTTAACACATTATAATCTGCAGGCTCGCCGAAGAAGTACGTTGTCTGCTAGGGCCAATCATCTTCATGCAATTATTAACCAGTGGTTTGGAAATCTGTCTCTGCGTTTACGCTCTAACTATGGTAGACAACACGGCCGCCAATATGTTCAAATTCTTTTGCGTTCTTACTTCGATGTTCGTGGAAATGATCATCTGGTGCTGGCCTGGTCAACTTCTGATGCAGGATAGCTCCGCTCTCGGCGATGTCATCTGTTACGAGGTGCCATGGCGACTTTTAACTGTCACGGATCAACGAGATTTTGCATTTTTCATAATGAGGACGAAGAAAGAATGTCAACTCACGGCTCTTAGTTTTCAGGTTGTCTCCATGAACAAGTTTACAGAGGTGAGATAATGCGGGTGTGATTTTTTTTCGTCTTTTGTAATGTGATTACTAAGTATTTAAGTTACTTTTTGTTTTGTAGATTTTTAAATCAGCTGGTTCGTATTTTGCGTTGTTGAGAACGATGAATGAAAAACAAATGAAAGCTTACTAACGAAAGAATGAATAATAAGAATGTTAATATTACTTAATCAGATTTTGTGCAAGTCGTACAGATAAGACTTTGCAAGAATAAAAATCTGTCTTTAAATTATAAGTACAAGTATTTTTTATTAATTTATAATTTGTTGCGGATTAAAACCCAATACAAACGATCGGGCCTGAATGACTAATATGTTATATAATGTGAGATACAAAGGTAGTTTACGTAGTACATATGAATTTCTAACATCCATTATAATACATTGAAACTTTCGGATAGAACAACTTATAGAATTAAAATAAACGGGTAAGAATACAAGCAAATTCAAATACGGTAAGAGTCAAAATTATTCGCTTAAGATAAGTGATCTGGTATTCAGAGCTGCCGACATATAACAGTAAAAGTTGACTAAATCTTCTTTGTTGCAGCAATTAAGTATGAAAGACATCGTAACTCTATATATCGTGCTTGCAGAGCAAGTACTTTTTGTTTCGAGAAAAGCGATTCATGTTGAAATAGTACGAATGAGTAATGGCTCTTTGATAGGTATTGATACGGATACCGTAGTATTACATTTGTAAATAGTTTCTTTCTCGACGCCCAAGCTAAACAAATTACTCGAGTTAAGTGGTTCTGCGGGAACTTTGCAGATAAGTGGTTATGCAGTCACTTTCTTTGAGGGCTCGTAACTAATGTAATATGCGATTTAAAAAATTCGGGCGGGGCATATTTTTAAAGTTTAACTCATGCCCTTTCCAATGGTATAATTAAAATTTTCGAAAATTGTTATTAGCTATGAGAAAAACGGTTTAAAGGAAAAAAGCATGGTTTTTCCACAATTTTTTGTTTTAATTCGAGATTTCAAGAACGTTTTCATTTGCAATGTATTTGGAACCCCTCTGACCAATGGGATAAATGTCCAAACCTAAAAGATACGTGATTTGGGGATTGATTTTGAACCTCGGTGTGGTAAAACTGGCGCATATTATAATTGAAAATTTTTTACGAAGACTTTTACGAATTTTTTATTCAGAAACCACAAACTTTTGGAAAAAATTTTCAAGAGTAATAAGTTCTTAGAATCAGGTAAGGAATACGTATGAATTTTATCAGAGCGATTCCAGTAATTTTTTTGATTTTGCAAATTGACAAATTTTGAAAAATTTAAAATCGTTAAAAAAATTTTTTTTATTTTAAAAAAACCGACGAATACATCGGTATAGGTAATTAGATATATATTATACTGCTTTAATGTATTCCACACGGTGTATCTCGCACAAAAATAAAAAAACCAAGTGCACTTAAGTGGTTCTGCGGTAACATTTTTACGAGAGATGCAGTTAAGTGATTATGCAATCGGCTGGCATTTAAAATATTTGTGCATTTCGGAAATCCTACTATTGTAAAATGGAAAAGGGTACTAAGAACACCTCGAATTCGACATAAAAAAATTTTTCGCAAAATGTCACTTAAGTGGTTCTTCCTGCAAGCCACAGATATTTAGCTCTAGGATTCTTATACATAGTGCGACAAAGAGACAAAATCTGGCCTCTCGTGGCTGTGCATCTACCTAGACTCAAAATCTTGCAAAATCTATCTATAACTTAAAAACCCTCGGAGGCCGTAACATGACAGTTGAAGCCAAACGAAAATCAAAGATAATCCCTCAATGCAGACGTTGTCAAAAGTTTAGACACACTGCTAATTACTGTCATGCTAACTGGGTCTGCACCTTCTGCGCCAAAGAATACGCCACCACCACATGCGTTCAAAATGGATAAGGCAAACAAGACGCCAGTATCAGAGATGACTAGAAAGTGCAACAGCGACCATAGAGCCACCTGCCGTGGTTGCCCCGAAGCCCCGCAAGCCAAAAACTCTCCCCTGCCTCACAAGTCACAACTCACAAGTCTCACAATAAACCATCGCGCAATGCAGCCCCAACTCCCATAACCAAAAATCGGGTTCACATATCACCCCTTCTCGGATTCACACTACTCCACTTCGGGATCACAACACCTCACCCAAAACTACACAACAAAACAAGCCCTCATATGCAAGGGTAGTTAAAGGAGCCTCTCCGACCACTCAATCCTCTCCCTTGACCAACCCAGACCTACTGAGCAGCCCCGAAGCAACTCAGTTTTTTCGCTTCTTCTTATTCCAACTCTTCTCCTTCGTCTAACAACCACAAGCTTTCAATACTTAATTGGAATGCTAATGGCATCTTAGCATACAGGAAAAACGAAGTCCAACTCCTCACACAAATTCTAACAGACAAAAACATAGACGTTGCCTGTATCACAGAAACGTACCTGCAACCTAACAAAAATCTTTACATCCTTAACTACACAATATACAGAGTAGACTACCACAATGAAAGAAAAGAAAGCAGCTTAGCCACTTTAATACGCAGTACCATCGGACACGAACCCATAAGCACCCACACTTGAAATTTGCGGGATTTAAATTACACAGGAAAATCACCTACTAAAGATCATAAACCGTTATTCCCCTCCGGATACTAATACCATCGCAGAAATTCCCCAACTAGCAAACGCGGAAACCCCCTGAATCATAGCAGGTGACTTGAAACAAAAAATTGGAGCTGTAGAACCAACAACGCCAAAGGCACCTCTCTCCTTCATGTCATACAACAACAAAATAATGAAATTAAGAAGTTGTCTGTTATTACGAGACAAAGAAAATAAAAAGGTTAAATTTTATTGATTTTCAAAAAAACTTTGTGTAAGTGCATTTCGCTCCAGACTACTGGTTGGGCTTATCAGTAAGATGACATTGACAAGTAGTTCTATCTCAAACGCAACATGATATGCCGGGATGGGTGTTAGTAATAGAAAATATTTGAAAATTTAGCTAATGGGACACGAAAATTGTAATCCATCTAGCGGAAGAAATAGAAGCATTATAAATAAAGATTCTAAATTCTTATATCTAATATATATAATAAAAAAGGACGCGAAATTAATTAATATTGAGGAAAATTTTTTTCCGTGTGCATTGTAGAATGCATTATGCAATATTTTAAAACACTAATTTATTATTTAAAAAATGTCTAGTTGATTCGAAATTGATTAGAACAATAAAAAAATAATTTCAAAACTTTTATTAAAAAAATAGTTTCCAACGATTTCTTATAATAAGCCTATTTTGAATAGAACCTTTTTACTAACAATAATTTGTATATGGGTGATTCTCTGTGAGATTGATCGACTAAAAATCTTTTTTATACAAACTATCCTAAATATTTTCTAATCGGAGAAATACAACTCCCCGAATTTTTATAGATTTTTTCCATCAAGCCCCTTCGAGATGCAGAGGGTGAAAATTGGTGATATTAGAATTTTTGGCATTTTTTGCAAATTTGCGAGGGAAGCGTTTTTCATCGAAAATGCATAGAATACTTTTGCAAGGAATTTTTCTCTGGTTTCTATGTAAAATACTTCCAATACAGTGTGTGTGTGTGTGTGTGTGTGTGTGTGTGTGTGTGTGTGTGTGTGCGTGTGTGTGTGGGTTCAAGCTTCGATCTTACGAATTGAGATAAAATAATTTGTAAAGATCTAGGCATGTCCTAATACATGAATAAAAGTGTACCACTTGAAAAATCAAAATATCACTTATCAAAACCAAAAACTTGTATTTCCTATCTGAAAAAAATATATTGAATTTACTCGTATCTGCCTGGCCCTAGGTGGCTTGGCAGCTTTATTTCAAAAATTGGAACTTTATGAATTGATTTTATATGGTAATGAAACACTTAGAATTTTAGCTTCTTCTTTTAACTGAACTTCTTAATCAAAAGGAGTGGAATTAAATTTGACACGTTTTGTGGGAAAAAGCCTTAAAGGCATAAAAAACCCAATTTATTAATGCACAAAAAAAACTAACACTTAAATCTTAATTTTAAATCTTAATCACAATCAGTATTTATCTAACTATAATTAAAAAACCGTTTCGCTCACACACTGCCTTCAATTGTACACGATCACTCGAGTACGCAAGATTTGAATTGCCGCAAGGCAAAGAAATTGCGTAGCAAAACGCAATGAATTAATGAGATTCTAGGTAAATTCGGTTTTCTTTGTGAGAGTAAAAACGCGACGGAGCTCCGCACGCACTGAAGAGTCGAATTAGAATGACTAATTAATACGGTTGGCGCGCTCTCGGGCCTGATGTCATGGTGGAGGGCGAGCAATAAAGCGCCCTCTTTTTTACGGAATATCAAAGCGATCGGTTCAATCACACATTCACACTTCACACTCATACAGATATATAGGCGTACAGAATATACGCGCATGCGCAATGACTAACTCTATTTAAGCATCAATTTACCGACGTAACATATATTTTAATAGTAAAAAAGATTCTAAGACGAAATGTATTCTTCAGATTCTTCTTAATTAAGCTTGGAAACGAGCATAACTGCTACGGCTTACACAGCCACTTACAGTATACGTACAGATTACAGCAGCCAGAGCCAGATGGTTCATTAACTAAGGTGTCCGATACGCGTAGATTTGCTCATTTATCTATGCGGGAGTTCTCTCTCACATAAATGCTGTTTCTCCTCAAAACAGCTAGCATCTAAGAAAGCTGTCAGAGCCTTACTGAGGAGTTCACTCAGTACTCCACAGCCCGAACGAAATGCTAACAATTTGGAAACGTGGTGGAGGCATGTTTTTTTGCGCAAACTTAGTTTGTGTGGCAATAGTTTGCTGTACCGGAACTTCTGATAGCGCATCGGGGTATCACTTTGAATTTCCTCTTGGCTTTAATGAATGCGTTTAGGCCACCGATTTTTTAGTTTAAAGATAGTTTCGAACCGCAGGCGAATTTGCATCTGATTACACTGCCACTAACGACCAGATTTTGGTAATTGTTTTTCGTGAAGCATTTTATAAAGTATTTTGTTTGCCTCAGGGAGATGGACCAATTCCTTTCCTCCAATATTTACAGAACTACGGCGGGATAAGTTCAATAATAGAAGTATTACTTCTATCAATTCTAGTTATCCTCTAGTTATCCTTATGATAAATTGATCTACTATATGACACATTTCAAGTTAACTTCCTCGCAGCTGACGGAGGTTAGTTATATATAAATGTTATCTTTGGTATCGATTCATATACTTATAAATGTTTTATTTAATTTGCAGAAATATGATAAGATTCAGAATCTTGTGGATTAACTGCAAGAAGAAAATAAGATTTTAGAAGCTCATTACATCCATAAATTGGACAAATTAAAAATAAAAAATTGCATATATTAAGAAAGTATCGTAAAGAAATTATAAACGATACTTTGTAATGCTTTGAAGAAAGCAACTATAATTTTTTGGTGTATAATCATTGCTCTGAACCTAGTTGAATACGTACTTACAAAGTGCGCGTACTTTTTTACAAATTCATATATTACGCGATGAAATGTCTGCTTTTTTTACATTATTAAAATTAGATAGTGTTGGGTCTTTACTTGATTTAGCGAAAAGTAGAACATGGGCTTTTTTCTATTCTTATCTTTATTATTATTATTATTATTATTATTATTATTATTATTATTACTATTATTATTATTATTATTTTTCTATCGAATTCCTATCCTTATCTTCCGATCTTTATATTATTACAACCATTATCTTGGGCGTGTAAGATATAAATGTTAAAAAACTTTGAAACCGTCCTAATATTTAAAAATAAATCCAGTAGGCAGCGCGAGTGCTTCGCTTGAGAAAGAAATACCTACACCCAGCGTTATTAATATAATACTATTATGGTTACTTACAATATACTTACAATCTTCAAAACTACAAACAATAAAGCTCCTGTCATAGTGACTTATGAAAAATAATATTTTACATCATCGCATGAAAAATTTGTAACAACTTACTATTTACTATCTCAATTTTGTTTTCATTAAAATTATTTCTGCTAATTTCATATCTTTTTAACTGACAACATTAAGAAATTGAAAGTAGTACATAAGTGAATAAGGTATTATACAATAAAACTGTTTATTAATTGTAGTTCAATCAATTTTTCTTGAAAATTATATTATTATTTTAGTTAGAAATTGCAAAAATTTTCAGTAAAATTTTGATTAATAATTGCCAATGATTTCAATTTTATTAAAGATTTAATTTTATCAAATATTCAAAGCAAACTTTAGTTAAGTTAACAAAAAACTGCATGCATTGAATTTTTAATATGTGTGATGTTGCCAATGTATTGCATTCTTAACTGAGTTACTGCAACTGCACAATAGTCAGTAACTAATTTATTATTCATCCAATCAATACAATGCCACATTTGCGAAAATAACAGACCAGCAAAATATCAGAAAAGGAAACGGGATAATAGCGCCGTCCATCGAGCTACTGTAGCTCGCTAACAGATCTGTTTCATAAATAATCAATAAATAGCTGTGTAGTTTCTCGCTATTTCTTATACATGTACTTACATATGCAATAAACGACGAATTGATACTACCTTACTCGCATACTGCTGTACTGATGATCGGTCTGCACGAGGACAATAAATGAAAAGACGGTAAAAGAAACTCGTTATTTTTCTGTAATGAAAGAGAACCACGATACGAAGTATCTTTTCTTTCGCTTTCTTGTAGTCAAGCCTTGTAATCATGTTTTACCTCATAGAGAATTCTTATTGATGACTATACACCCCTTCGTTCGCGGTCTTGTTATCCGTCTTTACTTAGATTTCAAGCTAATATGCCTGCAGCTTTGAGGCAAGCTGAGTCAACGAAAAACTCTGTTCAAAATTTACATTAATCAGCAGATGACATATAACAGGTGATGGCAGTTCGAGGGTCTAGTGTATTAATAGACGATTACCTATGGCCTAACAGGTACCTTCTTGAAATATGCGGCAGCTGGCCAATAGATCTTGATGGACAAACCCTCACGTCGTAGTTATTCATCTCCTTTCGTCTCTACTTTGCTATTACATCTATAATCACCGGCTTTTTTTTTCCTGAGATACTCATGATAATTGTCTATTGGGGAGATCTCAGCGTGTTGACAAGTAAAACTCAAAATTTCACTGGGCTAAGCAAGCATTGTTGTACATTTTATTAAACATAAACCATAGTTCATGATATTTAGGGGTCGGTTGTGTGGCAACGCCAGTCGGTCTCTTACTTTTCAAATTGACTTACACGAGGGTTCGTCGTAAGCGTTTCCACATGCTTTATGCAGAACTTAGAAAACGATGGTCCGATATTGACGACTTTACAGAGTTGGAAATTTTGGAAAAATTAGCAGATTTGGCTAAAAATGTGACCATCGCTTATTTATTATGTGGATTAAGCTGTAATGTTTCCTTCACCGCTGTATCTGTTATTGATTAGGTTAACTACGACGAGATCCGGAACGATTCTCATCGGCACTTGCCTTTCGAAGCTTGGTTGGTATTTGCATTTTTGTAATCGCAATCTATATTTAATGACAGGGTTTTTGATATTTTACAGGTTCGGCTTCGATACGGTAAGCACACCAAATTTTGAGATTACCTTTGTTTGGCAGACTATCGTCTCGCTGCTCTGCTGTACAGGTGTTATTGGAATTTACTGCACCATGATGGCTTACGTACTTCACATCTGCGGTCACTTCAGAATCATGGCTGTGAGATTACGAGTTATTGGACATAAAATTCTGGATGATGAAAAGTGTCACAAAAGTGTTTCGATAAAAAAGAATATCAACCATATTTTCAAACAGTATTCGGAGATGCTGAGGTATGAAACTTTTTTTAAAGTTATTGTATATACATTCAACCATATCTTTAAAGCAACTTTTTTTCAAGGGTGTTTTTTCCTCCTCTTCAAGGCTGAATATCAAAATAATTTAATTTAACATATTCAAATAACATAAATATATATTTAACAAAATTATCAAAGCATAAAATCCATATTTAAGGCGCTCATTAATAATATATTAGTAGTTTCAGTAATACATTATGTGTTGATGAAAAAAATTCTGCTTTGTACCAGTTGCGAAAAGATTGTATCCTTCGGCTTGAAACAATCATCTTTATTTTCGCAGTAGATAGTATGCTATTTCAAAATTAACAGTTTTACTGTATACAATACAACATTTAATTATTGTGTAAAGATTGTATTATACAATCTTAAAATGAAAGTATTTTATAAGATACAAAAACAAAGAATTAATTAATTAACAATCCTGTATATTCTAGAATTTTTTACTATTGCATAATAGATTTAACACATTATAATCTGCAGGCTCGCCGAAGAAGTACGTTGTCTGCTAGGGCCAATCATCTTCATGCAATTATTAACCAGTGGTTTGGAAATCTGTCTCTGCGTTTACGCTCTAACAATGGTAGACAACACGGCCGCCAATATGTTCAAATTCTTTTGCGTTCTTACTTCGATGTTCGTGGAAATGATCATCTGGTGCTGGCCTGGTCAACTTCTGATGCAGGATAGCTCCGCTCTCGGCGATGTCATCTGTTACGAGGTGCCATGGCGACTTTTAACTGTCACGGATCAACGAGATTTTGCATTTTTCATAATGAGGACGAAGAAAGAATGTCAACTCACGGCTCTTAGTTTTCAGGTTGTCTCCATGAACAAGTTTACAGAGGTGAGATAATGCGGGTGTGATTTTTTTTCGTCTTTTGTAATGTGATTACTAAGTATTTAAGTTACTTTTTGTTTTGTAGATTTTTAAATCAGCTGGTTCGTATTTTGCGTTGTTGAGAACGATATATGAGAAACAATTGAAAGCTCACTAACGAAAGAATGAATAATAAGAATGTGAACATTATTTAATTAGACTTTGCACATGTCGAATTTTTGAAATAGATTGCCTAAAAATAAGGATATTAATTAATTTTAAAAAAGTCCGGTCAATCCTTTTCCTTTTAACAAGAATGGGACAGGGATATATCACTGCACTTTATTTCCAAATCGGTAGAGTATCTACGCACTTGATACTAATGTGTTAAAAAATTTGAACTTAAATGTCCTCAAAATACATGATTAAATTTGAAATTTAAAGATAATTATTAAAATTAAGTAATTGTAAATTACCACTGCATGCAAAATATGATGAAAGCTATTAAAAAAGTCAACGCAAATCAGAATTTTTACCTAAGTCTAATGAATTCAGTTAGGAATATTCTGTGTTCTAAAATTGCTCTACAAAATAAGTAAATATTTTATTTATTAAACAGTAATTTAATAATCAATGATATAAGAATATTATATGTATACCTACCTGGGACTGAAGTGATTCATTACACGCGGTGTCTATCGTAGTAATAATAATACATGCGGTGTCCTATTTGTGTACGACTACCCGGACGTATTGAAGACGATAAGCATGATGCAACAATGGTTCACTTACGACATGGATAGGGATAAATTAAACGATTATTGAAGTCACCAAATGTTAAAATAACATTTAAACTATAATGTTTAAAAACGATAATTTTAAATGTATGATGGTTAAAAGAATTATAGTTAATAATGTGGTAGAAAACCATTGCAAGAAAAATATATATCACTAGAAATTCCTTAATAACTATTTTTAATTACTAATAATTAATGCTTTAATGGATACATAACAAACATCGATTCATGAATTTCTTACTGTTGTTGAAATTCTTTTTAATAACATTTGTAACCATTAAAACAATGGTTTTAGCTGCCATCGAGGCTCTCAAGGACAAAAAAGGTTCATCTCTCCAATCAATCAATAAGTGCATTGATGCTACATACAAATGCGATGTTAGCAAGCAATCAACTTTCATTAAGAAGTACCTTAAATCCGCTGTTGAGAAAAAAACCATTGTTCAGGCTAAGGGAACCGGAGCATCTGGTCGCTTTAAGCTCGCCGCCAAGGCAGAGGGAGAAAAGAAGGTTGTCAAGAAACCAGTTTGTCCTGTTTGTTTGACGTATTACGCATTTCACAATTAATTTAAAAATACGTCAAATATAAAATGAGAAATAAGTTTATAAAAAAATTGTCAGAAAATAGTATAAAGCATTTTGCACGGCTATTTAAAGAAAAGTTGTAAAAATAATTTCCTAAATCTAACATAACCCTATAACGTTCTACAGTTGAGTAATAATTTTTCATTTCTTGACAAACTATTAATATTTATTTTATTCATTGTAGGTTGTTTAAGTTGGGTAAAGTTTACGTTAACTTAAAAGTTGCAACTCATAATTCTCAAACTCCGATGGCATAAATATTTGTTATTAAATTATAAAATAGTTGTATATTGATAATGTGCACGTACGTTAAAATATTTTGATGGCCCTGAAAAGGGCCGATTGTTTGAAAGAGTCATAAAATAAAAAATTAAGCACGTTCTCCACGAATACGTCTCGCTAGTTGAATGTCCTTGGGCATAATGGTAACCCGCTTAGCGTGGATAGCGCAGAGGTTAGTGTCCTCGAACAAGCCAACCAAATAAGCTTCACTGGCCTCCTGAAGAGCCATAACAGCCGAGCTCTGGAAACGCAAGTCAGTTTTGAAGTCCTGAGCAATCTCACGGACTAGACGCTGGAAAGGCAGCTTGCGGATCAAGAGTTCCGTACTCTTCTGGTAACGACGGATCTCACGAAGAGCTACTGTTCCGGGCCTGTAACGGTGGGGCTTCTTCACGCCTCCGGTAGCCGGAGCACTCTTACGAGCGGCCTTGGTCGCCAACTGTTTACGCGGAGCCTTGCCTCCGGTGGACTTACGGGCTGTCTGCTTCGTACGTGCCATTACTGAAAGACTTCGTAACGTTCCAACTGACGAGACGAAATAATTTTTCAGTAGGGGTAGCCGGTATATTTATATGCTTCCCTAGCGCAGCTGCTTCAATGTGATTGGTTCAAAAAACAGGAGAGGGGGCGCAGTTTCTCATCGGAGTCTCGCTGCAGTGCGCTAGAGAAAGGGAACTTCGTGTGTATACCTATAAAAGGGAGAGCATTTGGTGTCGTAGCATCAGTTCGGTGTTAACCGTTGTTTGTGGTACTATACTGTCTATATTAATTCAGGATGACTGGACGTGGAAAGGGAGGAAAAGGTTTGGGAAAAGGAGGAGCAAAGCGTCATCGTAAAGTTTTGCGTGATAACATCCAGGGAATCACCAAGCCCGCTATCCGCCGTCTTGCGAGACGTGGTGGTGTCAAGCGTATTTCCGGTCTGATCTACGAGGAGACACGTGGAGTTCTCAAGGTCTTCCTTGAGAACGTCATTCGTGACGCTGTAACCTACACCGAGCACGCCAAAAGGAAAACTGTAACCGCCATGGATGTTGTCTACGCTCTCAAGCGACAAGGCCGCACTCTTTACGGATTCGGTGGTTAAATTACTTGATCCCTTTAAAAAAAAAGAAAAAAAACAATCGGCCCTTTTCAGGGCCACCAAATCTTTAACACGTTGGAATTGAAATTATTATTATAAATGTTAAAAATTGTAATGATTGTAAGCTATGAATTTTTTGTAATTGAATATTTTTTGCAAAAACTAATTATAAGAAATCTAAGACTCGCGATTGGTGACAAATACTTAAATACACATAATACACTTCAATTGAGTAAGTAGAAAAAGTTTGGCACTATTTTTTTGAATCTGTAATATTGTACCGTATTAGTGCTAAAACTGAAAATCACAGAAAACAGTGCCAAACTTTTTATACTCAGTCAATTAAAGAGTAATAAAGTTTATCATATCTTTTTCATCAATCGCGAGTTTAGATTTCTTATAATCAGAATTTTGTAAACAAAGTTAATAAAAGAAAAATGAGTTTAACTGAGTTTCGCCACCTTTAGTAGGTATCTAAGAATGTGGTAAAATTATTTTTATGGCATAAAAGTCAAAATTAAAATTTTATTTTGTCGGATAAATTTGTATGACTTGCGGAAATTTTGGGAATCGCACTTTGATTTTGTCTGACGAAATACGTCGTTATTATTACATTTTATTAAATACAATTTTTTTTAAAACGTTCTTTGATATATAAGGCAAGTGGCGAAACTCGATTTGTTGAGTTAAAGTTAATCAATTAATTACAATAAACAAAAAACGTTTTTTGATAGTTCAATAAAGATTTTAAATAAACATCCTGACTATTTGCAAAAATTTATTTGAATTTCAGTTGTTTATCATGATTCAAATTACACAAAAAATTATGTGAATAATGGAAAATTTTTATGCTTTTATTATATACTCAAGTTATTGAGTTATATCTAATTTATTTTAATTTATTTGCAAAATTTCAAATTTTTTTTCTAGTTTATTTATAGCGCTAATATAATGCATACATTATATATTGTAATAATATAATTCATTTTTCAAATACGTCTTTTCATTAATGTTTTAATTTTTGGTTGATCGTATATTGTTATTATTTAATAAATAAATTATTATATAAATAAATTTGTTCATACATTTCAATTTATTGGTGGCCCTGAAAAGGGCCGATTGATGTAAAGGGTCAGATGTTTATCGGGTCAAATTTACTTTGAACTGGTGTACTTGGTGACAGCTTTGGTGCCTTCACTGACAGCGTGCTTGGCCAGTTCACCGGGGAGCAGAAGCCTCACGGCGGTCTGAATCTCCCGAGAGGTGATGGTCGACCTCTTGTTATAGTGAGCCAAACGCGATGCCTCGGCAGCGATACGCTCAAAGATGTCATTAACAAAGCTATTCATGATGCTCATGGCTTTGCTCGAAACACCAGTGTCAGGGTGAACCTGTTTCAGCACCTTGTAGATGTAGATGGCGTAACTCTCCTTCCTCCTTTTCTTGTGCTTCTTCTTGTCACCCTTGGTAATGTTCTTGACAGCCTTTCCGGCTTTTTTAACTGCCTTGCCGCTTGCTTTCGGTGCCATGGCGAAGTATTCAGTAAATGAGAGGTAAGCTGAATGATGCGAGTTCGATCATTGCGCTCCCTTTTAAGTGGTTTGCCGTAGCTGTTCCGATCCGTTTGCTTGCAGTGCTCTCCCCTCCAATTCCGCTTCGAACGCTATGATTGGTTCGGAGCAGCGCCGCTAGAGAACATAAAAGTCCGAAGTTCCGTCTGTGAATTCATCAGTCCTTTTGGATACTTCTACCTGTGAAGTACTACTTTACTACATTACAACATGTCTGGACGTGGCAAAGGTGGTGGCAAGGTCAAGGGAAAGTCAAAGACTCGTTCCAACAGAGCTGGACTTCAGTTCCCCGTCGGACGTATTCACCGTCTGTTAAGGAAAGGAAACTACGCTGAGCGCGTCGGTGCTGGTGCTCCAGTGTACCTGGCCGCTGTTATGGAGTACTTAGCTGCTGAGGTCCTTGAGTTGGCAGGTAACGCTGCTCGTGACAACAAAAAAACTAGGATCATTCCCCGTCACCTTCAGCTAGCCATCCGTAACGACGAGGAGTTAAACAAGTTGCTCTCTGGAGTCACGATTGCCCAAGGTGGTGTTCTACCGAACATCCAAGCGGTACTTCTTCCCAAGAAAACCGAGAAGAGTTCTTAAATATTCTCTTCATAAACCCTTTTAAATCAATCGGCCCTTTTCAGGGCCACCAATATTTTTTAACGATATGAACAACTATTTTTTTCACCTGATTCTATAAAGTACTATGTAACTCTACATAATAAAATATTTAATACATAGAAATTGTACGCGAGATTGGCTGAGACAATAAATTGAGAAAATTTCAAAAAGTTATTTATGTAAATAAGCATTAAGTATATATCAGCATGTTAAAAATACTAATCTCCTTTGCTTGTACAAAACAAGGTCTAAATCAAAGAAAAACATTGAATCACAGCATTAAATTTTATATGAAAGTAAATATACATTGTACATACCTATAACATTAAGAGTAAACCTAATTGTTACCTATTTGTCATAACGCTTTTGAGTATACAAAAAGAAAAAAAAATACATGTATGAAGACGTCAACCAATGCGCAAATATTTTCCAATAGTACATTTTATACGGGTGCAAAATTCAGCTTATGTGATTTTGGCAACAAAAAAGGATTAACATTTTCTTATGCATCAGTACCGAAGTCAGTTTAAAAAATGAGAAATCTAAAATATAGTGCTTTCAATTTACATCTAATCTCATTTTTTAAGTCTCGTTTCGTTGCACTTGTTTTATTTTTTTATGTTTCTGTTCTTTATAATTTTCAACAGAAGCAAATAAAAACAAATTTAGATCAAATATTTTTTTTATGAACACATTTTTAAATTTCGTTGACTAATTCTTCTGATTTTCTTAGAAATTCAAAAAATATTGATGTAAGAATTCATCGAAGATGCAAGGTACAAGTAATTACATTTAGATCAATCAAAAATTATAATTATTAATGCACAAAATATATCTAAAAATATATAAATGTTTTTAAAAAATTCTCCAAAATTAAATATTTATTATTTTTATAAAATGACATGACCTTTTACCAATACAAAGAATATTATAATATTATTAATTTAATTACCAACTTGATTATTTAAGTTTTTTTTGTCAAAATGACTTTATTAGTTCGAGAATTTGACTTAATTACGATGTTATCACTTATTAGATATAAAAATTTACATAAATTCGTAAAGCGTATTTCCAATTTTATATTCACATAAATTCAGTAAAAGTGTATTATATTATATGATTAAATAATACGAACATGCATAAAACAGCAGATGTCAAATAATCAATTGATAAAATTACTTTAAAACCATTTTTAGTACTTTGACACAATCCAACATTTCCCTTTGTAAAGACAATCCTATTTCGTTATAGATTGAGCTTAACAAAAAAATAACGTGTCGACATTTAGTCACCGACTACTATAAGACTCAAATAATTACGAAAAATATCTAATTTGAAATTAAAAAAACATAGGAATAATGAAGACACATATCTTAATATCATAACAGGAAATTTAATTAATTATTGCGAGAATAATATAAGTTTTGTAGTTTCAAAATAGAATTCTGGAAATTAAGAGATTTAAAAAATGATTATAACATTTCACTACAATTTAGCATTTACTATTTATAATAAATGTTATTGTTTACAATTATCAACTATTGATGTATTATTATTATAATAACAATAATTTACGTTGGGTTTATTCCTCGGTTTATTCAGTACCCTTATGAGTGTGTGTGTCAGCGAATCACTCAGTTTCATTTCTCTATCACTCAAAGTAGTGATTACACTGCTTTAAAAAATTATAACGTAATTTGTTATGTCGTTGAATTGAGGCTTGAATATATTTATTTCACTGCGTATGCGCGTATATTCTGTATGCATGTATAATATATATCTATATATGAGCGTGACCGAGTAGGCCACTTTTTGGCACTCCGTAAAAAAGAGTGCGCTTTTTACTGTTCGTCTTCCGCCATAGCATCAGGCCCGAGAACGCGCCAACTGCACTTGTTAATCACTCTAATTCGACTCTTCAGTGCGTGCAGAGCTCCGTCGCATTTTAATCTAAGTAATACAAAGAAAACGAATTCGATCACGTCTCCACGTGAATTCTTTGTGTATGTGCGCGCGCGTGTGTGTGTGAGAGAGCGAAACGGCTTTAATTATAACTAGTTATAAATTCGGATTGTGTTTAAGTTAGGGTCTTTAAGATCTAAGTGTTAGTTTTTGTGTCTTAATAAATTAGGTTTTTTATGCCTTCAAGACTTTTTCCCACAAAATTTGTGTTTGTTAATTTCAAATCTTTTGATTTACGAATAAGTGTAACTTCATTAAGTGAAATTCATTTAAAATTTAAATTATTAAAATAAAGCTGCCAAGCCACCTAGGGTAAGGCAGATCCGAGTTAATTCATAATTTGTTTAGTTAGTATGATATTTAAACTTTTATATTGTAAAACTAAAAGTGAATATTAATAAGCTATGCAACAATCATAGCCAATTGTTTAGTAGAAAATCACTACTTCAAAAGCATATCATACCGAAAACTCTGCATCAATCAATTATTACTGCTGAAGGTATAATTTTCATCTATGGTATATGAAATTAGAATATACAAACTATGTATCGTCATTAAAAAATATTACTTTATCAATGTTGAACGCTGTTAAACAGCTTTAAAAAGTTAAGAAGGTAGTAAAAATGATGCGCAAGATACTGTCCGCAGACTCGCTCGGGTCGGCCGGGCTCTCTCCGGGGTCCGCGCTCCCGGGATAAATAGAAAGGGAACAGTCGTCGCTGCTTTAGTTTCTTTCGTACAGTGACTGTAAAAACTGCACTTTTACAACCCTTAAGCATCATCATGAGCGACGCAGTAGCCGAAACAGTACCTGCAGTGCCAGCAGCGGCCGCGCCGAAGAAAGCTCCAGTAGCCAAGAAGGCTGGAGCTGCCAAGAAACCGGCAAAGCCTCGCACTCATCCTCCGGCAGCTGAGATGGTTTTAGCTGCCATCAAGGCTCTCAAGGACAAGAAGGGATCGTCCCTTCAAGCCATCAAGAAATACATTGCCTCCACTTACAAATGCGATGTTAGCAAGCAATCGACCTTTATTAAAAAATACTTGAAATCTGCCGTTGAGAAGAAAACCATTGTTCAGGCTAAGGGATCAGGAGCATCCGGTCGATTCAAGTTAGCCGCTAAGACGGAGGGTGAGAAAAAGGTTGTCAAGAAGCCAGCAGCAAAGAAACCAGCTGCAGCGAAGAAACCAACTGCAGCGAAGAAAGCCGTTAAGAAACCAGCTGCCAAAAAACCAACAGCTGAGAAAAAAGCCGCTGCAGTTAAGAAACCAGCTGCTGCCAAGAAACCCAAGGCTGCTGCTACTAAACCGAAAGTCGCCAAGTCTGCGAAGTCTCCAGCGAAGACTAAGAAAACTGGAAAGGCTCCCGCTGCCAAACCAAAGGCAACTAAGCTAAAGAAGGCCGCAGCGCCCAAAGTTGCTAAACCTAAAGTTGCAGCAAAAAAATAAATTATGAAATGAGCCTTTGTAAAGTCATCGTGATTTTTCTACAACCAAACGGCCCTTTTTAGGGCCATCAAAATATTTTTACGTAGCAACATTTAATATCTATCCTATGAAAAATCTTAAAAGGAATTCCTTATCCTATTCATTGTAAAAGCTTCATATTTTAAAAAAATCAAAATCGTAAATGAAGGTATTCCATTAACTGGAAGCTCCAAAACGACTCTTCAATAAATATGTCTCGAAGAACGGATTTTTGATACAAAATATTCCGTACACATTTATGATAAGTATACACATCTAAATTTTGAATCTTCAAATAAGAGCTAAAATTTACATTTTTGTTAAAAGTACAATTCCAAATATTATTTTCCTAAAATTATGAAGCTATATCACTTTATTTATAACTTTTAGGAACTTTTATCATTAAATATTGTTAAGAAAAATGGGGAAGTTATTTAACTTTAATATTTCATCAGAAATAATACTTCAGATTGTTCCTTTAATTAAAATATAAATTTAAACCCAAGATTAAAAATTTGGTATGTGCATGAATGTGTAGAAACATTTTTAATAAAAATAAGTTCTTCGATAAAAAAATCATCGATGAGTGATTTTGGCACTTGCAGTCGATGAAATACATTTTTTATTCTTTAAATGAAAAGTATGTTTATAAATATTCTTATATTAATAATTATGATTATAATTCGATTAATAATTATGAAATGCGTAGTCATTAAATAAATATATTCATTTCACGTGTATTTTAAGTTATTTTTTATATTGGAAAATAGGGCAAAAGGGCATAAATAAGAACTGAGATTTTCGAATTTAACTTTATATCAAGCGAATAGCGTAGTGGAGCACGTTTATATTGTTGGAATAATATCTGCTGAATCAGTAAAGCGCTTATGCGTAGGTGCAATTTTATAATGAGGATCCACAGCCTGCCTGGTATAGGGATTACCTCTCATGAGACTATACTTCAACATTTCATGTTACAAAAATTATTTAATTCACTTTATTTTATTTATATCGATAACATTTCCGGTATATAATATCAGTAAACAAATGTCTTATGATCCAAGATATATAGTAAAGTATACATGATATGAAAGTATATGAGTGTACGTATTATTTTAAAGCACAAAAAACTATTATTTTTCAAAGACAATTTACTTAAGTAATGTAAGTAAACGAAATTAGTGTTCTCTGTTTAAAACTAGTGATGGCCCTGAAAAGGGCCGATTGTTTGTGAAGGTCAGGTACAGGAAAAAGAAATTTAGGCACGTTCTCCACGGATGCGTCTAGCGAGCTGGATGTCTTTGGGCATAATAGTCACGCGCTTAGCATGAATAGCGCAAAGGTTGGTATCCTCGAAGAGACCGACCAAGTAGGCTTCGCTAGCTTCTTGAAGAGCCATTACAGCAGAGCTTTGGAAACGCAAATCGGTCTTGAAGTCCTGGGCAATCTCACGGACGAGACGCTGGAAGGGCAATTTGCGGATCAGGAGCTCCGTGCTCTTCTGGTAACGACGGATTTCACGAAGAGCGACTGTTCCAGGCCTGTAACGGTGAGGCTTCTTCACTCCTCCGGTAGCGGGGGCACTCTTGCGAGCAGCCTTGGTTGCCAGCTGCTTACGCGGAGCCTTTCCTCCAGTCGACTTACGAGCGGTCTGCTTGGTACGCGCCATTGTAAGTTATAAGAAAACTTTGAATCGTACTAACTGTAGAAGCAAAATGATGCGCTCTAGTCAGTAACTCGCGTATTTATGTGTTCGAGGAGCACATATGCTTCAAAGGGAGCAGAGGAGGGGGAAGTCAACTGCGCACTCGCCCATCTGCTATAAACTGGTGGGGGAAGCTCTACTCTTGGCCTATAAAAGGCTCATCATTTTTCAAAAGTCATCAGTTCCCTTTTTGACGTGGTTCTGTGTACTACTTTGAATATCAATTCAAGATGACTGGTCGTGGAAAGGGAGGAAAAGGTTTGGGAAAAGGAGGAGCAAAGCGTCATCGTAAAGTTTTGCGTGATAACATCCAGGGAATCACCAAGCCGGCTATCCGCCGTCTTGCGAGACGTGGTGGTGTCAAGCGTATCTCCGGTCTGATCTACGAAGAAACTCGAGGAGTCCTCAAGGTTTTCCTTGAGAACGTTATTCGTGATGCTGTAACATACACAGAGCACGCCAAAAGGAAGACCGTCACTGCTATGGATGTTGTCTACGCCCTCAAGAGACAAGGTCGCACCCTTTACGGTTTCGGCGGTTAAATTCCCTAATTTTCCTTTGAAAAACAATCGGCCCTTTTCAGGGCCACCAAATATTTAAACGTTGGAATATATCTATTTTTTTATTCTTCAATTTAAACTTATTGAATATAATAATACATTGCCATACTAATGGAATGAGTCGTACTTTACGGCAGGAAGTGTATAGCGCACGAGCGTAGTGAGTGAGATTAGTCGTGCCATGAAGAACGACTTGTTACACGTATTGTACGATATTTGATAGCACTGATTAGAATAAATCCGCTGCCAATGCGGATTTATTCCACCCAGTGCTATAAATATACTTTATTTAAAAATTGACGTTACATTGTCTATTATACGTGTTTAATACCGTAATTTATTAAGAAAAATGTATATACATTATACATATCTATACAACCTCATTCACTTTAAAAAAAAAACATTGCACATATTCTAAATGCAACTTAATGCAATGATTATTTGGTTCAAGCATTTGTATCAAACGAGTTGTTACTTATCCGTACACATTTATTGTTATAAATGTAAAAATCAAGATAAAATTTAAAATAATTAAATTCATAGAATATGAAATCATAATTATTACAATTAAAATAAAGTAGTGATCAAACGAAATTGTTTTTAAACTAAGATTTGTCATTATGTAAATCATTTGACGTTAAAAGAAACAATCTTACATACATCTTTCGTAAGTAATTAATAATTATTTTTTCTTACGTAAGTGCATATGATTTACATTATGCTTTAAAAACAGTATAAAACTTTTTACTATTTTTAACAATGATGAGGTGAGCTATATTATAAGAGTATAACTGTAATAAGATATGTGTATATTCTTAATTACATTTAGTTAATGAAATATTAAAGTAAAATCGATGATTTTGAGATGTATATAAATTGTTAGTAGTAATGAACTTAACTGCAAAACCTATGTTGTACTATAAACTGTAATATTGCAAATAACCTATATACTGTAGAATGTTGCCTAACCAACGCTATATAGCAGAAAGATATTTAGTTTAAGAGTACAAACTATATATGTCGGCTTTTTTAGACAAATCGAATATTATATGTTACACAAATATTGAATGTAACAAATTCAATTAATTTATACTGTTTTTTTATTCTCTATGATAGAAAAATTGTGTAGCATACGTTTAAATATTTTTGATGGCCCTGAAAAGGGCCGATTGTAAATTATAGGGGTCAAATTAATTGTTTTCAATTTATTTGGAGCTAGTGTACTTGGTGACGGCTTTGGTGCCCTCACTGACAGCGTGCTTGGCAAGTTCACCGGGAAGCAGGAGCCTGACAGCGGTCTGGATCTCCCGAGAGGTGATGGTCGACCTCTTGTTGTAATGAGCCAAACGTGACGCTTCCGCAGCGATACGCTCGAAGATGTCGTTCACGAAGCTGTTCATGATACTCATGGCCTTGCTCGATACACCAGTGTCAGGGTGTACCTGCTTCAGAACTTTGTAGATGTAGATAGCATAACTTTCCTTCCTCCTCTTCTTATGCTTTTTCTTGTCACCCTTGGTGATATTCTTCACGGCCTTACCCGCTTTCTTCACTGCCTTTCCACTCGCTTTGGGTGCCATTGTAATGATATTATATTCAATACAAGAACGTAGGCTAAATGATGCGGTGCACGTTTGAGGTGCCGACTATAACTGCGTCGCTGTAACTGCTCCGAACCAATCAGAGCACGCCAACCCCACCCTTGCGGCAAGCGACTCGCTGATTGGTTCGGCACAGTGCTACTAAAACGCATAAAGCGCAAGATCCGTCTGAGACATGTCATCAGAACTTTTCGTTTCGTTTGCTTACGAGGTCCTACTCTACTCTATATCAACATGTCTGGACGCGGCAAAGGTGGTGGCAAAGTCAAGGGAAAGTCAAAGACTCGTTCCAACAGGGCCGG
This sequence comes from Philotrypesis tridentata, assembly GCA_018906965.1. NCBI lineage: Eukaryota > Metazoa > Arthropoda > Insecta > Hymenoptera > Pteromalidae > Philotrypesis > Philotrypesis tridentata. The sequence continues at coordinate 5,707,180 of JACCIB010000002.1, forward strand.
ACTTCAGTTCCCCGTCGGACGTATTCACCGTCTGTTAAGGAAAGGAAACTACGCTGAGCGCGTTGGTGCTGGTGCTCCAGTTTATCTGGCCGCCGTTATGGAATATTTGGCTGCTGAGGTTCTCGAGTTGGCAGGTAATGCCGCTCGTGACAACAAAAAAACCAGGATCATTCCACGTCACCTTCAATTAGCCATCCGTAACGACGAAGAGCTGAACAAGTTGCTCTCTGGAGTCACGATTGCCCAAGGTGGTGTTCTGCCGAACATCCAGGCGGTACTTCTTCCCAAGAAGACCGAGAAGAGCTCTTAAATATTCTCTTCATAAACCCTTTTAATCAATCGGCCCTTTTCAGGGCCACCAACATTTTTTAACGATATGAACAACTATTTTGAAGAAAACATTTTTTTTAAATGTTAGCGAAACCGTGTATAATTTATTTTTACATTATTTTATGCTATGAACATTCGATATAAGTAATACATGAACTGTACAAAGTACCTATAGTTTATTATATACATACTGTTGAGTCTGCTTTTTCCCAACCTTTAAATTTTTTCAGTTGTCAACAACTTACGCTCATCAAACGCATACTTATATGCAATCTATTAGCACACATTCTAAATAATACCCTTTCGACGTTTCATGTAAAAGGGAATCATCTAAAAATATTGAGCAGTTCGTTAAATAAAACTTAAAATTTTCAAAGTACATATTCCCTTTACATTTTCTTTCTCCATCCCATATATATAGCTAACTACGCTGTATATATAATGTATATTATAACGCTTCGTATCAATAGGTGTTTTCCTTGTGGAGTATCGATCTATACGGGCCCCCGGTGTTTCCTTCGCCGGGCATTTTCTTCTCCTACTCATATAATATATATGTATACATCGTTATCCCAAACGACACTCAAAAAAGAATGTTTTTAAAAAATTTATGTATGTAGCGCAAAATTTGTCCAGACCAGATCTCTGGAATGAATCGATAGAATAAACTCAAATTTTGTGTGCAGACTGATTGAGTTCCAACTTAGATCCTGTTAGAATTTAGAGCCAATCGGCGCTATTTACCTGTTTTTTTTTTTTTAGAATTTATACGAAATTTTGATATTTTTTTTTAAACTATATTTTTCGTCCATGTATACCGTCGAAATCTAATTCTATATTTTAAAATAATCATTTAATTTTCTTCAAAGCTATGCCTACTTGTTACCACTTAATCATTACTGTTGGCTTTTAACCCATTAACGGCAACGCGAACATTTCACAGTCGATTGATATTTTAATCTATATATGACGTAAAAAAACTAAATATTATAAAGAGCAATATATGCTTATGTAAAAATTTAATATGGCCACAAACCATACATAAAATTCAAGCATCGGCTGTGCACTTTTTAGTATAATTTTGCCTGCAAAATTGAATTTTCGGTTTTTCAAAAGAGCTTTGTAATGGTGCAAATTATAAAATCGAAAATTGTTATTCATATCAATGTTTTAACTAGCCCTGTTAGTTTTATTTTTAATTCACAATAATTTGCAATAGTAAACAGTTAAAGGAATGCACTTGATAAGTAATTAATGCTCAAAGACAAAATCAGGTAAAAATAATTTTTATATAAATTTTATTAATTCTCTTATCATTATGCTTAATAATTTTTATAATTTTAATTTCAGGACTATTCGCTTGGAAGAACTCGCTTTTGTTTACTTGGGGATGACAAAATAAAGCAGGTTAATAGATCAAAGATTACCTTTGTCAATTGATGCGATAGGTAGTTTAATCAAGATGCTTAGGATATCTGATACAAATTAAAACTATACAGCAATTCGAAGATATTATGGTATCAATTATCATCGTCGCACAGACATCTAGAGTTGAAGTAGAATGTTCTAAAAGAAAGAACTTACTTAATGAAATATTTAGAACATTCAAATATGATTTTGATCAATTTACTAAGGATTGTCAAGCAAGTAACACAGGAACTGTGAAAATTATAAATTAGCTTCATTGAATGAATCAATTATCAAACTAAGAACGTTAATTTTTCAATGAATGACGATTAATACATAATTTAAATGATTATATACTCAACAAATTTTCAAAACAAAGCAAAAAATGATATAAATATCAAATAAAAAAACAAGGATCAGTAGCATACACATTTACACAATCAATTTTTACTTTTACATTGAGCTTGAATAAACAGCATACCGGTTAGTTCATTTTTGCGTAAGAAAACCACAAATTAGTCGGACTAATTGCATTTAAGTTGCTAGATATTAAAGGTCGCTTGGGATGCATTATTATACTTATAAAATTAGTAGATATGCTAGGAAAAGCAAGAAATAAGAATGTAAAAATATTATAAAAGTATACAGTAAAAAAAGCTCTAAGAAAATAAACCAACTTTAATATTCTATAAAAAAAATTACTATTAAATATTATTATTATTAAGTAATATTATTATTGAATATTCGTAAAAAAAACAGCAATTTAAAGTTTTCTTGCAAGATTGTTCGAAAAGAAATCACACTCGAGTAAAAAAGGGAACACGACAATTTGTAATGAAGAGCAAATATGAAATACTAATACTGAGAAAAAAAGCAGACAATAAATCAACATCAATCTCGTTACCCTAATTTTGCTGTAGTAAAGCTCATAAAAACTGTATTACAAATGCAAATTTAAATGATGCATTGATAAAACTTTTATCAACTGAACAAACTATAAACTTAATTTTACTCATATAAATACAATTTGTAGTAATAAATTTTGTATGCCTAATTGAAAAAAAATTTTGTTGTTTCTTTTGAGATTGCCCAACAATGTCCACGCAAAAGGGTGGGTATTATGGCATTATTGCATTAATAGTACTTAATATAGTTACGGTACTTTTTTAATAGATTTTTGTAAAGGTTTTCATCTTTAGTCGAACATCCATTGAGTCTTGTAAACACGAGTGCTCCAGTGACTCCATCACTTTCAATTTGGCTTCGTTGAGATTTATTACTCTAAAATAATATTTTTTAAATTAATTTATTATAACGATACTTAAAATAAAATAATAGATATAAAAACATATAGTAACGTACCTATAATAAAATGCAGGAACATTAGTGAAAAGTTCAGGTGAAATATCTGCTTGAATTTCTTCATTCGAAATTCGAGTTGCTGTCCTATAAACATAAAGGGAAGCTTGTACATTACTGCACTCCAAAATTTGTGTAAGCTGAATCCAAGCTTCCACATCATTTGGATAATGTTTGGTTACTTTCCGCAGATACTGTTTTGCAATATTACAATCCGACTACAAAGTTGAATTGGCATAGAGCAAGCTAAGGATTTTCATTGTTTTATAATTATATGGCTTGACCTTCAAAATATTGGGCCGTCTAAAATGATAAGATAAAATAAGAATGTATTACAGAATGGTGCATTGATAGTAACATTAATTGTAAATTACACATACATTCTCATTATCTCTAGGATACATGTGTTACATTTGCCCTAATCCATAATGCTGCAATACAGAATTTGATGAAGCAAATTAAGTAGCTTGATATTAATATTGAAAAAGTTGATCATAATACCTTGGATATGAAATGATCTAGCTAAGTGATAGTAACTTTCTGCATGCATCGATTCATTTTTTGTATTATATAAAAAGTGTGTAAAGCCAAGTGCTGAACTTTACGGTAGTCTTTCTTAAAAAAGAAATAATTAGCCATGTGATTTAATACCATTGTATTTGTTGAATCAATAGTATAGGGTTTGAATAACATATGTACACCAGCTTTGATATTAGCAGGATTTTTATCATTTAATTTTTTAGTATTGTAAGATCCACTAAAACTTCTACAGACTGTGTCCAGTTGCAAAAGCTCTGTCGTATGCTAAACGTACTTTTCTTGATTATTCAATTTCATGAAATAATGTTTCATGCCAACCCTTATATCTGTTTTATGTGGATTTGTTCAATGTTTTCCTGTAAAATGTCAAAGCAACATGACTGTTTTTCTTATTGAAATCAATCAGTAATGATGGAATATTAACAGGAGGCTGTTTCAGTACAAAATTGAACTGGACATCAACCTGCTTTATTTTATCACGATCGAATAAATAAAAGTAAGCTCTTCTAAACAAATGATTCTGAAATAAAAATTATAAAAAATAGTGAAATACTTCTTTTAAACATATTGATAAGAGTATTAATAAAGTAATTTATAACAAAGCTATTTTTACCTGATTATACATAATACTATAATAATTTTATCTGCTATAGTGTACAATATAAGGTAGCCTTAGTAAATAAATCCCTTTTTTTATCCTTGTTCTTCTCACAATTGGCTTCTTGAATGTGCAGCTTATAGTCTTAATAATCAACTTTAGCATCGATTCTTGATGATTCAAGAATCTTATTACGATGCCAACCCTAACATCAGCTAGACACTTTGGATTTGTTTGTAGTGCTTTCCTTTAGAATATTAAAGCACCACAGTCTTTTTTGTTGAAATAAATGTAATTAGTGCAATAATCAAGTCCATAAGTTGAAGAGTAAATGTTTGCTGTTAATATACTTTTACATTTGACATAAAAACACAATCAGATATTATATACTTCATTAAAAAAGAAGTACAGTTGCAGAATCCATGCAGTTTTTCAGTCATCGCTATAAATATTGGTACTTGCAACAGCAATTTCTTCCTTTTCTACAAATATCCTTGACATCACTCGCTTGCAGCTTTTAAAATTACTGACAAAAACAAGTTTTCACTTCATTCTTCGATTTTCAGATTTTGAATCCATGTAGTCATCGTATCGATAAAAATCCAGAAATTTAATTTTAATGTTTACAAATACATAAATGTAAGTTTCTGTTTTAAAAATTATTTGTACCTCTAATAAGCTTACAAAAATGTTTGACAGATTTGAATTTTTATTTATTTACAGTTTTATGTTCAACAAAAGAAACAAGGAATATTACCACCCTTGGTGTCGATGCCATTTGGCATATTATCAGTTCAGACAAAATGCAAGTTATAAATCTTACAAGCATAATTCAGAATATAGATATTACAACGTTTGAGCATAAAGTCCAAAAGAGCTATTCAACATCTCTACTTCTCTATTAATTTTTGGATAACAACATCAAATTAAAAACTAAAAAATAACTAAGATATGTGTATAAAAGTATCGAAATATACAGATAAAGTAATCTCGCAGGCTGCAATAAATAATGATTGTTTACCGATAAAACTAAAAAAATGTACATCTAACAGAATGTTTTACTTTTTTTAAAACAATATAATTCTCAGAGTGAATGTCTTGTTTTTATTTTAACTTATATGTTGGGTGTCCTTTTGTTTAATATATCTTATACCTACAGATTTCAATTCCTTTTTCAATAAATGCTTTTGTACATCTTACTGCGTGGCATCTAATAGCATTAAAATTATGTCAGCAGTTCTTGAGACAGCTATGATTTGTCACCCTCTTAGATAATATTTGTTTACCAGTTCTAACACTTATCCTATTAACAAAAATTAATAAATTTAATAATAATAATTTCAAATGTATAAATGTAAGTTTGTATTTAAAAAAATATCTGTATATACGTACCTTTAATAAACTTGCAAAAATGTTTCTGAATGGTTTGATTTTTTATTAGTTTATAGCATTATTCTTAACATAAAAAGTATTCGATAAATAAGGAAGATTCGCCTTGACTTCCATGTCATTTGGCATATCATGTTGTGTTTATGAACAAATCCAAGATTCTAAGTTTGAAACTTGATTTCTTTGGGTCAGTCTTTGTTTCATATCTTCTAAAATGAATTTAACTGAAAACTAACTGCTCTCTAGCCTTTAATATGAATTTGTGAAACTTTACAAATTTTGCTGAACAAGAGGTGTAATCATATTACGGTTAGCCCAAATACCTTGCTTTTCCCCAGAAAGTTTTTGCGATATACAATTAAATGTGATTTGGTAAAACATAATTTGTTATAAAACATTCTTAGATTTTTGTGTACATCTCAATAACGCCAACTCCAATTATCTGTATATTTAAAATATACAGAGCAAAGTCTCTTGACAGCCATAGAATATGTGAGTCAACACTGTGAAACACTTTTAGAATTGAAGACTGTAAATATTTCATTGAATCTTAAGTCTGATCTTTATATTAAAATGTTATAGATACAGATTTTGCATGCAACAGGTAATAATTTGACAGCTTCTGCAAGAATGATGCCTCCAAATCTATAGTTATTTCATTACAATTTTGCAAGGATTTTAATAATGTTAGAATATCCTTAACTTTTTCAATTATAATTAATAACATTTTAATAATAAATTTTAGGCTTTGTTACCAACTTTCAATAATTGATTTTCTGGAGGCTCTTCTTCATTCTCGCATTGTAAATATATAGCTGGAGGTTTTAAAGAACTTGATTTATCTTTGATTTTGGCTTGTTATGATCTTTAACCGTTGTCAATTTTGTCTTTGAACATTAATCGAAGTCCTTGCATATTTTTGATTGACAATAATCTAATAGCTTGGACAAGACTTGCACGCTTCGATGTATCGTTAGGATACATTCAAATTTCTCACTGATTTAGTCTGACAATTAATTAAACACTTGGATTTTTAGTTATCCTAAATTCTTCATCTACGCAAACTGGTTAAGTAAATATCACTTTTAATTTCATAAATTATTCAATAAGTTATAGTAATATCTGTGATGTTAAAATGTGTTCCTTTAACCTAAAATTGGCAATCGCATTATCGCTATCAAACTGGGGGCAATCTGAGTGCTGCGGTCTACCAGCTGATCAGACTGCTGGAACATAGAACGCGGATAGCCGAATTCCCTTACGTAAATTTTATTTAATAATTTACCTATTGATAATTAAATAAATACGATTCACTATTTCGGGATTCGAAAGGTTTTTTATTTTTTGTAAAAAAAATATTCCGAAACTTTTTAACTTACTGTAGATAAGATAAATGTAATTAGTGTTCACGGAGCTGAAAATTCCACATGCAAATGTTATAATAAATTGATTATTTACAGAAGAATCTATGTTAAAGATTGTTTCTATTAATGCAAAGAAAAATATATTGAATCAGCATAACATTTTCACACACTTAGCATAGCTTTCATCTGCAAATAAAAGTATAATGTTCAAACTAACTTAATTTATTATTTATTAACATTTTTTAGTATAAAGATGTAAGACAGCTACTAGTCGGTGCTTACAAATATTTTCCAATAGACACGATACGGATCCGGTAAGTATTGGAAAAATAAGTATTCAATCTTATCAGGAATTGTATTTTATAATTCAAGAGTTTAAAAATCATGCAAAGTTTAAAAAAATGAGGAATCTAAAATAAAATTGCTTTCAATTCATATTTAATCTTATTTCAAGTCTTGCTTGGCTGCGTTTTACATTTTGTTTTTAATACATTTAAAAATTTGGTAATTATTCTGATTTGTTTAGAAAATTAGTAATGTAGGAATTCATGGAAGAGGTAATTGCATCTGGATGAAGCCATATTTCGGTAGCAGGTAGTCTTATGGTGTACATCATTTGTGAATTAAAATATATATTGCTATTTCGATTGCTTTACACACAAACATGAAATTTTTTTTTAAATATAATTTATTCCAACATTTAAATAAGTTTGGTGGCCCTGAAAAGGGCCGATTGTTCGATGAAGGGGGAAAGGTTAAATTAACCTCCAAATCCGTAAAGAGTGCGACCTTGCCTCTTTAGCGCATATACAACATCCATCGCGGTAACTGTTTTCCTTTTAGCATGTTCAGTGTAGGTAACAGCATCACGGATGACGTTCTCAAGGAAGACCTTGAGGACACCGCGAGTTTCTTCGTAAATCAGACCTGAGATACGCTTAACTCCACCACGTCTTGCCAAACGACGGATGGCAGGCTTAGTAATTCCTTGGATGTTGTCACGCAATACTTTGCGATGACGCTTAGCACCTCCTTTGCCAAGACCCTTTCCTCCCTTTCCACGTCCAGTCATCTTAACTTGATTGAAGAGGAGTAGTTACTCTTACAGTAGAAACAGCGTACTGATAATTTTGGTAGAGCTTAGTCCCTCTTTTATAGGCCTTGGAAACGGTTTCCCCCTCTACTCGATAGGAAGCCGCTAGTTTCCCCCTCCAGTGTACCACTAGTTTTGTGAGTGTATATAAGAGCGCGCTTCAGTCGCTAAAAATTATTGCCGTTTCGTCAGTTGAACGTTACGATACTTCTTACGTTACTTTACAATGGCACGTACCAAGCAAACTGCCCGCAAATCAACCGGAGGAAAGGCTCCACGTAAACAACTTGCAACCAAGGCCGCTCGTAAAAGCGCACCGGCCACTGGTGGAGTTAAGAAGCCTCATCGTTACAGGCCCGGAACTGTTGCTCTTCGTGAGATTCGTCGCTACCAGAAGAGCACGGAACTTCTGATCCGTAAATTGCCGTTCCAGCGTCTCGTTCGTGAGATTGCTCAGGATTTCAAGACCGACCTGCGTTTCCAGAGCTCGGCTGTCATGGCTCTACAAGAGGCTAGCGAGGCTTACCTCGTTGGTCTTTTCGAAGACACCAACTTGTGCGCCATCCATGCTAAGCGCGTGACGATTATGCCCAAAGATATTCAATTGGCGAGACGCATTCGAGGAGAACGTGCTTAAATAATTGACTTTGATATAAACAATCGGCCCTTTTCAGGGCCACAAATATTTTTTACTAAGAACACTTTTCGTTTCATTAGAATAATGCTTTTACATAAATAAATTCTTTACTTATACAAGAAATATAAAATATTCCTCACATTCCTATACTTTGAAATGTTTTTATAAGACATTTATTCATCTAGTAAATTGTACAAAATCTAGATTATATGTGTAACTTTCATCTTCAATAATAATAGATTATTAAAGATCCTTTTATTCTTTATGCGTAAAAAAATTTCACTGTTTATTCATTTCCATCATGTAAAAAATTATCGAAAAAAATATTAATTTATGTATAAATCGGAAAATTTATTTTAAGGTTAGTTATTCATAATACTGAATAATATGCGAGGAACGATTAAACAATGAGAAAAATTCATTTTAATTGAATAGAACTTAGTAAATTACTAGGTACGTCTACTTGTAAATTGGAAACTGAATATAAACATTTTTAGATTGAAAATAAATTTTAAATGCTCTAACATACGTTAGATATACATATATCATGTAACGTATACATGAACTTGTTGAATATTAGAATAATTTTTTATAATTCAATGAAAATAGTTGTGTGTACGTTAAATATTTTGATGGCCCTGAAAAGGGCCGTTTGGGTTTATATGGGAGCAGTGGCCCTGAAAAGGACCGATTTAATATGCATCATTTATTTTTTTGCTGCAGCTTTGGGCTTAGCTGCTTTAGGTGCAGTAGCCTTCTTGGGCTTAGGTGCTTTGGGTTTGGCAGCAGCCGGAGCCTTTCCACTCTTCTTGGCTTTCGGGGACTTGGTAACCTTGGCCGTCTTCGGCTTGGCGGCAGCCTTGGGTTTCTTGGCGGCGGCCGGCTTCTTAACCGCGGCAGCTTTCTTCTCACCCGCTGGCTTCTTGGCGGCTACTTTTTTCGCTACCTTCTTCTCGCCAGCCGGTTTCTTCGTTGGTTTCTTGACTGCGGGTTTCTTAACGACCTTCTTCTCGCTGTCGGCCTTAGCTCCCAGCTTGAAGCGGCCAGAGGCTCCGGATCCCTTGGTCTGGACGATAGTTTTCTTCTCGACAGCAGACTTCAAGTACTTCTTGATGAAAGTCGACTGCTTGTCGACGTCGCACTTGTACGTGCCGGCAATGTACTTCTTGATCGCCTGGAGAGACGATCCCTTCTTGTCCTTCAAGGCCGTGATCGCAGCCAGGACCATCTCGGCCGCTGGAGGATGAGTGCGGGGCTTCGCCGGTTTCTTGGCGGCAGCCGTCTTCTTGGCGGCTTTCTTCGGTGAGGCCACCGCTGGTACGGCGGCGGGTGCTGCTTCTGCTACTGCGTCGCTCATGATGCTCGATTATAGGTTTCTCGAAGTGACTACTGGGACAGTATTACTGAGAATGATGCTCTGACTGTTGCGGGCTCGCCTTTTCTTCTGCGAGCGCGGACCTCAGAGAGAGGCCGGCCGGACTGAGCAAACTTGTTGCCACTGTCTCGTATCTCATTTTTACCATCATCGTCACATTTTTCGCTAATTTTCTTGTTATACACATTAGTTGGACGACTCTTGCCGGGGGTAAACGATAGTGCATGAATTGAAGTTTCATATTCGATTGTAAAAAAGCAGCTTACGTAACAATAGAACAAATTTAATCAATGATTCCCGACAAGGCATATTTTTCATGCAGTGACTTTTTGCTACATAATTTGCTATAATTTCTTATATAAATGCATTCTTGCACTTTTCGCTTGTTAATATTAAAGTTCAATCATTATATTTGTTGTACGAAGTAAATAATACTTTTATTTGCAATATGAAAAGGCATAAAAAATCTAATTGTGTGAGTTGGAAATCGAAGACTTTCTACATACAACTATATTTTAAGGTCTATACTCAATATCCATGACCCTTTGTTATGGTATTATAACAAGATTATTTTTTAATTCAAAAGACTATAATTATGTGAGAGATTTTACATAGTTTTCGTTAGATCTCATTTAATTCTTTTTCCACACAGCACGAGTTACTTCTTTTACTTGATATATATAAATGTATGTGTTATACAATATATAGTAAGTATATTATAATTCAATTAGACAAATTTCTTTTTCTTTATTAAGGCTTTTATTTAATGCTACTTTTTCAAAATAATATTGAATTCAACTTGCATAACTTAACAACAAAAAGTGTTAATTACTTAGATAGAAACTCAGTTTTTGTTCTTTTCCTCTGTTCCATACCGGAATACTTGTATGTATGTATGTACTTGTTTATCAACAAAAGCTAATGCAATTTCTTGAATATGCTTCCTTCAATTTACTGAATTGATTAAAATGATAGTACATGTAATAGTAATAATGAATTTTTAATAAACAAACATATGTATCTAATTCAATATATCCTGTATACATTTGATAGAATTTTCGTCTCAATTCTTGCTTACTTGCAGGTATGATAAGTATATAGTATCTTCTTACAAATACTTAAAGTTAAGGTTTATACTTTTTCTCATATTATTTACAACATTAAAAGTACTTATTTTATAAAATATTTGCTTTTTTAAATCACAACGACAACGAAATTGAAGCGTAGCTCGGTAGCATCAGCCTCGCATCAGTTAGCAGTAAGCTTGCGCGCGACAAATTGTGTAAAAACGGTACTGCCATCATAGCCAAATCGGTTGTTTACATTTCTTTCAGGATCTCTGCTTTCAGGATAAGTCCGTTACTTAATAGAATAGAATCTAGTTACGAAAGTTTGGAATTGAAAAAGTATCTCTACAACAATTTTAGAAATACCTTTCATTATTTTTACCAAAGTAAAATTTTCAAGAAAAACATGTGCTTTTCAAAAAAAATAATGAAAACTTTTAATATCTTTATAATAGGGTTTCTAAAATTATAACCTAAAACAAAAAATAATTTGCGCATGTATGTTGACAAAGATTGGAAAAGGCTTGGGAAAAGGTTACACATTTTTTAATACTTAGTTTCTTTTTATTCTTATCGCAACCTTTTAATCTCTTACTCTCTTTATTACAATTTTTACATTTTAGTGGCTGTTTTTTAACTACTACTTTTAAACATTACATTTATATTATAAATTATTACTTTCGTCCCCGATTGTATACATTCGTTCATTCGTTGATTCATCTTTTTTACAATAATTTGCATCTTACATTACTTACAATCGCATAACTACAAGTACATACTTACTACCGCTCTCTCCTTAAAAACAAGTAAATAATTTTATTATAAACAGTAAAGCTGCAATAAACGCACTGGAAGGGGAATAAGAATGTATATCTGTATGTGAAAAAGAGAAAGAGAATGCAGGTAGAGCCATAATATCGCAGGGACTATAGACAGCCCCGGGGTTTTTCCCGGTTACACCTATTATACTGCCATAAACCGAGCAAACCGAGCAAGAGGGTTCGTAAATGTAAGAAGAGGATACGAACGAGAGGGATTGAGAATATACTGAACCGAGAGGTTTTATAAGTTTATTGTACGAGTGGCTACTTGAAAGAGAAATTGCTGCGCGGCAAAAAGATTAGCACCATCTGCGAACCTTATGACGGGGAAAACCTCCCAGAGGGTGTAAAAACGCGTCGATTCAAGAATGAGGCGCGTAAGTATACGTAAAGTAAGCGCATGAACGTAGCGATCAAATGATAATAAAAAAATGCGTATACTTTGCTGTAAATTTCAGTATTGAAAAAAAGTTTTTTAATTCTCAAATTTCGTTCAAAAGCGTGTAATAAAGAATGAGGTTCGTGATATATCTACAATCTACATATATAAACGAAAAAAAATTCGATTTACAAGTATGTGATTTGTGGTATACCTAACGGTATCTGTTAAACAATTGGTTAATTATTATAATATACTGTATCATATGCTATAAGAATATAATGAATTGAAAAATAGGTAAAAAATAAAAAATTAATAAGAATTATTCGATAGTAGTTGTAGCTTTAATCCGCTAGATGACGACTGCTCAGCACTTGCTCAGCATAAGATCTCAAAATGCAATCAGTCTAAGCCGCGGCCGCGCGGCTAATGTTGACAGTTCAGTCTATGACTCACTGAGTTGTGAGTTGTTTTTTGTTTATTGTGCATGCCCGGTTGTACTATGTTATATATATTTGTTTGTCTGAAAATAAAAAATGTAGTGTGAATTTGTTTAAGTACTGTTCTAATTTTTGTTTTAATATTTCTATAAGTTTGCTCAGATGTAATCTATGTTCTCTTTTAATTTATTTGAAAACCAGAACTTATAATAAGTTATTATCAAAAAAACTGTTTTAAAAAATTATTGTTATAATAATGGCTAAAAAAAGTGAAAATTCACTTCACGGAATTTATGAGCTTTGTTACAAAAGTTCTAATTTAGTGAACATCACATCTCACTTCCGTGAATACAGAAATTTGATAATTCAATCCAGTTTTTACAAACATTACGAGCTGAATCAAAAAAACTATTTTTTCAACATCATTGGTAGCAATGTGGACGAAGAAAAGTATGGACTGTTATCCGATTATTGTAGCATTGATAATATGACTGTGGACGGTGAACTAAAAAAAATGACCAAGAATTGTTACGAGTGGTGCAAGGATCCAGACGATCCATCAATAATTCAAAGCATTAATTTGGAAACTGTGAAAAATACAAGGTGTAGAAATCAACTAAAAAACTATCAAGTGCATGCAAAGTACAGAAGCGAGAGGGCTATTGTAAGTTTAAATTTTGAGAATAATGAAAAATAGATTAAATCTCTTTTGTTTATTTAATAATTATAAAATTGTTTAGATATATGAATCCTCATCGTTGCCTCAACAAAATGGTTCTCTAGTACCAGAGTGTGATATTTTAGTTTTTGTCAAAGTTTATGTACCTTTTACTAGTCGACACAAACAAAGCACAGGTGCTCTGGGAAAACTGTGTGTTGACTGCGTTATTGCACTTCATGGCTCTCAAACATTAGATAAACTAAGGGATAAAATAACATGCATGTCAGATTACTCAGTTTCTGTAGACATGAGTGATATGCCAAGCAGAAAAAAGACTGAAAATGCAAAGGTATGTTCATTTAAGATTTTTTTTAAAGTCAAATTATTAAAAATATTTGATCAAATATCTGTTTGTATTTTAGTTTATTTTATTATTGTTTCTTTTTAATACATTAACTTCAACATTAACATGGTTTTCATATTTTTTTTAGGATGTTTACAAATCAGGTTTCTTTTTCATAGAAGATACATTTTACAATGATCATCGAGATCCTAAAAGTAGGGACAACAGTCAAGTTATAAGAGATTGGGCAAAAAGTCGAAATTTTGACACGTACAAGGTTGCAAAAATGGAAGACACTAAAATAGGAAGTCTCAATTTGAGATTTGGATTTCCTTGGGTATACCAACACCAAGGTGATTGTGAACACTTAATAACTTTTTGCGATGCCAGGTAGTACTCAAAGTATTTCTAAATATATTTAACTTTTTTTACATTTACTGTAAACAATATCTTATTTTTCAGATTAGTAAGTCCTTCAGATGAATTAGATGTGGATTGTTATCCTAGAATTGTTAGAATTAAACCAAGACCTAATCGATATTGTATGACTTGTGGAATATATAGCGTCAATTGGGTAACTACATGCAACGATAGATTGCCGCACAATCCTTGTTTGTTTTGTGATTCATGTTTCAAATCGTATAATTATATCAAAGGCGAAAAAATTGGTAAATTTCAAGCCTTTCCTTATCCATACGACAATAATTTGGTTCAACCACGTGCTAACTTAATGAGAGTCAAACCAAACACATCTGTTGAAGCAACTGGAACGAAATCTAGTCAAATAAAGAAAGAACGTTCTCAAATGGATACGACATAATTATATACTATGTTTTATTTATTCTCTTTAATTTAATGTTTTGCAATTTATTTAAATTATCCTTCGCAGTTTGAGAATGTGGATTTAGTTTTAAGGCTTTCTTGTACATCACTTCAGCTTTGTCGTACTTATTCCATCTATGGTATAAAACTCCTGTATTGTCAATTGTAAATTTTGTATTAGAATTTTTAAAAATGTCTATATGTTTATATTTATCAATTAAAGATAAAAATATTTATTTTTCTACATATTAAGTTGTACAATATTAAAATATAAGATGAATAATCACCTAAATTAGAGTAATAGCTTGGATTTTTTGGTTCTTCAGATATTGCTATTTTAAAATGATTTTCAGCTTCTTGAAAACTTTCCTTTTTTCCCAATATATTTCCAAGATTAAAATTTATTGAAGGATCTCTTGGAATAAGATTTAATGCTTGCTTTGCTATTTCTAATGCTTGTTCTCTCTTCCCAATATTGTCATATAATAGTATTGTATTTATCCATGCACGCCGATGCAGTGGTTTTTGTTTAATTGTTATCTCCCAGGATTTCAATGCCTTATCATAATCTTTTTTAGACAAATACTGTAACAAGATTTATATCGTGATTTATTACCAATTCCATCACTGGAAATTTTAATGGTAATAAATAATTTCTTCCAAAATTATTTATTAATAATCACCGAGGGATACATTCAAAGTAATGAGTGTACGCACTCATCTATTTACACTTTAATGGTAATAATTTAATAATATAACATTACCAAAAGTCCTAAATTATAGTAGCAATCTGGATAACTGTTTCGCTGCGATATAGCGGTCATGTAACACTTTTCAGCCTCCTCATGTTTATTGGTTGCAGAAAGTACAATTCCCAAATTCATCCATGCAGCAGCAAAATTTTTTCTGAAAATAATTTTTCACTATTAACAAATTCTAAATGATAATAAAAACAATAAAATTTTCTTATCTTACTGCAATTGAACAGCCTTTCTCAAAAGTTCTTCAGCTTTCTCATATGCATTCTCATCTTTATACAAATTTCCTAGATTATTCATAGCCTGAGCATACTCAGGATTCAATCTAAAAACATATTATTTAGTTTCATTTCAGAATTATGAAATAAATATAATAATGAATTGATTACTTGCTTTATTGCATCTTGATATTTTAACTTAGCATAATTAATCAGTCCTCTATCAGCAGCATTTCTTCCAACATTGTAATGAACTTTAGCATTCAAAGGGCAAACGTTCAATCCAGATTCAAATAATTCAGTTTCAGTCTTCCACTGACTGCTTCTCATTAAGGAACGTCCAAAGAATACGATGAGTAAGGCACAATAGGATGCTGATACTATCTTAGGGTACATCACATTTGTAGAGAGTTGCTTTAATCCTATAGCTAATAATAAACAATATCCAGCAGAAGGAATGTATAAAGTTCTTTCTGCCAAAACAAATCCAACGTTAAGAAATAAATTACTGGCTGGTAGGAATGGAATAATTAACACAGCTATGCTCATTGTAATATATCTGTAAATAAAAATCATATTATAGTACAATATGTAAAATATTTATTAAAATAATAACATACCTTGTCAATTGAGAATTTTTATTGGAAAAAATGATCATAGTTAATACTCCAAATGTTAACCATAGTAGTATGACAAAACTGATTCTTAAATCCATGCCATTAATTAAAGGTATACAACCCATAGACCAGTCAAAACACAACCATAAAGGACAAATGAGCAACCAAAAATTAATGCAATAGATATAATTGTAATTAATGACTCGCATAAAAAAATTATCTAAGAAAGATGCTGGGTTGTCTACTGGCTTGAATGTTGGCTTTGAAAATTCCATTATTCTAAATCTTAATAATATGAGTATTATGCTAGCCAGTATTAATACTGTAATACGGATCACAAATGCAGATTTTGTTTCATAAAATCTTTTAATATCATCCCACGAATGTTTCAGTTTTATTACTTTTAGGATATCCATTGGTAGTATTTTATTCACAATTATAAAATCGTAAATTATGTTTAAACCCTGCAAAAATTAAAACATATAGTACCTGTAACATTAATGTATGCATTAATGAACTTACAAGAATAGTGATTCCAGTCTCTTTGCAAAACATTGCTATTGCACTATTCATGATGCATAATACAATGCAATTATACTGAATAATAAAGGAATCAGAATGAATACACTTGTAGTATGATAAAATTGACAACCACATAAATAATCCACATAAAACATCTGCTCTACCCACTATACCAGAAACCTAAAAGTGTATAGCATTAAATAAAATGAACAGTTATAATTTCATAGTAAATATTTTTTTTATACATACTGCTTCTGTGTGAATTGGGTGAACGGCAAAAAGTGCTGCTGCCCAAAATGATATTTCTGGTTCCTTCCAATCTAACAAAATTTCAAATATAAATAAAGTCAGAATGCACACAATTATATGCAAAATTATGTTCACAGCATGGAAATCAGTTGGATCCAAATACCCTTTTAACAAGTAGTGCATTCTGAAATATTGATTAGTTTACATTTACCATTATCATTGGATCTATTTGCAAAATAAAAACTTTTTAATCGTACCTGAAGGACAATATTGTCAATGGTCGGTATGATTTGTGGCTATGCTGATGAGATAATTTAGTCCCCCAAAAATCATTCTGAAAGAGTTGGTACAATGGTGCTTCTTGGACATCTTCGTTATTAACTATTGCCTCTGAATCATCAAACACAAAGTCACCGTAACGAGATGTCAAACAGCATAATGATGCAATGACAATTAAAGTGATAGAGGTGGTTAAATTACGTACTGCTGGAAATAAAATTGAATTAGTAAAGACAAAATAATCACAAAACTAATTTTATTAAATCTTACCTGGGATTGCCAACTTTGGTTGGCCTCTACTATCGACTCTATACATTTTTAAAAATCCACATTATTCTTTGCACAACTTAAAAACTACCTAGATTATTATCAAGAAAAATACGCGAAAAAAATGCATTTTATCCTTTACTAAACTACATCTTTATTTTGTGCGTTCAGACCGTGTTCAGACTTTGTCATGGTTATGTTTACGCATCAGGAATCAGCTGTTAACACCAGCTGGTTTTAGTAACTACATGTAACAAGTAAATAATATGTTTCAAGTACTGCACTGCATGTAACATAACTATCACCCTAGGTTTACACAACTGAATTTTCACAAAAAATGTTCCTATTCCGTATTTTTCACTAATTCTACTAACAAAAGTAACATACATATTTCACATTAAAATTAAATATTTATAGTTGTTTATATAATATAGAATTATGCAACGAATTGTTAAATTTCCTTTTACGGGTATAATGTTGTACGTTATACACCACAACACCCGCAAGTGACGAAGTTAAGTGCAAAAAAAGGCATTATTTTTGCTAAAAATGCATGAGGTGATTTTTAAATCAAAATTAGAAATCATAATTATTAGTAATAAATATTGGAATGCGTTTTAGGGATGATTGTAACATTTTCTTGATCAAAGCGCAAAGCTAGTTTACATTGTAATAAATATGGCAGGTCCAAAACAAGATTAACACAATTCGAATATTCATATTTTTAACAAAAAAAAAGTTTCAGTGTGCGTTAAAATATTTATATTTATGTAAATATTATAACACTATATTATTTTGTTTAAATCTCGCGGTGTATACGGCCAGCTATATACGCCCTCTGTTTGAGTACAATTTAAATACGCTGTAGCAGTTGCGCAGTTCTGACCAGTCGAGTTGGATCTTCTGACGTTACAGTGCGCGGCCAGTCGGCCACCGACTTACGGTGCGCGACAAAACATTTTCTAAATTTAAAGCCTAGAGAGGATATTTTATTAGATGCATTCATTAAGAATGTCAATCTATAAGCCATTTATTTTTATGATTACATGTATATTCTCTTTTCTTTCAAAAAATGGATTGGTTTGATAATATTCTGTGTAAATATAGCTGTGGCAGTTTGTTTTCATTATGAAAAAGACAAAGTTATAGAAGTCAGAAGTCTGTAGCAAACATAGCAATGTCACCAACTTTACAGAAAAATGGTTGGATCCTAGACGAGGTACGGAGGTACTGTAATACAATATATTGGGAATAATTACTTAGTTATTATCCTACATTAACAGTTTTTTTACAACAAAAAATTGTATTTTCTTCTTTGCAGAGATAACAGGGAATTATAGCCAATTAAAAACCTAAATCATGAATTTTGCTGCAATTATGCACTGATGAAAATAATAATTAAGTTTTATCTTTAAAACAAAAATTACGACCTTTTTATAAGCGAAATCATAATGCACTGTGAGACAAAAGATAATGGCATTCCTATAAATGCGGGTGTGTATGTTCAAAATATAATAAATGAATAGTGTACTTAGTAATCAAATAATTTTGACATTAAAAAATATATTTGAATATATATATTATTTATACTTTTATTTTTTTTCTCAAGCAGATATATCAAATGCAGTGGAAAATAAAATCAGTAACAAGAATCCAAAGGTATGTGCTATCAGATGCTACAGAATACTATCATAGTGTGCCCGTTTTCTAATCAGAAATTTCGTTCAATTACAGATTAATGAGCCACTCCGAGAATCTGCGAAGAGTAAAATTTTCCAAAAAACTCTACGCATCGGATGGCTACACAGAGAACTGTCAGACAGAAAGTATCGCCGCATGAAGAAACCATTAGGTGGCGTGATAAAACTCAAGCTGGACGAATCGTCGATTTACTCAGCTTATCACATTAAGCAAATGGCCATAGAGCGATTCTCCGATTCCCTCAGCGATCGTTACAATGTGCAATTAGGTCTCTTTAACGGCCAAGTGATATCCGAATTCGAGCTTCCCAGCGGTAAACCCTCCGATTTCTGGGGCTACTGTCGAGCCCACGACACCGCCCCGTACCAACTCAATCTGTTCATTCTGACGACTCCAAAGGACGAATTCTACGTCGATCGGCCCGTCGATCGTGCCGACGCGAAGCTCACGCGTGCCAGACGACGAACAAAGATAAAAAACGGCGAGTACGTCCCCCGTGACGACATTCAAGTACGCTACCATTACATGAGACTGTCCAAGTACTCTGGCGAACAGTCCTGGACAGAGTGTCGCAAATGCGACCTGCACGCCTACTTTCTGGACGAGCAATTTGGCGATGGGCCGACTTTGGAGCAGTTCGACCCCCTGGACTACGGCTACAGCATTAGCCGAATCGAGATGGACGATCGGATTCTGCTGCACATCGTTATCGAAAACGATTCGACGAGATGCTTTAATTTCCCCTGCAACGAAGTAGCCGATGGCGATAGTCACGTTGTTCTTCACGACGTGGACGAGATACAGGGTTTCTGTGATGGTGGCTTCGGTCTCGGCTTCGTCACGAGCTGCACCTGCCGCGGAACGATTTTCAAGTGGTACCGAAACGGACAGTTGTTCAGAAGCGGTGAATCCTTGTATTGGCTGGGCAACGTTACGCTTGAACCTGGACGCAAATCGAATACCTTCTGTTGCGTCGTTGCGTGTAAGATCGCAGAGGTAGAAATCAAGTCGAAGGAGATTGTAGTCACTGAAGAGATGATCGGTAAGCGATTGGAATATCCTTATTAAACGTAAAATGAATTTAATTGTTTTTTTTATTTTCATTTATGAAATCAATCATTGTTATATTGTATATATTTTTAATTTATACACAGTGCGCTAATTAATTTCCATTTTTCTTTTATAACTATTTACATTTATACTTGTACAGTAAGACGATTTTATAAGAAAAGGAAACGGCAGAATTTTATAAATAAAGCAAACGACAATTAATAATTTATGATTTATTATTATTTTTTCTATCGCATGCACTTCGTTCTATTATTTTTTTTTCTTATACTGTAGGCCATATACATTTTTTCGAAATATATTCATTATAGTTTTGAGAATCAGTTTACAGACATTAAATGTTTAAAAACAATATTTATACCGTAAAAATAAAATTTATCTAAGTATACCTTCACACTTAGCTGTACACAAGAGCGAGAAGGTGTAATAGATTACTCTTCTTTTATTTGCTGAGCTCGCACCTCGTGACGACTTGACAAGGCGTTTCACTTTGACAATCGCGCCTTTGTAAACGACTTGTCTTCCACTTCTTCGTTCCCTTTCGCAGTAGGTTTTGCGCTATAAAGCTTTCTATTATGTGTATGCCTTTTCAAAAGAGGTATGACGCACAAGTGGGACACTGTTATATACAAAAATAGACACGAGAAATTTTTCTTTTCTCTTGACGTCTTCGAAGTGCTCGAAAATCAACGCAAAAATCTACATATTATTTCAAACAATAAAATACAATTATTTTTTTAAAAATCACTTCGTGATCACGCGATTCACTTTTTCAACATCAACACAAAAATATTGCATTGACTGTAGAATTCCATTCAATAAATAAAAAGCCATCCAAACAGCGAAAAGCAAATATTGCGATACAAAAACATTTGCAGAATTAAAAAAACAAAGGAAAAAATCTGTTCACACAGCTGTTACAACTGCGGATAAGCTTGTTCAAACTAAAGAACGGTCAGCTTTTAAGGCAATAATTTTTTAATCACCCAGCTAACCGTTACTCCAAACGCGCAAACTGCCAAGTACAATTACCTCCAGCGCATCAGTAGCGTAGCAGTTTCCAAATACCTGGCGGTGCAGCGAATACGCTATATATAGCTACACATACACACACACACACATATATATATATAACATGTACGCCTTTGATACGGCAACGGCGTTATATAGAGCCGCGTACGTTATCTTTGTCGCCAGCCGCGATATGAGGCGACTAGCTGCAGCCGCGGCAGTGGTCTGCAGCTCAAACGCCTACTTTTCGCTCGCTCGAGGTGCGAGAGCCTGATATATGCGCGCGTGGGTGACACGAGTATTTGCATTTTGTTTAACACCTCTAATAATTAGTAAGAAGAATCCGCACTCCGGACATAACCTCCTAGCGTACGAGAGCGGTGTACGCAGAGTGTGTGCAGTCGCGTCAAGACAAGATATCGATCCGTTCGCGCGTCTCTCGCTTTTAGTCTATGTCTCGCTGCGGCGATGACAGCCGACTTTCCTCGTGTCTTTTCCTCTCCTCTCGCGGCTTTTCCGAGGCAGCTGCCTCTTCGTTCGCAAGCATTAGTCTCGTTAAGTGCCTGACGCTCTCGGTCTGCATATATTTAACTCGTCTCCTGCTGCCGGCATCATAAGCACCCTGTTCGAGTGACTTGCTTCTGTATACAAAATATACAAGTGCCATCCGTGTATATACGGCGACTGATGAACGTGCGTATACGTACTAAGTTGTTCGTGTAACGATTGCGGCCTTGGATTCTTTATTTCTGGAATAAGCTGATGTCGGACGCGTATCGAGGTGCAACAACGTCGTGCTGCACTCCGCGGAGCGGTCGTTACGCGGGATGTCCTTGCGATTTGTTAAGAAATAACGGCAGAGATATTGTAAGTGCTTGAAACGGTATATATTTGCTTCGGAGCGTGAAATGGCTCTGAGAAGATGATGACTGCGTTCGGCTTTGTTTGATTGGCGCACTGCCAAACACAGAGCTCTGGTTCGTGAAAGAAAAATTTTGCTTAACGTTAGTCGCAAAAGGTAATGGCTTACACATGATTTTTTTTTGCCGGAAAACCATTGCAGCTCAGTAAGAGTAGCTCGCATACGCTGCGTTATGCGCCGTAATTAATATTTCACCGAAATCGACCGGTTATAAATAATAAATTACAGCTGCGAGCACTGGGTTACGTGCATTCGTTTTTTCTCTTATTCAAATAGTTACTGCCATAGCTTTCGAGTTTTAAAAGGAATCGAATATTTATAATTCTGCTTCGACATGGTAAACTTTAAATTACGTCGACTCGCACTATCTCAAACTCGCAAATGCATTAGTCACAAAACTCTTGCATCCACGGCGCGACGTTTAAAGCAACGGCAACATTATACTGTAAACAGTAAGCGCGACAATAAATGTTCTGTTTTCATCTTCGGATCGGTTGATAAGACGCGCGATTCGTGTCATCGCTCAATTTGCATGCACCTCGTCACAACACACTCATTGAGTTAAAACGTTAAAGTTACAGAGCCTCACTGAATAACAATGCGGATAGCATCATGTTACTTCAGACGGCTGGTGCTCTTAGCGGGCTTGATCATAGCAATCGTCTGCGTGATTCAGCTCTTTAAATTCGAGATTGGATACAATGATGCGGACGACTCCAATGCCGAAAAGTTGTGAGTACTTGTACTTATACTGCAATAGTTTGTAGCTCGAAAAGCTTGCGTTTCTCGCGAGACGGATTCTTTCGTGTATTTTAAATGCAGATGAAAATGACTTTCGGTTTTCGAAAATGAATAGTCTTTCTTTTATTAATGTTTCTTGAGATTATGATTGCGACGGTTTGTTGTATAATTTGAATTGCTCACTTAGAGAAACGTATAAGACTCTGAATTGAAAGAATTATTGTTCAATTAGAAATGCACTTGTAGTGTCATTAAAGGTGAGCATGTAGTTAATAGAAAATAAGTCGTTTTTTTTCTCATTTTTTTTACATAATTAATGTCAAAGCCAGTAAAAAAGTATCTAGATAATTATTGTCAATAAAACATGTTTTTATGAAATTTATTTGTATTTTTATCTTTAACGGCAATTATAGTAATGTTAACATTATGTTGTTATCAATGCTTTAAAAGCACAAAAAAGTGATAGATTATAATATATATTTTCATAGCCGACAAATGGGCTGTTTCGCGTTTCTTGCAGAGGAATTCCCTCTTTAGATAATAAATTTTAAGCGTTTTTACCAGGAACGTTTACGATTTTAAAAGTATGTAGTTTTTAAATTTATCTTGAGTTTTAAAATTATTTTTTACTCAGAAATTACTTTTGCAGCAAAGGAAAATGTTGGTTACAAAACAATTGGTTTCCAACTCTGCATAATAAATTATTGGAATAAATCGGACATTTCTGTAAATTTGCAGACTGTAGAATTATTTTTCAATTCTTTAGCGAAAGTAGAATGAAAAATCTATTCTGCCGTTACTATGAAACTAAAAAAACATTCTTATACCTTTCAGGATGCGGATATCGCAGTTAATCAAAAGTTCCAATGAAGAGTCTCACTACGTTGGGTAAGCCACACATAAAAATAATAAAAATACATGATAATAATGAACGTAGATAAAGTAATGGGACATTGATTTCTTTATTACGTTTTGCAGCGATGGCGTTCCCGCGTGCAAGCTGCCAGAGCTGTACATTTCAAATCCAGAGATAATGAAATTTATACACGATGTTCCTCCACTGCAATGTTCTCCCGAAGACTGGGTGAAAGCGGACGGCTCGAAACTTTTTATAGATAGGAAGGCGAAATCTCGTTATGGTTCAATAACATGTGCATTTAATGGTAATGGATGCTTCGAGCTCACGCACGTCTCGCGATTTCAACGTGAACTTTTCAATTCATGACAATTTTTCCTTTAGAAATTCTTAGGGTAGACGACTACAATTACAAACTGACTAGTACCGTTGAAACGGATAAGTTCTACGTCCTGCGTTACAGCGACTATGCGGAAGTCAAGTGCGAATCACAAACAGGACAACAGTAAGTCATGATACCTATACTTGAATTTCGTATCTTCTATGTATTGTACAACGTGCACGCGTGTAATAAACAACGAATTTCAGATGGCACAGCGTACTGGCAGCAGTTCAGGATGATCCGATGGTCAAACAAACTCACAGTTGGAGCAAAGTGCCTCGCACGGTTCTACCGGTGAATGTCCTGATGTTCGGCTTCGACTCACTGTCTCGCAACACCTTCGAGCGTAAATTGCCTCGTTCGTACCGCTACATGCGCCAGAATTTAGGCAGCCTCGTACTCGAAGGTTACAACATTGTGGGCGACGGTACTCCTCAGGCGCTTATACCCATACTCACCGGCAAGATTGAGCTTGAACTGCCGGAGACGCGCAAACGTATGGGGGCGAAAGCTAATTACGTGGACGTATATCCCTTCATCTGGAAGGACTACAAGGACGCCGGTTATGTGACTAGTTTTATGGAAGATGTTCATCATATAGGCACGTTCACCTACAGGCTCAAAGGATTTAGCAAGCAGCCGGTCGATCACTACATGAGAACCTACTACTTGGCTGCTTCGGGATACTTCAAATACTCTAAACCTTACTGCATGGCTGGAGTTCCGCGACACGTTGTACGTGACTCTTTGCTGTGCTTATAATATATCTGTGGCTTACAGGAAGAACCACTTAAGTGACATTTTCGTGTTTTCGAGAAAAAGCGATTTCAATGTTTGAAGTAATACGTAAGATCCGAGGTAAGATCGAAATGTCAGAGAAAAGATCTAAGTATTGGCTCATTTGATTAGGTATCTGATACGGATACAACCGTAGTATTACATTTGTAAATAGTTTCTGTAAATAGTTAAAGTGATTATGCGGTCACTTTCTTTGAGCGCTCGTAACTAATGTAATTTGCGATTTAAAAAATTCGGGCGGGGCATATTTTTAAAGTTTAACTCATGCCCTTTCCAATGGTATAATTAAAATTTTCGAAAATTGTTATTAACTATGAGAAAAAACGGTTTCAAGGAAAGAAGCATGGTTTTTCCACAATTTTTTGTTTTAATTCGAGATTTCAAGAACGTTTTCATTTGCAATGTATCTGGAACCCCTCTAACCAATGGGATAAATGTCCAAACCTAAAAGATACGTGATTTGGGGATTGATTTTGAACCTCGGTGTGGTCAAACTGGCGCATATTATAATTGAAAATTTTTTACGAAGACTTTTACGAATTTTTTATTCAGAAACCACAAACTTTTGGAAAAAATTTTCAAGAGTAATAAGTTCTTAGAATCAGCTAAGGAATACGTATGAATTTTATCAGAGCAATTCCAGTAATTTTTTTGTTTTTGCAAATTGACAATTTTTGAAAAATCTAAAAACGTTAAAAAAAATGTTTTTAATTTAAAAAAACCGACGAATACATCGGTATAGGTAATTAGATATATATTATACCGCTTTGATGTACTCCACGCGGTGTATCTCGCACAAAAATAAAAAAAACGAGTGCACTTAAATGGTTCTGCGGTAACATTTTTACGAGAGACGCAGTTAAGTGATTATGCAATCGGCTGGCATTTAAAATATTTGTGTGTTTCGGAAAACCTACTATTGTACAATGAAAAAGGGTACTAAGAGCACCTCGAATTCGACATAAAAAAATTTTTCGCAAAATGTCACTTAAATGGTTCTTCCTGCAAGCCACAGATATATTATATACTTAACTGAATGAATTACGTCGTTTTTTGTTCTCTAGGTGATGATGAATCATATCAAAGCCATTTTTGACAAGTACAAGAATCAACCGAAATTCACTTTTGGATTTCACGGAGAATTATCTCACGATTCTTACAACGATATTGGTGTTGCGGATGATGATTTGCTGCGATGGATGAAAGATTTAAAGGAATCTGGACACTTGAATAATACTATTTTAATTCTCATGAGCGATCACGGTCACAGGTAAGCTTGAAATTCAATTATTTTGCCGCATATATAAATCTTTATTGAATATGAAATTAAATCGTATTGTATAGATTCGCAGACATAAGAAATACCGTTCAAGGTAAACAGGAGGAAAGGCTGCCTTTTTTTTCGTTCACCTTTCCACCTTGGTTCAAACAGGTGTATCCGCAGGCGTACGCAAATTTTATATACAATGGGCAGCGTTTAACCACGCCTTTTGATATTCACGCAACTTTGAAACATATCCTCGATTTTGAAACGCCGAAAGAAGGAGATTTAAGTAATCGTGGAATCAGCTTATTTGATAAGGTATGCAATAAATTTACAATTTACTGTGTAAAGTTGAAAATTGATTAAATTATTTTTACTATTTACAGATTCCGATCGAACGAACGTGTGCAGATGCTTTTATTGAACCACATTGGTGCGCGTGCTTGTCTTGGCAAGAGATTTCTTTGGAACAGGATGTCGTACAGGAAGCTGCGCAGTATTTTGTTGATTTTTTAAATTCATATACCGAAGAGCACCGAGACATATGTGAAAAACTTTACCTCGGAGAAGTCATGTGGGCAGCTAAATTGATACCCACAAAAGGTTAGTCACATTTTCATTTCTCTTTAAATTCGCATAAATCGAGATGATCTTTAAACAACAATAATCGCCTACTTTTTTAGGACTCTTGCATTTTAAAAAGTCTCGAGATACAGATGGATTTGTTGCTGAATTAAGTGCCAAAACGCAACTGACCACTGAACTGTATCAGTTAAAAATTAAAACCTTACCAGGAAATGGTCTGTTTGAAGCAAGCATAGATCGAGACGTAGAAGAGAATCTTTTTTCTACAAAAGTTTGTATTATAATTTCATTTCTCATAATTTAGATATAATGTAAATATTGGCTAGATCTCATTTACATTAACTTTTCGTTGACAGATTTCGGATATCAGCAGAATAAATATGTACGGATCACAAGCAAGATGCGTAGAAAACAGTCTGTTTCACTTGCGCAAGTACTGCTACTGTAAGGATTGAAACAACATGGAGCACGAACAGATAATAGCCATATCATTTAATGATATACAATCAAATCGCAAAAAGAACAAACGATCTAACACTAAAGACTTCAAAGCGTAGAATTAAGAAATCCACAGTAAAACGACCACAATGTAAACAAACATTTGCGCAAGTTTTATAGCAATAACTGTAAAAATAATTTTTGGCTCTTCTAGTTATCGAGGCTGTTGTAAAGAACATTTCTTCTCTCTAGTTAAAGTTGTAAGTAATCATAGTATTATATGTAAATTATTGGATGCATGGACAGTTTTAATCATAACTTCTTATATGAAGAAATTAGATGTTTCCATACCAAAGATTGCATAAATTTATAATGATTTGAATTTGCCATGCATTGATTAACTAAACAAATATTTACTTTATTTTAAACTAGACTATTTTATAAGAATAGCATTAGAAGCTTAAGAGTATCTATTTTTTTGTTGAGCTTCTATGTATAGTATGTATACTATCTATGGTATAAATATTTTATAGTTGTGTATAAATGTATAGTAAATATATATCGAATTTTTTCGATAGCAACGCCAGTAAAACTTAAATTGCACAAAATGTATTTTATCTCTTTATAATTTTATAATTATAACTTATGATACTTGATTTGTAAATTATAAAAGCGAGTTATATATAAATGTAAAAATATATATGAAACCTGAAAACAACAAACGCAAGTGTCATATACATATTTTATATGTTCTGAATCAATTCATTTAATGTAACGACGTTAGAGGTATTGCGCTATTAAATATTTATTTTTATAAAAAGTATGCTCGAAAAATATATTCAATATCCATGTAATACAATCTTAAAAATGATGTGTATTTTCTTTTTAAATGCTGGTATGTTTGAAAAATAATGCATATTTCAAATTTTTTGTATCAGTTACTATTAAAAAGCTTAAGTAAATTCTTTAATTTAAAAGTTGTTCAATTAAATTCAAATTAGAAATTAACGGAATTATACTACCTCAGAAAATATTTAGAATCACAGTATTAATCAAATTTATAAATAAAAGTAATAAAAGTAATATATCATACTTTCATAACTGAGCTAGTCAATAAAAATTCAGTTTATTGTACTCAGTAATATTAAAAATGACTGTACTAATTATAACAGACATTAACAAATCCACATTTAATCATCATAACTATTAACATTGATAAACATAAACAGCATATTTGAAATCCTTTTAACGAATATAAAACTTAATTTTGAATTTGATATTATATGGTCCATCAATCGAGATGTACAAATAAAAATGATGCTAAGTGATATTTGATTTAACTAATGGCCTTTCGATGTCAAAAAGAAATCTACATATAAGATACGTTAGATGTTTAAAGTAACAATATTGTAATAAAAGATTCTTATACATTTTTATAAATGCAATTCTTCTGTGTTTTTTTTTTAAGTAAAAGTTTCTGGAATAATAATTTATTATTTAAAGTTCTATGCAATGATTCTTCAAGAAACTACAATAATATAATTATGAAGAGTACTTTTTCATTCAGTCAAAATTTTTATGCCATATTGTGCCAAATGGTTATTTAATAATTTGTTAATTACCTTCAATACTTTCATCATATAAAAACTACAAAAGTTTACGCTGATATTGACAGATTTTGTAATTAAAGCAATAACATTTTGTAAATCTTGGCAAATATTTAATTTGTATTTGCGCTATTGTACTAAATATCTTGTATTGATATACGTAAGATAAATTAAATTTTTATTTTTATCACATAAATTGCAACTATTTAGCCTATATTAAGTGCTTTATACTACATTGTGGAGTTTCGCATTTAAAATATATGTTGGCAAACACCGATTTCGCGCCGTTACATTGCGCTGCCAACTTCATGCTATTGACTCTATCATTTCGGCGGGAAACCGAGATTCACTGTACAGCTGACATCGATATATTAGTCTGCATACTGTGATATAATAACTGTACCTAAGAACAAAACAAAAAGAAACTTGTATTTGATGAATTCAAAGTTAATTGATTGTTGACATTTGTAACATTACCATTTTGTTATTGTTTGCATTTCTCGTAAACCAATATTCAATAAAGGTTGAGGTATATATTGTTTAGAATTCTGACAAAAGCTCAAAAACTTTATAGGCTGTATCATGGAAGATGTCTCTGTATCGAAGGTATTATCCATTATTTTAAGAAATCTTTAATTTGTTTGTACCTCATTGTTTTTAGTAATCATGAAAAAAATGCAGTTATTTTCTGAGTTTTATTTCTATTTTTTTTTTCTTTACAACGTAATTGTAGGGCGTTTTTGCACATGCACCTCGTAAATTCGGACAGAAAAAGAAAAAGAAACATATAAATTTTGTTTATAAAAGTGAACCATGGTACAAGGCATTTAAGGAAACTTGGACAGCGATTGAAACTGCTGCAAAGGTACATTTTTTATACAGGAATATATATTAATTATAAAGTATATTTATTTAATTGAAAATATCTGTTTAGAGTGTCAGCACCAATATGTTTGAACAAATTTTATTGGATCTAGAAAATTTTGTTAACAAAGTAAAAGATGTGTCACTGCTGAGAGATGAAATTCCAACTGGTATACTACTAGCAGGTGCAAATTTGTATTCCTCATGACTGATTTAATGATTTTCTGTAATATTTTGATTAAAAAAGAATATCATAAAACATTAATAATTCTGTTTATAACAGGTGTGAATCTTCCTGATCATAGTTTATTGTTGAATAAACTTGAGATGCAATTACAACCAGTCACTCCATATATTGCTACGGTTTGGTCAAGAGATGCCGGTACATTAAAGTATTTGATAGAAGAAGTTGTTTATCAATTAATTAATGGAGCAAGAATAGTAAGATTGTTTTAAATTGTTACCTTTACATTTTACAATTTTCATTTCAAATGGCCTTCATTACAGGAAGATGATTACCAGCCAGTAAAGAAAAGCCAATGTAATTTTGTCACATTACAAGCTTGGCATAAAGAAAACAGGATTTCACAAACTCCACTTGTTATAATTATACCTGACTTTGAAAGTTTTTCCAGCAATGTATTACATGATTTTATACTGATACTAAGGTAATGTAACTGTACATATAAAATTAATTCCATATATTGATAAAAGAATTATAAATGAAATTCATAATTTTTAGTTCATACTGTAATTCGATAAAGTTTGTGTTAATTTTTGGAGTGGCAACAACTTTGCACATAGTTCATCGATCTTTGTCATATGATGCTACATCAAAATTAAATATACAAGTAAATTATTTTTAATTCCATCGACAAAAGCTAAAAAACAATAGTAATTCCTCCTTTTTATAGGTATTTCACACACAAAAACAAGTAGATAGTCTGTCAGATGTGTTAGATGGAATAGTTCTTACTCCTAAGATACCATTCAAATTAACTGGAAGAGCATACAAATTACTTATTGATATATTTTTGTATTATGACTTTTCTGTAAAAAGTTATCTTCAGAGTTATAAAGTGAGTGTACTTAGATTATCAAGAATTTTGTACAAGATAATTTTATTAAAAAATTTTCAGGTATGTGTATGGAGACATTTTTATGGACAAAATGAAAAGTTAATTTGCTGCGATAAAGAAAGTATTAAAAGTCGAGTGTCAGACTTAAGTAATAAGGATGTTGAAAAATTAGAATCACTTCCATCTGTAAAAAGATACCTTCAAACATTAAGTAAGAATGAAAATAAGCACAAAAATTTAAATAAGGTATAGTTATCATAATAATTTCAATGTTAAATTATCAATCGAATTTAAATGCAGGTTTATAATAATTTTTCAGCAACTATTGGAACAACTACTAAATGAATTTCATGATTACATTAGTCATTTTTTAATAATATTAAGAGGTTTGCACAATATGACTGTCAAATTACCAACCACTCCTTTTGGAAAACGTGTAATAAAAATATATAATCTTACTTCATTAACAATTTTTAAAAAATATCATCACAAACCTTTTTTTCAGTTTCGTAGGATTTATGGAAGTGCTATTGACAAAAGTACTAGTTTGTATGAAACAGAGGACTATAAACAAGCTATGCAACTATTAAGTTACCTTTCTAAAGAAGAAACACTTTTAAACTTGAAATCTTTTATAAACTTGCTAAAAAATTATGAATCAGCTCCTGAAGATATTATAGAGAAATTAGAAGATCACATGGATGTAATAAAACATGCAAGCCTTGAAGTACCTCTTGTTGCAGAAGTGGAAGAGCCAAACAACAAAACGATGAGTCGAACGGAATTCACAAAGGTTGACTATTTTTTGCAAAAGTTTTTTTTTAAAAAAAAAAGCATTTTTATTTCAAAATATTTTTTTTATAGCGCTTGCAACTAGCATCTTTGAAAGTACGACGTTCGCCTTTTGCAGAAGCACAAATACAATTAATGGAATTCTTGCATAAAAATGTATTTCAACTTTATTTAAAAAGTCCTGCTCAAGTGCCTCTCTATGAAATATTTTGCTGTGATGACCCAAGCATTGTACATAATTATATAAGAGGATCAATGAAGGCTGCTATTCACAATGCCTTGAATGATCCACATTTATATCTCAGGGTAAAAACACGTTCTTTACAATCCACTGCTCATAAATTCAACTACTATAAAATGCATATCATTACAGTGTAATTGTTGCACTGCAGAGGGTGACATCCTTCCAACGCATCCAGACATAAGCATAATTTATAAATTGCATTTAGAATCAAGAAAAATGATCAACATGTTCGATTGGTTGCAAGTAAGTAAAACTGCGTCAGTTATTCTAGTGACAGCTTCGCAATCGATGCGTCAACCTCTACTGTTTCGTTATTTTTCAGACTTTTCTGATAACCATCAACGTGAACGATACGTCGACCGACGATGACCAGGAAGTCGATCCAGAATTATAGTATCCTTTTCGAGAATTACGAACGTCTTTAAAATTTGTCGTCATTCGTCATCGCGTTGTTCCTTAACCGACGACTTCTGCAGCGATCGATTCACGCACGCCGTGGCCGAACTTCAGTTCTTGGGATTCATCAAGGCCACGAGAAAGAAGACTGATCACGTTAAAAAGTTAACTTAAACGTTATCCCGGATCGCCGCTAAGATCTCCGAAGTATTATAGACGGAAAACTTGCTCTATCATACGTTCTTCAAACGCTAAAAATCATTGAATCTAAATTATTCTCATGTTATGTATAATGCTTTAAATCGCGAGTTATACGCGTAAGCGCAATAAAAGGAAAAATTCACGTGAAAACGAACCAACGGAAATTTCTCGCCCAAAAACTTGCTCCCCCGAAAACTCGTCGATTTTCCGCGCCTACCCTTCGGGCTCGACCTTCGTGGTGGGGGGATGATGCTGAGGGGCCCCTCGCGCAATTGCAGCGCAGCAGCCGAGTCGCATTCGGAAAGGAGCCGCAGCCTCTCGCTCACGCCTTCGAGAAAATCTAAATCTCCGGTTATATACTCAACGTTAGTCGCTACGCCGTTAAACAAGTATGTAGTTTCTCCGTCGAGGCGCACTGTTGTATTTTACAAGATCAGGGTGTGCGCGTTTCGTTTCGTCGAATTCTTCCCCCCCAAACAAGACGCTGGTTCGTATACGTCGATTCCGTGCGATGCTTCGCTAGATTCATCTCGTGAGAGAGAGAGAGAGAAACACACACGTCAGCCAAGCATACTGTCAAACACGTGAGTATCTCCAGCGTTCTCTTGCGCGCGTCCTCTTGTGAACTTGGAAAATTTTGGAAGGAAAAACGGAAGAGCAAGCGCGAGCGCACACGTGCAGCGCCCAGCATCGGAGGCGAGAGACTTGGACAGAAGTGAAAGTTTAAAGCGCGTCCGGGACGTTTGTTTATACCTGCGATCGCTGCGCGCATATACGCGCGGCATAGCTCGCTCACGGAGTAACCCTACGGGGCAATAAAAGTTGACCGTTGGAGGCGCAGCAGTCCCTTTTTTCCGATCTCGGGGGGCCCCCGTACGCGCGCGCGCCGCAGGTATAGAAAGAGAGAGAGAGAACAGGGAGAGACTGACTTTCTCCAAAACGCACGGCTTGTGCTCTCGGGCCGTTCCCTCGGATTTTCCAGCTGCATAGCAATTCGGTTTTACTGCTCGCGCGTCTACAGATTTGTAATTTACTGTCGCTCTCCGAGGGATGATCGACGGTACTGGACCAATCAATAAATAACGCATTAAGCCGTTCAGTGCGACTGGCAACCAGGCGACTCTTCCATGTTTATTAACATTAATTATTTTTGTTTACAGCCCGAGACGCGAGAGAGGTTTGAAAATCTTCGTGGGACTGGGATCGAACGAGGAAAAGGAAGAATCGATAAGCGACACGTTGCACGCTCGGCTTTTTCTGTTGGATGAGAATTCGAAGGACAGAAGAGCGTAGAAATGGACGAGGCCAGACTGATTCACTCCCCCGAGGCTCCTGTCGATCTCATCGCCGAGAGTGCGATACAGAATTCGGGAGGCTACAGAATTACGGGTCCCATCAACGGTACGACAGTTTTTATATTCAATTTAGCACGCGTCTCAGTTCGGTAGTTCGTAATTCGAGATAACGATCGAGGCCGGCCGATTTTAATCGGATCAACCGCCTACAATATACGGCGCCTAAAGTAGACAAATACTGTATTTATGTGGCTTATAGGTATCTGATCGTGATCTCGAGAAAATCGCATCACAGTGTTTGTATACTGTAACTGCAAATATTGTTACACCATAAATGAGGTACTTACAGTGATGATATAACCATTCCAACTTAGAATGTCTTCAAAATCGGATTAAAGTTTTTGTACAGCATATTGTGTTTACATTTACGGAACTCAGGTTATTTAACTACTGGGTATCTTTAATATTAATAAACATTTGCAAACATCTTAAAATTCAGTGATTTTTTAAATGTTTTTATAGTTTCTTAAGACTCATTTTTATTTAGCTGCAATTTTCAGCGATCTTTGTTTTTTTTTTTAAATTACTCTTTTTTCGTTCTATTTTTTTAAGTTATTCATCTTTAATGTTACCAAGTAAGGATAGTACAAATATTAAAACTAAAAGAAAAAGAAAAAGAAGATCGTAACTCAAAATTGCTCGACCAAAAAGTTGTAAAAGCGGAAAATTTATTGGAAAAAAAAAATACCGAATAAAGTATTTCAGTGATCGTTATAGATTAAGTGCCGTTATGCATAAGAGTCACAGTTAATTTAATCCGTAAATAAAACTTTAAGGCCAAGAACCAACGGATCAAGCCTCGGCGGCGTCAAACAGTGGAAGTCGTCGGAAAGATATAAACGAGCTATTGCAGCAGATAATGACAATCCAGACGCAGAGCTTAGACGAAGCTCACGAGCGTAAACGGGCGTTACGTGGCCACGCGCTCATGCCGGCACTTTATAGCGTTCTCTGCGAGTTCAAGGAAAAAACAGGCCTATCCTTGAGACACACACACGAGGAGGACCTGCAACCTGACGCTCAATTAATGCGACTCGATAATATGCTTATCGCAGAGGGCGTTACCGAACCAACTAAAGCCGGCGGTTCCGCTGCTGCCAGAGCTTCCAGGTTGAATTTTTTACTTTGGTTTGAGATAGCTTGACGAATCCTACAAATTAAAAGTCATTACGAGAGTCATTCTTAAATTTTATTTCTCCTTCGAAACGTATTACTACTGAATGTGTAACGATAATAAAATAATTTATTGCTTTTTATATTGATACACTTGAAACGACTTTCTTCGTGTCATTATACATCACACCGTAAGCTTATCCATCATTAATATGGTATAATATATTAATTTATAAATTTATGTTACACTATCACTTTTATTGATTTATACACAATAAATAAAAATCTCTTCAGGTTTATTTTAACGAGTTCTCAAAATTTCAGTCAAATCGACAGTGCGATCGAGCACTACGATTATCGCAGCAAGTTGGGCACGATCCGTCAGTGGTATCACCAGGAGTTGGAGAAGTACGAGCGCGACTGCAACATGTTCACTGGTCACGTGGTGACGTTGCTCAAGGATCAGAGCGCCGCGCGACCGATCGCCAACAAGGAGGTGGAGAAAACCGTCCAGATTATCCAGAAGAAGCTCAGCAATATTCAGATTCAATTGAAACAGCAGACCTGCGAAGCGGTGATGAGCTTGAGAAGCCGATTCCTCGATGCCAGGCGCAAGAGACGCAATTTCAGCAAACAAGCCTCGGAGATACTCAATGCTTATTTCTACTCGCACCTCAGCAATCCGTATCCCAGTGAAGAAGCCAAGGAGGAACTGGCTAGAAAGTGCGATATTACCGTTTCGCAGGTGCGTACTTTTTTTTAATTCGTCAAGTATACCAATTATATCCTCGAACGAAATGGTAATTCGAAAATCGAAAATAACAGGTGTCCAACTGGTTCGGCAACAAGCGCATCCGCTATAAAAAGAATATCGGCAAAGCGCAGGAGGAGGCGAACTTGTACGCAGCGAAGAAAGCGGCTGCGGCTATTGCCAGCAACTGTGCGGCCGCCGGATCGTCTCCGTATCATGCGGGTTCCTCCAGCCAGGGCACGCCGACGCCGATAATGTCACCGGCGCCATCGGTCAGCTCGCAAGACATGAGCCACCAAGCCTACGCTATGAACATGAATTACCCTGGCGCTGGACAGGCTTTTGCAGCCCCTGGAATGGGATACGATCCCATGCATCATCAAAGACTGTCACCCGATTCGCAATAAAATGTCGAGGTGTCAATGCGCTAAACATTTTCGGCTTAGCGAGCCAATTGTTACCGACTGACTGAGTATAACAGTGTTAAGGGAGTGGCATTGTGATGATGTCGTTTGTAAATCAAGGAATTAGTTTTATTACGCACACATGTTTTCACATTGAAGGACCAGGAGCATATTACGGTCAATGTCGACTATGATTTTGCAAATAATGTGGGGCTGTAGTTACCTTCTTAATTGAGTAAATGGAATACCTGACTTATCGATGATAGTTTATATTTGATGTATAAAGTTGTGAATTTTTAGACATTGCATAGCTTGTTAACATTATTTTGCCTAAATGTTGAGCGCAGATGGTTATTTCATGCAACAGCAACATGTACGCACGCGACGTTAAATGGATAAGCTATTCGTTTCTTCTAGTTATAGTGCAATAAACATGAATAGATTTCCAATTTAAAGCTGTGCGTACGTTGTCCTATATTTTTATAAAAAAATATTTTTAATAATGCAATAAAACAATATATTCCTGAATTGAATAATTGTATTAATTTTTTAGATCGCACTACGTTGATTATTATAAATTTCACGTATTGAATACATATTTTATATGCATCAAGTATCTAATTTAAATATAAGTTTTCTTGTTTTAAGTAAATTTGTTTTGAGTATTTTGTTTATTAGAATTTGCAAAGGTCAGTCTATTTTTTCTCTACATACTTTGAATGCTTATCTTATTAGAAGAAACAAAATACACAGAATGATTGAATGAGAATATCAGATCGTCCTCTACGATTAGACTTAATTTGAATTTAATCAATGACAGGCCATCTGTTTTATAACTATTTTGACAAGGTTGGAATCTGTTTATTCTTACTTGCACGAGCATATACAACTATAGAATTTAGCATAACTCTAAAAATAATAGCAATATATTTTTTCAGAGATACAGCTGCATTCTATTTTAAAGTTAAAAATAAAATTGATGTTATTAAAATATTTTATTAATTAAATTAGGAATGTGCATTATCCACGACGGAATTATTTCGTGTCGTTAAATATCATTTGGGAACAAGACACTTTACGTTAAGTAACAATCAAAGTAAGTATATCTCTTTGTATATAGTGCTTTAGTTTTAATTGTCGGAAAAATGATAGTGATTTAAACATACAACTTTACCAAAAACGAGTGTGAAATAATCGTAATGGATTTATTTGTATAGGTGGATAGTAGGGAGATTCGAAAATATACTTCTATACGATGTTTATCGTATAAGTGCTGATTTCTAAGAAAGTAAAAACGATAGAATTACTTATGCAAATAAAAAAATTTTTTCATAAAAATTACAAAAAAGATAATAATTAATATGCTTGAAATATCTATCCAGAAGAATGGAAGCAATTATTTGCTTTTGTTATGCTGACAAAATAAATTTTACCAAGAAAAATGCAACAAATTTTTAAAATTATCTTAAAATATTTTGATTGATTGATGCAAAAAATAGTTGTACAAAATTCCTAATATCCAATTTGAATACGGATTACAATGTTTTATTGGAAACAGTGGCAGGTTAGTGGAAAATTCGGAAATATTCTTTCCACAGAATTTAAGAACTGTGTCATTAACAGAAATTCACACTAATATCGATGTTGAATTATGGAAAAATCTGGGTTATCCGAGGTTTCGGTAAAAGTTCAGTAGCTTTATCTACCGTTAAAGTGTATGATCCTATCAGGATTCATGGAGCTACACTACTTCTAATCCGATTAAAGTATCTGCACCTAGATCTACACACTGCTATTGTCATATATATAGGATGGCTTTTGTCGACACAGATGAATTGCGAATCAGTACTAGTAAGTTACAAAAACTACTTTTGCTATGAAATGTGAATATTTATTATTTTTAATATTCATTATCAACTGCAAAGCCGAATCCAATGTATATAAAACAATGCTTTCTTTAATATTCTCAAAACCGATAAAACTTTTTCAAATCGGTCGAAGTAACGATTTTTTAAAATGTTTTCAGTTTCGCATATTTGGTACACTATAAAGTGGTTCTCATAGTTTCTCTTTTGCAACTATCGATAATTTTACATGAGTAATTTTACAAATAATTAAGTATTCACAAATCTATAATATTTATATCAAGCAAAGACAATTTTACTGATGAAAATCGAAGCGATTACACTCCGACACTGTGTAAATATTGTTCCAGGATATCTCTAAATCGCAATCGTACATTCGCCTATACGCACAGAAAACATCTTATACCAAAAATTTTTATTCTTTTTCCACAGGCTCTGAGTATCGTCCCGTCTCGTGTCACCTCGAGTTTTACCCTCAACTTTTCCACTTTTTCCCCCCAGACATCCGCGCGCGTTGCACCTCGACGTTATTTATGCCAGCGAATAATTCGTCAAATTATTCTACTGATGGAATCGCGCCGCAGGTATAGACACACAAACGTCTTTCCGGGCAGCAATTCGACGCCAATATCAGGCGACTGTCCCGTAAACCGTAATCCGATTAGGAGTCCCTTCGTCGAAAGTCAGTGGCAAATCTTTACACAATGCTCCCCACTTTCCGATAATCTACGCGCACAGACGCAAAACAAAAGCACATTTACCCCCAGCACTTTCTCCGTATGTATGTTCAGCAACGACACGGAATTTCCCGCACGCCGATCGACGCGCACTCGCTCGCTCGCTCGCAGCAGCAGCAGCAGCAGCAGCATCGCAGATTATAATCCGGTGTCCCATAGTGTTAATACGGGTCGGCGTATCTAGACAACGACGTCAGGCCAACCCTTTGTCCCCCCCCCTCCCTTCCTCCATCCCTCCTCCCCCTGGGAAACTCGCAGCCGGATAATCCACTGGTCGAGAGCGTCGAGTGCGCGCCATTGCAGTAACTTACGAGGGCCGATTAGCGAGTTCACGGGAAAAATCGGAAGGAGTACGCGCATAGACACTTGGAGCTGTGCCTCCTCGGCGATCGCCGGGGAGCATCGCCGCTCCAATCCTTTGCCGGCGTTCGACCTTTATATAAGCCCAATGGTGCAGGTCTGCTCGGCCACTCAGTTGCAGTTCGGCTGCAGTCGAGTGTCAAACTCCGAGGACGGAGAGCTGTAAACACGGAGTTGCCAGGGGAGCTGGAATTCGCGCGGTCCTCGCGAATTTTTCGTTATTCGTGTGAGCGAGTCGGTTGATGGACGCAAGTGGAAGCATCATGCAAGTCGCCGGACCGTGCATTGGACTCATGCTGAGCAGCCATCAGAGCCACGACGTCACGAGCACGTCGAGTTACGGACTGATGCAGCCCGTTGACTCGGATTCCTGTCAAGCCGTGGTGAGTGCGGTGAACGCGAGGAGCTTACTGTTTACATCGCTGTCCGCGAGACTGTATAATAAGTTTGTTTGGGGCAGGAGTTTTATGTGTTGTGCAATAGAGAGGCGTCTATTTGTAGACGTATAAGTGATCGATTTTTGTGGTGCCGGAATTGTTTACGTCGCGGGGAGGATTTTGCTTTTATTGAAAAATAATGATGAAAAAAATCACGTAGACCATGAATTTATAGTTAAATTTGCAGTTTAAATTACGATGATTTAATTTGATGCGATAAAATAATTATACGATGAGATATAATTGCATTGTGCGTAAATGTATTTGAAATATTTTATCTTCGCTCAAAGATTTTAACAGTGCTTATTATTTTGTCGTAAGAAGTGATTGAAAAGTATGAATATTAATATTCTTTCGCATATGAATAATTTGCACGAAAAGAAATTTTTTATTCTACTTAAAGGATGAAGAAGAAGCTATATTTTTCACAAATTTAAACCAAGATTATTCAGTATTTACATTTATTAATAACAACTTTATTTGCAATAATCC
The DNA here is from genome assembly GCA_018906965.1 of Philotrypesis tridentata. NCBI lineage: Eukaryota > Metazoa > Arthropoda > Insecta > Hymenoptera > Pteromalidae > Philotrypesis > Philotrypesis tridentata. The sequence continues at coordinate 5,747,178 of JACCIB010000002.1, forward strand.
ACTGGCATTGATATAGAGAAAGTTCTTAGAAATTCAAATAGTTTACATATAATTATTAAATTACAAATTTCAACTCGAATAATCTTAATGGTTAAATTAACTAATTTTATCACTAAAAATTATAAGCAGCATAATAACCACGCGGCGAATGAATTATAACTTTTCAATTGAACGTTGCACACGAAATTCAAATCTTGTAGAAATTTTTTTTCCGCCTAGTTTGATTAAAAACGAAAAATGTCAAATCACCCTCCGCACATTAAATAAAGAAAAACAAGCTTCCGCAGCCAATTTAACGCTCCTCTCTCTCTCTCTCGCTGTGCAGAACCTGGAGAGCTCGTTGGTGGGCATACAAATAGAACAGCCGCCGCAGCAACGCCCGCTGGATGAGCTGCATCAGAGCAGCGGCGTAGCGGAGCTGCTGCAGCAGCTCTCGGCGATCAAGCATCAGGACATAAGCGAGGCGCAGGAGCGCAAGTGTGCGCTGCGCAACCACCGGCTCATGCCCGTCCTCTACACCGTGCTCTGCGAGATCAAAGAGAGCTCGACGTTGGCCCGCGTCCGCGACCAGCAGCTGGCCATAGAGGAGGAGTCCGACAACAAGCCCGACGCTCAGCTCATGCGGCTCGACAACATGCTCATCGCCGAGGGAGTCGCCAAGCGGGGCCCCGACGGCACCGCCGTCCCCGCCGCCGCTCACCTCGAAGGCATAGGTATTGCTCCCGTTCGTATTGCGCCGAGATCGTCGTTTTCGAGCGATTTTTTTAGTTTGATATTTGTACTGTCGATAGTTGTACTGTCTGAATTTGAAATAGTGAAAATTAACTCTTCATACGCGTTTATCGTCACTATTTCAAAATGAAGTGGTTAACCACAGCTCTATGATCGTCAATTTTCCGCTAATTTAATCTCTCCTCCTCGAGAGCAATGACTCGACAATGTAAATCAAACACTTTCTCCTCGCACCAGCAGCCAACGGAATCGAGCACCAGGACTACCGCAACAAGCTCAGCGCCATTAAGACGTGGTACCAGTCGGAGCTCGACAAGTACGAGAGCCACTGCAGCATGTTCAAGGACAACGTGGTGACCCTGCTCACCGAGCAGAGCGTTGCCCGGCCGATAACGGGCCGCGAGGTCGACAAGACCGTGAAGACCATCCATCGCAAGTTCACCGACATCCAGATCCAGCTGAAGCAGCAGACCTGCGAGGCCGTGATGACCCTGCGCAGCCGATTCCTCGACGCTCGCCGCAAGCGCCGCAACTTCAGCAAGAAGGCCTCGGAGATCCTCAACGCCTACTTCTACTCGCACCTGCACAATCCCTACCCGAGCGAGGAGGCCAAGGAGGAGCTCGCCAGGCAGTGCGACATCACCGTCTCGCAGGTGTCCAACTGGTTCGGCAACAAGCGCATACGCTACAAGAAGAACGCGGGCAAGGCCCAGGAGGAGGCCAGCATGTACGCGTGCAAGAAGCTGCCGGCGATCGCGCCGTACGAGGCGCCGATGCTGCCGCAGACGGCCGCCGCGATCGTCGCCAACACGCCCGTAATGTCGTACGAGCTGCCGACGAGCGTCACGCCCTTTCAGCTCGCCAACTATCCGAGCTCGGGGATCGCTGGCTTCGACGGCCTGTTCGGCCATCAGTCGAGCGTTTGATTCTTTCGTTGGGCCCGGATCAATTGTACATAGAACGATTATTCGTGAATTGAAATTGAATTTTCGTTAGTGCTGAGCGTGAAATCGCGTTTCGCGCACACGCTTTGAAAATTCGAGCTTTTTGCTGTGTACATATACGGGTATTGCGGAGTCGAGAATTTCGTAGTGATTTTCGATATTGTACCCGGCAATATCGCAGTGTTATTGAGAGGGTGAGCGCGAGGTTAGATTGTAGAGGGAGGAGGGGGGGCAAGTCTTGTTTACATTCGCTGGATAATTCAAGCGATTCGTTATGAAAACTGCAAAGTTTTTACTGGAGTCTGACGTATACACTCTTGGCGAGAAGACTGAATCTTGGAATTGTCATCGTCGAGCGCATACACGATTAAGCATGAATTCGCGCAGTGCCTCTTTAATATAAATCTTTTATTATACAACGATCTGATTCCGTATTATTCTCCAATACTGCACATTCGGTGCGTAAAATTTAACTTTATGCGCTTTGCGAATTTTAATCTAGGATTGTATATACTTATTATAGAATACGACATATCTGCAACATTTTGGTCGATGTACTGCAGTGAGATATCAGCGCTTAATTTCTTTTAATCAATTGTGTTGCGATAATATATATTACACACCCGTTGAGATAGCGATCTCACACTTAGACAACAATTAAAACTCACGCCTTCCAATCCATTGACCTATTTACTTGACATCATATGTGCGACGTATCTATTTATAATTTAAATAAACATTTTTTTTTCAACGAAACCAAAACTCTGCGCTTCTTCGCAAAAATGAATCCTCTTTATACTTTCTTCATAAAAACGTACACACGTACACGCGTCTGCTAATAAATCGTCTTATAATCTATATAAGGAAAGTAAACCCTAGCGATTCCTTAGAGTCGCTGCTGGTGTCGCGATATTCATCTATCATCGGCGTCGTCTCGACGTGCGTGCAATGGACGTGAGTCGTGTGGCTTGATAATGGACAGTGAAAGCTTGATGACGGTTATTAAAACTTTCGTCGGGACGGGAGATTGACGATGTTTTTGTCATTCATCACGACGAACGATTAAAATTGAATTAAAATCGCATTGCAGTGTAATACAACACTTTCTTGATTTTTCTAATTGTGGTGTAACTGAATTATTATAGGCTGCGCGAGCGCGTGTACAATCAAGGTAACAGAAATCTCATCGGAGAATGCTTTCAAAACCGGTAAATCCATTTGTAAACTCGCATCCGCAGCCCTATATGCAGTTACATTATTTTCCTACACAAAAAAAAAATACTCCCGCACAACGCACTCTCACAATCGATAAAATCCCCTCTGCGTCGCCCCCCCCCCCCCTCGTCAAAGTTTCATCCGCTCGAGCTCGCTTTCGCCCTCGCCAAAAAAAAAACCCGCGCCGCAGCTCCGCGCTCTCTAAGCCGCTGAGCGCGTTATCAAAAATTCAAAAAATTTTCCCGCCAAATCGTACCAAGGTCAAATCACCCCGCGCTCGCCCCCTTCCCTGCAGCGCTGCGCGGCCGCGCCGAGGCTGCTGCCGCAGGTGAAGCACTCACCTTCCCTCCCTTCTCACCGACACGCGCGCATTCTTTTCAGCCACCTATGCACGAAACGCACACCCTCACAGCCGCTCGCACGGACACGTGATCGGAAGCGCGCGCAACCCCCCCGAAAGGAGCGTCGGCGCCGTCGCCGCGCGCCTCCTCCCGTGGCAACTCTCCGCCGAGCATCGGCCGCTCGCGCAGTCAGTGAGCCTCGGGCCGCCGCAACACCTGTAGCAGGCGCGCGCGCCTCCTGCTCCCAATCGCTCCTTCTGCCTCTCGATCTCCTCCGTACGTTACGTTATATTATCGCGCATATCGCATACACACCTACGCGTAGACTGCACCTGCGTAACGCACTGGCCTCGCTCTCCTGGCGAACCGCGAGGTCGAAGGGTGCGCGGCGCTTTTTTTTTCTATTTATCTTTTTGAATTTCGCGCCGCTCTTGCGTTCGCCGCCGATTATTATATACACGATACACTGGAGGCTCTCGGCGCGCGCGAGAATCGATCGCGCGTCCGGTGTTTTTAGTGCGACGCGAGAGAGTTCTCTCGATCGATCGCGAGTGTGAACTACCTGATCCCCCGCGCAGCTCGCTTTCGGATTGAGGGGCATCGCCGGTGCTTCTCGACACGGATTTCGTGCATCATTTGGTAAATTGCTGCCTGTCATATTATACTTTTTCCGCCTGCGAGAAAGAGAGAGAGAGAGGGAGGGAACGTTTCGGCGGGCATGAGTACGTAGCTTTTTTTTTATTGGGTATAGGGGGCAAGAGTAGATTCTGATGCTCATCGCTTTTCGAGGGATGTGTAGCGTATGCGTACACGGAAATCCAAATAAACGCGAATCGGGCAAAGAAACGTGACGCGTCGAAAGTCTCGATTAGAGTTTGAAGGCGTCAGTGGCGAAACGCCGTAGACTGCGGTGTACAGTAACGAAATTGAAAAAATATAATTGTTTAGTGGGGTCAAAAAATAAAAAAAAATAAAAAAATAGAAATGAAACGCAAAAACTCGTACGAGGCGGACGACCGGACTTCACTTCGAGTATCGCTAAATATAAGGTGCTCGTCTGCACTTTTCTAATATCGTCAGAAAGCAGGCGCAGTACTGATCGTTATCGACAAACGATTTTGCCAAAACACTAAACAGTTTTATCGTGCAACTATATATAAATCGTCAGTTCGTCAGTTCGTATGGAAACATTGTACAATGTACACTGTGTGAACGTAAAGCGTATTAGGTACTCTTCCCCCATCGAATGTATTGAATGCAACGGAAAAGCCGGACGCATAATAAAATATTACATCGCGTATACGCGTATTCATCGGGCTGGGCGGGTATACGCGTTATAAGCGAGAAATATGCGCGCCGGATCGAAAATTGAAAACGTGCTCGACGTCCGGGATAATGGTTAATATACTCTGCGCCGCGTGCAGTGAGATGCAAGTAGAAAATGACCCAGAAATTTTCCGATCGATTTGCGAGCCGACTTTCTCTCTCTCTCTCTTTCTCTCTCACTCTCGCGATGATTGTTGTACTGACAACTGGTTTTTTTTAGAAGAGGATTATTAATAAACCGAAATTGCGATGGTTAAATATAATAATAGATTTTTATGCATAATAGTGGATCAGAAAAACGAAATGTGTACGATACACATGAATTTAATAGTCTGGCCCGGAGTCTTTGTTGTCGTTCCGCGGGATTTTCGGTGGGGCGCGGGGACTCTAAAATAATTTGTACATCGTATATGTAACGCAGTATTATTCTAGACGAGGTAAGTTTATTAGAACGTAAACTGGAGCGGGGAAACACGCGCAATTCTCATAAAAAGTGCATTAACATTTTAGACTGGCCTGGTTAAAGCGTTAACGATGTATTGGCTAATTGTTGCTGAATTTTCAAAGTTGAAAGCATCGTGTATTATGTACTCGCGAGCTGATACTCAGGGTTTTTAATTGCTTACAATCGTTAAATCGAGCGTATATACCGTGTATACGTAGAAAATTTCGTATAACGACGATAAACTTTATATTAATATTGATATTATACAAATAATCTTCGATGTAATCGACGCGCGAGACTTGAAAAAACGTATAGCTCAAAAAAACGCACGAGGAAAAAGTGGAAAAAATCCTCGGCGCAATCCTCAATCAAGCGGATTGAATAAGAAAATCGAACGACTGCACACGCAACGAAATTGATCTCTGCGCGCTGTACATTGCTTACTCGCAAGTCATTGCACATACCTCGTAAAATATAATTAAACCGTGTATAGTGGCCGATAGCTGCAGCGCGAAGCTCTTCCATGCCCTCCTCGTCCATAGCACCGCACCAGACGGGAGATCCAACGCGCAGAAACTAGGTCTGCCGTACGAGGCATTTGACCTCTCTTGACGTATATCCATTACCTCTTGCTACCCCAAGACATTAGCCGCGATGATCAATTTTCTTTCGAGACCATCGCAGCGAGAATGAAAAAAAAATAAATAAACGAAGGAAAGAAGAATAAGAAAACAAAACAACGCAGAATCCAAAATAAAAGCCGAAGCGAATTTCTTCGCCGACTCGATCATCCTCGCTCACTGTCACCTCTATGGGGACATGGGTGTATGTGCAGTGTGCACGCGCGATTATCTATGTACGTACGTATTCTCTCGGCGTATGTCGGGATCGTACTGTCTGGAGGAATAATTCTCTTAGTGGAAATGACGGCTTTTCCAAAGTAGTCTGCAAACTAATTTATGCGGATGTTGGAATGGGATATGTAAAGGCTAAACTCGGCTTGGGATAGGAAATAATTAGAAACTAGCTAATTTGCAGTTGGAAATGACTTTGGCAAGTGTCGGCTTCTTACACCGCGTTTTTGATGGGCAAAATTTCAATAAATGTCATGGAATATATTGACTTGTAAATACTATAACCTCAGAATTAATTGGGTTACTTTAGTAAGCATTCATATATAGTGCAGTTATGAATAAGTGTTAAGACTGGTTACATCGATGTATGTTTTAGTTTTTCATATCCAATCTCTCGGTTAAGCGAAAGTGGATAAAGTTGTTTTATACTGTTATCGTCTTTCTCGAGCCACTATGTCATTTCAACTAATTCCTATTGTGAATAATGCGCGATTTATCGTTGAATTAAATATAATAGGAAATGCAATCTTACGTTACATCGTTGAGTTGACGAAGACATTAAAAGCCATGTTCCATAAACCTCGTTTTTAGTACGCCTCAATAACTCTAAAACAAGATTTGTCCTAAAAAAGTAAGAAAAAAGTTACTGTAATTCATTACTTATGCAGTACGAGAGTTTTTGTAAAATAAGTTTTAGTTTTCAAATCAAATCTCCTTATATAATTACTAAAAAAAGGTCAAAGTGTAACGTGTATTTTTACAAAACAATTTCTACTCGAAATATCCCTAAAACTTTTCATAATTTAGAAAATTGACGTTTACACATAAAAAAAAATACATAGCTTTTCCAGCAATGTAAACAGACACTCACACACACACACACACACACACGCACTGGTGCGTCGTCTCACACAGTGCGCGTACATGAAGCGATCTTTTGAGCCTCCGCGTACACTGTACACCCTATCCAAATATATACCTATATATAACGTGCATATGACTATGAGTATACGTCATCGTCGGATTACATGCAACACTGAGAAAGTGAGGAGCTGTCTCTGGGAGGGAAAAATCTTATCCCGAGGTGAGTCTGAGGGATTTACTTTTCTTTGCCGCGGCAAAGCGCGTGCGGGTGTGTATATATATAGACGCACAAAAGGAAGAACGATACACGCTCGCGGATTTTATTTTCCGGAGAGCGAGAGCTGCAGCGCGCGATTGATGGCGTCCGCAGCGATAGTATATACGTGTATATCTGCGCTATACACATATATGTATATTGTATAGTATATGTATTGTATACCTATATATGCAGTCGCAGTCTCGTGCGCGGCTGGTCTTTGCTTTCGGTTGATAAATGCGCCGAGCGATGCATTAGCCGTCATTTTATTGTTATCGTCTGTTTCACTCGGGATTGATTGGGTTCTGGGAAAGAAGGACGGCTTTCAGCCTGGCTTGACCCTCTATATATGGCTTCCCACGCAAAGTAATGTGGCGAGAGGTGGCCGGGAGACATTATGTTGACGAGGTGGCGAAATGTCGTTGAAAAATTTGCCAGAACTGCGATGGGGAGTCATTGGCAAAATTCGTATTCCATATGTGATTCATAATTAGGGAGTCGTTGATAAAAGATAATAAGTAACATGTAAATATTATCGTTGGCTAACGGTTTTTTAGCGGTGGATCGACTATTTTTGCTTGTTAACGTGCTATTTTCGGTGAGAATCAATACTGAAACTGCATTAAAAGTATTGATAGTTTATTTTAAGAAATGAAAAAAATGTTACATCGAAGATACGGAGGCGCCCGTTATTTTACTGATGAACAGCGCATACAAGGTTTTTGGGTCAAATGCACAATCGTATTACTGAATTTTTGTTCAATTTTTTAAAAGGTAATATTTTTTGTCCGAAATATGGACAGGTCATGAGTAAAAGTTCGTTTCCCCTTATTTTCATATTGGATCTCGGAAACGTTTCTTTTTTTTACACTCGTAATTCACGTACCTGGTTTTACGGTGAATTTCCTACTCCCAGAAAAATCCGATTAAAAAAGGCCACTTAACTTTTTTTTAGTATTTACTTTCAAGCGAACGCCACTCAGTTAATGAATAAAAGCAAAATTTGAAATGAGACAACGAATATAACCAAGATATACTTGTTCTCTATTATATTACATGTGCAATGTGCATATACCATTTTGCAAAGTTTGCATAGCTAATATTGAAATATCTTGTGGAATGGCATTTAAATTACGTCGTAATGTCGGGGCATTATTCAAATGCCAGTCCGCAAGATATATTAGCTTCAAACTTCGTTGTAAAATGGCAAACAGTCACACAATGTTGGGCAACTTTATCTTAATTTCTTTGCAATTTCGCTTCCATCATTGCTCTTGCTATTTATTGTTATACGGCGAGCAATAAATTATACTTACTCTTCTCGTCTGCCGTGGCTTAGGACAAAATCGAATTTTTAATTAACTTCGCGATCATCTCGATCAATCGACGAGAAAAGCCGAAAATAAAATCACATTAACAGCCGTGGATCCGAAATCTCGTGGAACGATTTTAAAACGAACCTATAACCCAACCCAACCTCAGCCCAACCCTCCCACAACAGCTAACAAACGAAACACAATCAGCGCCGAATGTCAATATAAATGAGTGGCACGCAGCGCGGCTGCGGCGTTTATAAATTGATCGGTCAGCGCAGTTGACAGAAGTTATTTGCCGGAAGCCACGACCTTTGTCTTTTCTATAAACCGATTCCCTCCTTTCTTCGCCGCGCGCGCGCTTTATTCCCGGGGCCCCAGTCTTTTCTCGCTGCCAAAAAATTTCCACTTTATTTTTCCCGCTTTCTCTCCGCTCTTTCTCTCCCTTTCGCGAGAGCTTTACTCTCCTTTTCTTATACTTCTCTCTCGCTCTTTCTCTCTCTCTCTCTCTCTCTCTCTCTCTCTCTCTCTCTCTTTCTGTGTTGCTTATTTCTATGGCTCTCTTCCACGTCTATACATAACGCACACAACACAACGCTCGACTTTTTGCTCGAGGGAAAAGCTTGTTTTCGAGGAAAAAAAATCAACTCTCCCTCCCGGATTTTCCGAGAATTTCGTAATTCTCGCGCTTGAGAGTGGGAGGTAGGGGGGAGGAAAAAAAATAAACAAAAAGAGGCTCACGCCTCGCAAAGAGACGTATATCGATAGCGGGGAGAAAAGAGAGAAAAAAACCGGGCGCGTGTATATGCCGGTCTTGTTCCTCTAAGCGCTTTTAAATCAGGGGATTTGAAAAAACAAATATTTCATAAAGCCTTCTCTCGGCGCAGTGTGGCTTTACCCTCTGGAAGTATGAATACTGCATTTTGCCCGCCCCGAGAGAAAGCCGTCGCGCTCTACGTCTTCCACGACAAAAAAAAAAACAAAAAAAAAAAATGTCGAGCGTTGATATTACAGTTTAGGTGTACGAAGAAAATTTAGTAAAATAAAGTCAAGCATTTTATTAATGTGGTGGGGGTGAAGGGGGAGAGAATAAAGAATTATATTAGTTTTTTCCCCACGAGATCTTCTTGCTCGTCTTCCAGTCTCTTTGACGTGACCTCACGTTTTCTCTTTGGCGCGTTTCCATCGTCTTCTCCCCCTCCCCCGCTCCCCCAACATTTCGCTGACAATTTAATTGTTTTTTCTGTTCTTTCAGCGTTTTTTTTTTGTTTAAACTGCCTTTCCCTTTAACCTTCTCCCCCATCCTTCTCGACTCGTCCAACATACTCTCTGTCTCATTAAACGAATGGAATTTTCAGCAAATATCTTTCGAACGAAAAATTTTTAAAGCTTGTGGAACGAAGGCAAAAAAAGAAATTATTCCGAGAGGTGAAAATTGCCGGCGAGTTGGGGAGCGCCTCGTATCTCGTTTCGACACGTCCCACGTCCGCGCGCCGAATGTGTATATATATATAAATCGAATTGTTTTTCGTGTGTGCACAGTGCATTACATACACATATATATAAGTACGGGCTACGTGAGCGAACACGGGAATAGCTGATTGATTTGTTTGGGCATGTTGATTGGGTTTATTTGATAAATAAATCGGACCGAAAGCTCGTTGCGTGTATCTCATGGTAAACGCGCGGGAAAGTCGCGATAGCGTTTTTTTTTTGCCTGTAGGGATGTGCAAGTTGACGTTTGTTAGACGATTTGTGTTCGATTGTTCTGTGAAAAAGAATCAAAGTTTTTCTAGGGGATAAGCGTATGTTTAATCACCAACTTATAAATTATTGAATTCATTAGTGGTAAAATTTCAAATGGGCCTTGAAGAACATTCGGATGCTAAATTGGATTAAAAAACACGTAGTTTCTAGAGTAGAAATTTGAAACTACTTAGTTTGGATTTCGTAAAATGAAACGTATAAATTTAATACAATTAATTATAAAATTCTTAAAATGTATAAAACTTTTTCAAATTTTGATTACATTTACATTCTCAAGTATTCATAGAAAAGCTAAAAGAGCTCTTAAAAGAGTCCAGATTGAAAGAAAGCTTGCGGTGTCACCTGTGGAAATAAAGATTCTATATTTTCATCTGCGGAAATGTCCCGTACCATGTACTTACTTTGTTAGATAAATTATTTAAAGCACAAGAATAAAAAAAAATTCAAGTATTTTTTAAACTATTTGAAAGATGTCCTGTTATATAAATGCGAGAAAAGAATCAGGAAATGCGTCGGATAGACGAAGAATTTAATAAGCTTCAGCTGGAAATTCACTGTAAATGCTATTGAATTTCGTTGTACAATTTATAATGAAGCTATGTACATTCTCAGTTATTACGTAAATGCGCTTCTCTCGTATTGTTTTAATAAGCACTGCAAGACTAACGTGTGTACGTGATTATTAAAACACTTCATATATATACAAGCCAAATGCATTTTCATTAAATAATTTTCAGAGTTTTGGCCCGGAAAGGAAGTTCAGTTTGCATAACAAACTTAAATAATTTTACTATTCTTCATCGTGCATGCATATTCATGATATACGCTTGCTTGATCCTCTCCTTATGTTTCACATTATCGTTTTCATACTTACTCTATTAACACTTCCTTCGACTTGATTTTTCTTGTTAAAAGTACTCGTGTTGCATTTGAATATTCAATTATGACATTCTAGAACATTGTACATCATACTGCATTACGATTTACGTGCAGTACTTATGTAAAAATTTACAAAATTACGGGTTTTCCCTATGTTTCACTCTGAATTTATAACTTTTATTCATATATATCTATCTGAAATGGATCGTATCTAATTGGTCTATTTTGCAAACCTTTTTCTTCTACTGTCCTACTTATAATCCGATCAACGAATCCTTTTGCTTTTGGCAATTAAAAATACTTATCTCATTACTGGATTTCTTTTCTGTACTTCCTCGATTTAATTTTCTTCTGCGCGTTCTTTTGTTTCCTCCCACATAAAAAGTACAATGTTTCTACGTACCTAATCCTTTACTGCGCAAAATACGTGGGTTTATCTTGTATACAATATGCATGTACGGCGTACGTGCTAGTGAATGTATCGTTAAATTGAGCCAAAGTGTTGTAGCAAAGTATGGGATTACTGCATCCAAAAACGTGACGCTTGCACGAGCTTATAGTTTTAGATTTGTAATGCATAATTATACGTCGGTACAATTTAGCGGATTATATATACGTTCTTGAAGATCTGGACGAAAGTGAACTTAAATACTGCATAATTTACGTCGAAAATTGTATTCGGCTTGAATAGGAACAAAAGAATTAATTCATTTGGAAACTGATGAATGTAACTTTTCCGATGAAACGTGAAAGTCAAGCTTCAAAAGTGAGTTCGTTAGAAAGTTTCTCGAGAATATTAGCTACTGCAACGATAGAGGAATAATTATGAGTTAGTCTCTATACTTTGGATCGTATCTTACATAAAAACGCTCAAATCATCCGAAGCAAAGTTGAAAATGTTTTCTTGTTTTTCCTCATGGAAACTAATATTGCCCTATTCCTTCTCTTTTTAAATGAAGAAAAACGGAGTCCCACATTTTTTCAAACAATTTTGTTTCTAAAAACACACTGTTTTCCATTTTTCGCAGCTCCTTCACAGGTCGTCCATAAATATCTAAAAATTGTGAAATAAAAAATTTATCAAAATGAATTCCCCGTTACATCTAACAATTGAAATGCTAGTATTATACATATCATTAAATGAAGGATTTATTTCGACGAAAATCCACTTCAACGCAGTGAAAGCGATCCAAGTTCCATATCCACTCGTGTATACGCGTATATATCCGCCTCATTATAAAGCGGAACACGCAGTGCGAATCGCGTTGTTTATTTTCAGGGCCTAATTCAAAGTCAATAAAGGTCGAGAAAACGTTAATTAAACAGCCTAAAATTTAAAAGCTCGCTCGCTGACCTAGAAAGCTCGGCTCGGGAATAAGGGCGAATTTTTTCTCTTCTTATTCGCGACATTTTCTTTTTTTTTTCTTTGTTGCGCGCGCAATGTTCGTTAAAAATTGAGAGGCAGGCGGCAGCGGCTCTTTAAGAGAAGACAGAAAGGCGGGGGGGGGGGGCGAAGTACACGGACTTTTTGCGAGAAACTCGTTGTATCTCTCGTCTCCCCCTGGCTCTCTCACTCGAACTGCCTGCACTATTCATCGGGTTCGCGCACTCGGTGAAACCTCGCGTCAATAGCCGTTTCTTTCCCTCTCCCGCAAATGGCGAAGCGAGCTTTCGTCGTTCGTCTTTTTGCTGCCGCTATTGCTGCTGCTGCTGTATATTATAGATGTGTGTGGGTGGGTGTATATGCTCTTTCTGTATCTAAAAGCGAGGGAAATTAAATTTTTCGCTGGGTTCTTTGTTACATTTTCTGTAGGGAGGGAGACCACCGGAGAGAGAGGGAGAGAGGAAGTTTTGAAAGAATGAAAATTCATTTAGTGAAGTGGGTTGGATAAACAATTGTCAGGCTGACTTCTTTCTTTCTTTTTCTTTGTTTTCTTGGCAGAAAAATTGTGGAGTTTCCGGTTGCATTGCGCCCCTGTCATTAAGGTCTCTCCCTACAAATCTATATGTCATACAAATATATGTAGTAAACGAAGAAAGTCGAGCCCATCTTCGCGCAGATGGTTTGCCCAAACGAAATAACGACAGGCTTCGAAAAAATTACTACGTTTATATTATATTATCCACTTTGCGATAAAGCGAGCTAGCTCTCGTATGTGTATCCGCTTTTCAGCCAAAAATGGTAAAAAATAGATATCTGTTTCTTTAGGGTTGTAAGCAGAGAATTTTTACTGGTAAACGGATGCACGTACGAAAATCGCTTTATCGCAATCTGCTTAATAAAATCTAAACGTAGTAATTTTTTCGAAGCCTGTAGTTACTTCGTTTGGACAAGCCATCTGCGCGAAGATTGGCTTGATTTTCCTCGTTTACTATACATATTTGTATGACATATAGATTTGTAGGGAGGGACCTAAAAGCACCTGATGTATACATGTATTACACGTAGTACAGCGAAGCGAAATATCCCAAAGGCATATCCGAGTTGAATAAACGTATTCAATTTTTAGGGTTTACGAAAACAAGCTGCTCTATTGCCCGTTAGACAATTGAGCAGCGATTGAACTTACTGCTCAGTATTAATATTAATTATTAATATACTCTATATACCTATTAGGTGAGTCTTGTGAAGAGTGGAGTTGATAGTTATCTCTTTCTTCTGTTGGTTTTGTTGCATATTTACGTTTTTATGTTGATACTTGAACAATTTTTAATTTAAATACATTTTCAGCGTAGATATGGCAAATACATATATTTGCAGAAGCTAGATGAAGAGTTTTATGAAAACAATTAAATTTAAGTAATACAGAAAATTAATTATTATTATTATTATGAATTAATTTTTTTATTATATTATTATTTAATACGAAATGTTTAAAACAATGCATATAAGTAGAACGATAGGATTTTTCTTATCAAACAATGTTTTATTTCAATTATTTTTTGCAGTCAATATTTACAATGTTTCATTTCACGAGAATTTTTATGCATATGCATTCATTGCTTCCGTCAGTGCAGGAAATACGACAGCAGCCTTTTTTGTTTCATATAATTTTTTTTTTTTTGCCAAGTGTGCTTATCTCCCTTGGCATCTTATCTATGTCTTCGGGGAGTTTTAAGAGTAGCTTCGTTTAAAAATGTCGTTTCTATTCGGGTTTTTAAATGTATACGAGTCTTTTAACACGTTTCCTTTGCAGTTGCGACATAAACGAGGACGTAAATCTGTTATTTTTTTTATTTTTACAACTTTTAAAATGCACAAAAACTATGCTAATTAATGGGTTTTCGCAGAGCAAATTATTTGCAATGTGAATCTCATAATGTGCCCGGCAATAAATTTCAATTTGGTACATTTGTATTCAAATTTTGAAACTTACATGAAGGAGATTTCGTTCATGAACGCGCAAGTGCGTGTGTATTCACGACACTTTGGTGAGTCGGAACTGTTGATGCGGAGTTAGTTGTTGTAATATATATATATAAGTATTACGATGGGGTTGGCACGGTACGAACATAGTTTATGGGGCGCAAAATTTTGTCGAAACTCCGCCATTAACTGTACCGATAAACTGTAAATGTTTTAATTAAAAGTTGCGGCTTATATAGCCGGGGATATTAAGCAACATAAAATCAAAATTTTAAATTGACTTTTAAATTCTTTCCGCGTGTACTCAAATTTTTTAGTCACTATCTTTCCACTCGTGTTTTTAACGACCTGTACTGTAAACCCTAAAAGAAAAATGATGACTAAAATTTAAAATTTAAAAAAAGGAAAATAAATGTAGCCAAAAGTTAAAAAACTATCCTTTCGCAATTAAGCAACGAAAAATCAAAACGATAATTATTATAATTTCGTATATCAATCATATTAAGCATGGCTCTACCAGTCTACCCCCATTACACAGGGTAATTCCGACAACAATTAATTTACACATACGTCACGATGATTTCGCTTTCTTTCTCGTCCACTAAACTTTGAACAGCAAATATATATGTATACTTCTGCAGACTCGCAGAAAACCTTTCGTCGATTTTCTCCCGTGGCACGAGCTAAAAGAAAACCAATTATTCAATCGAATAATTTCAAAGCCCGCGCGATTTGTTCTCGATCCGCCCGCTCGAAATCCTCCTCTCCTCTCCTCGACGAGGAGCTCATTGGGAAAAAAAGCGCAACGCAATCGCGCTCCTCTCTCGCAAAGGCCAAAGCAAATCGTGTCTATATATCTATATAAAGTCCAGAAATCCGGTCGCTTATCGCGCGCTCCGTCAATTAAAGCGGAGAATCTCAAAGAGAATCGCCGCGCAGTAAAACTCGCTGTTCCAGGCGCGCGCCGAGCGCAAAGCACCGAGCCCTTAATTGCCCTTCCCTCCGGGGGGGAGGCAGTAAGCTCCCGCGACTTTCGCCAGGCTAATGAAGTAATTCTTTCTCCGGTGCGGCTTCTTCCTCCTCCTCTTCTTCTTCTTCTTCGTCGCAGCGAGCGCATCGTTATTGTATCTGCTCTTCCGCTGCGTACGCGTATATAGATATATCTCAGTGTATACGTGTACTATATATATATAGTTTTGTTTTATCGCGTTATCTATTGAACTTCCTGCTTCTCATCGAACGAGCGGATCTTCTTTTTGTTATTACGGCGGAATGAAGGCCTTTTGTTTCTTTTTCGCTTCGGCGTTCGAGGGACGAGGGTGGGCTATACAGGCCGTATAAGGGATGATAATTGCTTTTTTGCGTGACTGCTGAGAAGCTCTGTTGGGGATACGACGTGAGTTTCGATGGGTTTGCTGAGTTTACGATAGTTGCTAACTTGTATTATTTTGATAGATGAGGTATATAAGTGCGTGCGCGGCTTCGTTTTAGAGACACACATACACAGGGGAGGCATTCATGCGAAAACATGTTTGCGATATAAACGCTGTTCGTAAATCTTTCAGTAATGAAACTTGATCGTCTGTGATATTCAAGGTTTTAATTTACCTGTTTTTATAGAGGCACAATTAAGCTAGTGATGTATTATGAGGTATAAATGAGTAAATATGTATTCCATTGTTCTATAGAGATGAATTACGTATCATGTCTATGACTGTAATCACCCAAAGCATTATACTGATAGGTAACAATTCAGGTTAATTGTTTCGAATAAAACATTGTTTTATTATTTATCGGTACATCACAACTATCTGTTACATTACAATGCGTACAATACACAAATTACGTTTTCATCTATAACGGCTTAACGCTATCGAAATCACTCAACGAAGTTGACTTTGAAAAAGCGTTACTAAATCGGGCAAAAAAAGAATGCTTCCATTCAATGAGTTCCGCGTATACAGTTCATGAATTAAGACTGATGCGAATTCTCGAATGAATAATTTCCCCAACAATCACGTCGCAACTGCAGCATACGATATTAATGATTACCAAATAAGCCCATACGAGCGCCTGCACGCACCGCATCCTTTATTTATCAACAGCTTTTTCAACGAGCTGCGCCCTCACTCTCGGCTCCGCCAAAACATCCCAAGTATCTCCCCGTAAAGCTAAACACCAGCAATAACAACGAAAAAAGAGACAGCTTCAGCAAAATTCCAGCGGCGCGCAGGCACGTATACGTATATACACGGAGATGCAAGAAAACGAAAGTCCTCGTGGGCGTCCTTCTCCGAGCTGACCCATGCATTATACCCCCAAGATAGTCCAATTCCCGTGAGGACGACAGCGTTTTTTTCCCTCTCCCGCTCCGGGCTTCGGGGAAAAAAAAGAGGCTATATACTGCGCCCTCAGCATCTCGATAACCGCTGTGCGCGATAACGTCAGAAAGTATAATCATCGCTGCTGCTGCTGCTGCTGCGAGAGAGAGAGAGAGAGAGAGAGAGAGAGAGAGAGAGAGAGAGAGAGAGAGAGAGAGAGACAGAGAGAGTCGCGATGAAGGCCTCAGTAAATTTCATTTTGGGAAAAGCGCTTACATAGATCAGAGCTGGGACGGAGAGTGGGGGGGGGGGAGGGGACGAGAGAAGTTCTTCGTCTTCGTCTCTCGTGGTGCGGGCGTGGGTAGAAAGTTGGGATCAAGAGTAGGATGGAGTGTGCTTTTGACGCTGTACAGATTCTCGGCTATATGGGCTAACTTTATTTCAATCGACTTTTTTCGGAAGGGACCTTGCCTACGTATTGTTTTTGTATGCCGGAACGCGAACGGAGTTTGCAGGGTTTGAAGCGATTTTCGAGGGGAGGGAGTGGTTGGGGAGGAGGGCGGGGGGTCGAAATTTGATGTGTATATATGAGCCGGAAGGGCTTGAAGAACCGCCGAAGTGAACGTTATGGATGGTGAGATGATTATTAATTGTCTCTTGTCGTTGAGAATTGATAATGGTTGGCTGCGTAACGTATTGCGTATGAAACTTTTAACAGTCGTAAAATATTGTCGTAGAGGGTATAATAGCGATGAAAATTTTAAGGCATCGAAAATTACACTTGCGAGTCAGTATATTAGAAATGTAGAAGTGCACAGTTTGGGTATAAACTATTACGATGAAATTCTGAAACCTTACATACACGAAAGGAGTATACGTGAAATACTATGAGAACGAAGTGACGAGTTTTCTGGACTTTTGATGATTAAAATTTAATTTTCACCTTTAATTAAGTCTTAAGCTGAGACCAGCATCTCGCTAGCGCACCTCGTCCCATAAATAATTAACGCTCACGTATATAGCTTCAGAATCCTCCAAACCACATCGGTGTGCGTTGTACACCTTAAACACACAGTAAACCTAAATTCCGAAAGATCACTGCGCTCCAAATTAATTCCGCACTACGCCAAGGATTACGAGCAACGTCTCCGGTTCCACAAACTGGATTTTCATGTGTATGCAATAATTATTCCCGGAAAAACTTGAGAATTCGCCAGACCGCATCAGTGGCACGTGTATACATCTACGTATATACCAACCACAGGGTAAATCTAAATTCCAAAACATATCTCAGCTGGAAATTACTATGCCGAGGCGCAAAGCTTCCTAAGAATCGTATAGCTATATATATATATGTATACTGTACACTGTACAGGTACACGTATATATTTTGCAAACTGAATTTTCATATCGAAAATTGTGGAGTGTCGGGGGGACTCTCCGCGGAATCTACATTTTCAACGCAGAAACGCCTGGCATATAAACAGTTGTTACCATAGTTGTTACTCTGCGGTTCTGCTTCGTTTTGTTCGCGCGAGCTTGCGCCGCTCGCCTGAATAAGAGAGAAGATTACTCACCTGCAGTTACTCTACGGCATTGTTTTGGCCTGCATATTAATACCGCGGGGGAAGTTAGGGAGGCGGAGCGGAGGAGATGGCGGTGGGGGGGGGGGAGGAGGTGAACAGGTGAGCTGCCCAAAGCATAACTTGGAAAACAATGCGCGTCGAGCGATTAGGAAGGCTGAGTAAGTGGGTTGTAGGTGATATATACAATATTATATATATGTGCGCGCTGTGACTCTGCAGAGAGTTAGAGAGGGAAAGAATTTAGGAGGGTTTATGGGGGTGGATAAGGAGCGATAACGAAATTAACTGTTTGCTTTGCTGCTATTCAATGCTGTTTCACTTATGTAGACGGTTATTTGGGAGCTTAGATCCGAACAAATATAAATGGAATTAGTGTTGATAATTAATTTGTGTAGTATAGGTAATCCATTAATTTTGCTGCGTATTGAAAACAAATATACATCCCTAAAAGCAAAGATACTTCAAGTTTAACACAATTTGATTCCCAGAGCCGAAGTAAGAATGTAAAGATAAATTTAATTTATATAAGTTATACATTAAATTATTTTAGAAATTTTCAGATTTACGTATATATTACGTTCGAATAACACAGGCATGGTGTTTGTGATTAAATTTCAAACCTATTTTTCAACCGCATTCGAGATGCGTTTGCTTTCGTAAAAGTGCATCGCGCACTTTGGGTTTAGAAGTCCGTGATATATGAAAGTGGCTTTTTGAAATTTGTCCTCAATTCGAAACCTTATTCCGATACACGTCAAAATGCGCGAAAAAGAAAACGCGCGATTATTCATACTCTGACAATCTGAAGGTGCGCCTGACCCGACCCCACGAGAATTTTCCACTCATTTATCGAAAACTTAAAAAATGAAACCGCGGCGCGCTGCACCATCAATCACACACATTTTGCATTCTAACTTGTGATCCGATAAGAGGTAAGCCTGCCCAAGTGAAAGAGAAAAAAAATCTCGGACTACGTGTGCCCGCAGGCGTAGAGCACATAAGTAGCAGCGCGATCCTCGCGCGCGGAACACCCCCTACAAAGTCACGCACAACTTCGCGGAACAGGCTATACATTTATACGTCGTTGTGCCTTTACGATCGCGGCGTGGTCGCATAAAATAAACGTCGGGGCCGTGTGATGCGCGGCAAACTGCAATTTACATAAACCCTCAGCGAGGAAGTTTCGAGCCTTATAACACCAGGGCACTCAAGTGCATGTGCGTGTGACGGTACGCGCGTATATATATATATATATATATATATATATACACACACACACACACACACATATATGTATATGTATATATATTTGTCATCCTGTGGCTTGCAGGAAGAACCACTTAAGTGACATTTTGCTAAAAATTTTTTTATGTCGAATTCGAGGTGCCCTTGGTACCCTTTTTCATTGTACAATAGTAGGATTTCCGAAATGCGCAAATATTTTAAATGCCAGCCGATTGCATAATCACTTAACTGCATCTCTCGTAAAAATGTTACCGCAGAACCACTTAAGTGCACTTGTTTTTTTTATTTTTGTGCGAGATACACCGTGTGAAGTACATCAAAGCGGTATAATATATATCTAATTACCTATACCGATGTATTCGTCGGTTTTTTTAAATTGAAAAAAAAATTTTTAACGTTTTTAAATTTTTCAAAAATTGTTAATTTGCAAAAACAAAAAAATTACTGAAATCGCTCTGATAAAATTCATACGTATTCCTTAGCTGATTCTAAGAACTTATTACTCTCGAAAATTTTTTCCAAAAGTTTGTGGTTTCTGAATAAAAAATTCGTAAAAGTCTTCGTAAAAAATTTTCAATTATAATATGCGCAAGTTTGACCACACCGAGGTTCAAAATCAATCCCCAAATCACGCATCTTTTAGGTTTGGACATTTATCCCATTGGTTAGAGGGGTTCCAGATACATTGCAAATGAAAACGTTCTTGAAATCTCGAATTAAAACAAAAAATTGTGGAAAAACCAGGCTTTTTTCCTTTAAACCGTTTTTTCTCATAGTTAATAACAATTTTCGAAAATTTTAATTATACCATTGGAAAGGGCATGAGTTAAACTTTAAAAATATGCCCCGCCCGAATTTTTTTAATCGGAAATTACATTAGTTACGAGCCCTCAAAGAAAGTGACCGCATAACCACTTATCTGCAAAGTTCCCGCAGAACCACTTAACTCGAGTAATTTGTTTAGCTTGGGCGTCGTGAAAGAAACTATTTACAAATGTAATACTACGGTTGTATCCGTATCAGATACCTAATCAAATGAGCCAATACTTAGATCTTTTCTCTGACATTTCGATCTTACATATTACTCCAAACATTGAAATCGCTTTTTCTCGAAAACACCAAAATGTCACTTAAGTGGTTCTTCCTGTAAGCCACAGATATATGAAATCCGCGCGAGCCTGTTTTTTTCTGTTTTCGCTAAGCAGAGGGTGAGGTGTATTTTCACGCGTGTATTCGCTTTTTATCAAGCGCGCGTAATACGATGATGGACGCGGTGGACGGTATTGCTTTCGGAAGGACTTGTTTTGATGATGATTTCATTGCGTTGGTAAATATAGATTTTTAAATGTATATACGTGTAGTGTGTGTGTGTGTATGTGCTTTAAATGTACATTGTACATTTGGGATTGAAAGCGGATGTAGGTGAATTAAAAAAATTCGATGCTGTATGCGTGCATAGTGCACAAATTAACAGATTATTTCCATATGTTTATATTTTCTTTTTACATGAATGTTCTAAGCACTTATCGTATTTATATACATAAATTTCATCATTTCTTTGGATGCCAGAATATAATTTCTACAGGTTTCACGAGATGTTTTTGTTACAAATTTAATTCATATTTCTAGTTTCGATTGTGTACGTTATTTATGTGGAAGCTGCATATGGTGGAATGTAATTTTTATCTGTCTTTGCGAAGGATCGAAAACGACGCATCGAAGAGAATGTCATATAAGACACGTTTCATATCAAATATGCAGAACAGCATATATGACTTGTGACGTGCGACATCCGAGTTATAAATGATTCTCGTATTCCGATAAAATTTATTTGGTACTGTGTACACCCGCGCATAACTAATTGCTATAATCTTTATAAAACTAGCGCACATCAATTTTATTTTTTCTTAATGCTTCGAATTCTTTGAGAAAAGTTTGGCTTGAACAATCTTACCAAGATAAAAAATTTCAGCTCAATCGATAATAAGTAAATAATTCAACATATTTATAAGATTCTACCCCTTTTTAGGTAATCAATAACACTGTCCCGGCCTGTAGCAGTCGTGTCTAAAAATTCGGTTTCATAACTTTCACGTTACATAGGTTGTCAATATTGCAAACGAGCATGAATTTAGATTTTACATTATGTATTATTGCATTAATATTTATTTCATAAAAATGATAAATGGATTTACATGCAAATGCAAATTTTATTCTGAATTCTGATTTTGCTTATCCATGTATAAGACAAATTTTACGCGTATATGTATGCATCGGTATTTTTACGCGTAGACTGTACAGATATATTTGCATTGCAGCTATTGGGAAAAAACGTATAAATCAAAATTACACGATGATATGGACATTATGATAAATCGAATCACCCCCTCCCCCATTGTTATAAATTGTGACGAATATATTTTTGTCCCGCTCTCACCTAACCGTCGACTGCAATTTGATAGATGAATTTCTCATCGCTCACCATCATCATGGTTAGCTATAATTTCGTTGAGTTGTGTCTGTCTGCAGTGTGTGTAGAACCACTTTAATCATCCAGATAATATCAGCGGGCTATGCGAGTTTGATCGCTAATTCAGAACTGGGAGTATACAATATATTATAATATATGTGTATAATGTATATACACTGCGTATATATGTGAACTGTATATACATGAAATTTCAATAATCGTGAAAGCAGATCCGCAAATATTTCCACGTTTGAATGCACCTGCCGAGTATTTGGAGTTAATCACAGATCATAATTTGTGCGCCAAATGCAACATTTATATACATTATACATCATACATTTATACTGTTTTAGTGCGTATACACAATTGCACACCGACGATTCTCCAATATCTATAGTTCAAATTTCGATCGATAACAAGCCGATCAATCAACGATTTCTGCCTCTTCATTTTTGCCGCTTCACTCTCGCGTCTCAAAGTCGTGCATTGTAGAAGCCGATATCGGGAAACGAATGGAAAATGTATAAGTAATGTCGCGCGTATCGCGGAACTGTTTAGTATTTGACGCTATAAATTCCGATGGAGCGTTATTAATCTTTCATTTATATGAATGCCGGATATTATGAGTGAAGACTAGGGAATGTCGTTACGGGCTTCGCTTTTGGTAAATAATGTATTTAATTATTTTTCGTCTTATTCTTATACAAACTCGAAAGCGACGGGGATTTTTATTCTTCGCCCACTTAAAATGAATCGTGTATCACTGAAATACGTTTTTTTACCGAGTGTTTGCACAACAACTTATAAAATATCCCGATAAAAAGATTGTTGAAAAGACATGTATGTACAATCGAGTATATATACTATACATGTGTTCAGAGAGTAAGTTATGAACATCGATAAATTGATTGAAAAAGGATACGAGTATTAATATTTTTTTTGTAATAAGCTCTTATAACAAGTTATTGAAAACTTAAAACATTTGTGATATTGAGTTATATTTTCGTCATATTCAATTTGAAGAATCAACACTTACTATATTCCAGTGATTTTAATTCAATTTTCATAATTAATTTTAGATGTTAATCGCATTAGTTCAATCGAGAGGACGAGAAAAAATTTTTAAAATCATTATATCGTGACTTCAACCAACCTGTGCCACAAGCTACACTTCGTCTAAAATTAACTTTTGACAGGCAACTATATAGTTGTGAGTTGTCTTTTTCAGACTTTCTTCTTTAAGGAGTAATCGCATTTTAGTGCTATGTTCACATCGTAACAGCAGCCGAAGTAAAAATGTAATAATCGGCAATATGAAAATCGTCGGAAAGCCGCATGATTATAGCCACAACGCACAAGCGGAATTTCGCATCGAAACTATACAGCGATTTCGTCAGAAAAGTTTAATTTTACTATACGATTATAAACATCTCGTACGACGAGCAGCATAAAATATTCATGCTGCATGGATTCCGCGCCACGTCCATTATTACGCTCACGCAATTTTCCGTGTGCTCTCTCGCGTCTACCCCCCCCCCCCCCCTCTGTCATATCGAATTATTCTAAGCGCTTTTGCAGTGCTGAAATTGCTATCGGTCGAATATAGAAGAGCGTCAACCTATTGGAAAATTCGAAATTCAAGACATCCTCAAATATTAATATTCGACGTATAGAGCACGAAAGAATGAATATATATTATATATATGCCGATTCGACGAGCGAGATGATCAGCGAAGTCGTTATCTTATACGGAAATCGACGCGGTTTACGATTGTGAAGCATCGATTATTTTAAGATCTCAATATCTCGGCAGGCTTATACGTGTTCTTTATTGCGATTGCAATGGATTTTGTTATATATTATAATTTAATTATTATTATTTTTATTAGTGAATAATTGAATGTAGTATCGCGCTTTAAATATATGCAGATCGAGTTAAGGCAAAACTTATTTAACTAATTTTGTTTAAAGCACATTATACATCTATCGTTTTATTAAGTTTGACGCTTGCATGTATAAATATCTCTCGAAATATAGCATTTGAATAAAGTGTCAAATCACATTATTTTGATCCCATCATCTTTAATCAAATATTCTACGCGCAGCCTTTTTAAATATAAACTTCAAATTTTTCGATAATACGGATAACGGTAAAACAGAGTAAAATTGTTGATTTTATTATTCATTACGATCAATAACCGGTTATTTTTTCATCAGCCAGATTTTGGCGCGAAACTTGAATTTATATTCATGATTTTTGGATTCCCTCCAAAAGAAATCCATATAGAACGCACTAGTGCAAAATCCTTTAATTCATATTATCTACGTATCTTACGCGAATTCAAATCGAACCGAAAGATTTCGCCTCAAGCTCAAGTTTAATGTCTTTGATCTACCACAAAGCTTGGGTATCATTGAATTAAACACAAAGCTTTGCGCACATACACGCGGCTTTTCTCCGTTCAATTGTAATTCACTGCCCAATCGCGCACGTATGCGCACTCGTACGATCTATTGAAAAAGCGTGTATATATACAGGCGAAAAGTCCTTGGCCGCAGAACTTGGCTTTTTATACCCCCCGGGCGGCGGTGCGCTGTGTGCTGCGTGGCGCGGCCAAATTAAATCGAGCAACTTTTTTCGCGCGCGCCGCAAACCGGAAAAGTCCTGCCCACAACTTTAAAGCCTTCGCCCGTTATACTGCCTGCGTGGCTCAACTGCAGCTCTTAGCCTAATCCTTCACCTGAATTACTTGAGTAATGGTGCGGTGATGTGGGGGAATTCAGCGCTTTGTTGCTGACCTCCATATACACCGCGAGTAGTTTTCCCGACTCTCTTTTGGCTCGGTCGAAGAGAGAAAGCTTATTCGCAAGATGAGAATTGAGAGGGAGCGAATCGATCCCGATGCTATTCCCGATGTGTTTTCGAGCAGAATTGTACAAAGTGTACACAACGCACATACCTACGGTACGTAACGTGCGTTTGTGAATACGTAGGTATAGACGCTCATTTTGCCGGCAATTATGCTCTATAATATTGACCGCGTGTATACAGCATTATCGAATTTGCGAGTAAACTTAGTTGGAAATATTATTTTTATATTTCGAACACTCCTTAATTTGCACCAAAGCGACATTAACTTTTTTGCTTGAAGAGTTTTGAGCTTTCGCAATGTCTGAAATAGAGTTTTTAACACATAATTAAGTGGATGTCGTGGACAATGTCCGACGTGGTTGTAATAATGCTTACATATCCCACCTTTTGGGAATTGGGACGTGTCTATTACAATCGTGTTGACTATGAAAAAGTACCGTTTTCATTTTGAGGTTAGGATTCCCCACCAACTAGTGCGCTTTCCAACGTGCTTATCACATATAAGTACTTAAATGTAACCCACAACATAACCAGAGTAATACTTACAGACCTTTAACGCCCTTTCCGCGACCTTGCCAACTCGTCTGCTACACTCGGCGATTTCATGACGGTGAATTTCGTAAGTATACTTACCTACTTACAGCTGGCGCATGACTTGCGCGCGGCGCGCGATATTAATTGGAAACAAAAACAGACGATGATCAAAACAGACCATAAGACGCATATAACCGCGTGACAACACGTTCAGTCGGCCGCGTCCTCACCAGCAAGATGGACAAGCAGCACCGCATCCGTTACAAAGGCAAATTCATCAGCCAGAAGAAGTACGAGAAGATAATGAGGATAATAAAGATAGGCACGGCTTATCAGGAGAGGCGCAAGATGTCGAACGAGAGTAAAGCTGACGGATTGATAGCCGACGCCTCGGATGGGCGCTCGAAGCCGGGAAGCGCGGAGGAAGCCTCGCGGAAAGAGGAGTCTCGCCCGTCCGAAAGTTCCGAGGGACGCGCCGTGAAGAGGTATAAATAAATCGAGTTTGCTACTTGCCTCTATATCGGGGCGATTAAGTTCGCTTCGAGCGTAAGTCTTCATTATACGGGGCAGGAGGAGGACGACGAGAGAACGTCGCGTGATTTTCCATTTTGCATTGCAGAAAAGCGTCGCCGGCGCGTCGTCAGGAGGAGAGCGTCCCGGCCAAACGAGGAGGCGCCATCGACAAACGGAATCTCGAGAATTCTCCCGATCAAAGCAATAAAGATTAGATTTTACGACGCCGGAGGAATCGACAAAAAAAGAAGATACGACTCCAGAAATGAAATGTGTTGTGTGGACTGTTTTGAAAATGTTGGTGAAACAGTGTTAAAAGTGTAAAGAGTTGTTTACGAATCAGGCTTAACAGTCATGATTCATTAATGTTCTAGTGAAAATTTTTAATTTATATTCTTTCGACGCCTTCAGTTAATTGATAAAAGAAAATTTGAGATGATTACTTATTTTTGTTTTGAGTAATTGGTCTGGTAAAAAGCAGATCAGATCTTGTCCGGTAGTCGTCAACGTGTTTATTTAATGGCTTAATTGTCATAGTGTACAACATGGATTAAATCCTAACATAAAGTTATATAAAGGATTATTTATATGTATACAAAGCATTTTTTTTTTAAATTTTTAGTTCCCTTTTGGATTTATTATTCTTGCAATGATTCGATTCCTGTCATGAATGCATTGAAGCGAGTTTAAACTAAAACTAAAATATAAATGAAATCTAGAAAAATTAATAAAAGCATCAACGACAAAGTAATAGGTACACCTCCACATTGCTTATCGATTGATTCGAACGTCCCGTCCTTCAACGACTGCTATAAGCATATATATATGGCAATAGCGGCTGTTTACAGCCAACAAGAGTCCCTCATTATAGTCGGTACTTGCAATGCGATTATCGCGTAATCCTTTATTATTCAAACCCTTTCGCCAATGAGCTTCAGTGTGAAATGGTAAGCAATTAATTATCCTATAATACTCGAGTTTCAAGAACATCCGAATGAATATACTCTCGGTTAATCGAATGTCCTCACAATTTACTGGTTTTTAAGCGACCCCCATTACTACATTATTATATATTGAATTCCTGTGTACATTGAAGGGAAACACAGATATATTTTGGTTGTTCGAAATGAATGGTTTGAAAAAGTAAAATAAATTCGAGACCTGAACAATTTTCAATGATTTAAAAATTGTTTTATAAAATAATGGGAGATCGGAAGCAATGCGAATTCGTCTTAAACAATTAATATCACTTATAAGGATTCATCTCATGTTTCTTTTAATCTCTATAATAAAGCACTTTCGTTTAGGAGAGCCTGTAGTGTCGAAAAGACACCTTTATCTTTCTTGTTTACCACGTACACGAGTTCAATGCTTAATGTTGTGGTCGAGGTCCTTTAATTTACTTAACGAAGCTTTTACTGCTCGTTTATTTTTAGACTGCGTTGCGACTTGTCCAATGAAAGGATTTGTCTTGCAAGAGGCACGTCTTTTTTATTTCCACGTAAGATCTCGTAATGAAATAATCCAACAATGGAAGAGTGTCGTCTTTTCATTACTCTTCACAAGCTTTAAATCCGAGAAGCAGTGAGCTATCCTTCTCTATTTCTCGCCTAACGCTGAGTATAGACTACGACTGCCTTCCTTCTCCATTTTCGCTGCTATTTTAATCCGAGACTAACTTCGTTTCATTAACTTCACTCGGATATTCTTGTTTTCTTAAGTCGAGGGATTTTTTGAGCTTTCATAATCGTTACAACAGCAAGAAGCCATTCCTTTCTTAATCTAATCTCAAAAATGCATTGGAAAGTAGTTTTCTTTATTGTTCATTTAAAATGCATTTCAATGTGCTAAAAAGCCGAAATTGAAAAATCGCGAGAACAAAGCAGTTTGAAGCAGTCACGGTAAAATAGCGAAAATGAAATCGAAGTAATTTTGTTCTATTGTGAGAGAATTGTAAATTTTTTTCCAGTCATTTTCCCAACTCTACAGCCGAGTAGAAAATGGAAGTGAAGTTCTATCGAGGAAATAAGACTGCTTATTGGAATTCAAGCGGCAAGCCACAACGCAAAGGGGGTTAGCTAAAGTCGGATATGAAGCATTCGGAAATTATTCCCACAATTTTCGCAATATCACTTGTTGGATATTCACTCTGGCTTCCGATGGAAATAAATTGCCGACAAAATGGGAAATTCGGTTAATCCACTCAACGGATATACTTGCGTAATAATACGCGGAAGTGGGTGTGTGTTTTGTGCCGGTAATTCGTGAACTCGTGACCCTATACTCGGGTTTTAGATTGGATTTATTCTTGAATAATTTGGTAGACTCGCGAAACAATGGTTACTAATTTGTCGCGTATTAACAGGCTCTCAGACTTAGCAAGAATAATGAATTTCTTATATGTTTTTTGAGTTTACTATAAAAAAGGAACATAAAATCTGTCAAAACTACTATATTAATATCTTAGTTTTTAGATTAGTTATGATCAGTCACGATTGTTAATCAAATTTTCTATTTCTTAATTCTTTATTCATTTTTTTAAGCATAACGTTAATCTGTAGAACAAAAAAATATCGTTTAATTTGGTTGATAGAGGATTGAAGCCATTTACTTTGAAAATAGTATTTCAAAATTTCCCAAAATACGGCGTATTAATACTGGGCGTTGCTCCAGATTTTCTTTGAAAAACGACGCCTTGACGTTCTGGATTTGTAAGTCCTTCGTCAGACAGAAGGTGAAAGGTTCCGAAAGGGGGAAAACTCGCAACTCCTTTCGTGAGGGCAAAACTCGACTACCCTTTTTTTCTACTTTTTCTCGTGATTTATTCTTTTTACGGATACCTATATCGCCAACTAGATATACTGTAAGAGAAAAAGATTTTCTCAGTAAGTATATTATCGTGTATATAAGTGTACAGGAACTTGAAGGGCATAAAACAAATAATTATAACAAATAATACAAAAATAATTAAAATAATACTTTTATTTCAAACAACATTTTAATATGTTAGAAAGAATCCATTTCTGATAATGCACTCGATAATTTACAATGTTGTGATAATTAAGTTCTTATGAAATACAATTGAATTTTTATTTTTGACAACATAGTCTTGTTAGTGTGACTTTGAATTTCCAGTAGATACAAAATCAACCAACTCAATTATTTCTTTATTATTTATTATTCCTTTATTATTTCTTGCTCATATTAATATAAATAAAACTAACAAGTTTTCTCTTTCAGAAAGTAAAATCTCTTTAAATAATAATAATAATAAATACGCATCCACATGATGATAATAATTCGTGATAAGCGTTAATAATTCCTTGGGGAGACCAGTAGAGAGACACGCCATTCTATAAGTCGGCAGTGTGGCTTCCGATCTCCCGAGACCACAGAGTATATTGGTTGTAAGGTTTTTGCCTCAGAACTTGCTATAAGGGTCATGCAGCCTTATATACGTAGTTAGCGAATAGTTAAGTCTCCCCGTTGATAGACTAGCGGATATAAGTTGTCTCTTCGAATTTCGAAATTTCCCTTGAGTTGACAAACTCGTGTTGGTTTACGTGCGCTTTGGATCTCAATCGATCAGGAGATTTAACAGCATTGTAAATGAAGTACCGATTGGAATAATTGGAAGAGCGAACAATTATATACCGATGATACAGTTAAAAAGTGCAGTAATAAGGTTAGTTATCATCATGCAAACTTATTATATAAGTTAGTTATACAAGAGTGTTGGTGGATACAAAGTATATAAAAGGGCTATTCAACAACTAATTGCAGTTGAGAATGCATCGAAGTTGTTAAATTGCGTAATGGAGCGGCGTAATTGACGATAGCGTGAATTTTAAATTTTATTACGTATTTCAATAAAATTGATATTTATGCTGAATAGTCAAGTACATACAATAGATTCCAATTAAAACAAGTCGCTCGAAGTGAAATACCGAGAAGAATGTACGGAATTTATAAAATATTGTATTTCTCGCAATCGACCATGTGTCAAAGTTGTGTATATTCCGTAGGAAAAAAAATCATAAAAATAGTTCAAAATAACGAAGCTGCGAAGTACGACAGAAGTTTTAAACGTTAATTTTAAAGACAAATACACGGTAGTAGTCGTGTGAGAGACTCATAATTCACATTTACTATAACAACATGAAATTTGTTTCTTCAATAAATTAGTTTAGCCAGGTTTGTATGTCATTTGTATCAGATTGTATAAA
The DNA here is from genome assembly GCA_018906965.1 of Philotrypesis tridentata. NCBI lineage: Eukaryota > Metazoa > Arthropoda > Insecta > Hymenoptera > Pteromalidae > Philotrypesis > Philotrypesis tridentata. Next base: position 5,777,248 of record JACCIB010000002.1, read on the forward strand.
CATTTGTATTATTCTAATTTTGTTGCATAGTCAATTTTTATTAAATCTACTGTTATGTTGCAATAATTTAACGCGACTGTACTTACAGGGATAAACTTTCAACGAAGAAATTCAATTGTAGAAGGGCATCTTGTACCAAAATATTAAATTTCAAATTCTGTATAATTAAATTCGAAGTTAAACCAACGAATCTGTGATTCGAGGCGTTCAATGGATATTTGGTTTGAAGAAACATAAAATACATTTTTTGGTGTAATAACAGCTGGAATTAAGAACATTTTTCGCAGTTTTCGTAATCTTTTATTATTCATACATTTCTCTACACTAAATATTCGATAAAATTTCAAAAAATAGTAGATAAGCCATAACGCGCGTGTAAATCAGCTTTTTCTGACGCCATATAGCTCAGAATTTCACATTTGTGGCGCAAGAAGCCTCTCTGCAAAGTTTCAGCCGGATCAATTTTCTCGGAGTCTGTATAGTCTCCCCTTGTTAGTTACACAGTATATTCATACGGATCTCCAGAGTCAAATGCAAAAACTTCTTAATTTCGCTGTGCGCTCCAACTCAACTCCAAAAATTAATTAGCACAATCCAAAAGCGTGTACAGCTGTTGCGAGAGAAAAAAATCGTTGTTAATTCATTAAATACACGCGTATCCACGTAAGCTTTCTCCAAATTGCCTTTCACTAAAGTTTCAAGCACGCGTTTTTCAGAAAATTCGTGATTACCATTTTTCTTGTTGCAGTGAACAAGTTTTCTTATATCCGCACGCTCCAATTTTTTAATTAAACGAAAAATTCAAATTTCCCTCCCACAAATCTTCCTCTGCAATTCTCCGCGAAGGCAAAAACTCGCGCTGCAGCTTCTCCTCTCCGCTGCGCTCGCGCTGCATCAATCGCGCAACCCAAGGATTCGATCTGTTTACAGCAGATACTTACAGGGCAAACGATTCGCCGAGCGCATTCCCAATTAAACGTTTCTGCCGCGAGCGCTAATGGATTGGTCAAGTTTCGTCCGCGGGTGTACATATCTACGTATAGTACAGCCGTCTGGGTTCTAGGGAGCTGGAGGAGGGAGGGGTGGGGGGGATTAGTTAAGAACTCGAGAGCCGAGTTAACGCGGGTTCATCTGCAGCCGCTTCTTCTAATTAAGCCGTAAAGTACAGGAGTCCGTTCGTTCGCGCGGAGTAACGACGGGGAAAAAGAGTTATTTCTCACTTTAGGACACGCCGGGCTGCGCCCCGCTTAACTTTCGGACGGAACTGATACTGCTCCGCTCGGCTGGCGCTCGTGGGAAGCCTTTCGTTACGGTCTCGAGCTTTCTCGAACGATCTCTCCCATTGTCGTGTCTCGGCGAGGATTTGAAAAAGGAAAGACGAGAGTCTTGCCAATCCTGATGTACGCGCTATAGCGGTCGAGTGAAGTGGCTCGACAATCAGTAGAGTAGGTCAGTATTCGTCAGCCGTTGCTTCGACAACCGTTCGTACATCACATGTGGATGTACACGTCGTATATTTGCTGAGAGTAAGTTTACTGTGTGTCATCATCGCACACACGTTCGACAGCCTATTCACGCAGTATTCCAATGTCTGTTTGTCGCGATCAGCAAATAAAAATGTGCGCTCGGGCTCGCAGGGCTGTCGAGTATATATATAGAATTTATAAAATTGTATCGTAATTGTATTTCTTTTTTTTTATGTTATGGCCTATTATAGATATAAATCTATCGAAGTCGGTCGTGCGGATGATCGAAAAATAATAGTTTGTGTCTAAAAATATTATTTGATTATTTTTCTTTGTGCTATGCATGATGGATTTATAATGGATTTTTTCGTGTAGTTTTGCTTTTGCATTTTGTTCTGAAAATCGATAGATGAAATTTCCAAATCAACGTTGAAAGGTGCTTGCGTACTTAATCAGGTTATTTAAATTTTTTTTATTTGAAGAAATTTAACGCGAATAAAAGCAGCGATAATTATTAAAAATAAAACAATTATGTAATCTGGTGCAATGGTGCAATAATCAATGTCACCACAAATACTTCAATTAATTCCACAGAAATGTATATTAATAAGCGACCTCATCAGCACTGCAGCTTCTGTCTGTCTCTCTCACTCTCTCTCATCAGAAATTTCTCGTTATATTCCGTTTTGATTTGAATTATCTAGTCGGTCTATGGCTAAATAATTAAAATCAGTAGACGAGTTAATTTTGATTATTTCACAAATTAAATTTATCTTTCTCATTTTGAAGTGCAGATATTTCGCTTTAAAAATTATTATACAAGTTAACTGAACTATAGAATTTTAATAGAAAAAAAACTAATTCTTAAGATTATGTTAGCTATGAAGCGCTCGTAACATTTGAGGCTTTAAAGACAGCCGTCGATTGAAGTTTATGTGATTTAAACAACAAAAAAATAATAATAATAATTCCACAAATATTGTTGAATATACACTGAAGCAACTGTGTTAATTGATTTTTCCAAAAATAACCAGATATATAGGACTCCGACCCCGATTTAAAAATCGTGATATTTCAAAAACAGTTAAACAGTTAAGTTTTTAATTGCGTCTCCAAAATTTTCGAAAAATTGTCCGATACATGTTATTCATACGGAATTAAACTTTTTAAGCGGTATAACGGATTGAAACTTTATCTTGTATAATTACTCCACTTTCACCGCAGATAAATATCTATTGAATTTATTTTTAAATTCCATGTTTTTGAACTGCGCACAAACGGCAAAATAAGTTTCGTAATGTTTTCTTTGTAGGCGCACATCCTTCTTTTTCCGATCGCTTGTCGAGCGATGGGGCGAGAAGAGATTGCGAGGAAGATAACGCCGAGGGAGAACCAAGTTTCGATCAATGCCCGAGTTTTCTGTCGAGGCGCGTCTTTATAACTCCAATATATATAGAGCACTGTAGGTATAAAACGTACGTGTATAGATTTCTCGGTCTTGTCAATGCTGTGCATCTGAAGAAATTCGCGCGTAAATAGCACAGGATTTAATGGCACTTTCGTGAGCTCGGCCCATTATCTTATCGAGTATTAATGGCTTATCATTGCGCGTTGCGTTATTTCTGTATTCTGTATATATTAGTCGATTTTATGACAACGTCTGTTCTATCCTTTACACTTACACAAAAACTTTTGCAATAAAAAAAAAATATTTATAACGTCAAAAAAAAAATATTATTCCTACTCACCTTTAATAATGCGTTTATTAACGAATTAAAAAAATCCGACAATCGTACATTAATTATGTATGTAAAATATAAAATTTAAATTGATAGATAACTTTGACGAGTTTTTACTCATATAGATAATAATTCCATTACAGAAGTCGATTCAAGGAATGAACGTAGTTATAGTACTTCCATTTGAGTAGTGGTAGTAAAAGGGTGCTCTAAAAAAGATATTTCGTTGGATTCTTATTCTATAACTATATTACGTCGCACAGATTGCATTTTCGCGTACCAACCAAAATTCAGTGAGTGCACCGCTTATAATGAAACAATAGTACAGAGAAATATAATTTCTTCTCTGGAGATTTTCCTCCTACAGTCTGTTTATAAACCGAGTAGTTGATATTCAACTCTGCTAAATGATTTTCCAGAGGATCCAAAGTAACGCATGTATTTTCATTTCACCGCCCAAGAATCAAGCAGAGAAAAGTTAATTAAATTCATTTAGCTGATATGAGAGCGAGACAGTACATAAATTCGTTGCTCGAATGAAGGAATACATTTTTAATTCAACAAATAAAGTTTTTGTGTTCTCTATAATGCATCGTTACGTTACTCGAATGGCTATATATTAAATTAATTTGTTTCGAAGAAGTGATGCATTGCAACTTTCAATCATGTTTTTAACACGTAAAAAGCTACTGCGTAGACGACCATTGATAAAGCTTTCGTACGCTTTGTGATAGTCAGAAAAACAACTGATGAAATTTTAAAAAATAGTAAAAATCGTCGTATGATAAATGACACCATATTTTATGTTGGTATCATATAATTTATCGTCGAATAAAGAAAGAACAACACAATTTTCCTTGCTCTCTAAACTTCGTAAAATGTTATAAGGTAATTTTTTTTTAACGCACGTCAACGTGTAACGTAATTTATTACACAATTAAGTTTTTATATATCATTCGTTACAAACGAATCCTCGTCTATACTATATACGTGTACACGTCACAGCGGGAAATTTTCAATTGACTTTCAGAGCCTCTCTCTCACTCACTCTCTTGCAAAACAAAATTCAAGAGTCACTTCCAACTAATAAGCCATAAGCAAAAGTCCCAAGGCTTCCAAGTCACTCGAGCTTAATCCAGCTTTTCCGGCCACTTTCCCGCGCGCAGCGCCTCGCTCCAAACGAGTTTTCAGCTCGCGCGACTCGCGTCTCCCAGCTTATCGTACACGTCCTCAACGTTATCTCCGATATCAATCACAGAGCTTCAACTCCCACAGCAGCAGTAGCAGCAGCAGCAGCAGCAGCAGCACACCCTAACAGATAAGGCGTCCAAAGTAGTTGTATACACACATAGCTGCGCACATTAGGAAAGCAAAGCAGGCTCGCAGGCACCCCCTCAACCCGCATTGCAAGCAATATAAACTTAGCGGGTTGGCGCGCCCGACACAAGCGGATCCGACGATATGGAAACTCGCGGCTGTCGCCAGCCGAGAGGGAATTCCGAGTAGCGGGCGCGCGCGGAGAGCGCAAAGGGCGCGATTTTCACGTCTGTCACGAAACCAGGCAGCTATCCACTCTCTCTCTCTCTCCTCTTCCTATATATACACATACATATACCTAATATGCTCGCAAGAGCTTTCCAGAACTCCCAACTGTAATTGCCTCTCAAGTTGCATACGTAATATTAGAGAGGAGAGAGAGGCCGAGCCGCGCGGAGCGCCCCCTGTAATTCGTTATCTCGCGAAAGAGTGTAGGGGGCGCCACCGCAGCGCTCAAGGTTATACCTAGTGCCTTATACGTATAAGGATCAAATCGCCGGGGGAATGAATTATCGCGCGGGCATGCGCGACTGTCTAATAAGTATGCGCTCTGGAGCGGAATCTCCTCTGGGGAGGAAAAGAACGAAGGGGGAGAGATTGCGCGGATAGCTTCGCGGGCGCCGCGCCGGATCTCTCGACTATATGATAGGGAAAGAAATATATCGCACCTCGCGGCGGCCGAGGTGTATCATCAAGCTTTTAGCGCATGTCGAGGGATTGATTGCGGCTTCGTGTCGGTGTATGCTCCGGGACACGGTGTGCTACTGCGGGTGTGCGAACTGGTTTGTTTTCGAGAGAGCGACTTTCGAGCACTTTGCTGCGCCTGGTTTGTTTGGACGCGAGTCTGGTGATGGAAGGCGCGAGCGAAATTATCTATTCAAACAATAATTCACGGGATGTCAAAGTGATTTCTCTGCGATTGGCGATGAATACTTAAAATATAGTTCTCTTCTGATTTGAATGAGAAATCTTCTGATTTATATTGGGAACTTCATCTATATAGTAAATTATTAGTAGATATTGAAATCATGAAATTCGTTTGATTTCACTTTATAGCAGAGGACGAAAGAATGACTTATTTAGGAAAATATAACGACATTCGACAGAGAAGATTTGACAGAGTGTACATCGATAACATTAATTCCCACTCAATTTCGATAACGCATCTCCACAAAGCACAGCGATTTTTCGCGAGTAATCATCTACATCACTTCGAAAATAGCATTAGTAGGTTTTGCATCCCCGTCACGAGAAGCCCATTCCATTGAGACTCACAGTTCTTATTGCTCTGTTAAAATCCCACCTTATATATTCCGAACTGTAATGAGGCAAATGATGAAACGCTCAAGTGCCCACCAGTTGCGCTTCGTTCCTCTCGTATTGACCTGGAGGTCGTTTGCGAGTGTGATATTGCTAATGATATGTGTGGATTTCGGTTAGTTAAAAATAAGAATTTTTCGTTGATACTTTAAACAGTCTAAACTGCCTGTATACGTTATAAGACAATTTTTTGTACTTTCATACAAAATCAGAAAGATTTTTCTAATTAATGTTTAACGAAAAATTGTATCTCATTGAGATTAAGAGTAAAAACTAGATTAGTCTTTAAAAGAGAATCTTTCTTGCTTCTATTTTTACAATATCTTGAGCTACAAGTAAATTTATAAAAATTTACGAGCTGGCGTATATGGGTCGCGCAGCCCTTAAAGCTGTATATACGTATATATGGGCGTACCAATTCAATTTATCTATATAAATCGTTTGAAACGTCAATGGAACTCACAGCTGGAAATGGTTATCGAGAAAGAATCTTTATTACCATTTAAAGTAGCAATAAGATTATTTTGTCCAAGAAGTATTGATATTTATACTTTACATTAGCTATAAGTATAGTAAATTTGAAAATACCTTCTATTCTCATTTCTTCTAATGCCCATTTTTGAATTATTAAACTCGATTTCCAGTTTAACGTATATTCTTATTTTATTTTTGTTATTGATTTTTTTATTATGATTATATTTAGCTAATAGAGAAATTGCGTCCCATAAAAGATTAATTATAAGAAATGAAGAAGTAAATGACAGAAGGTCTGCGTGAATTATTGAAATGCACAATTTATTGATCATCATACTAAATAAAGCACCTATACACCTACTAAGCATCGCGTTGACTCATTAATTCTTAAATCGCGATCGAGAAGAAAGCACACGTGCGACCGGGCTTTTCCATAAAACACCTTATCAATACTGAATCTCTGGCGACTCTCGGAATTTCCCGTTAATCCCTCGTTTCTCTATATCCTTACGACGTAAAACAAATTTTTACACGCGACCCAAATTCTTTTGGACAGTGCACAGAATTTTTTTCGCACTGCAGTCGATGGCTCGTCGAAAAACATCCTCTAATCAGCGCTGTACGAGCTGTTGCGCAGCAATGAAAAAAAAGAAAAAAAAATGCTCCGCGTCGTATTTCCTCCGACTCGGCAATCCATACCCCCCCCCCCCGCCTCGTATCAGCGATTGAAAAAAAATTCGTTTTCCAACTCGCCGACACTGATCGAATTTGGCGCGGCTACATCTCTACGTAAACCGTATTCCTCTTTCGGTCCGTCGGAGCTACACGTATCATTCGGCAAAAGCCGATATTGACAGGAATCTACGGACAAGTAGATATTTAGCGATATTGATGTTTGTGCCTCTGTGTGTGTGTGTGTGTGCGTGTGTGTGTGTGTTTTGTGATTGATTCGATCTGGTGAGAAAGAGACACCGCTGTCGCGGATAATTTGCGCGAAAGGTCAATGGTGTGCAACTGATTGATTGAAATCACTTTCTTTTTAATTGAAAGCCGATCCGTTATGCTCTGTATATCGAGCGTAAAACTTTTGACGGATTTGTTGGATTTGTTTTTTTTTCTTTTTTTTTTCGTCGTCTGAAGGGCCATTCGATCTAGATAGAATGTATCGGTACAGTGTGTATAGGTATACGCATATGCACATGAATAATTGAGTTGCCGCTCTGAACTAAAACACGTTAGAAAATTGATTAAGAGAAAAGTAGAGAGCCGACGTGGAGGCGCATGCTTCAGAAGATCGATAGAACTGCACCCGGCAAGCGATGATAGTTGTTTTCAGCTATCGGAAAACAATTACGGAAACTTGAGAGCAGGGACAATGTTTAACAATGGAACTGTTGAGCGAACTAAAAGAATTTAAAATGTTTCATTGTAGAAATTAGAATGTGGTTTTGGTGTAAAATTCATGGTTTGTAAACTTTTTTTTCTTCAAGCATTGATCGCGCAGGTACTTATATATAGTGCGTCGAAAGCTCGAGAAAATCGGGCAAGAGACACACGGATCGTATAAAATTTCAAAAAAATTTTATTGCTCTTTCTCTAACTGCGGCTGCCCTGAGAGGTGTAAAATTGTCGCGTGGTTGATAGGACAACGGGGAGTTAGGAGAAAACTTGTTGCCGATGAGTATAGGTGTCACGAAAGCGATAAATGTAACGCGAAGCCCCCATTGTTCTCGGAATTCAGTGTGAGCGCTCAACTATTTCACGAAACTGTTTCTAGGATATACGTGCAGAGATTTTGTAAAGCAATCGTTTTGGGGTAATCCTTCGAGCTTGAAACTTACAGTGGCTAGATTAGTGTTTACTCCAAGTTTTGCAGTTTAGAAATAGATATACTGCTCTTTTGTCTGTATGCGCAATTGTGCTTAAAAACAAATAATAGTTATGTTAGAAAGATAAAAATATATACGATGAGAGTATTAAAAAAAATGTTTGATATCGTGTTCAATCTCCTGAAAATAATGAAGGTCCGTTCAATTCCGTAGCGTAATTTCTAAAACAAAGCAACCGAAAGGATTTCACAATTTTTACGAATTCACATTATGCTCCTATCCGTTTATACGAAGATTTTTCTACAATTATATTATCTGCTTTTATGCCCGTTCATTTCTTGTAGGATATAATTCTGCATTTTATATGCATACGATTTTCAATTTCCCGGTGGAAACATTGTTCATTCTGTTTTACAATTCCGGAAAAAACAGCCACGTGAAAGCTCAGCATTCAGATAATAACATTCTTCCATTATTTAAAAATCCAAGCATTATACCCATCAGAAAATCTCATCTCTAATATTTATTCAGAACTATAAGTAGCCATTTATTAAGGTGGATTTCCATTAGATCTTTCTATGTTTTTTTAAATCTGTTTCTCCGTGTATAATGAAACTTTACAGTCTTCATTGTGATTACAAACGACAGTTTTCTGTAAATTTCATATGCTTGTAGTTAATTATGTATACGTTACACAATAAAAATATTAAATAATCTTAAATATTTTCAAGATGGTATTAAAAATATATATCAGAAGCTTTGCATTTATCTATAAAAAAATCGTTTGAATTTTTCAGGAGAGCCGTAGACAAGGTAACATGTTCCCAAGATCATGATGCTGCATCGTAGTACGTCGTCCCGGCGTAGGCGGGCGTCGCGCAGCGTCGCGAATCCGTCTCAACCGGCTGGTCAACCGGCACCCCGAAGTAGGCGGGCATCGGTCGCCTCGACCGAACCTGCCTCGGAAGCGCTTCTCGGCGCGCAAATTTCCGGTGGATTGCTCGCCGGTATGCAGGGAATGGAAAGGCAGAGGTCCCCGAGGGGCAGCTGTGTGCCCAACATAGCCCTCAACACCGAGGACGAGACACAGGAGGAGGTGAGTTTCTTCGCAGTTTTAATTTCATAATAATTTGTTTGAACCCTGGTAGAAATACTCGGATAATGGTGAAGCTGAAAACAAAAATGTTGCAAACACTTAGACTGCGCACAGTGTGAAGAAGAATTTTATGTACGTGAAGTTTGAACGTGGTATAATAAAATGCATGATTTCATTACGAAACATTATGAGTATCTAAACAATTATATAAAGTAACCAGTAGGATTCTTCATCGATAAAAATATTACGTGAAAAACCTCCATCAATCCAGCAGCTACAATGTCATCATCGAGTGCCACACTCGCTGTATACACTACGCGATCACATATTCACAGCACATAAGGTACTGAGTAAATACAGCAATTTCGTATTTCGACCCCTTACCCGGAAGTTAAGACCGTATCTACGGTAGCTGAACAAAAGTTCTTTGGTCAAATAATTACTTGCAAAATACGCACGAAATTCAGTAACCATTAAACTTCGAATTCTATATTCATTTTTAATCATCGAAAATCCTTAAGTTGTAAGTATGTGTTCAGAAGTAACAAAAGATTTAAAAAGAGTTAGAAGTGATGGTACAAAGATTAGCGAAGACCAACAGAATGTCTATTCGCGGACATGAATTGTAGACGTGCAGTCGAAACTTTTGAAAAGTGCGTCCTACAGCTGTAGAGCAGCACGCACTTTTGATAGCCTTTTACCCTTTCAGAAAGAAATGAGTGCTATTCCATATGTAATAGTTAAAACAGTTTTTCTTGTGATGAACAATCATGTCTCTACCATCTCTTTTTCGGAGCCTCATTTCACAATAATTAATTCGTAGAGTTTTGGAGGAGTGGATCGTATAAGAATTCATACGTATAACAATAGGTAGTTTCTAAATGCGGCGAAAGAAAACTGTTTATTTGGTCTTTATTTCTTACTATACGGCAATTCGATTCAGGCTTATAAGCACTCACACTAGCCCGTTTAGTGTATTTACCTTGATAATTCAAGATTAGATCTTGACATTGTCTCCCAAATTATTACATCACCTCTCGACAATACGGCGAGGAGAGAAAGATAACGCGGCTAACTAGCGAGTCCGCGACGCGTGTACATCGGTATACACTACTCTCACTGAGTTTTGCGCCTATGCCATTTTTATGACTTTATTATCTAACGCCCACGCGACAATTGGGAAATCCCTGAAAAACAAGCGAAAATCTAGCATAACTAGTATCCCACATAGACTCGTTACGCTCGTAGCCGCGGGATCCTCACTGACTCTTGCTATCTTCCGTACTGCGACTGAGCAGAGAAGAGAATCGCGATCGCGTATTACTTAAACCGAGAGATTCGAGTCCACGCGAATTTCCGCTAAGCGATGCCAAGGCTTATTTACAAGAATAAATTGTCTTTGAAAGAGGAACTGAGGACTGGAGTTTCTTTATTTCTACCCAGACACTACGAAGGTAAGAAAACATACTCTCCTTCCTCTCGCATAGTAATAATAATCGCGCAGAGCATCTCAAAGCTCTTGACCGACCCCCACTCGCCGCGATGGTAAGCCACGCGACCGTCTTTGTGATTCATTATTTCACACGCACACTGATCTATATACTAGCCGCTCGGTATAGATCGTCCACACCTCGCGACTCCGACACAAACGTTGTTTCGCGAGTAGACATACATACACAATACACATTTATATTAATTATTCACTGTGCCTGCCACTCAGGACGTCACATAAGATTTCATTTTGAGTTTCATTGGAAATGGTCTAATAGAACATATAAAATTCAAATTTTGCGCCAGAATGTAGCAGACATTTCATAATATTTAAGTTTTTCCATGAATTAAAATAATTTAGTTAAATTTTTAGTACTGTATAATTACGGAAATTAATGCATTAAACGTAGTATGATGATAAGAACATTGAAAGACGGGTCTCCATGGACGTCACCCTGGTAGAAACATTGAGCAGCCATTCCCCATCGACTGCCCAATTTTCGACTTATTGGCCAACGAGTTCAGCATCCATTCGCCATCGAACTCGTTTAAATTTCGACCCGTAGATGGCGAATGGATGGCCAAAATGTGAAATGAGACAAAAAAGACAATTTTACCAAATTACGTATCTGTTAGGTTTGGACATTTATTCCGTTGGTTAGAGGGGTTCAAGTTACATTGCAAATGAAAACGTTCTTGAAATCTCGAATTAAAAAAAAATTGTGGAAAAACCATGCTTTTTTCCTTTAAACCGTTTTTTCTCATTGTTAATAACCATTTTCGAAAATTTTAATTACACCATTAGAAAGGGCATCAGTTAAACTTTAAAAATATGCCCTGCCCGAATGTTTTTAATCGCAAATTGCATTAGTTACGAGCCCTGAAAGAGAGTGACTGCATAACCACTTATCTGCAAAGTTCCCGCAGAACCACTTAACTCAAGTAATTTGTTTAGCTTGCGCGTCGAGAAAGAAACTATTTACAAATGTAATACTACGGTTGTATCCGTATCAGATACCTAATCAAATGAGCCAATACTTAGATCTTTTCTCTGACATTTCGATCTTACGTATTACTCCAAACATTGAAATCGCTTTTTCTCGAAAACACGAAAAAGTCACTTAAGTGGTTCTTCCTGCAAGCTACAGATATAAAAGATTGACTATATACACTAACATTACGAAAATAATTCTATTTTATATGACAAATAAAATAAGACCAAAACCCTTTTCGCCTGAAAAGAAGGGCTTGATGTCGCTACATCGTTAACAGATTTTAATACCGCAGCAGTGATGTCGCTATGAATGGAAAGCAGAAGTGATAAAAATTCCACTTTACGACTTTCGCTTCCGCGTGCGCGTACCAAACGAAAGGCTCTTACGCAGCGTATAAAATATATACTGATACATCGTATATCTATCCTCTTTTGACATTCAATTCCTGCTAGATGAAATTCCAGCTATTGTCTTAACCAAGTGTTGTACTGCTTTCTTGCACTTCGCGATCCCTTGTTTATTTCTTGAAAGAGGAAACGTTGTTCATACGTAACAAATTGGCTTGGCGAAATGTACTCGGTGAAACTTTGTAGTTTGTAGCTAAAATAATTAATTTTCTTCCGAAATTATCTTGAAAGGCGAAGTATAAAAGAATACGATTTATTTCATTACAATTATCTATGCATACCTATAGGTGCGATGCGTAATAGCGAATAAGGCCTTTGACAGATTATTCAGTTAAATGCTTATTCAGTTATAATCATCTGTATGTACCAAAAAAATCGGCTTAGTATATTTTACTGTAATGAAATTAATACACCAGAAGCGGCTGGCTACCGAAAAAAGATGATGAGAATAATTAATGCAGTACACAAGAGCAGCCTAACGAAGGAAGCCCTCCTCTAGTCGTTGTACGAATTCACTCGACACACTGTGCACACGCACCGATCAAGGTGGCCTTTCTGTCTCGATCGATTAAATACATTAGCGTGCTAACTCTGGAACCATCGTTTTCGTTCATTCATATACCAGATCTCGTTTCTCTAATCCCTTCCCCGGAGGCAGTGACCGTGCAAACTGTAGCCAAAAGAGCGATTCCTAAGTTCATAGATTTCTTAAACAAATTTTATCGCCGCAACTTGTAAATTCATTCTCAAAAAAATTAATTTCGAACAACACAGTTATTGGCGTGCTTCGCGCCTGCTGTAACGTAACATTACCGATAAATCAATAGAAGAGAAAATCATAGAGACTATATTTGTTTACTTTCGAAAATAGGTAGTTCATTTTCCAAGAATTTTCAATGAAATTTGTAAATTAACCACTTGCACAACATAAACAAACATGTTAATAAGTAACTTCGATGTTAGGGTATTACACCCAATTTAATAAAAATTTTATCAATAATTATCTATACTATAAATCTATTATAGATCGGCAGAAGATTAGAAAACTTGTAGCCATAAAATATTTCCCATATACCTTTTCACTATATTTGCTTGACGTTGTATATTAAGTCTTCGATTCTCTGCAGCCTATAGACTGTAATAAAACGCGTAAAACAAAATGTATATATAACATATATACTTTCCTGTCAAGTGAGTATCGACTCATTTTTTACAAAAGCTTTTAAAAACGTAAGAGAGCATTTAGATTCTTTGGTACAGATGACGCAATTCAATTTACGCACGCAATAATCTTGGCTTCGAGTTCTGTATGATAGTCGATGAAATGTGGATTCGATATTGATGGATGAATCGATTTCATTTTACAGTAGCGTCATAGAAACGGAATAAAAATTTTAGGTTGAGAGGGGTGTGCTTAATATTTTGTTACATAAAAGCCTTCGATAAAAAAAGCTCGAAGAGACAATGTCGGAAGGTTGAAACACGAGAGTGAACTGGAGTCTGATGAAAAATAAATGCAGACAGTTGCAAAGGTCCTTTTGCGCAATATGTGCTACAACTCTTTCAAGTATTTCATAAAGAGACGCAGATTTTTTCGCTAAAACTTTTACGGGCCATCCTCGGCATCGTCTGCATTCCACCAAACAAACTTTCCTTTGGCTTCAATTTTCATAAAAATGTTTCCAGCACTTTCCGATTTGTCATTCTCGTACTTGCCGTGTGTCTCGCATGGTATTTTAAACTATTTTTATTGCGCTATTCTTTTCCAGTGGAGAAAAATAATCAATATAAAAATATATTTGATAAAACTAATTCTAACAGTACACTTCTATAAAGAAGAACAAAATTTTGTCTTTCTATTATGTGTGTGTGTAGTTGTAGTAATTTTAATCGTGTAAGATAATAAGTCAAAACTTAAACTTTAATTGTCCACATATGTCACTGGAGGGAAATTAATTTTAAATTCTGCCATTTGACTGAGTTTCTTTAATTAAGCCAATGAGAAAATGAGCATTTGAAAATTTTTTTTTCAGAATGAATTTCCATTACTGTATACAACAAACCGTTATATAAGCTTTAGAGGAGTCGTCACTGACGTAGTCTAGGAAAATACAGTATAGGTACCCTGGATGGGAAGCATAAACAGAAAGCCATAACACGAGGAGTTTATGATCCTAATGAAATAGATCAGTTCGACGAGCGAACCATACGGTCAATGAAATGGATCAGTAGAAGATAGAACTATAGTATATGAACACCCGCGGATATGTGTTCGATTAAATGGTCTGGATATAACAAACTCATACTCAGACTCCTACTGAAATGCATATAGAACAATATCTACAATGTTAAAAAAAATTTTCGATATTCTGACGTTTTATTGGAATTGGATATTCCATTAGGCGTTACCGCATGTCTGTATTGTGCGCTGCATTGCAGGATCACTCAGAAGCATCTCATTCGAATGTGAATAGCATCGAATTAGAAACTAAATAGCGACTTTATGTAAAAACGTTTACGGAAAAAAGAACCTCTATATAATAGTATCACGAAAATTTAAATCTTTTGAAATTCAGATCGCAGTAATGTTAATATTATGACGATAATTGTAACTATTTCATTAGAATAAACAATAAAACTAGCGCAGCTGAAATTCCTATTGCAAATGTAACGAAATAAATAAACTGCATTACAAAATAATACAACAAATATAATATTTCATCGGTAAAAATATTACAAGGAAAAATACTGAAGTAACGCATGAGTGGAGAAATCAGGGAAAACCTTCAAAAATTACCTCTAATCAACTATCCGCAAACGGATCGGACCACGAACGTATAAAAGAAAAAATCAATATATGTATACTAGCAACAAAATTCAAGGTGAAAATTTCAGGAAATCACTGTGTAAGAGTCATCATCTGATGAAAAGCGACGAAAAACCTTTACACGCTGATTTAACGACGGATGATATTGGACTGAGAACAGGTGTGGCCTCAGGAAAAAGGGGACGATTTCACCAAAAAGGTAGACGTGTTTCGATAGGAAAACTGAGCCGTGATGCGGGCACTTGGTTCATAGCCACCAAAAAGAACATCAGTAAAGATAAAACTTTTTCTCCACGCTTGCACGTGTGAAAAAGTGCCAACATTGAGGGAAGAGCAACGCCAGAGTCATTCTTTTTCTATATTTTTCGAAAGTGTTTTGTTTGTGTATATGTAGTAGCCTCGTCTTTCTGATCCTTCACTTGATAGAGCAGTATGTATACAGTAGGTAAGTAGAGGATTAATTGTAAAATCAATAATTGCAGAGTATACCTTAAATTCAGTAATGTAACGTCGCCTCAATTTTTCTCTCTTTTTCACTCCTTTTAAAAATAGAGTTAATTCTCCCTATGCCTAAACTTAGCAAACAATAACTTCCCCGAATTTTAACATAAGAATGCGCCCTGCATCGCTATGTTCATGAGTTCTTTCGTCGAATTCTAGCTCGAAGGAAGTCATAAACATATCAAAGTAATGCAGGCGTACTCTTTTTCGTTGCCCAAGAATAAGTAAGCAAATAATATGAGACACTTTCCCAGGGGTTTCTTCTATGAAAGTCCGTGCAAGCGACGATTCTTTCAATAGAGATATAAACTAGGGCTACGCGCACTAGTCGACACAGCTGCAAGTAATAAAACTGCAGACGTTTGACTCCACCGCACCGCCTGAGCTCTTATCTCCCTACAAGCCAGCTATGTATTTGTTCAAGAATAACATGCTTTTACGCCGAGCAACTAGAATTATGAAAAAAAAAAAAAAATGAATACAGCAATCAACAATTAAATCATATTTCCTTTGTTCCAAATTTTACAAAAGCAAAAGGTATGAATGATGAATTAGATTCTATTTTCTACACTATATTTTACACACACACACACACACACACACACACACACACATTTACTTTTACGTATTATACCCACGTATTAAATTAAGTAAAACAAGACATTTAACTAAAATTATGCAACTTAGTATATACATGGGTGAGATGGACGCGGAGAAGAGGAAGCACCAGAGCATCAAAACGATACCCGTAGCTCCATCTCTTCAAGGGAGCTTGAACTCGACGCTACCCTCACTCCTCCGTCTCTCTCCCCCATAATAGGAGGGCCTAAGGCCGCCGCGTAGGCGTGTTTTTTTTTGTTTTACGTTTTCATTGGGAAAACCCGGAGGAGGGGGCCAACTCCCAAAATTTTAATTGGAGGAGCCTTATCCGAAGGCTTTTCCCGAGGGAAACTCGTTTTTCGGAAGCTTCAGAGTGATAGCGGCGCGGCACGAACTATCACTCTGACTCCCGCCGTCGAGGTGAGCAGACTTTTTCCATTATTTGTAATTGTGTTTCTCATTTTCTTTCCAAAAATAAACTATAACTAAAATTTAAAAGAACACGAGCTCAATTTGTCATTTTATTAAAAACACGCAAACACACCCAGCTTTTCTTTCTCTACCGCGCTCGCGAAACGGTCTATTCATTGCAAGCAACGAAGCCAGGCGGGACGACTCACCACTATCCGAGGAAGAGAAGGAGAAAGACTCTCCACCAAATTTTCAAACAAAAGTAAATAAGATAGATTTAATTTTTTTATTCGGTGGTTTTTTTTCTTCTACAAAGGCAACTTGCCTTCGCAACCTCTCTTTCTTTTCGTCTGTGTAGGAGCCAGTGCCGGGGGCTCATCTAAAAATTTGTAAAATTAAAGAGAACCCAGTCGTCTCCTTCTCGGGCAGTATCTGCCGTTGAAGGGACAAAAGGGAACTCTCAACATTTATTGTCTTACGGAGTATTCGCGCTAGTTTTCCCCAACATTTGGAGGTGTTGATCGCTCGGGCTGAAATGCCGTTGTGATCTCTACATCCAAATTAAATAAATCCCACTGCCAACGGGAATTTACCTTAGAAACAACTAATCAGCGTCAGAAAAAGCGAATACTTCTATTTTATTTCTCGTTTACAGGCCGAACTCATAGTAACATCTTTATTTTTGTTTTCTTCCTCGTTTCTATCTTTATTTCTGTTAGTCTAGAGAAACGACCCGAGCTATACCGTTACGGGTGGCTCAAAGAATATTAAATAGCAACAAACGTCAAAATCCGACGTCACAGTAACCATCAAATATCCTTGTGCTATATTTATTTAATTGAGCCATGACAAATCTCTTAAATTAGGTATGCGTTCAGAAGCAACACAAAAGTTGTTGCAGAGAAAAGTATTCGAAATATTTCTATATAGTAAATAATTAGTCTACGTATAATTATTATCAGATTTTTAATTGTTTCACAATTTAGTAAACTTTAAGTTAATACAAATTCCGAAGATTTTCTATGCTTACCAGACTATTTAAATACCTTTTTACACAGTTTTAACTCAATTTGTTTGTCAAATATCTGTAATTAGTATGCATTTCGCAAATTTTTAGGATATTATCTAAATTTTATACAATTTTGTATAAATTTTACTATAAGCTCTTTTTGCGGAGACTTAACTGAATCGACATACCCACTAATAACTGCGTAAAGTTTTAAGAAATGTCAAATATTTTTTATGAATTTGCATAGTTTTCGCTATACTTTGAAATTTTTTTTTATAAAATTGAACAGTTTATTTTATTTTATTTTCAATAATTTATAAAAATATTTTATATTCCTACAACGCCGTTGAAAATTCATATCTTTGCTTTGAATTTCCGATCAATTTTTCGGCATAAATAGAAGAATCTATATTCAGAAAAAATTATCCGAACTACGCTGGACTTTATATACCGTATGACAAAATGAGGTTACCATTTATACATGAAAAGTCCAGGAACAAAAGGGTCTCTCTTCGAGATCTTGTAGAGAATGTTACTCTATTCGCAGATCAGAATTTTATCGTGGAGAATATTGAAAGTAGATTTTTGACAAAGTCTCAGAGTGGTTATATTAAAAATCGGAGTCTCGTGAAGTATATACTTCTGCGGCGAACTATCTTCAAGCTAAAAATTCTCATCGAAATGAATCAGAGGCTGTGAAAGATGAAAGGTTGCTATAGCTATACTAACAAGAGAACGAGTGAGTGCATCTTAACGTAAGGCATCTAAATAAATGAGTTTTTATTTAAAATAATTGCAAAATGATTTCATGTCAGGACTTTCTTTCTCTGAAAGCAGTGATCTTATTAGCGATCTATATAATTAATCAATCTGTTAACTAAATTTAATCAAGGGCCGAGTAAGTTTACTCTTGTTTAATTGTATTGAAATCGCCACAGGCGAACTTGAGAGGACCTTTGATCGGTTTAACAGCTGTAATAAAACGCATAAGTTCAATTATTAAGAAACAGAATAAACCGAAACTTTTCTACGTATAAAATCACCGAAACGAATAGAAGTAGCTGGATGAAAACAGCATTCATCGGCACATCAAACACTCCGATCCACTTTCAAAGGCTTCTAAAAATAGTACAATAATCAGTCGAAAATAGTCTCGTGACGGTACGAAATTGCCCCTTGTTTACGGTACGGTGTTTAAGAGCGGACGTTGTACTAATCTAGCGATTGATCCTGTGACCAATAAACATGTCACTATAGGCTCATAAAGTAATGATTTATGGAAACACACGCGAAGATTGACGGGAAGAGCCAACGCAGCACCTGACAGTACCAAGCATTCTTCCCACCACTCATCCAATGCCTAAAATACAATCATGTCTATATAGGAGGAATCATCGCACTTGAGACACTTTTCTCTTTTTCTAAACTACTTCGAGTGCCATTTATACTGTAGAAACAATCAATAAAGCGTGATGTATTCCGAATCTCTTATGCTCTGTACGCTTTGACCGTGAATACGGTAACTAAAATGTGTACAAAGTCCTTTCTACGGGAGTATTCTAATATTTGACCTATTTCCATTTTTCGATTTATTTATATGTAAAACTGAATTTTTAACAACGCGAAAACCAGTTATTTGCAGTAAAACTTTATGGGTGCGCATTTAACGCGGAAATGCTTAAATATAAAAGTTGCAGGTATAAATAGATGTGCTTTTTTACCGTACAACACACATTTCATTTAAATACCTTAACGCACGTCAAACGGATTTCAATATGCACTTCATTTTACAAAGAGCTCTGACTTTTTATCGAGCCCTCCAATAGTTTTATACTTTTGTTTCCAAGCAAAATAAACAATCAATAAATCAAATACGTGTAAGAATTTTGTTTTATCCAATTTGAACTTAATTTGCACGTCTTAATTGCTTAAGATAAAAAAAGGACACCCACACACACACACACACACACACACACACACACACGCACGCACTCGCACACACGCACAATATATATCAGAATATCTTATGATTTGTTTGCATATAGCTCTGAACATATCAATAACACCTGAGCGTATTTGTCTGGTAAGGAGTACATGCGTGACGAAAGAAAAAAAATTTATTTCATCTTTATTTTTCACTACACAGCAATTCGACTCAGATCAAGCGCGCGGACTGGTTTGTTTTGCGTATTTACATTGAAAATCAAGATCGGACCTTGAATGTGTCTTCCAGATTCTTTCGTTACCTCTCGACAATACGGAGAGAAGAGACAGATAACGCGGCTAACTAGCGAGTCCGCGACGCATGTACATAAGTACACTACTCTCACTGATTTTGGCGCCTCTGACGTTTTTTATGGCCTTCTTAACTAACGCTGACTCGTCAATTAGGAGATCCCTGAAAAAACAAGCGAAAAGTCTAGCACATATAAGGCTGACTTAACTTCGTACTGCAACCGAGCAGCGAAGAAAGTCGCGGCCTCGCTATTCCGAAGAAAAAAAACCGAGAAAAATACCCTAAGTAAAAATTTTTATAACAAGCAAACATGTTTTGCTGGTAAATGTCTTTTGCAATTTGTAATGAAATCCATAATTTCATCACGAAGAAAATACTCTGCAATACATACGAAAACTAAGAAAGAAGCCATCATCGCATCCGAGATAGCAACAGTCCATAGATACATCTGCCCACTAATCGTCGTTGTACGTGCTTCTCTATACTTAATTAGAAAGGATTCGGTGGCTCTACGACAGTATAGCGAGTACCGATATATATATATATATACGCACATGCAGCATCTCTGACTTTTAGTTACCAAGCGAACCCCTCTGCATATAGAAACAGGCCGGAACGAGAGAGAACGTTAGAAAGTAAAAATCAAGCAAATGCATAAATATTTTAAATGCCAGCCGATTGCATAATAACTGCGTCACTCATAAAAATGTTACCGCAGAACCACTTAAG
Source organism: Philotrypesis tridentata (assembly GCA_018906965.1). Taxonomy (NCBI): domain Eukaryota; kingdom Metazoa; phylum Arthropoda; class Insecta; order Hymenoptera; family Pteromalidae; genus Philotrypesis; species Philotrypesis tridentata. Next base: position 5,797,695 of record JACCIB010000002.1, read on the forward strand.
TACACTCGTTTTTTTTTATTTTCATGCGCAATACACCGTGTGGAGTACATCAATGCTGTATAATATATATCTAATATTACCTATACCGATATATTCGTCGGTTTTTTAAAATTTTTAACCATTTTTTTAATTTTTTAAAATTTTTCAAAAATTGTCAATTAGCAAAAATAAAAAATTGCTAGGATCGCTCTGATAAAATTCGTACGTATTCCTTAGCTGATTCTAAGAACTTATTATTCTTGACAATTTTTTCCAAAAGTGCGTGGTTTCTGAATAAAAAATTCGTAAAAGTCTTCGTAAAAAATTTCATTTACGCCATTGGAAAGGGCCGCATGAGTTATAGCTAAACTTTAAAAATATGCCGCGTCCGAATTTTTATAATTGCAAATTGCATTTGTTGCGAGCCTTGAAAAAGAGTGACCGCATAACTACTTATCTGCAAAGTTCCCGCAGAACCACTTAACTCGAGTAATTTGTTTAGCCTGCGCGTCGAGAAAGAAACTATTTGCAAATGTAATACTACAGTTGTATTCGTATTAGATACCTAATCAAATGAGCCAATACCTAGATCTTTTCTCTGACGTTTCAATCTTACGTATTACTCCAAACACATAAGTGGTTCTTCCTGTAAGCCACAGATATATACCGGAAACTTTTTCTATGCGGGCAATCGAATACATTAGAAGCAGCTCGCCACGTAAATATGGATATTTGGAGATACTTTTATATAAGAGCAGCCTCGCAAAGGAGGCTCTCGCTCAGTCGTTCTACGATGTTTACCGAGACCGGAGCTCTGCCCGATTTTTCACTCAGTCCCATCATGCTGTAACGGACATAGTCGCGGGAGTACACGCAAGCACTATTTATCTAATACATTAGAAGCATTTCGCTATATAAACATGCAATGAATATTTGGAGATACTTATATTGCAAGAGCAGCCCGCAAAGGAGGCTCTCGCCCAGTCGTTCTACGATTTTTACCGAGACCGGAGCTCTGCCCGATTTTTCACTTAGTCCCATCACGCTGCAACGGACATAGTCGCGAGAGTGCCCGCAAGCACTATTTATCTTATACCGTCCGCCGCTTCGCGATATCTGTATACGAAGCTTATCATTTAATCCTTATATATGGCGAAAAAGTCGTGGGTGACAAGCTACCCACCACCTCTCAGGAAAGTGTCTCCATCGTCCCCAAAAAGTCAGGAGCTATTGTCAGGCGATCAACGACCTTGAACAGAACATCGGAGAAGAAGAAAGCAATAACCAGGAAACAAAGAAAGAGAGAGTATATACTAGCTGGTACACCAGAGCCTTGTCCATCCAACCTACCGCAACACATACACTTTCATACTCATCGTAAAAATTAGTAGAGTCCTCTACAAAATACGTGCGCGCTTATTTTTGTGGCAACCGTAAAGTCAAGCCTTTTCACCTGCAAGGTCTCGTTTCCTAGAAACGCCTCTTCCGGAGGCAGTGATTGCGAGGCCAAACTGGTAAATTCTTATTCGTAAAACACCGAATTCGAGTATTGGAACGTAACAAATACTGCAACTATAAGAATATTATAGTTGTATAAGTACATTATTATAAAATAAATATCTAGATAGAGTCAGATGCCGCGTTGCGCTTTGTGGTGGTGCAAAATGAATCAAGTCATGACGTAGGAAGTGAGCAATCCGAAAAAAATCTGCTGTACAACAGGTGGATTACCGGGGCACATCGCAAAAACATCGAGGGCACAGGGGAAGATGACGAGTATAAAAAAAAGAGCGTGTAATGAAACGATTTTAATGCGTCGTTCGCATAATCGGTCTATTGATTATACAGATCCACGCGCGGATACGCGATAAGCAAAATCGGAGCAATTGCCTATAGACGCATAGAAAATAGCCGAATATCGGGAAATTAGAGTATGGATGGTGCCACGTGGTCAGCTATTACGCAACTCAGTAAAATCTGCTGATCTATACTTTGCACTTGACACCAACTGGCAATTACGACGGGAATATCATGCCGATTTACGGCGTATATAAAAGAGCCCCCGAAAAGCGAGCTGGGCAATCTCAGCTCTCCATTCCAATAGTTATTCTTCGCACGTCGTTACCCTCGAAGATTAATTCATCTATACAACGTCCACCGAGCCACCAACTTGCATTTTAGATAGATAGGACTTTTTCCCATCTATCTCCGAATTCTTATACAGCAAATCTTGTATTCCGACCACTTACCCGAGAGGCAGTGACCGTGTACGCAATAGCCAAGGGGCATATTGTTATTTCTGTTGAACGCATGGAAGGTACCCAGCTTTGTTCGACCTATAGCTTTGATTTATTTATTGAATTGGAACCACCGCGCCCTTAATTTAGAAGTATTTGGTCTATATCTGGACTATAATAAGCGCCGTAATAACTAGCGAGTAGTAAAGAAAAAACACAATAAGCAATCTGAAGTTGAGAGCGTAAGATCATCGCGATCAGGGGATCCGATAGCCACTAATGACCCGTCACTAACGGTACGATCAAGAAGTGCTGAGATCGAATAAATATAAGGAATTACGCAAATTCAAGAGATACTTGCCCTTCGTCTCGGTATTACCTATCGGCATACACGGTTTGGAATCAAAATGTTCAGGTATTGGGGAGAAAAATGCGAACGAAAATCAGTTACGTCAGGTTACGGCTACTGATTTTCGTTCGCATTTTTCTCCCCAATACCTGAACATTAACGATATGTACAACGTACAATTGTACATATAGACAGATGAGCTGTAATAAAGCAACGGTTAAATTTGGGAGGTACATAGGCTTCTCTTTCCGATCAATTTGCTGGGCCGATACACCGAACATCATTCCAAAGTGCACTGCAGGCAAACTATCGTAAGCTCTGCATTTACCTATCGTTAATTATTCAATCTGTTACCGAAGATCAACTCCTCTGCTCTATCTCGATGTTCTCGGCGCTCCGCTCGATTCTATACACGAGCTTGCGCGCAACATTTGCATCGAAACGATTTCTTTCGAAAGCCTTAAATCGCGCTGTCGAAAAAAAAATTTCATCGCCGACAGCATGCCACCCGTCGTGTTTCGAATCGAGAAAAGCATCTTTCTTCCTTCTCTCCCCGATACATTGCTACACATTTGTATTATATACGGGCTCGAGGAACGTCTCTGTCGATCCTTCTCTCGGGGCAAAGTTATTTGCGACTTGCCGCCGCGGCGGCACGTGCGAATCCGATACATGCGCGCGCGGCAGCTCCGACTCTCCTCGCCAAAGCCAATTTCGCGGACGAAACACTCGGTCGTCGCGTCGAGTGGGGAAAGCTCGTGTCTGTATTACGTTGCGCGAGAGTCTCGTTCTACATCGCGCTCGGCGTACATCGGGCTTTTTTGAAAATATATATAGAAACGCGCGTAAGTTGCGTTGGGCAATAATGCGGGAAATCGCTGAATATTTTCCGAGCGATGAAATTTCTTCATCTCCATCGCGGCGAGAATCGTGCGTAAGAGGGAGCGCTGGTATAATCTCCAACTGATTCCGAGATTGCGGGGAGTAGCATAAAAATAGATGAGCCGATATAGGCATAAATCGACAGGGCGATGTGCGTCACGCGTAGCGGAAAATCGACGAAAAAAACTGGAGAATTTTGCCTGTGCACAGTATACAAATTTAGTGGACCGAACGTTAGATGACGCATACATGTATGTCATATAAATCTTGCACTATACTTAGTCACGATTTTCGGCGCTGAAATCAACGCATCGAGTATAGGCTCACTTAAAATAAAATTCTTTGAAAATTTACAATTTTTGCAAGGTCAACACGTGTGTGATATATTTAATCGTTGGATTGCGTAAACAGAGATTTCAAATTTTATTTACGATATTCAGAATAAAACGAATACCTGGAATTCTTTTTTAAAAGGTTCTTTTTTAATTATCTCGCTGTGCAGAGCTCGTCGTATAAATCAAAATTCAATTAGTTATTTCAAAATTTTGCAAGAAATGTTTAGTTCTCGGGAGTTCTGTAATTTGCAAGCAACCCCGAAAGTAGGTCCTTAATGCGTGTAAGCATTTCGTTGTTAATTTGTCTTACATAAAGGTATTACGTAGTTTCCTAGTTTACTAAGTTTCAGCGCGAGAAACATCGTCTTCCTGACTTGCCTCTAAGGCAGAAAAAGATAGCTTGAACAGCTGAGATTGGCTAAAATAAAGTGCTTGGTTCAAAAGTTCAAAGTTAGTAAAGAAAGCCGTCAAAGCGTCAAAATCGCGTCTTTCTACGAAATTCACCTGCCATTGTCTCTGTCATTTTAATTAAAACGTTAATTAACGAAAAACAAAATTAGACAAAAGTATTGACAAAGCAGATAAGCTTCAAGAAACAGATGCGAAATCGAATAAGCGTCAAGCAGTTCCCATATACCAGGTTTTAATTGAAAATCAATAACTAATGTCGTCGCTCGTCGCAGCCCAACGTAATATCTCACAAACGTCCACGAGCGTCGTAATCATGCTCGTTAAATGTGTTCATCGATCGAATAGACGATAAAAAATTTTAACAACCCTGGTCAGAATCTCCCAAAAATAGAAAATTATTTTCTTCGCTTGAGAAAAAAAACCAACTAACTTTATATACAACCTCAGTTCACGTCAGACAACGACAGCTGCCCTTAATTCCACGACGAAATTTCCACAAGTTTTAATGATCCTCGTCGCACTCGAAGCTAAACTTTTACCGGCACACACGTCACACCGTCTCTCGTATACGTATATATTTACAGCGTCTTCAAGTCAGATGAAGTAAATAGTTCAGAGAGTTGAGCGTCGAAGAGTATATTGCATCGAAGCTTGCATTCTCGAATATCACCCCTCTATATACAGCGTAGAAGAGAACTTCGACGAGATGCTCATTTGCATTAACTTCAATGTCCCTGTATAATGTAAGCTTCTGCGCAAAGTCGCAGAGAGAAATAAAACATTTCTTTTCTTTATTTTAATTCTGTGGGAGGATCACCATCTCGGTAGTTCAACTCATTAAAACTTTTAAGAGCCGCGAGTGGATCGACACCCTGTTAGTTGCTCGCTGCGCTCTTTCGTGATGTACAGAATGAAATTAATTGTGTATTGTTTTCCAATTTCTAAGCCTTTCCCGCGAGACGAAACATGTGCCAGTGATCGTCGATCTCTGATTATTTTGCCATGATTTTACATCAACGGCTCGACAGAATGGAGTAAATCAAGTTTTTAGCGTTATTAAAATCTCCATTCAATTTTTCAAAAAGTCTCTACGAATTTTTTATCTCGCTCACCGCACGCATTGCAGATTAAACAATTAACGTAAAAGGTTTAAAAAACAAAGTTATATAGTCCAGTGATACATTAGATTTTTGTTTGCCGACCTTTTAGACACGAAATGCTTGTACTAATAATAATTTTTTTGACGTTTACTTTACACACGATTAAAATCAATATATATCATGGGACGCGGTATAGCAAGCGTACAGGTAAACTTATAGCGTATACGAGTTGAGAGTGTGAGAAAGAGTCAAAGAGAGAAAAGGACTGTGTGTAAACGTGTGGGTATGCGCGCACGTGTGTGAGAGAGATGAGAGCACATTATGCGAGTACCTATACCGAGTGAGGCAGGGGAAGAAAGCGCACCCTGGCTGTGTATCCTCACAAGTGGTTAAAAACAACGGAAATAGATAAGAGATGCGCGTTGTGTAAAATGGACGCACGCCAGATAATGCATATATTATATTCATAAGTCTACAGGCGACCGCAGTTCCAAAAAATGATGCTACGTATAGGATGCGAGTCGATAGCGCGCATAGATAACGAAAGAGAACGGAAAGCCCTTTCCCGACTTTTGGAGCCCAATCTATGCTATGAGTGTACAAATATTGACAGTTAGCAAGAAAAGGATACGGGCAATTCCGCAAGGGAAACGAGAACAGAGTGTCCTATGTTAATAAAGATAAATGAAGATAATAAACAAATATAAAAATGTAAAAATCGCCGACAAAAATAAATAGTGCGTGTGTGTGTGCCCGCGCGCGCACACGTATGTTTATAGAAATACCTATAAGTAGACGTTTCGACTGCACATTGCGGCGCAAAATTTGAATTTGTCATGGACTGTGTGATCTGGAATTAAATATAATTTATTCCTGTCAGCCAAATTTATTTATGTCACTTCAATGGAAGTGTCGCAACTTTGACATGGTTTTTAAGCTATCGCGGCACAAAATACGGCTGAATATATGTATACCGATGCGTAAGAAGTCTCGCATCACTTGGTGCGATTATCATCATAGGTGACCTAAATAAGCGCCTTCCGCAATCGTATCAAAATCCGCGTGCGTAAGTTGTAATATAAAAAATGATGGGAATCTTTTGTAGATTTGAGTTTTCTCCGCGTCTTATCTGTTCAAGGTTTTTCTATCTATTCTCGTGTGGTTTGTTTGTGGTTCGAGAGATTTCTAATCGTCTGATTATCTTTCCGCTTTATCTAAAATATCAACGTAGTAAAACGAACGTTCGACGCTTTTCGGCGTATAGTTTTGCCTTTGATCTCGATAGACGTGAGTGGGGGAATCCAAATACTGTAACTCTGACCAGACGAGATGAAGAGGGCGGGGGACGCGTCTCTCGTTGGCTTGGTGAGTCTTATGTGGTCTTCAGTACAGTTTAGGCGTCGCTACCGATCGGACATGCGAGAACGAGTCTGATTTTTTTTAGTCGCACGTACTTATTCGAGCAATTTCAAGGTATGTTTCATAGACATAGATTGTAACATTATTGTTGATTTTGCGTTTAGCTTTGTTATCGCTTATTGTCCGTCGCGTTGAGCCTAATACTTCTATTTCGTGATTTTGTGTATTTCGAGTACTTTTTTTTGGTATTAAGTGATAACTTTAAAATATTTTGAGTTTAGCTTTCAGCTGCCTGTGCTCTTCATAAAAATTAATTTAAATAATAATTTTTTGTTGTTGTATATTTGTAACTGCCGCGCAACTAAAATAGCACTTGAATTTTGTACGTTTAACTCCAATCCTTTTTCTATGTATTAATGCATGTCTTTGTTTTACCATGTGGTCATTTTTTTATACTTACATAACAGCTTCTTTGGCTGGTAATAATCGGCCGGTAATAAAGACCATTTCGATATGAATTTGGAATCATGTGAGCTAAAAATTGAACTAAGAGTATCTATAAGAGTATGACAACTCAAAACCAATTTTAATTTGCCATTTTTAGAGAATCAGGGTAAATCAATTTATCAAAAATCTGAAAAACTTAAAGTATAAGAATTATATTTTAAATTTATCAGATCATCGCCGAATTGATGTACCCTCATGCTCTAAAAATGGAAAATTAAAAGGTTGTTTTGAGTTGTCTTAGTCTTGGTACAGGGCGACAATTTATAGAAAAATTAAGGCTTCCTCTGAGCGATAACTCTACAATACTTGGTTACACGACACTAGCGGACTAACAAAATATAAGCATTATTTTGAACGAATCTTAAACAGAAAGTTCAAGCTTTCACATGTTAAGTCACGTCGATCGAGAACCTTTGTTACGCCTATAGACGAAATCTTAGAGAAAACTGCGTCGTAATATAAAAGAAGTGACGCCACCGAGGACTGCAGTTTATTGTTGGGTCCTTTGTGAGGCCAGCTGGTCTGCAGCTGCGGCTCGGTATATTTATCGCATTTAGAACCATGGTCTTGTACGATTTATCAGTATTTCTTTTAACTCGATTTAAGCTATTAAATATAAAATTGAAATTTTTAAAGAAAAATTTAATCATCGACTAATATTCTCATTTAAAACTTTCTTGATTTTTCCATAACGCTTTGTTCTCTTCATTTCTATAAATATAAAATAAATATTTTGTTTGGAATATTCTTTTAGCATTTCAAAGCTCATTATTTATTGTAAAATATTTTATTTCGTTTAATTTCGTTTTATTCTTTCTTGAAATTTCTGCTTTGTTTGAATTTGAAAACATACATCGATAAGTGGTTTTAATTGCAGGGAATCATAATTTTTCCTTTACTTTAATGATTTCTGGATTTTCAAGACAATTTTTCCGTTTTACAGTTTTTTCATTTTTTCTCTTTTTCTCCTAGTAACGAACCGATTAATTTTTTCTACTTTACATTTACTTCGCGATCTTATAGAGTCAAAGCCATTCTCAATTTCTATTTATAAAATTATTGAAAGTAATTAATATCATATTTTAAAATATTGTTCGTTGCGATTAACAGTACCAACGTAAACGGATAAGAACATAACAGTTTAATAATTAGAGTTTACAGCATCAATAATTATAAAAAAAAAAACACAAAATTTAAATCTTAGCCTTACATATTTCTCATCGGCTATTTAATACTTCATAAATATAATTGTTCCGAGGGGGTTTGTGAGTAGGCTGGCGTTTAGTCCTTTTTGGCGTTACAAGAACCACGCCACTTTTCGTCTCCTCTATATTTTTATTCCATATATGGTATTAGTCGCGCCAGAGACTGCACGCGCGGACGCGCCAACAATCGGAATCTCCCCTTCGAGCTCCCCTATGTAACTATATATAAGTAGGACAAGCAGTCCAGCGCTGCCGCGTTCGGGACAGACCGAGATTATAGAGCTCGCCTGCGTAAATCAGTAATTGATTCAGTTGTTTTTAAGTGATCATTTTTTACGGCTCGGGGTGAACTCTAAAACTCTGCTAAAACACATGTTTCGGATCTAACGTGAATCTCTACAAGTATATCTATTATCTATATATATTGTACTTTCGTAGTCTATGTATTTAAGGGTTTATTAGAAAAAAATCTGGGTGCAAAAACTTCGTTTGTGAAATAGAGAGAGCGAGAAAGAATTACAAGAAAATCCAACAATCGAGCTGAGCTAGAAGACTGACTCTCCAAATGAAAAGAGTCTGTATTATTTTCATGTAACTATACGTTACAACAATTTTAGCCGAAAAATTAATTGAAAATCAAAAAAAATGCTCATTTCACAATGTTCTGACCCTTCCACAGGTATGAAACAAAAACGTTTTCATAAAAACTTTTAAACGCATTATTGTCACGCTTTGGCAATAGACATTCAGCGCGCCTCGGTGAGCGCACTCTCGCTCGATCTCGTCTAGTATACTATATTATAATAGTTTATTGCCAAATAATGCGTTTCCAATAAAGTTTTCGAATTTATTTGTTTCATTACAGATTATTAACCAGGGTTTAAAGTTTGCGTAATGACGATGAGTTTTATGAAATGTTGTTTTTTCATACCTCTAGAGGGATCAGAGAATCGTAAAATTAGAATTTTCTCGATTTACAATTATTTTTACGCAAAGCTATTATTGCAAAGCTATTAAAAAAATGTTATGGAATCTTTTATATTCAGAATGGTTTGAACAATTGGAAACATTTTTTCCGGGTTGAAAATATGTAAATTTTATAATCGTTAAAAAAATTTTGTTTAACGAAATCTCGACTATATTTGGGGCTGACAACTCCTGATTTTTTATTCAGTAGGATTAAACAAAGATGTTTATAAAAAAATAAGTAAATAAATAAATTGGAAATAATAATTTACGAATACGAGCTGTAACTCCGGTCTATGACGTCTGCGACTGCGCCGACTGAATCGCTTACTAAATTTGTTCTCGTATTCTCCACAAGAGAAGCATCGGTAGCGCATCAATGTTCTTTAATTGCATTTTACATTAATAAGTGCGATTTATTAAAACATACAAAGCGTACAGTGGATAAGTTGGAATAAACAAGTATTCATAGCTCGAAGGTGTAGAAAGAGAAGAGAAGCGAAGAGAGAGAGAGAGAGAGAGAGAGAGAGAGAGAGAGAGAGAGTAAGAGTGCGATGCGGAAAAATACTAAAGAGGAAAAAGGTTGTAAAACTGAAGAACGAGGATGAGACGAGCGTAGGGTTTTCCCTAATATTTATGAGTACGAGAATGAGAGGATTAGCGAGTGTAAAGGAGCGATCGAAGTTTTATTAGAGTTTTACGAAAGACCGCGTGAAATATTGAAAATAAGTGTCGCAGTAATAAATCATGATTTATGACGAAGAAATGGACATCTGATATATGCTTGTGGCGAAATGTATCCATCTGAGGGTGGCAGTATGGAGATGGGGTGGAAGGGACCAGGTAGCTGGCCTTCTTAAGAATAAGTTTTGACTGGTTTTGAGAGAAAAAGAGACAGTTCGATGTTAGCTACGACCGAGAGCACATCATGTTTTATTTTACTTTAAAAATATAGGTATACGTTTTATCCAGACGATTTTTTTTGGACTTATTTTGCATGGCAGGCCGTAATATCCCACAAAAGTAATTAATATCTTTTTGTATTCCTCACCTCTCGTACTCGCAGGTAGAGGCTAAACATCAACAATAATGAATGCATAAAAATGTTGGTTCGTGAACATTTTTTTACGCTCTATAGAACGACCGGAAGAGTGAAAATGCGCGAAAGGTCAGTTAGTTTATAACAAAGAGATCGGTGTTGGGCTTGTAGAAAGCGAATAACTATATTACATAGGGAAATAATAAGAAAAAAGACAAGTGAGTTCTTGGTACATATTATATTGTAGTAATTAATATAGAAATATAAGTAAAGTTACTAAAAGTTGAACTTCGAACTTAAAATCTCTGCACTCTTGTTATGATTAAATTTAAAATACAAAGACACTTGTCCACAATGTAAATTTAAAATGTAGAAATTAAGAATTAAGTATACGTAAAATAACTCACTCGATGCACAAAAAATGTCCACAGTACAAATTAAAAATGCATGCAATAAGAAATCAAGAATTAAGTATACGTAAAATAACTCACTCGTCGCATACTTATACGTGTATACCGTTTCTGCAACGCGATCCCGCTAAACCCATGCGCAGTGCGCGCGACACTCGCGAATACTTATCTATCGCGATCCGACCTCTTCGAGTAACTCGATCAGGTGCCTTTCTGGCTCCGCATTAGAGACTATATAGTGACGTTGTCGGACATCCTCTTGGTTATCTATCTCACTCACTGGGTATACGCAGGGCGGACTCTTTATTCATTGTAGAACACACCAAGCGCTTCTACAATACGCAGAGACTTTACGAGTAATACTTTCTTCATACACAAGAATAGAAGATTTTCCCATATCCGCGCAAGTTATAATAAGTAACACTGTAATATACCTAAGTATTCATCATGTGTCGCACGTTCAGTCGTCTGCGGATCGCCGGTGAGGGAGGTCGCTCGAAAGATACGCGTCAGTTTAATTGTTGTTACGCGATTTCACATCAATAAGCGCGATGTTAATTAGTGATTATACGGTATACTACCTATAGGAACGTATGCGAGCATTATTATAAGTGTAAAATGTTTATGCGATATACGCGCGGCTATAAATACACAACGTGATTCGGAATGCGAGTATTTAATTACTTACCGCGCGACAAATATGCAGGAGTGTCTCAGTCCGCGACGTACTCCGTGAGAATTTGCCTGTATATAGATATACGTTTAACGTTCAAGTGTGTGTGTGGCGCTAAGCAGGTACGAACTTGTATGAAAGCATAGAATTGATAAGTATACCTATATATACAATAACAGAGAAGCGCAGCGTGTGTTTATATAGAAGTTGTTTGGGTGCTCGCCGCTTCGTTTCAGTTCGAAACTATGTCTAATCCCCAAGTTTTGATCGGCTCTTAGTCGGCGCGTATAAGCGAACGCACTTTTTGGCTTTTTGCGGGAGAGCGATTTTTAGGCGCGAATTCGCAAGTGTTTGTTTGTTGCCATTCGAACGACGAAATTCTTATGAGTGACTGAGAAATCGGTTTGAACTTTGAAGGATATTACATATATTACGAGTCGCAGGTGTTTAGACGTTTTTTAAAGCTTGTGTCGACCATAATATGTGGATATAGATGTTTTGTTTATTTGCTGCCTTGAATTTTGATGCTTTTAAAAATGTTGGCGAGAGAGTGTGAAAATTTGCCTGATTTAAGAATTATAAATTGGAGTATTTGATTTATGTATAATTTTTACAGCAAAATGCAAGGAAATATTCAATCGAGTTCCAAAAGCTATGAACGAATCACTGCACCTGTTTTGCCAGTTAAAAGTATAAATAAAGGTATATTGAGACTAAAATTGTATTTCCAGTTATATAAAATTATTTTTATTATTCGTTTTGAAGAGTATATGGTTACGTCTTTTTTTTTCTTGACAAAGTCACTAGTTCGTAACAAAGTTGATTTTAATTTTAAGAAAGTTCTTTTTTTACTTCTCTAAAACTTATGAAGATTATTTTTTATAGACAAATCGAGTAAAAGATCAAATCCAGACGAACCATGCGAACATAAAAAGAAGCCAAAGATTATTGTAAATGTAAAAATGAAAGGTATTATAATAATGCAAACAGTTTTTAGCATAATTGTAATTAATTCAGCATGATATAAGTTACTGTCAAATTACATTTTTGGTTAAAAAAGATAAAGTAAACATTGTTACCTTTCAGATGTTAAGGACAGTACTAGGATGGATAATGGTAGTTTAAAGAGTACAAACAATAGTATAAGCAGCCCAAATCCTGGCACTAGTACAAATTACAAAACCTCAGAAGATATTCTAATTCATCTAGCACAGTTACTTGTCAGTTGCATTAAAGAAGAGAAAAATCTGATTCTCAGAGGTTCCATAAAAGAGTATCATGTGGCTTTAGTTAAAGAACATATCATTAAAGTAGAAAGAAGAACACATGGAAAATTTCATCCTGAATTTATTGAAGGTATTAAAATCTCTGATTCAGCCAAGAGATTAAGAAGTATTTTAAAAGTACATTTATTACAATACCATGATTTAAATGCAGTTAAATTAAAATTAAGTGATGACTTTGGCGAGTATTTTCAAATTGATAAAGATCCTAAAATCGGAATTGAAGCAATAGAGAAATTAGCTGATGAATTTAAATCAAATATCTCTTTGGCATTGAATTTAAAGCAACCTGTAAAAATTCGCAACACCAAAGATTATAGGAAAAAACTTGCACATCATGTTTTAAAGAAGGAAGGAAAATGTGTGGTATTTACAGAAGAGTTCTTAAATATTAAAAGGACATTGCCTGGAAATTTAGATTTACTACGAACTAAGATTAAAGATAAACTCTTTGAGGAAAAAATAAGTTTTGAAGATCTTAAAAAATGCCAGTTTGAAATCCGTAATTATTGTGATACAGAATCTTCCGATCTTAAAATGGAGTTACCCCCAGTAATCAATGAAGCAAATAGTTCTAATAATAATAATAATAATAATAATAATAATAATAATAATAATAATAATAATAATAATAATAATAGTAATAATAGTAATAATAATAATAATAATAATGTTAACAATAATTCAACAACCAAAATTATATTTAATCAAGAAGCTCTTAATAGTATTACTTCATACTTTACCGATGCAATTAACAAACAAGTGTGTCTTATTAATACAAACTCCATTGAATTTTGTATTCAAAAGATTCAGCAAATTATTCAAACCATTCCTAAGTATTCAAAATACATAACAGTTAATTCCATTGATTTTGAACGTAACTCATCAACAATTTCAAAAGAGTTTGAGTCAAGTTCAACACATCTATTGTTAATTAAGCACAGCCCATCGACAGAAGAAAGAGTTATCATAAAATGTGCACTTGAAAAAATTTGCTGGAAATTAGAAGACATAATCTACAATGATTCTGAAAATAATCCCAAAAAAGTAGTAATTATTGGTGAAATAAAAGATCTTCATCTATTGTTCAAGTTTCCAAGCAAAATAGTTGACGACGAGTATCATGGTATCACCAGTCAGTTGACAGAAGAGTCACTATCCAATTTGTTGCAAACTAGTTCAGTAGAACTGTATAACCGTAAATTAAAACTTAATAAGTTAATGGATAAGCATGGTTTACAAAATATTGTTACAACTCTAACGTTGTCAAGACAAATCTTAAAAACTGATCTGATCATAGCAAGCAGTAGACAAAATCAACAATATTTTCAAGACATCAAATTAAGTCAAGATGAAAATCTATTAGACAGCAGTCGACTTGTTATTATATCTGGAAAATTGGGATCAGGAAAAAGCACTTACTTGCGAAAATTGGAAGGCAGATTGATAAAATCTACTATGCATAAGGCATTACCAACCTGGATCATTAGTGTTTATCTAAACAAACCTGAAGTTATTGAAAAGCTTAGAGGGAAAATTTTTGAGACTGAGAAAGAGGCAATTAATTTCCTGCTTGAGTTACTTGATTACGATGATTTTCAAAAGGGTATGTTTACTGCCAGTGCTACTGGCCAATTAAATCTCAAACTTATCCTTCTATTCTACGGATTTGAAGAAAGACTGATTCACCCTTCTACTGATTGCAAAAAGGCTGTAATAACGATGTTAAAAGTGCTACAATCAGCAAATGGAATCATCAAATTTTATCTTACTTGTGAAAAGCAATCATGCGCAGAGCTAGAAGGCAAATTAGGAGTGCATGCATTCAATTTAGAGTCATTTGCATATCAGGAGAAACTAAAGTACGTTTTCAAGGAAAAAATTATTTGTTATATTTGTATTGTATGAATTTTAATTTTGTTTGTTTTCATAGGTTCATGGTTGACGACTTACGTTGCTATCCGCACAGTACTAATGTCAACTTATTGGAACGCGCAGAACATCTACTCAGAAGCTATGAGAGCAAAAACATTTTTATTAGCACACCACTACAGTTGAAAATGATTCTAGACCTTCATCGATCTGAATTGTTGGATAAGGATCCCTCACCTATGCTCAATGTTAAAAAAGATTTATATGAAATTTATAAGGCTTTTACTGATACTTGCAATATTGACTTTTATACGAATAAAAAGTTGGAGTATTATTCGATTAACAGACTGCTCACAGAATCTGAAGTGAAGAGGTTCAAGAAGCTTAAAGAACACATTTATTGGACAATTCATAAAACAAATATTGATCAAAATCTTAATGAATTATTGAATCATACGACCTTTGCAGAATTTTTTGTTGCCAAGTGGTTCGTAAAGTATATTGTAAAAAATAAGAATCTCGAACCTTTGATAAATGAATGCATCAAACGATTAAAACCTGTGACGTCTTTGGTTTTTCGCCGCACTATTTCTCGTGAATTACAGCTACGTCGTACGAATCAAGATGATAAAAAAAAATGTGACAGCGCTGTGCAGCAATATACTTCGAAGAACAGAAAATTCGAATACCAAGACATACTTTCCTTAGCAGCTAATGTGGATAACGTCGAAACAGCTTGCTTAATGATAGCTAAAGGTGCCAATGTAGAGCAATTAAACTCAGAATTCGTGAAAAAGATCTTGCATGTTGTATTTGATAGAATCAAACGACAATTATTCGATAATTATGTTTTCATCTTTCAGCAATTTGCACAATTCAAAAGCGAAATCGTCGCAGAAATTCTGGACTCTAAAGAGGAGTTTAGAACATTATTTGAAATCTTTTTAGAAAACGAACATACACAGGCAGCCACTTTTTTACTACAGTTATTGCGAGGTAGTCGTCTGACAAGTCTGACAAAGCGACTTGTTGCCACCTGCTTGACTATTATTAATAAAAACAGAAAAATTAAGGACGAGGATCGATTGCAGATGAGTATGCTTTTGCTGAAAAAATTGGATGGAAATTTGGAGAAGCTTATAATATCGATAATAGAAGCGGCCGCAGATGCCAAACATCCAAAATGTGTCGAAGGTATCGTTAATCAGTATCCAGAAGGTTGCATTGGATTTTTCAAAAAATCACTCGTGCACAATCGTTTACAGATTTTAGAAATACTTTTGAATAATCATAACAAATTACACAAGAAGTTAAGCATCGCTGGTGATACTGCTCTAAACGTAGCCGTGGGCCTGCCTAACGTTAACCCGCGTGTACTCAAGATGTTGCTGGATCGAAATGACATTGACAACATAAATAAATCAAATGTTCCGCTTTGTACAGCTTTGAAGAACAATGCAGATAAACGACTTGTGCGTTACCTTGCCGAGAAGAAGGGCAATCTCAATACCGTAGATGTGGATGGAATGTTTCCTTGGTGTTACGTACTTCTTAGTGAGTCTCGTTACTCAGTGCCAGATCAGCGCAATTTGATAAAGTACTTTCAGAGCAAGACCGAACTGATGGTGCCGTGTAAGAAGCCGGGAGCTGAGAAGAATGCTCTCTTCGAGGAACGTAGAGTTGAAATTGTGAGGAAGCTAGAATTCTTTGGGATCATCAAAAGATTGCAAATCAAGCGTCAGGGCAGATCAATGCCGCGTTTGCACGACGCTGTCCAAGCCAACGACATCAACTGGTTAGCGTTTCTACTCGAAAGTGGAGTTGGCCCTGATATTCGCGATTCGGAATACGAAAGAACAGCATTGCACGTTGCTGCCAGTCTCGGACGCTACGAAATGGTGCAGCTTTTACTACATCACGGTGCTGTATTCGACTTTGCCGATATAAATAAAAAAAGACCCATAGACTTGACTTTGAACAAGCAAATTTATTCTCTGCTGAAAAAGATAGAACAGTACTTCTACAAATTCGATGCGAATTTCAGCACTATGACAAAAGACGAGATGTTCGCAGCTATGCAAACTAAAAATGGATATCATATTTTTAACTGCCGCGATCGCAAGGGCAACACATTGCTGCACGAAGCTGCTCATAACGATAACAGCAATTTTATCTCTAGTCTGTTAAGTTTTAATAAAGAGGGCAGCGCTCATTACCTCGATCAGCCATACTTCAATGTGAATGCAAAGAATTTTTGTAACGAAACGGCGCTACATATCGCATGTCGAAAAGGATATTTTCTTGTTGTTTGCATTCTGCTTAAATTTGGAGCACTTTTCGAGCAGAAGGATATACACGGCCAAACACCGTATGCTATAGCTGAGAGGTTTCAATATGACCAAGATGTTCACATGATGCTTACTTGTGTTAAAACACTTTTCGATGCTCTTTTGGATAAAGATAACCTTCATGCAATAGCGAAAGAATGCTTTGTAAAGTGTTTATGTACTACTAACGCGAAAGATCGTTATGGAAAGACAATCCTGCACTGGATCGTTCAGATGAAAGACAACGAGCTGCTGAAGTTTTTCATAAAAACGGTGAGAAATGAAGTATTCTTCTCAGTTACAGACTTATCTGGAAAAACTGCGTTGCACCTAGCTGCAGAATTCAACAATTTGTATGCAGCCAAGCTACTTCTAAAATTAGGCGTCGGTCTGGATATTGCGAGCAAAACGGATGAACGAGCTTTCGAATGTGGCGATCCGGATATGGCCGATTGTGCCAATATGCTTCAGGAAATTTACAGGCTTTTCGAAGATCTGCACAGCGATCAACCAGGTATTTTACTAGATGAGCACCCAGAGAACTTAGAAAACCATCTCAAGGAATTGAAAACGTTTTATCAGATCGAGCCATACGTGGTGTTAAATACGAAGTTCTGTCCTAATCAACGCAACACCCTGACGCGACAAGCGGCGCTCTTTAATTACTCAAGTGTTCTGGAGAACTTGTTTCGTCATGGCGCGGGACTACCCCACGATTTTAAAGATCAACGGCAGAACACGGTTTGCAGTATGCTGCTTAGAAAGGTCGCGCACGTTTTAGATACGATCAGCGTAGATACTTGGATCGAAAGTGGCCTCGACGAGAAGATCATAGTTAACTGCCGAACCTTTAGCGGCGAAACACTTCTGCACAAGGCCGTCCAGCAGGAGAAGCTTCAGGAGATACGTTGGTTGATAAAACGCGGAGCGAATCCTTTGGAAGTTGATATGAATAACATTAGCGCTATGTCTAAAGCGAAAGAGATGAAAAATTCTGAGGTTGTTGAGCTCTTGAAAAGTACTAATCGTCAAAAGAGAAGACTCGACGACAATCAGAGAGAAAAATCTTGTCCTACTAAGATCCGGCGTTGTAGCGACTAGTGATTTAATATTTTATTTTATAGTCAAACTTTTCCATAGACTTTTGATCCACTTTTTTTATTTTTAGCAATAAATTAGAGTAACTTAACGTACTTAATGTTATGAGAAAGCAGTGCAAAATAAAAAGAAATTAAAAAAAATGTGTAAATGAAAAAAAAAATTTAGATGAATCTAAATATATTGTACTCGTATACACGTACTTTAGTAAAAGAAAACTAGAAAATAAGTGTTTTTATATATTTTATATAATCGATTGAATTTATAAAGTAGATCTAAGCAAATGTTTTTGATATAGTAAGCAGCTGTTGCTAGATAGCTACTTATACGTAATTAATACAACTCAATTTGCCATAGTCGCGATTGCAACTAAAACCAATCAAATCAAATTTGTACGCAAAAAAAGTTTTATTTTACAAATTTTGTTTTACAGAATTATTTTTGAATACAATTTTTTGCGAATCTTGGATTTTTTGAAACTATGTGACGAAATATAATCAACTTGAGAATGAATTTTTTTTCGTTCAATACATATAATATATGCATATTGTATATGTAGTAATACAACTATTGTTAAGTTATGTTAAGCTTGTATGGATAAGAAAGACTATTCTGCGTTCCAGCTTCAAGATTATAAAGTTTATCTGAAAACTTTAAGAAATATTAATTTTATAATTGTTTTACATGTATAGCAAAATAAATTTTGTAAAAGTAACATACACAGTACGATAATTATTGCTTTGTTAGAAAATCACACTCTGTAGCTGGCCATCAAACACTAAATTTTCAAAGTTCCCATGCAACATTCATTTGTCATTTACAAATATCCTATAACTACGAATCGAAGCACGCGTGTTGGTCATTATTCCGTATAGATAATTGTACGCGTAGTCTAAATAACTTAAGCCTTCCTTCGCACTCGATCCGAGTTAACGAGCAGCTTGCACCACCGAAAAAGGTAAAATTTCTACCAGGGTCAATAACGCCATTATTCATCGCTTATTAAAATCGTCAAACAGCGCCGCTCTTACTTGCCAAGCGCCAATTAACGCCAAACCCAACCCCAGCTGAAACCCTCGAAAAAAGCTTAACAACATTTTCTCAACTTCCAGACGTTCAACCGGCGTCTCCTACCGGATCCAGAGCACTGCGGCGCATCTCGTCTCAGCCTCGCGCCAGAAGCGAATCGCAGCTCTCGCAACTCCCTCGTCCCGGACGACTACGCGGTGAACCGCTCGCCTCGGGGCTCCCTCATCCCGGACAGCTCGGCTCGTTCTCCCCGCAACAGCCTCGTACCAGGCGACCTGTCCGCGGCGGTCCGGCCCCAGCGCAGTCCCAGGCACTCGCTGGTCCCGGACAGCGCTCTGAGCCCGCGCAATTCGCTGGTGCCGCTGGACGTCGGCTACAGCCGAAGTCCCAGGGGCAGCCTCGTGCCAGGATCTGTTGCGGCTGGGGCCAGCTCTAGGGTGTCGCTCATGCCGGAGAACGGGGCAAGGAGTCCGAGGCACTCGCTCGTACCGTCGGAAACCATATCCAGGAGTCCCCGAGGAAGCGTGGCCAACATCGACTTCGACAGAAGTCCGAGGGGCTCGATTTGCCCGGACACCGCGAGGTCACCCCGCGGCAGTATCACACCGCTCGATATGCACATTGACAAGAAGGTGAGCTATACGTACTGCCAATTGTCGAATCAGGCTGATCTGAGAAAGTAATACGCACCTATTCGCTGGTGACTTCGTACGCTCGGTTCGGCGAATGTATTTTCAATTTTCAATTGCTCGTACATGGAATTTGAAACGCGTGTGTAAACTTGGAAACTGCATCGAAATTACAATTCTCTGTCGGCTCTCTATTTAATCTGTCGCGAGAAAACAATTCTAACTGTGTACTCCTCTCTTTCCGCAGGAACGAAGCCCACGTGGATCGATAGTCTCGGAATGTATAAACCAGAGCCCGCGAGGTTCCATCGTTCCAGAACTCGTCAATCGTTCTCCGCGCGGTTCTATCGCGCCGGACCCATCACGCTCTCCCCGAGGCTCCATTTGTCCCGAGCCCAATCGATCACCTCGGGGATCGATAGCTCAGGGTCACGAGCTTAACAGGTCGCCGCGAGGCAGCATCGGCATGCCTGGGGCTGGCGAACATCGCGGCTCCCTCGGCGGCGAGGACGAGCCGTCGAGGAGTCCTCGAGGGAGCATAGGCCCTGCATCCGACCTGGACAGAAGTCCGCGGGGAAGCCTCGCTGGCCAGGAGCACAGGAGAATCGTTAGGAGTACGGGATACGGCGTGCAGGATCCTAGAAGAGCTTCCGCCGATCAAGGTTGGCTTTTATTTCAGATTTTTCGATGTCGCGTAGAGCAAATATTGAACGCCGCGCTTCGCGTCCAACGCTTTTTACCTTTGGCGTTGTGCTTGTTCTTAATTCTTTGGAGAGAACGTACTCTAGATGAAAGAGAGAAGTATAGCGCAGGTTTTTCAGTACAGTTTTCTTTGTGTTAGCTTCGACGTGCGCATCACGTGGTCTCTCGAGAGCTCAAAGATCCAGACAAACTCGCCCGTATAGTTTCCCGCAAGAAACTAAAAACTAATTCTTCGCCAAGGAGTTGTGAACTGAAACTCGGAAGCCGCAATCTCGTCGCAAGCGTCGAAAGAGCGCCGCTAATTTGAAAACACTCGAACCCTACCGACTTTCCTAAAACAAATATCCAACGCAAAATAAAAACGAAGCTATAGTGTCTTGTTTACTTCGTTGAGTCGTATCGCGCACTCGGTAACAGCAGTTTCACAGTCGACTGTATAATAGAGCGTGAAATTCTGGAGCAGTTTATAGCCATCGACCGGCTGAGCAAGTTTTACAAATGTTCAGCGCGCAGTATGCGTTCGGCTGTTTGCATAGAGATCGGGAGCCAAGGGATACAGGGCTTCCAAAACGTTTTCCTGACCGCATCACGTTCGAGCCCGAGCCAATTTCACTCGCGGCTAACTGAGAGGCTGATATAGCTTTGATATTGCAGAGAACGCGAAGCTATGGTCTATATACGCTACACCGTATATAGAGGTGGGTTAGACGGGAGAACTGCAGGCTTCGGGGATTTTACATAATGGTTATTGCGAGAATCGTTCGGAAACGTTCTTTTTTGTCAACGTAATGTGTAGTAAGTTGATTATTTTTTTTTTTGCGTGTGGTGTGAACATTTTCTAAGGATTTGCAGTTGGATTTTTATGGGAGTGTACTTGTTACAGAAATTGATACAAATCGAATTTTAGGAGTATCTTCTATGGGAATTGAAATGTGTCAAAGGTTAATTTTTTTTATTTGTTGATATTTATTTCATATTACACTTATACATCTCGTATTTCAAAATAAAATTGTTGTGTTAATACATAGATTTCTATGGCGTAAATTCTAGTTTACGTAGGTAATTAATCGAATGATAACATTTTCGTATTGAGAAAAATTGCTTAAAAAATAACAATCGCATTTTCTGACAATTTCTTCAAATATTTAATTTCCAATTTTTTTAATGGATTATATTCTATATTCAAAACTTCCAATGATTCTGTTAATGCTGATGCTATATCGCACAAGCTAAATATCAAATTAGAATTTAAATAAAGTTTAGAAGGAGTTCTTTCCGATTCCCATACTGGTAAAGTCCCTATCAGATTGTTGCTCAAATTAAGTTCTTCTAACATTGGTAGATTATTTATAAAATTTTCTGAAATGGTTCGTATTCTGTTACCTTGCAAAGAAAGACTCTTAAGACTCGGCAATTTACTTTCAAAGACAAACGATACATCATTCTCTATATTATTCAATATTAATGTTGATAAGTTTTCTAATTCAGACATTTCAGGTATAACAGAAAGTAGATTACGACTCAAATCCAAACGCTTCAATTTCCTCAAATAATTCAATGTTCCATTAGATATAACATCAAGTCTATTGCCTGACAAATCTAATTCAAGTAAATTGTCAAGATTCTGAAAAGTATTTGATTGTACACTATTAATACTACAATCTGATGCAATTAAGCTTTCTAAGTTTTCGAAATTATTTAAACAGAACATCCCATCATCACAATCACTATAACTAAGAGATTCAAATTTATTTTGAGATACGTCTAAAACCTTTATTTTTTTAAATAATGATGAACCTCCCAGTTTAGTTAAATGTGTGTTTGCTACGGTTAAACTTTCTATAACCACAAGAAAATCACCGAGTATTTGGTGTATCGGGATTAGAAACTCGTTTCCTGAAATATCTAGATGATTTAGCTTGGGAAAAAAAATCTTCCAATTAGGCGATGCACTTTCCATTTGGATGTATCGAAGCGAAAGATTTTTTAAGTTTGGATACTGATTTACACCGTTGAAATTTAAATTATGATGCGTGGGGTCTCTTTCTGTTGTTGTTGTTGTTCTTCTTGTAGTTATGTAAGGATTGTAATAATTATCCCATTGTCTAGTAGTAGTTGAAGGTGTTAAAATATCTGAGACAACATTATTATAATCCAATATCAGAGTTTCCAATTTTGGATGACTTCCAAAAGCAAATAAACTGTTTAAATTCAAATTGTTGTGCGATAAATCCAAGTATTTTAAATTAGGTACTCCATTGAAGCAACCATCTTGTAAATCAACTAAACTATTATTTTGCAGACTCAGCTTCGTAACATAAGGACTTGAGATAAAGTTTGATTTAATTTTCGGACCAAATCTCATACCCGACAAATTAAACTCTACGCTACAATCGTGTTCGACTTTTTCTGGCAATGCCTTTAAAGTTGTAATATTTGTAGACGGAGTAATAAATCTTTTGTGAATTTTAGCAGTACAGCTGTAGTGTAACAATAGTAACAATAATGGAATTACAAACCGTTTCATGTTCACAATTTAATACGTTCTAATAATATACTTGAAACTAAACTGGATGTTTACTAAATCTCCAGCGATGCTTCTTGCGCTATACTTACAGAGTAACTGAGCTTCATATTCGATTTATCTTCAATATAAAGATATGAGATTATTCCAGAATTTTCACATCAATATGAATAGTGAATGCGCTGTTGGAATGATATCTTTCATATCCTTAGCAAGCTTTTGATAAGTATTCAAAGATTGACTTATCATCCTACAGAAGTAAGGAACTTAACTTCTTTTAATCTCTGTGGGATAACATTTTCGTATTTAAATTATAATAAATACATCAACGTATAAATATATTATCAACTTTATGACAGTGCTTTTAAATCGCTTCGAAATATACGCAAACTGCTTGTTCTTGTACGTGTAATTGCGACTACAACTGTAGCGGCAAAAAAAACGGAATCCAGGATATCACCTCAGCGATTTCCCTGTGGGATAAAGGAGTAGGAATCGAGAGCGCTTAGCCCCAGCGGTCACCACAATGTCTGTAATTAAATCCACTCAATTTTCTAATAGAAAATCTTTTTTAATCCTTTTTTTAATATTATAAGAAAAAGAAATGTTCATAAAAACTAAATTCCCTCTGTCCTTAAAAAAAACCTACCCTATACTTCTAACTCGTAGACGAAATGACGCAATCGATGCGGCGCCTCCCATGTAGCATAGTTCAAGTATAAATGGAAAAAGGTCGAGTTCATATCGGCGTCGTTTTTTTTTATTGCATAGTCGTGATCGTCTACCTCGTTCGCTTTTAATATGTATACCGAACTATTTGCTTAAACAGACAATTTCGAGGAATGTTTTATTAAGTTGGTTATTCATTCAGAGTAAGCAATGGATTTTTGTTGAATTGGCAACAATGCGGCAAATATGGATTGCATTTCAATCGTTGTGTATAATTTTTTCGTAAGCAGCTGTAACTTTATTTTCAAGATTCAATGGAGTCTTCTGTGTAACGCGAGGACAAGCGCCTCTGTCGCACTACGAGATAACATTCGATCGTGCAACCGTAATACATAAAGTCAACCGTATAATGCGTAACTGTTTTATAGAAATAAGAAATAAACTTGTGCGCGGAGTCATTGAAGACTTAATTTTTATTTTGTGCACTTATGATGCTTTGGGTGCTCTGCTGTAATCGATCGATAGGTTAAAGCTCGTTTCGCGTAGCTTTCATTAAAGGTAGTTCGCTGAGAGCAGCGGTAAACATTAAAATGTCGATAGAAAATTTTATGGAGTATTTAATAGTCACAAAGACAAAGAAATATTGGGTGCATAAATAAACTAATCTCGTGAAAGTACGTATCTTTATACGTAAAATATCAAAATGTAGAAAATATAAGTATTTTATTATATACAATATACATATATATTATAATATATATAATATATATTATATAAATGCTCACCTTAATATGTATAATTTCGAAAATGGGTATGATATGTCCGTAGAAATTTAATAAATAATAAATAATGTACGCACACTACTATCGTACGATTTACGAGGACGCCATACAATACTTTTGAAAATATCAGAAATTTTGATAAAATTTTCAAAGAATTTTCTCAGCTGTACTAGTGTTTCCTACACGGACCATTGAAATGCAACATAACGTTACACATTCATAAGTTTTTTTTTAAAAAAGGTTTTATCAAAAATTTATTTTTCTCCCTATTTGGAATTCCGATTTCGCATACGCTGCTTACCATAAACAACACAACTTCAACGTATATGAGAAAATTGGCCAAAATAATTTAGATAATTGCAGCGGAAATCGACATAAAAAAATCTCATGAGACTCGCCTGGGACAGCGTTTTTTTTGTTCTATAGGACCCCTAGAATACGAAAAAATAGTGTTCCCACGAAATCGAATGAGTGTTTTTGGGTATTTAGATATATGTGTAAAAATTAAAAAAAAAATTCATTTTTTTAAGCATTTTTTTTCAATCCGAATTTATAGGGACAAGGCAATTTATTTATACAAAAAATGTTTAAAAGTATTCAATGAATACGTATGAATTTTTTCAAAAATTTTTGAACCATTTTTTAATTTTTCAAAAATTGTGACAATTGAAAAAATTTTTAATTTGCTCAAAAATATTTGAAAAAATTCATACGTATTCTTTGAGTAATTTTAAGCATTTTTTATTCTATAACATTTTTTCGTTAAGATCATATTTCTCGAGAAAAAAATCATGTTCAACATCACACTCACAACAAGGTTTAACATCACACGCTGTTTCACAAAAACCGCCGTCATTTTGTTAAAAAAAATCATGAACAATAAAGCTCGACCAATTTGAGAAGCTCAGATATTTTGTGAACTTTTGCGCATATTTGCGACGGTAAAAATAAAACTCCTTGTCCCTCTAAATTCGGATTGAAAAAAACGCTTAAAAAACGAATTTTTAAAAAAATTTTTACACAAATACCCAAAAGCACTCATTCAATTTCGTGGGAACACTATTTTTTTCGTGTTCTAGGGGTCCTACAGAAAAAAAAACTCTGTCCCAGACGAGTACCACGAGATTTTTTTATGGTCGATTTTCGCTGCAATCATATTTGAATTATTATTCGGCGGATTTTCCCACATATACCACATCGCGTTATCTGGACTAGGCCACTAATAGTATAAAGCGCAGACCCTGCGCTTTCCTCGCGAAATAACGCAGGCTACAATCAATAATCCGGCGAGCTATATCGCACCGAGCGCACTGCGAATATTCTTCCTTTTATTTTCCAAAAGCAAGGCAGGCTCATTAGGCAAAGTGATACGTCACTCCCTCTTGCGCACACGGAGCCGCGGGCGTGCATTCACCTCGCGGCTCAAAGGCGCATCATCGTAAAAGCTTTGAGCTACAAATCAATCGGTCGATATTACGCGCGCCGCGGCGGCTTTTTTTACGGCGACGCCATCCATTATTCGATTTCTTCCTCGACCTAATCCCTCTTCACTCGCACCCCTTGGGCTTCCCTTTCCCCCTTCTCTCATCTGTGTGTGTGTGTGTGTGTGTGTGTGTGTGTGTGACCTTGCTTCCTTCTCTCTGTTTTTCCGAGAATTCTCCACAAGTGGTCGATGCGCGCGCGAGAGAGAGAGAGAGAGAGAGAGCAGGTCGACGGCGATTCCTTCCACTTCCGAACGCGACGTTTATCGATGGCGAAGCGTAACAAGTCCCGTGTATATAACGAAATATCCGTTAGGTCGAATCCCATTTTCACCGTCTTCTATGTACGTAGACGAATTGCACTGTGTACTGCTCGCCGTCCCCGCATCAGCGTCGAGCGCGGAAAAATCGAAGAAGCCATGTAAAATGCATAGAGCATATCACTTTGGCTTTGGAGAAACTTTTCCTTCGATGTACTCCCAATATCTTTCGTCCCATCGGCTGTATGATAACTCGAGGAGAGGCGAGTTCTCTCTGTAATGCCGGGATCAGGCGCGGAGTGCGTCTCAGCCCGGGAACGTGAAAGAGTGGGATTTACACGCACTGCGAGGGAGAGAGAGAGAGAGAGAAACGGAAAAAGAGCAACGTCGGCGCGCGACGTAACATCCGGGCAAAAGAGCAGAGGGAAAATATTGATTGCCCGGGGAGAAAAGCGCAGTTTTTCGCTCGACGATGTAACTGCCGCGCAACTCCGCGCGCGCGTCACCTGTTTTATTCATCGGGACACGAGGCTATTTTCAACGGCTCGCGCCCCCCCCCCCCTCCCTATCCCTCGAGATTTTTACGAGGAAGGAAGATGGTCTCGTGTGATTTCGTGGCCCCTGCGTGAGCGCACTGATAAAACGACTCGCCCGAATCGAATATGTGTGGCGCAGTCCGGCCGTGGCTAATGCGGGAATAATTTACGCGATGTATAATACGTACTCGCGTTGTATACAGCGAGTTTCGATGATCGTAACGCGAGGGAAAAATAAGGGCTGTTAACGCAGAAGTGTTAACTGAAGTGAATTTCGAGCTTGGGAATGGGGTTTATATTCGCGCGATCTTGAACTTTGCATTAATCTCTATGCGAATTTGATGTCGTATATGTAAGGCTGTGATAGACCGGTGCCGTTATATGAATCTTCAACTCCGTCGCTGCAGTGAGGCTTGCGCGAATGGAATGTGATGTCTGGGAACTTAATTAGGAGTGAATGCTGAGCTTGAGAGGCAATATTACTCTTTAACGATCGAGTTATAATACACTACTGTGCGTATACATTATAGCTCTGGTGATGAAGAAATGTTTATGTACACTGGCTAATTGTCGGTTCGCTTTGAATTGAATTAATTAAACATTTCTGGATCGTCAACAATCAATAACATACAATCATACTCGTACAAATATTTGAAACGTTAACGACATGTCGGCTAATCGTCCCGTCATCTTTGAAAAATGGATCTGTTGTGGCTCGAATAGAATTGGATTAGTTATCGGTTTGCAAAGCGAAGCTCGTCGCATCGCTTGAATGATAATTTTAAAAAATGGGGCTACTTATAACTTCACCGACAGTGCGAGCGGTTGGTCGGGGTAAACAGAAGATAAGGACCTGATCGACAGACACACTGGCTTTGAAGTGGCTGTAATCACAATACCGAATTTCACTCCACTACTGGATATGACATTAGTTGGTCCGATAATTCTGACAAGATATATAGAACTCACGACAATGTGCGCCTATATATATATATATATATACTGTCGATAGCCCTATGGCTTTGACCAATTAAGCGGAAGCGCGCAATATATTTCTCTGCACTTCTCGCATTTCAAATGATCAATACATCGACTACTATATCGCTTAAAAACGATTCTATCTCTTCAACAACAAGTCAATTTCGCATTGAAGTATACATATACAAAATAATTCCCTCATAAAATCAGCGCGAAATCCACCTTTTTCATTTTCCTCCCTGATGAAAATCAGGGCTACTCCTCTGGGTGGTCGACGCGCATATACCGCGTGCGAAATAAAAAATTCAAATGTGTCGAGCGACGCGCGGAAAGCGTTGGCCTTTATGACCGGATAGACAAACTGCGCGTTTTTTTTTTTTTTTGTTTTTTGGTCTACGCGTGCGCGTGTGCGTGCATGGTACAGCGAGAGAACTGACGAAAAAAAGTCGGTACTTTTACGACCGCGCGAGCGGCTTTGCCTCTCGGCTTTCTCTCTCTCTCTCTCTCTCTCTTTCACTCTCCTGCGACACATCGAAAATGGTTTTAAAAAAAAATATTTACAACCCGCTGCCGAGCCGATATACTTTAAATTTACTCTCGCGACAGTGTTTTTCATGGCTCAAAGTGTTCAAAACTGATAGAATTTTAGTTTTTTTTTACGCGCTCGATGCGCGGAATAAAACGGGATTGCATTGCATTCGTTGAGGGCAATGAGTTGCGCGCAGTCTTTTCTTTCCTTTTTTTTGTGTATTTCGTCTTTTAATTCATCAATTTTTCTTTGTTTATATTGGTTTAATTTTGACTTATTTTTAAAGTCCAGAACTTGGATCGCGGCGTTTTTCGAGAGGATGCCTTACAACTATACGCGATATAACGATGTAACAAAATTTTCCACCCAAACGATCGCGTTGAGATAATAATGTTAACGAAAGCAGGACTCGGCGGTTGACTTGTTTGGCCTTCAGCTATTTCGATCAAAATTATCGACTGTAATAGATAGTTCGCAGCTGTACAATATTATAATTAGGGTTTTTACGCGACGAACCGTTTATAGCAGTTTGCTGCAAATTAAAAAGTTTTTTTTTAATAATTCAGTTACGTTGTCGATACAATATTACGTTTTTTTTTTATTTTCTATAGTTCAAAGTTGTACTTTCAATTTTAATAAACATTGACAAGTGAGGTGCAGCGATTATTAAATATTTGCGAATAGCGATGCGCAAATCCATATATTTTAAATTGTCTGGTCAATTTCACTAGAAATATAAATTCGGAATCAACAAGTTTCCAAATTTTGTCAAAGTACCGCCGTCGAAATTAGTCTAAGAAAATTACTGGATTAAAATACTGTACTGAAAAAAGAAAACTCTTCGCGTTTCTTCTCTCTTTGCCCGACTAAAATAATAAAATTAAACCCACAGCCTCGCTCCCGTTACGGGCGCTCCATCAACTTTTTCCCGCCCCCTCTGAAAGCTAACGCCGTTTGTTCTTTGACAGCGGAAACCAGCAAAAAGTCTTGGGCGGACTCTTAATTAAATTTTTCTTCTCTGCCCTTCTGTTAATTAGGTACAGCCAAGAACCGAAGCACTTCGCCGTATCGACAGCGGGGCGAAAATTCGGGAAGCGTTCGATCGGCTGGAACTGCTGCGGCTCCGGTGGCAGCTGCTCAAGTGAACCTCGGCTACGGAACGACCAATTCTTGGGTCGACTCGAGGCGAGCCAGCAGCTCCGTGTCGCAGGTAAGCGATCAAAGTTTTTGCGCCTCCGAGAATTATGGAAGTCCAAGAGCAATTTACGAGGAGCCTTGGGAGTAACGAATCATTGACAGCCTTTTTTTCCCAATGACGATTGATGGTGTTCTCGCTGAGCGAATTTCAGCGATTGCCGGATTGGCTGGTTCGAGGAGGACGTAGCTATACGAGCGAGTAATCAAATACGATTTTGAGGATGACGTAGGGAGTGGAGTATTGAAAGTTGTAGGGAGATAGACGTTGACGAATTAAATAAAAAAGTTTTAACAATGGTTTAATAATAAATGAAGTGAAAAGTAGTTTCTGCTTAGAATTAAATCGATTAAAAAAAATTTTTTTAAATTAATTTATTTTTCTTAAAGTACGCATTGCAAAATTTAATTATTCTGTTTCTAATTATAATTAGACGACAGTTCAAATAATATTAATATATTCGATTAAGGAAAATTAACCTATACGTCTACACGTTAATCATTCAATTCATCTCGATTTTCAAGCACAAAAATCTCCCGAGCTCCGAATGGAAACACGCGCCTGCCTTCGCCTTCCCAGAAAGACCGAGAATAACCAAGGAGACAGCCTGTCGCAGCACGTCCCATCACATTTTCAAAAGTCGCTTCCGAGGCTCAAGCCGTCTGATTTTCTCGACGAAAGGCAAAAATGGATAAAGGAATCCTTCGCTTCCCTCGCGCACGGCCCTTCATATTCATGAATGCTCGAGAGAAAGTTAAAAAAAAAAACAGAAGAATCTTAAAAAGTAATTTGCGCCGCGTCGCTATACATGAGCCTCGACATCTCCGCGGGAAATTGAGCAAGGACAGCTCTGCGTGCGTATACGGGAGACGCGCGTATATATATACCTGTATACGCACGGCTCGATGACGACGATAATCATAATAGTCACGATAATGGCCAGGAGCATCGGAGGCGGAAGCGAAGTAGAAAATCAAACACGATTTTAATCTTGAAGGGGGGCGGCGGAAAACGCGCCGAGGCGGCAATCCAGTTATAAACCCCTTCGATGTAAAACGTGCGCGCCCTGTAATAAATAGCAAACTCCCCGGGGGCCCTCTCTCGCCTCGGATGAATATTAATTAAACTCTTTTGGCGCCGAGATAAACAGCCGATTTTTTTTCTCGTCACCAGGCCTCGTCGGCGCAGCCTCATTATATACGCGTAAACGAGTGGACATTAATGGTCCTCAGTTGCTTGATGAAAAAATGAGTTTCAAGA
Source organism: Philotrypesis tridentata (assembly GCA_018906965.1). Taxonomy (NCBI): domain Eukaryota; kingdom Metazoa; phylum Arthropoda; class Insecta; order Hymenoptera; family Pteromalidae; genus Philotrypesis; species Philotrypesis tridentata. Next base: position 5,828,301 of record JACCIB010000002.1, read on the forward strand.
GGTAAAGGAGCGTGATTTGCGCGCGGTGTACTTCGCTCTCGCTGCGACCGCGACGATGAAAATTATCCCCAGAGGAAGGAGATTCCGTTTGAATCGCGCGGCTTGATTTGTGTACTCTCTGCTGCAGGGCAAATTGAATGTATAACGAAGCCAATTCCGAGGAGATGATTGGATTTCTTTAGTTTGATGGGATAATGTTTGTTTACGCGAGATGATTAGAAGCAGACGACGTCGAGGCTGTGGCTCGCGTACAGCTTGTTCGGATCGTTTTTCAAACAGCGGTGCATCATGCAGACTTCTCCGGCCTGCTCGAAGACACCAACGGTCGACTCGTAGGAGTACTCCTCGCAGTTCGAGTCTTTTTCTGTGTGGAACTCGACGTGTCTTCCGTAATCGACTCCATCGAGAGAAGCTATGGTTACGTGGGATCTGATCTTTCGACAGTCGTTGTCCATACAGTATCTGACCAATAAAATGTACCCGCCATTCTTGACGTTGTACATCGACAGATGATGGACCTTGTGAGTGAAGTTGTAAGTTCGATTCATCAGCTTCTTCATATGGGAATCGATCTGAAGACACTTGACTATCGACGGATGCTTTTCTGCGACGAAACAGGTTCCGAACAGGTTGTGGTCGAAAGTGATATCTTTGGCGCATTTCTCGCATTGGCCATTGTAGATATTTAAGGCGCCGAGAGACTTCCCGCTAGAGGTCGCCGAGACAACGTACATACCTGACAGTGAATATTGAGAGGTTTTTAAGGTATAAAGCAACATTTATAAGATGAATCTAGGTTTTATAATCCAATAACAAAAATCTTAACTAAAATTCTAATTAAGGATACTATAGACTGACCTTCGTAAAACAGCCGGCCATATTGGACGACAAAATAATAACCGCGGTCGCTCAATCGACGTCCAACCGAATTGATATGGAAGATATGAAGTTTGTCCCTACGGGATAATTCGAATTGTTCCGGTACGCTCATGTGGCTCCTGGCTAGGTCGAAGTTTTGCCTGCAGATGTCGCTGTCGCAGAGTCGTTGTTTACGTTTGTCTGCGTGATGGAAGACCTCAAATTCGCTCGTTTGGTAGTCGTAAGCGAAGAGTGGATAGTCGGCGTGGTAGTCGCGAACTGATTCGATGCTCGTCAGCCGACAATCCGTCATGTTGATGACGTAGATACCCGTGTATTCAATCTCGGAGCCCTGGTACTTGATCAACGAACAAACCTCGATATTTTTGTCCAGAGAAAAGACATTGGTCAAGCGGAATAGCGTAGATCTCGAGCAAGTGAGTGGAATCTCACACGTTCGATTGTTTTTACCTAATCGACCAGGAACACTGATTTATAGATGAGCTATATTTTTTTTCAAACGTGGGATATAAATTGTTGAACTTACCGTCGAAGGAGTAGCGTTTTACTGCCAAATAAGGATGGTTCTCCTTACCGTCTTCTCTCCAGTATATCCAAGCGGACGATGGATAGTTATTTGATAGTTGCAGGTGATAATTTTTGTTTAGTCGCACAACTTCTCGAGACCATTCGTTCTTGAATGAACGCTCTTGTGGCGAACATGCCGCGAAGAGCAAGTTTGAGAGAAGTAGATTGACCACTAGTTTCGTAACGGATAACATGATTTCGATAATTTTTTTAAGGAGAGAATAAGTTCTATTGTACCAATTATCTTTCGCGGTTCTTAAAAGCGTCAAAATACTTTATTTATGAGCGTTCATCCTTACACTTGATGTTAATATAAATATATTTTTTTCAAACTAATTCTTTATATAAATCAGTTCTACGGAGACTCTCGACTCCACTTCTAAATCCTTTCACGATTCCTCTGCAACTAACAGCTACCGGTAGCAAGGTATTTCCTTTTACTAAGTACAAAGCTTGAGCATTATCTGAACCGGTTTGATGCTCTCCAAAAAAATGTCCAACTTGAAGTGCTTCTTGTACAGCAGCCGGTTCAATAAACGCGAAGCTATTTAAGTGCGTATTTAAGATGTTTCTGCTTTCCTTCGATACGAATTTCAAGCGGTGACTCTGCTGAACATTTTTAACAATACATTGGCTGATTATTGGTTAATTCTTAATTTGAAAAATCACACTGTTTGAAACAAACGTTCAGCTTATTAGATAACATTCTATAATCGATTAAGAAATTTTAATCTTTTACTGAACGTTGAAAAAACGTTTCTTAGAAGTTATAAAATAAAATTCAACCGTAACAAAATGCGCGTACAATACGCAGACGAGTAAAAAGTAAATTGAGTAATCTGATGAACTGAGCTTCGAATTTACAACTACACAGAGGCGATATGATAAGACACGTGTTCTCCATGGTGATAGACGGTCGATAGAGATCGTCGGTCATGTCACAGCATGTAGTACACGATTGAAGATGTATACCTATATGACCAGTTCCTTTCTATATATATAACTCTTGGAGATGCTCAAAGGATTAGTCGAGATGAATTTTGATGACCCTGTGAGGTGTGCACAACTTAATCCGTCGTCCAATATAATACATCTTCCACAAATTGTTTCGAACTCAATACGAGTACATAATCGTGGCACGACTCTGCGTTATAATTAATGTCCCCCTTGTACACGGGGTACAGCAGTATAATAACTGTAGCCGCTTCGGTGTAATAGCTATATATTGGATTGATTGTGTACTGTACGTGTCGATTTTGTATTTATTTTTTGAACCAGAAATAATTTAATTAAGTTGTAAGTTGATTTCAACTATACGTGCACGTAGGTTTAGTTACAAAGTAATTATCCGTTCAGAGATGATTACATACATACATTGCCTGGTTGTCATGCTTTGTATTATGATAAATTTCTACTCTATACTTTCTGTAACAGAAGAGCATAGATTTTCAAATGAAAATAATAATTAAATTGCAGCTAAATGAAACATATGAACAGCCTTGATTTAATTCTTTAAATTTTCTTTCCGGATAGTATATATCCTTTTTTTGCTTTGATTCTTCAATTTCGAGATAATTAGTCAACCATTATAAATATTTCTTAGTTTCTACATAATTACCTCAGCAGTTTCCAATATATAACTTAGATCCTTCCTGCATCTCAGAGACGCTTGGGGAATTTGACTTGATGACCCTGTTTGACGTGCACTATTTTATCGTGCATAAATTACCTCGAGAGCACAATATGAGGCTGCGTAATCTTCATCTGATTATGCTATTAATAATATACTGCTCGATTAGCCGGGGCTACAAAGCGGCCAATGCTGTCTTATTAAGGCATTGGCATTTGCAGTGTGTAGGCAAAAACGTATAGGTAGAATGCACATAGGAAAATCTATAATTCATAGCTGAAAATGAATATTAAAATACTCGAATTATCTCGATGCTGCTAAAACAAATGGCATTGTTTGTACGATTGCTTGTTAGAATTTTCGTAAACAACGAGGAAGCATAGTCAATTTTTTTGAAATCTGTATATGAATGCTTGCAGTACGTGTGTACTTTGATTATTACTAAAATGTTGCTGCTAATTTATGATCACTTCGATAAACTGAATGCGTTTTAAATAAACATTTAAATGAATATACACCTCAGTAAATACGTTTATTAATTAAACCCTCTTTACATCATAAATTTTAGCAGACACGAATGCAAAAAGTTACTATTAAGAGAATTTCATAAATGAGAAGGATTTATTACTCTTAATAAATAAAAAAATGTTTAAAATAATTATGTATGTATAAAAATCTTTATGTGAAATAAAAATGTAAATTTTCAAAAAATGCTAAAATATAATCTCAAAAATTTTTAAATTCAGAAACTAGTTCGCTTTAATTAAATACGGTTCATGAAGAACATATACTTAATGTTATTATTTTCGCGTCGATCAGCAGTGCGCATTATACTAGGCGCTGAAAAATTCTAGAAACATAATATAAAGGAAAAATCTTAACAGGGGTTAGTGCGACGTAACCCATATAAATAACACCAGTCCACATAGTTAAAATAATTTGATTATTAACTATTTGAAGTCTCGAATATTCTAAAGATTCGCATACGCACAATTGAATTTTAATCTAAATCGACAATGCAACTCTCGCATTTTCCGCGCTGAGCCCGTTCGAGTTCGTAAAGTGAAAAAATTCTTAAAAATAACCCAAAATCGAAGCGCCAATCCAGCAAAAGCTGAAACATTGACAAGAACTTCTCTCCCGACGCGCAGACATTCTATACGCATATAGTAGACGCGCTAAGTAAGCCCATAGCGTTAACAATCCCGCCCTTGAAATCGAGAATATAACCGGGAGCACCGCGGCGTTTTCAGTTTTCAGGCGACGAGTCGCGACGACTGTGCAGCGGCGGCAACGCGAGCATCGCCGAGAAAGGCGGCACCGGCTCGGCTGGCGGTCCCATGGGCGTAGCCGCCTACGGCTCTCTCGTCTTCCAGCTGAAGGACGCGCACCTCGAGGCCAACGGCACCTGCGACTTTGTCTTCCGTGCCCTGAGGGTCGTCAGCAAGACCATGATAGTCACCATTTTTCTCGCCTTCCTCTCCACGATGCCTATAGTCATGTTGATACTCGGTGAGTACACACGTCTTCTCCGCTATATGTACCAGAAAAGGAATAAGAGAAAAAGGGGAGAAAGAGAGAAAGAAAGAGAGCAATTATTGTCGTACTTGTGCTTGTCTTTTGCTCTCTCTCTCTCTCTCTCTCTACCTTCGCTCTCGCCGCGTTTGTTCGAGCGGAAATATTAAAGATTGTTGTTTTCATTGTAAGACTCTCTGCGTGAGTATATACGTGGAATCGATCGGTTTGCGCGAATTTTCGTTAAATTTATTGCTAATTGCAGGCTACATGGTTGTGAAATCTTGATGAATATTTAGAGAACGCGCGCTGTCGGTATGCAAACGAGTTCACGCGCCGCAAATTGATCATCTTAAGATTGTATTACGAAATTGGGGTCAATAGCTTAGACATGCAAACCTGGATTTGATCTGGGCTCCGTATTATTGTTTACGAGCTGCGGCCGAGCGCGACCTAATAAGTGCGCGGGCATAATTATTCGTTGATTAGAATTAATTTTTCCAAACGAAAATTTATTTTCGCTTTTGAAAAACGAGACCGTTCTCCGTAAATGCTAAGCGTTTGTTTTCATGCGTGATAAAAGAATAATAGAAAGTGTACGCGTGTATACGGGAAAACTGGGGCTTGAATACGGGGCAATCGCGTACAATGTCGCAATGTTCTTCAAGATAATTAAGCTTCCAATTATTGCTTGTTATTATGTATATGCAGCTTAAAATGTTTAAAGAGACATTCTACATAGATATGAAATAAACAACCGCTTTGGTTTTATAGGAAAATGCATCGTAGATTTTTGACGCTGTGGCTGTAATTGCAGTTTTGAATTTGAATTTTGATTTGCAGCTTTAAAATAGGCGCGTCGTTACACGAGACTATCAGCTAATATGTTAGATCACAATAAGACGGTACTAAAAGCAGAGGACCATATTAAGGTTTCGGAACCACGTTTCTTAACTGAGATGGAGAGTATGGATTTAGAATGTTACCCGCAAGCAAAACATATTAAACTTACTACTATATTTCTGAGTATGCTTTTTCCTCGAAATTCAAAAGAGAGAATGTTTTAAAAAAAATAACAGAGTTTTGAACGCGAAAGAACGTGTGTCTTTATCCTATTTAAAAAGTTGATAGTACACCTCCTAGATTTTTCAAGCTAATTTGAAATCTCGAATTTTCGTTCGAATCTCACATATTTGTATTGATTAAGTAATAAGACGAAAACAGAAATAAATTAAAATGCCCCGAATGCCATTGTGGGTAAGTTTAAAGCGAATGCGAGAGAAATAGTTGTCAGGTTGCGAATTTGAAAGTGAACAAGTACGCGAGTAAAGTGCTTGCATGTTTAAGGATCTTTAGAAGCTCGAAAGGACTACGAACCGAGATGTCCTTTTGTGCATTTTAGGTGCGCAAGTCACGCGCGATTAGAATAAAATTATATGTAAATTATTCGTAAATTTAGTGTGCACATTACACGCAAATTATATACATGGACTAATTTGTTCGATACTCAAGAGCATAACAATTTTTTTTTTTGGTGCCGGAGTATACGATACGCGATTGCAAACAGACTGTCATTATACATCCATATCAATATTTATTTAATAAATTGAAAAAAATTGTGGAATAACTTAATAAAACGTGGAAGAAATTCGGCTCATAATCGTCGATTAACAAGTACAATAATGAAAGATAGACAGGAGAATTAAATGTAAAAAATACAAGCTATGGTAAAAGAACGAAAAAAATTAGCACCCTTATTCCATAGAAAGTTGAGAGACTTAAAGATTAAAATTTTACATCCTTTACTACTTAAAAAACTTTAATAGGTAAATTAAAAGTGCAAAAGTTAATATAAGCACTTTTTTTGCACCGTTTGAAGTTATTGTTAAAGAGCTCAATTAAAGGATCCTCAGAAAGTCAATGATTTACGTTTAAATTAAAATAAGCGAAAGCTCATTTTACATAACCTATCCTTGTCGTATTTTATTTAAAAAAAAAAGAAAATTATTTCAACAAAATGTTATATTACAAGGCATACACTGTACTATTCCGAGAAGCAGCAGCACGAATCGAAGCCTAGGCATAACGATGACAAACGGTACGAATGCTCTTAGCAAGTTCGCTCGATTGAATGATATGCATGCAAGCACTCGAAGCCGCGAAGTAATCCGCGGAACACCTTCGACGCTCGTCTAAGCATATCTGGACAGTTTGGCAAACTCAGCCGAGAGTAAGCTTAATTAAACGCTCGCGCGAGAGCTGCGCCTCCTCCTGTCTCCATTTCCAATTATAATACCTGATGCGCTTTGTAACGAAGTTGGCCCTACATTATACGGATAAAAATGTTAATTTCCGACTCTCGCTCTAAGCTCCGGGTGCCGGTGTGTCAATATGCGCATATTGCGAGGCACCGCGAGAGACCTCCTGAAATATAACGCGCGTAATCTGCAACGGAACGATCCGCGCATACGGTCTCGCTAAAAATATTGCTGTACACCGTAATTTTCGCAATCTCCGGCGGGAAGCATTATTGGCGCTTCGAGATGGGAAAAATAATCGCAGCGGTATATATCCCTGCGCGTCAAAGAAAAATTCTCCTCTCGCACGCTCTCGCTTGGCAAATAAACGCAGACGGCCCGAATAAAAGATATCCGGGGTGTGTGTAGCTCGACGCCTCATTCACTGCGGATGCGCGAAAAGAAAATCCTCGGCTCAAAGTATCGCGCGGAGTATGAGGTGTTCGTGTGTACACGTATATATATATAGATACTCGCGGCTCTTCGAAAAGTCAACAAGTCAAAAAAAGCGAAGCTGTGCTGTGTGCCGAGAACTTTTGGGGCCACTTCATTCAAGTATAGAATACAGTGTATACCGGCGTGGATTATTCCGGCTTTTCGCATAATGCCGGCGGAGGGCAAAAATACATACACGAGCTCCTCCGTGCTGATCGAGGCTATTTTCGTCGTGGAGAATTTTAACGTCGTTATGCGTACATTATAGGCAAGAGATGTAAAACCAGCGGGTTACGCGGCCACCGAGCCGCCCATTGTTGAGAAAAAGATTCGTTTTGGATGATAATGGTCGACGAGTGTGAGCTGTTGAAAGGAGTCGCGTCGGCGTAGGGGACGCGAATATCGTTCCATGGAAAGCGCTTTGAAGCGGTGCGAACTAAAGCCATTTGTAATTTAGTGCTAAATTGAAGTACGCAGGTATATAAACGATTGTATCGATTTCTTATTAACTTTATACTTGCCAAGAATTTACTTAGGTTCTCTCAAGCGTACCTAAATTTCTTTTCAAGCAGCCTTAACACTTCGATAGTATTTCATACTTCTAAAAGTATTCTATACAAATCCATAGAATTTCCCTCAACTTTCCATGGACTTTCTCGCCGCCCCAAAGAAATCTATATATGCATCGTGATAAATTTCTTCCCCACCCTAATTCGATCTTTATACCACACGTATACACAACTCGGGAACTTTTCACGAAACACACCGTGATTAATTACACTTGCGCGCGGCTAACGACGAAAAAACATTGCCTGTTCCAGGTGTGCAGTTCATCAGGGATTGTCCACGTGGTCCGAACATCCCCGTCTACATGGTGGTGGGCGGGACGCTCGGCGGTATACGGATGTTCTGGACCCTCTACTCGCAGATCAGATCGAGGCGACCGGAGGTCCTGACCGTCCCGGGCTCAAGGTCGCACATATCCTTCAAGAAGCTCGTCTCCGTCGCTCTCTCGTGCTTCCTCGTCGGCTGGTTCGCTCTGGGTAAGTTGCGCCCACGAAATGCGCGCGCGTCACGCGCGGAATTTCCATTAATCATTCGCGCGACGATTTTATCCAAATCGCATTCGAATCCGAGGAAAATACGTCTCTCTCTCTCTCGTCGCGGCGCAGTTTTCCCAGCCGAGTTTACGCCAAGCAAATCCGTGCTTCGATTGCAATTCCACATGGGACTGGCTCTCTCGCACACTCGAAAAAGCTTTTCATCCCTTTTCCCTCTTTTCCTCCCTTACCCTCCTCCTCCTCCGCCCCCCCTCTCTCTCGAGACGAAATTTATGGCCATCCTCGACTGTATACAGGACGGAGAAACAGTCGGGGCTGCGATATTCGACGTGGACTAGCTCGATAAGATTCTTATCGTCGTGGGAGGAGGGCGGGAGAGGGCGAGCGGAAAGTTTGGCTTATTGCGCACGCGAGTGTATAGACTCTGGCATTGCTCGACCCTGAGAATTTTCGCCGTATATCGGGCTCGATAATCGCCCGCTGCGATTGCGATTGCTTTTCCTTTCCGGGCTCGTAATTTTTATGGGACCCTCGCCGCGATCGCTTATTGACGCTGGCAGTGGCTGCGTACGAAAACTTTGGTTTTTCCCATCGACGATTCGAGGACGCAGGTGCGCGTTCATTATACGGCTGACGGATGTGGCTCAATGTATTTCATTTTCAGAATTTATTGCTCGATGATGATGGATTTTTTTTTCAAATCTGTTTTCAGATTCGCTCGTAGGCGCGTGCGATTCCAGTTTTCGTTCAGACTCAGCTTCATCGTCGTTAAAAATTAATCGCTTCTATAAAGTTGTTGCAGAGTAATGCAAAACATACATTTGAATTTTTGTTCCAGCGTTGTAAAGTTTTCTCATTCTACGATTGTTGAATTGAGCTCTGCCTGAGATCGTTTATTCAGAAAACATGAAATTAAAATGAAAAAAAAAAAGAATTGGATAAATAAAGTTACGATTATCTTTGAAGTCAAAATTCAAACTAATTCGAAGTTTTCAAAGATAATAGCAAAGCTGTTAAAAAGTTCACAGCATGAAGTTTTTTGGTGCGTTTAAACTGGTAGATTCTTAGTTTCGGATCAACTGTACATTAAACTACTTACTCCCCGTCGAAATAGAATGAATACTCCGCACTTCTGTTCTTATGAAGAAAAACGGCTTAACAAGACCGCGAACTTCGCCGAGATCAACGTCGAAATTAAGTATCAATTAATCAGCATATTATCTTTTACCTTTCTACTTATAAATCACACAAATGAGGGAAAAAAACTCATTATAAAGACAATGGACTTTTAGACTGTATCTACCATAGGATAATGACATGAAGTTTCATCTTTCGATAGCGTGACATGACAGCTTGAAGCAGTGGGAGGCTAATAACAACCTTGTCGAAGTATAACAAAGGAAGTAATCAGAGTATAGTTAATAGAGCCTATATAGACAATGCTTCTTTGAGTAGGTTAACATGACTGTACTTTCAAATTTTTACAGCGCAATGTCTACTGTGGGGCAAGAGACCTGATGTTTCTGTCAATACCGCGACATCTCCTAACTTCCAGGAATAAAGAGCTCTTTATTCCTGGGATATTAGAGCCCTTTATTCCCGGAAGTTACGAGGTATCGCGATATTCACAGAAACATCAAGTCCGTTACCCTACAGTAGACATTATCCTCTAAAAATTTAAAAGCACAGTCGTTTCGTCCGCCAGCTGAAAATCGCTAAACAAACGTCGCGCATCATAATCCAAGCTTTGCGATGCAGACCGGCAAAATGATACTCGCGCGCGCAGTCCTGCGGAGATTCCTGGGGAGTTTCTTTTCTGGTTGCGCAGGAGCGCGGGCGGTTGCCTAACGACAGGCGCGCGAGCGACAGCCACGGCTGACGCTAACGAGCTCTTACTACTGAAAAGACTCGTGCTCGCTGAGGCTCGACGGGACACTGATGGCGCGGCCTTGTTAAAACGGATCGTGAAGTTTCTTTTGCCTTCGTTAATATGAGAAGCTCTCGATGATGAGATTTGATGAAATATTTACTTTATGCTGTACATTTTTTTTTTCAAAGCTAGCACAAGGAGAGCTTGTACAAATTCTAGAAATGGAATTCAGCTCAAAGTTAAAGTTACGAAGAGAGAGGAGGGGTTGGGGGAGAAGCGAAAGTTCATCAAAATAATTTAGCTTCAAAGTTTAGGAATTTATCCAGCATGTAAATTCGTCATTTTTTTGGACAATTCGGCTAATTTAATATGGAGTAGGTTTGGACTAATTTATATAATTGAAATAATAAAGAATAGTTTGCAATAAATTGAATTAATTTGAAACCATGTTTTAATGAGTATTTGTAATTATGATCTTATGTTCAGTTATTAATAATAGATTCTGAGGAAATCAAATTAGGTTTAGAGTTATAATTACATAGATGTATCTTCGGACAAGATCAATAATAATATTTATCGAAATCAATATGTGTTTACGTAAAATTATTGCTTTGCAAAATAGTAATTATAGAGATAAAGACAGATGACTGGTAGTGAAACTGACTGCATATTAAAGTTCAGAAATAACGAGAAAAAAAACGTTAACGATGAAAGTTTAATACACTTTCTCTTTGACAGTTTAATAAGCTTTATTTTCTTTTCTTTCCTGCGACAGTTTAATACTCATTCTTTACCATAATCATAACCAATCATAATCATAACCAATAGCGATTTGCATTCTTTTTATGAGTTTAAGTTATTTAATACTTAAATAGATGTAATTTATATAGGTTTCAACCCTATAAAATCTAATTCATTTATTTAACTAATTCTGATTTGTTAAGTTTAAGTTTTTCAAATTCTTACCTAAATAAATTGTTGTACCTAAAATCTAACATTTGCATCCAGTTTTTTCAAATTTGTATTGCAAAAGGGTAAAGCATTTCACGATTAATTCAAAGTAGTAGTTCACTCGCTTGTTCTTCATTGTACAGCTGCAATCTAATCTTCCCAAAAAAAGCTCATTCACCAAGTTCATTAAGCTCAACCTCTACTGCATCCGATCCCAAAACGAATTTCATTTTCAGTCCGCAGAAGTGGCGATTCGCTTCCGTCACACAAACTAACCGCATTGAAAGGCGCGCGAAAAGATTCGCCATCCCAATTACAAGCGGAATACGCGCGTCAGTGACTTTGGCTATTATAGACCAAAGCCATATATCATGTATAGTTATACAGCCCCGTAAACTCGTCGATCGATGCTCCGCTCAAACACTTCTCCGCTGAAATTTTTCATAAACGTCACAGCTCTGCGCGTATACAAATCCCGGGCATTTTTTATTCCCTCAACTTTTCTACCGACTTCCCGCCGAGCTTCCTGCATAGACTCACCGCGTGAGCGTATTCATGCGGACTCCGCGCGCGAAAAGGGGTTACGCAGTAAAATTGCGCCATAAATTGCCGCAAGTTTTTAATTAGAGGCGAGGCGTCGCCCGCCGCGACTCGATCGCGTTTGTCATCGGCGCCGCGAATTCGCTGATGGCCTCGTTTCACGCACGACAACGAGATGCGCGCATAAAGAACCCTGGAAAATAATTTCTCGCCTCTGCTCCGCTCTTTGTTACAGGCAACTACTGGATACTGAGTATACGATGGCCGGACTACGCCCCCACCCTCTTCGAGCCGAATCAGTGGTGTCACAAAACGCTGTACATATTCTCGCTGGCCCATCTCTTCATTGTCTACGTGGTGATCTTCGCCGGTCTCGTAACCGGCCTCGGCCTACTCTTCTGCAGGATTCTAGCGTGTCCTTGGCCAGAGAGGTGAGTTTCATTGCGGTTCATGACTTGCGGTGACCGCCACCTCTCGGCTCTCACCTGTTGGGTCTGTTCCATCTATATGTACTGTACACGTACATATATACGCGTATACAGCCCGCGTAACCCGTCGCCGTTGTTCTCGCACTCGCGCGCGTGTACACGGACTCGTCCCCGTAAATTAATTTGTAAAACGCGTAGTCGCGCGCATCGCAAAAGCCGAACGAATTCACCGGCGATTCGGAATAGCGCGGACGCGGTGACCCGAGCCTGGCACTGCTTTCGCCTGCGCCACGTGTATGTATAGCGCTGCAGCTCTCTGCCTCGTGTCCTGCGGCCTCTTTACTACGACCCGAGGCTTATACGCGGTGAATCGCGATTATATTAGGCGGTCCTCTGGCGTACGCTGTGTAGGCGTGCACTTGTGTGCGGCGCAGGGCTCGCGCTGACTTTCAAATGGACGCGCGCGTGGGGAGGTTGTAAATTTGTATGCGGACGGTGGCAGCGGTTCAACGTTCTTTTAAATCTCGGGCGATATATCACTGCTTGATGGTTAGGAGGCATCGACGGCTCAATTATTGTAATGAATGGCGAGAATTAGCGCGGGGCTGCGTGAGCTGGATTACTATGGAGTTGGTCGGGCATTGCGAAACAGTTGGAATACTGATTAAATTATAATTTATCGAACAGCGGCGCATCGTATGATTAAAGGATATTTTTGAGTAACCGAATGTTTGGACCGACGTATAGCTTGTGAAACATGGATAATTTATATGCCAATATTTTGATGCTCGAGCGTTCTCGTCGATGCTTTTGCTGCCGTACATGAAAATTTATTTTCTTTGGTGCGATTGATGTTAATGATTGGTGTAAATAAAAAAACAATACACAGACAATACCCATGATTATGGTATACGCAGTTTCCCTACTAGACTCCAAATTATATTACGTTTATTCAATGCTCTCCAATTATTGCAGTTAAAACATACTGTCCATCAAAAGTAATTCTAAAATACGCAATGTTCCAGCTGGGAAATCCTGTCGAGAAGCGACTTCTGAATAGCTGCTAATTTTTAAATTTTTAATTGCAGCGGCTCTTTTTATAAGATCGAAATATTCTCGCAGTCGCGCGACTCTCGAGCCGATTAACCCCTAATGCGCTCGGAATTAAAAGCAACAATCAGCATTACGGTATTTTAATTAAATTCCTGAATTCAAGCCGGTCTCTCGCGTATTCTGCTGATTTCTTTCTCCGCGAAATTAATTTGGAATTTATTTTCCCAGCGCAACACTGTGTGTATATACGCGGCGGAAGAAAAGCGCATGAAAAAAAGGTCGAGCTTGCGCATTGCGAGCGAGCATTCGTGCAAATCTCGCGCCGCGATATACCAAGTGAGATTCGAGAGCCTTTGTACACGTTAGCTCGACGTTTTCTTTTCCACGTGTGTATATAGGTGTATATAAGTGACGTGTATAAACAATAGAAACGCGATTGGCGAATATAATGCTTTGAATATAATGTTCAAAGTATTGTTGCCGGCTAAAGGCCGACTCTTTGTAATTTTATGGCTCGATGAAATGTAACAATCACGATGGAGTGCACAATGCCGGGGTGGGGGAGGGGAGGGGGGCGCCTAGTCGTTTTTTCTCTCTTTTTCGTTTCGCACGACTTAATGATATAGTCTCTGCAATTAACGTGCTCTAGATGCATACGAAATTTTTTTTCTGCCCAGGATTAGCTAGCCGAGTTTCGAAATAAAAAGCGCGCGCCGTGTAAGAACGAAAAATTCAGGAAATTCGGCTAATAGCGCGAAACTTTACCTGTTGTTTGCCTCTGGTTTTTTTTTCGTTCTGTGTATCCGATAAAAATGTATGTGCATAAGTTCAGGAATTTATGTAGTATCTAATATTTATATCATAAATATATACTCGATATCGAAATAAATAACAATACAATCACAATAGAATACTTGGAGTTGCATCGAGTTATAAGGAAGATAATCAATGAAAAGATGTAATATTAAAGTCCGTGCAAAAGACAAGAAAAACGAAAAAAGAATTTCGTTAAAATGTAAAAAGCTGTAGTTGTATGAGATATTAGGCTAATTTTTCAGATAACAAGTACGTACAGTATTAAACTGCCATTGCGTGACGCTGTCCGATATTTCGAGGGTAAATGCTTTAAAAAGTTGATAGATTGCATTGAAGTCGCTTATTAGTAAGATATATTGTAATTAACGACCGTTTTAAAAAGGTTATTAAAATCGTCATACTGATAATGTCAAGTATAGTTTCGTGAACAATAAAACTAATGTATCAATTAACAAAACACATAGAAAACACCAAATGATTGTACACGTTGGAATTTATTTTGTATAATTATTTTGTATAATTCGTTTCGTTATTTGTACTGGAGAAGCTACCTTCAGTAGTTATACCCATTTATATATATATGCATATCCAGGAAATATCGAAAACAACTCCCCAAAAATTGCAAAAATTTTTTTCGAAGGCACACCTATCAGGCAACGAGAAATACTTTTAAAAACAAAGAATTCATAGATTTTTGTCTTGGAAACACTGGTTGCACTTATTAAAGCAAAATTAATGAGAGTTAAAATCATCAACATTTAATAAAGTTACTCGCATCAATGGAAATGTGCAATTTACGAGCTTTTAAGAACACTCACCCAGTTTAACTAATTATAGTTTTTGCTAGTTTGGAGTCAGAAATAAAGCTTTGCAACATTTTTATAAGTAATGTTTCAAACTTATTATGGATATAATATGTGGTCATGTAATTATGTTTATTATTTACTTGTTTTTATTACTTTTTTCGCGGACTAATTAATTAATCAATTTAATATGTTTTAAATTAATTTCATATCTTTTAATAAATGAAAATATTCTTGGATAAAATTTAAAAACGTTCTTCCAGCTGTGCGAGCATAATTCATTTAAATTTAAATCTTTTCATGTTTTTGGACTGCTTCACTGTCTACATAGTTATATAGACAATTTTAAAGCAGATTATTTTTTCTTTTGTCCATTCATTCTGGGCTTTACGGATAAAAAAAATATTTAATATCCCAGTGAATTGAATTTTAATTGTTAAAAGGGAAAAAAAAGAGTATTTCAGGCTTTGCTCTACGTAAACAGATAATTTTAAATTCAATAAGGTATAAGTCGACTAAAAAATACTTAAGCTTTTATCCCCCAATACATACCTATACGAGTTCTAATGACTATTTAACTAATTTTTAAAAAACGCAAAAAATGACAAATATACTGTTTCTCAGCTAACTTTTCTAAAATCAATTTAGAACATAAAAAGCGAAGTGCGCAGAGAACGAAAAACTCGTCCGTACGTTTTCTAACAACTAACAAAAAAAACGCACAAATCTCATATGTTCGCAGGTATAAATAACCAAGACATTCCATGCGCCAGAGAGAGTTTCGTGAATCGTCAAAGTCGAGCTCCTCAGGTGGCGGTGCGAGCGTACGTCGCCACGACAAAGCCGCATCGGCGTTCGAGGGCCAGATCCTCGAGGAGGTGGACGAGGAGGAAGAGATCGCAATCGAAGAGGAGAACGAGCCAGGCGAGGCGACGACGGCCCTCGAGGCACTGAGGCTCGCTTGTGCCGAGGCTCAAGAGCAACAGCAGCTGGTCTCCGAGAGCAAGTACTCGAGCATGGTGCAATTTCGCGCCCCCGACATTATCGAGCTCTGATCGATAACTACTGCGCTGATGCCGCTGCCGCTGCTGCTGCTGCTGCTGCTTTACCGAGGACGGAATGTATTTGCGCTTTGGGTATTTTATTTCTTTAAGTTTTACGCTGAGATGCGCACAGATCGGTTGCGAAAATTCGTAGGGGGGCTGTGAGAGAATCTACATAACCGATATGCTACTGTTTTACCGACCGAGACATTAAGAAGTCAAGCCTGGGTTCTGCAAAGTACAGTGAATTATTGTCGCGATTAAAAACGCTCCTAAAGATGTTATGTTGCTCTTCACACGAAAAAGTGAGATTTATGATTTCCATCTTACTTTTAATTTTAGATACAATCAGAACAATAGTGCTTGTGCAAGTACAATATCCGTGAAAATCTTTTTTTTCTGTGCAATTTGGTCAACATAAGATCGTAGGAACATATGCGTAAGTAGTATTTCAAGACTTGATATGGTCAAAAATATAGCCTGGGGCCTTTACAAAGCTGCGTGGTAAGTGATTATAATCAGTGATTTACGTAGAGAAATAAAATCAGCTTTGTTCAGCATATTTATGAAGATTTTTTTTTTTAGTTACACCGAAAATAGAACTGCTCAGTCAGAACACGATATTTTACAGTTTATTTTGCAGGTTTTAACCCAGGCTTAACTCTTCACGCTATTTAGACATTTTGAACTGTTTATTATTATGGATTTTAACGAATAACCACAGGCCCCTTACGAGAAAAATAAAACGAATTACCGGCGATTCGATCTTCACAGCTTTCAAGCAAAGCTCGCGTTCATTTTGCAATTTCGTTTGATGTTATACGTGGAATATACGTTCGGCCAAAGTCGCAATTACGTTGATGGAAGGGTAACTCCCCCCGGCTCGTCGAGTTACAACCGTTTGAGAGTAAGGCCACATGAGCGCGTCGAAGAAGAAAGCGAGGACTGTCCACGTTTTTGTCTTTCCTCGCTTTTTTCTGCGCGCGTTCGCGATCGTTTTGCGGACGTATATACACACGACGGAGTGGAGCTTTCCTTGCGCGTGGGAATTCTTCGGCGGGTAGGGGGGAGGGTTAGGGGAGGGGGAGACTATCCGAGGGGTTGCCTACAAGATAATACGTTTTCTTCGGCTCACGTCCTTCGCAAGGTCGACTCGTCGGCTTTGCCATTCGTCATTGTTGCGAATCGGTAAATTCAATGCGCGAGACGATTATTAGTGGTAATGCTCGTCCGATGTGTACGGCAATGCCGAAACGAAGTAATTTATTATACAGTTTCGCAAATAGTCGTTTAAACGCCGTTATCAAATAACGAGCGCTCGTTTAATTGATCGACCCTGTAACGGTGGACTTTTTCCTCTGGACACATTTACGCTGATACACACTACGATGTCTTGTTTTGATATGTGGATTTGCCACGCAGATACCCCCCCCCCCCTCCATCGATTACCTCGACGAATGATTAATCGCACGCGAAGCGAAAAACTGTCGTGCGATAGGCGAGAAGGAGTGAAATTTTAATGGGATTTCGCGCAGCGCTGGAAAATTGTTTTATCAAAAATAATAAAAATAAAAGGCTGTACATACATACACGTATATACATATACACACATACACACACACACACACACACACACACACACACACATGACATATACGCGTCGCTTGTCCGGGAAATTAATTGGAAGTTTGATATACGGCCGAAAGTTTGATACTCCAATAGACCAATGCGCTCATTTATTATTGCTGTTGCCGCCAGAGAACCTATTCTTAACTTGTTTGTTTACAAGCTACATGCGATTACATGATAAATTTCCCCGCGCCGAGAAAAATTCTTGAGTAAAATTTACATAACTTTTTCAAAGTTAAGAATTTTTTGAACTTAAAATAATTATCGTCTTATACGCTAGAGATGTCCAAATACAGGAGTTGATTCTACCATTTATGTGCCATTCATTGTATATGTACATTTCGTTGTTTATTTTCAACGATGAGTGAAATCTGCGGTAGTTTGTCAAGCACACAATTTCGCATATTTTGCCGTGTTTCCACAATTATAATATACCATGTAAATTTTATAGTTCTACGTAAATTTTACTCTAGGATTTTCTCCTTAAGAAAGGTTCAACTGAATATCGAACGTACATGCGCATACGAAGAAAAATATATCTCATCAATACTGGCGCACACTCGAGCTGCTGCATTTTTATAGCCAACATACGTATCCTCAAAGCGAAACCGCCGGATGGTAAATTTATTGACGCCGGCGTATAGACCAGATACGTATCAACGACTTTTTTGCACATTGACAACAACAACAACAACAACAACAATAATAATAATAATAACAACAAAATAACGAAAATTAGCTTACGTACCTCGTTGACGTGTAATTAAAGCTCGGCATCAGAATTCACATAATAGAGGTACATACAAACGACATTATACGCAATGTTCTTTCCGAGTCGACTTTTCATGAATCGCATATCGATCGCAAGCGTCTCTCGCCAAGTGAATATGCAACTCGCACACATACCCGCACGCACGTACACACACACACACTTACAAATACACAGCAGACCTGCAGAGTTCGCGGGCTGAAAATATTCCCGAATCGATTTTACAGAGTTAGAGCAGACAGTCGTGAGAAATGCTTCGAGGTATATGCATATGCACGTGTATATGCCTTCTTTGCGCTCGTAGTGCATGCGATTTTTTTTTCTCGCCCTTTTTCCGATGTACACTCGCGTACCTGCACGTATACGTGTGTCTACGGTACATATAACGAGTAAAGGTGTACGTCTGTGTGCGAAAGCAGCGGCTGTCACGTGTTGGGCGTGTTGCGCGAGGAAACATCGGCAAACGAGCTTTTTCCTTTTCATCGCGCGCGCGCGCGCCTCTGTATGGACTATATGCGCAATATATATATATGGAATCGATTGAGCAGAGAGCCGCGGTAATGACATGCAAACGTCGTTGGAAATCTATGTGGGTGTCGTTGAGTGGATTGACTTGTTCGCATCGAGCATCCGGTGCAATTTTTGCTTTTTTCCTCGTTTCTCTTCTCCGGAAGCTTGCGATACGCGATTTTACGGGGAAACGTCGTATTTATTACGGCGAATTGGGACCTCGATTTCTTATTTGACTTACTTTTCGGTGAAAAATTCTGCTTTTCTTTCGCAAATATATTCCGTTCAATTCATGCCGAGATAATACTTGCTAACGAGACTCGTACACACACACACACACGAACACACATACACCCATATGTGTGTGTGTGTATATGTATGCATACATATACATATAATTAGCGTAAATTCGCGAACAAAGTGTCAATTATTCAGATACTATAAATACATTAATCATGTAAGCATTTAAAAAAATTTAAACGTATGTTCTAGGTATAATTATTAGGTATACAACATATTAATTATATGCAGTGTTACTTTGTTTAAGCGGTTAAGCTGTACAAAAGTATATATATATCGACATGTGTGTTTCTGTAGGGACCTGAGCAATCCATCTTTAAAGCGAAATATTATACGCATAAAAAAGAAGGTTAATACCAAAATAATAGTGAGCACTTTGCGATCCTGCTGCGCTTACATCGTTTCTCAAGACATCAAGAGTTCTAATTTCAAAATGCATATACTTTTCCAATATCCGTGATCAAATAATCCCATAAAATTGAGGTCCCGTCGCTCCTTTTACGTTGGCTCTTTCCCGCTCTCCGTTTATGCCATTGCGTATAAGACAGGTCAATTGCTTTGGGAGGAGTAAAGCAGTAAAGAAATCTCGACAAATCCATACATGGCTTTTATGTAGAATTCAGTT
The DNA here is from genome assembly GCA_018906965.1 of Philotrypesis tridentata. NCBI lineage: Eukaryota > Metazoa > Arthropoda > Insecta > Hymenoptera > Pteromalidae > Philotrypesis > Philotrypesis tridentata. The sequence goes on from JACCIB010000002.1 coordinate 5,848,022, forward strand.
AAGATGTAAGCTTCGCGAACAAGATTTACATTAGACTCTGCCCGTACGCATAAATCGTCTAATGTGGGCCAAACGACTGAGAAGTTAAAAAAAAAAAAACGAACAAAAAAGCATTCGAGTAGCAGTATATATCGATTTAAGCGTCTCTTGCAAACAGCACAGGACTCATATGTGCAATGAAACACGGTAACTCGCGCGAGCCATCGCTCAAACTAAAAGAGCGTCATTCCCGAAATTGGCTGCGCTTGCGCGGTAACGGCCGGGCAATGCATGTAGGCTCCATTACTTTGAGTGAAGTGAGTGTACTTTCCGTGTGGATCTAAAGTTTAGCAGGATTGCAAAGTCTGTGTGCATCGATTCGACCAAAATCGGTGTAGCTTAGTAAGGCACGGCACAAAACTTTTCCTTAATCCGGTCATATATTTGCAACGTCTCTCTGCGGCTGTTCCACGAAAATGAAAAGTAAAAGGAATTTACGCGTCTGTCACGAATATAGTTTCGTAATGCGGGATATAAATTGCTGTTACATTAGCTGTGTCACTTTGATTTGACATTTGCAACTGCGCAGTGGTTCGAAAACGGGTCCATAACGTTAATAATTGTAAATCCGTGCAAGTGGCGCTTGGTGTCGATTCCGAACCTAAGATGGAGTCTCTCGGATTGTCATCTGTTTATTTTGTTTTATTTATTGATTTATTTATTTATTTATTTGAAGATTCCATCGTAGCTCGTCGACGTAACAACACATGTGTCAAGTGGACACTTTCGTCAGTTGTACATATAAGTAAGATAGCAAGTGCATGCGATACATGAAATGGCCGACGCGCGATCTAAGATGGCGCGGGCGCCTCTTGCGGTTGTAATATACAATACATATATTTAGAGACTCGTGCATAAAATGATGCTTTGCTCGCGAACAGTTGCATGCGATTTTTAGAAGATTTTCAGCTGCGATTTTAATGATGACGTATCACACAAAATATTAAGGGAGGATTTCACGATTAATCAAATTTTATTTGGTTGATCAAACAATTGATTTATTTCTGACGAAGAATGCAAATGAAATTATGAAAAATTAAGACGTAACTGCCTTTAGTAGTGAAATGATCTACCAATTCACAAAGTTTAAAGTTTATATTTGAATGTGTTACTGAATGGCACGTGATTTTAAGATGCTGTTCGAATTCCATTTCTCAAGATATTTATGTGCAAACCTGTAATTCCGTAAAATGGTAAACAATGACATGCTATTGGGCAGTTACGCTTTCAATTTTGGAGCTTTGGCGTTTAAAACCATTTTAAATGTTTAAGTTTATGATAAAATGCGTGGCGCGCAATTTGAATTTCTAATTGGTCGAGATAGTTTTGGCAAGTTAACGATTATTGGCATTTACTGGATGACGATAAGCACTGGATTGATGAATGACCAATAAAGCGATTACCAATGTTTCAAAATAACGAAAGATTTTATTGCGACAAAGGGGAACGGACACGTCAGTCTGCCAAAATTGGGCTTCGATTTCTAACCGCCGAAATTCAATTACGAAGACCGTCATTCCGATCGATCGCGCAATTGGATGAGTTTTTATTTTCTTCTCATTCGGCGTTTGTTACTGGAAGTTAGCAAGAAGATAAAAGCGTTACTGCTGCAAACAATAGAAATTATTTGTGTCCGACAGCTTACACGCCAACCCAGTCTATCTAACAATTTTATTTTTAAAACTAAAACCTATACTCATGGATGAAAATTAATGTTTCGTTTCTCGTTTGCTTTGGAATTTCACTTAAAAAAATGTCACACTAATCTAATTCAATTTAGTTAACTCTAAATTTATTGTGGCTAAAAAATTTACTGATATCGATGCAACGTTGACATCATGCAAGGCACAACGAAATGTAGAAACATGTTACGCCGATAAAATACTTTAAAGAAATTGAAAGATGTGTAGAGTGTCCCTGTTGCACTGAGAGAAAGTATGTGCAGTTTCAACGGTTGAGTTGCGATTGATTTTTTGATCAGTTTTAGAATATATAGTATACGTGAAAATATCGATCAGCGGTAAAAATAATTGGGTAAAAATGATAAAAATGTATATGTAGGTGTATTTGTTAAATATTTATCGCTTTTAGTGTATTTTCACAATTTGTATACAAAAAACAATGCTGAAACCAGTACAAATTCGTATGTTCCATTTTCGTATCGATTGAACGATTCTGATGTAGAGAGGCTTCTAAATAACAGTCTACGAGACATATATCGATTGCTTGTTCATACGGTTAAGACTACATATATAGAGATATAGAACGCAATATAAAAGAGGAACTTTCAGCTTTTCTAAATAAAATAATACTCTCGAAAATCAAAACATCGCACAGTAAATTTTTAATCGAAAAATTTGCCCTAATTAAATAAAAAATATGAAATTAAAAGCAATTACTTTCTCTCAGTGCACGCGCCATGTAGAATTTAATTGGGTGTATTTACGATAAGAAATCATTGAACGAATCACGTGAAAATTAAGCGCTGTCATAACGTAATTAAGTTATATGTTTAAAAACATGATTGTAATTACTAATGAATAACGATGTACAATTATTCTTTGTTATTATGTTTATTCGTAAAAAGTATATTTTTTCAAAGACTATCTTATAATTAAGTGTATATTTAAAATTTTGCGTTACAATTTACAAATTAACGATAAAAATGTGCTATAATGTTGTTTAGATATTGAATATTCTATAAAGAAACATTTAAGTTAATATTATATAGATAACATCAAAGTATGTTAAGGTATATGAATAATGATATAAAACGGGTTAAAATTCAGATAAGATGTAAACAAATTTACAAGTGAATAGTTTTTTAGTTGTAATTATAATTGTTTATATCGAAGTAGTTCATGGCTTCTAAGAAAAATACATAGATATATATATACACACACATATATATATATATTAAAGTTTGATAAATCTTTATAATTAAAATATCGGTAACTATACAATGACATTAATAAATAATCATTAATAAATATATCATTAATGAATATATTCACATGAACATTAAATAAATAATGTATAATTATGCAAATATGAAGAAACTGTTACAATACTTTTAAATTTTAATAATTTACTTCCGTCTAAATAGTCAAATTTTGAATTATATATCGTACATTCTTGCATTACAAGTGACGGATAATAGTTGCAACAGTTTTCACAATTCCATGCGTTTATATATACATATATGATTGTGATATACATATATACTATATTAAGATAATATAAAAACGTTTATCATACATAGATTAAAGTACATATAACAATATTGTTAAGGTAGTCATATACAGTCGTTCGCGTTGAATCGTGAATATTGTGGTCCAGGCTTTAAAAATATAGATTTAGAAGAAATAAGCCGTTTGCAAATGCAAGAATGAACACCATTTTTCTCGTGACTTGGCAAGGAGAAAGTTTCTCCTTTTCTACGTCATTTACCTAGTTATAAAGGCAAGGGATTTTTCTGTCTCTAGTGCACTGCAGAGGCTCTAACCAGGCAAAGCTTTTTAATTCAAATATGTTGTAATTTATCTTTCGCGCTAAGAAAAGCTCAGAGTTTTCTCATGAGTTACGCTTTTTTTTATTGTTTAAAAAAGTTCAAATCCCGTTATAAAACTATGCAGGTACAATGCAATTACTTTCAATGACTCGAGAAAATCTATGAATAGTTGCTCAACTTTCAAGTTTCTTAAGTATTTAAAGAATTGTTAACTTTAAACATTAAAATTTTATGAATCTATCATTTTGAATTATTTATAAACTTATAATTAATAAGTCTATAATTTATTGTACTTTTCAAAAAGGACGGATTGCATCTCTAATAGGCGACTTTCATTACGTGTTGCATGAATAATTAAATTATTAGCGTGAACGAATAATTTTTACATGTATACATTTTAACGTACTGTATCGAATAATAGAGCAACGTTTTCGATTGAAATATTTCCAGCGCAAAAATCAAAGTGCCAATTTCGTGGCCAGAAAATTATTTGCTTCCAGGTCATCATTTTTCCTTATTTAATTAAAACTATACATGATTAAACTTACATGTACACTTATGTAACGAGTATTAGCACAAAATTTATTTTTGACTGTTAAAGTATTTAACGTATGTATGTGTACGAAACAAATTACCGAAATCTAATGTATTGTATTGATATTTGTAGCTATGTACAGATTTGTACACTATACAATTTTATATATTTTCGTATGTAGTTCTATACACACTTTCATACAGAACGTAAAGTGTCGAGCAAACACTTAATCACTAGGGTATATTTTCATCAGGTTTATACTTTTTTCAGAATGATTTTGCAGATATCCATGAATTCGTTTTTTAGTACAGTGAAATAAATTTAATAAATGTAGACGTCGGAAAATTTGTGTACAAAAATAATTAAAAAATACCGCGAGGGTCCAAATGTGCTCAACGCTGAAAAAAAATAGTCAGAGACCGGCTTTGAAGTTTTTGGATCAACTGTAAATAGCAACACACTTCTTTCGAGAAAATCCTACATCTATTCTTGCTTCCGTAAGACATAACGTCCAGTTATAATAAATATAGGAAATAATAAAAAGTATCTTTTTTATAAGCGACATGAAAAAATAACAAACATCTAGTCTTATGCAAATATACACTAACAGAAATTGTTACGTATATAAGCTTCATCTAGAATTTTATGCAAATTGTTCCTTCCACTTTACAACTACTGAAGCACTAAAAGTTTACACATATACCTATATCTATTACAAAATCGTTGCGTTATCGTTGCGTCTGTATAATACAAAGTGACTCGTGCAGGAAAAAAGCGTTAGATATTCATATTTACAAATATCCGTAGGAATATAACGGTGTATAAGTGTGAGAGAGAGAGAGAGAGAGAGAGAGAGAGAGAGAGAGAGAGAGAGAGAGAGAGCGGGAACGAGCTATCGATTGTACATATATAAGAGAATTTTAATGTAAAAGTCAGAGATATAAACTTATAACGTATCATGTAAATATATATGCATAACATAACCGTTTAACAATAAAATTATATATCAGCGTTAAATTATTGAGATGAATAAAGATGATATATTGGAAACTATAATAAACATCTTCTGTCTTACTGTTTACTTTTAAATTGACTCACAATCATAATCTCCGATCCCTCGTACATACGCCCCGGAATCTTAATCATAATTAAGTGTATAAACAGTTGTACGTAAAATTAAAAAGCTGTCCCAGTTTCTTCATCCGGCAACGAGCTAATGACAAAAGCTTCACGTTCCGCGGCGCGGCACGACACATTCGCGCCGACAAGACAAGAGACGAGAGGAAGAGCATAAAGCTGCACAAGTTGAGGTAAAAAGCACGTACACTCGTTCGAAGAGAGAAACGTGGACGAAGTTTTCGCCGCGGCATCTCATCCTCGGGCTTTGATTGTGAAGCGGAGACGTCCTTGTCCAGCGGAAGGGAAGCGGCATAGCTCGCTTATTTACATTTAGATAGAATTTTATATTTTTCAGAGGGCTCTAAGGGAGGACGAATGAAAAATAGAAAAAAAGTTGGAAAGATCTGCGAGCTGCGCGCCAGAGTTTTCTCTTTCAGCAGCGTGAGAATCGCTTGCGGGTTTTAATTGTTTAAGTTTCTTTCCATTGTGATGGTGATGACGATTTTTACGGATATTTTTTTAATTGTTGCACGATTTTCGTTGGCTAATGTATAGTCACTGAAAAATGTGCATTGAAAACATAATCTTTTAATGTGATTATTGTTTTCGTTTAAAAAAAATTTTTTGATATATTTTTTAATGTAAAATTGTATTAAACGTCAATTTTTATTTTTTATAATTGATGCATGATATGTTATTGGAGGAAAATATATATTATTTTCTCATTATGATTTTCATTCTCATGATTTTCTGTGAGCATATAAAAACTTGAGACACGAAAACAAGAGAATTATTTTAGTAAATACGTTTGTCCACAACTCTACAATTTATACTAACAGGAAACTAAATAATAAAAATGACTAAGTTTTAACTAACTTTATAATTATTATGTATACGTAAACCCTTAGAATAAAAATTACTACAAAGTGCAATATATAAACGCTCTAAAACATGTCCAACATAATAACTTGCCGGGTCAGTGATTTTTGCTCAAAACACAAGGTAATAATTTTTCTCGGTGCAATATGTCTAGTAAAATCGCGTACTCAAGGTGAGTTCCGGTAATGTCAACTCCGCAGTAGCAGTGAAAAATCATTATACACCGAAAAACTGCAACTTCCTTTGGGTCACTCGCGTAACGAACCAAAAAAGAAAACGTCCAACGCCGCTCGAGAGAAAAAGAGAGAGAAAACGTATGCATTTATTAGACACAGTATATATGAGAAAATCCATAGAATAAATTCAGATTATATAAAGTCCCAAAATTAAAAAAAAAATTATATTTCTCCCTCGACACAAAACCTATATATACAGCGTGAAAAACGGTGTTCTTACGGTATTCAAGGAGCGAATTACTTTTTAAAATTCACCTGCACTTAGCATGTAAATATTTTGTTTAATACGTTAGATACAATATTTATGCAGAAAATGATAATAAAAAATCGATATCACTCCTTCGCGTTCCCGACTACGTTTCAGCACCACGAAAAATTGAATTAATTTTCGGGACTTTTCCGTATGTGCACATCAGCACGGTCCTGTACAAGCAGCCCTCGGCTCACTTTAACGCAGTCTAGCGCAGCAATAGCCAGCGGTGAAATTTTCTCGCCGAGCGATACATCATAATTCTCGCTCTCGCGTCCGCGCTTTCCGTATTCACAACGCTGACAATGGGCCACTCGAGCCGAGGCTTGTTAGCTCAGACGGCGGGAACTTTGAACTTCCCTTTTAACTGCAGCTCGCGCACGTTATGGATGATTTCCCGGCTGGGAATAAAAGATAGCACTCGAGAGCTGGCTTTGATAGCGAAGAGAGAGAGAGAGAGAGAGAGAGAGAGAGAGAGAGCGACAATAGCTGCTGCAGCATTTGGGTATCGATCTCTATCTTGTTGACAATTATTATGCTTTTTTTCGCCCGCCGGTTTTTGATCGAAGAGAGATTTTCGAGTCATTGGGCCGAGGCGCATTCGATTTAGTTGTATCTGAATTTTTTGTACTTCTTTTTTTGGCGGGAGACGCGTGCAATTAGGAGAATTAAATTTACGCATGAGTTGGCGATATAGCGGCGCATAAATCATCATTAATCATTGGCTGGGCGGATGATGCGTGCATATACTCGAGTACCGGGAAGTGTACTATACACGCTGGAATCGAGAGTTTGTATACATGGGAATTAGAATTGGTGATTCGGGAAGGGGAGGAGAGAAAAAAGCGTAAACACGACGACGACGACGACTGAGCGGATATATAGTTTGTTAATAGTTAATCTTTCTATATATATTTCTATCGCCGATGTATATATATGCGCTTATGCGCACGTGGTACTTCGGATAAATCAATCGCGAGACGAATATCCGAATTTGCGTGAATTTATTCTTAGTTGTGTACACGGATGGAAGCTATATTAGGAGAACGAGGATCCGACGTGAATATCGCGTCAATGTTTCTCGTCGAGGCATACAATTTGCCTTATTAAAATTCAATCGAGCCAAGCTACGAGGAACAATGCTATAGATATAACAAAGCAAATCAATTGAAAATTGAAATTTCGCGCGGTAATGCGATTGTTTTCCGTTATGCAGTTAGTTACTTACTGTTTTACAAAAGTTGCAATGACTTTTGCCATTTTTCTTGCAGTGTTACGAGTAAATTTGTGGTTTTGCCGTCTGCCACGTGTATAATTGCGCGGCGCGAAATTTAATTGCCTGTGACATTCTTCACTGTCACAATATCACCAACAGAAAAATAGTAATAACTTGAACGCTTGCTCAATCCAACGCATTCTCGAATATCTGCGATAAAAACTCTATACCTATGTATAAAAAAATTCCATTAATCTATCCCAACTTTTCGATATCGCTCATACCCGCAACATTGCAAATTAACGATCGGCGTGTCAATTACAACATTGCATCTCTCTTTCTCTCTCTCGTCTCTCCCTTTCTCAACATCAAGAAGCAGAGCGCGCATTCCTCGATCTCGCTCTCTCCCCCCGCGACGACAAGCCGTCAGCGTCACAATGAGGACCGCGCTTAATCACGTCTTTAATTAAAAAATCGTCCGATCGCCCCCGTGCGCGCGCGCGCGCGCGGGGAATTCAATTTTTCCTCTCGACAGATCGCCTCTCCCTGCCCGTATACAGCTTTTATCATCTCGACGACGCGCAGAGAAAGAGAGCCCGATTCGCTTCGCGCGCAATTTGTCGCTTGCGTATGTGTGTGTATAATATGTATATATGTGTATTGTGTATATGTATACAGTACACACTGGTGCGCTGGAGACGCACACCTGCACCATTCTTCGAAAATCCCATATCGGCCTCGGCGCACAAAACAAACACGCGCCTCTCCCACTTGCACAGGCGGCGGAACGACCCTCGTGTGTCTCTGCGTAAGAGCACACATACACATTTATGTATATGTGTATATATATACATATATGCGCTTATGTGTATACTTGTATATACAGCGTTTGTTCGAGGGGGTTGTCGCGACGCGTGTCTTTCGGGGGCGGCTTTAATTAGGTTATAGACTCATGCGGAGGGAATCATTGCTTCTACATCGTGTTTAAATAGCCGCTACTATATAATGCAAATAAACGTGTAGTCGAGAGAGAGCAAGATTTTTGCCGCGAACCGCTTAAGTAATGAGCCGACCGCTCATATAAATCGATGAAAAGGCTCGCGAGCTTAATTGTATGAGTACATAGGTATGTAATATACTATATACAATATGCATATATATTACGCGTAAATACACGCCCGTAAGCATATATATATACTTGCCCACATACACAGGTAATATAGGTGCTATAAACATACGTTTATACAGGACGAAGTTTCGGGAGCTGCACGACGGATACATATTATACACTCGGATGCGCGCACTTAACTTTTCAAGCTAACGCGCCGCTGCTCTCTGCGCGCTCTCGCGAAACTTTGGGGGTTTACATTGAAATTTACGAAATTATCGTTAAAACGAAACGCCAACTTCCCCGGATAATTCGAGAGCCGCGCGCTGCTTCGCCCTTCGAGCCTCGAGTGTCTCTCTCTCTCTCTCTCTCTCTCTCTCTATCTCTCCATCTCGCTCGTGCCGCATTTGCGTCACGTATACACATATATAGAACCTGCAGAGCGAAGAGAAAAAAAAAACTGTCACGCCCTTAATGAACTTTCCGCGCTGAAATTTCCCTCGGATTCCCCCTAAATTATTTTAAATATTTGACGTCCTCTGCGATCGATCGAATGCGCACTCGCGCGCGCGCGTGTAATAGAGTTTCTAAAATTTGCTCGAAGAATCCTTTTCGAGACGCGCTCGCCGTACAATAACATATATATATATATACGTTCACAAAGTTAAACGCACGTGTCTAAGCGGTACGAATCCATCCCCCTTACCCCCCATACGGACGGAGACAGAAATTTAAATTATAAACGAGTGGCAGCCAGTAGTTCAATCCCTTACTCTTGACCCCTTACGTATATATGTGTGTCGTATATATAGGTATATACCGGTGCAGTACACGTCGTATGTCACGTCGCGGGCCACGAGTCTTGCGCTGCGAGACCGACGAAAAAAAGTTGAAATAAACTTGCATTCCTAGCGTCCGGTCGAACGAGCCATGAATATTCAACCGCGAAGTTGGTCAAAGTGTATCGATTCTCATATTGCATCATGGTCGCCGGTATATTTCGAGATGAACGATGCTCTACTCCTGTGCATTGTATATCGTATATATACACAAGCGTATATATGTATGTATAGTATATTATATAACTTTTAGGATATAACTGTAAATTGCAGCTCGTGTATAATTTCGCATTTGATAATTGTGCGGAGAGGGCTTTTTTTGCACGATTCGACGAAAGAACATTTTTAATCACGTTATTTGATATTAAGCTTTTTTCTCTCCCTCATCCCTCTCTCTCTCTCGAATGTCTTTTTTCATATATATAACAGCGTGACTGCAATTTTTCGACACGCGCGCGCAAAACGCGCAGCCGAAAGGGAGATAGAGGCATTTTCATACTTTGACGACTGCGACGACTGGTCTAATTTTTCAAATTACACGATCCGCGATACACGTAATGAAGTTGAGTCCTTTTGAGGTCGGCAAATTAGATGTCGGCCACGTGGATGGAACGTATAAGCGCATAATTCTGTAATCACGAGATAATACCAGGGCAAACAAAGTTAACTATGGCTAAACACAACTTCGAAGCTGTATCGGGCAAATATATATACTCATTACGCATATATGTATGGGAAAATAAATGGTACTTTTCATGTTTACTGGCATAAGCGAATCAATATTCTGTTTGCCTATACTCTTTCGCGCCTGCATCGCCGCGATTCGAATAAATAATGCATTCTTGCGATTATTTCATAGTTTTGAAGTTTATACACACGCGTCACGCAGGCTTATCGTTTCGAGACGATGTCAGATACCGCATAAAAGCATTTCGCACGGAAAAGTTGCGTATACATATCGATTTCAAAAAGTGTCTTGAATTTTTCTTTTTTTTTTCAAAACTATACATCGCGCGGATCATAAATTTGCCGATAAAAATAAACTCGAAGCGAATTTCACCTCTGGCACGATTATCATATTACGGGGAAAAGGGCCGCGTAAGTTTGACAAAATCACGATTATGCACATTAATAACGCATCAACGTGTACGAGCTGCGCGTGGCGTGGCGTTAATTTTATTATACAGCGCGTTACGAAAGTGCGAGAACGTCGAGAACGCCGATGAAAACGGATTTTCCCGTTCTTTTTTCAGGGCGCGCGCACTAAACACGCAACGCGTTACGGAACACCAGTCTCTCTCTCTCTCTCTTTCCCTCGTGGAAGAATTTTTCTCCCATTTTTTTTTTCTTCGCCTCGTGCAATACGTAAAGTCGTCCACACCCACGTACACACATTACACACGCAGACACACACGCGCCAGAGACGCAAACTCGGCTTAATTAAGCAGGCGAAACGATTTATTACGCGGCGCGCGCGGCTAAAGCGAAAGAAAAGAGCGACGCGGAAAATGCCATTAGCATAGAGAGAGAGAGAGAGAGAAAGATGCTGTGCACAATGTACATTATTGCCGAGACATCGTCGGTGTACACTGCAGTGTACAGCGTCAGCCGAACGACGAGCCGGAATCCCAAACGAATGGCGAAATCATCGGTGACAAGCATTGAGAGTCTGAGGGTGCCGTTGAAAAAAAGTTATGCAAACCCGAGGACCTCGGATGTGTGTATAGTATACAGTCACCCTCGTGCCAGCGCAATAACGAGAGCGCACGTGTGCAAGAGAGAAAGTTCGTCACGGGCCGAAATACCAGAGACGCGCTGACAAGCGTTAATGGGCGTTATATATCAATATTGTGCTTCAATTAGACACGCCAAGCAGGAATTTTCGGGCTTTGATGTATCGTCATTGTTTCTCTCTTTCTATCGTCTGTGCACACACGTATATATAGGGGCTCGCTTACGCGCAGTGTATCGCCGAGTCGTTTTGATTTTTCGATCGAATCCGCTACCCGGCGAGATTATAGCTTGGATCTTCGTTTTTAAGCGTCGCGCGTTATCGCGCAACAATTCAATTATCATAAGCTCGTCCATATTAGCCCCGTTTCGTTGCGCGAGCATCGCACACTCGTTAATTCGTCGATAAATTGCCGTCGGGTCTTGACGACGTCGACGCGAATTACGGCTAATTTATCGTTGAGCTTCTACTCTGGCGCAGCGCGTACGACTTTGTATTTTGCAACACTACCATTATTGACAAACGGCGGCCGTGCGCGGCGAGTTATACGGATAGAACGGCATATTGAAGCCTCGCCGGTAGTTGCGCACATTACGCGGAAACGCATATTCGAGAGAGAGTAAGCGATCTGAATATTTCGATATTTCGAATATGTGCGCCTGAAAATAATGGCCAGTGTGTGTGTGTGTGTACGGGATACACTCGGTACGCCGCATCATCATCGTCAGGGCAGTCCATTTCGGTTGTTTGATACTCACATTTGACTAATTGAAGTGTCTATATGTAATTGCATTTATTACGCTGGGGGAAATAGCGATTTTGGGAAAACAATAACCTATAATTGTAAAGTTATAGCCTGGCAGAATATGCATATAGCAGATTATGCATATAGCAGGTTATGTTAGATATAAGGTCCCGATAACATCGTAACGATCGTATGTTCCTAGCAGAATCGTTCCCGATCGATTACCGATAATATTCCGTATTTTATTAACTTGTAATTGGGAAAAATATAATTTGTGTTTACAATAATGACTTCTAAATTAAATTCCAGATTAAATTGCCTTTTTCCGAATTCGGACTACAAAACACGGCATTTTTTCGGCAGCTAGAAATTTCAAAGATAAACGCGAAGAATCGCGAAACGTCGATTTTCTCAAAAAACGAGTGTGCAGTCCACGCTATAATTTTCTACACCGGAGAATGTATATCCATTACACAAACGAGCGCGCGCGCGCGCGACGAACGACCCAATGCATACATTAACAACGTCACGCTGCCGGTCTGCCGTTACATCTGGTGTGTATCTCACCCTCGCGGGGCTGCGACGCCGTAATAATCGAAGGCAACCTTATTAACGGCGGGTGGAGGAGGGGAGGGGAGGTTAGGAGAAAGCAAGAAATTCTATCACAATAGCCACGCGCTCGTCGGCCGAGAAATGAGAGGTGAAAAGGGAAGCGACGTGTCATTGCGGCCGCGTCTTCTCTCGATCCAATTCGATTCCAGCGAATCGAATGACGCCTCGCGCGCCAGCGACAAATTCGTATTAATGATGCGGGGCTCGCGCGCGTACATTGCCCGAAGTCGCTATTTCTGCAAACTCACGCTTCGCCGGGGCTAATGGCTTTTCTCCCATTGTCGCCGTTGGACGTTTCTTTATTATTATTTTTTTTGATCGGCGCAAAAAATTTCATCGACGCGCGCGGCCGGCCATTCGAATGTATATATATATCGGGAAATTATCGGGACATGCATAGATGCCTTAATTTTCGTGTATTATACACAGCTCGCGGTGCAGGAAAGAGAAGAATATACGGCAGTGGCATATGCTGATTACTGCGGATCGAAGCGAATGGACAGTATTATTTTTCACGGCGAAACGCTCGAGTGTGATACAGCGAAAAATAGAGAGCGGATAGTATAGCGATTGCTTTTTCGTGTATTATTATACATGCGCTTATCGGTTGGATAAGTATATGGATTTTTTTCGTTTATTTTTTGAACGGGTCGCCGAGTGAAACGAGGGCGATGTATTTGACAATAGAATATCAATCGCCTCTTGTATAGCGAGTTTTCAACTTTTATCGAAAAAAATGATCTCTATTTGGGTACACATTATAAACCTATTGTTGTTAGGCAACCTATTTTTGTGTCAACCATTAAGGGGAGGTCGGAGCCATGCAAATTAAATGAGATATTATATAACCTCAAAAAATGTATTTGATCATAAATATCAAGAACATACTCTTGTTTATTGCACTGAAGCGCAGTGTTCCGAGATAGTTATTACCATTATTTATATTTACTCCATCTCAGATTTCTGTGTATATTCATAATTTTTGCGAATAATGGGAACAGCTGCCCGATATGAATTTTGGGAATCCGTAACGTGACCGTCACTTTTTTGTGCAATAAACTCATTATTTAAAAATTTCTAGATATTTAATGAGAAAAGCTTTGTGTTCCGAGGTGACCTGTTCGATTACGAACAATTATCAATTCGATTTTTGATGATATTAAGCACGTGTTCAACAAATAATGAGAACGACCGGAGTCACAATCCGTCGCGTTGGCGACGACATCCCCTTAATCCAAATTTTAAATCTTCCATCGAGAAAAAACTACACGCTTTGGAAATATACAGGCAGAGACTACTTACCTTCAAAATTGTTTACTAAATTTGCCAAACAAAAGTTAAAAACCTTAAAAATCCATACTTTTTCTCGATTCCATTCCACGAGTATATATTGTAACGATTACTTTATTCTACGCAAACTTTCTTTGCAAATATCGCACGAGCACACATACACACACTCACGTCCACTTTAAATATCGCGCAATAAAATCTCCGCGTATAATCAGTCACACACGACAATGTCAAATTTACACGACCAAATACGCGTACAACTCCCCCAAACCCGAGATTTCTCTTCCTCTCGTCCAATAAAATTTTGCCGTACCCATATATATTCCGAGGAAGCAATAAAAATTTCTCCGTACTTATCACTGGGGTACTTATCTCTCGTGCGGTATGTACATTTTCTACGTACGGCGATAATTTATAAGTTCACATAATATACTCATATACGCTCGGCAGGCTTTTGTGGGGAAGTATATTATAGAACGACGATTTCGCAGGGCGATAGTCGTCGAGGCAATGAGCTTCGCGTGTCAACTTAGCCGCGGAGCTCTCTCGCGAATCGAGCGATCGATTTCGTGGAAAATTAAGAGCGCGACGAGAGAGAGAGAGAGGGAGGGAGAAAAGGACTTTGCGCAGGGATTCGGTGATTTGCGACTTTGTTTCCCGTCGAAACTTTTCGGTTATATCTATGCGTGCAGAGAGCAGAATGAACGATTCGTTAGAGGCGATAAATTTAGAAGTTTAAAGGAACATCGAGGACAAATTTTATTTTGGATTTTTCTATTTATATACCATTAACGTCGCGCTTTACCCGTAAAATCCATCAAATTTTTCCCAAGTCACGCGTAGAAGCGCAGTTTGAAAGCCGGGAAAAGGCCTCTGCACCTTGAAAAAGTAAGTTGAACAGATTTGATCGGAGAGGTTTTTCGGTTCGGAAGTGCGTACGCGGCTCCAAAGTCCATATCGCGAAGCTCGCAGTCGGGAGAGTGGTCTCTTCGAAACTTTGAAAGCCTCTACAGCTTTTAATACCCTCTGGTTATGATCTAAGGTAATATCCGAAGGTCTCTCTTGTAACGGCGTGTCATTTCGCAGCTGCGAACGAAGACGGCGCTCGCTTTACAGCATTGTTTTCGGAATTGGCCCGTGAGCCTTTCCTTTGCGTTAATGGCCACGTCGCGCATTCAACGCTCCGCTTTATCTCCGCTGGAACGGACTCAAAATGCTCCTCCAGCATTACCCCGTAATATACCATGCAAATTTTCGCTTTTGTACAGTCGATCCTCAGCTTGCGCATACAGATGAATTCACGATTTTTATTCAGAAAACCGCGCAGAAATGGACTGAGAAGAACTTTCGTACTACTGCGGGGGGCGTAAATACGCACTTTTGTCATGGCAGCTGGCGGTGACGTAAGTAGTCAATTATGGCAGCGTGTTTATCAGACGTTTTTATACGCTCGTGCCTTACGGTGTCATAAGGGACTACTTATGCCACCGGCGGCCGTGACATGAGTGCGGGTTTATGTCATTCTCTGCAGTGCTATAAAAATCGTTCGATCCTCGTGTCCAAAATTAATCTAACTCGCTACGCCCGTGCGCTTTATATACTTACCCGCCGTGCCGTAAATTACGACTTAAGCCAGTAGTTTAGTAATACACTATTTTACGACTGGACCTGCCAGTTCGAGTCGGCCTTAACGTAAGATCGCGCGTCGTTTGATATAGTTTTGACGTGAAAATCCCCGAAAACCACGAAAATTATATTTCTATTTCTGAAAATCCATCAATATTCATCAAGCACCAGTATAGGCAATAACTTCCTCGTCGCCGCAGCCCTCCATCGCACGCCCAAAATCCCAACATTACATTTCCATTTTCCATTTTCCAAACTTCCATCCCCGACAACAGCCATCTCTCTCTCTCTCTCTCTCTCTCTCTCTCTCTCTCTCTCTCTCTCTCTCTCTCTCTCGGCCAAATGAACAATTCAATGCCGTCCCGCAGAATCGATAAAACCTTCCAGCGACACAACCGCACAACCGAGCCCTTCTCTCTCTCTGTCTCCTCGCAAATCTCTCGAGTGCCCTCGAGAAGCCGCCTCGGCAATTAATAACCTCCTCCCGCGCACTATATGCTTATATCCATTACAAAGCGAATGTATCCAGATAGAGAGAGAGAGTCGCGACTTTGTTCCTTAATTAAACGCGGCCGACTGATCCGATCATCACGGCCATTAACTTGCTCCGAGAGACAGTCCCCTCGACGCGATTTTCCGCGCGTGTATGTGTAAACAGGGAGCATATTGTCGGCGCGCACACGTCTAGTGGCTCTTGCGCTCGCGTTTATTGCGCCTCGACGGTCTCCGATTCAATGCGCTCTATCTATATGTGTGTACGTGTGTGCATGTGTGCGTATACGCACACGCGGTGTGCGTTACACTCGCCGGCGCTCTCGGGTCCTATATACACTGTATATGTAAGTTCTTCCAATTGGGGTCGAGATGTATTAAACGTGGGATGGGAGGGGGTTGGCCGTGTGTGTATTCTGATTCTGATGTCGGTGCGGGTGACCGCGAGGAGTGTGTTTTGTATTGAACGAGCGGTTGAGTATGTATAGCGTTGGATTTAAGGTTCGATTCGTCGGTCTGAGGGGATGGATGGTGGATGGTGTTTGTAAGGACTGTGGCGAGAAAAAATTGTTGATTTGGTTGGATCGAGGAGGTAAACGTGACTTTTGAGGGTAACAGCTGTGCGCAATCTTGCAGTGTCTCAGTAAGACACTTTTTGAAATTAATGTTTTTTTATATTAATAAAATATGCATTTAATGTACTCAAAGGTGCTTTGACAAATACTTTGTAAGATAATTCAATACAAACTGGAGAGTACGATAACACAGTCGTCAAAACAATTGCGTTGGATTACTATTATGGAAATCGTGATTTCCCGCGTAATTGTAACGCGAGACGCGGCTAATTTTTTTCTTTGCGAAATGTGCGGTCGAGTCGCACCGTATAACGATATTGGTTACCAAAATTTCCATAATTTCACTGGACTTGATGGAACAACAAATTCGGTGCAAACTTTCATTAGTTGTGGAAATCAATACTGTTTCGGTGAATACCTATCTTCAAATTTCGCTGCGAAACCGGCAAGTGAAGAGAATATTAGTGTATAGAACGTAAAATAAAAATGTTATTTTCCAAGATTGTCCCGTTGAAGTGTGTAAATAAAATTTAATCTCGTGGTACACTAAATGTAAAAAGCGAGTTATTTGACCGAATAGAAATGAAATATAAAGTTGAAACGAAGCAAGCAGCCGACATCAAAGTCAAGAAGCCGCAGGATCTAGACCACTTTAATATAAGCCAAAATGAAGTGGGTGATATTATGTGCATTTTATTATAATAATATTTACCTCGAAAGTTTTATTAAGTTTCAAGAAAATTTTCTTAACTTTTTCTTCTTGGTTTCTGCGTTAAACCGAGAACGCCGTATAGTCGAGTACGTGATATGCATTTTATAAAATGATATTAGGGGTTTAAAAAAAATATTGGTCAATACTGCACTTCATTATACCGAAATATAATGCATACAGCGTTTCAACCTATATTTCACGTCGACTTTTCCTATAATACACCTACGATATCCAAATAGTCTTCTCCAAAAAATTCGATTGCAACTAATTCTGCACAACTGACGGTCACCAATACGTATTTGGGGGAATTTGCATGTAATACGCTGAAACGGAGAAAGTGGGAACGAGAACGCGCGAAACATAAGTTTTGAATGGTATAGTATGTGTATTGACTAATTATGAACAGAAAACATTTAATTTAAGTATTAAAATGCAACTGCTTCCCATGACGTGTTTTGCCCATGATTAGTCAATAAACATACTATATTACCATTCAAAAATTCTCTTATTTCGCGCGTTCTCGTTCCCAATTTCTCCGTTTCAACATATTACACGCAAACTCCCCCAAATACGTATGGGTGACCGTCAGTTATGCAGAATTCTCGGCAGAATTAGTTGCACTCGGGTGCGTACAATTCACTGTAAAAACATCGCCTCTTTACACGCTAATATCAAAACAATCGCGAACGTACTGTTTCATTAAAATCCTCGTGGCACACTTCTATTCCTTTCACCCTTGTTCCCTCGCCTCCTCCAATCGAACGGAATTAACAATAAAACATCCACAACGTCTCCTCCCCCCCAGCAGCAACAGCATCAGCGGCAGCAGAAGAATATATAAGAAAAACGATCGCTCTCGACATCTCCGCGCGCAGCAGTGTGTCGAGGACAAGAAGCCAAAGCAATAACTCAGACGGCGTTAAATTCGGCACTTAATTCAGCGCTCCAGAGAAAGGGAATATAACGCGTGTCCTATGTCCCTTTTCTCTGTCTTCTGGAGAAGATCGAGCCCCGGAGTTGCGGCGAAGCGCGCGACAGCCGACAAGACGTATTGGAGGAAACGAGCGCGTGTGCGCTGCCGAGAAAAGTTAATGGACCGTCATAAAGGTTTCGTATAGGACACCGGAGAGCCAGAGGGGGGGGGGGGAGTTTAGAGTATATGCTAACTTGGCAATTTTCCAGGACATTGATTTTTCCTCTCTCGAGGAGGCGGAGAGAACCGATGCTCCTTCTTCTTTCTGGCTTGTTCTTCTCGAGCTTCTCGGAAGAATTACAAAAACGGTAGCGCGCGCGTATACACACATTATATATACATACGCGGGGACACGCGCGCACGCGCTAAGCGTTTTATTGTGCCTCGGTGTTATTGGACGTTTTTTCTTCTTTTTTTTTTGTCGAGCGAGAGGACCAGGTGGAGAGACGCGCGTTGGGACGACTGAAATATCGCTGGCTCTCGACTACTGGATCCGATGCGGCGGATATGGGAGGAGACTGCAGGCGTTCGAGTGAATTTTTTCGAAGAGGTTTATTTACATCGAATTCGAGGAGATGCGCCGTTGAAAAACCCTTTCGCGCTGTCGCGGGTATACATAATTCGAAATGCACTTTCGTACGCGAATGGCGGCCGTAAAAGTGTAACAATGTGACTGGCGTTGCGTCGCTATTCGATTTTTCAGTCGTACGATACGTTTGGAGCTTGTTAGAGGATCGTATATAGTGCGCGAGTAAGAGAGCTTTAATTTAAAAATAAATAAATAAATACATAAATTATGTCGATTGCGAAAGCTCTATTTCAAAAGGAACCTTGTGGATTCGCCTCAGTATTTTCAAAGTCTCGTTATACTTTTTGAAAGTCTCGAAAGATGCCCTAGATTTATACTGAAAAATCTTTGATATCTCGTCGGGTGGTCAGCTACGTATTTGCTTATCTATTTTAAAGCAGCTTCTTGATGATTTTGAAAAGCATCCGTTGACCCAGATATTAATTGTCTCGGACTAAAAATACAGAGTAATATTGAAATTAATTTGTAGCATTAATTGAGCAATATTGAGAAATTTGTGCACATATTTGTTGCCTACTTATTATGAGAACACTCACAAATACAAATGAACAAATTTTTTTATTTTAAGTGAAATCACTATTGCTCCGCACTTTCAATAATACATGAAAATCCAAAATTTGCGGTCAAGTACAGTGAAAATTTACGCACATTTTTTTATCCCCAAGATTTGATTCAAGTTATGTATACAGGACACAGAAAATGTTATTTATATACCGCTCTTACGCAGGAAGCCAGAGAAATAACATTTTCACCTTTTGCCCCCCCCCCCCCGCTTTCCGAAAATATATCTCTCAAAATTCCCTATACACATAAATTCGAATGTCGAAGCCATTCCAAGTTCAAACGTCGCGCGCGCATATAATATACAGTTGTCCTCGAGCACCGAAATTTCGTATAAATATATAATAGGACTCTCCGCATCATCAACAGAAGCTCATAACTCGTCGAATCTTAATAATATCCGGAAAGTCGCTTGATTTGACTCCGATGACAAAACGCCTCACCGATCCGACGAATTCGTCGACGAATTCCATCCCCTCCGCCTTTACGCACATACATATGTATGTATGTATATCGTGTGCGCACAAAGCATCGAGATTTACCGATGAGCACAGAAGCTCTATATGCCTACAATAATAATACGCGCGTCGGTAGCCCGTTACAGCCGCGCAGGAGGAGGGCCTCCCCCATTGTCGCGTAGGCGACGCGACATATGTTCGGACCTCTCGAGGGGTTCTCCTTTTTCATTTTATTTTTATTCTTCTGCTCTCGTCCTCGTCTCCTCCTTTTCTCTCTCTCTCTCTCTCTCTCTCTCTCTCTCTCTCTCTCTCTCTCCCTCTCTCTCTCTCTCTCTCTTCTTCTGCCTCCGCGCAGTGGCGCGTGGTCTGCGATGGTTATTGATGAGCGCGCGCGCGCGAGCGCTTTGTGCGCCCGTTTCGAGAAATTGTCCATTTATCGGGGGGGATAATACCGGGCAATTTCGATGTTGATGCCTCTTTGTCGTCGTGTTGTGAGCATCGCCTCCCAAGAAGCCCGAGCGGAATGCCGCCACTCTGACACACGCGGAGGCGGCGGGACGAGCATACTTATACACACAGTGTCGCGAGCACGCGGCTACTGGATTATTAGATATGGCTTTTCATTCGACGATATTGGGCGGCGATTCGAGATCCTGATTCGTATTCTATTGGCGCTGGATCCGCTTTGTCATCCGATTTTCGTTGCCCGATCGCGCGCCTAATTGATAAGACGTAAATATTTGTGTGGGGGGCAGGTTGGAGCTTCGAGTTGCTGTTAAGCGTATTCCGCACAGGTGAATTTTTCAGTAGATTATTGCGTTGTTGAATTTCGAATTGTTTGGTTGCGCGGAGTAGAGTACGATTAATGCAATATGGTTACTTAAGTACGAGAAGAATTGATATTAAAATTAAATTTCTCTATTTTGCAAAATTTGAAGTGCCAAATTTCCAGATTTTTCCAAAGACTTAAAACATTTAGATTGTCGTATAATCAACCCAAAGTTGAATACGTCCTAATTATTTATAATTAATTCTTAAAGATAAGCATTCTAGTTTTTTAACTATAATTTTAAAATGAATTATTATAAAGCTATGTGTGCAATAAGTATATATATGTGGCATTATTAATTATGAAAATGTAGTAAAAATTAATTTTCACCGCGAAGGTAGTAAAAAGCGTAATGAGCCGTGCAAGGCGCGAGTTTTCAAAAGCTCGTAAATTTCACCTGTTATATTAATGCGCTTAATCTTTTTAAATCGCGGTTTAGACCAGCATAAATCTCGACCAGCGCACAGATCTTGGTCTGAAGAACAAAATCTGTTCTAAAATTGCGAGTGCCATACTTTTCTCTTATTGACTCTGTATCCCGGCAATACAGCACTGTCTATCAATTATCGATGCATTCGACGCAATATTTAAAAAAAAGCGCGCGAAATTCAAATTCGTAAAATCCGCGAAAAATTCGAGTCATTACAATCAAACGACTTTAACATTCACAATCGTACGACTACTGCAAATGTGCGTACACGCCGTATATAATAATCCTGGGGAACGATTCCCGCACGTGCTGCTCAGCCAAGGCGGTGCGCGCCGAGCTATCGCAAGTGCATTTCGCGGAAGACCTGGAGATGAAAGTGGCTGTCAGTCTTGGGAAACCGCAGTGATATACACAGCGTCGGGGGGGGGGGGGGGAGAGGAGCTTCCGCACGTTCCGAGTAGAGGGAGAGCTGAATTGACCAAATAATCTACGCTCGGATGAGGCAATACTCTGCGCTTGATAAGCAATTCCGCGGGCTGATCTTGCATCGCGCACAGAGAATAGACGTTAACTCGACTCGAAAATACACCTCGATTTCCAATCGAACTCTCTCTCTTTCTCTCTCTTTCCCTCTCTCGACGCGGGATAATTTCCCAACGCGAAAGCCGTTATTTTCGCAGCCAATCGAAAACTTTTCTTATATATATAATACTTGTATTCGCACCCCTTTAATAAATTCGATCCTCCTCTCGCGCCCAGCGCAGCGTTAAATCGATTTCATCCCAAAGTCTCTTTACGTCAGATTTCTACATCGACGTACAATACGTATATAGACGCCGGTGTAAATGCAGTGTGTGTAGGTGTACCTACACACTGCACATCCCATAGCTATAACCAACTTATAATCCCCGGAATCCCGAAACGTGCTTCCATATATAAAGCCCAAGCAACGGCGGCGGCGGTGGCAGCGCAGCATCCGCCCCGGCGTACTTTCCTCGCTTATATACCAGGGGATCGAGTCAATATCTGCTATTCGACGTGTTCTTGCATCGAGTTTTCGGACGTATACGTACAGCACCACGCACAACGCCGCGCGGAAACGCGAGAGTTGGTAATTGCACCAATCACACTATGGGAAATGCCGGCGAGACCTTAAACTCCTGGAATTGACGCGGTGTCGAGAGCGACGTGTCGCGTGCGCGCGTACGTAGTGGGTTGTTCAACGCGAAACTTTAGGATTTATATGTGTAGGGGGATGCGGAGTGCATTGGCGACGGATAGAGCCGAATATTATGCATCGACGATTGAGAGAAAGAGTGACAGACACGTAGATGGGTTTACGGATAGAGGATGTTTCGAGATGTCTCTTGATAGACGTGGTGTTTCAGCGATTTAGGCGAGGCTGAATATGTACGAATTACATCGTGGTTTGGGAATCAAGACTTGTTGGACTACGGTTAATTATTGTGATAATTAAATTACAACGGATCGTGAGATGCTCTTGCATTCTGTTAAATAAATATATCGCTTTACAATTAGATTAGATTTTCATTTTAAATTATAAATTTTTTAATAGACTTTCACACCTTAAATCAGTACAAACGTTCAAGTATCAGCAACGTTATGAAGAAACATCCAGCATGAAATTTTCAGAAATAATTTCCGAGCGGAGTCGACTTCAGATTTAGTCCAGAAAAAGCTTTTTTTTCACACGATCTTGGAACGAGACAGAAGACTGTCTCGTGAGAGAAAAACGGCTGACGACTAATGTTCGATGATAGTTACAGACGGTTTGTTGGTCAGTATATAACCGAGGAAGAGGCAGTGACTTTAATGGGTCATTCAATACTGTTGCGAGATGATTGATTTTTGATGGTGAATTTCTCTTGGAATCGGTAGGTAATTTTTCTACAGAGGAATGAAGTTTCTGTAAAACTGGAGATTCTTACGGAGTGCATCGTTGAAGAATTAGAGGGTGATTTCACTTCCTCAATAAAGTATACCCAATCAGTACTTTCTTCTCAATAATAAATGACGAAAAATTGATGCCGAAAATGGATCCGTCGATCCTGATTAATGAAAAGAAATTGATGGATTAATACCGGCGATGCTGTAGCGAACGTCTCAAAACTCGGCGTGATTGGCTATACTGAAAAGAAAGTAAAATCTTTTCTTCGAAAAAGTTAAAAATGAAAAATTGAAGTCAAAAATAAATTGATTGGTTCGTGGCAGCGCTGCAATACTTGAAAAATATCTTCAACTGACTGACGGAATGATGATGTAGTTTGAAATCTTTAAATTTCTCATTTTATTTAACAGGTTTATGCCAGACAATAAATTTGTTTCCTTCTTTTTTAAATTGATCGTTTATTAATTCACTATACCTGCGAATAGCTTTTGTATCAAAAAAATATAATATTTGTGTAAAGAATGTAAAGTAACAAAAAAACTCCGAGGGAGCGAAGGGTTGATAAGCGATAATTTTTTTAATATATAACCAGATGATTTTAATGAACCAGTCCTGAAATAATTGACAAAAACTTCATACTACGATTATTCAACCTTCTCTGCATTCAAGACTTTCTATTATTCTTCACAGTTCACGTTTTCGATTGACTTAAACGATATCATACGTTTCTGAGCGATACATGGGCAACTTTGTTTAACCAACCCCAAACGAACTACTTTTACTCTCTCACTCTTCGCAAAAAAATCACATAACGAATCTATTTATTATCCAATTAACCCAAAAATGCGAAAATCGAGACGATGCAACAACAAGAGCTCGCGAAGCGATATCGCCAAAGTCATTAATACGCTTAAGTGAAATCCCAATCACAGCCGGCTCATCTTCAAACAAATTTAGCTAACGCAAGATAAGAAAATTCAATCCCAGTCCCAATTTTCCAAAGCCTCATCTAAGACGAAGAAGAAGATCCGGTGAAAAAATTGCGCAAGCGGCGCGTTAGACTTTTGACAGGAGAGCCGCGTGCATCACGTATATACCTATAGGACGAGTCGACGTGCAATCTCTCTCCTACTCAGGTCTCGCCGGGCGAAGGAGAGAAAGAGCTACACGCGATAGTCGATCGAATCGATATACCTGTTCCATATATATACATTCTCTTATATATACAGACAGATATACCCACACCTTTCCGCTTTGTTTGGTTCCTAAAGTTCTAGAGCCCATTAAGCGCAGAACGCGCTTCCTCTCTCAGCGCCTCTGCAACTTTACGAGAATTTGTTTTCCTTCGCCTCTCGCGAAATCGCTATACTTTATTTACCGGGAGAGAGAGAGAGAGAGAGAGAGAGAGAGAGAGAGAGAGAGAGAGAGAGAGAGAGAGAAAGCGAGTAGGAGAGAGGTTAATAGATCCGACGATCGTTTTATATTTACGAGCTGACGGCTGTTTCCGTCTTCCCGTGCGCACTACCGAGACGTATATAGCCTCGTTAATTGGATATAAGCACGCGGGATTTGAATCGAGGATGAATCTAACATTTTCGCTGTATTTCGGCTTATATGCACGAGCTGAACCGAAGCGAGTGCCGTGCCGAAATGGACTGGTAGTAAAATGATGCGGATTTACGATTAAGACGGTACACCATATTATATTTATGATGTCAAGTATAAGTGATACCCAGTACCTATTATGCAATGTGCCTTCGGGCAGCAACGCGTATATTTCACTTAGATAAAACTGTAGATCTCCATTGCGCTGCGCGAGTACTTAAAAAAAAAAAATTAGAAGAAATAACTGTAACTGCGCTATTATTTGATAAGGTTAATGCATCAGAAGCAGTAGCGCGATTAAATTTTTTTGACATCGTCTATATACCTACGTAGGTGTGGACTTGAGTAAGGAATTGAATACGTGGTTTAAGCCCTACAAAAATCGTAAGTTATTTCAGAAATATTTACACACTGCAAAATAAGTTCAATGGTTTACGATAAGTCAATTAAAAATAAGTTTTGAAACGACTTAATCATGCTTGCGCCATATTTACAGGAATCGACTTTTCATCCTTAAATTTTATTTTGTCCTTAAATCATATACTGTAAACTCTAATTTTTGAAAAGCGAAGTATGGTAAAGGTTTCTTAAAACTTTAGTGTAGGATTTTCCGCTTCAAGCAGTTTCGATTTCGCATTCATTTCATAATATTTTGAAAATCTATCAATAAACATTTATCATCTAAATATTTATATTTCCGTTAATCAAATGACTAGCTGCTACAAATCAAGCAATAATCTCTCCTAATATTTGTCGCAAACGGTGTTGCGAATCAAAGTCTTGACAGGAGCCCTCAAAATCCGAAAGTTGATCTCATTAAAATTCAGAGTCTGCGTCACAAACTTCTGTAAGCGATTGGTCATCATGAGCAAATATTCCTCTCCGTTCGGAGAGAGAACTGGATTGGAAATTACTTTCATTCCACTGGTGAACTGCAGCCTCTCCGAGTCCTGTACAGCTATTTTCTATCAAGACAAGCATCATCATTATTATCATATCAAACAATTTAACAATACATTCGAAGCTACTTTTCTCCGGGCTTTTTTGCTTACAAAGTAATCCTTCTGCAACGGTCTGTTGATGTTCCAGCAGCCAATGGCGATTTCGCTCGCCAAGCCATAGAAGAGAGTGCCTTCGGACGAGAAGGCCTGAGCTGAGGCCTGACTCGGCAGAACGTCGATGCCTTTATAGTACATGATCCTGGTACCGTCGATGCTGCGCTTGAGATCGCGCGTGTCGACGGCATACAATGACCTGGACGCGAACGGCCGGAAGGCCAAGTAACGGCTTTCGCCGGGATATTGAATCGGAGAAAGGGCCATTCCCAGAACGCCATCATCGAAGACGAAGCTTTGCCCGGCTATGCTGAAGTTGGAATTTTTCGCCTCGGGACGGAAGACGTCATCCTCTATGCGGAATAATCTAAAGTTGTTCCAGATTACCACAGCGTATCCAAGAAGGTCTGCCATGTACACCTGTGCGAATAGAGTTTGCACATACGTTGATTGGTACAAATATTTCTTTTAAGATTTTTGGAAAGGCTTGATGGGCTTTACCGTTGTGTCATCACACGTTTCACCGTAAGTTTCAACGATCGGGGTGACGAGCAGTCCATTCAGCTCTTCCTTTTTGGTTTTGCTCCGGGCTACTTCGTCGGGAATCTTGATTTCAAAAAGTAAGCGATCAGTGTCGAGGCTGAATACCAACAGTTTAGCTGGACACACCCGATCGTTACCAATTACACCAGTGTCTAATAACCATATGCGATTGCACTTGTCTATCTGCTCGAGATGCCGGATGGAAAAAAAGTGATGATAAAATGCAGACTTGCGCAGCAGAAGAAAGTGATTCGAAATTGTTTACCGCAACTCTGAAAACGGACGTGATGCCGTTGCAGCCGATGCTGTTGTCATACCACGACCAGTCGGGGTAAGGTTCCAACAATGGACCAGACGGACCTTGTTTATTAGACACTGTATGGACACTGGCTGGCACTCTAACATCCCGCCTGATTGTCACGAACGTACGACCATCTGAATAAAAAAGAAAAAACAACATAACGCGTATTCTAAAGCCAAAAGAAAAAAGATCGTTAAAAGTTAACGTGTACTCACCTATCGATCGATCGACGTCGAATGGTTCCATCGAGCTGATGTTGTACCTTCCGCTCCTAATGTACTGATCTCTTTGGGCAGGTGAATTCCAAACGTAATCGAAGTACTTCCACTCGAATTCGGTCACCAGTGGCGATAGATTGCCCAGCAATGGGACGCGTCTCGAGTGCCGAGCGCATGTTGCGCTCACCAGCGCAAAAAGCCACAACAACAGTTTCCTCATATTTATGAAGCGCCTTCTCCAGATCTGTCAGTATATTATATATACGAGCCGACTAGTCTGAAAAATTTCTGCAAGTAGATTTCAAACTATTGATACGGTAAAGCTCAAACACTTACTCAGAGCTTCACGATGGACGGCACGACACTTAAATATTCGTATTGTATACGGCTAACTAACCACACGCGTCTGTGGTCACAGATAAGGGATTCAAATTCTCACAGCGTCGTTGAGAATCGTGACGGCTCGTAAGTGTGCGTAAGTATAAGCATATATGCGTGTCTGATATTTTCAAGGTCCGCTAAGAGCAGTTGTGATTAAAAAACTTAAGAAAACTCACATTCGAGTAATACAAAATAACATATTCTGTGGGTATCTGCGCCCGGTAAGAACAGCTCAGTAAAAATTTGACTCCGGGAAAAATGCCTTCGTCATGCTTGACGTAATTCTGTTCGATTATAAATTAATCTTAACAATTTTCTTTTTTCCACGCATATTTCACTTGTGGCTCACCACTAATTAGCCGCTGATGTACGCAGTCAAACCTTGACAGCGTACAGTGTGACAAATGGACTCGATTAAGTAAACTCATTTTTTATACAAAATAATCGCACTTATATAACAAATGCGCGCGAATCATCAACGCAAAGATGATCAATTTTTTACCAAGTACAATAATCCGAGAATGATAGAGTGCTTTAGATACAAACAAAAATATATATTCATTGACTATTTACGTGCCTCGTCATATCTTCACTCGCCTCATCGTTACACCTGTCTCGGTTTATTTCTGCATTAGGATAGTCTTAGCAATTTCCGATTATCATTTCTTAAGTTCTTGGATGTAATAGTTTTTCCTAAGCAGAAATAGGATCCGCTAGAATTTCCCACTGCAAGCATTATTATGATGACCTAATGCCAGTATCTGCGCAACTTCCATACACTGGATGGGTAAGAGAAAGGTAAAGACCATCTCCAGTATGTTATATCAGTCAAACATCTGCCAGTATGATCTAATGGTATAGTAGAATTACGAAATATCTTCTCCCCGTTACATCATGTAAAGTCATATACATCATATTGTAAAATAGTAAAATTGAACGACATTAAAAACATGAAAATCAAAATATTCAGGCATTTCTCTTCTCCAATTATGCTGATATGGGTAATACCGATACGAAGGGTAACTATCTCTTGGATTTGCGTAATTCGTTATATTTTCCGAAAGTAAAATTTTATGTAAGAAACATGAAAAATATTAAGATTAAGATTAAAAATAAGGTAAAAACTTTAGATTTACTATCAGTGAATAAGTTGTTTTCTATAATAAATAGACTACTCAAAAACTTAACGGAGATCAAAATTTATTATTGCCGGGCAATTTTGACGAATAAAAATGTCTTATTAACTTTTTTAGAGGAACTAGTTTGACGAAGGATGGACATTCTGCTCGGAATGAACGTGGAAGAATTCAAATTTTATAGGCATTCAATTTTCGACTTCATGAAAAACGTGTAATGAATGTTTACGGCATCGAATAAACGCCAGTGAAAAGGCCATGTACTAGCGTATAATATTTAACGTATAGCGCGTCCATTAACTCGATGAAAAGCTTGCGAGGCAATTTCGTAAAGAATGCGCTACCGAGCAAATTCCGTCTTCGTTTGCAGCTTCGAAACGATGCGCCGTTGCAAGATACACTCGAATAATACCTTACACCATTACCAGACGGTATTAAAAGCTGTTAGAGGCTGTTAAAATTTTGAGACGACTACTCGCCTCTCGGCTGAGCCGAAGTGTATGGATTTCACTAATTTAGTGTTTTTGTCCGTGTGTTTTGTTTAATTTAGGGGTGGAATTTTCATTTCGAAGAACTAGAAAAGTACAATAAAAATCGAACAACAAATAAACTGATAATTCAAGCTTCGAAAAACTATCCCAATATAGTCACCTGCAACCGTCAAGCTCCAATGAAATTGGTCATCCGACTTTTGTCGAGGATAAAAGTGCGCGTTAAAAAAAGCACTCAACCCAGTCCCCTCGCCGCCGCGACACGCCTTTTATATCGTAGATGAGAATTTTCGAAATATTTTCGCGTAGCGCAATAACTGCGCGAATCGAAAAATAATAACGCAAGAATTGACTTTCAATTTACAGCACGTCCTCTATACCGGTCTATCTATACGCAGATACACGTATATATGTATCTGCACGTATTCCCGCACGTATATCCGATAACACGCCGCAGCTTTCCCTCTCTCTCTCTCTCTCTCTCTCTCTCTCTCTCTCTCTCTCTCTCTCTCTCTCTCTCTTGCGATTCTCTCGCTGTAAGTGGCGGCTGTCAGCAGGAGCCCCAGCCATCCCTTAATTAAGTGTCATTAGTCTTGGTGAGCAGAGCTGAGTGCTGTGTGTGATATATATGCTATACGGTCGACAGAGAGAGAGAGAGAGAGAGAGACCACCGGTGTATCGATTTCGATCCAGCCGAGGGCTGAGATACGCCGTTGGTATTATTGCCGGCGCTGCGTGTATATCCGGACGTTGATTGAGAACTCCTGCCGTATACGTATATACACTTTTGACGGAATGTAGCGAAACGTGTCTACATACACGATTTGCCAATCCTTAATGGAAAAATCTCATACGTTCGTTGGGTAATCTCGTCGGAATTTTGTACGACCGTTTATAAGGGCGAATTCGTCATGAAAGTCAGATTTGACAGGCCAGACGCGCGTAGTCGAGTTTCTGTTTAAATAACCGGAGGGATGAACGTCTCGAGCATATACGCATCCTATATATACTGAATCTCCGATCTCCAACCTCTTCACTTTCTTCGTGGCGGCGGTGCAGGCAAGTTTTCCTCTTTGATCCCCCTAAGTCGGGGGGGGACTCGTGTTTCTTCGGAACCGTTGCTGGTAACACGAGCAAGTCGCACGTTGCCGCTCGATGTGTGTACGTATAGCTATATGCGAGTCTCCCGACGCATTCATTGTGCAACGCGGCGTCGCAAAAAGTTCCGGACGTCAAAATAATGTGGGCTCGTCGTCGCGAAAGCCTCGGCCGAGTAATTAATCGGCGAATATTCCATTGTTTACTCGTTACGATGTGCTTCGCATTATAACGTCCGAAATTAAACCGAGGATTTTATTTGTTCTTTGAAATTATTCCGGGATTTTATCACGAATCGTAACGTGTGTTGCGTGAAAAAATAACGGTTATTTCTCGATTTTATCGCCGATCCCTTTTATTGTTTACATTATGTATTTATGTTAATTATGGTATTAATGAGATTCTAAGCGCGGATCGATTCAATTACCATAAGTAATTATCATAGAGTGTGCTAGTATTTTAAATAAAATTTTAAAATGAAAATTACATTTTTATACAACAATTGAAGGCTTATAAATACTATTACAGGTGTGCGGCGGCGATAATTCAATTGAAGCCGTACACATCCGTTAAAATAGTCAAAAGCTGTAATGCGGCGAACCCAGCTAAATTATTCAAACTTTCGCAATTAGCGGGAGGGAGAGAGAGAAAAAGAGAGAATAGAAGTAAGCAGCAGACAGACAGCTCGAAAGTCAGTATTACAACGCGCGCGATCGATCACAGTTCACCGAATCATCCACCTTCCGAATTTCGCTCCAACGAAGTTACGAAGCACCGGCTCTCTCGGCTGGTATATATATAGAAACAGAACCGGTATATAGGTATACGCGTACGCATATACGCTCTGTACACACATACAGACACGGACCCGAACACGTATAGCAGTAGACCTATCGACTCCAACCTCCCCCTTTTCACAGTACAGTCGACACCGTCGCTTATCGAAAGGATCTCGCATCTGCTGAAACGCTTACACGGCATGTAACCCGCTATATATAGCTCGGCAATTGTAACGAAGCAGTACATATCTGTGTGTATATATGTATAGTGTACTGGTGTACATCGCAGCAGCAGCAGTAGTATATAGCATAGAAGCAACAGCGAAGGCTCACGGCCACTGATAAATGCTTCTGTGCGAGACGAGCGCGTGTCAAATTAAATTACAGCCCTACAAGCTGACGCTTCGGTCACGGGGTTGCAGGCTCTATTCACTCGCGTGCGCAGCCGAGCGGCCAAAGGGAATTCGAGATTTATCTCGAAATAATAATGACGCGGATGAAAGAGAGAGAGAGGGAAAGTTTCAATGGCGACTTTTTGGGGCCGCTCCTCTCTCTTGTTTGGGGAGTGGGCTATGATTTGACTTTGATTCTAAAGTTTCTTCTTTATCGTTGACCCGCAATTTCTATGGAGAAGATGTAATGCTTGTTTTATTAAATATTCGCGATTATCGTGCGATTTTTTTCTAGAGGGGCATTGAGAGCTTGTGCGTATGGAAGATTTTGGATCGATAAATCATTGGACAGAATTTTGAAGGTGCGCTCTTTTGATTGGATTTTTTAATGTTATTACAACTTCGTGTATACGTTTAGTTATTATTTTTATTTGTTACAAGGCAATTAGCTTTCTGCTCGTCTATCAAATTTTATCACAAAAATCTTCATTTGACTAGGAAAATCTTTTGAAGTTGATTTCACTCTTTTGTAAGAAAAATTTATGGTTCAAAATTACTTTATTATGTCACACAGGCTTAAATCCATGAATATACATAAGTCAAGTTTCTCTGTTTAGTTACGTTTCAAATCTCTTCAGTTTTCAGTACGGAACAAGAAATCAAAGTCGTTACTCTACTCCAGTATACACAGCCAAATTAATTAACGCATATCAAAGAGGAAAAAATTTTTCCTCGTTTCGCGGAATCGTCTTTGACTCGTGTTGGCGCGAACCCCTCGACTGAGCAAATCAATCATAAAAATTACAATATTCCCGACCTACGAAAATGCATAAATTATGCCAAACACTCGATTCAACGCCAGACTTTCATACGCCAATCAAAACGTAAAATTCCTTCGCAATCAATTAGACAAAAGAAAATTTAACTGTCGGACAATCGCTAAAGCCAGAAAAATTCACCCCTTACACATGCCAACCCCCTCACATTAATCCCGCATATCCGACAAATCGTCACTCTTTCTCCCATCGCTCCTACGTATATCCTCCACAGCAATCATTAATAATTCTCCGGTTAAAAAAATCCCAACGCAGTTCCGCATCGCGCACACACACACACACACACACACACACACATACACATGCGAAAAATTTCACGAAGGTGACGCGCTAATTTCGCCGCTGGAGTGGCCTCTCGCTCTCTCGCGCGAACAAAGCGTTACATCCGTATAATACTCGTAGCGGCGAAAAAAGCGTGGCAAATGAATACAAACGACTCTCGGGAGAGCGAGCGCACTGCCGTGTATATATAATATATATAGAACGCGTAGCACGAATTATATAGGCGACGCAGCGGGGAAAAAAAATGTCGTCCTAGTAGTCGTCGTCGTCGTCGTCGTCGTCGGGGTTGTGGTCTCGAAGTCGAGACCGGCCCTTGTGTGCTCAGGCGAAGAAGAGCAAGAGATTGCGGTAGGCGTGGCGCGAATCGCCTCCTTTCAAACGGGCGACAGAGAGGGACGCGACGCGCGCGCGAAAGAAAAAAAAATAAACGGGCCGTGGATGCGCAATTTATGCGTGTGTAATATGGGACGGGGTTGTTGTAAAGGGAATGGGAGGATTTTGCACTGCGTTAGCGGAGAGGTGCTTGGGAAGGTTAATCTCGTTTTTTTTTTAAGGGATGGCTGTGATATGGGAGAGGGTTATAGGTTTGTCGTATGAGAGAGTGCTTAGTTTTTGTTGGATTGGATTGAATGATTTTGTAAAGTGCTACTTTTTGCTTATTACCTTTACGTTGGTATAGTTTTAGCAGAAGATGGGCCTGCGACTCAATTATTTCAAAATATTGTACTTTAATTGTAATATTATTATGATACATTAATCAACAGCTAAAAGCTGTAATGAGGCATATTACACGTTAATATAACAATAATTATAATATAATATTATACATTAATTATAATATTATATTAAAGATTTTGTAAATCAGACTCGAAAAGCATGAACGGTGAAAGCAATGTTCAAGTTTTCTATCGACGTTAGATATAATGCGAAGGAAAATCATAATAATTGCAAACTATGCACACACACACACGCACACGATTTTAAATACCGAACATTATTTAAAATTGAAAGGCCGCGAATTATTAATTGAAAATAAAACGATCGTTATATTCGTTCGTGAATAAAACATCGTCGAATTTTCAGTTTCATCTGGGTTTTAACGAAAACAAAGCACATTGTTCCGTTACACTCTTGTCTCAAAGCGAACTCGCCGCAACGTATTATCCGCACGTGTTATACCGAACGAAATTCCGAAATACGACCTCGTTTCACTCGGTCACTGACACGCAACGGTTTCAAGAAAAAAATTTTACGTCCCAAATCGTGTTTACAGGCGATCCGGCGTAAAAAAAAATGGGAAAAACAAGGACAAACGCCCGGCCAAACAGTCGAAACGACGCCTAAATAATAACACTCCAGCGGCAGCAGGCAGTGACAAATTAATCGTGGCAGAAAGTGGGGAGTCGCGCGGCGAAACGCGATCGCGCAATCCGAAAGGTTTTACGAAACGTGCAGTTTGACTATGACTGACAGCAGGCCAGAAATATATATATAAAACTATAATAATGGAATCGCTGCAGCGCGGCGTGATCGTTATCAATATAGGTGGCGCCCTCTGCAACGCTGACACAATGATACGAGCACGTTTTAGAGATATTCGCGCAGATGTATATATGTATGTATGTATGTACGTGTGTGCTCGCACGTAGGTACATATACATACGTTATGTAGGAATAGGGGGAGAATAATTTCGCTCGGTGTCGAATTACGAGAGCCATATTGTGCGGGGAAATGACGGCCCGAAGCCCAAATAAGATTTTGAGCGCCACGAGTGCGCGCGTGATTCAATTCTGCGTCAGCTTGTTCGCTTATTAAGGTATCATTCCGCTAATTCGATTTCGAAGGATCGCTTTTTCCGGATTTCGAAATTATAGTGTTGCGATATTTTTTTCTATATAAGATTGAAGCACTGCAGTGTTGGCATTTTCGATTTATTACTGCATTAGCCCCTTTAGTGTACAATATACTTTTTTGGTAGGCAAGTATTTGCTGCCAAATTTTTTTTGTTAATTTACCGCAATTATGGCAACGGTCCTAAGAAAATTATAATTAAAAAAAAATAAATGCTTTACTCCTGCACTCGCCTTCGAAATCGGCGCGTTTCAAGTAGATCTATACCATGGTAACATTGTTTTTCGATGCTCTGATTCAAAGAAATTTTGTAGTAAAAGTTCTATAAAATAGTAATATTGTAATATTGTAGTGAAATTATGTATATTGCGTGCATGTCTTATGTAAAAGTGGTTGTGAACTAATCAAATCTGGAATGTGGCATAAAAAAATTATTTCATGTTTCTTTTTACATCGTTTCAAAGTTTTAATATTGCTGCATATGCTATTTAAGTAAATGAAAATTAACATAGAAATGCAATCCATTCTATCCTTTTTTCTTTTTTACAACTCAAGGTCATTAGAAAACAAAACCCATAAAAAACTGCATCATTTCGATTAGCAACTGCAAATCCTCGATATTTTTGCTAATTTTGCCCAAATCTTCCTCCTTAAAAAAAAACCTTAAAAATAAATGAATACACAGCATAACAAAAAAAATGTCCACCACCCGATGACAAATCCACTATACAGACACACGCCCACACCGCATTCCAGCAAGACGAAGAAAACGCCTCGCTCGCTAAGACACCCATTACACCCAGGCAGCCTCGAATCATTCGGAACAATGACGACTGATTGGATAAATTTAGCGAGTGGGAGGACAGCAGCCGAATAGCTGCAGCCTCCAGCAGTAGTCTATACATATACACGCCCATGATGCAGCGCAGCCTCTGCAATACAACAACAGGAGCAGCAGCAACAGCAGCGGCGGCGACGACGGCGGCAGAATCCGATGTAGAGCAGCGGGCGGCTACGGCGGGCAAGCTGCATCTGTTCGATTAGTTTGCCCATTGAGGAAAACGCGCCGTGGCATTGTTCATTAATGAATGGCCCCGACGATAGCGCGGCGAGATAAGCGGCGCATTTCGCTATATACCGCGGGCGCATTCCTCGCATTGCGCCTCGAAACTTCGCCGGGTTTTGGCTCGCGTCAATTACTCCGCCACCCGCGCGAGGGGCAGGGGCGAGGGGGAGAGGGCAATCCCGAAACGATGGGAACTTTGCTCGCGCTACTGCGCTCATCCGGTATGTATATCTTCCGCGCCGGGTAGATCTATATGTACGTTATATATATATATATGGGTCATTCGTCCAAAAGTGGTGTTTTTAATGTCCGAAGTCTAAAAACGGACTTTTTGGAAGCTTTCAGAGTCGGGAAACGGATAAAATACTTGTACTAAATGTACTTGACAAATGAGAATACAGATGCAAACATTTCCTTTAAGCGTGTATCGTTGGTTGCAGTTTATAAGGCTAAAATGTCATTACTGTAACGTGTCTCTTAAGAGAGTTACGTTAATAGCAAAATGCTGTTAGACTTCGGATATGCAAATAAATACCCGCCAAGCCATGGGGTAGTTTAGCCTCTTATATATATGATTTTATGCATTTCTGTAGCCGTACCAACTTAAAACCTTAATTTTGCATTTTTCATAACTACTCTTCATAACTACTTTTTCTCGCATTGTTGTTTTAACAGTTTTTATGCAGACTTATTTGTTGAGGTAGAAAAAAATTGTTGTTAACGTAACGCACACCAGGCGTTGGTAAGTAAATATGCATATAACCTAAGTGAGCGAAAAATGTTAAAAACCTTCTTAAAAGAAAAAATTCGTAAGGAAAGATTATTTATTAATCGCTCTTTACAGCGTAACATTTAGTGGTCAAATGTCAATAACGTAACATGTCATTAACGTAACAACCCCTCAGTTTGCCCAGTTTATCTTATGGACAAAACTTAATCCCAGCTGTAGTATTTTCCAAATAAACTATGTTTTCTTATACCTTAAAAAGCCACTATCGGTTACCCTCATATCGGTCTGTTTTATGTGGTCCATTCTTTAAGATAAAAACACCACTTTTGGAAGAATGACCCATATGCGTGTCTTGTCTCACCGTCGTTCTATCTCTTGATCGACGCGAGGCTATTGTCGGAATTTTAAAAATCCGAGTTACGAGGGACTTGCAGAACGTTCTTTTCGCTTTGTTCCGAGAAAAGGACGATCATCGACTGTGGATTTGTTAAGAGAGGAATCGCTGCGTTTATTTGAGCTGGGCCGTCTATGACGCAGTGACAGACAAGTGATTTATTGTTAAATGGGATGAAATCGTAATAAACTCTTACTTGAATAGCGACGACGGATAATGGAAGAGCAATAAAATACATCGATGTATTCTGATGCATGTCTGATACAATGGTTTACGGTTCAAAATTAAAGTTATTTTGTCTCTACAACAAAAAACACTTGGATTATAGAAAAATTGACTGAAACTTTTTATTTTACACAACTATATCAAACGATCCGTTAAACGATGCGTCTTGCAATGCTATTTAATTCAGTGCAGATTTTTAGTGCCGATTTCCATGAATATAACGTTAAAAAAAGACTGGGCAACTGCAAGGCTAACAAGAAGTCGCAAACCACCTCGAAACGTCCGACAATTCGCGCTTCCGAAATTCCATCCCGTACCTCGACGCAGTCGATACGAATAATCGAATTAAATCCACAATTAATGTCTCGTCCGTCCCGTCAGATCCAATAAAACTCGCGTATAGATCGCGCACCGCGGGCAACGTTTCAATGCGTGAGCCATACGTCATAAATGAGCCTCGCAAAAGTTTCCTCTCAAAACCAATAAAGCGAGATCCCCCACACGTCATGCAGTCTCTTTCTCGCTCCTCCCTCTCGTAAGCTTTGTAATTTTGCGCTGCAGCCGTCAGCCAGCGACTCGACAAGCTAATTAGCACTTTGGACTTAACCACACCCCCCCCCCACCCACCCTCCTCGTCAATTAAAGCCGAGCTGTTCTCTTTCTCGCCTTTCCTCCTCGAAAAAACTCGCCGGCGCGCTTTTTCAAATTTTCCCGCGCTGCGCGCTCGTTGCGCGGAAATGAATCGCGACGACAACGCGACGGCGGTGGCGGCGGCGATGGTGATAGTTAATCGAGGCCGCGCCGAAAATACGCGGCTAACGGCTTATCGCGCTCTCGGCCATATGTAAATTCAATACAACGCGAGACGAGGGGGCGCCTATATACGTATATATAGGTATAGACGCGCCGCGCGTATTATAGCCCCGTATGTATATGCATATGTATATATGTATAGCAGATGCAAGTGTCGAGTCGTTAAGGTTGCGGGTAACTCGGCTTATATGAGCAGAGGACAGATGATCGATCATCGTTATTCCGACGAGGCTTGGGCTGCTGCTGCTGCTGCTGCTTGCATCTATATAGACGTCGATCGTAAATCCGTGCGAGCCGCGCAATGCTGCCCTGCGCGCGCGCCTATCGTATTGGAAACTTCGTTAAGGCCGGATACCCCCCCCCCCCGCCCTCCTCTCCTCCAGGAAGCTTTATGAGCTCGATAGAGGCGAGTTTTGCATTCAGGGATTGTTTACTGCTCGGCTAATTCTGCCCCGCGAGGAGATCCCCGCCCCCTCCTCTCTCTATGTACCGAGAGGGAAAGAGAGGGAGAGATCCGAACTTGGATGATTTTACGATTTTACGACTGTTCGTCCGGTTTAATTCATGCCGCTTGTTTTAATGTAGAATAGTTACGGCTTTGTGAGTGGTCGGGAGCCGACGAAGCCGAGGATCATTAAACGATATGTACAGGCGTTATCCGATTATGATATGGGTAGTCTCTTGTAGAAAATAAAATTTGATGCTTTTTGACTTGGAACGATAAATAGCAGTCGATCGCCGTTTCTGTATAATATACCCCGCGAACGATGATACGTATTGGATAAAATAATCTTGTCGGGTTAACAATAGAAATGTTATCAGGATTGAAAATCTCAAGTCGTAAAAGAAATCTTTTACGTTTCTATATATAGTTCTTTTTCCATATCTTCGTGGACGTATCGCGCACGACTGTTGTGTTCAAAAACGACTGCAAAGCTACTTCGTATGTCCCATGCTTTATTCAACAGTCTTAAGCGCAAATCCAGGGTTGCTCTATATACTATTTCCCAATTAAAACTCCATGACTATTCAAGATTTTTCAGTTCGCAAAGGGGAGTTTCTTCAGTTTATTTTTGTCAGCCTTGCAAGATTCATTTTCACAAATGATGCTTTTATACTTCTATCGTAGTACTTGCTTTTATAGTTTATACTTTAAAATATTAGGTTCTTGATGCATACTAAAAGTACGTAATTTAATGCCGTTTGAAACACTAATAA
Organism: Philotrypesis tridentata; assembly: GCA_018906965.1. NCBI lineage: Eukaryota > Metazoa > Arthropoda > Insecta > Hymenoptera > Pteromalidae > Philotrypesis > Philotrypesis tridentata. The sequence goes on from JACCIB010000002.1 coordinate 5,886,702, forward strand.
AGTATTACACCAACTCTATTAAAAATTTCTCTATCAAAATCGGAAAATTTCAAAAACCCCACTGTTCCTCAACATTTCCAGATTAACAAACCTCCAGTATACCAAACCAGAATTTCCCACTCCCCCTTCCCCTCCCCCGACTATTTTCGCTCCTATTCTTACGCCTCAATTAGGTTGAAAAAAAAACCAGCATATAGGCGCCTTTCGCCATTGTTCGCGGCGGTATCTCATTGTACAGCCGAAGGGTTTTCCCTCTCGAGCACGACGTCGTTGCCGCAGCAGCAGCAGCAGCAGCAGTAGCGCGCGCTGCGTCGCCGCGAAAGTAGCCTCCTCTCATGCAGTGCACGCGATCGAATAAAAGCGAGCCCTCGTTCCCTCTATTTTCCATGCGCGACCTCCTTTCAAGAGACCAACGCCTCGACGTAATCTTCTTCTCTTTCTCTCTCCTTCTCTCTCCCTCTATATACCCTTTGCTTCCGCTTTCTTCGAATTTCTTTTTCTCTCTCACTCGGCTGCAGCAGACGCAGCGGTTCGAGGCAGGTGCTCCTTGGGACTCCGAGTCATTGTCTTGATAGTGGAGTAGGCGTGACGTTTTCTAGCCGAATTGCCGAGTTTTTAAAATTTATCACTCGTGGGAAATCGCGTCCTCGAGTTGTACGTCTTTTTTCTTCTCTGTAAAGCTGACTGCTGCGGCTATCGTGTATTCCGCAACTTCGTCCACGGGGATGGGGTCACTACCTTGAATTAGTAAAAAAAATGAGGGATGTTTTCGCGTCGAGGTGAAATTGTCGGAATAGTACGAGTCAAATCTTGGAATTGACTTGAGAGAATTGTGAGGAATGTCAGGCAGTTTTCGAGTATGCCATTGTGCAGAGTGTAGTTTGTTTGAAATTTTTGAAATTTGTCGACGGAAGAGGATGTTCATTTATTTTTTAATTAAGAGACTGAAGTGTAAGAATTATATGTATTTGAGGGAGCGAGAAAAAGACATGCAAGTCGTAGAAAAATTTAAAATACAAGCAAGACAAATGCTTTAACTAACATATGCCATATATAATATTTGGCATACTTTACATATTGATTCTACTTTTTCGTTAATACTTGATAAAAATACTCTTTGTAATAAAAAACTGAGTTCACAATAGTTTATAATATTACAAATAATCCGTATCACTGTAGGTATATTTATTTACTTCACATGAAGTCCTTTATAAAATGGATACAGAGTAAAAATCTACAATACAATTAAATTTCGCAAGGAAATTCAATAAATAGTCACAAGAGATATCGCGTAAAAGAAACGATTTAACTGAAAAACGACAGCTGTCGTTCATTTGCTGAGATTTGTACGCTTTTAACTTTTACAAGCACCATTCTCTTTGTGAATAATCCGTGTCCACCGCGTCTTCGCAAATCCATCAATCAAAATCAAGACACTTATACACGTAAAAAATAAAACTCAGCGCCTTTCCCACACTTTTTTTTGCAAATTTAAGGGGATTCGATCGATCGGCATTAGCATTTAGATAGGCAATCGATGTCGCAGGAGTAATTAAGCTTCATTCGTACTGTGTTAGAAAACAAATATATATAGTCACTCGTTTTCGTGTTTCCTCGTTTCAGTCTCCATTATAGAGCGCGCGTTTCGCTGTTTATATATGGGCGATTCTCCGTGAAATCGACCGATCAAAATTAAAATTTTTTTCCAACCACATTAAATCACTTTAATTGATGAAATACACTCCCCTGAATTTTTTCAGATTTTTTGCATCGATTATCTCGGAGCTACAGGAGGCCAACGTTGGTAAAATCAGGCTTTTTTGCATTTTTTGCTGATTTTCAAAAATGCATAGCTTCTCAGGGAAGCATTTTTCGCTATAGACATAGATAGGAGTTTTTTTAAGAACATTTTATCTAGTTTAAAAAAAATACTATAAAAGTCATATATATATATGTTGCAACAATGTTGTAATACATTTATGCCTTAAAGTAGCAAAAGTAAAAGTTCGCTCCGGACTACGACTCCCAATTCCTGAAGATACCTTTTTTCAGTACAAAAGTGCCTGCGAAACTCCTCGAACAAACAAAAACACTTGTCAAAATCAAAAAATTGGATTTCTTATCTGAAAAAAATATATTAAAATAGTAAAAAAATTCTAAGACTAAAAGTATTCTTGAAATTTTTCTTAATTTCGCTTCGTTTCCAAGCTAAAAATCAATGAAAATGTTGAAGTTTTATAATAAATCGATAAACATGTAAAATTTTAGCATAAAATTTTTTATGCAAATTCGAAATTTTCATTGATTTTTAGCTTGGAAACGAATCGAAATTAAGAAAAATTCTGTAGCTCAGAGATAATCGATGCAAAAAATCTGAGGAAAAATTCAGGGAAGTGTATATTTCATCTAGTTGAAGCGATTTAATATGGTCGGGAAAAAATTTTAAATTTGATCGGTCGATTTCACAGAGAATCACGCATATATATTATATATACAGGGGTCGCACGCTTCGCCCGTAATAATACCTATGAACTCGTTTCCAGAATTGACCGCGTGTACACACAGGTGCTACGAAATCACGGTATATGAAACGAAATCAATAAAACGCTAGTATATACAATACATCGTATGTATACTCGTATATAGTGGTCGTGACTGTATACGTATTACGTCGACTTGTATATATATACAAGTCGAGAGAGCGACTGCCAAGCGAGAGGGAAGAAAAGACCGAACGTCCGCGCGAAGCCGCAGTTTGCGTATTATAATAAACTCGCAAAGAAAAAGTCACATTTCCGAAAAACTCGTCGCGCACAGCCTCGGCCTGCGGCTCAGAGAGCGCAAACTGCAATTATTCGGATGACAATCGAAAGAGTCTCTCGTCCGCCGTCACTTAATATAAAAGCGCGCGCACAGCACTCGAAAAGCGCGCGCGCGCGCGGATACGTCGTCGCACCTGAGAGTCTCTCTCTCTTTTTTTCCCCTCCCTTGTTCAAGAAGCCACCAGCTCTCGACGTAAGTAATTGTCCGCCCCCTCCGCTCTCGGCTGCGGTGCGCATTATAAAGGTCCGCCGGTTAGCCGTATAATTATACAATTGTCGAGATTTTCGCCAAATAGCCGTGAGAGACTCTCTCTCTCTCGGGGCTGTGCGTGCAATAAATACCGGGAATCGCGAAAAGGAAGAAGGAAGAGACGATCGGGAGTCGTGGCGACAATAAAAGTCCTTCAGGATGTGCCACCCGCTGCGGCCCCCGAATATACACGAACGCCCACTATAGGTATATATATAAGTATATATAGGAGTCGAGGAGTTTTCATTCATGAAAAAAAATTCTCCTCCAGAGCCGTGCGGAATGAATGAACGGAGCGAACGAACTCCAGGCTTGACCTTCGCCTCTTACACAGCTTTAAGGAGAAGAAAAAATTTGAATTTCCAGCCTCGGAGCGACTAGGTTACAGGTACTCCAGAGCCACAATGCCAGGGGGCTTCACCTGAATGAAACTCACACTCGACTCCTGCGCTCGAATTGTCCAGTCAATGACTGGACTGTGCGAACGGTCAGCTTTATATAATGGAATCATTGTCGCAGCAGCGCGCGATTGTCAACCTTTACGACAGTCTCTCGCTCGCTCGAGTGTCCGGTGAGAGAGGGATTTTCTCCGACTTGCTTGCTTGGAATTTTTTTTACCCTCGGCCTTTATGCGCATTATACGCCGGTGTGTTTCCGGTGCGCCGCGGAGCCTTTCAAGTCGGAAACCGGAGGGAGTTTCGCACCCCCTGCGAAAATGGGGATCGAATGGGCTCGTGGGTGTTCTTCCTCCCTCGAGTGGCCGGAAAGAGAGACGCGGAGAAGTGAAGAGCCCCACTGTTGTCGACTCTTTTTTTTTTCGCGCGTTACTTTGTCGTTAGTTCGGGGAACATTGAAAAGTTCTTCAAGCCGGCCTTTAATACAAAAGCTGTTACGTGAAAGAGAGACGCTGCCGAGAGAGAGAGAGAGAGAGAGAGCCATCTTTGTGTCTTTGGCCGCCGGTAATGCACTTTTAGTTATGGGCACTGATCGACTTTTTGCGGTCGCGATTTTGCTATTTGAAAATCGTTTCGCTGCGCTGCTCGCGATCGAAGCGTCGCGGACGAGGTGTGGAAAATTTTTTGTTGGATTATACGAGCGCTGCGATGGTTTTTGAAAGTGTGTTGGGCGGAAATGAAGGTGTAACGCGGTGGAATTCTGTTGATTGGGAATCGATTGATTCTCGCGAATCGAGTGATGCGATTGGCCGATGGCGAGGGTGTAGTCTTTTATTTCAAATTAAAAATGTTCCTGTTGTCCAAAGTTGAAATAAAAAAAAAACTGTATAGATTAATATAAAATACAAGCAACATCGAGATATGCATTACAAGCTGCAAGCAATCTGTGGCCTATTTATATCTTCGATTCGTTCAGGAACACGATATTTCAAAGATTTTCACGAAATCTCTTTAGTATCGTCCTCGATAGTTTCCTTGCAGATGATATTGATCTTTTTTCAGTTAACTAATTCCGTTATAAACTCTATACCTCACATCCGCTCGATTTCAATACATCCTCTGATTAAAAACCGATTTCTCTAATTCCATCAATCGCTTATTTCATTTACGAAAAAAATCCAGCAAGAATCAGCTCTCGAAAATCTTCTCTACTCTCAATATACCCTCCGGCAAAACTCTTGCCCCCCCCCCCCCAAGTTACCCTCAATAAAACCCGCCAATACCAGATTTTGAATTTCAGATTTTTCGACATGAATATATACGCGTTTCGTGCGTTTCCATCGCTATACATATCTACGTCGTCCTCGAAAACGCATCAACGCACTACTATATATACAGTGAACGCGTCTTGCCGCACAGTCGTTTCCGCTCTCTCGAAACCTCATTAACTCGCGGTGGGGTAACTCGATAAAATTTTCCAATCGACGAGTCGCCCGTTTCTTCTTTTTTTTTTCTTTCGTCATCCCCCGTTAATTGAGACAAGCTCTCCGCTCGTGGTATACACTACACCATCGACTAATAATATCCGTAAGACTCGCGGGAATCGCAGCAGCAGCAGCAGCAGTGGCGTCGTCTCTCCTGCGACGAGCTTTTTCTCGGCCATATAACTGCTAGTCCGAGACTGCGGTATGTCCCCGACGTTATTAAATTTCAATTCTTGCGGCGTCGATGCGCCTCCCGCTCGAAATACTCGATAGCTTCGTAAAGTCCCTGGGAATAAGTGTGTATATACGCTGCGAGCGCGCTTCCTTTAATGTTTTTTTTTTTTGCGAGATACAGAGACGAAAGCTCGGGACCGGCCGCACAGAGAAATTGCTTCGGAGGGAAAATAAACGAATAGGAGGGGAGGGGGAAATTATTATCTCACGGTTGACGTGCCCATCAAATATTTCGCGATTATGTCGGGATGGAATTTTTCACTTCGAAGATTCCAAACGCGGAAAAGTGAGTGCGGTCGAGCCGATAAGCAGCGGCGCACGTGTATATATATATAGAGACGCGACGCGCTTGCGAAAGTTTATACGCAAGTTCTCGGGGAGCGGACAACTGCGCGGTTTCTTCCTTTATCGCTGAGATTTTCCGAAAAAGATTGCGCGGCGAGTGTCGTATACGAGGTCGATGTTTTCGTGAAAAGAGCCTGTAGCGATGCGGCGAAACGACCTTTCCAAAGATGCGATTTAGGGAGTGTTGTGCATTTTTTACGTAGTGGAGCGTGTGTGTAACCGCGCTATCGATGTATAAATAATACGGTAATATAGTCGGGAAACCGATACAACGATGCGACCGAAGTTTTTGCGATATCGCACGGGGGGAGAAGTCATTTTTTGAAAAATAGTGAATATCGCGGAAGATCGTGTGTTATACGAATAATTTTTTGGAATTTATTTTTTGACGCAGTGTTTTCGTAGGTAGAAAGAGATAGAGAGAGATAGAGAGAGAGAGAGAGAGAGAGAGAGAGAATAATAATATACGATTAAAAGTTTTGAAAAGCTTGTTTTTCGTAAGTTATTTTCTTAGTAAAATAAAAATGGTTTCTGAACACATTTGGATTCTAACTACTTTAATCAATTATTTTGTATTCTTGATTTTTGTTTTGGTAGAGTATTTTCTTCTGCCATTTGAATACGTTTTTATACATTGCTTCTATGTTAGTATATTATTTCGCAAAGAGATTAAACTTTCGATGCATCGATATCCGCACATTTATGAGAAAATATTTTCTTGCGTCGATCAAAAGGTACATTTTTACGTATACGTGTTGAATTAAATTTTTTTCGTATAATTTATTTTTCCGAAAATTCAAGTAGAAAATATAAGTTTCTGCATTACGTCTCTCAGAAAAACAGGTGACCTACGCAGAAAGTCGCATTACGGTTCGAGTCTCATTAGATTACTACATCAACACCAGAACTGTCTTTTTATCTTTAGTATAAGCTTAAAAATTTAATTAGTTGTAGTAAAGAAATGTTTTTTTTTCAATCTATATAAATGGATGCTATATATTCTGCGCTCTATCGACCATTATTAAAAGACACTTTGATTTCCTTTGATTTTGCTGAACTTAAACATAATCTAATTTCGTTTGTATACATATGTTCTGACTGCCTTTATTTTAATTAGTATTATATTTTTATAGTATTAATTATTTTTGACTGCAGAAGACGCCCTTACGATGTAACGAATATGAATAAGTATTTTCTGGATTCGAGATACTTTTTAGGTTGAACATATAATAATATCATTTTACAAATAACAAGTTTCAATTTGCAAACATTATTCATTCGTAATCAATCAATTGCACGAAGCTCTAAAGAGTTGTAATAAAACGGAACATCAATTTTAATTTCAAATACAACTTAAAATGAAAAAAAAATAACGTACTCCAGCCTCCTATATACAAGCGGAATATTCTGTATATAGATTCGCCTCTGCAATTTTATCGAAGAGCCGCGAAATTAGTTTCCGCATCCTCGACTCAAAGAACCAAGAGGTCACTTACATACCCTCGAAATGAGGAAACGACGATATAAATCGAGACAGTCGTCTGCAACTGTGGAAACCACTGGTTGTGCTGGAAATTCAATTAAACGCTTCTTAAATTTTCCTGCGCTCTCGCGCTAAAAGTTTCTTGTTTCCCGCGATGCAGATTAATTTCGCGTTCGCTCTGAAAACGAGATGTTTCCATGTCTCTCGGTAAAATTATGATTGAAAATGTCATGCTCGAGATGTCATTGTCGTGGCAATGAATTGTTTCAACGCATTTTCGTCGCTCAAATTATGGCTTAGATTACGGTAATTGCATCACAAAAGTATGGAACCTTGCATTTGCTTGCGTCACTGCTTTACGAAATTTATTTTATTTTTTTTTCAGTTGGAGTAGACGCATCTGCGCCAACGATATAAGCCAATTTTTGGTTTCCCAAAGTAGGGTCGTAACTTTTTTTATAGGGAGACTAATACGTGCAGGGTAAGTGCCTGCCCTGAGTCTGTATATACATGTTATATATTATATATATTTATGAAAAAGGTAAAAATACAGTTAACCTATACTATCATACACGGATTTGGTTAACAGTTCAAGGGGACGTCGTAGCCAGCTAACATGACAACGACATCACCATGAATTCTATATATACTCCATTCTTTGTGAAAGACACGCCTCGTGACAGGGAAAAGTTGAGTTGATAATATAATAGCCTATTATCGTGCAAAGAATACGACAGTATTTTTAATGATCAATATCGTCAATTTTTTCGCATGACACAAGAGTCTTGAAGAGCCAACGTCGAAACGGCGGTGACTTCGTTTACACTGCATCTCTTTACGTGCATATTTAAAATGATGACTAACAATGATCGGATTTATTGTATTTCCAACCTTACAAACCTTGCAAGCTTTACAATAATTTTCCTCCACATCCTGCGCTTTTATATTTTACATACAAAAAAAAAGCTGAATAAAAACTGCTCCGAAATAAAGAGTGAAAAATTTTAGTTCGCACGACAGGATCCGCAGAGAAACGCCCTCTCGAGCGTGAAATTCAAGCGCATAAACATTCCTCGCTGTAAACCCCCTCGAACGCGTCGTTTAATGCAGCAGGGCCGCCGCGCGCGGGAAGTCGCGTTGCGGCGCGCGAGTGCAAAAAAAAAGTTGAAGGCAGGAGGAGAAGAAGCCGAAGCTCGCGCGCGAATGGTTTTACGCACTTACGCGACGCGTAATGCGCTTAGCCGCGTTCGCGCGAGCATTCGAGGAAGAGCCTCGTCGTCGTCGTGCAATTTGCTATATATAGAGCCGTGTCAGGCGAGGCTGGAAAAGCAGCGAAACTCGAGGAATAAAATTTACATTGGCTTCTGCTCTTACCCCGAGAGGCGGCACTCGCTCTTTCTCTCTCGCGCGCGAGCTCTTTTGTCTCGGGAGAAGCGCCGCCGACGCGCGAAAAGGAAATTTCGAACGAGCGCGTGAGCGTCGCGGCTTGAATTCGCAATTATTTTTCCTTGCGAAGAATTGGGTCGTCGCTTGCGATCCTTCGGCGCGTAGGGAGATTCGCAATGACAGGGCGGTCGCCGAGTGGTTTTTTTTTTAAGGCGAGGCGCGAGCGAAGGAAAATTAAAAATCGAATTTTACGCTCGTGTACTTGGATCGAATCTTGGAATTGCTTGTGTGCTTCAATTTTTAAACCGAGCTCTTTGTTTTTATTTTATTTACAGAACTGATTTAGACCGTCTACATTTTTCTTAACGAAGAGGGAAATCCAACGAAGCTCAAGAAACGTTTGGAAAACGCGAAATTTTATACGCGTTCGCCGTAAAGTATAAGCCTTTGAAGTTGAAATCCTTCGGGTACCGCACTTTTATACTTATTAAAAAGTAATGCCTTATTAAAAATGTTGATTTTTTGCACAAACATTTTTTTTCGTGAAATTATGGATGTCAAGTGTATGCGCATTTTTAAACAAAATCTACATTTGCAGAAGTGCCCTTTTGACCTCCAAATCCCAAGTGAATCCGCGGTCTGTAAAAATGAAAATAACGAATTTCGGTCTTGAAAGGCGCGTTTTGCTTGATATATGGCATGAATAAAATTTAATTTAAAAAATTTTAATATTATATGTATTGTATAATATAATGTTATACGTACAAAAAAAGCAGTTGGCAATACTTTGAAGTTAAAATGATAAAAAATGTCAGAGTTACACAATAACATGTGCCAACTGCTTGTAGATACAGAAAAAAGCGGTTAATTTTGCTGAAGGTACACGAAAACTTGAGTCTATCTATACAGCGTTGGAATGAGCGAACTACAATGCGTAAAAATAATCGAACAAAACGATCTGACAAAATTCAGTATTTCCCAGTGGAACAAGATACTGACTGAGCAGCTTACGTTATATGGACCACAGTTTTCATGTAATCTAATTTTATTTTTAATTAAAGGGACTTTAGTTCATCACTTCCAGTCTAAAACGAGGAGCCACTCATTATCTCGCTGATGGACCCAGTGCAGGTAATTTCGGAGTATAGCACACGTTCATTTTTATTTCTCGAATTTAATGGGTTGCACATCCTATCACTTTTTATATAATCAACAAAACTCGACAGTTCAATCTCATCGCGGTGGTGTAATGACATCTGCGCCACTTAAAACGTGCCACGCTCCAGCTAAAGACGTACATGAACAATCAGTCGCTGCACCAGTAAGAAAAAAAAGTAATCCAGTTCATTAAAACAAAAGTACATGCGTTCGTAGAAAGCTCGATGCGCGCGATCACTTTTTTAATGCTGCGAGCGCAGATCTGAGCCGCGTTATTAATTCGTGCGCATTCGGAGGCTCGTTCGAACGCGTCGCATAAAAGCATCGAAGCGTAGTACGCATTTCCGAGAGTAAAGCCCAGGCGCAACAATCAATTTGAAGAGTCCACATCGAAAGTCATCCCCGTGATCAAAGAGCGCAAAGCGCGCACTATAATACAATACTTATACATACATGCTGTATACACGTGGGTACTCGGAGATCCAGAAAGAAGGGCGGTAAATCTAAAACCGTCGATCCCTCGCTCTTTTGGAAAATCATTAAAATCAGTAGTCCGCAATGTTCCGCCTCCTTGGGGCGCATTATGTCCCTCGAGTCCCTCTGTCTCCGGTACACGCCATCTATATACCGTCGCGGAGCAGCTGAAGAAGGCAAGCCCCACACCACGACACGAACTCCCCGACAAAGGCACCAGCAGACAAATTTTCCTCAAAGCGACAATATCGACGTACTTAAGCGCGCGCGAGACGACTCGAGGCCGCGCCGCACATAATGTAATGCGTGTATAAAAACCAAAGAGTCGCCGGCTTCCGAGGCATCGACGCCCGCATATAATAGCATATTTCTTGCCGGGAATTCGCTGCGCTCGCGCCTTTCTGTAGGCGATGCACACGTATAGTATAGGTATATACCTATATATACACATGACGAAGCGAGAATGCAAGTCAGAGGGTATATATACATATATATTGCAATGCATATTCCTAAAAATTGCAAAAATTTTTTTTAAAGCACTTGCCTGCCGCAGGATTGATTTTTCTCGTTTCTTAGGTCGTTCTGAAAGAGAAAAAACTCGCGTGTCTGGCCGATCGTATAGGGTCTACTTTTTTCCTTAGTAAAAACGACTCGGAAAAACGAGAAATAATTGACAAAAATAAAATTCATCGATTTTTTTCTTGAAAACTCTAGGACTTTTATGAAAATTTCATTAGTACAAAAATGTCTTAAAATTCATCAAAGAAAGCTCTGAAATTTTTTCAGAACTTTTAGAGACGTTTCTCGAAATTCTGATTTCTTTGAATTTTTAAAAAATCAAAAATCGTATTGGATCAAACTGAAAAAATTCCGGAGCATTCTTTCATGGATTTTAAGACATCTTTGTACTAATGAAATTTTCATAAAAGTTCATAGTTTTCGAGAAAAAAATCTATGAATTCTTTTTTTTTGTTAATTATTTCCCGTTTTTTTCGAGTCGCTTTTCCTCCGGACAAAAATATATATACGATCGACCATACGCGCGAGTTTTTTCTCTTTCAGAATGACCTATAGGGAACGAGAAAAAAACATCCCTGTTATAAGGTGTGCCTTGAAAAAAAATTTTTGCAATTTTTGGAGAGAGTCATTTCCGATATTTCCTATGGATATGTACATACAGTGTATAGAATCGCTTTTCGACGGCTGTGTGGAGGGAGGCGTAAAATTGCGCGCAGCTTATTTCACGAGCCGCAGTCGCGGATTCTCGCTTTCACACCCTCGCCCCCCTTGCGCGCGAGTTTATAATTTTCCAGAGCCTTATAGACGTCGAATTGCGCGCGGCGGTGGCGTGCAGAGTGTGCGCGGTCGGATTGGAAAAGCGAGTCGAATCGAATTGTTTGGAATTGATTGTTCGCGGCGATATGGAGCTGGGATACCAAGTGCGCGCGGGATCTATGCGCAGGTTGGCGGGAGAATATTCCGCGAGAGATTGGTTTTAGGGGACTAATAAAATTGCAGGTCTCTCGAAGCCGCTTGAACATAAGCGCGAGTATACGAGAGGTTCGTTTTACTGCGACGAGTTTGACGAGCGCGTTAGTCGTGTTCGCCCGGAGGCTTGTTTCTATAGTTTTTGCTTTGTTTCAACGCGGTTTTTAATATGGAAAACCGAAATTAATTTCTCTGCGGTTTTCAACGGTTTTTTCGGTTAGTTGCTGTGAACGTAGAATTGACGGATTTCCCGTAAAGTATTTAATTGCCTTGAAGACATAAATTAGTTTCCGGTTTATCTGGATGTGCTATTACATAATATATAATATATTGGAGTTTAAAATGTTTTGATTAAATCTGTGGCTTACAGGAAGAACCACTTAAGTGACATTTTCGTGTTTTCGAGAAAAAGCGATTTTAATGTTTGGAGTAATATGTAAGATCGAAATATCAGAGAAAAGATCTAAGTATTGGCTCATTTGATTAGGTATCTGATACGGATACAACCATGGTATTACATTTGTAAATAGTTTCTTTCTCGACGCCCAAGCTAAACAAATTACTCGAGTTAAGTGGTTCTACGGGAACTTTGCAGATAAGTGGTTATGCGGTCACTTTCTTTGAGAGCTCGTAACTAATGTAATTTGCGATTAAAAAAATTCGGGCGGGGCATCTTTTTAAAGTTTAACTCATGCCCTTTCCAATGGTATAATTAAAATTTTCGAAAATTGTTATTAACTATGAGAAAAAACGGTTTAAAGGAAAAAAGCACGGTTTTTCCACAATTTTTTGTTTTAATTCGTGATTTCAAGAACGTTTTCATTTGCAATGTATCTGGAACCCCTCTAACCAATGGGATAAATGTCCAAACCTAAAAGATACGTGATTTGGGGATTTATTTTGAACCTCGATGTGGTCAAACTGGCGCATATTATAATTGAAAATTTTTGACCAAGACTTTTACGAATTTTTTATTCAGAAACCACAAACTTTTGGAAAAAATTTTCAAGAGTAATAAGTTCTTAGAATCAGCTAAGGAATACGTATGAATTTTATCAGAGCGATTCCAGTAATTTTTTTGTTTTTGCAAATTTACAATTTTTGAAAAATTTAAAAACGTTAAAAAATTTTTTTTAAATCTAAAAAAACCGACGAATACATCGGTATAGGTAATTAGATATATATTATACCGCTTTAATGTACTCCACGGTGTATCTCGCACAAAAATAAAAAAAACAAGTGCACTTAAGTGGTTCTGCGGTAACATTTTTACGAGAGATGCAGTTAAGTGATTATGCAATCGGCTGGCATTTAAAATATTTGTGCATTTCGGAAATCCTACTATTGTACAATGAAAAGGGGTACTAAGAGTACCTCGAATTCGACATAAAAAATTTTTTCGCAAAATGTCACTTAAGTGGTTCTTCCTGTAAGCCACAGAAATGCATTTTACTGAATCTACGTGTTTCTCAGTGTGCAATGCAAACAATGAACTATTATATCGTATACAGCTCAAATCGAATGATCAGATAATTCCAAACAGTAGAAACTATCGATCTTAATTATAAGTAACACTTAACTAATTGAATCCAACCGAACTTCCACGAGTAAATAATTAAACATTTCAAGCTCAATCATATATAGCTATAAATCAAATCAGCTTCGCGAATCGCTCGGCAGATTTCCGGTTATTCCGCCACTACGTCCATCACGTCTCTCCGCAGTTCCACATTCACGTTATTTCTACATTATTCTCTCTCGCATTACTTTCCATTTTGAATTATCACTTATTCGCGCATTTTCATACAAAAATATGAATCCAACGTTCGATTTCTATCCGCGGCGCGTAAAAATTGGAGAGTCGGCCTGCGTCTCCTGCAGGGAATTCGTCTAGTCTGCCGAGAAGACGCGACTCTCGGGATATTATATATTGAAAAACGCTCGTGCGAGATATTTTCCGAAAAATTCACTCTCTCGCAGAGACTCGCCGGGGCAAACTGTATATACATGCCGAATGTTTTTTAATGCCTGTTTCTCGTGTGATTTCTCAAAGCTCGTCCCGCCGGAAATCGATTCCACTCGGCGCTTTGACGTTACACCTTTGAAATCCTCTGGATAGCGCGCGATATACGGGTACGTCGTGTCCAATTTTTTTTTTTTTTTTTTACATTTGTAACGAGTATGTACGATGCTGCGCGCGGACGAAAAAATAAAGAAGATGAGGCATTGCTCGGCGAGGCTTGAAAAAAAATTTCTTTTTATTTATGGTTAGCCGGGGAAATTTATGGTGAGAATAGCTGAAACAATGTTGAGCATTATATTTCGAGGAAAGCGTGAGAAATGTGTTTGTGAATTTGCACATCGCGTGCGCGAGAAGGAAGAAAATATGAACTGCGAGCTGCTGCGTGGATTTCGTTATTTTCAAGGGGCCGCGCCGCGTCGACCTGGAAGTAAAGAAATTTTTCGCGCTATGCAGGTGCTATGATATAGCGCTGGGTCTCGGCGTCTTCCTCGCTCTCTATATCTTTCTTCTCTCAAAGCTTTGAGACGTCCGAGGTGTAAAAGGGAATAAAGCGAAAGTTTATTAGATGATACCGGGAGAGAGAGAGAGAGAGAGAGAGAGAGAGAGAGAGAGAAAAATTTTTTAAGCGCAAACCTGAATAATTTAAAAATGACTTTCGTCGACAAAGTTCCGGGAAGTCGTTAAAATTTCAATTATGCGCGTAAAAAAAAAAGAGTTTTAGCCCCTCTGTCTTCTGCGCGACTTGAATGCGGCAATTAACGTTGAAAGGAGCCTCGGTAACGTCTTTACAGCTGGATGCAGTAGTGTCAATCAATTAGGGCCTCTCTCGTCAAGCAGACGAATTGGGAACGTGAAATTTTACTGATACTACGTTAATTTTTTTCGTTTGCAAATAGTAATAATAATAGTAAAGGAACTTAATTTATAGGATTCAATAAACTAAGTTTTTATTATTATCATTATTAGTAATTTAAACTGATTGGGACGCTGTGTTTTGTTTTTCATCCAATTTCAGTTTGTAGCGTTGAGAATAGCATAATTTTGAGATAATTTCTATAAGTGCCATTCAGAAAAATATTTGATACCGCAGCCTTTTAAATTTAGTTTCCTAAATTAATTTTGAATTTTAAATCACTGTAAAAGCCCTCTCACAAAGCCTGGCATAATTTGTTCCTCACACCGGAAAATTTTGGGATGCAAAGTTAATTACCAGGTGCATTTTATTGACAGCACTGACTGATAAAGCACAAAATCCAAAATTAACATGATTTTTGCCTTTAAACGCTTAAAGTAACCGATGAAAATTACAGATACTTAATACAACCGAGTACGAAATTTTTTATTGTGTCAACGTAGCTGTTGCAGCCAGTATATGGAATGTACATTTTTTCGTATTAAACATTACCATATAGTCGGGTAGATAATTACAATGCAATACGAATTAACCGAGAAGCATTGACGGCTTTAATTTTCAGCGCAAGAAACAAGGTACGCGCGCAACTGAGTGTTTCGGCTGTCATTCGTCTAATTACTGTCGGAGACAGAACGTGTGCGAGTCAGTTGCAGCGTTTAATATTACTGCGAACGTCAAAAGGTGTGACGTTAAGGCCAAAATTCTCGACGCCGAGAATAGAAAGGTTAGATCGAGTAAAGCGTATTTTTTTCCAGGCCCGATGTACAATTCCATGTTTTAATCGTTTTTACTAGTATCCGTGTACCAGATACCTATACATTCAAGTGCAATGCTTTTTTTCGCCTTTTAAATACATTCAGTATTGTATACACTTTATTCAATTTTTACGATCAAGTACATTCTTACCTCGGACAATGCCTGACAAAAATCTTTTTCTACCAGTCCTCGACCACCAGAGAAATGCGTTAACCAAACGCGATCCTCATACTTCCTTAATCGTTCGCGCATCGCCCAAGCAATAACACAAATGTACAAACCCAAATGACGCTCTATCAGACGCCGTTAGCACAAGTGCAACAATTATAGCCAACAACATAATATATCGCGAGGGGGGGGGGGGGAGGATCGAAGCTTCTAATGATCCAATCGAGCCCCGGAGGGAACTGGATATCATCGTACTCGCCGGAAACGATCGTTCCCCCTCCCCCCTCCCGTCCCTCTTTACGCCTACGCTCTCGGACTTTCTCTCACGCGCGAATTATTTATTACAGGGCCGATAATCGATCGAACGCGGCCAAGTGGCTTTTCAAAACCCTCTCTGCGTCTCGCGCGTGTTTGTATGCGCGACGGCGACGTCACGTTTCTATACATATATACGTATACATATAGTATGTAACCTTAATTACGGGCGTCGACTCGAACGGTCGATGCTTTTGCGGGGAGATTCGAGAGAGGTCGAGGCTCTCTCTCTATCTCTCTCTACAATTCGGCTGCCGTTGAAATTGCGTCACGCCCACGGCTCGCCGCAGGTATCTGCGTACTTTTGCGGTCGCAGCTGCCCCAAAGGTCAGTTCAACCACCCCCTGCACGTATATGTATAAGAGTCGTGCTGGGTGTGCAGCCTGCTGGTCTGTGTATTATATATATATGGAGATTTTCTCGGCTTGCGAGGAGAGATGCGCTTTTCTCCGGGATGTTGGACAATTTTTGTTATATGCGTATAGTCTCTTTGTGATTCGGTTTACGAGTCCTTTTGTCGTTCGAGGGGTATATATATATGTTTCCACGCGAGTCGGGGTGAAGTTGATCATTGAATTAAGTCTCGTTTTCGATGGAAAATTCGCGGGAAATTTATCGAATTAATTCGATGCTTATATAATTATTAGAGAAAAATTTATGATCACGTTATTTGCTTTATTTATTAGCAATGATTTTATACGCGTAAGATTATATTATTTGCTGAATTGAATGGGATTCCATTGAATTTCGCGACGAGGGAATGCGCAGCAGATTATGGATACACAATGCATTCCAGTGTTATTGAAGATCGAAACGAGATTATAGTTTAGCATTGGCACTAATGAAAATTGACACGAGTCGATATCTAAACGAGTGACTTCTGCACCAACATAAAAGCGAGCTTTCATGGTATTTTTTTTTTAATCACGTTCGACACCTAAAAAAGAATAGAAAAAATCGATTATGTACAGGTTAACGTTACGTTAGTCAATCCAAGTGAAAGAAAAGAAAATATATTTTTGATTGTGCTTCGGGTAAACAATGAGTTAGATATATACTCTCTTAGACGCAACTTGCTGAGCAAGGACTAAACTATAGGAAATATTGATATAGTGACTTAATAGCTTACCTGTGAAGTTTATGTCGAGACTTGGAAATTAACTTTTGAGAGGCGAAACTATTATAAATTAACCGATTATTTAAGACTAGCTATTTATGAGACAAATTTATGACGCAGACTACGCATTACGTTTATTGGAGTCGAAGTTTACAAGAAATAAATTAATAATTGAAACCATTACCCTGAGAATATATTATATTTACATATCTCACACAATATTCATAGCAACGCTTCTCGCATAAATTCAATAAATTCGAGCTTTCAACAATTTTATTCATCCGCGCTCTTTACACATCCCCAGGAATAAAACGATGCGCGAAATTATTAAATTAAACATAACTTTTCCGACTTTCTCGAATAACACACCAAAATATTTACATTCGATTCGGTATGCAATATGCATTCGCAAAAGAAAAAAAAAACATGAAATTTACACTCGCAAAATATTCACTGGAAACAAAAAACAGTCTCGCGCGAAAATATCGCTCCGCGCGGAAAGAAAAAACAAGCCCTCCTCAACGAAAAGCCGCGCGAGATGAGCCGTAAACGAGGCTCGAAAACGTCGGCAAGCCCGTCTCTTCCGCGCGCGCAAGCCGCGCCTCGTCGCGCAAAACTCTTTCATCCGTCGCGTCGAGTCAAGAATAACGACATAAAAGAACACAAGCGAGGAAAACTCCACAGGCTCTTCACTGCTGCCGTACAGCGTATACGAGGCGAGAGACGCATAGAAAGAGAGCCCCGAGACGCGGCATTGTGGCGCGCGCGACACTGCTTTCCCCCCATACCCCCTCTCCCCCCTCCCTCTCAGCGGTCAGTCCCTCGCTCTCCTGACAAATTGGACAAAGCGGAAAACAAATTTTCTCCCGGAGGCTCTGTATGTACGGGGGGCCACCGGCCGCGCGCGACACTCGGGCCAATTGATCGAGGATAAATTGACGACTGGTGGTGTGCACTGCTGCTGCTGCTGCTGCAGGCAGCGGCTCGACTGGTACCCGTACACTGTATAGGTATACATTATATACCTGGAGACTTGTTTTCCCCGCTACCGATCCTCCCGAACCTTTTATTCGCAGTCGCGCGCTCGAGGGCTACGCTGAAATGAGATTTTTAGCTTTTCAGCTGCAGCCGAGTGTCCTCTCTCTCTCGAGAGAGAGAGTCTTCCTATATCCGTGCGATTTATTATTGTACGAGCTGTGTGTGTGTGTGTGTGTGTGTAGAGGGCCGATTGGAATTTCGCGCGGACGAATTTGTCAGGAATTACTCAGCGGACAGGGCGAGAGAAAGAGAGAGAGAGAGTGAAAGGTTTTGTTATAGTGTTGCGGAGAAGAGTCCTTTCTTGGAGAAATTGCTGAGGACGAGGAGAGGGTGGGGGGAGGGGGGAGCGAACCGGTGGGTTATTTTTGCGCTTAACGAGTTTGCGGATCGTGGCGGGTTTCGAGAGGTGGACTTGGAGACTCGATTTGGTCAGGTTTTCGTTTAATGTGAAGGAATTTCAAAAATTTTTGCGTTTGTGATATTCAACAAACGAAATATATTTCTTAATTTGAAATCTCCGTTGATGCACTGATGGCAGTTTTTCGGTTTTTCGGTCTATTTTAAACTAATTGTTTGACGTAAAAATGTGATTGTATTTGTTGTTCATCATGAATTAAATTGTTCACAGTTATTATCTGGCCCTTTTTTAAAATAAAACTTTAATTTTTAAAATAAAAAAAACTAAGAAAGAACAAAAAAAATGTATTAAACCCTTACGATACTGGCCAGAAGAGATTAACATGTGTGTAAAGAGCTTTTATATATATATTATATACGTGTATGGGGAAACGATGGTCGCATATATAGGTGGGGGCTTGCGATTGAAAATGCTGGGCGTTGAAGCGGTCATCTGCAAGGGAAATGCCGTTCTGAAATTTTGATTTGCCCGGCGCGTAACGGCAATCTTACGACCACGTTGTAAAAGACGACCCAATAAAACCTGCTACGCGCTCCCAGTGAAAATTGCCAGTGCAATAACTGCCGAACAAGTATTCCGAGAATTTTTTATGTAACTAAATAATTTCATCATTGTTATTACGTGATTTTTTTCAGTGCAACGCAATCAAACGATAACGAGATACTCGATGTATTAAGAATTTAATTTTCTCCCGACTATTCGCTAGACGACACAATTATTGCGATATTTTTAGGACTTGCACAAGCAATCGATAACGCTAAAACGCAATTGTAATTTACGGAAAAAGAGCACACTTCATACTCTCAAATTAGGTAACTCGACCGAGCGCATTAACTCACGAGCAAATGCGCGCGCTTATCGCGAGGCTTTTTCCCCTTTCCTTCCCTCTTTTTTTCGGCAATAGCGATTTAACGGCAGACGCTCGCGCTCGGCGAGTGCACATTCGGAACTGCAATATAAACTTGGCTCTATACGCGCGAGAGAGCCGTGCGCGCATGAGTTAGGCCGTATAATATGAGCTGGAAATTATGTCGTTCATTTCCTCCTCGGTTTATTGCTCTTGGCAGGTTTAGCGCTTCGGTTTGGCCTCTTTATAAAACTCGGGCATATTTTGCTCGGCGAGCGCGCGAAAGAAAATATTTGCAACGGCGCGGCGCAGTGCATCGGCCGTATTCTCGAAAACGCACCTCGACCCGGCGTCGTTACACTCGGCCACACAAATATTTAATCAACCGCGCGGTGTTTTACTGCTGTGCAAAACAAAAAATCGTTCACACGCGCGCTCACTGTGTGTACTGCTGAAATATTTATATTTTTTTTTATTCTCTTCGTTTCTTCGCGGGCCAGCGGATCGGCAAAAAAGCCGATCGCGCGAATTTCGAGGAAAAAAGCCTCGGGTTTGAATCGAATAATTAATTGCAACGAATTTTAATAGCACCTTGCGTATCATATACGCTGTCGCTGCGCCGACGTCAAATTTGTCGATCGAAAACGTTATACGCCTATACAGATGCGTGTATTGCGTATACATAATAGATATATATTACTTATATATGGAAAAAAGCGCGAGAACGCTGGAAATAAATTAATATCCGATAAGTAAGACATCGAAGGCCCAACTGGCTGCGATTGTCGAGGAAAATCCTCAAAAATATCGCAGCCGATACATATATGTGGAGATTGTACCGCACAAAGACGTGCCCCCCCCCCCCCAAACGATACCCGCAAATACCAAAGCAAACAGAGAAAGAGAGAGAGAGAGAGAGCAATTTTCCCCGTCCCATTCAATTTCTTAAATTCTCGACGCACACACGCATTTGCATCGCATACAGGCAGCGCATACACATATATACCCGGGCAATGATCGATTTAAGCTAATAAAACTTTCATAGCCCGAGTCGGGCAGGAAAAATTCGTGTGCAGCAACCGACAAAACGCGGAGCATCTAATAACGATAATCGCGATGAAAGCATGCTCGCGCGCACATACATATATAGGTATAACATATATAATATATATATATATATTATATATATATATACGTATGAAAGTGCAGTGAGCGCGGCGCCGGGGGCGAATCGCGTCAGCCGCGCGCGTATGTGCGCAATATAATAACGAGGCGCGTCAACGTTGTGTACAAGCCATAAAATTCTATGCGCGCTTGTGTGTGTGCGCGTGTGGGTCCCGATGGAATCTTTATATTACATTATTGCGCTAAGTACTTGGGCACACAGACACGTCCTGGCCGAGCCGACAATGCGGGACGCGGTGTGCAGACGCGGCGCGCAAGGCATTATCTCTTTTCGACACAAAGGGGGAGGGTTGCCCTCGAGTAAATAGCTGGCGATGCGCCTAGACGCTGTATACACTCGCCTGCGATGCGTCTGTGTACAACGAGTTCGATTGTTTGGTGCGGAGAGAGAGAGAGAGTTTTATTGATTTTCTTCTCGAAGATCTGCGTCAAATTTCAATTTTCTTGTATACTTGAAAAATTTGGGAATTTTCGCGTGGGGCTTTTTAATTCTTGTTCACTTGATTATCAATGTTTTTGTTAAATTATATTAATTATAGCGATTATGGATGATCTGTAGAGGGAAAATTAATTTTCTTGTATACATATTTTTCTTTTTTCCTTTACTATATTGAATTAAAAAGAATGCTTTTGTTTATATAGTATAATTATTAATTATATTTGTCTTAATTAAAATGTATGATTTTTTAAAAAATGTATAGGTACACTCAGTACAGTTTTATAAAACTAATGATTGCGTTTATTACACGATTTTGATTAGTGCGTTTCGACCATGCGAAAATTGATTTTTGATTCCAATTTACTTTCCAGGCGTACGCGCGACGAAAAGAAAAAAAAGAAAAATAGTATTTTTGATGGTAGCGTTCCAGTTTCATTGTTCTCCGTATTCTGTACTTTCTACATAGAAAAATTTGTCTAAAACCAAATAAATTATTGCAAAAACTGTTTTTTTTTTCGATCGAAAAATTTAATGAGTATAAATTTAACGCTTTTTCAAATCCTCAAACTGTCACTTCGATGCCCCCAACAATCTTCTGGGGTAAAATACAATGCATATTGCATATACATACATTATACACGTACGCAGAGAGACAGACACAGACATTCGCGTCACCCTCCGCAGAGCAATACGCAACGTTTCCACCACTCGACAAACCAATACGAGCATTGCTTGGTTAGCTCGGAGTAGTACTGCTCTGCGGCCTGAACATCACGTTTGACGGTTCAACTTAGGGATATGGGGGGGTTATATAGCTATATCCTCGAACGATGTAATTAGCTGCGAATCTCTTTAGCTAATAGAAGCCCGACATCGCCGCCGCCGCTGCCACCGCGTTTCCTTATAACGTTATACGACTTCCGATAGAGACCGACGGGTACGAGAGAAAGCGAGTTTAATTCTATTTAATGCCAGAAGCTATACGCGCTCTCGATTTTCCCTCAATAAAATTGACGCAACTGCGCTTACGTCGCTGCGTTAACGCAAAAAAAAAGGGGACGAGTATAAACAAAAACGAAGGGTCTCGCGGGCTTCTATATATAATATTTGCGCCATCCCATCCCCAACCTCTCCGCGCGTCTCGCGGCTCGTCAAAAATCATAAACCCGACGACCTAATTCTGGCTCAGCGTAAAACTGTGCATCACACTCGGCCGAAAGCTCTATATATATATATGTTCTTAATCCCCGTATCTATATGTACAACGCGTAGAGACCTTCTTAGCGCCACAATGAGAGCCGGTGCGCTCGCGCCCCGCAATATCAGCGTAAAAAAATTTATGGACGAGCCAAGTCCTTTTACCCCTCCCCCCCCCTACCTCCCTCCTTTCCCCATACGTATCACGTAACTTTTCGAGCGTTTATACCGTGTCTCGGATATATTATAAGTACACACTGTACTTGGGCACAAAAAAAAAGAGAAAAAAAGACAGTTTACTTAGGCCTCTCGGCGCGAAAAATGTATAGGCGATATTATAACCGTATAATATAATTCAACTGGCTCGAAGCCAGTGTACACGTGTTTCCCTCTCCCCACGTGCGTGTCTGCGTGGAACACGGCTATATACGCGCAATAACGACGGGCTCCTCCTTTACCGATTCATCTGAGCCATTTGGCTCTGCCACATTGTCGATCACCGAGATACACCTATATTCATTATTCATATATACATATAAAAGAGCTCGCTCTCCTTCTCCGCGAATTATTACAAGCGTATAACAGCGCGAGCTTGTTATCGCGAGTTTTATTTTCTCCTCTCTCTCTCTATCTCTCCGCGTCGTGATTTTTATGCGAGAAAGGGGGGGGGGGGTGGAGCGCGAAAACGCGGAAAACGCGTTAATATACGCAGGTACATATACCCTGAGTAGATATGTCCCTTATATGCTTTCGACGAAATGGATTTCGTGCCGTATATATATATACATATATGCGTATACGGCTCGGACTTTTCTCTCCGAGGTTTTTACGAGCTTTTCTCGTTTAATACCGCCCTATGTATGGCGCGCGACTATAGTATAGGCCGTCGGGCGGCGACGGCGAATGTACATTTTTTAGAATGGAACGCGTGAGCTTAATAGGCTGTGATTTAGGAGAATCGCTTTATGGACTTTTCTGCGTTTGCGCAAAACGCGCACTAGCCGCCGACGCCGCTTCCTCCTTTCGACGCTTTTATCTACGCAGATATACGATTTCTTATCTTTTCGGCGCGTCTATAACGTTATCGTACGTGGATTTAAGAGACTTTTTTTTTCTTTCGAGTCGGACTCTAGCGGAAAGACGGTTTATTTTCTGGGTTTTTTTTCTTTCTATCTTTGCATGTAAAATATTGTCCTCGGGAGAAATGGAAAGTGCGTACGCAGGTACATGTATATGGAAACGTATAGGGGGAAATGCGCGTACGATATTGTGCGCGCGCGCGCGGGGAAAACCCTATACGATTGCGACGCGTTCGCATAGATTTATATTTGCGCTTACGTCATATTATTCGAGATTATCTTGATTTATGGGGGGATCCGCCGGTTTTGAACATGGAAAAATCTGAAATTCGAATAAATTAACGTAAATAATAGCTGGTCGCGATAAAATAGCGGAATATTTATTGTATGCGTCCGAAGAGACACCGTCACGTGTCGTTTCGGCCCTGTTGAGCCCGACGTGTATATGTATTTAGAGTTTCGATGACGTCATTTAGCGTGAAATCGCGTATAATGTATAGAAATGGATTGGTTTTTCGAAACTATAATATAAGTGTGATTTTATAAAAAGGAACTATTTGCTTTTTTGTAACGGAGTTTTTCAAAGCTCTTTACCGATAAGTTTCATCCAAAACTGCGTAAAGTTGTTTATCCGCACCCAATGAATACAATTGGTCCAATGCTATTTGGGCTTTAATTATTTTTATTGTTTTTAAATTGCAAGCTAAAATTTTTATTTTTAAACTGTTGGTCGAGCTATTCTCGATCCATTTTTGTAGCTAAAACATGTACTGGTTGTTCAAAAAGAAAGTCTTATGTAACATTCGTGGAACTTGAAATATTTCACAATAAAGTCTGCCTTCAATTCTACGAACCGCGCGGAAAATCACCGAGGACGACGTCATATCCATATGCTTATAAGACACATTCCTTTTAGAGGAATCCACACGATTTTTTCGAAAGTTTATACATCATGCGCATCCACGCGAATACACCCGTAAGAACAAAGGACTTATCCCGCAAAATCCATCTCTCCTCACAACTACATTGGCAATTCAACGCGAGCTCGTTGCCGCTAAGTCTCGATTTCAATAACCGAAAGATATAAACGCTTGTACAGGTATAACTTCTTACAAAGACACTCGGACGATAAAAAAAGCTCGTCCCATTTGCCGCGCGCTATATATACAGCTTTCTTTCGCTTTCGGACACAGCAAACTATAGCGTTTGGCGCCTCAGCTATATACACTCGCCCGTATAATCCATTAGAGGGACGCACGCGAATGCCAAGAGCCGAGCCGAGAAACTCTTATCAGAGCGTTGCCAAAAAGCTGCAGCTCGACGAACCGCTCGAGTATGCGCGCGAATACGCGTGCGTTTATCCGACTAACGCTGTATTCTCTCTACACTGCTGCTCTCGTGTCCCGGAGTTCGCGGAGTTATACTGGTCGCTGATTTATTGCGTTCTGCGGATGTGCGGGTCGTTCAAGGAGTTACGCTTTTTCACTGAGAATTTATTAGACGCCGGGGCGGAGTTGTATTAGACGATGTTTTCTAGGAGTTGACTTCTGGATTGTGGATTACGGCGGAGGCGGTGGTGGAATTGAGTGCGAGCGGATTTTTAGAATGTGTGGGAAGGTCGATGTGAAAGACTATGTCTTGCTCGGCGACAATGAAAACTGTAGCCTGCGTTTATTTTAAATTTGTCATTGGTTTAAATGGTTGTACTCAATAACGATTAAGGAATACACCCACAGATTAAATCGTTCTCGCTCAAACTACACGTTATACATTAATCCATCATTTCATTCAGTTTAAAGTTAATATTTAATCTTCACATCGTTTTTACATTACTTTTGCATTGCTGCAAGAGAAATGTGAACATTAAGACGTAAATATTCAAACGATCTAAAAGACATTTCAAATTTCAACAATTCAATCTTCTATGGCATCTTCAATCACGTGTATGATTAGTAAAACGACTTTTAAAAATTAAAGCTCACTTTTTAAAATTAATCAAATTTTTCCATGCGTCATATTGCGGATTACGTATGATCAAAACTACTTTTCGATGATTTTGTAAAAAGACAGCACATGATAATATAAAATCTTTAATTAAAAAAAAATTTTTTTGTTTCATCGAAACGTCCACTCGGACAATAATCCCCGAGTCCCCGAGGGCAATCGAGCACTCGGCTCGTTCCCGAACGTAAATTTTAATTACAATTATGCGACTCCTCGAAATATATCAGCTCTCGCGCCGAATAATTCAATGGGAGAATTTTCCGCTGAACTCTGATTCGACCCTGGCAGCCGATATACTCTCTTCCATCGAGAACGAAAAATTAAACCATCACAAAGCCGTATATGTATAGGTATCTCTCTGCGGGCCGGCTAATATATAGAAAGCAATTTTGCACCTGCATCCCATCGCGCGATCGCCTACATACGCGAATTCCAGGAAGCTGCGACTATACACTGCATACCGCAAGACAACCCAAGAGCCGTCGTCGTCGATTCTCCGCACAACAGCGGGACAGTCGTATTGGCACTTCGTGCGATGTACCGCAATTCTACGTCTCCATGTACATATATACATACCTATGTACACAATGTACACACGTGTGTATATAGCGTGTTCGTCGCCGCGGCTTTCGTCGTCGTCGTCGTCGTCGTCCTGCAGCGGCGACAATGCGGGACGCTAAAAAGATTAGGGAATCTGGTCCCGCGCGCCGCACAAAAGAGCCGATCGAAGCTCGCGCGCGCGCCCCGAGATAGGATTCTCCGATTCCTTTGACTGGCTAATCGCGATCTGCGAGGGCTTTTTGTCCTCTTTACGGCTTCGTACGTGCGCGCACGTGAAATGGATGTGTTTGGCCCGTCGGGGGATTTCGTTATTTTGATTTGTAGTGGCAGTTTTTTCTGTTTGCCGAGGTAAAGGGCTGGAATCGATGTGTGAGAGAGAGAGCCACTATTGACGCTTGCTTCCGGAAATAGTTCGTTGTAAAAGTCTCATTGTGCCACGTTCGAGAAGCTCGAGATCGTATGTAAACGTTTCTTTTTATTTTATTTTTTTTTTTCATCGATTTTGTCCTCGGCTTTTATGTATACAGAGCGATCGATCGTGAAAAGTTTTTCGTGCTCCGAGAGAAGAGCATCCCCCATTCGTATGTTCTTTTGATACGTTTTTCGTAATGAGATAGAGGTAAAAAGGTGGCTCGTTACAATTATAAAATATTAGGCTGTCACTAAAGGAAATTAAATTTTCATCCTCAACTGTACACGAGTAGATTTTATGCGATATTTTTAACTCAATCGCATTCATACAAACGCACATGCCAGAAGCAGAATTTTCATTTCAATTGATAACAGAATTATTTTTACTGATATAATCAAACAAGTTCTTTATATTGAACTTTGTGTAAGTACCGAGAATCGTTTGTTTTCGTCAAAATTCCAATGTTTTTACTTAATGAAAAAATTATCGCGCCATAATGACAAACATTATTGGCTGTTTCGATCAGTTGCTGTAAGTTCGCGCGCGCTGATAACTGCTATATGTTAAAAATAATGAAAGTTATATCTTCCCAGTTTGTAACGGTTAAAGCGGGTTTCTTCTTTTACAAAATTTTATCAGTTCGAATCAAAATGAATTTCCCTTTATGAACTTTGCACTTCCCTACTTCGTGTCCGTTAACGCGTTACCTCAACGCAATAAAAAAGAGACGAGAAAAATAAATTGCTCGAAAATCGCCTTACCAACTACGGGGTAATCGGGGCGGAGGGAGGGGGGGGGGGAGAGAGAAACTCGCGAAACCTATCTCTCTTTGGCGAGACGGAAAATTCTCCGAAACTAATGGTACCTGCCGCTCAATAAAGTGTCTTCTTGACAGAAGCAGAGCAGCGGCGCTGCAACAAAGGAGACCAGAGCCAGATAGAGCGCGCGCCGCGTGCGGAGAGGAGAGAGAGAGAGAGAGAGAGAGAGAGAAAGAGAGAAGAAAGGAAGCCTGCGAAACAAGGCGTCTACTCTCTTTAAACATAAAAGAGAAGAAATGAGATTCGCCCTCTGCTCTCGTTCTCTCTCGCTCTTTCTCGCGCAGGAAAAGAGACATATAGACGTATATACGTGCATTCGTATGTATATACCTTGTATACGTATATACATTCGTACGCAGCTATACGGCCAGTGCAAAGAGCCCGGGAGTATGGAAAATTGTATTTCCCGTCTCCGTTTACACGGGTCTATAGCTCTCCTCCTCGCAAAGGCGAATTCGCGAGGCTCATATACGGGCGCGCGTAGACACAGTGGAGAAAGAGGGGGGGGGGGGGAGGCGAGGATAGGTGTATATAGAGAGCATATAAAATGGAACCACTACTGCAGCAGAAGCCTTAGGCTAATGGCGTATTCCTCACTGTTATCTTCAGCCTCTGTATACTGTACGTTATATGTAAATATACACGTGTATATATAAAAGCCATTCGAAGCTTGCAGTATAACTGTATGTGCATCGACGAGTTACGAATTGACAATCCACTTTTGACTTCCGTCCCTCCTTCGCTCGAGGGACACAAAAGCGAGAGAGAGAGAGAGAGAGAAAAGGTTTATTATGCAAACGTTTACCTTCACGCGGGTTATGACTGCACACAGCGTAACTTTGCCAAAGAACTTTCCGGGAGAAGGAGAAGATCCTCAACATTGCGAGTTACGAGTGTTCGACATTGATCTTGAATCTTCTGTTCCGATGCTCGGTGTATATATCTGTGGCTTACAGGAAGAACCACTTAAGTGACATTTTGCGAAAAAATTTTTTATGTCGAATTCGAGGTACTCTTAGTACCCCTTTTCATTGTACAATAGTAGGATTTCCGAAATGCACAAATATTTTAAATGCCAGCCGATTGCATAATCACTTAACTGCATCTCTCGTAAAAATGTTACCGCAGAACCACTTAAGTGCACTTGTTTTTTTTATTTTTGTGCGAGATACACCGTGTGGAGTACATTAAAGCGGTATAATATATATCTAATTACCTATACCGATGTATTCGTCGGTTTTTTTAGATTTAAAAAAAATTTTTTAACGTTTTTAAATTTTTCAAAAATTGTAAATTTGCAAAAACAAAAAAATTACTGGAATCGCTCTGATAAAATTCATACGTATTCCTTAGCTGATTCTAAGAACTTATTACTCTTGAAAATTTTTTCCAAAAGTTTGTGGTTTCTGAATAAAGAATTCGTAAAAGTCTTGGTAAAAAATTTTCAATTATAATATGCGCCAGTTTGACCACATCGAGGTTCAAAATCAATCCCCAAATCACGTATCTTTTAGGTTTGGACATTTATCCCATTGGTTAGAGGGGTTCCAGATACATTGCAAATGAAAACGTTCTTGAAATCACGAATTAAAACAAAAAATTGTGGAAAAACCGTGCTTTTTTCCTTTAAACCGTTTTTTCTCATAGTTAATAACAATTTTCGAAAATTTTAATTATACCATTGGAAAGGGCATGAGTTAAACTTTAAAAAGATGCCCCGCCCGAATTTTTTTAATCGCAAATTACATTAGTTACGAGCTCTCAAAGAAAGTGACCGCATAACCACTTATCTGCAAAGTTCCCGCAGAACCACTTAACTCGAGTAATTTGTTTAGCTTGGGCGTCGAGAAAGAAACTATTTACAAATGTAATACCATGGTTGTATCCGTATCAGATACCTAATCAAATGAGCCAATACTTAGATCTTTTCTCTGACATTTCGATCTTACATATTACTCCAAACATTAAAATCGCTTTTTCTCGAAAACACGAAAATGTCACTTAAGTGGTTCTTCCTGTAAGCCACAGATATATATATATATATAGGCTCTAATAGGTTTACGACAGAGCTGCCGTATTATACGGGAAAATTTTGGAATGCGTATACAGTGCGAAAACGTCGAGTGCGAGAGGAAGACACGATCGAACGGGACGATAACGTTTGCAGAGCGTATGGTTTTGAAATTTTTTGGAAAAACGTTGTCGAGAGCCTGTTGTGAAATTTGGGAAAGTTGACTATTATAGTTTTCACTTAGGATTTTGTCGGTGTCATATAGTTGTAGTGCGCTGAATAAATATGTTGTAATGTAAGCGAATGATTTTGATTAGCTTTATCATCTAAATTGAAGTCAATTGTTCCACATTATACATTTCGTTTAAGCTATAAAATTTTATTGTTATAGAAACAAGAAAAGGCCTAGTGTACAGCAGCTGTGTGTATATTATATGCTTCACTGTATGTCCCATATGATGTGATATGTGTGGTATATCAGTGCCGAATCAAAGGCCGGTAAGGTAGAAATCTGTCGAGATCTCGATCCTCGTCAGTCTGCGATTCGTATGAACGTCAAAATAATTAAAAATTATTCTTCAATCACAAATCGTCTTCATTGTCACTCTTATTGAGTTATTTGACATTTCGCGTGTACATTTTAATTAAATTTTAATTATTTTCGTGAAAAAACGCGTGCCATATGTTAGCTCTTTGAAATGCCATATGGTATATACTCTTACGTATCAACTAGATCTATATTAAAGAAAATGTGTTACGAACCTATTAATACCAACAGATTATGTTACTACGAAATGTTGTTATAATTAATAAATCGTGTAAGATAAACATTATTAATTAAAGGCTAAAAGAAGAATACGATTCTCTGCTTAATTCAAAGTCCAAACTGTTACGCAATCGATAGATATTCTTAGACTCGTTCGTTCTCATTATCGATTCGGCATTAAATCTATAAAAAACCCTATTCGTACAAACGATAAAAAAATGTTCCGAACGTTTTTTGTTACGAAGCGCGTCAATAATGTCTGGCTCAGTGGTCTAGGGGTATGATTCTCGCTTTGGGTGCGAGAGGTCCCGGGTTCAAATCCCGGCTGAGCCCTTTTTTTTCTTCCGTGATTTCGTGTTACTAGACATTGCGTGACCCTAGAATAATTAGGACTTTGATAAAATTTTCATTATTTTTCCACATATTTGAGAATTTCACATGTAAATGAGACCTTCCGCTAGCTTGCGTCTTGATTGTGTATTCTGTAGCGATAATTTTTCGAAGTATAAACTCATTAATATAAGAATTGATTTTGCTCTACACTATTAGAAAATTAATGGACAATATAACTATTACGCAATAGTTGCACTCGAAGTAACTACAAAATAAAAAATCTTTAGCATAAATTTCGCGTGCATATTACATTCACTGCAAACTGTCACAATGAAATTGACAAGCCAAACTTGGGACTCATAAATTTAAAAATGTTATTACTGAACCATGAGATGATGTAGCGCTGCACCGACTTCGGTGTCTCTAGGCTTCCGGCTTTCGACGTGTGCATAAGTACACGTACACATATATACACCTTCACGTCGCCGCCGAGCTCGGCTCAAGAGGTATTAAGAATTTACAAGGGTCTGCGTCAATTTAAATCTCTTGGATTTTCCAACGCTGCGCAGAGACTGCGTAATGGATTTTTCGTAACTAACAAAAGCAGAGGGCTGCAGTCATTTAAAAGACGTATAGTGTGCGTCAATTCGAGCTCCGAATACGTCGTGAATTTAAAGTAAAAGGTATATAATTTAAATTTAAAAGTAAATAGTTTAAGTTCGGCTGTATTTATAAAAATTGAAGGTAAATTGTTGAAAAATTGATTGATAAAAAGTATGAAAGGTCGAAGGTAAACATAAATTTTAACCTTAAAGAACTGTATAACTTTTCTTAATTAATTTACACACATGCATAGCCATACACAACTCATGTCCTTGTAACTAAATAAATTAATTTTCTAAAAGTGTAGATTGAAACATGCAAAAATTTGCCAAAACCATTGTCGACTAATTTCAAAACCACCTATTCAACCTCAACAGTCAAGAATCCAGTAAAAAAAATCCTCGATAGGAAAAAGGAAATCGATAGCTGACGCGCTGCACCGCAATAAATCGCCCAGAAGGCTGATACAAGCGCCGCTTGTTTCCCCACTAACTCCTCGCTAATTTTATCCCCATAATACCCCCTTATATAACGACATTACCGGGCGAGCCAGTCCAAAGAAGAAAAAATGCTCTCTCGGCAAACCCAACGAAATGAAGACGGATAACCGAGTCTCTCGCAAAGCCAGCGTGTGTGTCGTACCGCATTTTCATCTTCCCACCCCACCCCTTTTTTTATCTCTCATCCCCATCCGCCAAAGACACTGTACATCGTATACGCACATACCTCCCCCCCCCCCGTTATTCACGCGTATACTGCATAGTGCATATATGCAGCAAAGGTATATATAGGTGGACGGGTCGATACTCAAAAGACGAGCTTCTCTCGTCTCGAGTCGAGAGTAAGTATAAAGAAAAGACGTATCTCGCTCGATCTTTGTCAGTCGATCTCCAGCTTCACTTTCTCTCCTCCTCTCTCGCGACCATTTCGTTCTCCACCTTTTTCTCTCGGCAGCTCCTCGCCACTGCCGCACGTGTGTGCGCTTAACGTCTTAAGCGAGAGAATTGTGGGAGTATTCGCTCAACTGTTCTCTCTCTCTCACTGTTTCTCTCCTCTCGAGGAAATAGAAGCGCGGGATTAAAGCCTCGAGTCGAAGATTCGCTGGGAAAAATCGAAAGGCTTCGGTTTATACCCCCGCTTTCTCTCGTCGCTGTGCCTTTTCAATTGCCGCGCGTCGAGTGTGTCGCCCTGTTGCTGCGCGGATTATCGTCGGATATTACAGGGAGTACGTAATTGTAATGCTGCGGCTTATCGGGTTCGCTCGGAGGGATCTTCGAGGATTTTTTATGCTCCCTGCATTATGCGGGGAAAATCTCGTGACCCCCCCTCAGACGACTACAACGCGATCGTTAGCGTGTAAGATGAATTTTACGTTCGACGGTGTACGCAGATATAAAATGGGATTGACGGGTGTACAGGGGCTGCTTGAAAATTTATGAGTTTTGGTATATATATGCAGGGTATACGCGTAAACTTTGATTAAGAATTTATTCGAAGCGGATGTTACTCGTTGCTGTTTATCCATCGGCATAGTCCATACACATTTACATCTGCAGTTAACATAATTACGATCGGCCTTCTTTCAATAGATTTTCGGCGAATGCACAGCGCGCTGCTCGCATATTTCGCGATTAATTTCATGCTGAACGTGGCGTTTCTCAAAATTATAGTCACAACTGCCGAGCGCGTGCAATTTACGTGAAAAATCTCGCGCCCGCGAGAGTTACGACACGTGGTTGCACACAAGCCGAAAAGTCAACGTCGACGATATTGCGGGAGAGGCTCGCGACCGCGCGAGAGGAGGAAAAGTGATGACTCGCGGATTATGATCGGCTCGTGTATATACCTATGTATATATACGTGCGCGACGTGTTGCGCAACCGTCGGACACACTTTTAACGAGGCTCTTTCACGGTCGAGCTATATACACGAGCGGCGCCGCGTTGTAAAAATTACGCGTCGCGCTTTTGTACGAGTGTACATGTATATTGTATATATATATACAGATCTGGATGTGGGGACGCGGAGGTGTACAATAAAACCGAGAATAATTGTCGGCGTTTCATTTAGAGGCTGAGATAAGCGCGTCCCACTCTCTTTCTCTTGCTGACAAATGAACACCGCCTGGATTTAATGAAGCTGCGAAGAGGTAATCTCGTTGGTTTTCCCGGACGTGTATACACCGAGTTTCCCGGCAACTAATTTTTAGCGCGCGAAATTACGCTTCTTACTTAACGGCCGTTGAAAATGCGAGGCGAGTGTTTTGGACGGTAAACCGACGTTGTTGTGCGTATATCGTACGACGTCTGGGAAAAGGAGATGAAATATTACTGATGAATCCGCTCGAATTGTGTGTGTTGTAATTTTTTCAATTGAATTTTTCGCTCACTACTCATAAGAAAAGGAATCAAAAAGTTATTTTTAATTTTGTTTTTTAAATATAAAGAGCGACTAAAGTAAGCGACTACACTCATTTTTCCCCCAAAACGGAAAAAACTCTTTTAAACAAAATGGAAAAATAAGCTGGATGATAAGCCCCCCTAACATATTCGCCTTGTGGGAGAGAAGAGCATCTCATTTCTACCCGAGAGCAAAACATTTTTTTTGTTTTTTTTGCCCTCTGTCGTGCAACATTTTCTCCCCGTGTCAGAAGATGACTCGCGATTTATTTTCCAGTCGCGCGACTCGCTGCAATGCCAGACTTACAGTATATAGCGCGGAAAGGACTCTCGAGCTTTCATTCATTGGTCCTGTCGCATATCACAGCAAATTGCGCGCTACTCCCACGATTTTCTTTGTCGGCGCTGGAATTCCTCTGCAGCTGCCGGCGCGATGTGTATAGCTCTTCGGGATTTTTACTAAATTGAATGAAATGAACGCGAACTTTTTGCTCGATTTATTGAAAAAAGATAGAGGTAAGATAGATAGATAGAGAGAGAGAGAGAGAGAGAGAGAGAGAGAGAGAGAGAGAGAGAGAGAGGATGGATAAAAGGAAGGAAGTTTAGCGATATGTATATGGAATGAACGTGCATTTGGGATATCAATGGATGTATACTTATAAACAGCATTGAGTAGAGTTAGAATATTCTGATTGGTCTAAGGATAACGAAATTCTGTCGTAATTCAAAATACATTATTTAAATTTGGATATAATGCAGAATTTATAATGCAAATAATATTTAATTTTGTATCGATGTAAATCTTGGGATCTGTATTTGAAATAATAAATTAAATATGATATAAAGTACATTTCGGTATAGTAATATATATTTGCAATTCCACATACTTGCGTTTGTATATATTTGATGTCTTTTGAAAGCTTAATTTTCGTAATTTGAACAGAGGCGTGCATTACGTTGGGATTTTCCTACGAATGTTTAGGTAATGATATGAGCGAGTTTATTGAAAAGAGGTTTAACTCGGTCTATTGTATTAGAAGTAATTTTAGTCGAGTAATTGAATTTTATGTAATATCTCGTACACTGAATAATTCAATTGATTATAATTCTATTGAATGATAAAATGTTACACGTAGAAACTGAATCAGCTCATTGTTTGAAGTAAATTAAATTTCATTGTTTCCTTAGATGAAAAAAAAAATTCAACAAAGGCCATTCTTCGTCCCCCCAAATGAATGGCTAAAAGAATTTTCCAGTTTTTTTTTTGAATAAATTTTAAAAGCTCTTCCTTTAAACTTTTTAAGGGCATTAACGACTCTTCTGCGTATTAATCTGCGCGAAACATCAAAGTACCGTAATTCGTTGTAATTGAAAAAGAATAGGCCAATCGTGAAAACGGAGCAATGAAAAATTACGAAAGCGCCGCTGCGTAATTGCATCCACTCGTGAATTTACAGCTAATTTCTGTGCAAAGGCCGGGGCTTTAATCAGAACAGCAAACAAAATTTCCGCCAGAACCGTCAAAAAGAGCTCTCGAGGCACGAAATTGTAACGAGGCTATTGTTAAAGAAAGACGCCGCGCGCCGCTTTCCGCGACACTTTCATTTCCGTATAACACGGCTAAACTGGCTGCAGTGCGGAAACGAAACAATACCTTCCTCGCCCTTAATCAAAGCGTCGAGAGAACGAAAATAAAGAGGAGGAGGACAAAAAAATGTAAACCGTTACGCGCGCTCAAAAGAAGCGGCATCGACGCTTCTTCTTCTTGCGACTTTGTCAATTAAGTGCTCGGCTGGGCGCAAGCTGGTCCTTGATTAAAAAAATGTTTTTGCAAAGCGACGAGGTTGCGCTTTTCTGCAATTTTCCAATGGGACGATGTCTTTTGATCATGACACCTTTGACCATCGAGGTATAGATGTTGCAGGAGTTATAGGAACGTGAATTACTTGGCTTTTCAGTATAACGGAGCAAACGTTACATTTTCTTTGTACGTCAATTAAGACAATTATACAAAGGAAAATAAGCGTTGACCGAATACTCCGTTGAAGAGTGCAGTGGAGAACGAAGTAGCAAGTAAACGAAGTAACAACTGTTTTTACACTATTAATTACTACCATAAATAATGAGTGCGTTAATTTTGTTTCAAGAATACATTTCCTTCCCTAAATATGCCAAAAAAACTTATTTTCACATCGTACCGCCGTCACAGTCAATTACTTTTTACGAAGTGCGCGCATACTCCCGACGCAATTCACCCACTCTCTCGATTCACAAAAACAAATGAAACGTCAGGCAGCGTCGCTCGACAATTTCGAGCAAGTCGTAACATTCCTTATTCAGTTCAAGCGCGTTAAATATCATCGGACTCGGATTCCCAAACTCAATTTTCCCCGCCTGCAATCCACTAAACTCGGCTTTTCACATTCGCGCGCCAACCGAGAGCGCTTACATATATATATATAGCAAAGCACCGGCTTTATATTCGCCCGCCGAATATCGGCTTGTCGCGAAGAGTACCTCGCGAGCGTAAATCTCTCGCGTTACGAAAATCTCTTCTCCGCGCTATATCCTATAACGCCGCGACGGCGACTCTTAGCCAAGAAACTGCAGACGGCAATCGTAAAGCGCATATTCGGAAACTCGAGTGCACCGCCGGAACTCGCCGTGTTATAACAGTCCTGATATCGCGTCTAAAATACAGTGTTATCGATGTTTACAAGATTTAGTGTGTACGCGCGCGAGGAGGAACTATACGTTTCATTGCCAAGTAAAAAAGTTGAAATGCAAACTTTGCAGATGTATCATGTGCGCAAGTGCGCATACTTTCTAGATGAGATGCATTGCGCTTATATATAAGGGCATGCGAATTTTACGCTCGTGAAGTTGGCTCGCGCGAGAGGAGCGTTTACGCGATTGCATATCCGTAAAAAGGGGGGTTTCTTTACACGTGTACGGAGTATAACGAGTCAAGACCGCAACGTTCGGAAAGTGCTTTGAATCGATGTGTTTGGGAAGTAGGACGGCTTTATGACGGTAAAGTTAGCGAGTCTGCAGATGCGTGCGAACTGTTTTTATTTTTATTTCCGAAGAACATTAGTTTAGATGTACAATTTTACGTAAACATAGCTCTGTAGGACGACGCATCGCTGCGGAGACTTGAAATACATACCGGAGAAGAGAAAATGCCGCAAGGCACGCAATCGCAGTTAAAGAAGCCAACTTGCCGCGAACAAAAAGCTCCGGCCCCGGAAAGGCAAACGGAAGTCGAGTAAAAGCTCGAAACCCATAGGACACTCGATCTGGCGATAATCGCCGTTGAAACGAGAGCTCGAACGACTGATTAACGGATCAGCTCGTGTAAATCGAAGAATCACAGCTATACAGGACGAGCCGAGAGAGAGAGAGACAGATACCAATCCAAAGCTTTACAGTCCAAGCCAATCGCTAATACCCCATTAATTTGAATCCGAACCATCGGCAGCAGCAGCAGGCGCGCGCGACGCTCTCCTCCCGATAGAATCTCACCCGTCGATATTTCACATCCCCTTTAAAGTCCAACAATCGCGTCGAGCTTTTCCATGAGAGCAAAGCGGAGTGGAGGGAGGGCAGCAGCAGCAACACCAGCAGCAACAGTAGAGCACGCGTAGCGCATACACTACCTTCCCAACCCCCGGGGCGGCAAGTTCAAGGTCGAACGATCCACCGTCGACTCCTCTCTACCCCCCTCCACTTCTGTATACCTATGTATACGGCAAAGCATTGCCACCCAACTCTTGTTCCACGGCGAACGTGTATTATTATTATATATACGCTAGCTCTTTGCGCGATTTTTTACGCCTCCGCTAAGATGGTTTACGAGCGGGAAATTGTTTTTCTTTTCGTCGTCTCATCGATTTTCGCCTCGCGCTGGCGCAGCGATCGTATGCGCAAACGAGGGAGTTGTGGAATTAAAAAAGAAAGTTTTATTGACTGCGTATTGGCACTATGCGGGTGATGAGAAAAATTTTTCTGGATCCACGATGAAATCTACGTTTCGATAGTGCGTATAACATTGAGTGCATAATTGCGCGTAGCGATGTAGTTGCGCGAAGAAACGGAATCCACGTTGGAAAGTACGTGAAAATTATTTTTATAATTATTTTTAGCGAACGTATTGGACATGTTACCGAAACGCATAGCTTGTTCGAATTTGACAGCTGCGCAGTTCGTCGGAACTTCGCCTAAAATCAATGAAATTCAAATACCATTTTTATTTCTTAGCTCTTGGCTCAAGGTGACAGATAGCTTCTCAATTATATAGAAATTCATGTAATTTTGTTCTTTCTATTTAGCCGGAAAATACAAACCAGTGATTTGAGTCTGTTCCTTGTACTTACCGCATTCATTTTTATTAAACACAAAATTTTTTTGTAGTACAGTTTGCAAAAGTAATATTTTACCGAAACGGACGAACGGAATTACTTTTCCACACGAGGCAAGAAACTCGTTTGCTCGTCGAGCTTTTTCAAAGCGAGAACAGATCTATCGAGGAAAGGACGTGAAGTAACATTTTCTCTCGCCTCTTAGCTGTTTGCACCGAATACCGCGATTCATGGCCCAAAACTTTTCTATTAACAAATCAAGCGCGCGATTCTGGATTCTCTCGCGCTAAACTCCGAAAATTCATACTGTCCCGCGCGGGCAATTGATTATTCCGCGTTTAGAAATTTATGTGCGACACATGCAACTTGGTACGTTAAGTTTGCCGGAGGAGAAGCTGTTTCAAAGTCGGATGAATCTGCCATCAGCATATCGATTCCCCCCCCCCCCCCCAAACAAGCGACTTATTAAACAAGCCGAAATAGCTTTTTATTAAGTTTGACCCAATTGCGCGATGGCTCAGTTTGACACACGCCGAATTCAAATTACAGAATTTGAAAAAATAAAGTTTCAAGTGATTCGCCGGGTTTGACGGATTTTGAGCGGTAAATTAAGTTTTCCCATTAGTCCGGAAAGTTGGGGGTCGTACAAAAACTTTTAATTTCAGCGGAAGAAAATTTAAGTTCTTAAACTTGCCAACACAGTTTTTTTTCCTTGCGACAAACGCGTTCACGTGACTATGCAACGAACGGCGTGGACGTCGCCAAGGTTCAAGCAAAATGTGTATTGATAATTGTGTACTTAAGAATTACCAAAATTACATGCAATTTGGATTAAATTTTGAAATACCTTAAATTTCCAGAAATCTCATAAGCTCGAATGTTAAAAAAATTTGTTGTTAGTTGCCGTTTTAAAATTATTAAAATTATGAAACAGTTCCGGGTGTTTGACTTTAACAAAAAAATAACTGCTTCATTTGAATGCAGTTGCAGAGGTAAACAGCGTAAGCGTGCGTCATAATTATAATTTTGAAAATCTCATAAAGCATAGCTAATTTTACGTTTTTACGATTAAACGTATGTGATAAATTTTTAAAGAACAGAATTTTTAAGCATCTCACTTTCGTTTTTTTTATACTACTGCACTGTAAAGTTTCATTACACACAGCCGAATCGATAGACCTACGTCTTGTAACAATAGAAAAGTTTAAGCAAAACTCGGCAACGTAAACTTTACAATTAAATTTCCAATCCACCCGCACTGAAATTCAAAATTCTCCAGATTTTCCGACATTACCCTGGAATCCGCGATCCGAACCGAGAAAACTGACGAACCGGGAATAAACAAATCCTAATTTTCGTTCGTTTAATTTTCGAAGCACGTATCCCCTTCGAAAAATTAGGTCGCCTCTCGTCGCAGAGGAAAAGCGTATCGCCGAAATGCAAAAAAGGTCCCAGCTCACACTAAATCCCATAAAAACTTTTCAAATCCAACAAACTTCAGTTTCTCTCTCGCTCTCGGTCCATCCGGGCAAAGACACGCAACGAATGAGTTTAATATTTTTCCTCTGTCGGCGCGGCTCTCGTCGTAAAATTCTGAAAGGGCGCAGAGAGAGAGAGAGAGAGAGAGAGAGAGAGAGAAGATAAAAGCGCACGACAAAGACCCACACGAACACACAGATGCGAGAATTCCTGGCATTTCTATCTCTCTCTTTCTCTCTCTCTCGGGGGACGCTCGGCCAATTCAATCAGGATCCCTATATTATATGCAGGACGAAGCATAAGCCCTCGTGATTCGGGGCCATATAGCGAGCGAGCGATTAGCCGAAACTCAAAGATGCGTCTCGCCAGAATTTTCCCTCTGCGTCGCGCACCCAAGACCCCATATTGATAAGGGGATCGATTATAATCGCCTTGACTTTTCCGCCTCGTGTTTGCGCTCTACCTATATTACATTCGTATTGCAGGCTTTCCATGCGGATTTCGAGCGTATATTATAATCGACGATGAAAATCCAATCGCCGCGAGACACTCGATACATCGTATCGACTTTGCGAATTGTATACAAATGTATATACTCGGGCGAGTCGAGAAACAGTACTCTCGTCGCGTCTAACGACGCGATCATTCGGACCATTAAGAAGAAAAATCTCCAATTGCATCGCGATGTCCCCCCCGTCATCAACGTGCCCGTTAATATATATCACGCTCCTGAATAAAAGATAGAAGGTTAATATCGCGCGAAACTAATGCGACTCCCATTATAATCACTTTTTTCGCCATTCGATAATCAACTCTCCGGCTCTCTCTCTCTCTCGCTCCGATATGATATTCCCTCGTGGCTCACTTAAGGCTCGCTGCGCGCGCTGACGGGCGGACGCTGTGTGCGCGCGTATAACTGTATATATACACGCGTATACGTATATATATATATATACGCGTCGCTCCTTTATTGCACCCCAAAGGGCCCTTCTCGGGAGGAAGAAGCTCGCCAACTGTCGTCTGGGCGCGCGCGCGTAATACCTTTGATTCGTCCGGAATACAAATGCGGTTATTATGATCCCTAGGCTCGGAGTGATTCATTATGGGCGCGATGAAAGCGGAGGCATCAGAGAGAGAGAGAGAGAGAGAGAGAGAGAGAGAGATGCGCCGCAGGAGAGAGAGAGAGAGAGAGAGAGAGATTTGTTGACTTGGGACGAGGACGCGAGGAATATAAATTGCGCGAGTTACTCTGACGGATATGTGCGCCGCGATGAAGTATTTCGCGATGGTCTCGCTCTCGGACAATTCGGCGGGTTTTGACGCTGAAAATTCCGCGCAGCGGATGATACGCGAAATTGTTATGGTTAATTCGAGTCGAACGATTAACTTTGGCTGATATCGGCACGCCAGGCGCTA
This sequence comes from Philotrypesis tridentata, assembly GCA_018906965.1. NCBI lineage: Eukaryota > Metazoa > Arthropoda > Insecta > Hymenoptera > Pteromalidae > Philotrypesis > Philotrypesis tridentata. The sequence goes on from JACCIB010000002.1 coordinate 5,926,879, forward strand.
CTGTTAGGTCGATGAAGATAAACGATAATTCAGTGCTCGTAATCCTTTATAATTATATTTTATGAATATACAACGTGTATAGTTGCACTCGACTATATATATTGGACGATGAATTGGAATCAATACGTTCGTCACTTCGATCGGTAACAATTTTATATTATTAAACGCAGCTGCCACGAGCTTCGGACTAAAAAAAGTTTACGCGTAGCGCAGAACTTGGCGCGAAACTATACAAGTCAAAACGAACTTTTCAGTATATACGCGGAGTACACGGTTGGCACGAGAGTTTTCCATAGTTAATGACTGCTCGAGCTTCGTTTTGACTTACGTAGTTGAGCGAAGCAAACTTTTTGTTTTTGAATTTAAGCCCGCGGGGGGGATGAGCGATTCTTAGTAGTTCGAAAGTGTAATTTATTCTGACTGATCGTAATTATTGCAGATACTTCCGAGATGTTTTTGACACACGATGGTGTCGGAAATCGGTTGCTATAGAAAGGAAAAAAAAGCGAATGAGCAAGTAAAATGTAGTATACAACAGTAAACTATTGATGGGATCATTGTTTTCCATCAGATTTAACGACATGGATGGACAGAGAAATTTAAATTCGAATTTGAGCATCACAGTTTTTATTCGCCACCGACATGGTTTGACTTTTAAAATTCGAACGTGATGTCAGCAGCCACACTATCGACCTTGCCTCTCAACTGCACGTCTATATACAGCATCGAGTATGACAGCGAAACATTAATACACTTCAACGCAAAAAAATCCCACAGCAAATCCAACGATAACCAACAAATGTAAGAACTACAAGAAATAAAAGAACCGTCCGAAAGATGATTTAAAGCGTATCGCGATTAGTCCCGGCGCGGCATAAAATTAGCATATACGGCATTTAGCTCTCGTGTGTTTGCAATATTACGTTTGTCTCTCTCTCTCTCTCTCTCTCTGGCCTATTGTCGCGTATACGCGTCGTCGCCGTATACGCCGCGCTCGCCGTTATAATCCGAGACGACCGATTCCTCGGGGGGAGAAGCGTTACGTATGCAAACACCTCATTAACGCGAGAGCATTTCTCATTTGGCGGCTTTAAGGGCCGAACCGAGTGCGAGCGCTGCTTTAATTGCAACTCGACTTCGCTCTCTCTCTCTCTCTCTCTCTCTCTCTCTCTCTCTCTCTCTCTCTCACACACACAGTTTATTATGTCGATTAATTAATTAGAGGCGAGCAAAAGGGAGAGGAGAGAGACGTGCCTCCTCTTCGTTCCGGGGATAAGCCGTCGTGTGTCCTCTCTCTCGTAGTCCAAGAAATTTCGCCTTTCTTCCAGGGGCAGACGTCATGTCCCTTTTTTTTCCTTTTGCAATTTAAGCGCGGCTAATGAAAATTACCGAGAGCGACGGAAAGAGGAGAGACTCTCGACGACTCTTCTCTCTCCCTTTCTCTCTCTCGCGAGAGGAATCTCGCTTTTCTTCAATTACTCGAGCATTTTCCGCAAATAATTCGCAGCGCAACCTGCGTTTTCGGATTCTTTGAAGGAAAAAACATTCCTTGTAAGAGCCGAGAGAAAGGCGTCTGGTTAAGTCTTCATGAAATTAACTGGGTGCGGAATTTATGAGGTCCGAGGCCGTACTGAGAATTTATGTGCCGGCTAGGAATTTTTTTTCGACGCGTCGAAAATCATAAACTTTCCAATGAATAATCTCCAACACTCCCTCTCTCTCTCCCTCTCTCCCGTCGCGTAAACCCGACGCGATATAATTATCCACGTCCACAATGGACTTTTAGCGCGTCCGAGCCCATCGCGGCGCGTCTCGCAATGAAATCGAATTAAATTTTCATCAAAGGATTAAGTGGAAATTACGATCCATCCCTAATTCGATGAAACAAACGCTCGAATTACCGTTACACGCGCGCATACACGCATAGTGTATGGGCCGAGCTCGGCGCGCACGCCTCGTTGGACCATCGAAAATTAATGCATTCGAATTTGCATAACAAGGGCAGAAGCCAACCAATCAGTCCCACTTCATCGATTCGATTTCCCAACGCCTGCCCGTATAGCCGCACAAGCGCAACGCGTAATACTCCGCTCGCCGCGATGATCCACATAATTCGTCATTCGCAAGACATCGCGGCGGCGACGAGGCGGACAAAAGAACGGCTCGAGGCAAACAATCGACTCGAGGAATTCGCGGACAGCAGAAATTGCTCATTACAAAACATGGAGATCCGAGAGTGTGTGACAGAGAGAGAGAGAGAGAGAGAACGTGTCAATGCCAGGCGAAGTGCAAGCTCAGCTGGATTTTCGTCTCTCTGTCAAATCGAGGCCGGCGCGCCGCGTTAAAGTGTAAAGGCAGAGGAATGAAAAAGCACTTGCTGCCGATGTTGACCATTTTAATTCACTCCCTCCATCTGAGTAAATGGATGTAGCGCGGTTACTCTATAGAGACACATCGAAACTTGGATGCTTTATTGGTTTTTAAGGAGGGGGGGGGGGGGAAGATTCCAGTGAGAAACGCCGATTCTATTGTATATTAAAATTTTTCGTGAGGCTTGGGAGAAGCATAACCTCAAAATTTTCGCATTGTCTTTAAAAACTTCGTTTTCGTACTCGACGCAGAGGAGCTCAAGTGTTTAAATGTGTTTTTGCGTAATGCATGAGTAACACATCGAAAAAAAATGTCGCTAACAGTTATATACGTACTGGTTAAAAGCGTTAAACTTGTCATTAAATCTTACTTATGCTATACCCAAATTTTTTGCAACGAAAGCAGCTCGCACAACAAACTCCGAAAACCAACCGAAAACTACGCTCCAATAAACCGTTGCAGCCGAATAATTCAAGCTCGAAAAATAAAGTCGCCTAACTGAAAAATTAATATCGCGCTGCAGCGTTATAGGACAATCCGAGGAGACACCTGTCGCCGTTGGCTTGTGTAGGTTGACAGGGCGCAGGTGTCCCTGATACGTCGGGAAAAATGAAATTTCTCCTTCCATCCGTTTCGCCGGGATAAGAGTTATATAACTGTATACACCTATGCGAGCTCCGCGCCGAGATTTTTCCGCGACGCCGAATTCCCATTTCGAACGGACGTACATATGTATATATGCGCGCGCACACTGCAATTCTCTCATATCGGCGAGCGACTCCGACGTCGTATATATAGGCGTCCGCTCGCGATAAGAATCGTCGCGCATTTAAACCAACACCTCGTTACGAATCGGGAGAGAAATTACGAGGACGCCGCACCTGCCCTCGGTATATCCGGCTGCTGCGCGGCGAGACGTGTTTACATCGGCAAATCCGGCGCTTACACGCTCTCTACGCGTCCCGCGTCAAAATATGACGATCCGATGCGTATCGAGCGATCGGTTGCCACCTACCGCCCCCGTCGACGAATCGTGAAATCTCGATTTTCAGCCGGAGATAGGCGTCGGGGGCTTAAGTGCCGTCCTCGAGTTCCGGACTTTGCGCCTCCGTCGTGCGACGCTCGCGTTAATCCGCAGCCGTTATAATCGCCGGGCGATCGTACGGATAAAGGAGCGCGCGCGCGTCTATGACGACGACGCTGGGATGGATTTTAAAATCCGCTTTCTTTCGAGCCGATGGCTTGGATTCTGCCGCTCTTGCGTCTTCCGCCGGTTGTGCAAGCGTTGCGTCTCTGTTTTCTTTTTTTGTCTTTTATCGCTACGATTTACGACTCGTCCCGCTGAACGTGAAAATTCAAGCGACCTTGCTGATAAGCCTCGGTTTACTTCGAGCTGACGTCTCTCGCTAGACGTAGAGCGATTGAAATACACATTGAAAAGATTTACATTAGAAACAAGCGCGGACGAGAGATGTCCGGAATTTGACTTGCCAACTGCCTGTCATGCTCGAGAGTTGCGCAGAGCGGCGGACGAATTAAAAGTCCGTTCTATGCACTGCCGCAAAGTTTCGATCTTACATACATTTCGAGCAACCGTTTGAACAAGCGCCTTTTCACGGGCGGCAGCTATATCTGGCCGACTGATCTGTCACTGCGGGCCGCCGAGGCCAGCCGGCGTTAACGAGAAATCTTCATCGCAACCGGCGAGGCGCGACCGGTCGCCATCACGGGGATGAGCTCTCCTAACCATCGAATTTGAAGACCTTATCTGCGATTTCGTTCACGACTGCGGGAGAATTAGTAAGCGCGGATTAGCCGTTGCCTGACTTTGCGCGACCGTAGATTTAGCGGGATGCATCTCGCGTTTGTCACTTGTCACTCGCGCCTCTCACGCGAGAACCGAGGCGAGAGAGAGAGAGAGAGAGAGAGAGAGATCGGTATCGCCGACGAGGCCGGGAAAACGCTTCGTGACGCACCGGTACACTTCGGTCTCGTACTATCTGGACGTTTGATCGAGTCCTAATGCTCACTTTTTCACTTTCGCATCATCGGTTTGTAATTAGGCAGGTTGCCAGTCGCTTTTTTTTCTCTCTACGGGGTCTCCGCGAGCGAACGCGGAGATCGGTAAGATCGATACGGCGCGTTAACGCCTTTTCCCTTCGCGCGCTCTGCTTTAGGCGCTGAAAAAGAAGCGCACTTTAACGACGTGGATATTGGAAAATGGTGAAGAAGCTGTATCGCGATGAATATGAGAGAGAGAGAAAGAAAGAGAGAGAGAGAAAAAATCGGTATAGGGAAACGAGATTCCAGTGAGAAACGCCGAACCGCTACACGCGATATCTCCGTAGACGGCAGAGTCGTCGCTGGAGCTCTCAATAAACCTCGTAGTTTCCTCTCCATCTTGCAGACACAGTGTGGGACGTGATTGTGCATATTGTTTCAAAGTCCTAACGCGCTTTTGAATCGCGAACTAGAAGCCGGAGGAATCGGAGAAAGGGTTTGGTGATTGCAGTAGCGATCGCAATTTCCATTGAAGGCTCATTCTGCAAAGTTCTCTGAGAGTCGAGAGAGAGAGAGAGAGAGAGAGAGAGAGAGAGAGAGAGAGAGAGAGAGAGCGCGACTGCACAAACTCCTAATGTACCTGAAGGGTTTTGTTGTTTCTATTGGATTGAGTAATTGGTTTACCGAGAGCACCACGGTAAATGCTTCTTCTCTTTCTCTCTACTCTCCATTCGACTGAGTCTACCTCTCTCTATAGAGAGAATCCAGCTTATGTTATGAAATACCTCCTCCGGCCTCCCAGTACCTACGTCAGCAGAGTGACATATATATAGTGTACATGTGTGTGTGAGCGAGCGAGCGAGAGAGAGAGAGAGAGAGAGAGAGAGAGAGAGAATATACGCTCTGGAAGTCATTCGATTGAATGACGACCGGAACTCGATATACCGAACGGAAGCTATTCTCTGGAGGTATCTTGGTCGTTTGACGTCGCTCTTGAAACTTATGACTGTAATACGACAAATAAGCATTTATCTTTTGTGATCTAAAGTACTTTTGAGGTTAGAAATAAGGAATTAGCGACTCTATTTTTGTACTTATATAATTAACAAAAATTTGTTCATATCTATTATCACAATGTTTGATGAAACTTATGAATATGAAAATCATGTACTTTTCTTCTAAGTGTAATTCAATGTTGTAAAAATAATTTGTTTATTTCCTTCAGACTTAATACTGTTCATTATTAATAACAAGTGTCGAATATAAAATAATAAATTGATAAATTCGTGAATATTAAATTCGTTTAAAAAATCAGTTGTTAGTACAATACATCACAATCAAATTTTTTTGTGTATACCAGAAGTATCGGCATTTAGCCTATAAGAGCGCTACTGCTAAGAGAAAGCCTCAGGCGCGATCCCACGCGCGAGCCAAGAGGTAAGGTTTTGAGAAGTGAAAGGTGTCCCACTTTACAAGCGTTCAATGCTTACATTGATATGATGTAAAAGTTTGATGAAGACATAGCACATGCGGTTCAGTGGTCTAGGGGTATGATTCTCGCTTAGGGTGCGAGAGGTCCCGGGTTCAAATCCCGGCTGAACCCATTTTTTGTCTTTTTTTCTGAGTGGATAGATTTATAAAAAACGATTTGTTGTATAACGTGCTTTTACTCTATTCCTGCAATTCGCAATGTGTATAATGCAAATTATTAAATACGAATTCTATTTTTTTTAATTACGTTGTTATTTTTAATAATAAATTTTGATAAAAAACAATCAGAACAATAATTTATTACTGTAGCAAATACAATATTTATTGCGATTATAAATACACATACTCGATTAAATATTAAATTGTTTTTAAATAATTTTCTAAAAACATTAATTAAATTTATTTGTTAATTATCTTACATAATTTGCAAAAAGTAAACTATATCTCTTATATACTTCATATTTTGAATAGAATGTATATAAAACTGTTTAAGAAAAAGAAAAAATATTAATAATATAAAGTAGAAACACTTGCAGAGGAACTATTTCGTAGATTATCGCACAATTTTATTTTAGAATAATATGTAATGTTAACAAGATGTAAATCGAATAATTTTTGAGACCAAATATTTTTTTATAATTGGAAACAACACCATGAACAGATTGAATTTATTATGAAAACCTAAAAAAATTAAATAAATAAATGATGAGAACTGATATACATTTAAACTAATCTACTTTATATTTGTATCAATTGCAGGTTGTGATTGTTATAAGGGGAGAAAAAAAACAACCATGGGGCTCAGCCGGGATTTGAACCCGGGACCTCTCGCACCCGAAGCGAGAATCATACCCCTAGACCACTGAGCCAGATAATTATAATCAGCATAATTTGTATTAATAATAATTTGAAAATTAAGAGTGAAATCATTTACTGCAATATCACTTTTGAAAGCGTGGACTACAGAGTTTCTAGCAGATTCATAGACGTATGCGTCTATTGAACATTTTTTAATTTTATTATTACAATAATCAATTATTATAATCACCATAATTTACACATAAATACACATGCTAATGAATAATTTGTATGAATTAGGTCTGAAAATACATTTCGATTTCGCATTTCTAAAGTAAAATGCTTGTACTCTTATTAAATGTTTCAAATTTATTTCGATATTAATAACGATTTGAATGAACTTTTTACTGTAAATATTTATTAGTTTCAAATCAGATGTGAGATTTTTATTAACCAGGTAAAGTCTCTTGTAATTCAAGGATAGTCTGTTTTTGTATGTAAAATAGAAAGAATTCTACTAATTCATTGCCACATTTTAACCTGTTAAATTAAATTATTATAAAATCATAATATTATAAAGGACAACAGGCTTTGTTTTTTCTAGAAAATAATATATATGACTCAAGTTTTGTCCATACTCTATTTTTCAGATCTATTTCATAAAATTACTTATATAAATAGTTTGTATATTACATTCACCTAGAATACTTTTCAAAACATTTTAACATTTACAGTTGTACTCATGACAATAATTAAAAAATAAGCGTTTTATAAACTTTCAAAATAATTATCATGAATTGATTTTAAAATTGAACTCATTTAAACAAATCTATAAAATAAAATTTGCAGAGTAATAAACATCCAGAAAATCAAAAAAGTATTGTTAAAATAAGGATAAATAATTTTCCCCAAGTCGTATACAAAAAACAAAAAAATAAATTTATATGCGTTAAAGTCCATTAAGTAAAGACTTAAAAGCAGACATTAACTGCAAGTAAACACGTCACATATACTCTTACATACAAAATGATGTACGTTGGCTTTTTAAGGTATTCGCAGAATTTTTGGTTATAAAACATCCTTAGAAAAAAACAGAATTAATGTTACAATTAAATCCCATGGATCTGAAGCTCCGATTCAAGTTCATTATTAAATAGTATAAAAAAATTAAGTAACCACTGAAATAGAAAAAATCTATTAATTTCTATTTAAGAAACACACAATAATTGAAGAAATACCTATAAAAAATTAAATGCTTAGTGAAAAGCGTTGCAATAATAATGGTTTATAAGTTTCTGAAGGTTTTTGAGTTTGCTAAAAGTATAATTAAAACTAGAAAAATAAAATGTAAAGTAGAATAGTGCATGTAGATGCTTATGTACGCCGATTTTTTGCTAAATTACATCATTAAATAGCAAAAAAATGGGCTCAGCCGGGATTTGAACCCGGGACCTCTCGCACCCAAAGCGAGAATCATACCCCTAGACCACTGAGCCGTATATGTATATATTTTTTAACAACTTTGACCATCCTCCAATTTTGACTTACTTCATTTTAATTAAATGAAATATGCGTAGAATAAATTTTTGATGTATACAAAAAGACCTATAAACCTACAGCAGTACATTCAGCTCTGTAAATAGGTATAGAGATTGTTTACTTTGGAAATTTCACCATCGATCCTACTATATGAAATATATTATGAAATAATACAGCCATCCTTTAAAGGAGTAGTATACTGCAAGTTATTCAAGCCTGAGTTTGGTAACACACTATTTTCTATAATATACTGTGTAAATAGAAAATTGAATGGCACTGTAACAGACCATCTAATTAGAAAATTGTTAAATAAATGTAATAAAATATAAATAATTGTTTTGTGCTTGTGAATTTCCAGTAGATGTGAAATACTCGAAGTATTCTAATAGATAAGATAAGGTGTAAATAGATATGTTAACAATTTTAGGTGTACATAACTGAGTTACTCAAAGTCGTTAAAAGCAAAATAAGAAACGGAATGTGTTAAAACGCTTATCTTTGGTGTACAGCGTATGCACCTTGCACAATAAATAAATAAATTAAATAAATACTCTAAGTATTGATTTTAAAAATAACAATTAAATGCATTAATAAAAACTGTGTTTATTTTTAAATATTTATGTATAAATATTTATGTATAAAATAACAAAAAACTTTAAAAAATTTATGAATATATCCTCTAATATCTTTTCAGGTTAAGACCCCTAAAGCACGTTGTTCTTGCTCTAATAATAACTAAAAAATTTAAGAATTAATACATTATACCCTTACATCATGAGTAATAAAAAATATGGAAGCTTTGCAAAAACTTGATGCATACAAAATTTGTTTTAAACAAAAATGACAAAAATTTTCTTTAAAAACAACATAACGTACAAATATAGCTGTCAGAAATTAGAGTAAAAAATATATTATTGATAATTAGGGATAGTTACGATTATCTTCTCAGCTCAGTGTCTATAACATATATTCGTAAATAAAAAAAAGGGCTCAGCCGGGATTTGAACCCGGGACCTCTCGCACCCAAAGCGAGAATCATACCCCTAGACCACTGAGCCGTATATATATACTTTATAACAATCGCGAGCATCTTCTGAGTTCTTTTACTTTCTAAACTTAATGAGATACAGAAGCCATTGAGAAAGCCGAATGATACACCTACTGTACGTACTAGAGCTAAGATCTAACGGTGACGCACTAGATTTGATAAAGGTAAAACTGGTTTTCAAAAACCTGGGTAAAACTGGTTTTCAGAAAACTAAAAATACTTTAAAAAATTATTTTTTATACCGACAAAAGATTTTTTGAAAGTGTTTATAAATCCCGAGGAATATTGATGCAACTATTCGAAAAACTAAATAAGATTCATTTCTACGCTTCAGAAATAGTCTGATCGAATGAACACGTTGATACATATTTAAAGTAAAAGGAAAAACTAAATGCATGAAGCGACGCAATTGTATAAGGTCTTGGAAAGAGTATATCTGCAGCAATCTATTCATCTATGAGAGCGCGAATCAGCAAAGCTATAGCGCGCATGAAACCGTTTGAAAGTTAATTCAACCGTAAAATACCGTCGAATTTACGTATGGAAGTCACAGAATACAGATCGAGCTTCAAATTTTTGATTGTTTTCATTATTCTTTGTTTGCTCGTTTAAATCACGCAATATTCAATTTGACGAGTGAATTGCGCATTGCTTATATGATCGTGGTATGTGCAGGGCGAAGGAAAGATAGATGTATTGCTATGTATGTAGAAGTAACTGATAATTGCGTACTCAAATTATTAATAAAAAGATTCATAAAAAAATATTTTATGGATTTCATTTGTTCGTTATTTTGTCGATTTCCTTATTGATTAAGCTTTTTTATGTAAGGCTCTGAAGCAAAGATCACAAAATAACTTCAAAAACGTCAGCGACTTTTACGAAAGTGCAAAGGTGTAGTTCAGGCAGAAATCAATAAGTACTTTAGATCTAATTAATCTTGTCTAATTAAAATCCATCTTAAATAGTCTCGACCTAATTTTAAACAAAAGTGGATCTATGTTTAATCAAATCTAGATAAATTGATGTCTCAACCCGTCCTATAATAATCAATGACACATAAAATTATTTGATGCAAATGGAAAGAGAAACTGCATTTTTTCTACTTATCAATATGTATTTGATAAAAATCAACTTCTTGGAATTTAGTTTACTATTAAAATTTTTAAAAAGCAGCGTACAATTTAAATAAGGTAATAAACTATAAATGTATTCAATCAAGAAGTTATCAATATTTAAGTATAGACAAAAAGTAATTAACCACTCAAAGCATCTTAAATAAAAATAGTCTGAATGCACTTTCCTTGAGATATAAGAGTTAGAGAATTAGTAGAAGCTTAATTAAAATGCATTATTAATAATAAATTGATTAGTACACTAAAGCCTAAGAGCCTGTAGAAACGCATCGTCGGAAATCCCATAGCAATAGCAGCCTCTAGAGTAAACATTACATTAGCTGAACTCCGAGAACCCTCCTCCGGAACAGCTAATTACGAGTCATAATTTTTCATCAGTCGAAGCGCGAGCGGCAGCAACGGTTTTATGCTGCAAGCGTGTGGGTATATGAAGGACTCGTCTGTATCGGCAACAATCCATTGTCCATTATACGTCACGGTCTATCAGCTTTTCAGTTAGTTAGGAACGGACCGCAGGCAATTTCCTGAATGAAAGCCGAAGGAGGAGTAGCTCATCAAGGAGTGTGGCCGCGCTGTAACTTTCATTAAAATTGTAAATTGTGTGTCTCAGTCAATTGGCTGAACGACCAATGTCATCTCGAACTTTCATTTTGAAATGAAAAAGCATGCGCATTGATTAAAATTTGTTGTTAAAACTTTTCATGAAAATTAAGACGAAAAAAATTATTTTGATTTTGATGAATCTTTACGATTCTTTATTTTGCAGTGTTATTCTCATCCTCTTAGGTTTTCGATGTTGAAAAAATGTTTTGATACACTATCCATGATTTATTGTTAAATTGAAAAATAACCCGAAAATCACCAATTTTATCGTCGCACATTCGAAGTGTACATTTAGCAATTTCTCGTGCATTTTTTTTTTGTTTTATTTTGGCAGAATGCTCGAAAATAAAAATACATTTTAAATTCTGGCATAAAAATTATCTATTAAAGTTTTACCTAAACACTACCCTAAAATTCGAAACGTAAAAACGGACAGTACCGGCACCTGCTCGCAGGAAAAAAAATGCTAAGTCCAATGCGTCTAATGACTCTTCAAAAAAAAAGAAGCGAAAAATAAGCATTTATCCGCAAAGAAGCACCGGTAAATCTGGCAGGTCCAGTACCACACCCCCAATTAACTCGGACGAATCTAATTATCTCTCCGTTTGCGGAAGGATCTCTCTCTCTCTCTCTCTCTCTCTCTTTTGCTCCGAGCAATGATTAGTACTTGCATAGAGGGCACAGGTGCTCGCGCGAGCGCACTTCGCGCTGCACACTAAATAGGCGCGCAGATCAAACGGACGCTCGACGCGCCACCTGCCGCGTAACGATCGGGTAATGACTCGTGGAAATCCGATATATACGTGTAGTGGTCGCGTTCGTTAAGATCATTTCCGCATTCTCCTCTCTCTCTCTCTCTCTTCCCTCTACCTATACGTATATGCGCTTTTTGGGGCTGGTCCGTGAAAACTGGGTCGAGAATGTGTGTGTGTGTGTGTGTGTGCGCGTAATGTGTATGCGTAAGCTGACTAGGGGATATTACGTAGAATACGGCGTTCTCCGCCCGCGCGTGCCGATTTCTGAAAAATGAGGAGCGCGCGCGCAAGGTGCACGCTCCGAAAGCGATCGACGGGGGGAGGGAGAGGGGAGAGAGAGAGAGAGAGAGAAACGCATCGTGTACATACGACTGTTTATACGAAGCTGTTTGTATATACATATGTATATATACTTCTCGGTGGATGTAAACGTCAGTAACGTTCATTCGCCGCGATCTCGTTTTGCGCAACGAGTTGAATGCACGCTTTGCTTGCCGACGACCGCCGGGAATATTTTTGTTTGAGAATTGTATAATGATATTTTTGGAAAGATAGGTGAGCGAGAAGAGGAAAAAAAATCCAGCCCGACGCATGACATTCTCGAACGCGGTCAGCTGTCGGATTTGACTTGTAGTCTGGATGACAAATTGTGCCAGACACCCTTTGCAGAACGAAAACGACGTCAGCGCGTATAACTCGCTGTAATGGTTATCCCTTTTGTTTCGTACAAGGTATGTCGTTTATTATTATTACTATTATTATTTTTTGCGAGTACTCGTACTTTTCAACATTTTCATCGAGCTAATTTGAAAGGTCTGCGTGGAAAATCATTCAATCAACGAGAAATGCTTTCAAAAATTCAGGCTCATTTGGTGAATATAAAATACACCTACAACTCACTTTGCGCATGAGATAACACGGGAAAGCTTTCTGCAGAGTATATAAGTGCCGGCAATTCGCTTTTATTTCCTCTTATACACTTCAGCGCATGTGCACGTGTAGCGTATACACACTGCCCACAACTACAAGAGTAAAAAATTATTATATCTTCGAGAGCCTCAAATTAAAGAAAAACGCAAATAAATAAATAAAAACGTTCAATGGTTACCGACCTCTCACGAGTCCTCCTCCGCTCCGCCAATAAAGATCCAGACCGAAAGTAATAATAGTCGCGTCGAGAAAAACCGAGCATTGTGTATACTTGCATATATACGGCGGTCGGACAAAGTGCCGCCGACAGAAGCCACAGTAGCATCGGCAGCCGCAGCAGCAGCCGCAGCGACAATAATAACAACGCGTCAACCGTTCGCGATGCATGTACGCTATGTATAGGTATATCCCTATGCGAAAGTCGTGTCTCTGTCTCTCTCTCTCTCTCTCTCGGATGATTTTTCGGAAAAGCCGCGGCAGAGGCGACAATAACTCGAGGCCTTTGTCGGACACGTGAAATCGGATTTTCGGCTCGTTTCATTCCGCGCGCGTTTTTCTCTCCTCTCTCTCTCTCTCGATCTCTTCCGTGAATAGGGCTGTGACACTCATGAAGGTACTTCGCCAGCTCTTTTGTGCCCATTTGTCAGATTCGAGAGAGAGAACGTGTTGACAGTGGCGGCGTAGCCGGGGCCTGTTTACAAATGGACGGGACATGATGCTTGTTATTTTGAAATATGGATCGGCTCTCTCGCTCGTCTCTCTCTCTCTCGGCGTATACCTATTTCGATTTCCGTGTAATGTTCGAGAGAGAGGATGCGTGAAATTCTTCTCGAACGCGAGTCGGCGGCACACACACACTTACGTACGTGCGCAGCGGGTTTTTTGTTTCCTTTGTTCGGGAGGAAACGACGGCGGCGTTTTCAACGGCTTACGAGGCATGTATTGCCCTGTTAGAAAGTCAAACCCTTTTTCCGGGACGCTTCGGTGCGCGCCGAGAGAGCGCATCATAACCTTTTCCGGCGATTCGCGATGGTTTTTACGGATGATCGTAAAAAGAGAGTAAAGTACTCACGATAAACTGCTGCAGATGCATCTGGCGTCTTCGTGTGTGCGCAGGGACGTGAAGTCGAAGGGACAACTCAGTTAACAGTTAACGATAAACAAGCGACAACGCGAGGGACATGATACTGCAAGTATACCTACTTACGTCGAACATTAATTTGCACTTGTTTACACGAACCGTACGAAGTACGAACTGACGATAAAAATAAGGGACTACTTAGGCGCCGAGGACGAGTGCAGCGCATGCGTGGCGCCAGCGAGAAACGTTTTGTCACGGGCGAATGGGAGTAGAGGGCGGGAAATTCGAATGAATCAAGAGGTTGCTACATATTTCGCGTATTATTGTATACTTTTATGATTATGGTTTATGGTCAGGTTATGTTTTCGCATGCGGAGGAATTAAAAAGTGCGAGTTCATTTTTTAAGGAATTCGTTGTGTTCAGGATTAAAGCAAACCTCGAAAATTCATAAATTTTTTCATTCTTTTATTTTCTCGTGTAAATTTTTCTCACATTTCTCTTGCGATTACTATCGTACATACTACTTACTACTACCTAGGTCATTGCAACGGCTTGTCGAAAAATAGCTATTCTGATATCTTGAATCTATCGCATTAATACTTTCGTCCAAAGTACTCAGGTCCATGTAATACTGCAAGTAAGAAAAAAAAAGTGCACTGATATTTTTCACAAATACGCTGCATCGATCATTACGAGTATAATTACCGTTTTCACGTTGTCTTCGAGTAAATTACCAATTTCGTCGACCAGCATCGTGAACGTCGGACGATGCGTGGGCTCTTCGTTCCAGCAAGGAATCATTATACTATATCTACGAATTTCCAAGTATGTATACCACAAGAAGTGATATTGTACCCAAAATAAAAAAAAAATGTCTTTTAAACTACAAAATTTACTCACAATGTGTCATTAGCGTACTTCGGCTTTTCCAATCTGTGCCCCTTCAGCAATTTCTGCAGCTGCACTTCCGGGAGAATATCACAGTAGGGAACTTGAGCCAACGTGAAGAATTCCCATAGAACAATACCGAACGACCAGACGTCCGAGTGCACCGAGAAAACCCGATCTCTTATGGATTCAATGGCCATCCATTTGATTGGGAGCAGTCCACGGCTTCTCTTCATGTAGCTGTCGTCCTCCATGACCTTCGCCAAGCCGAAGTCGCAAATCTTCACGACGTTATTGTGGGTCAATAGAATATTTCTAGCTGCCAAGTCGCCGTGTAGAACCTTTCAACGATCGAACACACACGAATGCTTTGATTATACTTTTACAACGACAATATTATGCTTCGTTAATTCGTTTCCAAACGTACGTTTTTCTGCGACAAATACTCCATGCCGCGGGCGACCTGAAACGCCCACGATATCAAGTCTTGTGTGCAAAGCGATTCCTTGCTCGCGCTTGCCTGGAATTTTAATGTCCTCGCTGCTGGAAGAAAAAGGCATTTTTTTCACATCCAGCCTTAATGTGCCAACTTTATTCCCTATAGGCGGGAAGAGACAGTTGGCATTTTATGGCTGTGCGTGAAAAAAAATAGTATATACAACACGGGAGTAAATAAAATTGCCTTAAATCGCATATTTATCTGCGATTTGAGACATTCTTTATTTTTACTCCCTAGGTGAGTAATGTACTAGATTTTTCGTTCAACCGAGCCTTTCCGTGTACGCGAGATTTTAAAAACAATTTTTTTTTACCCCTCGCTGCTCAGACAGGGCAGGCATTCGTCGAGGGCCTCGGTCCGCCCGATCGTAAAGTCAATCACTCCCGTTTTCTTGTCCGTCTGATCGACGAACTGCTTTCTGTGCGTCAGCAGATAGTCGTGCAGATTTCCGAAGGGGCAATACTCCACGATGACGAGCAGCTCTCCTGCAAGGGAATCATTGAAATTTTCAAAGCCAAGGTCGAACCAGCGTTCGACTAATTCGAATTACCAGAATAGGGATTTAACTTTTTGTAATGTTAGTCGTGCAAGCGCCCAGCAGATTAACAATATTCAGATGTCTACCGAGGTAGATCATTATTTTTAATTCACTGGCCAATGCTCGAACCTGAAAAGTCTCGGCGTACTGGCGGACCATTTTCACGGCGACCGTCGTCACCGCCTCGTGCGGGCTAATGCCGTAAGCCTTGGCTTTAATCACGATCCCGAAGGCTCCGCTGCCCAATTTCTTTTCTGCGTGAAAATCAGAAATTATTTTCGTTTCGTTAAAATTACCCTGTGGCCTTGCGTGTACATGTCGAATTTCAATGAAAAAATGCACTTTTCTTTGGTCTAGAAATTAAAAAAATTTTTTTAAAGCTAGAGGTTTCAGACCGATTAGACTTTTTTCTGTCAGCCAAAAGATGATGAAAAATACCGAGGAACATGGAAAATATAGAATATGAAAATTTAACATGGGGAGGCATATGGAGGAAAACGAAAAAATTGGCTATTTGGATTTTTATTATTTTTTTTTTTTTAATGGGCATAACTTTTGATCAGAGCATCGAAACTTGGCATTTTTTTTAAACAAAGCTCTTTTGTAATATATTATTATAGTGTTATTCGAAATTTTATTAGTGCCTCGGGAACATTCGTAGTTGTTATTATTCCAGTGTTTTGACCATTAATTTTTTGTAAAAAAAAGCGTAAAATGACTCAGAAATATGGTTACTAGTAATTTTTCCCATGTTCCTCTGCACTTTTGACTATCTTTTGGCTAAAAAAAAGTCTAATCTCCAGCTTTAAAAAAATTTTTTCGATTTCTAGACCAAAAAAAGTGCATTTATAAAAAAAGTGTATTTATAAAAGTGCATATATACGCTTGGACGATATATATTAGGAGAGGGAAAACGCGCGCTTGAAAAATACTTTTATTTGAACAACCTAATTTCAGCCTTTCCCGCGTGAATTCCCACTTCTTATCGTAGCGCAGCAAATCCACTTGATCGTAAATCATAGTTATAGGACTAAGTTCCTCGTCCGTGATATTTTGAAAGTATAGAAGGCCTGCCTCTCGCATACATCTTCTTCGCGCCTGCGAATTCATACATTTTTACGCCGTGCAGCCTTACACGCGCTCCCCTTTTACGGAGCGATGGAAAATTTTTTTACTCAATCGTCCCTCTTACCGTTCGAGATTGTATCTTTATGAAGCCGTAGTTGCAGACGACAATGGCCACGATTATAACGCAAAATGCAATGGCAGGATGGGCCCAATCGTTTTTCCCTATGGCAACGACAGAACTCGTCGGTAATTAAAACGTGGCGCGAGCGGCGCGTGCTCGACAAAAAAATAAACAAATCGTATACTCGAATTCGTACCTGGTATGGAAAATATCTGGTAGGCTTTCACCGCTCCGAACTTGTTTTTCGCAACGCATGTGTAATTTGTGCTGACTTTCAGCACGAGGTATTTTATCGATAAGATCTGCGGGTTATTGTCGTCTCCCGGCAAATACTCTTGATCGATAAACTGTTGGTAATGCTCTTCTCTCTCCTGCACCGGTAAATCGAGCTCCTTCTTCGAAACCGGAGTGTCGGTGTCTTTCTGCAGTTGCACACCGTCCTGATACCAAGTCACCGCAGGTTTCGGCCGTCCCTTGGCGCCGCACTTCAAAATCGGCTCGTGCGGATTAGCGTCGTCTATTATTATTTCCGAGTTATTCAGGTTGACGTCCGTGAACTCGACTGTCTCGGGCTCTGAGGATGTTGTCGCGAAATTTAGTCGATTCAATCAATTTTCATTGACGCCCATTACGCGCAGTCGCAAATTCGTGCTCACCTTCGACAATGAGATTGTAATACCTATAATGATTCACATCGTTTTGATCCACTGACTTGCAAATGTATATGGTCTCATTGGACTTGGTTACATTGAAAATATCGAGCCTCAAATAATTGTACAAATGATCGGCGGCATTGCTGTCGTCAACCGCGACGATATTTAATCTGCCTGAAAGTTTCGTTACGCGTATTTACAGAATTTATAGGGAACTTAAATGAAAACTTTGTCGTAAAGAGGCGATCGACTAACCAGAGTTTTGCACCGGGTTCATATAAACGTCCAACCAGCTCAAGCTGGCGCTGACATTGTTTGCCATGCATATTACGTTGACGTTATCGTGCTCAACCACATCGGCACCGTAATCGTGAAGCTGTAGCATTAAAATCGACGAATTGTCTGAAAATGAAAAATTTTCCGTCAATATCTCTCTCTCTCTCTCGCTACGTAAGCATGTGTTTGCTTGAGAAGCAAATTATTTGACGATAGCTTATGTTGGCCGACCGTGTACGTGAATGTATTTCTCGGTGGTGAGAACCTCTCCGTGACCGGTAAACTGACACGTGTACATTCCCATACTCTCGTACGTCAAGTCACGCAGGAGATACTGGCAAGAAACTTCCACTTCGCTTTCTGATATCTTCTTTATCTCGTGCATACCCTACTAATTTTTACGCAAACGTTACAATTATAAATCCCAGGCGCGCGAATGTGCGTGTATAAATGTATAAGCGTGTGTATGACGTTTGCTGTATCCATACCCGTATATCGCCCCGGGGAGTTGAGAGCGTGACGCCCCAGTGTGCCTTACTGTTAACCTGAATCTTGCACATGACGATCAAGTCGCCGTTAACATCGAAATAAATCTGACTCATCCATTCGCCGAATATGACGATTTCCGGGGCCTTGTGCGGCGACAACTTCCTCTTACGCACGCTATACGAGATCTTAGAACTGGCCGTGCCGGCCTCTGTGCCCAGTCTGGCATAACAACTTAGGTCTTCATGCTTATTCGCTATAAAATTTTTCACAACGAAGCCAATTCTAGGATCATAAGACACAATATTTTCTGCTTCAACAGTCTACATTATCGTGGGGAATTGTTTTTAAACAGAGAAACATTTAAACTTGAATAGGCGCATGATTGTTTAGAAGGATCGTCGCTCAACTTACCGCTGTACTGTTATCGTACAATAATGTTACATTGAGATACGGAGACGTCGTGCGACACGGCACAATAAATTCATTTTCATCATCGTCAATGTAAATAGGCTTATTGAGATACGAGTGCGTATATGCTTTTGCATCTTCGGTAAATCCACTGGCGTTCGCTGCGGCAATCGTAAATCAGTCCACGTGAGCGTACAGTTTTTTTTTCTTTTTTTTTTTTTAATATTATTTCATTTTATCTGAGCACTACATCGTGATTTTCAGATAGCACACGAGTCGTTTATGTATTCGAAATAGCGAAAATGAATAATATGCTCACATTGCACGTAGACGTATACGAAGCTCCCGTTGGGATGATGATAGTGGCCCGAAGAAATTTCCGCAGCCGTGTCTGCACAACCGTACCATCCGGTATCGCCGAATATCGTTTTATTGCGGCGGAATTTCCATTGCATGGCAGGTCCATTTACGTCTTGGAATTCGATTTGGTGAGCGGAGGGCTTGGTCTGGGAGCAAATTGTTACTGTCAAATTTCGAATGCACCAGCACCTTGGCCGTGGAAGACTACAGACCGGCAGAACAGATTCATAAACTTACTCTGTTATAAATGTCGTGTTGAGGATAGAACAATTTAATCTGACGCGAACTTAGGCAGGTTATTTCCAAGCTTTGTCCTTCCTTTATGACAAGCTCTCCCAGATCAGGTGTGAGGCGTGGTTTGAATGCTTCTGAATTTGTTGAGTAAGTACAGATTATATGCAAGATTTGAGGCGAAACGTGGATGAATATGTGAATTTTCGACTATAAAGTAATTGATTACGATACCAGTGACGGTGTGAACGAGAATCACGCATTTCACGACAACGTTTAGACTCGACGACGTCAACATAATTACTGTACAAACAGACTCGACACTTTGGGCACAGCAAATTGATTAAATCGAATAGAAAAAAAATCGTGCAGATTTTTAATGCTCACTCGCTTCGATCTCGAAAACAACTACATTATACAGATTTTAAAAGAGTGTGCGGATGTACGTATCTGTTATCGCAGTCTACTCGAAGAGGTGGGAAGGGATTTCCACTGATAACAGCATCTAAATATGATAACCGATGCTAATTGTTTTGAAATCATGAAAATTTTATGCTGCAAAGTTAAATTACTGCTGCTGCACCTTACGTGTACCGATGATCCTGAACTTAATTTTTTTTATTTTGTCAAATACTAAATATACAAGTCAAAATTCAGGCAAACTTTTAAAAATATTTTCAGAATTTGGGACTGAATCCCATCACCGTTTTCATTCAATTCATAAATGGCATAAAAGTAACGATATTTTTATATTTTTGTATTTAAAGTTCTGGCATAGAATCATTATACTACTTTAAGATTACCTTGAAGTAAATTGTTAATTTGTTCATAATTAATCTTATTAAACGTATGGCGAAGTGCAAGTTTTTCATTACATTAAGTAAGCATTATATTATATCTGAACAACAGAGAAGAAAACTAACGCATATTTATAAAATAAAAATTTTTCTTACATTTTCTCATTGGCATATTCCGATATTTCTAATCTGTATTCCTCTAAAAGCATTCGAAGCTATTGCTCAGGAAGAATGTCGGACTTTGGAACAGTAGTGTGAAAAATTTTCCTCGAAACTGCACCGAACGACGCCACATCAGATTGAATGGAAAAAACGTGATCTCTAATCGTTTCACTCACTACTCATTCAATGAGCATTAAAAGTCAGCCAGTTTTTTGTTTATAACTATCATCAACCAGAACTTTTGCCAAAACAAAATCACAAATTTTAACAATGAATTTTCGGTTAGAAGTTTATTCTTTGCGGATAAATCTCCTTGCAGTACCTGACAACAAAATCTAAATATGGTCAACCATATATTTTCTTTTTCAAGGCATTTTAAAATTTGATTCAAACATACGTTCTCTGACGAAAGATATTCTATTCCCCGGAATGTCTGAAATGCCCAAGAAACTGAATCTTGACTGCAAAGTGATTTACGCACATTTTCATTGGGATTGTCGTTATCTTGAGTTGCTTTATCACTGTAAAAAGTACGTGTTTTATTTATAGATACTATACCTTTAAAATATTAAGGAATTATAACAATTCTAACAATTTATACTTAGATAAGGATTAGATTCGTTCAAAGTTACCGTTTGACTTATTGTACCATCAATGTTAGTTCAAATGACAAAGATTATCAATGGTTTTGTTTTAAACAGAAAACATAATGATAAATACTGGCATTAGTTTCGGTCCACTTGAATTCGCCAGTAATAATCAATTAACAATGAGTTACAATTATATTTTATGAATATTAAATAAAATAGACATTGATCATCCAAATCTTGCCATTGGATTATAATAATCTGGAGTTTGAAAAAAGGATTGACACACCTCCCATCACGAAGATACATGTGTATCCTGAATATAAGTACATAAATACAGAAAGTTATTACCACAATACTTTGTATACTCAGCTATAATTTCATAGTTAGAAATTCTGTATATTTACCCTGCATTTTTCTATCATATCGGGAATTAATTTTGTATTGACTAAAGGATATTTAGAGAGAATTAGGAAAATTAATTGCTTTCACTTTTTTCTGTAAGGATAAACGATTAGTAACTAATCTATTTATATTTATCTACTTACATTTATTTATAACTAATATAAAACCGCATTGCGATGTGATATAATATCGTATTGCAATAGAGTAAAGAGTTTATTCATAAGTTGTGATGTGTTAAGATTTTGGAACTCATTTATTCAATTTTATTCATCAATCGCATACAACATTGTACGCACTAAAGAATATACAAAAATAGTTATAGTTTTATCAAATTTCGAAGTAAGTTTTGAATTCGTTTAGAAAGCTGATTCAACGTAGGGCAAAGTGCGAGTTATTCCAGTAAGCAAATACTATATTCTAAAACACAAAGTCTTAAACCTTCTGTATATTAATCAAAATAAAATGTTTCTTATAATTTACTTTTACGATCAAACATCGGAATAAATTGATAAAACTCAATCTCATAATCGCTTCAATCGTCATTTCTTGTGTTTTTTTCTTTAGTTATTGTTATTGAAATTTTTTGCCAAACCAAAGTCACAAATTGTAACAGTACTATTGTTTATTAGCAATACAGTAAATATAATTTTTTAACTCTTTATTCAAAAACTTTTTTTTAAGATTTTTGCAAGCATCTGTATACGTTCTGCTGATGATAACATGAATGTAGAAGCTCATACCCACAATGGTAATAATAATCTAGACACATTGCTGCATTTACACATCCGTGTCAGCCTATATCTCCAAACATTGTTCTATCCCAATTCAATATCCATAGCATAGTCAGGTTACATATATTAAAAATCAATTTTATGTTTAAACGTAATAATCCGTAGTACATGTAAGGAGCTGTATGAAATTTTTAAAAATACATTAATGAATTACAACTTAATGATAATTATTTAACAATTAAGATTTTGCTTTTAAAATTTCCTATAACTAAGATAGCAAAACATAACTAAATGAAAAAAATAGATAAATAAAAATATATTACGGTGATTTTATATAATTATGAAAAATGATAAATAAAGTTATATAAGTACATTAACATCTAAAATATATATAGAGTATCTTCATAAAACATATAGCATATTGCAGGAAGTAATCGCAACGTACAGATGTGTACTACCATTTTCTTATTCTACTCGAAAGCAATTCAAGCTTTTTAAAATATTTTTTACAATTATAGGTTAACAATTATTATTAATTGTAGTAGCTGCTTTAAGCGGACTATATATTTATAACAACATAAGCAATATAAATATATATACTTTACGAACTCGTTACGTACTATTGTGTTGCTCTTCCATTACATTCTCGGACGTAGCAGTGTTAATATTTTCAATCGATTTACTCAAATGAATATAATACTACAATAAAATGAAACACATTAAAGAATATAAAAAATCATATGATATATTGGTATATTATTTTAATTAAAAGTACCATTTTCATATTATCTTCGAGTAAATTGTCGATGTCTTCAACGAGCTTATTAAAAGTAGGACGAAGTTCAGGTATTTCATTCCAACAAGCAAACATTATATTGTATCTGAAATATTAAATATTAATCTATATAATGTCTACTTACAAAATATAAAATTTCCTTACATCTTTTCATTGGCATATTTCGGTTTTTCCAATCTGTATCCCTTTAAAAGTTTTTGAAGCTGTCGATCAGGAAGGATTTCTGCGTATGGAACTTGAGCTAATGTAAAAAGTTCCCATAAAACTATACCATACGACCAAACATCTGATTGAACTGAAAAAACGCGATCCCTAATCGCTTCAATAGCCATCCATTTGATAGGCAGTAAGTCAGCAGTTTTCTTTCTGTAATTTTCGTCAATCAATACTTTTGCCATCCCGAAATCACAAATTTTGATAACATTATTGTTCGTTAGCAGTACATTTCTTGCAGCTAAATCTCCATGCAAAACCTGTTGACGAAATCAAAACATGAATTATAAATATTCTTTTCAAATTTTTCTTCAATTTGGGCTTAAACATACATTCTTCGACGAGAGATATTCCATACCCCGAGATATTTGGAATGCCCAAGAAATCAAATTTTGAGTGCAAAGTAATACATGTTCACTTGAGTCATTTTTGTCTTCTATTTGATTATCTCTATCACTGTAAATAGTTAATTATTAATCATTTCAGATTAAAAGTAAAACATTCTAATTAAACTTTACTACTTACCCAATGGTTTCATCAATAGCATCAGTTTTTTTATCTATTTGATCAATGAATCGTTTTCTGTTAGTTAAAAGATAATCATGCAAGTTTCCAAACGGGCAATATTCTACAATTACCAGCAATTCTCCTGTGAAAATAATTGCATATTTCTAAACTCTATATGGTTTTTATTATTTGACAATTTCTACGAATTATCGGAAGAATAAAGCGAACTTTTTGTAATGGTAGAAGTACAAGCACCCAATAGATTAACTATATTAAGATGTCTACCAAGGTAGATCATGATTTTTAATTCACTGGCCAATGCTCGAACCTGATAAGGCTCAGCATAACGACGAACCATTTTGACCGCGACTGTAGTAACTGCTTCGCGAGGACTAATACCGTATGCCTTAGCTTTTAAGACTATTCCAAAAACTCCACTGCCCAATTTTTGTCCTATGTTATGAAATCAAAATTTTATTTGACAATTTGATTTTTAAATGGAATATTTTAATTAGTTTACAACCTAATACTAATCGTTCTCTGGTGAACTCCCATTTCTTGTCATAACTTAGTAGATCCATTTGATCGTTAATTGCAGTATCAGCATCTAATTTTTTATCTACAATGTCCTCTAAATAGAGCAATCCAAATTCTCCCATGTATCGTTTTCGTGCCTTGACAATAAACATAAAGATGCTTAAAATATCAGTTTAATAATATAATTACATTTAAACGTTACTAAGTACTAGTCTACCATTATCTTCCTTAGTTTTAGATAAGCGTAATTGCAACTAATTATGATGATCAACGTCGAAAATGTTATAGTATAGACTGCAGACCAATTCGTTCCAACTAGTAAGAAAATTAGATTAAATCCATTAAAATAAAATTTAAAATAGAAGTCCACAAAATTCCGATATTATAAGTACCCTTAACAGTGAATACTTGATAGGCTTTCACTTGACTGATTCTATTGCTCGCAATGCATGAATAATTGGTACTACCGGAAGTAAGATTTTTCACTTTAAGCATTTGATAATCAGAATTTTTTAATAAAAGCATATTAGGGAAAAACTTGTTCAACTTCCCATACTTAATTTTCATGAGAGAATAATTCACTTTTAATTGCAAGTCATCCTGTAAAATACATGTATCTATGAGTAAATTTACAGAAATATTAACAATAGCTGAATTAATAATAAATTCTGCAATGACAATAATAAAATCTATGCTACTACCTTATACCAGGTAACTATCGGTTTAGGTTTCCCTCTAGCAGTACATATTAAAACGATTTCCGATACATCGTCTGCATTATAATTACTTCAGTATTTTGAAGATTCACATTCACAAATTTAACATTTTCTGATTCTTTGCAATCATTAAAAAAGTTAATTTTTATTAATAATTATTTATCTGTTACTATAATTTTTACTAGCAAATATACAGTGGATAATTTAACAGTATTTAGACTAACCTTCGAAAACGAGTTTACATCTGTGTTTGCATAATAAATTGCTGTCATTTTTGTCTTGATCCATTGACTTATATAAATATATAGTTTCATTTAGTTTCAACAAATTACTTATTTCAAATATAATTTGATCACCTTGTTCAAGTATGCTATTCAAAAATAGTTTCGGCGTATTCAATGAATAAGGTATTGACCATTTTGGATTTTCATGAATCGCACCTAGAAATTCAAAAAATTATTCAGGACTGATCTTTCATAATATTATAGTAAAATAATAAAATTATAAATAATTACCTTCACTAGTATATGGACGCAAATCCATATCAGCATCTAACAAAATAAAACTACCACATTCCAAATCATTGTTGTAAGTACATACTAATTGGAAATCATCGTTGTTAAGTTTAGCTTTGCGGTCTATTGATGAGATATTTGCACCTATTAAAAAAATCGTGCTTTTTAACTTCAAAAAACAAATGCTGAGTGAAAAACTAATATTAAGAGAGCAAAGACTGTTAGAAATAAAATTTTGACGCCAAATATAGCAGGTAAAAATATTTTTCATTTGACTAATGTAGTTATCACAACTACAGTTAGGTATCACAAAAAATCTGACGTTTAGATTTTCAAAATTCTGTTTTCAATATTTTTTATAAATTATATTTAGTTCTTATAACTACTAAATAAAAAATAGTCTTCAATTATTTTAGGATTAGATTACCTTTTATGTGAATGTATCTTGCAATTTCTCTTCTGTGTAAGTCAAATCGAGTTGAATAAAAATTACAAGTGTACATTCCCATACTTTCGTAAGTAAGATTGCGTAGAAAATATTGACAGGAAATCTTCAACATTGTCGATGATTGTAATGTAAGAGTACACGTATGCTATTAATTTGCAATGTATATATTAATATAATATTGTTAATTTCAAAGTTTTACATTTATAAATTTATTGAGTATGTCTCGGCATAAGCGAAATCCTAAGTAAATTATTTATCATTTTTATTATTTATTATTAAGTATTATTAGTTGAGTGATCAATGGGCGCGTATTGCGGAGACAGCGTCAAATATGTTTTCTTTTTATCGTACCTCATCTATAATTTGACTAGTTAGCTTATGAGGAGTTGATAACCAGACTTGCCAATTCAAAACTGATACTCTTTCTACTGTAATGCTGCAAGTCATGGCAGTGTTTGAGTTGAGGTCGAAGGTAATCTGACGAAAATTATCAACTCCAAATACTGACATTTCTGTTCCATCTAAGAAAAAGCTTGCATCGCCCGGTTGTACAGTAAAGTCAACTGAAATCCTGGATTTTAATACGAAAGGTTCATCGATGATTGATTTGACGTTCGTAAGCATACAAGTAGCTGTCATCGATACTGGTCTTGCTTCAAATTGTACTTCAAATCCAATTTTATGATTGTACGATTTAACTTTTATCGGTTCAGTCTAAATTAATAAAATTAATAATTAATATATTAACCTATCAATTTTCTCAATAAATTAAGCTATCTCTGTTATCATTAATTTACAAAATTAAACAAACCCCTTCAATGTACACTGCGTAACGTGGTGATGTTGGTCGACACGGTACAACAAACGATTGGTTTTGAGCAGTGGTGTAAATGATTTTCTGTCCACCATCGATTTGAGCTCGGCCTTGAGTAAATACACTTAAATTGGCTATCGGTCAGACAATAAGTTATTTATGTGGCACACCATCAAGTGAAATAAAATAAATTAGCCTTACATTGCACGTAGACGTATAAAAATCTTGCTCGAAGATCTTCGTCTGGAGCTTGAGGCAAGGTTTTGCACTCGTTTCGACCCTCTCCGCGATGATTACATTCACATAGAATTTCGTGTCCACAATAATAATAGTAATCTGGAGATGCTGACGCATTTGCACATCCGTACCAGCCGGTGTCGCCAAATATCGTCTGATTTCGACGAAATTTCCATTGCATGCTCGAATTGGATATGTATTGAAAGTCAATACTGTGCTCCGAAGTAATAACCTATTCGAAAAGGAAAACTACATTTATACCATAAACTCGTGGTAAGATTTAGTTTAGTCAGAAAAGAGAATTGTATTTACTCCATTTTCCTTAACAGTTTGAGGGTAAAGCAAATCAATCTGACGCGAACTCGAACACGTTATTTCTAAAGGATCTCCTTCATTTATGATAAGGTATTTAACGTTAGGTGTTATGTCAAGTTTCCCTCTGTCTAAGTTAATAAATAATAATACACATAAATAAGAGACTTATAAATAATACGTAATTTACGATTAAAATTGCCAAAATTTTATACCTGCAACTAAGCGATCCAACAATCCGAAGCACAGAAAGATTTTCGAAATCAACTTAGCAAATAATACCATAATTATTAGTTAATTCAGTATATTTTTAATGAACTACTGTTTAATGAAAACAAAACAAAATGCAAAGACTGAACAAGGAAATGAGTTGACCAGGCCACGAAGTTGACGAAGTGATCTCAACGAGAGCCAGCTTCGGTCTGCCTTCTCCGCACATTTTCTCGCACTTGTCTTGCGCTGTTTAGTTGCGCAACCAATTGTTGACATAGATGAAAGCTAAATTTTTTCATTGGCTAAAAGAACGGGGAGGACAGCCAATCGTTTCCGCTTTATCACCGTGCAAAAAATAAAAATCTACTACAATAAAATACTCCATTTCCATTTATGTATTTGTATTGCTTTGATCGTGTTTGGAATCCTAACAGTCACACAATGGAGAAATGAAAATCGATCCGTTGTTCTAGTGCGCTCGCGATATTTATCAGAGTCATGAGTTTCTGAGCAGTCCAAAAGCTTCAAAAATATCGAAATTTCTATGTGTTTTTATTCGCATTTGATCAAATTTATATAATATAACTTGGCACTGCGTTTTCTGATCAATTTTCATAGTGCGTTTGTGAAGTTGTGAAATATTCTGCACTTACGTAGCACATAATTTTTCGTTCATATTTTGATCGATAATTGATCCTGCGCAATTAAGAATTTTAATTACACTTATCAAGTAAAGTAACCACTATTTCCTTACTCGAACGCAACTGAAAACTTCCTTACGTTGTATATGATTCATTTTAACTGTATAGATTGTAGAAAGGAAACAAGCGGTGTCGATAACAATTATCATTAATTGGGATTTGCAAGTACATACAGTTACACTTTTATTAAAATAGTCTAAGCATATCTCCTTTCTTACTTTATTTCCACTCTTTTGAATTAATTTAAGTAAGGTTTTATGGGATTCCATCAGCTTTTATTCTCACCTATATACGGAAGAGTGGGCTAGATCAAATGCGAAGCTAGCTCGTATTTTCGGTTTATCCAGCTTGCATACGGCTTTCTCGTGTACCGTCGCTTACAATTTCGCAAGTAGCAACAGCAATTATTGTGCATAGCGTAAAAGATTTGGACAAAAGTGTAAACGTATTCATGGAAACAGAGAAAGACGTTCATTAAATTTAAAGGTTAGTATGGAAGTTTTAATTTTGTCAACCCCTTGGGGCCGGATCCTTAATCACGTACGGGGCAAATCATTGTAAACAAGAATAAGCTTCGATGATAACGTCTGTATAACTTTTTTACAGCCAAAAATGGTTCGTGCGCACCAAAGAAAATCTGGAAAATAATTAAACAAAACACGATTACAAGAAAACATTACCATCGTTATAAAACTTTTGCTGTAAAAGATGATCAGTCCATTAGTAAAACGAATGACCAATATGCTATCAAGTCTTTAACGTTTTATAACCGTGTAAGGGAAGGCATATGTGTAAATAATTAAAAATTATTTGAATTTTAATCACAATATTTCTTTATTATAGTAAATGTAATTATGACAAACGAAAATTACATCAATCGCCATGAGCGTACTCACCCTTTTAATAATCATCGAGCTCTCGATCCAGATAATTATTCCACAAACTGTTATGTGTCTCAAGAATTGACATTCAGTAAATGTACACAAAACTACATATTTAATTAAATGTAAATTTCAAGATCCAAGCGTTGCATTATTATAACTACTGGTTTATTAACGGACATATTTATACAGAAATTTTGCGCTATTTATAATTATGCTGTTACTCCTTCAGTATTATTTTCATCAGATCGTGGATAATCAATACTTTCGTTCGAATTAATCAAATGCAGATAATACTGCAATAAATTAATATATTTAATAAGAAAAGGACAAACTTATTATTTTCTAAGGGTTTTGACTTTACACGTACCCTTCTCATGTTATCTTCGATTAATTTGTCGATTTCTTGCACAAGCTTATTAAACTTAGGGCGAAGCTCAGGTGTTTCATTCCAGCAAGTAAACATTATACTGTACCTGAAACATTAACAATAAACCTATAATGTCTACTTACAAAATATAAAACTTCCTTACATCTTTTCATTAGCATATTTCGGTTTTTCCAATCTATATCCCTTTGACAGTTTTTCAAGCTGTAGCTCGGGACGAATATCGGCGTATGGAACTTCAGCTAATGTAAAAAGTTCCCACAAAACTATACCGTACGACCAAACATCTGATTGAACGGAAAAAACTCGATCCCTAATCGCTTCAATAGCCATCCATTTGATAGGCAGTAGGCCAGCAGTTTTCTTTCTGTAATTTTCGTCTACCAATACTTTTGCCATTCCAAAATCACAAATTTTAATAATATTATTGTCCGTTAGCAGTACATTTCTTGTAGCTAAGTCTCCATGCAAAACCTGCTTATGAAACAAAACATTGATTATAAATATTCTTTTTCAAATTTTTCTTAAATTTGGACTGAAACATACATTCTTCGATGAGAGATATTCCATACCCCGAGATATTTGGAATGCCCAAGAAATCAAATTTTGAGTGCAAAGTAATACATCTTCATTTGCATCACCTTTATCTTCTGTTCTTTTATAACTATTAATGAAAATATGTAAATTATTACTCATTGTAGATTTAAAGTAAAACATTAGAATTAAAAAACATGACTCTTACCCAATGGTTTTATCAATACCATCAGTTTTTTTATCTATTTGATCAATGAATCGTTTTCTGTGAGTTAAAAGATAATCATGCAAGTTTCCAAGCGGGCAATATTCTACGATTACCAGTAATTCTCCTGTGAAAATAATTACACATTTCTAGACTCTGTATGTTTTTTATAATTTGATAATTTCTACGAATTATCGGAAGAATAAAGCGAACTTTTTGTAATGGTAGAAGTACAAGCACCCAAGAGATTAACAATGTGAAGATGTCTACCCAGGTAGATCATGATTTTTAATTCACTGGCCAATGCTCGAACCTGAAAAGGCTCAGCATAACGACGAACCATTTTGACTGCAACTGTAGTGACTGCTTCGCGAGTATTAATACCGTATGCCTCAGCTTTTAAGACTATTCCAAAAACTCCACTGCCCAATTTTTGTCCTATTACAGAAAAAAATTTAATTTGATAATTTAATTTTCAAATGATATATTTTAACTCGTTTACAACCTAGTACTAATCGTTCTCTGGTGAACTCCCATTTCTTGTCATAACTTAACAGATCCATTTGATCGTTAATTGTGGTATCTGCATCTAATTTTTTATCTGCAATGTCCTCCAAATAGAGCAGCCCAAATTCTCCCATATATCGTTTTCTTGCCTTGATATTAAACATAAAGATGTGAATAGAATTAAATAATAACATTTAACGCATAAATAAATAAATAAATAAACATTTAAAAGTTACTAAGTAGATACTTGTATACCGTTTTCTTCCTTAGTTTTAGATAAGCGAAGTTAGAAATGATGATGATGATTAATATTGGAAATATGATAGCGTATACTATAGACCAATTCGTTGCAACTAGTAAAAAAATAAAATTAAATTCAGGAATATAAAATTTAAAACAGAGGTCCATAAAATTCCAAAATTATAATTACTCTTAACAGTAAATACTTGATAGGCCTCTATTTGACTTATTCTATTGCTCGCAATACATGAGTAATTTGTACTTCCGAGCGTTAGATTTTTCACTGTAAGCGTTTGATAATCAGAATTTTTTAACAAACGTATATTCGGAAAAAACCGATTCAATCTCTCATACTTGAATTTCGTTAAAGAATAATTTATTTTTAATTTTAAGCCATCCTGTAAAAAATATGTACATATGAATAAATTCACAGTAATGTTAATAACCGTAGTAGAATTATTTCTAAATAATTTACTAGTTAATTAATTATCGTTCTTACATTACAAAATACATAATCTAGACTGACTTTACAGTCTAAAATGAATTATTCATTATAATATATTGTTAATTGGACTGAAATATCTCTGCTTGAAAGCAAAGTAACTTATTAGTAGCGAGATATCTGTAATTTTCCGTTTTGATTTTGTCTTTCTTTTATTAAAAACGGAGTGATAAAACTACAAAATAAAAATCATCTTCTATTTTGTATTTGAGATCAATATTCAAGACATTTTTTTGTTAGTGAAACTATTAATTGATGAATGAAAATATATAACAAAATAAATTACTTTTACGAAATAGTTCAGCCATTTTTTAAACTATTGCGAATGTACCCATACATTAATGCTCTTAAACAATAATAAATTTTGCACTCTAATAGTAATAACATTTATTTGCTAATACCTTATACCAAGTTACTATAGGTTTAGGTTTTCCTCTGGCAAAGCACAATAATGATATTTCAGTGGTGTCATCTGCATTAATAATTACTTCAGTATTTCGAAGATTTACATTCGTAAATTTAACACTTTCTGATTCTTTGCAGTTATAATAAAAGTTTATTAATAATTATTAACTATCTGTTAGGATAAATTTCATTAGCAAATATACAGTGGATAATTTAACAGCATTTAGACTAACCTTCGAAAATGAGTTTACATCGATTTTTGCACAATAAATTACTTTCATTTTTACCTATATCCATTGGCTTATGCAAATACATAGTTTCATTAGGTTTCAATAAATTTATTATTTCAAATATAAGTTGATCACTTTGTTCAAGTATGCTACAGAAAAATAGCTTCGGTGTGTTCAGTGGATAAGCCGAAGGATAAGGTATTAACTGTTTTGACTGATCATCGTCCACGGTCCCGAATAGAATTTTCCGAATGATCTTTTTCATTTTATTTACATCTAATAGAAGTTCAAGAAATTATTCAAGATCGAACATTCACAGTTTTATGAAGGTAATAAAATTATAAATAATTACTTTCACTAAGGTACGGGCGCAAATCCATATCAGGATCTAACAAAATAAAACTACCACATTCCAAATCATTTTTATAAGTACATACTAATTGGAAATCGTCATTGTTAAGTTTATGGACTTGATGGTTTGATAACGACATATTTGCACCTGTTAAAAAAGTTGTGACTGTTAATTTCTAAAAAAGAGTGTATTATAAGAAATTAATTTTAATACGTTCTTAAATATAATTAGAAATTCAAATTTCTTGACGTCAATAGTAGAAAAATAATAAATACAAAATTACAAAGATATATTCGTCTTTCATAATTTTGTATGCAATATTTGTTATAAATAAATTATTTGTTAATTCATCTGCTATATTGTGACACGAAATTTAAATGTTTAAGTAATTTTCAGACCTATTTCTTATAACTTCTAAATAAAAAATAGTTTTCAATCGTTTCAACATCATATTACCATTTATGTGAATGTATCTTGCGATTTCTCTTCTGTGTAAGTCAAATCGAGTTGAATAAAAATTACAAGTGTACATCCCCATATTCTCGTAACTAAGGTTGTGCAGAAAATATTGACAGAAAATCTTCAATACTGTCGATGATTGTAATAAAATAGTGCATGTATGCTATTAATTTGCAATGTATAAATTAATATAATATTGTTAATTTCAAAGTTTTACATTTATAAATTTTTTTAAGTACGTCTCGGCACACGTGAAATCCTGATTAAATTATTTTCATTTTTTATTTAATTTATTTTTCTAGTATAATTAATGGGCTTCACGTATGCGTTATTGGTCTCAATGACAGAGCAAAATGTATAGATAGTTTTTTATCATACCTCATCGATAATCTGATTAGTCCACTTGTTAGGAGTTGACAGCCAGACTTGCCAATTTAAAGCTGATGCTCTCTCTACTGCAATACTACACGTCATGATCGTACTTGAGTTGAGATCGAAAGTAATCTGACGAAAATTATCAACTCCAAACACTGACATTTCCGTCCCATGTAAGAATAAACTTGAGTCACCTGGTTGTACAGTAAAGTCAACTGAAATTCTGGATTTTAATAAGAGAGACTCATTGATCATTGCTTTGGTGTTCTGAAGCACACAAGTTGCTGTCATCCGAACTGGTTTTGCTTTAAATTGTACTTCAAAACCAATTTCACGATGGTATGATTTAATTTCTATCGGTACAGTCTAAATTAATAAAATTATCGATTAAACTATCTTTGTTCATTTCATCATTAATTCGTAAAATTAGACATACCCCTTCAATGTACACTTCATAACGTGGTGATGTTGGACGACACGGTACAACAAACGATCGGTTTTGAACAGAGGTGTAAATGATTTTTTGTCCACCATCGATTTTAGCTCGGCCTTGAGTGAATACGCTTGAATTTGCTATCGGCCAAGCAATAAGTTATTTATGTGGCACACCATCAAGTGAAATAAAATAAATTAGCCTTACATTGCACGAAGACGTATAAAAATCTTGCTCGAGGATCTTCGTCTGGAGCTTGGGGCATGGTTTTGCACTCGTTTCGACCCTCTCCATGATGATTACATTCACATAGAATCTCGTGTCCACAATAATAATAGTAATCTGGAGATGCTGACGCATTTGCACATCCGTACCAGCCGGTGTCGCCAAATATCGTCTGATTTCGACGAAATTTCCATTGCACGCTCGAATTGGATATGTATTGAAAGTCAATACTGTGCTCCGAAGTAATAACCTATTCCAAAAGGAAAACTACATTTATACCATAAACTCGTGGTAAGATTTAGTTTAGTCAGAAAAGAGAATTGTATTTACTCCATTTTCCTTAACAGTTTGAGGATAAAACAAATCAATCTGACGCGAACTCGAACACGTTATTTCCAAAGGATCTCCTTCATTTATGATGAGGTATTTAACGTTAGGCGTTATGTCAAGTTTTCCTCTGTCTAAGTTAATAAATTAATAATACACAGAAACAAGATGGTTATAAATGATACATAATTTTACGATTGATACTGCCAAAATGTCTACCTGCAACGAAGCTATCCATGAATATGAAGCACACACAGATTTTCGAAATCAATTTAGTAAACGGTAACATAACTATTAGTTAGATTAGGATCGGGCGCAGGATTTCAATGAATTACTATACTTAAAAACAAAACATAATATGCAAAGTCTGAGAAGAAAATGAGTCGAGCAGGTCTCGAAGTTGAGGAAGTGATCGCAACGAGAGCCAGCTTCGTTCTGCCTTTCCCGCACATTCTTCACACTTGCCTTGCGCTGTTTAGTTGCGCAACCAACATGTTGATATGGAGGAAAGCTTTTTATATTGGCTGCAAGAACGGGGAGTAAAGCCAATCGCATCCGCTTTACCGCCTTACAAAAGAAAAAAGAAAAAATAGAATACAATAAACTATTACATTTTCATTTAAGTATTTGCATTACTTTGATCGTGTTTGGAATCCAAACAATGACACAATAGAAAGAAGAAAACCAATACGTTGTTCCAGTGTGCTCGCGATTCTTATCAGAGTTATGAGTTCCTGAGAATTTCAAGAGCTTTGAAAATGCCGAGATTTTTATGTGTATTTTTTCGCATTTCTATATAGTTAATTCGAAATAATCCTGCATATTTGTTTAATATAAGTTGGTACTAAGCCTTTGTTGCAAGTTGAGTACACAAATTTTGTTTTAATTCCACGTATTTTTTCTCATTTCTAATATTATGTTGATGAAGTTGTCATAGGGGCAGTACAAACACCCAAAATTGTCATTTTTCCTAAAAACAAATCTTTTTTGCTATCTATACACTTCTTTTGATTCGCACATATTTTGATTAATAAACTATAGGCAATTACGAATTTTACTTGAAATGAGATATATTTATAAATAAGTCTTGAATGTTGATCAAAATATTATTTTATTATGGTAAATCATATTATGACAATATTGCAATCAGCGATATACTCACTCTTTTTGAAATCATCGAGCTTTCATTCCAGATAATTATTACACATATATTATATATTGTGTGTCCCAGGAATTGATGTCCAGTAAATCTAATCACAAAACTTGACTAAACGTTGATTTAAAGCTGAAAGCGTTGCATTTTTAAATACTGATAATACACTAACGTATGCATTTATACACGGATTTTGCGCTATTTATTACTATTCTGCTGATCTTTTAGCATTATTTTCATCAGATCGTCGAATATCAATACTTTCACCCGAATTACTCAAATGCATATAATACTACAATAAATTAATATATGTAATAAGAAACGAACACAGTTATTATTTCCTATGAGTTTTAACATGAAACGTACCGTTTTCAGATGATCTTCAAGCAAATGGTCTATTTGTTCAACAAGCTTACCAAAAGTAGGACGAAGCGCAGCCTCTTCGTTCCAACAAGCGAACATTATATTGTATCTGAAAGACAGAAAGCCAATTTATAATGTCTATTTAGAAAGTATAAATCCTTCTTACATTTTTTCATTAGCATATTTTGGCTTTTCCAATCTGTATCCCTTTAAAAGTTTTTGAAGCTGCCGATCAGGAAGAATTTCTGCGTATGGAACTTGAGCTAATGTAAAGAGTTCCCACAAAACTATTCCATACGACCAAACATCCGATTCAACTGAAAAAACTCGATCCCTAATCGCTTCAATGGCCATCCACTTAACGGGTAGTATGGCACTAGATTTTTTTCTGTAACTGTCGTCTACCAGTACTCTTGCCAAACCAAAGTCACAAATTTTAATGACATTATTGTCCGTTAGCAATATATTTCTTGCAGCTAAATCTCCATGTAAAACCTGTTGATGAATTGAAGATTTTGCTGATATTATTCCTTTTTTACAAAATTTTAAAAAATGTTGTCCAAACATACTTTCTTTGACGAGAGGTATTCCATACCCCGGGATATTTGGAATGCCCAAGAAATCAAATCTTGAGTGCAAAGCGTTACATTGTCGCTTGGATCGCACTTGTTGTCTTCAGTTTGTTTACGACTGAAAAAAAGTATTTGCATTATTTTTCACTTCACTTTGATCGAATTTAAAATAATGGAAAATTAATAATCATAACAATCTACACCTTCTTTTACTTAAACCAAGACAAGATTCGGTCAAATTTATCGCTTGCTTTATCGTATCGTCAATCATGCCTGTTTTATCATCGATTTGATCAACGAATTGTTTTCTGTGAGTCAAAAGATAATCGTGCAAATTTCCAAACGGACAATACTCCACAATAACTAACAGTTCCCCTGTGGAAAATCATGCAATATTTCTAAACAATGTTGATATCATCGTGTGGAAATTTTCATATCACAAGAATAAAACAAACTTTTTGAAATGTTAGTAGTGCATGCACCCAAAAGATTGACGATGTTGAAGTGTCTACCAAGGTAGACCATAATTTTCAATTCAGAGACCAACGCTCGAACCTGAAAAGGCTCAGCATATGGACGAACCATTTTAACCGCCACCGTGGTTACTGTTTCGCATGGACTAATGCCATGTGCCTTAGCTTTTAGGACGATTCCAAAAGCTCCACTTCCCAATTTTTCTCCTGCAGCAAAATCAAAGTTGTGAATTTTTTCAAAATATTTTCATTTTTAATGCCCATAAACTCTTTTGAAACCTAGTTTTAATCGTTCCCTCGTAAACTCCCATTTCTTATCGTAGGTTAGTGCATCAATTTGATAATTAACCATTGTGTCAGGGTCCAATTTTTTGTCAGCAGTTCCCTCGAAGTACAGTAGACCACATTCTTCCATGAACCTTCTTCGTGCCTCAATACAAAAATAATTATGTAAGTATAACATGTGACTTTGTTAAATAAAATAATTAAAAAAAAACAGTGTACTTAAGTTTACATTAATTAATTATCAAATGTATATTTTAATTCGTATGTACCGTTCGGATCCTATGCTTTAGATAAACGTAATTGCAGGTAATGGTAATGATTAACATTAGAATAGCGATAACATATGCTATAGACCAGTCCGTCTTGGCTAATAACAAAATAATTAAGTTAATAAATGGAAGCTCTAATGATAGTTGATCAAGTTTTAATACCATGTTTACGATAAATACATTTAACCTCAA
Source organism: Philotrypesis tridentata (assembly GCA_018906965.1). NCBI lineage: Eukaryota > Metazoa > Arthropoda > Insecta > Hymenoptera > Pteromalidae > Philotrypesis > Philotrypesis tridentata. The sequence continues at coordinate 5,964,224 of JACCIB010000002.1, forward strand.
TAGTAAACACTTCATAGGCTTCTACATAACTGAACCCATTGCTCGCAATGCATGAGTAATTAGTACTGCCTATCTTTAGCTTTTCAACTATTAGCTCTTCCATAGTATAATCTAATACATATAAATAAGGCAAATATTTCATCAATGACTCATACTCGATTATTTGAAACGTAGTCTGTTTATTCACTCTCAAGCCATTCTACAAGAAACAATTACACGTATATTTAAAATTTATACCGGTTAATTATTACAAAAGTAAGTGACAGTAGTACCTTAAACCAAGTCACATAAGGTTTCGGTTTTCCTCGTGCAACACAGTGTAAAGATATATGATCAGGATTATCGACTACATCATATATTGTTTCTGTGTTTCTAAGATTCATAGAAATAAATGTGACATTTTCTGACGCTACGTAATTATTATAAATCGTAATTTCAATTAATAATTATTTTTAATAGTATTACGATACAAGTGACCTAAATGGTCAATTACTGCATGGCGCTTGAACGAAGCGCGGGTTATATTCACGGCCTGTGATGGACCATTTATGTCACTAGTATATCGTGTAAAATTTTGTTCATAGCATGTATTCGCAAAATCTGAACCAACCTTCGTAAACGAGCTTATACTGGCTATTTTCACAGGATATATTGTTTTCATTAATTGGCCTGAACATATATATGGTTTCTCCTACTTCTTTTAAATCTATCATTTCTAATATGAGTTGGTCGTTTAGTTGAAATAAGCTATTAAAAAATAAGCTCGGTGGACTTGGCGAAAAATATGTGAACCTTTTTTTATTTTCATGGCCTGAAATTTAACGCCATTCTTTAAAAATGAATTGTTCAGACAATTCATGTACACAAGTTGAATAATTACAAATAGTTACTTTGATTAGAGTATGGATGCAAGAACATATCGGTGTCCAACAAAACAAATATGCCGTAATCCAATTCACTTTCAAACCAACCTATGAATTGGAATTCTTCGTTGTTAATTTTATGACCGTGAGGATCGGTTGAAGCTACATTTACACCTACAGAAAAAGTCATATTTTATAATTTCTAAAAATTTCAAAATTTTCAAGTATGAAGAGCTACTTTACCATTCAAAGTGCCATTTACGTGGACGTATTTTGCAACTTCTTCCCTCTGCAATTCGTTCTGGTTCGAGGAAAACTTGCAAGTATACATCCCCATACTCTCATAAGAAAGATTGCGCAGAAAAAACAGACAAGAAAGCACTAGCTCTTTCGTTGTTAGATACATGTAACTGCAGGAATGCTATTGATTTGCATCGTGCATGCCAACATAAATATTGTTAATTTCAAATGGTGTAATGGTAATATGCAGTTGGTTATCTGCGTGATTGACTTCTCCAATTCTTTGTAATTAATGCATCGCTTTTTAAAATCAAGCCGAGCAAATCTTTTTAATTTACAATTTCACTATTTCTAGTTTTAGCAAATCGCAAACACTTTTTCTTACTTATCTTAATTTTTAACACTCTGAAGTTTAGAAACTCGTATACAAAATAATGTAAAAATCTTCAAGAAGAAACTGTGTACAATAAAAGAATTGGGAAGATTGATCACGCGGAGAATCAACCATATTTTAACATATTCCTTTACTAAACCATACCTCGTTACTAATAAGATCTGTCGAGCTTTGGGGAGCCGATAATGAAATTTTCCACATCGAAATAGAAGAGATTTTCACTAGAATACTACATGTAAAAGCAGTGCTTGTGCCAACGTGCAAGGTAATTTGACGATCTCTACAAACACCAAACACTTTTATTTCTGCGCCTAAAGAATTAATTTTATTACTCGACGATAGCACAGTGTACGAGACTCTCGATTTTAACAATTCATCGTCTGTACTTAATGTACTTGTGCAAGTGACGGTGTACGGCTCTCGCCGCCTTTCCAAATCTTGAAATACAAATCCATACGTACGATTGTAAAATAAAATTTTTGGCTGTCGAGTCTACAATTAACAAAATTATTCATCCGTGAATTAATTATCAGATTCTGCCAATTATGACGATTAATTCGTAAAATTATGCATATATTTACCTACCGATCGAACGAACACATCGCTTCTTGGAGACGTTGCACGACACGGTACGACAACTGTGTTGTCCAGAAAGCTGGTGTAAACGATCTTCTGTCCACCATCGATTTGGGTAAACAGACTTGAATTCGCTGGTAATCAGATTGTCAATTATACTTATACTATAATAAATCGTTAAACACGGATAAAAATAAATCGACCTTACATTGGACGTAAACGTATAAGAAACGCGCTCCAGGATCGTGTTCTGGTATTCGTGGCAAGGATTTGCATACATCACGCTTAGGCGCGTGTTTACCCACTGTACGATAATCGCACGCGCAGTAAATGTGATTTCCGCAATAGTAGTAGAAATCGGGTGGCTCGCTGGCATTTGCGCATCCGTACCAACCGGTATCCCCAAATACCGTTCGATCCCGACGAAACGTCCACAGCATGGTCCAATTGGTTATGTACTTAAAACTGATTTGGTGATCAGAAGTAATGACCTGAAGAAAAATTCGTTCTAAAATTCGTCGTAGGAAATTGATGCATGCTATTTTATTCTGGTAGAAAATTGACCATCGTTAAAATTGCAGGACATGAATATCTATAATCTGATCTATAATTAAGAGTTTGATTACTGCGTCAAATGAATATGAATTTTTATCCGCATTAATTTTGTAATATTAGTGCGATATTTTTAACGTTAAATTAACCAGCAGTTGCTTAATGGACATTTTACACTACTACCAGGTTGCAAAGTTAAAAATTTTTAATATTTACCCCGTTGTCCAAATCATTTTGAGGATAAACCAAATCGATCTGATCAGGACTCAAGCACCTTATCTCTAAAGGATCTCCTTCATTTATGACAATCTCTTCAACATCCGGCACAATAACAGGTCGGACCGCATCTAATCCCATAAAATCAATAATGCACACAAGCCAGAAATAAGTAATGCACTTTCACATCTAAAATCACTAAATATACCTGCAACCACGTGATCCAATAAAACAAACAACACGTAGACCTTCAAACTCGATGCACTAAACATAACTGTTGATTAGATCAGGATCGCGTAAATTATTTTCGCGAATCACTCCTGAAAAATAAAATAATTGGCGATGAATTGCACGGAATGATCGCAACGAGAGCTAACTTCGGTCTGTCACCCTGTCACCCCCGCGTTCTGTCCTCCAGTTTTCCCCCCGCCAAGTGTTCGTGGCGAAGGAAAGCTAAATTTTTTTATTGGCTGAAAGAAAAGCGGGGAAAGCCAATCGCTTTCGCTTTTCCTTTTTAAATAAAAAAAAGTCGACTACGAACAACTCCATTTCCAGATGTTTGATCGTGGCTGGAAAGCAAACAACGGCGAGAGAGAGAGAGAGAGAGAGAGAGAGAGAGAGAGAGAGACAGAGAGTGAGAAAGAAAAAAAGAGGTCTATTGTTCCAAAGCCCGCTTGCTATACGTGACCCAAGGCCGTTCGATGGCTATGAATTTCTGAGCTTCGCACAAGCTTTGCAGAAAGCGAGCTTTTTATGTTTATTTATTTGATCTTTTCGGAACAATTACGCTCGACTTTTTTTCTTGTCAACAGTGTAACCGATCGATTACATCGTGCCGTTCAGTATATCAATATAGGTATTCGTGATTTTTCAAGACTTTTGAATACGATCGACGAACACCTGTTAGAACCGCAATTTCAAATTACCGAATCATGATTTATCCATAGAGGATAAACAAAGGTTGGCAAGAGAATAAAATAACGATTATGGCTTAACGATAAAACTGTATATACTTGAATGCGCGCCAGGGATGTAACGGAATCGATTTTTTCCCTTTTACGCGGAACAAATTCCAGGATTTCGCGGACGTCGATGCTGTTTTTTCCTCGAGAAGAACGAGGGAAGTAAGGGAAAGCCGTTTAAGATATGCGCGAGACCGTAGGGCGGATCGGTTGGAGACGAACTGCTTATCGCGAGATGATGCAATTGTCCTCAGTGACAATTTTCTCTGCGGAAGCTCAATAAAGACTGTAAAAGCTGTCGTTTTTTTTATCGCTCGGTAAATCCCTCTGTTGCTTACTTATTTTATTTCGGTTATTTATTAGGTGCTACTTTGTTAATCGAGGATGCAAAACACTAAAATTTTGAAAATTTTCGTAAAAATTTTGAAGAATTTTTTTTATTAGAACCTCATACAGATTACATGAAGTATTTGTTCCACCTCTAGAGATGAATTTAGAAAATTCGATTTGAATGGATCACTGATAATTGTCAATACTACAACTCAACTTCTCCAGTTTAACGAAGATTCTTTCAATTTTTTCGGTTTGCTCGATACATTCGTAATAAATTAAAGCAAAGCAACTAACTTTTCTTATCGAAACTCATTTCTACTATGCTACTCAGACTACTTTTTTTTACAAGTACATTCATTTATTTTACACAAAATAGTATGCCCTTATAATCAAATCATCGCGTCATAACGTAAAGCAACGACCGTCGGAACGAGCATAAGTGCCACCAGCGTCATGAAAGAACTTTTCATTTCAGCATTAAAATCCGTCACGGTGACACGTCGCCGGTTCGTGAGATGTACGAAAAAAAAGAATCCGAGATGAAAGGGAGCCACGAGTGGTTCTTACGCTGCATCGCCAAAGAATTTGTCCACTCCAGGCTTCGAGACTTGCAGAGCCAACGATTTCATTTGCAGCTATATATACACACAGAAGTGTGCCGCGGGTAAAATGCTATTTCAATTCACTGCGAAGTACGTGTACCTCCAATTCACCTTATTTAAAGCTTACCGCGTTTTCGGCACTTCTAAAGCAGTGACAATCACGTTTGTCATCGCAGAATCGAAAGGAACGCGTGGATTTTTAGTTTAAAATTTATTTCAAGTAATGTTTGAATAATTATATGTCGAATTTAAAAAAAAAAATGCAATTTTCTTTGGTATAGAAATAGAAAAAATTTTTTTAAAGCTGGAGATTAAACTTTTTTCTGAGCCGAAAGATAGTCAAAAGTGCAGAGGAATATGGGAAAAGCTACTAGTAACCATATTTCTAAGCCATTTTACGCGTTTTTTTGCAAAAAAAGTTAATACGTCAAAATACTGGAAAAAACAACTACGAATGCTTCCGAGGTACCAATAAAATTTCTAATTACACTATAATACAGTATTACAAAAGAGCTTTGATTTTAAAAAAAATATGCTAAGTTTCGATGCTCTAATCAAAAGTTATTTTTTCCAATTTTTTCTTTTTCCTCCATATGCCTCCCGCATGCTAAATTTTCATATTCTATATTTCCCATGTACCTCGGTATTTTTCATCATCTTTTGGCTTACAGAAGAAAGTGCCATTGGTCCGAAAGCATCTAGCTTAAAAAATTTGTTTGCGAATTCTAGACCAAAGAAAGGTGCATTTATATTTTTTGAAATTCGACATATTCGTAAATTCATCGAACAACTTCAACAAATTCGCCCAAAATTCGCAAATTTCTTTCAATCATAGCTCCTGCTAATATTTCCCGCATAATACACACGCACACACGCACATTACAAAAAATTAAATTCCACCGTTCTATTTGCAACAATGTCTTGAAGAACCATCGACCCACCCCACGTCTCGTCCTCTCTCTCTCTCTGGCGCGCGACGCAGCTCTGAAAGAGAAAAAAGCCGACTTGCAACGCCGATAGAGAGAAAGAGAGAGAGAGAGAGAGAGAGAGAGAGAGAGAAAACGGTCCGCCGCCCGATGCACTCGAGTGCGCGGCGGGGCTCGAATGTGTCATCGCTGGAGTGCGCGGAGAGCCGGCTTTTTTCCGGTTTTGATGGAGCGCCACTCGAGCGCCCGGGCCGAATCGAGCGTTATGGAGGGCATCAGCCACATCGGCTTTCGCGCTTTTGAGCTTCGTGCGAAAAACTTACCGCTATATATACGCTGCGCGACGCACTGTATACTCTGTCGCCACTTTGTTCGCATAGTATATATATATATATATATGTATAGGTAGACACGCTCGCGCTTCAACGATCCTCGAGTGTGCGCGGTATAATTGAGTGGATCGTAAATAGAAATGTTAGATTGCGCGAGTGGTTTGTTTCCTCGCTGGCGATGAGGCTGCGGCCGATGCCTGTTGCTGTGCGGTTCGATTTCATCAAATTTTCAATGGTTTGTCTAAATGTTATAGACTTCCTGCACTGATGTTGACGCATTGATTTTATGAGGCCATATCGCGAGTGATTGGACGAATTCGATTTTCGGTGGTATTAGAAATTGGTAAACAAAAACGTTCTTAAAGATCAGAAAAAAATTCCGCAAACGGTCGATTAAAAAAAATCGTCGCCGAATCATTGTCCAGAAATTTTCCGCTCGGAGTAGCTCATTGACTGTGTTAATGTCGCGCGCGAGTGTATATCACCGCACTCGCAAGTTAATCGGGCGGAAGAAGCGGAATTCGCATTATTCGCGGAGTAAAGTTTATTCGCGTGCGCTGCAGGTCGTCAAGTGCCTTTTCTTCGCGGCCACCTTGACGGACGTCAGTTAGCCAGAAAGAATCGCTGCTTGATTCGCTGTATGCGCGCACGGCGCATTGTTTGTTGTTTGTTTGTTGTCGTAGTAGTCGTCGCGAGACTATTTTTTTTCGCAGGAGACGAAAGTGACTATAAAAGATACTCGAGTGCCAGTTAGAGCGTGAAACGCTTTCGTTGGCGGTTTGATCCTTTTAATTAGCGAGGACTCGCATATACGTAAGTATGGGAGGCCTCTCGTGGCGAGATCGCATTGTTCAGGGCTCGTTTTTTGTTCGGATTACATGGATTATGAAAATTAGTTTATTTTGTAAAGTCAATCTTGGCTTTTGTATATGGTTGCTGGAGAGAATGACGGAGACACGGAACCTCAAGCATTTTTTCATATCATAATTATAAGTATATGTACACTTGCGTCTATCGCATCTATTTTTGTGTTAATTTTTAGCAGCTGAATTCGATATTATACATAACTTTTACAAACATTGAGCCCCGTAGCCAGAACGTGAGGTCAAGGCGAGGATGGAAAATTCGTAAGGTGACCGTCACTTCCATGTACAATACTGTTCATTACAACATTTTTTGAGTACAATTGAAACAATAAAAACTTGATACCCTATTCGACATTTAACAATAAAGAATAATTTTTCAACAACAATTGAGAATCAACGTTAACTCACAATCGATTCGGTTATTGTGCATGAAAAACATTTTGAGCAAAAAAGGACTGTATCGAATGATCCACAATAAAAAAACGCTGTTTTTCATTTAAAAAAAGTCGAATCAATTTATTAAAATAAAATCACTCGTGGGTCTTCGGGTAACCGAATTTCAGCGCCTCGTCGAACATGGCCAGGAAGGAGTCGAGGACTTCCTCGCCGTTGGGGATAATCTGGTCAGCCGGGAGAATGAAGCCGTAACGACCAGTGTCGCGCAGTTCGTACGTGAACGAGACCGGCACCTTGAGGGTGGCCTTCGCCCAATCCATGGAACAGCCGCTGGCGACGTCTGGAGAAATATTTAAGTGCGTCGAATAAACGCTCGTCGGCCGGAGCAATGAAATACGATGGATATACATGGTGCAATACTCACAGATAGTTTCGGCGATGTTGCCGGTAACGTATCTCGTGCCGTACCTCTCGGCGAGCGCGCCGATGGTCTTCAGACCAATGGCTTTCTGTGCGAAGAAGAGGGAAAAAAATGTTTATTTTCATCTTGTGTTGAAACGAAAGAATTGGCGGTTTCCGAACGAAATTTCATTTGATTAACGTCAAGAAATAATTTCTTTTTTAAATTAACGTTCAGGAGACGTGCGCGAGAACGAATTTTTAAAAGCCGATGGAATCGAGATGAGTGATTGATAATTTACGAGATTAAGTCAGAAATGAAAACAGATGGAATTATCGTAAATATTAATGGATTACTTAATTATTGACGGTACTCGCGCTGAAAACTTGCTTCAAATCGCATTCACATGGAAAATCTCTATAAAGTTATGCATGTATACAAGCAACGCGATGTTCGATAATTTGAAAATCCATTCGACCCGACAAAACGTCGAGCGCCTCGATATTTTATATCGCTAATGAATCTACGACAGTCGAGCAAATCTCCAGCCGCGCAAATCAAGACAATAGAAACACAAGCAGAGCCGTAACTCACGGATTCGTCGTGATTGTCCATGTGCTTCCTGGTGTGTCCGTAAGGGAAGAGCAGCAGCTGCGAGTAGCTGTGGAAGGAGATGTAAGCGAAGATCTTGCCCTCGAGCGTCTTGATGTAGGCCGCCATGGACCTGGTCTCGGGCTCGGAGAAGGCTCGGCTCCCGGCGTAGGTTTCGCTGCAGGGATCCTGACTGGCGCCGCCGCCTATGTCACGCGCAAAACGAAGCTCTAGTACAGAAAGTCTCTCTACACGCGACTCCACGACTTACTCATCCACTTGAAGTCCCAGTTGCGGTTGGCGTCGGCTCCGAGGCAGGAGGAGCCCGCGACCTTGGACAGGGTCTTGCGCCACATGCGGTTGTGCTCGTGCGTGTGAACGTAGCCGTCGGGATTGAAGGAGGGGAAGAAGTACCAGTCGTGGGCCTCGGCAAGCTTGCGGACCCTCAGGTCGCTGCTCGTGAGGAACTCGTTGAGGAGGTAGGTCACGGTCGCCGGGGATATCCACTCGCGGGCGTGGATTCCACCCTCGACGAAGACTCCGGGCCTGTTCTCGCCGAAGCTCAGTCTCGCGCCCCTGATGACGCGGCCCTGGGTCGTCTTGCCGGCGTCGATCACGGTTACCTGTTCATTTTTTGTGTTTTGTTTAATTTGCTTTTGTAATGTTCTTTGCTTTCCGATTCTCGATTTCGGGTACGGTTTTTTCGTAGTGGTCCTTTTTCGGGGATTTTATATGCGGTACGTCGTTTAGGACGCGGATTAGAAAGAACTTACTTATTCACTAAATTATTTTAAAAATTGTAGTATTTTTACGGTGCTTCCAAATCGGATGAGAAACAAAAAAGTTTAGGAAGTTTTTATACGACATACTTTGAATACGTTCGAAATAAGCAAAAAATTTTCTTTTCAGGCTAAAATCACGTGAGAAATTTTAAGCTGCTAAAGCGCTGCAAACAAAAGAATCAGACCTTGTCGGGATGCTCCACGGCGAGAGTTTCCATCCAGTAATAAATATCTTCTAAGGTGTGATAACGCGTCCAACCGAAGGTATCATCGTCACGAGTCTTCGGGTTCTCGTTATCGATGAGGGTCTGGACGTCGTGTACGAAGGTCTCGTACAGAATATCAGATGCGTTCATCAGTGTGGTGAACTCCTCGACCTGGTTCGGGCCGACCATTACGTCCGCGGGACGGAATATACGACTCGGCTCAGCCCAGAAGGAGAACTGAGAGATGATTTTTTTTTAGAGAAATATCATTTATACTCTTTTATTGAATTTCGTAAAACACCAGACAATTTATTGTATATTTATTTTGCTTTTTCAATCGAAATCAAGATTTAAAAATAAAATCATTCGTAACTAGCGTGTTAAATAGAAACTCTAAAAGATGAGATAAAATTTAAGTGTCCTATCGATTACAATCGATCAGATACCCATTAATTTAGTTTTATCAATACATACGAAATATTGCGAAATATTTGTAAGAAAAAGCCACGAGTTAGACCGAGTGATTAAGCTGTTTTGTATTTCTTGTTGAGAATCGTAATAGCTAAATTTTTGGCAACACTTACGCCATCGTTGAGACTTTCCAAGTGCTTCAAGAGGTCCAACTGCTCTTCCGTCGATGGAATGACTCTGAAAACTTTGTAGTTGTCAAAAGTGACCTTTTCGGCCGTAGCCAAAGCCACGAGGGCGACGAAAACAATGGCTCTCAGCATCTGATCTCTGCATTTAAAAATGTTGACAATATTTTTAATATTTTGGATACTTTTGGAGGTTTTTAAATAATAGGGAGAATGGACATTATGATTATTCAAACAATTTTTATATAACGATGTAAATAAAAGAACTCGATTATTTACGTGGACAATTTCTAGGCCGAAAAGTTGTTGATATGCTTACCCTTTGGTAAACGCCGGAGATGTGACACCTGTTATCGTACACAGCTCCTATTTATTCAAGTTGCCCCACTCTATTTTTATATACAAGTATGTAATTACATTTATAATCTTATTTATCGAGTATTGATACAGCGTATTTGAAGTTCCAACGGATGCATTGTGTGCTGCAATTTTAATATTTTATTTATATAATACCATTGAAGTTTTATTGATATAAAAAAGTAAATAATGCAATCATTACGTTATAAAGTTGTATACAAATCATAATTTTTTTCTGTCGCAAATTAATGTAGTGTCGGTAAAAATATTAATAACATCAATTTTCTACGATAAGTTTCTTGTATTTTTTTAGTCAATAAATTCAAAAAACAAATCTAATTGTACTATCAAAATTTTATATGCAAAATTATTATACGGGAATTTATTCTAAAAGAATTCAAACACAAATTGCAAAGTAAGTACTACCGATTTTACGCGAATCAAAAGGGGATTTGCAATTTTGTCTTTTACCATCCAAAAAGATACCAAAATGTATGCTGAAAAAGTTGATTGTAACGCTTGTACCAGATAAAGATTCTTATTAAGAATTTAGATATCGAGTTGTCAGTTAAGAAAACGTTTAGATAGGCTCAAAAACATTTTTTATTTTACAAGTAAAATATTATATAAAACAATTAAATGCAGGTTAAAGACGTTGATTAAACAAGAGACTGTTAAATACATCTTGTAAATAAAATATAATTATTTCCAGAATAAACTCTGATAGAATTAGTTTGCAATTTGAAAAAGTTTTTTTTAGAAATGCCTTAAAACCAGCAAATTATATGCTTTTTTAAAATGACCGAAATAGCTTATTTCAACCAAAGTGTATTTTCTGAATTTATTTAATACTTTTAAAATAATATGTACAAAGTGCAATAAAAATTACATCACAAATTATAAAAAAAATGTAATCTTCGGTATTGATACGGTAATCAACAAGATACTATCGGGTGTACTTAAAACAATGAAATGAAGATAACAAAAGGAAGTACGTAAATCTATACGTTATTTAATAATATGCTTTTAAAAAATCTTGGCACAAAATGTGACGAATTATTTTTTTCATCATTTTACTTTTTATTCCCACAAAACCGTCGCATATGCATAAACAACGAGAAAAACCAGAAAATAGCTTTACCATTTTGAACTATATATCGTTCATTCATAAAATAATGAAAATAGACTGAATTCCGCAGTTATAGTTATCTCGGTACTCGATTAGAATCTTATCGGACATCTCACGCGAGTCTTCATCGGAAAAGCGAATACGACGTTGAAATCCAGTAGCAGTACGCGCATAATTTCAGTGGAAAAAAACTCTATTTTTCCAAACTTTCAATAATCAATACCACATTATAGGTATATAGCCTCTCGATATATTGCACAGTCCTTTTCACCCTCCGCGCCGGTTTATGACTCGTAAACCACTGCCTCGACTTTTTCATTGAATTGTAAAACCGAATGACACGTCGAAAAACGGGTATATAGTATAACTCTCGAAAGAAAAATGTCGCCAGTCCGTCCGTAGCTCTATAATACCATTTAAAACAGTATATTATTACAATTACCAAATCCCTAAAAATCAATACTATCAAAGCTATACGCACAACTAATTTAAAATTCACCGCGGCGATCCTCAACGAACTCCGATTCATTCCACGAAATAAATCTGCGCTCGCCCGGCGCGCAGCCGATGGGAACGAAAATTAGCCTCGATTCGTGCACAACACACAGCAGCCAACGAATTCTTCCTGGAAGCTAATGATGCCACAACACATCGACATGCTCGCAGCTTCTTCCCTGCCCCACAAGTACAAAAAAAAAGAAGAAGCAGAAGCAGAATAAGAAGAACCTGCAGTGTCTCTCCCCAAAAATTTTCGCTTCTCCCGCAATATCGGCAGCGGAGCGAGCGTCGAGCTCTTGAATGAGCTCCCCTCTCGCAAGAGAGTAAAGTATATAGCGAACGAGAGGAGAAAGACTGGCAGCCAAGCAAGTACCAGCAGCGGCGGCAGCGCACCTCGGGGGCCCCATAAATTCTGAAAAATTTGTCAAGAGGGCCCCCACTTTCGGTCAAATTTAAGGTAAAACGTAGTTAATGGCGTTAAGCAGCAGCAGCAGCAGCAGCAGCAGAGTCTCCCCTCCTACAATGGCACACTTGTGTCGCGAAAGACCCAGCGGGTGGTGCCGTTTCATTTTCCCCTCCACACGCACACAGACGCACACACAGACCAGCGGACACACTTCATTCATGCCCTCGAGAAGAGAGAGAGAAAAGTCGGCAATGGCTCGACTTCGTCGAAAAGCTACAAAGCGTCTCTTTGATTGTCGCGAGGAGAGCGGCGTTTAAACGACGTTTAGCGCGGCTCCGCTACGTTTTTTCCTCTTCTTCTGCTGCTGCTGCTTCTCCTTCAATGCGTCGCGCATATAGACGGCTTTACGCTCGGGCTGTGAGAAAGGTGGGCGTTTCGCGACTCTCTGGCGACGCGCTGTCTGGCGTATTCGTTTCATTCATGCGCTCTGGCTTGGAATTTTTTTCTTCTCCATTCTCGGCTTTTGCCCTGCGCGCGCGCGTGTGTTATACTACCTCGTGAGCCGAGCTCACTTTTCACGCGATCGACGATTTAAGGAACATTCCTTTTTTATTGTAAATATTGGCTTTTGACGCGCGGACGCGCGAGCGGAGGCGTTCGATATTTTTTTTTTCTGATGGGGAGACGATGCGCGTGGGGTCGAGTGTTTATAATGCAGCTATAGCGGCGAGAGGAGTCGATGGGCTGGAAAGGGGGGAGGAGGACGTGATAATTCGGAGGTTTTTGGATGAGGATTGTAGGAGGCCGAGATTTTTTGAATTTCGCGCGTGGAGAGGTTGAAACGGTTGGTCAGTGCGGGAATTTTCGCTGAATTTTGTTGGAATGCTTTTGACAGTGGGCCAAGAAGAGAGCTTTGTACCTGTGTATACGAATTATTTTCGCGATGCTGGAGCGCAAACGATTTTAACAGATTTTTTTGGTGATATTCAATATATATTTCACAGGCTTAAATGCTTCTCTATTTATTTACACGTTTGTTACACTTGAAAATAATGTCATTAGGTCAAATATATAATGTGTTTGACCTACTGAAATTCTTCAGAAATCAACGCATTGTATACGTATACAGTATATGTATACACTGAGAGAAGAGAATGTTTAACCGAAATGTGGCATGTTTAACCTAAACGTGGCATTGTAACTATTACAGTGTACATTGTAATAGTTACAATGCCACTTTTCGGTTAAAATTCTCTTCTCTCAGTGTACCCAGTACGCATTTAATGCTCTTCGCCTTTGCTGTAAAAAGCTTTCTTGAAATCCATCGTTCTTTTCACAAGTGTGCTTTTTCATGAGATTCGGGACCAAAAAAATGTTCTTACTTTAGGAAGCTATTTAAGAGAAAATAATCATAATTCAAAACTCTGTACTCGTTATTGCAATTTTCCGAGGCTGTGCAATGTATATACTTGTTCTATTTCATTTTCATTTTTTCAGTCCTTCCATCCGATTTCTTAGCAAAACAAAACTTCGATTAAAAGTAGCGAAAGATCTGCCTTCTTTGCCTTCCACTTTATACGCTTATACTCCTGGCTTGTACACAATTTTTTTGCGATAAACTCGACGAAACTTTCGCAGCGCACACACAGCGCCAATCGCGTGTTCTATATTTTTTAAGCGTTGATTGAACATAAAAAGCAAGCTCTAAAAAAAACTCTCGTTTCAAGACTAATTCGAATTCTCGAGCCAAGCGAAGGAACGAACGAAAAATCCGAATATGTTAGTTTTTCATTAACTCTCAATGGAGATCGACGATAACAGTAACAGATGCATATTTAATTCGAATTAATATAGCATATTTTCCCACCCCGAAGACATTCGCATCGATTTTCTCGAAAACTCGTCGACGCTCGCGCAATCTCCTCACGGTAAACGTAACGTAAAAATCAGATTATCTTCATAACATACACAGAGGATTATTATCTCAAGAGCTGCGCATTTCGCGCCGGCCGAATCGCTCTCGATGTGTACGCTTGTATCTGAAATGAAATCTTCGCGAATAAAATAATTCATCCGATCCGAGCGACGAATATCGGCAACCGATCGTACATATATACCGTCTCGTAACCCTATACCCTCTGAAACTTTTTTTATGTATTTACGCTGACGTTCGGCAAATCGCTCTCTCTCGTCGTGCTCCTCGTTGCAGAAAGGCCAAGACGTCGCGCGCGTATACTTTGGGAAACGCGATACTCACTGTCTTTAAACTTGTAACGATTTTTATCTCGTTAGCATCGGAGTCGAGGTGCAGCTTTTTTTCTTATTCCGTTGCGCAGCGCGTATTATATCCTTGTCTCGTTAAAGAAAATCCATTTTGCCTGGGCCGCCGCTATCCTTTAATCTGCAATAATTGTTGATGCATCAGTTTTTTGTTCTCCGCTTCCAGGACCCGCATCTCCGGAGTCCGTCCGACGTCTTCGATCGAGCTCAGTTACGAGGAGTAAGCCGAGAACTTTAGTATTACGTTTTCTCGCATAATGAAAGAAGAAGAAGATTCGCAAAGTCGTCCGCCAGATGCGCTTTGAGCTTTGTTATTATCGAGACGTCCAGAGTTACCCGAGCCGTCATCGGACGCGGTAAATTGAAAAATAATACTCGCAGCGTTACGAATTTGATTTTGTGACGTCTTTATCCGAGGAAGCAGTAGTCGGTGCGATGCATCGATGGACTTAGAATTACAGAGATATGTTAGGCAAGGACGTCGGGATGGGATACTGATGTGCATACTAGGCAAACGCAAGCAGTGTGCAAATCGATGAATTCGTTATAAAATATCATTTATTATTCACTAAAATCACTTTGATCGTCTCTTGCGAGAGCTTATAAACTACAACGGCTGGCCGTCAGTTCTGGCGTAGACATAGTAATACCCTCCGTGTGTACAAAAATATATAGTACAAAATACGCATCCTCCCATCGTCTCGTCGATATGTACATTACAATTTATAATCCAACGTTATTTACAGTACTCCCCGTCGTTCTACAACGTTATAATATATACAAAATCAGACAAAAAAGAAATAGTAAAAGAAGAAAAACTGTCGTCACTGGTTCATGAAAAAGTCTCTCGCGTCTCGCACTAACATCTCCCTGTACAAGGCACGCATATACCAGCCGATCACGAGTTGACGATGTGCTCGACCGTGTACTTGGTGCAGGTGAGCATCCTGTAGCCCGGCGGGCTCATCTCCAGCCTCGTCTTCTTCTTCTCCTCCTCCCTGAGTCTCAGCTCCTCCTCGTCGTCGTCGACGGCCGGTCTCTTGCAGGGCCTGGACAGGTCGTGCGCCTCCTCGAACGGCTGCCTCCAGATCGTCGCGGGCGGCTTGCCCGGCCGATCCTCCTCGGCGAGCTTCGTCGTCTCCTCGTCGCTGCAGGCCTCCTCCCGGGCGGCGGCGCACTTCTCGCCGGCGGCGCCGTCGTCGTCCTTGCGCTTGGCGCAGGTGCGCAGGCAGCAGCACTTGGCCTGGCCGGCCTTGCCCGCCGGGCCGTCCTCCTTCTTGTACTTGACCCGGCGATTCTGGAACCAGATCTTCACCTGCTTCTCGGACAGCCGGAGCTTGGTGGCGATCTCGATGCGGCGCAGCCGCGACAGGTACATGTTGCTCGTGAACTCGTGCTCGAGCTCGAGGAGCTGGGTGCTGGAGAAGGCCGTGCGGATGCGCTTCATGCTGGCGGAGACGCCGCCGGCGAGGACGGAGCCGCTGGGGCTGCGCGGCGGCGAGGAGCTCGGGCTGAGCGAGCGGCGGGGCGGCGACGATTCCAGGGCGGCGGAGGCGTCTGTAAAAGGACGAATTTCGTTCGGTTAGTCGAGTCTGACGGATTTACTCCTCGGTTCGCTGTGTGATTTGCGCTCGAACGTTCATGCGGATACGGCGACGCGAGTAGACCGTGAAAGCTTTCGACTGTGCGTAATCAGAAAATTGTCATTTCCGCGCGACTTTGCGGCTCAACCGCGCTCCGAATTTGTCTTATCGAGAAACGAAAATCCAAACGAAGCCCTACCTGAGAGTCGGCTGGCCGAGTTGTGGATGGGCGACGGGGGGCTTTGCCTCGGCAGCGGCAGTCCAACGGGAGTGGGCTGCACCGGAGGCAGTACCGGTCCCAACTGCCTCGGCACAGGCCTGGCCACTTGCTGCTGCTGCTGCTGCTGGTGATGATAGGCGTTCAATCCGAGATTGAAGAAATTGAACATGTAGTTGGGCAGCTGCGCGCCGTAGTAGGGCAGGGGATAAGTCGGCGGCGAGTTGTTGCCGATGAGCGAGTCGACGAGGAAGCTTCTCGACATTTTTGCACTTGGACCGTGGGCGCCGGATTACTTTTTTTAACGGAGCTCTCCAACGCGGCACTGCGTACAAGCTGCGACGTCGAAAAAAATTGTCGCGAGCACCGGACACGATCACACCGAGAGATGCGCGCTCGGCGATCGAGCGAGTTCTGAAGCGACGTCCCCGGCCGACGAGGGGATATATAGGCTCGGGAGAGGCTCCACCCCTGCAGCCCCCGTCGAGGGTTGCTTTTTCGGGGACCCCTTTGTTCAAGGCCCCGCCCTATAGGTATAGCAGCCGGATAGGGGGACTCTAGGGAGCCTCTCCCTCTGTCTTCTCGGTATGTGTATAGCGTTGGACGGTACGGTTATATACCTATACAGTGCGTTGCGTTGGCTGACCTACACTCGAGGATGTTTTTTCTCCGCGCTAATTCGACGGGGCTGGAAATTAATATTTTCTGGGGGGGCTGCGGGGTGGGGGAGAGAGAAGAGGCTTTTAGGCTGCACTTCGAGCCAATGCTCACTCATGATTTCTTGAATGCGAGAGCGGAAAGTGGTGGGGACGAGCTTCTGCGGGACGGGATGGATAATATACACTGTGGAGTTGACGCTGACGTGGGGTGAATTCGTTTTTGGGAGAGTGTCTTCTCTGTACGGGAGAGAGAAAGAGGATGTGTGTGGCGGGGAAATCAATCGGGGGATGTACATTATGTACGCAGTGCGCGTATGGAGTACCGAAAAAATGATCCTTTTATTTTCTCTTAATTTTCTCGAGTTTAATTTACATGACGCGATGGCTGTCGCGGCAATTCGCGAGATGATATACATTTTGTATTATAAAGTGACGCGCGAGGATTTCGTTTCGAATTATATTTTTATAACGACAAGGTTAGTTCAGCGGCTATATTAAAAGTGCGCGCTTAAACTTTAAATTATTCCTATACACACTGTGCACTCGTGCTACAGCACAAATTGTATTCGGCATTTTTTTTTTATACACCTCTCACACCAGGAAAAGAAATATCCGCTCCGGCGTACGCAAAGATATACACTACGCGGCATTAAAAAATATACGATAAAATTTTACTTCCATTTATCCGGACTCGCATCCAGAGCGCAGAGATCCTCGCTCTCGCCGCACAGAGAGGCAGAAATCTCTCAAAAGGATATTCGACTGAGAGGATTTCCCTCTCGCTTCTAAGGCTCGGATCGTCGATGCAGAACGACCGACCCTTTCCCCGCGAAATTTCATCTCTATAACGAGATAAACGCGCGTTATCGACTATATATCTCCTCGAAAAAACTCGAAGTTTTCTCGCTTATAAGAGAGAATCGCTTTACGCGCCGAACTCTCGTTCGTTATACGCGAAAATATACCTGTACGGTACTCGAGGCGAGGAATTTGCAACGGCCAATTATGCCTATACACAATAAAACAGAGCCCGACTGACGCGAAAAACATAAGGCCGGCGCGAGCCAGTAAAAGTCGGGCAAACTATAATTTGTAGCGCCTTCTAAACGTTGTTTTACGCGCGAGCTCCTGATGTACACGCGTTACAACGAATTCGCGCGTACGTAATGCGCGAAGGTTATATTATCCGATGTTTCCAGGGTAATTAAGACGTTAGCGGGTTTAATGACGCGTTGCGGCTATTCAATCGTGATTAATATCGCGCGCGAAAATTGAAGCAACCGACACGGGGCTTCCGGCTTGGCAATTTTTTTTTTCTCTCTCTCTCTCTCTCTCTCTCTCTCGGCGTTTCATATTAAGGAGGGTGCGCGTATCTGTTTTCGAATCGACGCGGGGTCTCCGAGAAAACGAATTCACATCCAATTAGCTATTTTTTTTTTCGTACGATTATAGTTATGCGTATGTTACATATAGTCGGTTAACTCGATCGAGAGAACAGTATCGAAATCGTCGTCGTGTCCACACTCGATTACGTACACGACACAATAATATCGTTTAAAAAAAAATCGAATTTTCGTCTTTATACAGAAACTCGATTAACGATGGATTAGAAACTCTGTATTATAGGAAAGAAATCCGGAAGAACGACAAAATGAAAAGATTAAAAAAGCATATAAGCTCGCCGGTGTTTTTCGTCTGATCAACTTTATTACGCCTCGTACAAGAGCCGAGAGACAAGTTCCATTATCTCAATGTCCCACGCGCGCAGGCGTCTTTAACAGTTTAAGCAAAGTCCGCGACGGGGGCGACTTCCTATCTATATATCCGCCGCCGCGCGAGTGGAAGCTTCGACTTTTACACTTTTATGCGCCACTTACTCCTAGTTAAGGTCTCTCTCCTCGCGAGCAAAAGTAATTCCCCCGATAAATCCGCTCGGGGGAGGATCTAAAAATCGGCCCTCTCGGAAAAATAAAACGGAAAAATCGCGGCGAATGCGCTGGAGGCATCGCGACGGCGAAGCGGCTGTGAATCGTATTATGGTTTGCGCATAGCGATAGCGAGGAGATTGTCGGCCGAGCGGGTGGTTTACTGTTCGAGTAACTTTGACGTTTGCGTATGATATATACGTTAAGGGCGAGGATATATTGCGATAAATGTAGAACGAAAGGCTGGTTTAGGTGCAGCGTATGCGGGCAGCTGTATGAATTTGCATTTTTTTTTTCTTGATATTACTCTGAAAAATTTTTTTCAACTTATAACTACTTATATGGTAATCGACCTTGTAATGCATACGTATATATCGTGGCCGCTTATAGAATAGTTCGTAAATTACACTTTATACGCGTTTTGCTTTTGTCGTTTACGCAAAGTTTTCCTTTACCGCAGCGTCAGGTTACATCGCAGACTTCTTAGCATATTTAGACGTACGGTAATAAGAAAGTTCTTTAAATATATACACATTATGCGACGGCGGTTTAACTTTAGATTTGAACTTTCGTCGCGCATTTCGATGTAAAATAGTTTATCGCGCCGATATAACGCTGCATTTGCATTTCGTAACTGTGAGGAGTGGACGAAACGAGGAGCGTAAAGTTTATTTTCCCGGAGCTAGTTTACTATTCAAAATATATATCTCCTTCTTTCGCGCGTATAAATTTCGCATTGTCGGAAAATACGATCGGCTGTTTCAGCTCCTTTACATTGACGTAAATTATTCGAATTCACAATATTCTATTGCGTATATATGTCAGTATGGTAAAGTAGACTTAAGGATGGAACATAGAGTGTACGCGCGCTTCAACTCACGCGGCAGTTGGGAGGGTGAATGAATCTGCAAATTTTCGAATTTCAAAAATGCGTTCTCGCTCGCAGCGAAGCAACGACATCTGTTGGCGGTCGTCCAACGAGGTTGGCGCGTAAGAAATTTTTAATTCTCAAGTTGTATACTAGTACTACTGCAGTATAGAGATTTTTGCGACAATTTATATTCATGATCATCGTGTGTTGTTTATGCGCATTTTAAGAACAGACTTCTAGCTGTCAATAATTGAACATATTATAATTCAGTTGTAGATATAACGCCTGCGTTTAATTAACCGGAAACATCAAGGGCGCTATATTGCGTATGAAATTCTACGAATACGAAAATTACGTCGTATACAAGATTATTCTGCATAGATAATGATTTCATTTAATTAACTGGAAATATCAAGCGCTTCGCGCGCACGAAATTCGAAAGTCACGCTGCGCTCGACTTCAATCCAATTTATATTTATCTATTAATTATTATTCATTTCAAGCAAGCTCATCCATTATCTATTAACTGCTCAAATGTAAACGAGTAATTTTCTCTCCAACGGCATCGAAACAGCGCAATTAATTACGCTATATATACTTCGCGTTCCGCTCTACGCTCACACAGGCAAAAGTCACCTATATATAATTCCCCGAA
Source organism: Philotrypesis tridentata (assembly GCA_018906965.1). Taxonomy (NCBI): domain Eukaryota; kingdom Metazoa; phylum Arthropoda; class Insecta; order Hymenoptera; family Pteromalidae; genus Philotrypesis; species Philotrypesis tridentata. The sequence continues at coordinate 5,984,637 of JACCIB010000002.1, forward strand.
ATCTCCCGCAATCGCTTCCGTAATCCCGCAATAGTCAATAGACATCTCGAAAAATTTCCCCGTGTTATCTCTCGACTGAGCCGTTATAGCCGACCTCAACAAAGCAGCGCAACGTCAGGCTCTCTCTCTCTCTCTCCACTCACCAGCACGAGTCAAACTTTTCGCCAAAGAGAGATAGAGAGAAGACCCGCATGTTCCTTATACAGCGCACGTAGCAAACAGACGTTTGCCTGTGAGAATCAGCAGCCAAGGCTCGGCCGCCGCGGAGAGCGGAGTGTGTTGCAATTAGCCGAGCCGAGTCCTGGCAGAGGAGCTTAACGAGCTTTGCGCACTCGCGAAAATGAAATTAGGGGGGGGGGGGGAGAAAGGGAAGGAAATTGAGGATAAGACGCGCGCGCACCGGGATCTTTTTTTCTCGGCGACTTTCCCTTTTTTTCAATCTGGCGCGCCGAGGAGGTTTTTCACGACTAAAGCCGATGATTCTGCTGATCGCCAGTTTTAGATAAGAACCTTGCGTAGGAGGGAGGAGGGAGATTTTCGAGCCCGGAGATCTTCGTTCGGGTGTGTGGTGTGGGAGAGATCCCGAGATCGGGAGTATATTTTTCTTCGCTCTTTTTTCTTTCTCGTTGGATGTGGAGGTAGCCGGAGAGATATTTATTCAATTAGAGACTTAATTTTAGTCGTTATGTATGTAAGTGGGTATAGAATTAGATAGTTGGAAAAATTTGATATCTGTTAATAGAGAAGAAAATTGATGATTGCGGAGGTAAAGGAGTTTCGCGCTTTGCTTATTTTATGGTCGTCGAATGTAAAATTCAAATTTCGCGCCAAGATGTAGAAGATGATAAATGTAATCAATTATCGGGTAATAAAGTGTAAAATGAAAATTATTACCAACTGTTTTCGCGAATTTTCAAGCTTAGAACTATCTCACGGAATAGCATTTGAATAAATATATCTGAAAATTGATTCGCGAGATGCTAATTAGTATTTATAATTAAAAATATACGGAATGTAAACCAGAAACCTCGTATAATAATGAGTAGCTATACATAACGAAGAGCAACTCCACGCTTTCGTTGTTGTTTTTTTTTTTCAAATTTCATTCATATTTTTTACGAGACATGAAAATTAGTTGTTTTGCAGCGCAAAATAAAAATTTTTAATTAACCGCGCGTGAGACCCCGTTTAATGCACCATAATTTTTATTAAATTTTAACTATGCAAAAATACTTTCACCTGATTAGCACACTGACCAGCGAAATTATCCTATGTTTTATAATGGAGTAATAACACAAGACCGATGGTGTGCAAAACAAAATAAATTTAAATAAAGTCCAGCCTCATTTCACAATGACAAAAATATTTACCTCGCGGATCAAGGCGACAAAAAAAAGGTCGAGAAACATCAAACTTCACAAATGTGTCGCTAACTCGCAGTTGTATCAGTAAGGACTGCCTCGTCTTATTTAATCAGGCCTTTGAAGAGTACCTGATTGAAATTGCTATTTACAGTTCGACTGTCATCGGGACGCGAAAGAGAGAGAGAGTCCTTTCCTTTTAACGAAATTGTATTCTATCGATCCGAATGAAACTCTAATCAGAGACTTTCCATTTTCGTGTGCGCCTCGAAAATGAAGCGTATAATCCGCGCGCATCGATTATGCAAATTTATTTTCTTTATGCTTACTGCGCAAAAGTCGCCGAATGCATTTCTAATTAGCCAAGGCGACGCGACGATTTTCGTTTCTTTGGTGTATAAAAGTTCGCTGTTCAAAATCTGTCTAAACATTCTAAGGGGAAGTCTCGCCAAGTTAATTAAATGCGTTAATTTTTACTCTGAGTCTCGCTTGTAGTGATTTAATTATGCTTGAAACTGTACTGTATTGCACTTGAAACTATAATACTACGTTTACAATTCACGAATTTATTGGAGATATTGTTTTTTTTTCACATCATAATTAAATGTACTAATATACACGTTGTTTATCATGTTTACTTATTTTTTATACGTTTATAAATTGTCTTATGTGCAACGCACGTACCACAACTTTATACTGTACTTACAAATTAAGCAGCTTTATTAAAATCAGGAAAAACAATAGTATATCATTCGAAACTAATCTCTTTCCTCAAATAACCGCATACAGATCATTAGCGCGGCTCTGACGGGACCACGTTTATCGAATTATCGGAAGTGCCGTTCGCGACTAAACTGCAATTGTATACGTATATATATACTATATAGTATATACGCTATGTGTACGAGATAAATATATCAAAGTTCATGATCGAGCAACGTCGAGGGCCGAACTGACCCGAATTACGCCGTCGAATAGTCGATTAATCGCTTATATGGCTGTATAACGATAGCGGATTATCGCACACGATGGACCGACCTTATATATGACATATGTTCTTTAAACATTATTTTATAAATACGTGTTCTCTTTACAAAATCGATGCGACCCGTCAAGAAAAAAAATATATGGTATATAATACGCATTATTCGACCGGCTGCAAAGTCGGGGAATCACAGAGCGTAAAATTAACGTTTACAATGTGTGTTATACACACCTCTTGTATATATCGTTTCAGCCTCGTCATCGCGGGAGTGTAAGCCTATACACGCGGTTTTCGTGGACGCAAGCCGATCGAGAGGCTCTCCCTCGGCTATTTACACCTGTTTCCCCCGTATGCAACGCTCATACGTATATTATATATCTGTATACTGTATTATATATAGTGGACGACTCCTTCCGGTCATAATACATTTACCAGAGGCAATCGGCGCTTCGATGACCTCATTTTACCGTTTTTTCTTCACGGAGCTCTTATATATATTATATATAAGTAAACCAGCCGCTATGCACAGCTCTTCCTATTTGTTTTTATTTATCCGCGCCGACGGAAAGCACTGCACACAGATACACACACACACACACACATACAAACCGGGATTATACACGCGGGAAAACGCATGAAAACGAAATTACACTCGAGGGGAGATGAAAAATTCGAGGTACGCGAGAGGGTGAGGGAGAACGGAGTATATAACACCCAGAGTTCGCGTGTGCATTGTGCATAAAGTTGCTGAGGATAGATTTTCGGGAAGGCAATTTGAATTTCCCGCGGTTTTTCGACGAGCTAAAGAGTCGGCTGCGCGAATCGTTGTGAAGAAGCTAATTTTTTTTGTTTAGTACAAGTTTCTCAGTCCGTAAACGAGAACATATGTTGGTTACATTAAAATTACATCTTCAAACGCGTTTCTTCAACAATATAATTCCGCAAGAAACTTAAAATCCTATCCCTGAAATAATAATTTCCGACATCTTCCCAAGAATAACGGACTTTCTCAAAATCACGCATCCCAGAGCTCATGTATATATATATATCATTGTTATCTGCACGTGTCCTTTCGCATTATTTTCCCTCCGCTAATTTCCGCATCTCAAACATACAGCATCGTAAACTCTCCGAACGGCCCATCCAACTAATTATTTCCTGCTCGGCAAATCTAGCTTCGACGCATTACGACGTCATCGCCGCTGTATACATATAACGTATATAGTATACAATATATACTATACACCGTCAGCCTCGCCTCTCTCTCACTCTCTCCTCATGAAACTTGCAGGTCTCGGCGAGGCCGGCGACGAGCGCGCGCAGGCGAAAAAAAAAATCGCGTCGCAAGTTTAACCCTAAGCGTCGAGGGGTTGTCTTCTCCCCTACACATACACGTGTGTGTGTGTGTGTGTGTGTGTGTGTGTGTGTGTGTATATATATAACGAACGGCGTCGAAGCCGCCCCGACATATGCCCGATGGCCATTGTATTATTCAGCTCTTTACTCTCTCCCTCTCCGCGTCTCGACGTACACGTATACAAGATACAGCAGGAGCCGTGTATGTATGTATATATATACATACACCATGATTTTTAATGCGTCGACATAGGGGGCAGTGCGCGCATGTTGCGTCTTCTTAATGGGATTAGCGCGCGCTATTAAGCCTCGGGAATATTATGTATCGAGGCAGTCCGATGCGCGCTTCGGCCTCGGCGCTGTATATAATATATATATACGGTATATATACTATACCTACATATAGTATATATAATATATATACGTATACGTACTCGACTGTAATTGACGTAATTGGAGACGTGCGGCGCAGTTGGCTGATTGGCGCGTTTGTGCGCGAAGCTTTCCTGTACATCTCGTGTCGTGGTGTACACATAGTCCTTTTTTTTCTTCTCCGTAAGCCTGCGAGCGATGAGCTCGGGATCCCCGCGCTGCAGCACGAGGACGGCAATAAAATTAAATAAAAACTTTACGCGAACTTTTTTCGCTCGCTCGACATCTCCAGTAGGATAAACAAGGAAAAGTCCGAAAAGTCAAGAGCGCGCGACAATAATACTGCAAGCACACGTCTCGATCGAGTACGTAATATACGCGAGACGTCGCGCAGCGAAAAACTTAATATCTCCTTAAAAATCGATACCCCCCCCCCTACCCCTCCTCCCTATAACGTATACAATCTAGTATTACGCGGCAGCGTCCATTATCGCGTGTAAAGTACACCATCGCGATTGTCTCGGCTGCGATCCCGATGCCATTGGTCGACCGGCAGGCTCAATAGGCGTGTCCGCGCGGTCCCCCTTTTGCCCCGGTGGGGTCCGCTATCGGCGAATCAGCTGCGCGAGGGTCCCCCCGCGATCGACCCCCCTACACGTATATACCTACGTACGCGCGTTGTAATAATACTCGGGAGATGGTTTTTCATGCGCGCGTCTGCTCATTATACGCGTACGAGAGAGATTACGGCTTGGAATGCTCGGCTCTCCCGGGCGAGCGATCTCATCGAATTAGAATCAATCGAGGATTCGATGATATTCCGATATGCTTTCGCGCGGATGGCTCCTTTGTTCGCGGCCGTATATCTCTTCTGTGCGAGCCGCGAGAACGTTGCGCGCCGGGCACGTGAGATTTATTTCTTCGGTGTATATATGTATATACTTGTGTGTGTTCGGAGGGGTATAGTGCATAGGGGACGGTTTATTATTTTATTTTTATATTGCGTTGTGTGTAGCAGCTGAATTTGTGATTAATGGTTGGAAATTGATTTAGTGATGGATTCTTAATTATTTACGCAGTTTTTCTGAGGCGGTGCGCTGCAACATGTTGGGATTTTATGTATACATTAGTTCAAGTTTTTACTTTAACTTTACATGGATGGATAAGCTCTCGATGTATCCAATGAATTCGAATTTATGTCCATGATTCTTTCTTGGTGACGAGAACCAATTTAATCGATATGATTATTAGTTACCCAGTATATGAAAAACATTTTGAGCATGTCTTTAATAAATGATAAAATATGAATTATAACTTTTGAACAGATTTGGCTTGTCCTCAATCAATATTTGCAGAATCAGAAATTATCGCCAGTGAACTCAACAGAAAATTTCTATAACTATTCGTTCGCTCATTACAATGCGAAAAGTATTTTTATTTTTTACGGGCACGCTAGTAGCCAACGACCACATTACACGTAATAAAACGAAACTTTATAGTATATAAGTACGAACACGTATAATCGATCTTTTCTCAAAATCATTTTCACAGCACCTCCCAACTATCCACCGGTTACTCCCTCCCAACCTCACAATTCACCTTTTCCTAAAAACATTTTCATACCCGCTATACTCGTACACAACGACGACTTACTCGCTATATATAACGCAGTTCTGTTTACTCCCCTTCCCCTAAACAGAAAATTCAGTACAAAAATTTCCAACAGCGCCGATCTGAAAAAATTTTCCCAAAAGTCAGCGAGTACGTATATATATACTGTATATAAACGTGCGCTTGAAAGGTGCACTGCACACACCCCGTCAACAAAACGCTCTCTCGCGCGAAAGAATTTTCATTCATTCCGCGCATTATGCACGCGCGCATACCTATGTACGCCTCCGAAAAATTTTTTTTTCTCCCAGCGAAGAATGAACTCTCTCTCTCTCTCTCGTGCACCAGTTCGACAAAGCTACTTGTAACTTAACGGCGAAAGGAGCCACTCGGGGCTCACTTACGGCTAGTTTCCATTACTAATCGCTCGGCGGGTGGCACACGTATACATGTATATTGTATATGTATATACCTGCACACACAGGTTGCGTAAGATTTTCACGTATACATAGAGAGTGAGAGAGAGAGAGAGAGAGAGGACGTAGAATGAGAGTCGCTCGTATGAATGAACGGGCGCACTTCGGAGAAAAAGCCGAGTTTTTCGTGAATGAACACGGATCACAATGAATGAACTGCAGTGTGGCTTTCTTTACTATGTTACTACAGCGGAGTCTATGCGGTTGTGCGCTGTGTATACGTATATGTATATAGGTTCACGAGGCTAATATGGGATTGCGAAATGCCGTCTCTCTCTCTCTCTCTTTTTTTCGGCTCTCCGAAGTCTTTACGTTTTAGTGGGGATTGTGCTCGCCGGTGAATGAGAAGATGCGCTTTTCGAAGCAGTAGTATATAGAGAGGAGATTACGAGATGTATGTGTGCATGTGTGACGGATGACTTGGCACTGGATTGATCGTGAGCGTGCAGTGTGTAAAGTTTCTTTTTTTTTTTTTTTTTAAGAAGATCGCAGAGCGTCGAATGGATGGATTGGAAACAATGCGTTTTTGTTACACGGAGAAATTTTTTACTTGTTAAAAGAAATTCTCGTACAATCTGCAGTGTAATAAATAATGTTTTTAAATTGTGGAAAAACGCATGTAAACGATCGCGCGTGTATGCGGAGAATCGTAAAATTATATTGGTACGCGCGATATGAAATAAAACGCGTGCATTTTGTAATGTAGAAAAATAATTACGTGCAATATTGTTGAATACACGAATAAAAATGTATAAAACTGCGTAAAATTGTATTAAAAAAGTGAATGTGTAGCATCGGCGCAACACTTCTTGCATTCGCTGCATAGTGAATAACTGCAGTACTTTTTTACAATGCAATTTCGCTTCACCTCTACACACATTTTCCATTTCCGCATCGAAGTGTCGTAATAAAAAAAAAGGGCAATCGATAGCGACACGGCGCACGCAATATATATGCATTACAAGCTGCGCATATTGCGAGGACGATATTCGCACGAAAATATAATTTGGAGCTTAATTGAATAGTTTCGTTACAGCGAAAATATTCAACTTTTGATGCTGGGCGGCAAAAGAGTATAAAAAAATAGAAATAATAAAATTTGGATATGCAAATCAAAGAGATAGGGTATAGGGGAGAAACTCAAATTGAGTGAACTTGAAAGAGGACTGAATGCTACAAGCGGTGCAAACTTTTCATGAACTTTGATTTCTCTCTCTCTCTCACCCCCCCCCCCTCCTTCCTCTTTCTCTCTCTTTCAATAAAGTTAAGTATAACTCGGCGCAGAAAAGTTTTCCATCGTTTTCCTAAAACGCGCAGAGTCGCCCGCGTGTACAGGAATCTCCGAAAAAGTTTTACATTATACAGAGCCCGAATAAAATGCAAGTGTCCCGCGTAATAAGTAACTTTTACACTTTATCTTCGTGTATACACGCGTTACATACATAACGCGCACACCTATATACACGTATACGTGCAGATTTTGCAGAGCTTTACGAATTTCATTCTTACAAAAAACTTGCTGCACGAAATCGCATAAATATACGATCCCGCAACGACGCCCATCGCAAAAATCAGCGAATGCAAATGCGCTTGCGGGGTAGCCGTCGAGCTGCGCGTGCGGGCATTACGCGGGCCGGGAATTAAAATTTGGCGCGTGAATTGACGGGCGGAGGCTGCCAGCAGCGCAATAACGAGCCCGAATTTTCATTGTCTCGGTGTAAAAGGCCATTATTTTAATTGAGAAAATCGGTCACTCTCGGTTGCCAACCGAATAAATACACCCCGGCCAATGCGCGCCCGGTGCGTATTATTGGAAAACACACGATTTATGCAGATTGTTGAATTACGCGGTAATTCTATAATTGGATGCTCTATTATTACGCTCTGATGGTTTCTCGCGCTAATTTGATATTACTATTATTGTTGTTATTATCGCGATTATTATTGTTTTGATGTAAAGCGTAATTTGTAATCACTTCAATTAAATTTTCATAGAGACGCATAGTGAAAGTGGTGAATCTTTCCTTTTTAATCAAAATATTTTTCTGCTTGATAAGAATTATGATTTACTTTATTTCACTTATTATTGGGATGCATTCTTGTTAGCTAAATTATCTTCATTACAGTACTCAAATTGTTAGAACAGTGTGCTTTGCGAAAAAGATTTGAAAAGTTATATCCTTAGAAAATACTGGAAATAATTCCATCGTGAACACGAAATCCGTAAATATACTTATGTGGCAAATAGTCGATACAGCAGTCAGACGTAACAGAAGCTCGATATATTCTCTGGAAAAAAATTCATAGCTCTTTGACCTACATGTCGTTAAGGCAATATAATAGCGAAACCTTTAGATTCGCATTCTTTTGCAGTGCAGTACGAGCGATTTGGAAAAAAAAAGAAAATCGCATCAACGAGATATACCTGGTATCGAATGCTTTGATCGCTCAAGCCTTTCGCTATCTCGTCCGCATGCAAATTCAAGACTAGCGCACTTTTTCTTCCAATAGAAATATTTCGATTGAAAAGAAACATATATCCGTAGAAATATAAGTTCATTTGAAAAACGGGATATTTTCCGGTTTACACATAAGCTACACAAAAAGCGCAGAAATAAACAAATAAATAAACAAAAATCACAGCCAAGCGAAAGCAAACGTGTAGACCGTAGAACACACAATATGAGAAAGAAAAACTCAATAACCATTGTAATCCTCATCATTAAACCGATCGGCAAACATCCCTCGCACACACTCCCCTCCAACAATGTGTAACCCTCGACCAGTCAAAACTCGATCGTCAAGTCCGATCGTCTAATTGGAATGCAGGCGTGCGATCATCGGGAAAAGCAGACGTCCCGCGCATCCCTTTCTCGCCGACAAAGGGGTGCGCGGACGACGAGAACGAGAGAGACAGAGAGAGAGAGAGCAAAGAGAGCCGAAGACGTCGACGGAGAGAAGAGAAAAGACGTGTCTACGCCGAAAGCGGAGAGAGAAGCGATATGCTCGCGAACAAAAGGATGGAAATAAGTTCTCGAATGGGATCTCGTGATCGAAGTTGACGAAGCCGCCGCGAGAGCGGTATATAGATGTATATATACGTACTGCTATATACCCTTCAGCCAACCTCTCCTTCTCTGCACGTATATATATACAGTCGCTATTGCTGTGCACTCTGACTTTATACTTTCGCGCGCTGCTCTCGATGGATCTGCACCGCTAGGAGTTTTGTGTGTGTGTGTGTATACGTGCGCGCCTGTGTGCGCGCGTGCACGTTTATATTTTTTACGTTTTATTGAACGATGTGCGTATAGGGGAAAAATATTCTGTTTTTTTTTACGCGCGGCAGTTCGGATGATATGCCGTGTTTCCGTTTTAGGGTTATGGTGCAGGGAAGAGACGTATGGTTTTCTATGCGTATCGGGCTGTACTTTACGAGAAATCAATTACGCTTTTTACGCCTCGAATAATATTTTATTTCGGTTGTGCCCTTACGCAGACTAAGAAGATGTATTTTTATAAAAAAATACGGGTAGCTTCTTGGAGATGAAAAGAAGAGGCCTTGGATCTCTTGAAATAGTGAATTCGAACTGAATTTGCTTAATGCGTTGTACGCAAATTAAAATGAAATTTTAATGGCTCGGCCATGAAAATGTGTTTTGCGCGTCTTGGGTCAACTATTTTTTCTAACCGAATCTTTCTTCAAATATTTATGAAAAGTGCGTAAAGTATCAAAATAAATCTGGTATTTACGAGAAGAAAACCCCGATTCAACCTCGAAAGAACAAGTTTTCACCCTACGCCTGTGCCGTAAACCACTTACGTCACACATTTTGCAATTAACCCTATATACGTCACGGCACTGTAACTAAAAGTTAAAAATCGAAGCGCACCTTCTATCATCCGAGAATTCGATAATGCAAAATCTAGTAAACGCTGCACTATAGACTTCAACCGTTAGCAACTTCAACCTCAATAAACTAATCGCTCAATTCTCTCCCATCAAGACGCCTCTCTCGACCGCACGCGAAAGCCCTCCAATGGAAGAGAAAAAAAACCAGCGAGTTTTCCACATTGTAACGGCAATAATAAAGTTGTCAAGCTCTCGTGCCTCGCCGGAGACCCGCATCTCTCTCTCCGCAGTGTGTTATGACGGCGTCGATTAAAGCGCGCAGAGAAACGAAGTTAAATCGATTTTCCAGGCTCGCTTTTCAAACGCTCCCGCTCACTCCTTTGAGCCCTTCAGAAGAAATCCGCCGCTCGGCTGCCGAGGCCCCTCCATTATGCGCCTCTCCGCGAGCGTTATATATAAGTATATACATACAGTAGCCTCTTTATTTACGGGCGAGGGGGAGGAGGGAGAGAGAGAGAGAGAAAAAAAAGCGCGTTTATATAGGAAATTATCGCGGCTCATTTCACCGGGAAAAGCGCCGCACAAAAGGAGCAGCCCATTCATCGCTGGTCATCGAGCGAATTTCCCCGCCATGGGAATCTATATACGAGCCGCGGTGCGCTTTCATCGCGATCGCTCGGCCGTGCGCTGGTTATGTGAATTTTTTCCTCTCGGTCCCGAAAAACCCTTTTGCCCGGCGCGTCTCGGGGCCCGATGCGCCTCGATGAAGAGTGTACCGCATGTATACATAGTATGTATATTGTATATTGTATATTGTATAGCGATGATCGTTGAAAATTTTCAGAATAGGCTGCTCTCGTATTTTACAGCCTGAAATATAAGTAAGAAACGAGTGCAAATGGGCGTGTGTGCAGTACGTATACGTATATATCGTATATCGATGTATTTCTCCGGCGTTTTGCCGCAAAAGAGCTCTATTGTTCGGAAAGTCATATAGATGTACGAGGTGTACACGTGGGGTGGTATGTACGAAGGGCTTTAAGCCGGGCTGTTCTGGTTCTCTCTCGACGCGCGGATACGTGACTCTCCGCTGATCGAGACGCTTTCTCGCGGAGAGACACAAGGTCACGTTCGGAAGATGCAATGGCTCTGTTGACACTGGCAGCTTTTTAAATTGATGTTAAGGGCTCCGATATATGTATCTTTTATTGCGAAGGACGCGCGCGAGTCGAGAAGTTTTCTCGGGGGTGTTCTATGTAGGTTTGATGAGAAACTCGGTTAACGAATTGATGGGGAGAGGGGGGTTGAAAAAAAATGTATATATTTTTTGTTTGTATAGTAAATGTTATAGTAAATGTGGCATTATAAAGTTATTGTGATAAGTGATTATGAATTACTTCAGAGTGAAATGAATGATATAATTCTTTGAATCGTTCAGTATACCTACCGAATTTTCAGTGAATAACACGAAATAAATTTTATAGAAAAGATTGGTATCTAGAAAAATTTAAATAAATAAATTTCACTGAACACTTCAGCGAAATGTATACATAAAAAATATTATTCATTCATCTAGACAGCGATACGCGAAGCTTAGATAGACGAGCAAACAAAATCCTTATATGGATTTTATAAGTTCATCTCTTTGTAAAGCCAGCGTATAAAATTTTTATAAGATTTTTTATTTCTTTCTATAGAAGAAGACTTTGAAACAGTAAATTCGGGATAGTGTCGTAAAGATGGGTTTGAAAGGTGCTTGAAAGTATTTCTAGCCATAATACACTGCTTCTGAATAATGTTCGCCTTGCGATTATTATTCTATATCATGATTTCTTTTTAAGTATTAAATAAATTTTGGCTCGCGTACGCATAAAGTATAAACAACATTTATAACTAGTTTAATGTTTCTTATAATTTCGCAATTACTTACACATAATATCGATAAACATAAATTAGATCTCGACTCACCAACCCATTCCCTAACATTACTTACCAGAACACGCACATCTATAAAAAAAATCCCCCAAAATTTGCTTCGAGCCAAAACAAAAAAAAGCATTCCCTCCCATCCTAAAAAAAAAAAGAAACGCCCAAGAAGGCGACCCACACCAAAAAGAAAAAAAATAAGAAGGAAGCTCGGATCAATTTCTCAATACACGCATCACACACGCGCGCGCGCGCGCATACCTCTATCGCGAAGCCGTCGAAAGCGCATCAACGAAACCCCAGTAGCCCCGTCATCTCATCCCATAATACCTCGCACGGCGCGGCGCGTGGGCTATTTTTGTTTTGACACGCGCACAAGAGAGTGGGCCCATTATACACGAGGTATACGCGCTATGCACACGATAGCCCACGGCTCGTTGGCCAGTCTCAATACTCACTTATATTTTTTTTTGTGCGTCTTCCCCTACACACACACACATTATACAGAAGCATCAGATAGAGAGAGAGAGAATAACGCGTGAGAGAGAAATCCGTGGCGCGGCGCTAAGCGCATGAGCCTCGGCTCTATATGGCGAACAATGCGAAAATCCGATCGCTGGCCACTTCTGTATAGTCGGCGACGGCCGCAAAAGCCAGTGTGTTGGGACGATGATGATACCGGAAGTCCTCTGCGGAAGCCTTTGTTTCGTTTGTCTGTTGCCTCTCGCCGGTCCATCCTCTCCCTCTCTCTCTCTCTCTCTCTCTGCTTCTTCGCGCACAAGCGAATTCCCATTTTTCTCCCGAGACTTTTTCAGATTATACGTTTTTGGATCTTTCACGGATGATTGCGACGCCTATTATAATGCGAGCGAGTCTAATGGGATTTTTCGAGAGAGAGAGAGAGAGAGAGAGAGAGAGAGAGAGAGAGAGAATTTTTGCCAAGAGTATCTTTTTTTCTGAATTACCGTATGTATATAGCCGAGATTTTCTTGCGAGCTATGCAGGACGAGTGAAGTTATGGTAATAGAAAGGCGCCGAAGGTATTATGGAAGAATTGTACAATCGATATTATTGCCGTTATCGCGGGGTTGGGTGGATTAAGGAAAATTTTTAGATTCTCGGAGGGAGAGAAGGAAAATTTCTTCTACAAAATCTTTGCGACGATGTACGTATATATTGTATATATATTATATATGTATAGTATTTCTAGAGATAAAATAAAAATTTCCTGCGACTGCAGGCGGACTTTCGTTGGTGCGGAAGGATAATTTTCTGAGTGTGGAATTAATCTTTATTACGCGCACTCAAAGCGCTAAAAACTTGGGAATTATACATGCGTGCGCACTTAAGGGGTACTACACCGTCGCTACACGTCTCTACCCAAAATCTGCAGCGCTACTTATATATTATTTCTTAATTATTCACGGTACACGCTTCGCTAAAAAAAAAGACGTTGAATTAATGGACATATGTACAATTGTACATAGCTATATATAATAATAATTATGCATTAGCAATAAATAATTCTGTTCGGGCTTCTATCAGGCTCTGGTCTATTAAAGTATAAATTTTTCAAAGCAAAATCTGAATTTGTTTACTTCTATATTATTACACTAAATTTTTTTTAATATACGTATAGGGGAGTCACTCAGTCACTAAAATGCAAATTTGAAAATGAATTTCGTTCCTTTTCAAGTAGCATATTTGTAAAAGCAAGTTCGTAATTTCAGAAAGTTTTCGCATCACTGTAAAAGGTTCAATTTGTGAACCCTTAAAAACTCTTTTTTTATGATAATCTAATCTTTCTAATAAGATACCTTTCACTTTTATTATAAAGTTACAAATTTTTTTAATGTCAAAGAATTAAGCAAAAGATTTCTATGAATTTAGTTACTGCACTTACCGTAAGAAAATTGTTACTATTTTGACAGAGCTCATTATTTGCAGACTGTTAATGATATAGATAGATCTAAACCTTAACAACTTTAATAAATGATAATAAACATTATAATACTGAAGTGTAGTCAATTTTTTGCATATTATTAAAAGAATTGTAATGTTCAATAAACAAAAAATGCTGCTTTTTACAATAAAATCGCAATGTCCCAATTAAGTGCACCATCTCAAACTCGCAGAGATAAAAATAAAAAATAATAAATAAAAGATAATAAATAAATAAAAAATAATAATAATAAATAACTGCAGGAATCCCACGCACCTTCGCAAAAATTTATTTAAATCACTTTTACACCAACATTCGCCACTGCATACACCAAGTCTCATTACAATCCAAACGATGTGTATTCCCATACATGTATATCAATAGTCATCACACAACACTCGCTTCACGTGTATATACATATATACATCCGCATAATAAAATACAGCCCCTATATACTGGTCTACGATATAATTACCGCGTGTGACGGGTGCAAAAAGAAAAAACGAAGAAGGCACCGGGCGCGCATTAGACAAAATTTGACGTTCGATAGGAAGCGAATAGCCAATAAGATGGCGAATAATGATCCGCCAATGACTCTGCGTCTATTCGAGCCTCTCGCTCTCCACGTACCTACATATAGACGCGCACGAACCCCTAACGCATTTTACAAATTCATCATGGGAAATTCTACGCACCCGTTCGCCCCATCCTCGCCCGGCACTGCACGCGCAGGTCGATGAATCTCCATCTGTCGGGATATTATTATTATTATTATTATTATTATTATTATTACCATTATTGCCATTATTATTATCGTCGCGTATTATTACAACTGCTACGGGCAGAAACGTGGATTGTGATGAGCGGGACTTGATTACGTTATACCTACATGTGACGTTCTCGTTGCATAATTATTCGGTCGAACGAGATTTCGCGCGCAACGGATTATAATTGAATTTTTCAGATCTCTATGCATACGCATATATATACGAGAGCATCGGATGGAAGAGCGATGGAGAGAGAAAGAAAGAGAGAGAGAGAAAGACTATGGGAAAAGGATATATTTTCAACGAAATATTTTTGTCGATTTTTACTGGATTTGCTTGGAGAGATCGCTGGTATTATTAGTATTATTATTGGTATTAACGGTATTAGCAACTAATATACTTTCCCTTCACCCTCCCAATACTCAATGAAATTACATTAATGTTTATGTTTCGGTATAATATTAGCCGTTTGTCTATATCGTATACGCATATTTATAGGCGTCGAAGCAGCGAATCTATATAATTTCATTCAAATTAATGCATCCGCGTAAAACAATAACAGCCTCGAAAAATAATTCCCCCTTCGTTCGTAATGAAATTATAAATTTTTCCTCGCCATCGTCGCCCACGCGCAGTCTTGAAAAATCTCATTATACGAAACCTCTCCATATTAAATCGCGTATACTCATCTTGTCCGCTAAATTATAATAGAATATTTAAACGAGTTGCTAATGCACAACAGCAATGCTTCGTGCCTACACAATTTTAATCGAAGAAAAAAATTTTTCTTCCGCGTACTAAATTTTCCCGTCGCAGCGCATGCACCGCCGCTGCGTCGTAAGGAATATAAGAGGCATACGTGAGTACACGGATCGCGTGAGCGCACCTTCGTCGCGGAGTTGCGTTAAAGCCACTTCACTCGCAGCCTCGGTTTATTGTCGTCGTCGTCGTCGTCGTCGTCGTCGTCGTCGTCGTCATCGTCGTGGGTAAAAAGTTCGCGGAACGACGATTGATATTGGATCAGAAAGTTTTTAAGAGGCTTTCATCGAATTTCGTTCGTTTTACTTCCTATTTTTTGAATATGAGTAGACGTTGGGTCGTAACAATGTTTCTTTGACTTTTCGTCTTGTTATTTCCCTTGATTATGTTTGAAGTAGTTGTCGCGTGAATTACGGGAGTTGGCGATGACGAAATGTTGTATTATACGTGTGCAAATGGTCGTACTTTTTTGAATGATAGAAATAAATGAAAAGAAGATGAAAGAAGAAACTTATGTGTATCCTTCTGTTATTGTGCTCAAGTTTCGATCAGGAAAACTAGGCGACTTGCCACCAGGTGGCGCCACTGATTGGCTCTTCGAAAGCAACTTGTCTGCACCAAGCTTTTAGCAATAATCGATTACGTTTTATGCGCATATATCTAATTTGAGATTCAAAGATATTATAACAAAATGCTTTACAAATTTAGATCTACATTTTTCCGAAATTTTCACGAACAGAATGTGAATTATTTTATTTGAAAAATTTAAAGTTCTTAATTATTAACTTTGAAAATTAAAACTAAAGTAGATTATACAACTTCAAATAAATCTTTGCAACTTTATTAAAAAGTATGAACGTTTAAAATTTTGTCATTTTGATAAAATACTCTTACCCAATTTGAGGAAAAACTAAATGGTTTTATTTTACTGGAATAATAAACTTTCAAGCGCATGTGTTTTTTGATTAGGTTGTAAAACAGAAGTAAAAAAAAAGCAATTTACTTCTTACAAAATTTAGAATAACAAATTATAGAACAGAACTAAAAACTATAACCAAATACTAATTTTAAAATCTAGAATTTTAAAAACAGATAGTAAAATTTTAGTATAAGAATGTTCTTATAACATTTTTTACGCATGGCAAAAAATTCACCATTTTTCTCTAAACGTTATTTTTAACAATCAATACAAACACTAGCCCTTTCAATTCCTGAATTCAAAGACATCTCGACTATGCACTATTCTTATCGGTTCAAAACCACAACTTTCAAAAAATATTATCTCTTACCCGAAACCACCCTGTCCAAAGTATACGTATCGTGTCAATCAATAAAAATAATAGATCTTACTATGATTACGACAATTTTTCCAATTTTCTCACAATCGCAGCCCTTGTACACGCCTCCAAAGCAGAAAATAATAAATGTTCCGTCTCAAAGCCACGCGAATCTGTCTTCCTCAACCAAAGCAAAATAGCCATTCAATCAAATCCCAATCGACCATATTGCAGCCTTCCCACCCCCTTCGCATCCCAATCCTTCCGTTTAAATTCTTCACAGCAGCAGTAGCAGCGTCAATACCACCGTCATAAAAAAAGAAGCTATCCTTCTCCTCTATCTCTCGACAGCGCAACATCAGCTAATAGCATAGAGCCATGAGAAAAGTCGACAAAGCGCACGTGGCCAGTAACTAGCAGCTATTCATTCCCTATACGTACACGGCTGGCTCTGCTCCCGCCTCCTCCTAACGGGGAAGAATTCACGCTCACTCTCTCTTTCTCTCTCTCTATTACTTATTTCTAATCAGGTCCGCACAATGAAATCGCAACGTAACGTCGTTATAACATCCTGCGAGAGAGGCCTCCTTCCTTCCGCTCACGTGTCGATTGTGCGGTTTTTACACTAGGCCGAGTTGTACAGTGGCTGCGTGTATTCGCTTCTTTTGTGCAACAATACGCGCTCTCTCGCCGATGAGACTTTTCTGGGCGAAATTTTTTACCGTGCGATATAGGATGTTGGAGCGAAAATTTGGACTCGATGAAAAATGCGACGATATCGTGCATGTGACCGATTCTCCTAGAAAAATAATAATAGAAATCGAAAATTATTATTTTTTTTTTTAATCTAGAGGTTTCGGACTGACAAGACTTTCTTCTGTAAGCTGAAAGAAAGTCAAAAGTGCAGAGGAACATGGCGAAAGTTACTAGTAATCATATCTCTGAATCATTTTACGATTTATTTTACAAAAAATTAATGCGTCAAAATACTAAAATAACAACGATTACAAATGTTTTCGAGGCATAAATAAAATTTCGAATTGCACTACAATAAAATACAACAAAAGAGCTTTAATTTAAAAAAAAATATGCTGAGTTTCGATGCTCAGATCAAAAGTGATGTCCGTTTGATAAAAAAAAGTAAATAAAAATCCGAATAGCCGATTTTCTTTTTTTCCATGTACCTCCCCATGTTAAATTCTAATGCTCCATGTTTCCCATGTTTCTCTGCATTTTCGACTATCTTTCAACTTACAGAAGAAAGTCTGATCGGTTCGAAACCTCTAGTTTAAAAAGAAAATTTTCGATTTCTGGATCCCCGAAAAGTGCATTTTTCTAGGAGAATTGGTTATATACATATAGTAGTTGGGAAACGTTTTACTCTAGTCATCTCTGGTTTTACCTATGCATTGGTCTATGTACATTTATGATACTAATGTACGTACAAGACTCTCTTAACATTTTTTTAATTGCATATACTTTGAAAAAAATAACATATTTTTCATAAGCCCAAAATTTTTTCATCCTCTATCAAACCCTGCGTAACAAAATTATAATACGCATCATTAAAAAAATCTTGCTAATGCATCTCGAATGTACGATAAAGACTCAAGACCTCATCACATTCGTTTCATACCCACGCAGGGGATATGTTTCCACGACGCGAGCGCCATTCGAAAGGGAAATCTGTCTATGCACGCGATATTTCATCGACTGCGGCTGAAATTCGCTTTTTACGAAATCCCCCCTCCCGTCCAGTGGAAAACAATTGCGGCTCACGACCGTTGAAAAAGCTTTTATTCCGCGTATATAGATCTCCGGCGAATGACGCGTATAAAAGAAAAGACCTCCCGTGATAAAGTGCGAGAAGGTCTCTATACCCGCTCGGCTTTTTCTATTTCATTCTCCCTCTACAGGTATACCTATACATATATAACGAAAGTTTGAAAATCGCGGGAGGCCGTCCCTGTCTCGCATCTCTCTCTCTCTCTCTCTCTCTCTCTCTCACTTCCTCCAACGACGAGGAGACTAACTTTTTTTGCAGGCTAAGCTCCTTTTGATATATACACGCGGCGCGCGGCAGCGGTCGCTTTTACGCACTTAATGAGCCGTAAAAGCCGACGACAACTGCGCCGGGCGCCCGCGCGTCCGAGCCGTTCGTAAAATCTTCGAGTATTTAAACTTCGAGCCTCTCGCTCGAGCCGTAAAAGCTTCCATTATACGACCCCCTTTCGCCTTTTCCTTCCTTTTTTTCAACTCTGCAACAGCAGCGCTAGCGGCGCTCTTCCGCGGAAAAGTATAGATAAGATTGATTTTTATTTTATTCTTTTTTTTTCCCTCCTTTTTTTCGGCGAAAAAGAGCGACGTTCTCAAAGGTCGCCCGCGAGAGGTGAGTGCGAGCGAGAGCGAGACTCAATTTACTCCCTAAAATCCGAAAATCCTGTCACAACCTCGAGTGATCCTCTCGTGTGTCTCTCGCGCGTGACATCGGGATAAATGCGGCAGCAGCAGTCCCGAGAGAAAGAGAGAGAGAGAAACGCACACACGCGGCGTGTGTCAGTTATAGAGGAGGAGTAAATTTACTCGAATGACGTGTGGAACGCTTTTATGGGTAAGAACCACTTATACATAACAGGGGATATAAAGGAGATTCTACGCCGAGGCGATTCAGAAAAGAAGTCAAGACGCGCGCGTGTAAGTATACGTGGTGCTGCTGCAGCCGCCGGTCGATCGAAGGAGCGAGAAGGCTTGCGTACATAGGTATATACAATATCGTATGTGTACAACGTGTGTGTGTATATAAGGCTGTGCGCTGCGGTCCGTCGGGGGACCAGGTGTGTGTGTGTGTTGGAGTTGTTGTCACCCTTATAGGCCTTTTCTCCACTGGCCGCAGAGACGGAGAGGAAAGACGGAGAAGCAGAAGGGAATATCGGATTGGATTAAAATTTATCGAAGGATTGGCTTGGCTGATACCATTGGGATTAAGTGCCAGGTGGAAAATCCTCGATTGCGATGTACTGATGTGTGTGTGTAGGAATGGTTCTTTCAAGCTTACGATGATAAGGTTTTGGTGTAAAGACTTAATATATACGCGTGTATTCGATTGGATTCGTGTAATTATAGGCTGCACTCTTTAAATTTTGTAAAACCAACAAATAATTTTTTGGTTGGTTTGGTTAAAATAAGTAGGTTTGCACAGACACGTATAATGTGCATCAATGAATCAATGAATGCTCTCAAATTTTTTTAAATGTTTTAAGAACATTTTACGAAAATTCGATTTTTTTGAATTTTCGAAAAATCAAAAATTGTATCGGATCAATCTGAAAAAATTTGAATGTATTCTTTGATAAATTTTATAAAAGTTCATAATTTTCGAGAAAAAAATTTATGAATTCTTTTCTTTGTTTAAATTATTTCTCGTTTGTGCTCCGGAAAAAAGTATACCCTACTATTGCCCGATTACGCGAGTTTTTGCTCTTTCAGAATTACGTAACAAACGAGAAAAAACAGGTCTGTAAGTGTACCATCTAGAAAAATTTTTGTAAATTTTCCGGATGAGTTGTCTTCACTATATTTCGTATGGATTTGCACATACGTCTCACAGTCAACGAACGAATGTCCCTTCCAGTAAATAAAGTAATCTCCTGAAAAGAATTTTCTATTCCTCTGGCCAACTCTACACAGCGAAAGAAGCGCAGCGAACAAAAATTAACGCCCAGCAAAGTAGCCTCGGCAAATTAACATCGTCGCCGCGATAAAAATGCCATCTCCGCATACAGTCCCGCGTTTCTTCTTTCTCTCCTTACACATGGCCCATAGAAATTAGATAATGAAAGAGACCGACCTCGCGCGTCCTTTTATTTTTTTTTTTACGACGTTATACGCGCGCAGGGCGTCGGTCCATAAAACGCCGTAAACAGCCCTAAAAGAGCAAAGCGCGTCGAGTGTCGGGGGCCGTCGCGTTGTGTCGCTCTCGCCCCGCCGGGTAAAGGAATAAAATATCGCTTTCGCGGCAATTTTACGGCAATTTTCCAATCGGCCAGATCCGAAAGCCAAGATCGACTCCAGGTGCTCTTCGTTACTTGCATTATACGCAATATCCACCGCTGTATCTCATTTTTCAGTGGATTATACTTGCTTCTCGCTGTATAGCGCATTGTTCCTTTTCCCGGGAGTTTCTCAATTTCACGCGCATAGGGCCTGGTTGCGTGTGTATATTATACACTTCGTGCTCTCTTGAAAAACCCGACAAAAATTACGCTCAGTACGTTACGTTAGGTCTGTCGCCTATATTTTCCACGCGGAGAAAATCGTGGAAAAGGTTCTTATATTTCTCGTGAAAAATATGTGTAGCTCGCTGAAATTTGAATTATTGGGAGGGGGGGGGGGGGTTTGCGCGGCTGGTCTTTTGGTTAAGTTGAAACTAAGCGATGCCACTGTTAAAAGGTGCTGAGGATCACGCACAAAACGGTAATATACCGATTGTTACGTTAATATTGTTTTTTTTTTAATTTTTTAATCTATTAAACTGCATTATGCCATACAAACGAAACATTAATTTGAATTACAAAATGTCATTAACATCTAGCTATAGCACTAGTGAAAATCCGTATCGTTTAAAAACTATAGTAAACACACCTTAGTGTTTCATTAAGCATTTTTCGCCTCGTGCGAAAAGGTCGGAAGAATAAATAGTTAAATGATTTCAAAGAGGGATAAAAATTGCGCTCGAAACACAAGAGAACACGATCGTATTCGCCTTCTCGAGAGCCCCAGAGCTCGTCGCAAAGCTGCATAACGAATTCCCACCAAAAAAAATTAAGCGGACGTCCGAACGCGGGTCTCGCAAAACTGCGATTGTAATCCGTAAGCTCGTTCATAAATAAGTTTCGCGGAAAACTTTCGGCCGCGACAGAAAAGCGCAAAATACGCACGTATATATATATGATATGTAGATCGCAAAAAGAGGTGCGCGACTGGCATTTCAAAAACGATTTAAACTTTCGACCCGTCCGTCCCGGGACGCAGTTGGCCGCCAGTCAGTCAAAAACGGTCGAGGGGAATGACGTTAATCTCGTTACACGTCCGCCAGGTACTTTGTGCCCCGTCGCTCTCTGCCATTACACGTTTTTTTACTCGGCCGAGAGCTGCGCTAGGCTAATGCAATATCGCACCGGCATACATATATATATATAGCTCTCGGTTCGTCGCTAGAGCGCAATAAGCATATAAATCGTAAACCGGGTTACACGCGATTTTTCGCGAAATCAAGAGAGACAGGGGGGGGTGCGTCAACGTAATTCAGAAGTTTAGGAGAGAGAGAGAGCGAAGGAGAGAGAGAGAAAAGCTGAGAAGTGAGTTATATTGATTGCCGCAGTTTTATATATACAAAATACGACGAGGGAGCTGAGATGGATGTGTCGCGTATGTATTACGAGGATTTTTTACGTGTCGCTGGGGGTTGGAGTGTACCGTATTAGTAGAGTTTCGGAGAATTAATTATGCGAGCATAGAATTCGAAAGTAGTTTTCATCTCGTTTCTCGTTTAAATGATACGCGTGCGAGCTCGAGAAAATTTGCCGGAATTATTAAAAGGAATTTTTCGTACGCCAAAAAAGATTTGCGTATATCAATATTTTAGAGCGTGTATATCAAGGATTTTAAAATAATTTCAGGTGCACAAGTTTTATTTTTGTTAACTATATATGAATTGGATTTATTTTTTAACTTAAGAGGCTTAACTCTGAAAGAAAAGACAATGAAAAAATAGTGAGAAGGTATATGCTCAATTTAAATAATTAAGAAGATTTTTTATTAATTTTTTCCTCATAAACTACGTTAAAAGTAGTAAAATTGTTTATTATTCTAGATTCGCGCGTACCGAACTACCCGACAGCACATATTTTTCGCTTGGTATAAAAAGACATTTAATTTTCTTTCAAAAAACACACAATTTTATTATTTTTATAAATTACATCAATTTCGGTGGTTGTAAATCTTACGCTTTATATTCTTATGTACAGGGGCTGGCGATAAGGGAGCGTAATAAATCAAAGTTGGCTTTAATAGCTAAATTAATTCATTAACCCTTTCAAGTTATTTGCGCTACAACCGATGAATTTTAATTATAAGAGTTTCAATCCAACTTCCCTATGCAAATTATAAATTCAAAATTTGCATAATAATACCGCAAACTTTTCCCTCTCGCTACGTACCTACACGCTCAAAACAAATTTTGTTTTTTTTTCTCATCGTCGAGCACCCCATAATACCCATCGTCCCGCCGCGACTTTCCTCAAAACGGCAATATGAAACCAACTGCACTGCACACATCAGGCAGTAAATCACCGCCGCACCGATGGATTCCAACTCCGCAAAGCCGCCCGCGAGCGAATCGATTTTTCCGTAACCAGCGGTTATTAATTTTTTTCTCTCTCGTCTCTCTCTCTCTCTCTCTCTCTCTCTCTCTCTCTCTCCTGCGCGCTCCTCCCTCCGTACACACTTTCGAGCAATTGTCGCAGCTCGCGATCACGGGCCATTGATTCGAGAAAAAGTATAAGTACGTGTAATGGGGGTCGGGGCAGTGGTGAGCGCGCAGTGAATCTCCGGAGAAATGAGCGGGAAAAAAAGCGAAAGAGAGAAAGAGGGGGGGAGGGGGTACAGAACACGACCTCAAGACAAAGGTTATAGAGAGAGAGAGAGAGAGAGAGAGAGAGAGAAAGAGAGAGAGAGAGAAATGAATACATGTGGATAAAATGAATGAGAGGATGAAAGATGATGAAAAGGGGGCGCGCGAAAAACTCGCGTGAAAATCACGAGTGAACATTTTTATAGCCGTGGAGGGGGGTAGGGAGAAATTTCATTATGTTTTTGGTGTAATTATCATTGACGCTTGAAGCGGGTCAATTGATTTTATGTGGCGATGACGTTAAGAGCCTCGAAATGAGTATATTTTAATTTGCTTTTTAGTGCAGCTGTAATTTATGCGTACTTCGCAGAACGTTCGCGTTTTATAAGTCGGAAAATGTTTAAGTCCGCGCTGGTCGTGTATAATTGAATTAAAAGGATATGATAAAACGTAAATTATAAATGACAATTGATAAATTTTGGCAAAAAAGAGACTTGATTGCTGATGAGCTCCTGGACAATGAGAAATATTGAAATTATTTGTCAATATCCATTTTATAACAGCATTTACGATTATAATTATGCTTATAACATTATTACGTATCGAACATTGCGTACAGCTGAATCAAAACTCGTCGGTATATAGTGTCGTAATTTAACGCAGACTTGTACAACATTATATCCAAATCGGGCCGTCGCGCATCATCTGCGAATCCAAGCAGTCGACGACACACACGGAGACTCTATAATTTTCAGCGCTAAAATCACGCTCCCCCTATTTACCAGCAAAACTCTCGCCTCTCCGCTGCGGTATAATTTACTCGAACAATTCGCACAAACATTTCCAGCAGCGCAAATACCACAACACCGCAACCCAGACGCAATATTTGCAATCCACACGTCGTATATATACATGGCACCATCTACATACACATAGAACATCCAGCATTATACCCTATATATACACATGTCTACCGCATCCCGCCGACATCTCGGTCGTACAACATATACAATTATACACGAACATAATGCTCGCGTATACATATACATACATACAAGTATAGGAAGCGCACGCGACACGGACAGCCAAGTTTCTCGTTTAATCATCAAAGTAGCGCGACACTGACGCGCCCGTAATCCAGAATCGCTCGCTATATGCCAGCCGTGCGTATATACTATATATATATGTGTTCCTACGACCCCCAAATGGTTTTCCGATGCCGTACGCGGCACACACTCGCTCTTCGCGTGTCATTTATATAACACACATCCTCCTCGAGCGAGAGAGAGAGAGAGCTGCTCATCCGTCGATAATTTATATTCGAGCCAAGCAGCAGCAGCAGCAGCCATAACTAACGCGCCGTATCGAAATCCCGTAAATAGGTTCTCGAGGGCGCGACGCTGTGATGCTCTATACACACACGTAGAGAGACACACGGACGCACTAGAGACTGTCGCGTATTCATTGTAGTATCAAGTATAGTCCCGAGGCCTCGGCAATATTGTCGGAGCTTTTACGGCGATTCGATCCGCGTTAGAAGAAGAGGTGTCGCTCTTTTTTTTGGCAAGAGTGTGTGTGCGTGTCTCGAAGTGAGATTGGATGACACGCAGAAAGATGCATTGTGCAGCGCGTGTGTGTGAGTGTGTGGAGAACGCGCGTTTGATTTTCGTCCGGCGCGAAGGAAATATGAAGAGTAACGGTGTCTGATGTGCGCGTCTCTGGGATGCGACGCCAGAGAGGAGAGAGAGAGAGAGAGAGAGAGAGAGAGAGAGAGAGAGAGAGAGAGAGAGCAGGAAGGATCGAGAGATGGATGGTTTTTGGCTGGATTTTGACAGAGTTTTCACTGCATTTGCGGTTGGGCCGCGCCGGGGACTTTTGCCGCGGTGTGTGTTTATTTTTTTTTTTTTCAACTTTTCACGGTTTTCGTTGCAGTGGATTCTTTTCGGATTGCTTGATTGTTTTGGATTAGCGCACGAACGTATACGACTGATATATTATTGGGCCGTTGGTTCTTGTTGCTAAGCATTTTGCATAGAAAGTTGGTATACAGAATATATTTCAAAATTTATACGCGTGACCTATTTCACATTCAATATAAACAAACAATATATACTTGCAATAATTTCATTATGTTGTAATATATTTCTGTGGCTTGCAGGAAGAACCACTTAAGTGACATTTTGCGAAAAATTTTTTTATGTCGAATTCGAGGTGCTCTTAGTACCCTTTTTCATTGTACAATAGTAGGATTTCCGAAATGCACAAATATTTTAAATGCCAGCCGATTGTATAATCACTTAACTGCATCTCTCGTAAAAATGTTACCGCAGAACCACTTAAGTGCACTTGTTTTTTTTATTTTTGTGCGAGATACACCGTGTGGAGTACATTAAAGCGGTATAATATATATCTAATTACCTATACCGATGTATTCGTCGGTTTTTTTAAATTTAAAAAAAATTTTTTAACGGTTTTAAATTTTTCAAAAATTGTCAATTTGCAAAAACATTTTTTATTACTGGAATCGCTCTGATAAAATTTATACGTATTCCTTAGCTGATTCTAAGAACTTATTACTCTTGAAAATTTTTTCCAAAAGTTTGTGGTTTCTGAATAAAAAATTCGTAAAAGTCTTCGTAAAAAATTTTCAATTATAATATGCACCAGTTTGACCACACCGAGGTTCAAAATCAATCCCCAAATCACGTATCATTTAGGTTTGGACATTTATCCCATTGGTTAGAGGGGTTCCAGATGCATTGCAAATGAAAACGTTCTTGAAATCTCGAATTAAAACAAAAAATTGTGGAAAAACCATGCTTTTTTCCTTTAAACTGTTTTTTCTCATAGTTAATAACAATTTTCGAAAATTTTAATTATACCATTGGAAAGGGCATGAGTTAAACTTTAAAAATATGCCCCGCCCGAATTTTTTTAATCGCAAATTACATTAGTTACGAGCCCTCAAAGAAAGTGAGCGCATAACCACTTATCTGCAAAGTTCCCGCAGAACCACTTAACTCGAGTAATTTGTTTAGCTTGGGCGTCGAGAAAGAAACTATTTACAAATGTAATACTACGGTTGTATCCGTATCAGATACCTAATCAAATGAGCCAATACTTAGATCTTATCTCTGACATTTCGATCTTACATATTACTCTAAACATTGAAATCGCTTTTTCTCGAAAACACGAAAATGTCACTTAAGTGGTTCTTCCTGTAAGCCACAGATTTAATCAATATTAAGTAAATTATAAATAGTACTTATGTTTTACGTACGCTTCGTGAAATAAGACAAAAATTCAGAGACGAAAAAGCTGGCCGCGCCGCTCTTCCCACGACTATATACAATTAAGCCATAAGATTATATACTTTCCCTGAGGATTTAGTTTTTAGCTGCAATAAAATGATCCGGTGACGAGGCAGTAAAAGTATAATATCGTAAAATTTTTCGTACAGTCCGCTCTCGCTCGCCTCTCGTCGCCACCGTGTCTCCAGTGCAATTTGCTTACCTGCGAGCCACGCAGTGCATACTCGAAGGGCCGTGACATTTTTTCGTACAAGGATCACCGAGAGCCTGCAAGATTCGGGAGTTTAGTTTCGGTTTGACACCCGAGCGCACAGCTCATCGCGCGAGTCGTGTCAACTCTGAGTATCCGAGCAATCGTGCGTTTCTCGAATTTATTTTTCGTTTAAATAAATGCAATGTCATACAAATAATTTATTGAAGGTTGTTTTTTTAATGAAAAAAATCATACGCTTGCGCTGGGCAGGTCACACCGCACGAATCTCTACAGACACGCGAATATACGCACTCGAGAAAAGATACCGCTATAGGCGACCGCCAGACTGTAAGTATACAAGCGGGAGTGGACGAAAATAACTACACTTCAAGCTTGCGGATCTGGCGGTCGATTCCTCGTTCCTCCTCGACGTGATAACGTGTATTTTTTGTCTAATTTCGCTAATACGATAATTATCGGTGTTTCAGACGAAAAGAAAAAATGCAAGCTACAAAGATTTTCCTGTTCTTAACTGTTAACTGCGCATTCGGCTACGCAGCCGAATCCAATGGTAAGTATACGCAGATAAACGAAGGTGTACGGCATTAAAAAAGCAAAAATGTACTTCGAGCTCTGAACTTGCTTACAGAACAAGCTACGACGAACAAGTACAGCAGCGACGTACGGCTCTTTGAACTTAGTCCAGTTCACGGCTTCACCTACCACACGGAGCACTCGGCGGACCACCCGGTGAGCATCTTAACGTCCAGGCGAACCCAGGTAGCAAATCTAGATTATCACGCGCCGTCGAAAACGCTATTCTTCACCACTCCCAGATTCGGCTACTGGACGCAGAATGCCAAGTTGTACTCGGTGCCTTGGGATCCGGACTTTGTTTGCCAGCGGAGCGCCGACGAAAGCAGTCGAAACATTAAGCGAAGAGCAATTCAACTTACAAGACCGTTCAATTGCTCTGTAGATAGCGATGGTCATTTGATGGTATACAAGGATGTGAGACGAGAAATCAAAAAGCTGCGCGAAGAGGAGAACTGGAATCCGAGGTAAGAGGGGCTCGATTGAAATTTACATCGAAATTTATAGATTTTAGATGACTTTTGAGCTGTTAATTCTGTTGCTTATTAGATCCCTGGCAGTGGATTACGTGGGGAATAAGTTGTACGTTGTAGACACTGCCGAGCGAGCTGTAAACGTTTTCGATTTGGATGGTCGCAATAAAGTTGCAGTATTTCATCACGAATATCTCATACCATTCGAGGTAGCGATTGATCCCCCGAAAGGTCTAATGTTCATATTGGCGGCTAATACGGAAATCGGATCAATGCAGGTAATTTGAGTACTTATTTTCTTTGACATAAAAAATATTATTCAGAATTCCGGAATATTAAGTATTTACTTGATATTCAACAGATTTATCGCGCAAATATGGATGGAACATCGTCACAGGTACTGGTTAGGGACGTCGAATTATTAGATAACTTCACAGTGCGTGCAAAACTCGGATTCGCCATTAGTCCTTTACAGAAGAGAATATTTTTTGCCAATTTTGATAAGTCGATGGTCGAAAGTATTAGTTACGAAGGCAGTGGAAGAGTAACTGTCGCAAAAGTCAAGTCGCCACTCACCATAACCGTCAGCAACGAGATACTATATTGGTCAGATGCCAACATAAGTAGGTTGAAAAACATATATTTCATGTACAAAAACATGACGCTATTCAAAATAAAATTGTGTACTGTACATCTACTTTAAGGTGACTCGAATCTACTCATCTGCACCAGCGGTAGTTGTAATATTTGGACCTGTCAACTAAATGGCACATCAGGCACTTGTCTGGAAGGTAGTATCAAACTGTTCGAGGAAGGAAAGGAGCTGCTTTCATCATACGGATTGCAATCTGTAATAACACATCCATCATCGATTTTGAATCCTTGCGCTACCGATAACGGAGGATGTCAACATCAGTGTTTGATTAAACAATCACGTGATGAGAACAAACTAACTCACGGCTGCGTATGCAGAAAAGGCTATCGGCTAACCGAGAACTTAAAGAATTGCACTAAATTCAAGGTACTGATATATGTGAAAAAAAAATATTTTGGCTTAAAAATTTTAATTACCATACGGTTCATTGCAGGTAACTCGAGTCTACGAAGATTTTTACATTCCCAAAAAACAAAGATTCACCTCTTTATCGGACTCAGTTAACAACAGTATATTCCCTATCTCAAGAGCTCTACTGTACCAATTAAAGTATGAAAAATCTCATCTAATCGTGTACCAATCACCTTTTCGCATTTTGGAAGTAAGTTACAACGGGAAATTTATATTTGAGGATAGTCGGGATCCAGAGGATACACTGACATCCAATTTGAATTTGGCCAACATGTTGGACTTGTTAGATGTTTATCGCATAGAGTCGTACACTTGTGATACACGGAATGAACATAATTCTCCTGCATTGAGATTTCACGAGAATAAGTTCGCAAAAGCGTTAGCTTTGGATTGGGTGACTAAAAATCTGTACTTCGTTAAGCTATCAAAAAACAGAAATGATCAAGCTGAACTTACTGTTTTAAAGTTTAACAGACCCGAGAGGCTGTGCTTCAATAATTCTGATGAACTAATGAAGTATGTGAGTAAAGACGATGTATATCTGGCTGAAATTCCTGAACCAATACATATGGTGTTACATCCGTACAAAGGTTTGGTCTATGCATCACTTCGAAATGGTTCAGTGGTCAGATTGAATGCGGATGGCTCCAACAAAATTTTTCTCGATAACATCAACAATTCGGTCTTATTGGCGATTGATTTCAACGACGACAAGCTCTACTGGTTAGACACCGAGCAGTACGTCAACTTTGCGAATCTCGATGGAACTCATCAGAAGCAATTATTCAAGAGCCCAGCGAACAAAACAATAATTCTTCGTATTTTCGATAACTGGCTGTACACCAAGGAAGAAATCGACCCTTATAATAAGAATTTAATAAACATAAGGCGATATGACAAACTAACTGGAAAAGAAACAGGAAGTTTGAATTTGTCGAATGTTACGGAACTATACCGTGAAAGTATTGGTATCAAAGTATCAGCGAAAGACGCAAGGTACGTTAACGCTGAAGATCACCCATGTGCAGTGAATAATGGAGGCTGTGAATCCTTCTGTTTCGGAGTACCAATAGTGGATCAGGTTGAAAAGTTGCAGAGAATATGTATGTGAGGCACAAATTTAGGATAATGACGTAAGTTACGAGCAACTGTAAATTTATAAACTTTGATCAGCTGCAAATTTATATTGTTACAGAAATTAAAAATCCGCAGTTTAGTACCAGTTAAAGTATCTTTATTACACCTGTTATACAAAATAATTTATTGTTTAAAGCACAATGTAGTCACACGTATACATTAAAAATTTAAGTAACTTGCAGTGAGAAACTAAATTTTGATTGCAATTTATATCAGCCATATTTTATACGCAAGCACACACTGAATCTCTCATATAGACATGCCATAAAATATTCTCAATTTACAATTACCAGTCCGACTACGAAACGAAAGAGCCTCATAATTGCACATTCATTATTATTTTATTTTATAAAATAAACACATATTTTGCATTTGATAATATATTGCGTAATCGTTCATAAATAATGTGATTTGTCTATAAACGTTACAATTATTGGATCAATTTCAAAATAAAAGTTATTTTACTCTTGAGTTAAATGAGTAAAAATCTTTAAAAACAGTTTCAATAGATTTTGAATACCCAGCGCCGCAATATCACTTCTTTTTTTAGAATAAGAAGATGGACAAAAAGATACGTTAATTAAAGTAGATTTGTAACGACAAGTTCGTACGCACATTTTTGTAGTAAGTAATTAAATTTAACATAGATATACTAAACACTTTTAAACATATTTTATGAACGCAGATTATGGCACTTTATCTCTACCCTTTTAAAGACAATAAATATACAAATAAGGCATAATTGGCTTAGCATTAATTATGAAAATAATGATAATCTATTCATTATTTTCTTAAAATGTTTCGTATAGGTATATACACCGTACATTTGAAATAAGTATAAGAGTTAAATTCTCCGATTATAAGAAGCATATACAATTTTTCAAAATTAGCTAAAAAAAAGTCAAAAGCAATTTTAAAAAAATTTCCATATCTACGCGCCAATGGCTCCCAAACATTTTCTCGCCAAAACAATATCCCTCCGCTCAAATCCTCAACGAGAATCCACGATCGCATAGCCCAAGCCCAAAATTATCACCTCTCATCAATCGCCCCGTAAATCCCAAAGCTTTCGCGAGCAATACGCTCACATCATGCACATACGACCGCGATAAATCTCGTCATAGACAAAGTGCGTACAATAGTTTTTATATCCATTCATTCTTCAACCTCGTCCCCGCGTCCGAAACGTATATATATAATACATATATATATTAATCGTATTTACGTGCAATAAACGAAAGTCGTCGTCAACGCATTACATTCGAGGCTCGTCAGCGTATGGATGTTTACACGTGTACGCGCAGACACGACGGAAAAGCCTGAAGAGTATTACTACTATACGCACGCGAAAAAGAAGTATAGGTAATGCCTTGAGTTACGGCCGATGGGCGCGCACGTATACGCATAGGTGCGAGCTTATAATGCTCCAGTTACAAATTCGAGGCCATAGATCGTGGGATTAGATCGGGCCGGTGACGGAGACCGCGACCGACTTGGACTCTGTGCGAGCAAATATGGGGTTGGTTTACGCGCGCACACAAGTGAAGGTAACGCGTCTATATAAGCCGCGAGCGCAGGTATATATATACGTATGTAACCAGACATTTATTTGGCAAGGGAAAGTGAGGGAGAGAGCTTTAGGTTGAATTTCCGCGTACCGAGATGCAATTGCGGATTTGTTTTGGAGGAGCGAATGCAATATATTATTTAAACACTATGGATTTTATTGAAATATTTGCACACAACGGAAAATCACGACGATATTTTTAGTATTATTATGTGACGCGTTTTATTTAGCTCGTCACTTTTTACATAAACGCTGCGTCAACCGAGTTAACGACTTAATCCGCATAATGTATATATAATATATATTGTAAAACGCTATATTGTGACGCGCGGGCAGTTCGGATGAGTTACAGTTTGAGAAAGAGCTTTTCTGCGAAAACTGGAGCGGAATTCAGCTCGTTTCATAATCTCGCTCAAAAATTCATGTGAGATGAAAATCCGTCTTTTTCGAATGATCCGCTGTTCTCAAGGATAAACGTTTTCAGAATTGCGTATAGTAGGTGGAAGCAGTTATAGCGTACACTATATCAGGTAATTTATTTTATCCGTCTTTTTGTGCACCTTTTGTGCAAATTGACGTTTTTTCTTAAATATAATTGAAAAAAATAGTTTGTTCATTTTTCATGCTTCATTTTGAGCTTCGCCAAAATAAACGCAACAACACCCAAGTATCCGTGTCAATTCGACATCAAATTTACCATGGAACAAAAGCATCGCGAAGCTTTGTCTCGTGAAAATCGGATGAAAAACCAACAAAGACTCTTTTCTGACATTTTTCATTGATGAGCTACATTATATGGGTTCGAATAAAGTCGCCTCTGATGCGGTCCCTTACATATTTATAGCTCTTTATAAATGCGAGTTTATACACCGAAGCATAAAAAAAAGAGTACAACGATGACATTTATCCCCGTCGATGCCGATGGGCCACCTTGATAAAATAAATTTTCTCGACATCGCAAAATGCATACGCAATATCAATTTATCCCTCCCCGCGCATATTTCCATAATTGCGAAATTCAAGCCGTCAATTCTCGCGCGCGTATAAGTACACGACGACCGTTTTCACGTCTCTCGCGCGAAAGAAGCTGCGGCATCGGAGTGTCCGCAGCAGCCGTTGCGCTGTACATTCTCGCAAAAGGGGGTCGCTTTTGTGCGAAAACAATACGGCGCTCGCGCGCAAGACCAAGTGCTGTATTGTACACCGGCGATCACGTGTGCCCGCGACAATCGCAAAATTATCAGCTATCGCGCACAAGCCGCGTCTCTGGCACACACACACACGTATAAGTATTGTGTGTCTCTCCCAACCGTCCCATTATCCGGCCATACGACGAAAATTATCCGTCGATCCGGATTGATGTCGGATTAGACGCGGTTCCCGCACGTCTTCGTCCGGTTCTTTTTTTTCCCGAAAAAGAGCAAAAATCAGCATAAGCCGCTTATTACGAGGGTCGCTTTCAGCAGCTGCCCCGCGCAAGTAATATCGGCTCGAGAATTAAGCCCGTAAACGCCGAAATTAGCGCGTTGGGATCCGCACGCGCGCGCGCGCGCGTATGTACACACGCGACGAGTGAGAGAATCACTGAAATTTTGGAAGGGAGATATATTCACATGTGCTATTGCAGGGGTTGGACGTTTAATGACTTTAAATATATAAGAATCGAGAAAATGAATAATATGTTTGATCAGATTTTTGGCTTAGCGAATGTTTGCTTTATGGTTGTTAGATACTTATAGTTTCCAAAAATTTGGCTGTGCTTCTATACTCCCTACTCCAAGAAAGAGATGAGAAACAATTTTATAGTCTAGTACATTTTTTTCAATGATTGCTTTAAAACCACTCTGATGATATTCTGAGAATTTTAAATTTGTATGAAAATGCATCTGGATGAATTAGATCTGACTTAGATAGATTAGACTGGATGAATTCAATTTTTTGTTTTTCATTGATTACCTTCAAATCAGAACACTTTTTCAAAGTTCGTTTTAAACGATATTTTTAGCAAATTTAAAATATTCGAAAGAACAGTTAATGTTAGATTATTGATGAAAAATTTTGCAATAGTGCATTTCTATACGGGTACGGAAGGTGGTTATTTAACGCATGTAACATTTATTGTAATAGCGAGAAGTTAGTGAGGTAAGAATCTTCTCATGCGTCAGTATCGAAACGTATTTTATGCTACGAGCGTCCGAAAATCATGTAAAAATACTCGAAAAGATACTTATTAAAAAAAAACTAGAGAGCTAACTTAAAATAATACTTATAGACTAGAAATTTAATAAGCGCGAACCAAATGTATGGATTGTTTTCAGTTCATTTGTTTTGTACTCTCTGATATTGACAATTATTCTTCATCAGCTAAATTTTTTTTTACACACAGCCATAAAATGCCAACTTTATTCCCCGAGCGGGATGAGACAGTTCACATTTTCAGGCTGTGCGTAAAAAAAAATAGTATATGCACCACGTACCATGTACCACGCACTATATGCACCATACAATTATATGAGATTTGAGACATTCTTTGTTTTTAATCCCTAGGTGCATAATTTACTATTATAAAACTCTCCCTTTTATAATTAGATTTACAGTGCGGAAGGTGATTTATTTAGACCATGTGACAATTTTGTACAAACGAAAAGAAGAAAAATAAAAAATATCGGTATAATTTTTTATTTAGTTTAAAATACATAGCTACGAAATAAAATTTAATATTTCAGGATAAATACCCCGTAAAAATAGTACTCAATTTCTACGCACTTGCCGTCGAGTTTAAAAAATTCTTAAACGCGATGTATAGTTAAAATTTTATTCGCTTTGCAAGGACGAAAATTAATATATTAAATTGTATAATAGTTGCTTCTATCTCTCGATATACCGATATCATACAAATATTTTTATTTGTGTATGCTATGTTTTAGCCTTAATGAAGAGTCCCAGAGACTTTAAAATCTATTTATCGATTTGAGTAAAAAAGATATACGAAAAAACATTGAAATTAATAATTATATGTAAAATATAGTCAAGAGGGGGGATTATTTAAGTACACCACATTTTTCACCATATTTTGATCAAATATAAATTATTAATACAGCGTAAAATACTATCAAAAATTTTAAAAAGACCTTCTTTTCGCGCAGGTGTAATAACAAACAATACAACGTCATATACCTGCAGTCATTGAAATTTTTGTTGAAATAATTCTCGCAATAACTATACGATACTTTCCATACTCTGCTATTATAGTTGTAGTAGTTGCATTATACATTTCGCGAGAAAATAAAGCTTGTCGCTCGCGTTATGAATTCGTAAAAACCAGTAAAATACGTGCAAAGCACACTTTGATCCCTGCTGTCGCCCTAACACACACGCATAGTTCTGCGAAAACGCTCGTTTCGCAACCGTAAGAAAAAGAACCAGTGCAGAGAGGCATAGAGAAAAAAAACTCGACTCACCTCGTCTATAAATA
Source organism: Philotrypesis tridentata (assembly GCA_018906965.1). Taxonomy (NCBI): domain Eukaryota; kingdom Metazoa; phylum Arthropoda; class Insecta; order Hymenoptera; family Pteromalidae; genus Philotrypesis; species Philotrypesis tridentata. Next base: position 6,019,769 of record JACCIB010000002.1, read on the forward strand.
ATTGCGTCTCTGTTCGTCCCTGACTCTCCTTACTCCCATATACGTCGATTTTCCCGCGATCCCGCACATCTTTACGTTACTTACACACTGCACGCAGAGACGAGCACACTACTTCACGCACGGAGAAGCCAACAAGCCGGCTGTCATCGAGTCTCTCCTCGCGCATCGTGCAAAGCCGCGCATGTGAGTCACACACGCCGCTCGGCAAAGATGTGCCAACATCTCGTCCCGCGTTACCTCCTCCTTCTTCTGCCTCCGCCGTCGACGCTCGGCAGATCGTCGATCTCCAGCTGAAGTCCGGCTGGTCCCGCCGGCCGCCGACGAGCCAGAGATGAGTCAGTTCATCACGGTCCAAGGTGAGACACGGATTTTCGACGATTCTTCGCGCGGTGCGCGCGTGTCGTCGACCTAACCTCCGCAAAGTCGCTCTCTGCGCTTTTGTTTACGTTCGCAATTTCACGCATTGCAGTCGGACAATGCGGCAATCAGATCGGCTCGGCCTTCTGGCCGCTGGTGCTCCACGAGTACGGCGTGCAGACCACCGCCGGCTCCGTGAACCTGCTCAAGACGCAGACGAGCCATGGCAGGGACGGCAAGGAACTCGCCGAGGCTTTCAGCAGCTTCTTTCACGTGCCGAATCAGCGGGCGGACTTCGCCCTCAAGCACATCGCCGACTTGGAGATGGCGAGAGTCAAAGCTAGGGTTTGTGCTTTTTTTGGGGGCTTTTTTTTATCTTCTTTTATTGGAGATATTGTGTTTTGATTATGTGGAAAACGTGTGCTTACATGCTAATGTGACACGTGTATTTTAACAGGCAGTGCTGATCGATATGGAGGACAGTGTGGTTGCGAGGTATAGACAAGGTCCTTTAAAGAACTTTTTCGATCAAACTTGCACAGTGACAAATTATCCAGGATCGGGCAACAACTGGTTTCTCAAAATTTCTTAGATTTTTTTCGTGTAATCCTCATTTAAAAGACTAAAGACCTATTTATTTTTTCAGGGCAGTTGGTTACTATACTCATGGTACAGACTACCACAACAAATTGGAAGAGACGATAAGAAGAGCAGTTGAAAAATGTGATTGTCTACATGGCTTCTTAGTTATGAACTCACTGGGAGGAGGAACAGGCTCTGGTTTAGGGACTGCCACTTTAAAATTGTTAGACGATTACTATCCACAAGTTGACAGGTGAATGAGCAAAATGATTTCTCTTTCTTTGTCTCTTTCTTTGTGCACCTTTTTTAATTTAATAATTTTTACAGGTTTGTGTCCTGTGTTTACCCAGCAAGTACTCAGGATGTTGTTACGGCTCCTTACAATGTATTACTTGCTACTAGAGAATTAATTGAACATGCCACAACAGTATTCCCTGCTGAAAATCGTGCTCTTCAAGATATGTGTAATGTCTACATGGATAATAAAAGAGAAAATATGGATCAGGCCAAATACAATGCTTCTTGTTTACCATTTCAAGACATGAATAGCATCATAGTAAATATGCTTTTACATTTAACGAGGTAAATAAATAAAATAAATAAAAAGGTAAGTTTGTATCAGGACTAAAAATTAATGCAAAAGTATTGTTTTAGTGGTTCAAGATTTCCTGGATGTTTAAATACGGACATGAATGAATTAGCAACAAATTTGGTTGCATATCCTCAGCTACATTATATTTTTAGTAGTGTTAGCCCAGTGGCTCTCACAGCACCTCAAATTTCAACAACAAATGGCACAAAGTAAAATTAATGTTATAAACATTTTTCCACTTTTTAATTTCTTTGTTGATATTAAAATAATTTTATTTTAGATATCAAGACGAATTATTTACAAAAGCGTGGTCTAGGAATAATCAATTAATCAAAGTAGATCCATTACAATCAGGATCACTTATCATTGGTGCAGCACACATATATCGTGGCGATTCATCATTAACTGATATAAGAAGAAACATTAAAAGGTAAGTGTATAATGTTTATGTATAACGAACAAATCATATCTGACTGGTGTAGAATGTAAAAAAAAATATATTTTAAAGATTTCAAAACAAAGCAAAGTTTACTAGTTGGAGCAAAGAGGCTATGAAAATAGGCTTATGTTCAGTTCCACCAGCAGGCCATCCAGCCTCCCTTTTGTGTATGATGAATTCTACTTCAATGTCTTTTTTATTTAAAGACGTTATCCAGCAATTTAATAAGTTGTATAGAAAAAAGGTAATTTAAACGATAAAAAGTTATATTTGAATTATTTTGGATAATTTTGTATTTATATTAAAAATTTCTTATTTCAGGCTCATATTCATCATTATTTGCAAGTTGATCAATTTGAAAAAAATGATTTTATTGAAAGCAGAGAAAAAATATTTAGTGTATTTGAACAATATAACAAAATTGAAAACCAGAATCCTATCAGTATTTCTAGGTTACAGTTGAACTGATGACTCCAAAAAAGAAAATTCATTTTATTGTTGTAAACTATTATATTCTTGGATCACATTTGAAAGAAAGAATTCGATAATACATAGATTAAAAAACTTTTTAAATAATAGACATGAGAATACAATATTGACTATTTAATAATTTTTGTTGTTAATCCCATATTCATAAAGCAAATTTAAAACTGTTGTACATATGCATATAATTTTTGCAATAATACATTGTTGATCTTTCTTATACATGTAATATTAAAGCTAAGCATTTACAGCTGTTATGTAAGTGATCCGTTTCTTGTATCTTTTTTATAGCTTTCGTTTAGAAATTGCAAAACTACCTCACTAACAATAAGAAATAATAGTATGTGTACATAGATTCTAATAATAAAAAAGAAATACGTCATTATCCATCGCATTTATTTAATAAATCACGACGGCCGCAAGCTGTTGGCCTATTAAGTGCTTCGGTGTATTTAATTCAAGTGTTCTTTAATGAAACTGACTGAATCATTACCGTTAAATTGCAAAGCATCTTTGGGAACGCCGAAATATTTCGTGGCCTTAACAGAAGGAAGCAGACAGACAAGTGCACTTGATGTTTTTAACTGGCTGGTATCTGTGGTAGGCCAAATTCATCTACCAAAACTCCATCCTAAAAAACAGTACGAAATTTAATAAAATTGTACAAACACAAATTTTAAATTGTAGATAAACTAAAAACATTGTTATGCACCTTATTCGTAACAGAAGCAGCACCAGGTTCCTTATCAGGTGCACTCGGTGCTTTGATAGCATCATCTAAGTATGAGGCATCTGTATCTAAAGCTAAATCATCACCAAGAGCATCCAATTCTGCAGCTAATTCATCATCGTCAATTTCAGGCATTCCATAACTTCTGCCCATGGCCTCTTGGACTTCATCTGCTTGATCCAGCATATCTGCCAAATCATCTTGAATATCCTGAAAAGTATTTTTTGCTTCAATAAATTATTCCTTTATTTAACTCCCCATAAAGTAAAGGAAAGAATTTTCAAAAATAGTTTATTTACCTCTATTTGATCAATATTAATATTTTTAAATTCTTTCTGCATTTGTTTAACACCGTCTTTCATAGCAACCACTGTGGCTTGAGTATCTTTCAATGTCTGGGTAGCATAATTAGCCTGTTCCATATTGAAAGCCTGTTGTCGTAAATTATCTACTTGATTTTCATACATTTTTCTTTGTTTTAAAACCCTCAAAGCTTTGGACTTTACAGCATTTTTCGCTGGACCGTCGCGCATCTTAGCCATTTGATCTTTAAATTTTTTCAGTTCAGCATCCAGTCGTGCAATTTTTTTCTCTGCAGAATCAGCTCTACTGTCAACCTAATACAATTAATTTAATAAATATCAATTTATAAATTTCCCAATGGAACTTAATATTAAAAAATGTTTCCTCTGAATCTTTACAAAAAGCATTATTCAATTTAAAACAATGAAAAGGTAGCTTTTGTTTTATAACGTATCCAAAACAATAGCTATCACCACTCTTTATTGAACAAACAGCATTAAGATTATTATCAAAATAAGAACAAAGCCCTCAAGAATCATTGTAAATGAAGCTTATTTTTCTCTCCACTCTAACACCCACCAACAATCAAATCCTATCCAGATTACATTCATCATCATCGTTTAGTCAAAGGCCAGAAATTATAAACATACGAATATGCTGTAATTTTGCTCAATAACGTAATCAATCCCAGTAAGTCCTTGGAAAATGAAGAAAAAAATATAGATATGAATGATTCATCCTATACTCCGCAAATTAACCTAAAAGTCAAGGTAACGCGATCGAAACTCACCCCCGCAATGCAGTCGTTGAGACTCGGTGGAGGTTCCTTGGGTTTTGCACGTCCAAACAACCGATTCATCTTGGTGTTTTATTAAAAAATTCACTTGGGAAATATATACACGGGAATTTCGATGTCAACGACGTGATTCTGCGTCTCGCCTTCTGCTGAGGAAATAAACGTCTAAAACGTCAAAATATATGATTTCTCGAACGCACATATAGAGGCTCGCCTCTGCTCATGCGCAAATATGGAGGACATTTTTACGCTTTGCGCGGGCTCCGCGAGTATTTTGAATTTATGGCGCCACTGTAGTTTCCATATTTGCTGAATAAATTCCTATAATTCTGTAGCCAAAGATGATCTGTAGGTATGCGTGCACTTTGCAACAGTTTGTTATAGTACATAAAAACGCATCAATTAAACGTATTAAATAAGTACACAAGATAATTGTTTCATAAAATTTTTAAAAAGTAAAATTAAATGTTTAAAAATTATGCAATATTTACTGGAAATACTCCAATATCACGTCTTATATTGTTACAATATTATCTTCGATTTTTTGGTATTTAATACGCATTATGTACATTTCAGAAATATTAATACATAAAATTATATACATAAGTTTATCAAAATCGCTTATTAGGAATTAAGTTTGAAAACTTTTCAATACACATTTACAAATGTCTTTTACACATTTTCATGAATAATCAGCAATACGGTCATATACTGCTGTTTGGTATTCCTCTACTCTTGTGAAGGTATAATTTATTTAAGCTAAACAACGCCGCAATTCGCCTATTGTTCCATTTACTTTAGGGCAATGTATATCGAGAATTTTACAGAAAAGAGGTAGTAAATCTACATTGTTAAATGGTGGTACTTTACATTTTGATAAAAATGCAGGTCCTATGCCAAAGAAAAATGGATATAACTCTGTTGAATTATTGTCATAGCCATGAAGACCAAATTCAGATTTCTCATTGACTAAAAAGATGCGAGTTATTGAAAATTTTTGCAATGGTCAATTTCATTAATGTGGAATATAATACTTACTAGTGAAATTAAATTGTTTTTCGTACAAAGGAAAACTCTTATAAATGCTGTCAAACGAGTATCCTACTTTTGCTACAATAATTATGGGAGCTACTCTTGGATTTTTAGAATAATGATACCGTTCAGGTATCTCATTGTTTTTATAAACTTCAAAAAGTTTCGTGCGTTTTGAAGCGTTTTTTAGTTTATTGTATATTTCAGTTTCTTTGCCTAAATAATAAACGTGCATAAAAGAAAATCAATACCAAATAGTATATTACTGCAGAATACACAAAAATTAGTACCTGGATTCGGATATATACTGATCATAGGAGAAAATCCTGCACTTTTATAATCTTTTGGATTAATGTAGTTCGTCAAATTAACTATTCTGTCTAATGTCACTGAAGACATTCCATGGTCACTTAAATGTATAACATTTACGTCAGATAAGCCTTTCTCCTTAAGTTTGTCGTGAAGATATTTCGTAATATTATCTAGTTTTTTTAGAATTTCATTGAATTGAGGATGATTCGTACCAATTCCATGGCCATGAAAATCTGGCTCCTCTATGTACATTAGTCCAAAATTTATTGGAGTCTTTGGGTCACTGAACCAAGAAAGTAGTTGATCAATCCTCTCTGTCCATGGAATAGATAAATTGAAGGGCTGAGGAAATTAAAATTATTCACAAAAATAATTAGATAATAAGTAAAATTATTTCCATTTTATTTAAAGTTATGTTATGAAAAGTTACTTACAACTCTAAATGTGCTATAAGTTCCATTATATTTAAAGTTACTACCAGGCCACATCATGGTACCACTGTGTCTATCATCACCACCGATTTCATTAAGAGTCTGAAAGTTAAATGCTTAATACATTTTTTTATAAAACTATATGTGCTCGTGATGCAGGAATTATTAAAAGTACCAATTACAAACCCATATTGGAAAGATATCATTATTGTAATGGAACAGTTCGTTGGAATAGTCAACAGTTTTGTTTGTCTTGGGATCATAAATTTCATTGTCTACTACTCCATGCGATTCTACGAATAATCCCGTGGCAATAGTGTGGTGATTTGGAAAGGTTTTTGTTACAAAAACACTCCTCATATAATCCGCGTAAGTTCCACTCAGTTTCAATTGATTCAGAAATGGCGTGAAATTCCTTTCAAAATAATCATATCTGTAAAGAAAATATTACGTATATAAAACCATATATTCAAAATCTCTTTCACGATTGCAATATTTATACACATATAGAACACAACAATTCATCAAAACAAATGCATATAAATACCGAAACGCGTCATAGGAAACGACTAGCAATCTCGGAAGTCGTTTCTGTGTCGTCGATTGGGCTTCCACCCAAGCACTCATCAGCATCAGAGCAACAACAAGACACCCGGACTGCAGCGCTATCATAGACATCTTCTTGGACGATAACAGCATATCCTTTCGCTCGAGATTCCAGTGGACTGTAAACAAACGATGTAAGAAGCAAAATTTTCGCTAGTAAGTGTCAAGTGAGTGGCCAGACGAGGAAAAACATTTTCCATCAGGAGTCGCGAGTATGTGATATCGCGTCGACTCTGTCGCTCGCAAATACTTGCGTATCGTGCTGCACGTGTTTCTTAATTTTATTGCGCGAATTTAATTTTGTTTTTCTCGTAATGCTGTACAGTAATGCAAAAAATATCAAATACGTATATACATAGAGATCTAAACCGCGGTTGAAAATATGTTACTTATTAAATGGTCAATATGATCCAAGATTAGTTTTCTATTATAATATAATTAAAATCGAAATAAATAGGATAACGAATAAAATGCCCACTGTATTCACCGATTTAAATTATAGGATTATGCATGGTATAATATTTGATAAAGTAAGGGACGCATATACTTATAAGTTGCTTAAATGAAGCCTTAAATATGCGAGACGCTCGAAAAACTTGTAAAACCAATCTGTGTACAACTACTTATACTATTAATTCCGGTGGGATCTGAAAATCGCATTGGATAACGTGATCGCATGCATTAAGTCTTAAGAAAATGACGAATAGCTTATTACTTTATAACGTTGTTGCATAATTACTACAACTACCTACGAACTATCGTTTCTTGCGCAATAGCGCACGTATCAGTATCAGGTAGTGTCTATAATGTTCATGATTATATTGTAACAAAATTTTAACTCTATATACTTCAATTATTTTCCTTATGCTCTTCAGCGGTTAATTTTTTTCTCGAAAGAAGATTGTTATTTTTTGGATCTCGTTCATTTTTAATTTGATCACGTTTAGACTTCACGCACCTCTTGTATTTTTTTGCTGCTTAATAAAACGTATGTGTATATAATGTACCGTATAACTATAACCCTTATAGAAACACCCTGCAAGATATCCTGCAGGATTCCCTATACAGGGTATTTCCATAAGATAAATAAATGAAATATGTAAATATATACAGCGAAATTGTCCATACTGCAATATATGAATATTAATAAATTATAAAACTTTCAATGTATAGTAGTTATCACTTTGCCTTGTAAAATTATTTATCAATTTGCAAATGAGTTTCAAGTTTAGAGATCTCAATGATTCATTTAATAAATTTCACAACGTTTCGCAGAAATAAAGTTAGCAAAATAAATCATGTTTTTTTTTTAATATTGTTCATCAAGATAACCTATTTATAAAATCTCAAGTGAAGATCTCAGGGTGATATCTCAGGTGACATCTCACCTGGGATCTCACGCCAAAATCTCATCTATAATCAATTTTTACCGATTTTTCGTTCATTATATATTTAAGCCACACCATATTTTGATTGTTGACTATATTTTTGAAAAATTAGAATTTAGAAAATTGTTTTACATTTGAACTTAAAATTTTCACAAATTTCGGACTTAGATAATTATCGTACAATTTTTTTTTAAATTTCCAAGTTCGAATTTTTCAAAAATAGTCACCAATTGATTAAGAATGGCCTTAAGCATATAATGAACGAAAAATCGGTAAAAATCGGTTAGATGAGATTTTGGCATGAGATCCCAGCTGGTGATATATTATCTAAGATATCATCTGAGATCTCACCTGAGATTTTGTAGTAGGGATATGGCAATACAAATTTTTCTACTTTGTTAAATGATAATTCAAACCATCCGATGGCAACTAGGTCGTTAATTGTTCTTTAATATAGTAGAAATATAAAATATGAATTAATTGTATCTTCTTCATTTCTATATACACGCCAGATAAAGTGTAAAATATTATTCAAAGGAGAAAATAGCTGTATCAGATAAAAATGATCGAGTATATGATAAATCGTTGCAATAATAACGCTTATTTCCTAAGCATTTTCGTTCATCTTGTAAACTCATTCAGCTGCTGAGCGATGTCTTTATCTCTGCTTACTTGTACTTATACTTTTTATACTTAGATTACTCGTCCCGATAAAATAAAAGACTTTGACACTCGACCCGCTGTGAGAGCAGTAAATCAATAAGACCCCCGCAGATTGTTGACGCAAAATATCTATTAAAACATCTAGATTTTTTCCATTTTTTGTTATAAGATCGAAATGATTACTCTCTTGAGTATAATTAAGTTTTGCAAGTGTAGATGCCTGATTGATATGTATAAGAAAATTCAATTTTTCCGTTTTCTAATTTCAATCTGCCTAGAGAAAATAAAGCATGGAATTGATTCGATTTTTACATAATAGCGAAATGATCTATTCCACATCATCGTTATATCATATAACAATTAATATAGGCCTTTACTTTGAAGGATTTATACACTTTTTTGCAAAAGAAAAACCAACACGTTTTCGTTAAAGAAGCTAAAATTAGAAATATTTAAAAATTAACATATATTTTTATTCTCTATTTACTATATATGTCTTGTGTCTAATTTAAAAAATCTTAATTCTACATACCTGTCATAAAAAACAAAAAGCAATTTCGCCATAATCAAGAGTTCACAATAAAACAAAAAACTGTACCCACGTGTGAAGTAAAAAAATTATTTTGTTATATTCCCGAAGTCTTATTCAAAACAAACGGCATTACTTGTACATACATACACATAACATTTCAATTTAAACGACAAGCACACACTTATACGTTGTTATTATGACTTTCTGTTCGGACACATCATAATACACACGCGATAGAGAAAATACGATGCCGATATTTCGTAATATCGTCGCAGGAGAGATTGTGGAGACTCGAAAGACCACACGCGTTCCTCGCAGAGCGTTTCCAGTCAGTTCCCTCGCCTATGCGCGCGGAAACACTTGTTGAATTCCGTGGAATATCCGTAAATCGTATACTTTATTCCCCGAAACGACTCGCAACAACGTTAAATCTGCACAATGTCCGGCGGAAAACTCGGTAAGCCTATAAGTATTTTCCGCGATATTTAGATAATTACTTTTTTTGCGCGAGGTGGAACGAGACTATAATTTATATTGTACTTATTTCCGCGATCTATTTTTACGGTTAGAACGAGGTGAACCTCGTTATCCCGGCACGAGGCGCTTCAAGGAGATTATCTGGTGTATTTGAGTAGAGGTTGTTGTAAGATTGAATGAAATTTGAGAGATTGAATTTTCGGTTTTCCGATTACGGTGTTTATTTGCACTGTCGAGGCGAAAAACTGAGGGGATTTTTCTTTTTATATTCGGAGTTCGAGTTATAACCTAAAAGTTGTGGACGACTCCGTTTCAATTTAAATGTCTCGCAAGAGAATTTTCTGCAAGTATTCTTTTGTTTTAGACAATGTAACATTGTTGCTGTTCTGCTTTCGTGTTATTTCAATGGGGGCAGGGTTTTCGTTAATAAGTAATTGCAGAGCTATATAATTATGAAGATCACAGTATGTACATACACTTGAGTTTTTTGTCGTGCTATAAAAAATTAATTTTGAAATCGACTTCTTAAGACATTTTTCTATTTATGTAACATGATGTTTTCGTATTATCTTTTTATTGTTTTTTTGGAGATTAAAATCCATGCACTTTCTGTTGATAAGTTATGCTATGACAATGTAATCTGTTTGATTGCTATATTTTAAAACTTCTATATCTATTTCTATTTTTTATCTAAGAAAGTTGAATGAAGGATAAAAAATGAAAGATATTGTAATACATAGTTTGCTGTTGTAACATAACAGTACCATGTAAGAATTAAACCTATATTCATTATATAATTATTGTAGAAACTGGTTTTTCAAGGAGTTTAACATCAAGTACATATCTAATGTCATACTTTTAGTTCTCTGCGAATTATACTTTTTATGAATCATTTTATGAATTTTTTTTTTTAAATCTTCCTTTGATCTTTTAATTGTGTTTGAAAAATTATTGTATACTTGACTCAATAACAAATAAATAAAAAATAAATTATTTGTTTTTAAAATTTCAGCTCTCTTGAGTGTCTCTGACAAGACAAATCTCCTTCCGTTTGCTGAAAAACTCCATAAATTTGGTTTGACTTTAGTAGCATCTGGAGGTACAGCTAAATCTTTAAGAGATGCTGGACTCCCAGTGAAAGATGTATCGGATATTACAGGAGCACCTGAGATGCTTGGTGGACGTGTCAAGACACTACACCCAGCAGTACATGGTGGTGAGTTAAACTAACTATTACACAGTTTTTCTGCAAAAAATAAGTTCTTTTTATAAATAGCTCAAACAAGTCATGAAAATTATATTTCAGGTATATTGGCCAGATTAACTGAATCTGACAAGACTGATCTTGCTAAGCAAAACTTTGAATATATTCGCATTGTGGTCTGCAATCTCTATCCATTTGTCAACACCATTTCCAAATCAGATGTGACTATCGAAGATGCTGTGGAAAACATTGATATTGGTGGAGTGACGTTGTTGAGGGCAGCAGCTAAGAATCATTCCAGAGTCACAGTTATCTGTGACCCCAATGATTATGACAAGGTTATCACAGAATTACAAAGTTCTGCAGAGAAGGATACATCTTTGCAAACAAGGTAGGTCAAACATTTAATTTTTCACTCTTTAGACTTTATTGACTAAATCCCAAAAGATTTCTGATCTAAGCCAAGATTTTACGAATTTCAGGCAAATGTTGGCCGTCAAGGCCTTCACTCACACAGCTCAATACGACGACGCGATCTCGGACTACTTCCGTCGTCAATACAGCGCCAATGTGTCCCAACTGTCCCTTCGTTATGGTATGAACCCACACCAAAAGCCCGCCCAGATTTTCACGACTCTGGATAAGCTGCCTTTGACCGTTGTCAACGGTGCGCCCGGTTTCATCAACCTTTGCGATGCTCTTAACGGTTATCAGCTCGTTAAAGAGCTCAAAGCGGCTCTTGGTTTGCCCGCTGCAACTTCCTTTAAACATGTTAGTCCTGCTGGTGCTGCCGTTGGTATTCCTCTTAATGAGGTTCATGCTAAGCTGTGCCAGGTATGTAATTATAGATTTTTTTTTAAATTGCTGAATACTTTTTTAATTTGATTGAATTAAAAATTATTTTGTAGGTCGATGATATGGTTGAGCAATTGACACCCCTGGCTGCTGCTTATGCGAGAGCACGTGGAGCTGACAGAATGTCTAGTTTCGGAGATTTCATTGCTTTATCTGATGTATGTGACTTGCCTACTGCTAAAATTATTTCTCGGTAAATTTTTGCATTCAAAAATTATACATTGCGTTTCATCAAACTTTCAAAAATTAACGTTGTATAAATTTACAGAGAGGTATCCGATGGTATTATCGCACCAGGCTACACCGAAGAAGCTTTAGCGGTTCTCCGTAAGAAGAAGAACGGTGGCTACTGCGTGTTACAAATCGATTCCGCTTACGAGCCGTCGCCCATTGAACGCAAAGTACTCTTTGGTTTAACAATGGAGCAGCGTCGCAATGATGCTAAAATCGATAGCTCAACCTTCTCCAACATTGTCACTAAGCACAAGAATCTTTCAGAGGCTGGTCTCCGTGATCTAATCGTCGCCACGATCGCCGTCAAGTACACTCAAAGTAATTCAGTCTGTTATGCTAGAGATGGACAAGTGATCGGTATCGGTGCCGGTCAGCAGTCTAGGATACACTGCACCCGACTGGCTGGTGACAAGGCTGACAATTGGTGGCTCCGTCAACACCCTAAGGTTACTGGAATGAAATTCAAAAAGGGTGTCAAGCGCGCTGAGATATCAAATGCCATCGATAATTACGTTAATGATACAATTGGTCGCGACATGGAAGAAAGCGCATGGGCGGCCGTGTACGAGGTTGTACCCGAAAAACTCACACAAGTCGACAGGGATGGATGGGCGAGAAAACTTGACAACGTTGCCATCAGTAGTGACGCTTTCTTCCCTTTCCGCGACAACGTCGATAGAGCTAGATTAGTAAGAATAATTTATACTATTTGTTATTATTATTTTTATTATTTATTGAAATTATATTTGATAACAAAAAAAAATTTGTTTTCAGAGTGGTGTTCGTTACATCGGAGCACCTGCCGGCTCCACAAACGATGAGGCTGTGATTGAAGCTTGTAACGAGCACGGTATTGTTCTGGCTCACACTGGGGTCAGACTTTTCCATCATTAAGTCCAACGAAAGTCATATTTTTTAATACATAGATCAGTCAAATAATCTCGAGCTTATGCAATATCTTGTTATACATAATATTTTTTTACACTCATTTATAAAATGATTTACCTTGTTAATGGTATACTGAAATTATATATGCTAAAAGCATATAAAACAGATTTATTAATATTTACATTTATTATTAAATATGCTTACCAATCCAAAACTGGTAAAGTTTTTTGTAATAATTGTTATTTATTGTATATTATCATGCAAACACCTATCCATTTCATTTCTTTACATTTATATTATTGAGGTATTTAGTAAAAGTCATTTATATTTTCAATAAGTATATGATATTTCGAAATCGTTTTGATATCGATAAAAGTGAAATGTAGTTTTGACATAAAACCGAGCGTTGCCTTAAAGCAACGCAATACGAAATCAAACCAATGTATACGTTATACAAACAGTATCATCTATATGTTTATGCAAAAACCTACAATCCTACAGAAGGATTGTTGTTAAACGGTAGGCAACGTATTAAAAAATCAAATTTGGCGCGTAAAAAAAGCTCTATCGCTGCATCAGAAGTTCTTCTTGCCGATCTCGCATTTCACATGTCGCAATTATAAATATATATATATTGTATGTATGTTTGTATGTATGTAACATTGTATACGTCAACGTTAGCGTAATGGTAAGAGCTTTCATTTGAATGAAGAAGGAAGTTATTCTATATAATCTATATAAAGAAATGTATACGACATTTTTCTCTCGTGTTAGGTACGCCTGCTGCGCGCATTTTTCTGGCCTGTTCAACATCAGTCGTGATTTTGCCAATGTCGTAACAACGGTCGAGTTTATTATTAATAGCCAAACTCTTGCTATTACTCGTGCGGGCTTTTTTCTCACTATTCACGAATTTCACAACCAGACGGCTGTTCTCAGTACGTGACACCTGCGTATGTAAATCAATTTTCTCAAGTTTTAATAAGTTTTAATAAGACTGTTAATAAGTGCTGCGAATTTTTTATTTTCGCGAGTTTCTGTAGACATAATTTTTTCTGCATTTATCTGTATTTTTTTTAATAATAAAGCGAGAAGCCGTTTCTCGCAAAGAGTGGAAGATATAGAGAATAGAAGGTAGTTTTTTTAATATCCCATTTATTTTTAAGGCATAAAGTGTCGTAAAATTACTGCAATTTATAATTATAGGTATAAATGTTGCGTAGTTAAATACAACTCGATCGAAGCATACATGCATTAACTTTTTATATTTTTGAAGACGAGAATGTTACTTTAAGGATTTTGGATAAAAACACACATTTGTACGAAATGATGTGGAATATTTTTGCGTAGTGAGTAAATTTTATGTATCTTAAAGTTTTTTTCTAGATGTTTTTGTGCCCATAGAACTTTTTTATTTTATTTTTTTCCGTATATTTTTTCTCTGAAATTGATTCGGTCAATTTTATTTTAAAAATTGATAATTTTTTATGGATTTTTGTTTATATCACTTGTATACTAACATTTTTAATTGCATGTACTACATAAGTATACATATAATTTTTACGTACAAATATACGTTCATTTATTAATACAATAAACTTCAAAATGTACATATCCAATATGATATTCTTATGATATTGGAATAATATGCGTAACTCAAAATATTTACAGTTGCTGAAGACGAAGCGAGTGTCGCATACATACAGATTCTCATTGTCTAATATTCATCATACAATCAATGGACCATTCTGACATAAGCGAGAATATAATAACGAGTGAGTATAGCATAAATAAACTTTAAGTAGCTTTAAAAGTGAATTGAAAACTCAATTTTTACCAATGTAGACAAGAACATTTTTAATTTGTATGTAATTACGAATTACAAAAAAAGCAAACTTTATTCGCCGATCAGGCATTGCAATGTAAATTTTAAAATCTCATAACTGATCAGCGATTGTCACATAATTTTTTTTTTATCGAAATTCCAGATGCAATTATTTCAAATTATGCAAACGATTATTTTTACAAATACAAGTTAAACATTACTGCAAAATTGATTGTTGCGCTAAGTCAAAATTTTAACTCTTCATACGATTCCATAAAAACAAAAATTAATTTTTCTTCTCGATCCCCCTCCCAGTGAAGCTCGACGCGATAGAGCTGTCGGAGAAACGGCCGCAACGCTCGAGCAGCTTGAACGCAATAAAATCTCTTCAGCACAGGCTGCGCAAGTTTTTCAGCGAAGCCGACGGTCACGGCTCGTTTCACCGAACGCCACCGCCGCAAATGATCAAACCCCAATACTTCAAGGGCATCGATTGCAAGATCTCGTGTTATCCGATCAAGCGCATGGACTGGATAACTTTGGTCAACTCGGCCAGTTTCAAGAAGAAGTTCATCCTCGGCGACGGCTCGGCCAAGGCAAAAAGACCGAAAGCTGTTCTCGGTAGTGATAATAGCGGTGACAAGCCGCATCCCAGCAGTCCGAAGTAGGATTTTAAGGAGAATTTTAAGTATTTGTAAAGACGCTCGTAAGAAAAAAATGTGCATTGCGTATATAGGTATATATTACTTATATGGTATATTTTGTGGTGGAGAAGGTACGAGCGGCTATAACGAGGGAGATTTGTCGTTATCGATCTTTAAAGTGCGATTTCGATTCAAAGTATATTATTGATTGGTTTTCGTATAATTTATCGATTGTCCCGAGTAAACTGTTGAAGAAGGCGAAATATTTATTCTAGGACCATAATTTATAAAGATTTTAAAGTTACATGTATATATGTAGATTCTTTTGATATTATTTTCAAAATTTATTTAAGAAGCTTTATTTTTTAATAGGTATATATTATATGCTAAGATAAAATTTATAGTATTACAGCTGTTTTTATACACACTGTATAATCTTTTTACTTTTTTGTTAGATTTAAGTATAAAACAAATAAATACTGTTATCATGAATTTGTTTACTAAGCTCCTCAGTACTGAATTTCCAAAAAAAGAATTTCGAATCTTCTCGCGGGTGAAGATTCGAGATTGGCGATGACCCGTCGATAAGACAATTTTCTGCTACACTTAAACATTCGCATAGTCGTCGCATGTCGCACGCGTTTGACGGATACCTAACCTCAAAATTGTGCTTTTGTTTACTGCACCGGCACGTGGTTGCAGCGCTTGATTTCTTGTTTCGCATTTTGACAACAATCGCAATTTCATAAACAATGGACGTGACAAAAATAAAAATGGAAGTAGATGACGATATTAAGGAGAACTTGGATCTGTCAAACGTAAAGGAGACGAGTTACGAGGACAAATTGAGAATCTGTAATGCCATAGCAAGTCCTATGGCTCCAAAAAAACTTACGAAAAAAATTTACAAATTGATTAAAAAAGGTAAGAATGAAGTAATTAGTAGGATTTGTAATGTTTTAGAATGTTTACAAATTATCTGCCTTGTTAAACAGAATCGAATAAAATTAATGCTTTTTCATTTTGCTGAATAGCATCAAAACACAAAGGTTATCTTCGTAATGGATTAAAAGATGTTCAAAAGCATATTCGCAAGGGAGAGACAGGGTAAGAATTCATGTTGCAATTTATTCATCATTGTAAAGTTTTAATCTTAATAAAAAGATGATACTTGCAGGTTAGTCATATTTGCTGGGGACGTTTATCCAATAGAAATAATGTGTCATTTGCCAGTTGTTTGTGAAAATAAGAACATTGCCTACTGTTACACACCATCGAGGCAGGACATTGGTGCTGCTCTTGGAGTCAAACGAGGTAGTTTAATGGTTCTTATCAAAGAACATACAGACTACAAAGATTTGTTTGATGAACTTAAAGGCGCTATTGAAACATTGGCACCTCCATTGTAATCTTAATGTGTAAATATACTATTTTGTTTTAAGTTTACGTCTTTAGAATGCATTAATTCAGTTTACGTAGTTTTATTAAAATGAATACTGAAGCTATTGCTAGAAAGGATAATCCAATTTCTAAATGATTCGTAAATATTTTATTTCAAGATACAAATATACATAAAAAATCCGATATTGAAAATTGTATAGAATATTTTATGAGCGGAAAATTACAAATATGCATATTGCAAACTATTTCAATAATCATTATACTTTGTGCAAAGTATTGTAAATTTTTCCATTAATTTTTATATGAAAAACAATAAATATATATTTAATATTATATTGCCAAGTTGTTTAAAATTATTAAAAATAGAAGACTATTTCCTGTTGAGTAGGTATCAAAGAAATTGTGAGCAACTACCTGTTACAGGTAAGAACTTATTTTTGTTTGATATTTAATAATGACAAACTTTCTACAAACTTACATTAATTTATTAATCTTTTTTACTCATTGAGTATACAAATTTACTATTGCATTAAAAGTAGCTATAATAACTAAAATTTATTATTTTTTAACAATTTATAATGCATATATACAGCAGTGCTGTATAAAAAAAATTATATTATTTTGAGTAAAATCATTTTTTATATTTTTAATCTTATGTTCAAATCGTTGATCCAATTTTATGATCATCTTATGTAAAACCATTTTCGTGCGAGTTTAAATGTAACTCATGCATATCTTTAGCTTTACATATATAGTTATATATCAGTTTATATTATAGAGATCGGTATGCTATTGTATATTCTATAAGTAAAAATAATTAAAATGCTTATTATATTAACATACCAACGCATTTGACGAAATACTTAACAACTCTTGTACAAGTATATTCAGAAAAATCTCTAGACGCAAGTATAGTGCTTAATTTCGGTTTGGATTGAACAGAGAACAAAGAAACGACTATATAAGCATGTATATAAGTAACTATGCATTCCATTATCCATGAAAACAATATATCTACTTAGTTGTCGTGTGTTGATCGTTGCTGTCGCACCGATGTGTTTCATTGTTTATAGATACTTACTATTTATGGAATATCATTTTTTCTTACATGCCTTAAGGTAAAAAATTTTCTTATCAAACGCTTCACAACTTTGTATTATGAATAATATAATTTTCGATCTTTTCGAAAATTGCGAGTTTGTAATGAAAAAAGATATGGTTTAGAATATAAATTTTACACAAGCTTTTCTCCCTAGAAATTAAAATCAATATGGATGATGAGAGACAGGCAATTATTAAAACTTTGAAAGAGCCTAAAGCAGATTTTCTGTTACAAGCTTGGTACATTAAATCAACAAAGACAACTGAAAATTCAATTGCTGCAAGACAGAAAGGAAATGACTTATTTATTAGATGTGACCATAATTCTCAAACGCATGAAAAAATTTGGAAGTTTTATTCAGAAAGTATAGCTCATGCTCCTGTGAAATCTCAAGAACTGGCGCTTGCTTACGGGAACAGATCAGCACTATTAGTGCATTTACAAAAATTTGAAGAAAGCATCATTGACATCGACAGAGCTTTAAAAATTAATGGCTGTTCTAAGTTAAAAAAGAAACTACTTGAACGTAAAGAAAAGTGTATTAATGTTCTAGCTGAAATCAAAACTGCTAAATTAAAGTCATCAACATCCATAAGTGATGTTTCAAATGAAAATCATCTGAAAAATGCTCCTAATACAAACCATGTTTCTGAAACATTTAATAATTTAAGTTTAAAGTACATACATTTTCTTTTTGTAAATACCTATTACATAAAAATACATTTTTCATAACTAATGAAAACTTTTAAAATATAGTGACATTGAAGATTTAAAAGCCAGAGTTGAAGAAATTTTGACAAGGAAGAAGGTTGCAGATCCTTATGAAGCTGTTTCCATTCAGTACAATGAAAAGTTTGGTAGACATTTGGTAGCGAATCGTTACATCAAACCAGGAGAAATTATTATGGTTGTTAAGCCGTACATTACATCTCTTAATCTTAACAATGCACATGCTTTCTGTGGTCATTGTTTAAAAACTTCATGGACTAATATTCCATGTGACCTATGTAACTGGTGCATGTTTTGTTCAGAACAGTGTAAGGAAGAAGCCTGGAAACAATATCATGATATTGAATGCTCTGTGATTCCATACATAAATTTAAATGAAGTATCAGATTATTGGAAACAACTTGCTCTCAGGTCAACTGTTAAAGCTATAAGGGAAGCTGGCAGTATCAAACAGCTCAAAGAAGAATTAAAACTAATCGACAGCTGTAAAAGTAAATATGCAGATACTTAAAACTAGAAAACACTAGTCATGTAACTACTTATTACATTGAATAATTACTAGCATATTGGATTCTTTTCAGGTAAATTACATAAAGGTTTTGTGGATGATAAGTTTCATAATGACCGATATCAAAGCAATTATAGTTTATGCCATAGTGTTTCAGAAGATGTTTTGGATATACACATTGATTTTGCTGTATTAATTTTGATTATTTTAGCAAAATCTTCAAATTTATTTGGTAACACAAAATTTAATTTAAACATAATAGAAGATCTTATTACCAATGATGATGTAATATTTGTGGGTTCACTATTGCTAAAGTTCTCGAAAATAAGTGACATTAATGCACATTCTGTAAGAATTATTATAATTTACAAGGTACTATATTCATTTGATATTTATCAATAATAAAAAATTATTTATTATATAGGTCATGGAAGGCAGTTCTCCTTGTAGATTTTCAAGTAATGGAGTAGATCAGTGTCAAAAAGATCCATGCTGTGAAAGAGGTTCCTGCATTGCTCCTATACCTAGTTTGTTGAATCACAGTTGTGATCCAAATGTTAGAAAATGTTTTACAGAAGATGTGCATATGATTGTGTATGCTTTACAACCAATTCAAGAGAACGCTCAAGTAATGTGATTTCCATCTGTTATTTATTATGATTGATCATTACAATAAGAAATTAATTTATTTTTAATT
Organism: Philotrypesis tridentata; assembly: GCA_018906965.1. Lineage (NCBI taxonomy): Eukaryota > Metazoa > Arthropoda > Insecta > Hymenoptera > Pteromalidae > Philotrypesis > Philotrypesis tridentata. The sequence continues at coordinate 6,039,579 of JACCIB010000002.1, forward strand.
TGCAGCTATTTGACTGTTATACAGGAAATTATTATGAAACTCCATTATCAGGAAGACAATTAATAATGAAACAATTCAATCTTATTTGCAATTGCCTCCCCTGCATAAGAAACTGGCCTACAATTCTATTAGAAAAAGTAAATTAGAAAAAATTTATCAGAATATAAACAAAATATTTTCGTACAATATCATACACTAATAAATATACATAATTTTGTTTCAAGGACAAGTTACATCAGCATTACGAGAAAAACTGTAGCGCTCTCGAAACACAACTGATCTATAATCTTAACTCATTGCTCAAAAATATGAAATGTTTAAATACACTAGATAATTTATCAAAGGATATTGAAAAAGCCACTTCAAATTTGCGTCAGCCGTCATATACCACAGCTACACTAATATCTCTTTTGTGGACTATTTTCGATCGTATTTATGGTATGAAATTACAAATTGCGGATAAATGTTTTCATTTCAATAAATAAAATATATGCATCATACCCCAAGGGATATCCGTGTCTGGATTAAATAGAGGGGATTATTGTGAATCAATATAATTATTGCTGTTATTTTTGGCTCTAGTATATTAATAAAAAAACTAGTTATCTACATCTTTTTCGTATGTGAATGGTAGGTGATAGTAAGGAACTCATTTTACGTACTTCGGAAAATAATTTCATTGCGCTGTTAATTAGCGCTATGTAGTTACGTACAATAAAGAAATAATGTTTGTAACGTAAAAACCATCACTCTGCAACTTACTAACAATGGAGTCTATCTTATACATATTTCTTTTTATCGTCTCCATCAACTGTTTGAGCGTGTATCAAGAGTTGCAGTTTATTACTGTGGTATTTCTCCTAATTAATAGAGTTGCGGCAATAAAAATGTTGCAAAACTTTATATATGCAAATAAACACTTGCCACGCAATAGGCTTTTCAAAAGGAACATACTATTCAAAAGTTTTTCTAGTTTAGCCCTTTATATAAAGAAGAATGATTTATGGGTAACCAAAAGAATTGTCATTGCCGTAGCACACCTCGAGCATATACACGTGCAGTAAGTAAACTTTTTTTACATCCCAATTGAGTGAAAAATTGTTAAAACCTTTGGCACAAAAAAAAGTATATGTAAGGAAATTGGATTAATTATTAATCGCTCTTTATAATGTAACATTTAGTGATCGTATGTCAATACCGTGACAACCTCTATGCGTTTTCCGAATAAATTATGCTTTCTTGTACCCTTAAATAATAAAAAGCCACAATCGGTTAATTACTTTCAAATCGATCTTTTGTATGATAGCTGGACTATTTTTGAAGACTGAAATTAACACTTTTGCGGGAATCATATAATACGAGATTTACGGGATCGGTATGCTATTTCATTGCTGTTATTGTATTATTGTTTGTACGAGCAAAACTAATTAAACAACATACCAAGAATTCAAAATTTCAAATATAACGTACAACTCTTGTATTCAGTTGTATATTAATAAAAATCTCTAGACGCAAGTGTGCTTCTGTAATTTTGTTTTAAATTGAATAGAGAACTAATTCGAAAAGTATGTAACTCTACATTCCATTATCACGATGAAAACAGATGAAGAACAGAAGAATACCAACACTTACCTATTATCTTCCTTGTGATTGTCACTGTCGCATCGATATATTTAATTGGTTCGTTACATTTGTACATTCCACTAGGTAAAAAATTTTCTTATTAAATAATTTACAACTTTCTGTTATAAATAATATAATTTTCGATCTTTTGAAAATTGCGGGTTTGTAATGAAAAAAGTTGGTATTGAATATACATTTTATACAAGCTTTTTTTTACTGTAGAAACGAAAGTCGATATGAACAATTGTCGCGATTAATCATATTTTTTTAAATATCTGCATATTTTTTCACGATAGAATGTTAGGTGTTAATAAAGAACTCATTTTAAATATTTCGGAAAATAATTTTATTGCACTGTTAATTAGCGCTACGTACAATAAAGAATCCATGCCTTTTTATATTTACAGATATATTATATGGTAATGTTTATGTAACGCCAAAATCATCACTCTGCAGCTTACTCAAAATAGAGTTTATCTACATATTTTTTTTATCATCTCCATCTTATGTAGTTGTTTTTATAACTTCAACTGCACATATAGGTACTTAGCTTCCAGATAGAAATTAGGCCTCAATGGTATATTGGAAATGCAACTCCCTTATTAGACGCACATAGGTATAATACACATTATGTATTTTGAGAGGACGGCGTCGTGACAGTATATATTTTACTATATATATAATATATATAGATATACTATGGCATGTATGGTAGACAGGTTTTCTCGATATGTTTTTCAAATTCCCAATACCGTATACACGTTAATATACGCACCAGAGTACACATCTGAAATATGTGTTCGCGCTTTTCTTCATTAAAAATAGATTCACATCGTTTGAACGTCTTCAGTTTAAGAAGAAGTATAAAGATATGACTGTCATACATAATTATACTTTTACACTTAAAACACTTTTATGTCCAATATACTTTGATTATCAAAGGATATGCATAAAAGTCTATCACTGTCGTTGTAGCATTAAAATTCTACCTCTGTATCATACAAACAATCAACAATAGTCAATAGTAGTGTAAAAATTGTGCAAAAAAGGGGTGGTTAGGATGTGTAGGATCGAAACAAAAAAAACTCAACTCAACAAAATTAAAATTTTCAAGCAATGTTTATTTGAAATTAGGTTAATAAATACATGGGGATTAGGGATGAAAGTAAGTACAATAATAATAATAATAATAATAATAAAAGGAAATTAAGGTATATAAAAAAAAGGTAATGTCAACGGTAGTGTATACTGTATACACGTAACTTATACATCTCGCATACATTAAAAATCTCTTTCTGAATATGGCAACGTACGATGTGTATAATATAGTCATGCATAGAATATATATCGCTTATAGGGATAACAGATGCTTAAATAAAATATATAATCATGAGCTAAACGTTATTAATAAAATAATGTATACGAGTATACAACGGACAAAAGCATGACTAAAGCAAAAAGAAAGAGGATAGGGTATACATGTGCGGAGATGCTTGCAAAACACACGAGACATGACCTGAAAATATCGATAAAGAGCTCGCTCTGACTCTATATATGTACGTTCGCCTCCTACAATATCATATCACAGTCCAAATCGATATACATGCTCAGAGTCGTCCTCAGTTGCTCTGAACGACGGGCATGTAGAACTTGTGTCTTGGTGTGTCCCTGGTGTGCTTGAACGGCGCTTTGTTGGCCTGCAACAAGGCCGCGGGACAGGGTCCCTTCTGCCGGGGTACGTATTCCTTCTTGTAGAGGCTGGACGTCTGGGCACTGCTGACCCTCTCGTCTCCCAAGCTGATGTGCGAGACGTTGGCTTGGCGCCGAACGCGCTCGACTCTCTCGCTCGAGAAGTTGCCGTAGCTGCGCCGGGCCTCGCTCGTATGGTAGAAGGAACCGCCGACAGCCAGGTTGTCTCGCGGTGGGCTGCTCTTGGCAATGCGAGTCTCGTTGCGCTCGTAGCTTGACGAGGCGTACGGATTGCCAGTGCTGGTTCTTTGAAGCGACGATTGACTCTTGCGACTCTCGTTGTTGCTGCTGATGAACTGCTGAGTGAACTCCTTTTGACAGCTGTTGCTGGCGCTCTGCTCAGCGATACGTCGATGCAGAGCTGTGTTGCTGATGTCAGTCGTCGAGGAGATGACGTTCCAGCGCTTGTGTCCTGTGCGAGTGGGAGAACCACCTCGGTTTGGATCGAGATCGGGACTGGTGTACCTTTCGTTCACGTAATCCCGACGCTGGTGTTGATCCTGGTGTCGCTCGAAGTCTTGGCGTTGACGCAGGGAAGCTTCCTCCCGATGAAGTGTTGACTGCGTCTTGCGACTACTGTCGTCGGCTCTGCGCACGGTGACGGGTCCACCACCATCAAGGTGATGGATCGATTGAGTGATTTCACTTGTGCGGCCAGAGGGTGAGTAGCTTTCTCTGATGGAGGATCTGGTTTGGGAACCGGTGACTCGCTGATTGTCTTGATGACGACGAATCTCCGAATGCTCACCTTGTACGGTAAGGTACGAGCTCGACGTAGTTCTAGGACCGTAATCGTCTCCTGGGCGAAGATTATCTGAATGTTTGATTGGACTGCGACGCTCGCTCGGTACGTTGCGTATCTGTTGTTGTCGATAGTCGTCACTTGATCGGCGCGTCTCGATATGACCCTCCATGCGAAGGTGGTCCTCTCGACGATAGCTCTGAGCACGGTAGTTTTCACCGTTCACGCGCTGATAGTCACTGCGCGAGGATGCCATGGTACGTATATCTCCATCTGGTCGAAGATTGTCTTGAGACCGCCGGCAAACCTGTTGGGCTTTATCATGCGACTCGACACGCAAAGTTTTCTCGAACTCAGTCTCATTGTGTAAGTCCGAGTGGCGTATGACATTACGACGTTCAGTCTTTTCAGTTTTGTTACCGATCTCCAAGCTAGAAGAGGCGCGGTGGTCAGTGTTATGTTCTTTCACTATACGTTCATCTGTTTGTTGATTGATTATACGTTGATCGGTATGGTGCTGATTGATTATGCGTTGATCGGTATGGTGTTGGTTGACTATACGTTCATCCGTGCGTTGCTGATTGATTACACGTTGATGATCAGTTTGTAGATTAATTTGCTGATCTGTACGTTGATTAATGAGATGTTGATCGATTTGCTTCTTGGTAATCTCATCCCTTGAGTCACGAACAAAGTCGCCTTCTGGGTAGAGATTGTCTTGCGGTTTTTTCGGTGCCACACGATCGGCAGGTTGATATTGGGTGGGCTTAGGTCTTTCGAAGTCCCCTTCAGGCTTCAAATTGTCAGGATGTCTGATCGGAGTACGTCTTTCACCTGGACCAACAGGAGATTTTCTGGGTGCATCAAACTTGCCTTCTGGCCTTAAATTGTCCTGTGGTCTTCGTACATCAGCTCTTTCACCCTTCGTAGGAGTCTTTTCCTTGGGTCGTTTCGTAAACTCACCCTCTGGATGTAGATTATCCTGAGGCTTTTTAGGAGTCGGACGTTCAGCTGGTCTGTATTGCGTAGGTTCGGGGCGTTCAAAATCACCTTCCGGTCTTAAATTGTCTTGTGGTCGCTTAACATCAGCTCTATCACCTCTAGTTGGTACGTATTCTCGTGGACGTCCAATGAAGTCTCCCTCGGGATGTAAGTTGTCTTGCGGTTTAGTTGGCATTGGCCGCTCGCCTGGTTTATACTGGGTTGGTACTGGCCGTTCGAAGTCTCCTTCTGGTCTTAAATTGTCCGGATGTCTAATGGGAGAACGTCTTTCACCTGGACCAACTGGTGCCTTCTTCGGAGTTTCAAAATCACCCTCTGGTCTGAGATTATCTTCAGGCTTCTTAATCTCAGGTCTTTCAGCTCGTTTGGGAGTGAAATCGTCTTTTGGTCTACCCTCGAACGGACCCTCTGGACGAAGGTTGTCCTCATGTCTAACAATGTCCACTCGCTCGCTCCGGACAACTTTGTAGTCATCGCGCGTTCGCATATCGATGAATTCGCCTTCAATGCGAAGATTGTCTTGATACTTCGTCACCTCGGCTCGCTCGCGTACAACAAAGTCCTTGTAGTCATCGCGAGATGTAATTACCTGCATGTCACCTTCAACAGTCAAATTGTCCATGTGTTTGACAATCTCAGCTCTTTCGCCTCTAGTAGGCTTATAATCTGTCTTAGGACGACCTTCAAACGGCCCCTCAGGCTTAAGATTATCTTTCGGTTTTTTGACATCTGCCTTCTCACCCTTAGTCGGTGCTTTAGGTTTCGGTTGACGTTCGAATTCACCCTCGGGGTACAAATTATCCTGAGGCCTTCTCTGAGTTGGGCGTTCAGCAGGTTTGTATTCTCTAGGTTTAGGCCTTTCAAAGTCTCCTTCGGGTTTAAGATTATCTGGATGTTTGATTGGCGTACGTCTCTCACCTGGACCAATAGGTGCCTTTTTGGGAGTTTCAAATTTGCCCTCTGGACGCAAGTTATCTTGCGGTTTTCGTACATCTGCTCTATCGCCCTTAACTGGAGCCTTATCTTTAGGTTGACGAATAAAATCACCCTCTGGATGTAAGTTGTCTTGTGGTCTCTTTTGAACTGGGCGCTCAGCCGGTTTATACTGAGTCGGTTTGGGCCGTTCGAATTCTCCCTCGGTTTTCAAGTTATCAGGATGTCTAATTGGAGTTCGCCTCTCACCAGGACCAATCGGTGCCTTCTTAGGTGTCTCAAATGTACCTTCTGGTTTTAGATTATCCTTCGGTTTCTTAATCTCTGCACGATCGCCTTTAACCGGAGCTTTTTCTTTTGGTTGACGTATAAACTCTCCCTCAGGATGCAAATTATCTTGGGGCTTCTTGGGAGTTTGACGCTCCGCTGGTTTGTATTGGGCTGGTTTGGGCCTCTCGAAGTCGCCTTCTGGTTTCAAATTGTCTGGATGCTTAATGGGAGAGCGACGTTCGCCAGGGCCAACAGGTGCTTTCTTGGGGGTTTCAAACTTACCCTCCGGGCGCAGATTATCTTGAGGTTTTTTTATGTCAGCTCTGTCACCTTTAGTTGGAACCTTTTCCTTTGGCCTTCTAACGAAGTCACCTTCCGGATGTAAATTGTCTTGTGGTTTCTTTTGTACTGGACGTTCAGCAGGTTTGTATTGTGTGGGCTCTGGTCTCTGAAAATCGCCCTCTGGTTTCAAGTTATCCGGTTGTCTGATAGGAGAGCGTCTCTCAGCTGGACTGTAACCAGGTTTGTCAGGCATATCTATAGTTCCTTCAGGGTGCAAATTATCTTGAGGCCGTTTAATATCTGCTCTATCACCTTTTGTAGGTGCCTGTTCTTTTGGTCGACGTACGAAATCTCCTTCCGGATGTAAATTATCTTGGGGTTTCTTCTGAACAGGTCGCTCAGCCGGTTGATATTCAGTTGGTTTTGGTCTTTCGAAATCTCCTTCAGGGTGCAAGTTATCTTGTGGCTTCACGGGTTGGGGTCTTTCAGCAGGTTTATACTCTTGCGGATGAGGCCGTTCAAAATCTCCTTCAGGTCTCAGATGATCAGTTTGACGAATAGGCGAACGCCTTTCTGCTGGCCCAAAACATGGTTTTTCAGGACGATCGAATTCACCCTCGGGCTTGAGGTTATCTTCCGGTTTCTTAATTACAGGTCTTTCTGCTCGTTTAGGAGTAAAGTCATCTTTTGGTCTTCCTTCAAACGGACCTTCTGGATGCAAATTATCTTCATGCTTCACGATGTCTACTCGTTCACCTCTTACGACTGTGTAATCATCCCGCGTACGCATATCAATGAATTCACCTTCTATTCGAAGGTTATCCTGATATTTAGTAACTTCAGCTCGCTCACGAACAAGGAAATCGGTATAATCATCTCGAGACGTTATGATTTCAATTTCTCCTTCCATCGTCAAATTATCCGTGTGCTTGACGATTTCGGCTCTCTCGCCTCTGGTAGGCTTGTAATCTGACTTAGGACGACCTTCAAATGGCCCTTCAGGTTTAAGATTATCTTTCGGCCTTTTGACGTCTGCCTTCTCACCCTTAGTTGGTGCTTGAGGTTTCGGCTGACGTTCGAATTCACCTTCAGGATACAAATTATCTTGAGGCCTTGTTTGCGTTGGGCGTTCAGCAGGTTTGTATTCCCTAGGTTTAGGCCTCTCAAAGTCTCCTTCGGGTTTAAGATTATCCGGATGTCTGATTGGTGAACGTCTTTCTCCTGGACCCACTGGAGCTCTTTCAGGCATTTCGATTTTTCCTTCTGGTTTTAAATTGTCTTGCGGCTTTTTAATGTCTGCTCTATCACCTTTCGTAGGAGCCTTCTCTTTCGGTCTTTTAACGAATTCACCCTCTGGATGTAGATTGTCCTGTGGTTTCTTTTGAACTGGTCGTTCAGCAGGCTTATATTCAGCTGGTTTAGGTCTTTCGAAGTCTCCTTCTGGATGCAGATTGTCTTGTGGCTTTTTCTGCTGTGGTCTCTCTGCCGGTTGGTACTCAGTGGGTTGTGGCCTTTCAAAGTCACCTTCAGGATAGAGATTATCATATGGTTTAGTAGGCGTAGGTCGTTCAGCTGATCTGTATGGAGCTGGTTGTGGTCGTTCAAAATCTCCTTCTGGTTTCAGATGGTCCTTGTGTTTAATAGGAGAACGTCGTTCAGCGGGACTAAAGTCTGGTTTATCGGGACGTTCGAAATCGCCTTCAGGATGCAAATTATCTTGGGGCTTTTTAGGTACAGGTCTTTCTGCCGGTCTAAATTGAGAGGGCTGCGGCCTTTCGAAATCACCTTCAGGATATAAATTATCGTTTGGTCTAGTTGGCTGTGGTCTTTGAGAGGGTCTGTACTCATTAGGTCGCGGTCTCTCGAAATCACCCTCAGGATGTAAATTATCCTGCGGTTTCGTGGGTATTGGCCTCTCAGCAGGTCTATATTCAGCCGGTTGTGGTCTTTCAAAATCTCCTTCCGGATACAAGTTGTCATGTGGTTTAGTAGGCGTTGGTCGCTCAGCAGGTTTAAATTCTGTTGGACGAGGTCTTTCAAACTCACCTTCAGGATGTAAATTATCTTGTGGTTTCTTGGGCGTTGGTCTTTCGGCGGGTCTAAACTCAGTTGGTTTTGGTCTCTCAAAATCACCCTCTGGTTTCAAGTGATCTGTATGTCTGATAGGTGACCGTCTCTCTGCTGGACCATAGCATGGCTTTTCCGGACGTTCAAAATTGCCTTCTGGTTTCAGATTATCTTCGGGCTTTTTGACTTGAGGACGTTCAGCTCTCTTGGGAGTGTAATCATCTTTCGGTCTACCTTCGAATGGACCTTCTGGGTAAAGATTGTCTTCATGTCTCACAATATCCATTCTCTCACCTTTGACTACAGTGTAGTCATCACGTGTACGCATATCAATAAATTCACCTTCCATGCGGAGATTATCTTGATATTTTGTTACCTCAGCTCGCTCACGAACTACAAAGTCAGTGTAATCATCTCGAGATGTAATTATTTGTATGTCTCCTTCCATTGTCAAATTATCTGTATGCTTGACAATTTCTGCCCTTTCTCCTCTTGTTGGCTTATAATCTGACTTAGGACGACCCTCGAAAGGTCCCTCTGGTTTAAGATTGTCTTGTGGTTTCTTTATATCAGCCCTTTCACCCTTAGTAGGTGCTTTCTTCTTAGGCTGACGTTCAAATTCTCCCTCTGGATGTAAATTGTCTACTGGTTTTTTGGCCTTGGGACGCTCAGCAGGTTTATATTCTGAAGGTTTTGGTCTTTCAAAATCTCCTTCTGGGTGCAAATTATCTTGAGGTTTCTTGGGTATTTGCCTTTCAGCTGGTTTAAATGGTGTCGGCTTTGGCCTCTCAAAATCTCCTTCCGGCTTGAGATTATCTGGATGTTTGATAGGAGTGCGCTTCTCGCCTGGACCAACAGGAACCTTCTTCGGCGTTTCGAATTTACCTTCCGGTCGTAAATTGTCTTGAGGCTTTCGTATATCTGCTCTCTCACCTTTGGTTGGAGCCTTAGGTTTCGGTTGATGATCGAATTCTCCTTCAGGATACAAATTATTCTGAGGTTTCTTAAGAGTCGGTCGTTCAGCTGGTCTGTATTCTTTAGGTTTAGGCCTCTCAAACTCACCCTCTGGATGCAGATTATCGTGTGGTCTAGTAGGCTGAGGTCTTTCTGCAGGTCTATATTCCTTAGGTTTAGGCCTTTCGAAATCACCTTCTGGTTTTAAGTTATCCATGTGCTTGATTGGTGATCGTCTTTCAGCAGGACTATAACCTGGCTTTTCAGGCATATCGATTACACCTTCTGGACGAAGATTGTCTTGAGGACGTTTCGTATCGGCTCTATCACCCTTTGTTGGTGCCTTTTCCTTTGGCTTACGTACAAACTCTCCCTCAGGGTGCAGATTGTCTTGTGGTTTTTTCGGTCTTGGTCGCTCGGCAGGTTTGTATTCGGTTGGCTTAGGCCTTTCAAAATCGCCTTCTGGCTTTAAATGATCCATATGCTTGATGGGAGAACGTCTCTCTGCAGGGCTATATCCAGGCTTATCTGGTACGTCTATCTTTCCTTCAGGTCTCAAGTTATCTTGGGGGCGTTTGATATCTGCTCTGTCACCTTTGGTAGGAGCTTTTTCTTTAGGTCTTCTAATAAACTCACCCTCTGGATATAAGTTGTCATGTGGCTTTGTCTGAGCTGGGCGTTCAGCTGGTCTGTATTCCTTGGGCTTAGGTCTTTCAAAATCACCTTCTGGGTGTAAATTATCATGCGGTCGTGTGGGTTGAGGCCTCTCCGCTGGTTTATACTCTTTTGGCTTAGGCCTTTCAAAGTCACCTTCTGGGTGTAGATTGTCATGTGGTCTGGTAGGTTGGGATCTCTCTGCAGGTTTATATTCCTTAGGTTTAGGTCTTTCAAAGTCACCTTCTGGTTTCAAGTGATCGGCATGCTTAATAGGTGAACGTCTTTCGGCAGGGCTGTATCCAGGTTTGTCGGGTACATCGATCTTACCTTCTGGTCTCAAATTATCTTGTGGACGTCGGATGTCGGCTCTGTCGCCTTTAGTAGGAGCTTTTTCTTTGGGCCGTTTTTCAAATTCGCCCTCTGGATATAGATTATCTTGCGGCTTTGTTGGTACTGGACGTTCAGCGGATCTATACTCTTTAGGCTTAGGTCTTTCAAAATCACCTTCTGGGTGTAGATTATCATGCGGTCGTGTGGGTTGAGGCCTCTCTGCTGGTTTATACTCTTTAGGCTTAGGTCTTTCAAAGTCACCTTCTGGGTGTAGATTGTCATGTGGTCTAGTGGGCTGAGCTCTCTCTGCTGGTCTGTACTCTTTAGGCTTAGGCCTTTCAAAGTCACCTTCTGGTTTCAAGTGATCGTCATGTTTGATAGGAGTACGTTTTTCTGCAGGACTGTAACCAGGTTTATCAGGTACATCGATCTTTCCTTCAGGTCTTAAGTTGTCTTGAGGACGTCGAACATCAGCCCGGTCTCCCTTGATAGGTGCTTGTTCTTTTGGTTTGCGCACGAAATCACCTTCCGGATGTAAATTGTCCTGCGGTTTGGTTGCTGTAGGTCTCTCAGCTGGTTTGTATTCTTTCGGTTTAGGCCTCTCAAAATCTCCTTCTGGATATAAGTTATCTTGTGGTTTCTTCGCTTGAGGTCTTTCTCCAGGTCTGTACTCTGTTGGTCTAGGCCTCTCAAATTCTCCTTCAGGGTGCAGATTATCATGCGGCTTGGTCGCTGTCGGACGCTCGGCAGGTTTGTATTCTTTAGGCTTCGGTCTTTCAAATTCACCTTCTGGTTTAAGGTTATCTTCGGGCTTCTTGATCTGAGGTCTATCGATTTTTTTAGGTGTAAAATCATCTTTCGGTCTACCTTCGAAGGGACCCTCGGGCCGCAAGTTATCCTCGTGTTTAACAATATCAACTCGTTCACCTCTGACAATGGTGTAATCATCTCTAGTACGTGTATCGATGAATTCTCCTTCCATACGAAGGTTATCCTGGTATTTAGTGACCTCGGCACGTTCTCGAACAAGAAAATTGGTATAGTCATCACGAGAAGTGATAATTTGCATGTCCCCTGTCATAGTCAAGTTGTCAGTGTGCCTAACAATCTCCGCTCGCTCACCCTTTGTAGGTTTGAAATCTTCTTTAGGTCGACCCTCAAAAGGTCCTTCTGGTTTCAGATTATCTTTTGGTTTTTTAATGTCCGCCCTCTCACCCTTGGTAGGAGCCTTTTCTTTCGGTTTACGGTCAAAGTCTCCTTCAGGTCTTAAATTATCTTGAGGCTTCTTAGCTGTTGGCCGTTCAGATGGCCTGTACGCATCGGGCTTAGGTCTTTCAAAGTCTCCTTCTGGATACAAATTATCTTGTGGTTTTTTGGGCGTAGGACGTTCAGTTGGCTTGTACTCCTCGGGTTTCGGTCTATCGAAATCACCTTCAGGTTTTAGATTATCTTGAGGTTTCTTTGCTGTAGGCCTCTCAACAGGCTTGTACTCCTCCGGCTTAGGTCTTTCAAAGACTCCCTCAGGTCTCAAATTATCTTGCGGTCTTCTAACGTCAGCTCTATCGCCCTTAGTAGGAGCCTCTTCTTTTGGACGTTTCACAAAGTCTCCTTCTGGTTTTAAATTATCCTGCGGCTTTTTTGGCGTTGGACGCTCGATGGGCTTGTACTCCTCTGGTTTTGGTCTTACGAAATCTCCTTCAAGCTTCAAGTTATCCTCTTGCCTGGTTATGCTTGTACTGCGATAATCTTTTCGATCGAATTGATGATACTCTTGATGACTGGTGGTTACATTCATCGTAGTGTCAGTTTTGTCATAAAAGCCACTATCGTCCGCATCAACTGGTTTAATCGGTCTCTGAAGAGGTTGCGGTATGACATCGTAAGTATGATAATCTTCTTTTACGTGCGATGTGCCCTGCAGATCGAAAATGTTCATAGAAATATTTGTAACAAAATATCAAGTTGTTGAAATAAAAAATCCTTACAATGAATTCGCCTTCTCCAGTGGTAAGATTATCAGTTCTTCGAATAATTTCAGCGCGATGTACTGTGCGATGATCGATATACTCGGTTTTAGAGGTTGTCTCGTCTGTGAAGTCTCCCTCGACTTTCGTGTAAGTATTGCGTCGCTCAGCTCTCGGTCTTTCAGCGGGAAGTCCGCTGAAGACCAGTTCTGTAGTCGTTACACCTGTAAAAGTTTCGTATAATTATTTAGCTTTCGATATGATACAACAATGGCAAAAACTAGAATTTTCGATAACTTACTCTCAAAGTTACCCTCAGGTCGCAAATTGTCTTGCGGCTTCTTAGCTACGGGCCTTTCGCCAAGCTTAGGCGCTTCTTCCTTGGGTCTTTTAGCAAACTCACCCTCCGGTCGCAAATGATCCTGAGGCTTTATAACGGGAGCTCGTTCGCCTTTTGTCACCGTGTAATCCGTCTTGCGTTCGCCAGTGAATTCTCCCTCCATATGCAAATGATCCTCATGATAATATTTTGTAGTTGTCTGCCGGTCCACATGCTTCTCATCGAATTCCTGTTTGTAGGATGTAGTCGCGAGCAGTGGTTCGTGCGGTATTTCCAGATGATCCTGGAAATCGTTGTGCGGGCAACGGTGACGTCTGTAAAAATTATTTTAAGTCAGACACGCCTTCGCTATAAATTTCAAATCGTTCTTTTCTTTGTAACACGATATTTCTAAATGATCGAAATATCGAATAAGTTTTTCCCCGAATGCTTTTTTCTCCAGTATCGTTTTACGTACAAATTTTAATTTGTTCTATCTTATTAAGTTTCTGGAGCTTTTTTCTAAAAAATAGTCAATTATACCCTTTGTTTATTTTTTTAATGATAAAACAGAATATGTACAGAATCAACGCCTCAACAACGCTTACCCGCAAGTGCAGAGTTCACAGATGCACTGCTCCTTGAGGGGAATTCTCGCAATGACATCGGGAGTCCTTAAAGGCTCGTCGTCTTTGGGCTCGCTTTTCTTCGGGCCCTTTTCCTGCGGCCCGTCCGGCTGTTTTCTCGGAGCTTCCGGACTCTCCTTCCGCTTTGGGGCGACTTTGCCATCGGAAGGTCTGAAAAGAATCGTCAGCCATTATTACCGACAGCTCTTCTTTACCGACGGCCGATCGCTGACAAAAGGCAGCGCAACCTACCGTCTCTGGGTGGGTTTCGGTGTCGGCTCATCGCGGGGCGAAGTCTTCTGGGGCTTCTTGCTGGCGGGAGTCGAGGTCGCCTTGGGTTTCGTCGGGCTGTCCTCTCGAAGATACGGTATGGGGCGGACTTGCTCGGGCGAGCGTCGCCTGGGCGAGGTGTCCGAGGGTCGACGAGGACTGTCGGACGGTCGGCGGGGGCTGTCGCTACTGCTGGTGACGACATCCTGCGCTACCATACTAGTGCTCGTTGTCGACGTGTCCTTTTCATCCACAGTTCGCTGCTCGACGCAAAACAAACAACAAATTTAGTAGTCGGCACTGTCCTGAATCGACGATCGAAACCTTACATCGTTAAAAATAGCAGCAACTCGATGAATATAGATCGATCGGAATACCGCCTCCGCTTCCGTAGGACTTCTCTAATCCAACCGTGAAGAGAAAAAAAAACACAAAGAAAAATAGTCCGCGTCGAATACCCAACAAGGCGAGATACCTAAGCTCGCAATAAATTTCGAGCCGCCACCGCGGAATTCCCTCGACGGGAAAGAAAAACAAAATCGGCATTCATCTCCATTGTCAGGCTCGCGCGCAAAGAACACTTGCTTCACCTGAGCGTAAATCTTCCTCTACATATACATATCGACGCGCATCTCACCTCTAAAAAAAAATCCTCCCGTGCGCGTGAGTCACGATCCCCCGACATAAAAGAGGAGCAGCGAAAAAAAAGAAGTCATCGCCGCGACGAAAGGATCGTCAGCATCCGTCCATACAGATTTCTGTCTGTCTCTCTCTCTCTCTCGCTGCTCGCGAGTATTCCATACAAGGCTAGGTCGTGGCCTTACGCAACGCTCTCTAGTTAGAATAAGCTGCGCGAGCGCGCGTATCGTCCCAATTCGGCCGTTTTGCAACCGCGCGCTCTGATACGACATGGCAGACTCGTTTCTCTCGACGGCGAGAACGAGAGCGAGAGAAAGACACAGATGGAGAGCTCGGCGTGCGATACGCGTATACACGGGCGTTTCCCACTTTGATCGCGGAATACTTAATTCGACGCTCGCGATACTGCTTTCGCGCGAGCGCGCGTTCGTTATAGGCATCGCAAGCGCTGTTGGAGCTCTGTATTCGGGAAAAGAGTTTTTGTTTTATTTGAATGCTTACTCCGCGCGTGCGATGCTTGTTATTTTCTTTGCAGAAATTTCGCGCGGAGACACTGTGTCAAACCTTTATTTTTTATGAGAGAAAATATTTTTCAATCGAGGCGAAGCCAATACTGAAAACAGAAATTTAATAAAAAATAGTTAAATGCAATGTATTCCTTGAATAGGAAGATTTTCCAGAGATGTTGCAATTATAGAAATTAAAATATGGCGTGATTTTAAAAAAAGCCTTGACTCGCGAATGCGCGAATACGTAGACTTGTATCGCTTTATCTCCAAAACTGTAATTACTCCAATTTCAATCAGCCGAATTCGAGGAAAAAATTAATTTTTAATGCCGTTCGTAGCGTTTACGCAGAGAAGCTTGCAAGAGAACATCTGCATGTACTATCGTATCTATAGATAATTCTTTTAAAAAACGCCTTTACAATAGCTGGCGAGATTTCTAGTGCGCGGGTGTTGTTTACAATATATGTAATCATGGCATAGGTGTATATTTTGACAGATACCTGCAGGGCAATTTTAAATAATCTCTAATAACTGCTCTCAAATTTACTTTTCTGAACAAAGAGCGTATCAAATAGTAACACACACCTATACTTTTTCTATAGATCGCACGTGCATATGTTGTATGTATTAACAAACATAAGAGTATAACTGTGTGTAACGCGGACCTGAAGGCAAAAGAATTTTGCAAATTCGTTAATTCATTTCATTTTACAACGATTTTGATCGTATCCAATCTGTTTCTGATTTCCGTTTCTTTAAATTGAAATGCTTTTCTTTTTATTTTAACAATATATTCAAAAACGTTAAATACCGATATATATATATACTTCATTGTTCGATTTTAGGCCTTAATCTTCCTATTCAAGAACAATTCGTATCATTAGAGGTGACTCGCATCGCTCTATCCAACCTTAACGATCTTTCATGCAAATAATCAAATTTTAATAGCGATGACTGTTCCCGCGCCAGAAACAAAAGCTCACACTATACTCGAATCCGAATCATATACCCTAATACATCACAAATCCCCAATCTCGTTGTATTTCATTAGCGCGCAATTAAATTCTTATCGCGGATCTCGGCAAAAAGTATATGAAATTCCCATATATTTACACGCGACACATATAATTTTATCTCCAGCCGTAAACAAGCGCTATAGCGCAATCTCAATATACGCGCGTCGAGAACAAGCGACAGAGAGCATTCCAGGGCACAGGCCGCGAAAAACAGGAAAAATTCGCGGCACCGCACAATCGGAACGCGCATCTCGCAACCCCACCGCTCGATTCCCACGAGAAGCATATTTCCCCGCCGCGGCCAAGTGCGCGAGACAATACCTGCCTGCTCTCTCGGGTCGCCTCTACACAGCTCACCGTCAATTAAATCTCCTCCTCGCGAGCCGCTATTACTTAACTCCGTTTCTGTTTTTTTTTTTTTTTTTGCCGGCGCTGCCCCGCCGAGCGGAAAATCAAAAGCCCGTGCACCGAACGTGCGCGCGCTGCAGGAACGTATGTGTACATACGTATATACACGTGCGCGAAGGTCGAGGCCGAGCTCAATATACAAACACTTTTTATTGCCGTCTTCGGAGACGAAACGACGGATGACGCGATACACATTATTACCGAGCGCTTCTCGTGTACTTAACATATACGCGCGTCGTGTATAGTTGTACAAAGTTCGTTTCGACTATTATTGTCGCGAGGCGAATAATGCGCCTATACGATTTACGTATAGGTAGACGCACGTGTGCTAATATCCTTATCGGTGTCGTTGTACACGCATACATTTGAGAAAATGCGTATACCGGAGAGCTGCGAGTTTCGCACGGGTTCTGTTTGCGAACGACATTCCCGATCCATTACGAATCACGAATTTTCGAGAGAGACAAAAGAACACACGCTGAAAAGACACACAGAAAATATAGGTGACGGTGTGCACAACCAGAAAACGTCAGACAGAACAAGATTTTCAATGTTTTTTTTTGCAGACTATAGGCGATGTGCGCTGTGTTTATAATAATATATGCACTCGGTGAGACGTTTCTAAATCGCAAAATATCCTACGAAAACACTGAGGAAAACGAGAAACGGAAAGAAGAAAATAAGAGAAAGGAACAGTCGGCGCTTCATCGGTAATTCAGCTGCACGAGAGTCATAACTTAGCGAGGATCGGGTGTCGGCGATCGGTATATATAATGGCAAACACACGGCGTTACTATATGCGCCAAATCTGCTGAATCTCTCGACAGCGAAACGGCTATATAATATGTGTATATATATCGGGTTGCTGCCGCGGAGACGCCGCCGCTGTGCACCTGCAATTACAGTCGCAACCGTCTCTTAAAGCCGATTGTTTGCAATTTGCCTTATTAAATACACATTCAATCATCCGAAGCGGCGGTGCATCATTATGTACTTACGAGTCGAAAAAGAGGCGTACATGTAACAGACGTGACGCATCGTCGATGCCCCGAAATAGAAAAAAAAAAGTTCTCTATATACGGCAGAGTCATTGCGCGTGAGGGGGAAATCGGTATAATAGTCATTATGCGCCGCGCGGTGGCCTCGATCGATTTTAAGAAACAACAGCAACTCACGGTGGTCGTCTCGTCGACGTTGCGGAAGTCCCGGATGGACGTGAAGCTGGAGGACTGCTCGACGATGGTCGACGAGCTCTCCTGGATCTCACTGGTGTTCTCGAATCGGCGGCTGTCGGCGATGTCGTAGAGAAGAGTCGTGGTGACGAGGGGCTTGTCGTCCGGTATGCTGGGCTTCCTGGGCTGCCGAGGCTCGGATTTCCTCGGCTGCTGGGGCTTCTCGTAGACGAACGAGCCGTCCCAGGTGGACGAGTTGAGTTTGGTGTTGGTGACGGGCTTTTGGGGCGACTTGGATCTCGGTCTGGGAGTCGGTCGTCGCGAATCGGTTGCGTCGATCGGCACCGCCTTGGTGGTTGGTCTTCGCGAGTCGCTCGGTTCGATGGAGGAGGAGGAGGGTCTCCTCGAGTCGATGGTCTCGATGATGATCTCCTTCGTGGTGGTGGTGGTCGGCGTGGGTTTGCGCAGATCCGTCGTCTCGATGATGATCTCCTTGGTCGTTCGGTTGTCCGAGGTGTTCTTGGTCACGTCGAAGCTGAGAGTTGTGCTGACCAGCGGGTTGTCGCTCCTGTCCAGACTGGATCGC
Source organism: Philotrypesis tridentata (assembly GCA_018906965.1). Classification (NCBI taxonomy): domain Eukaryota; kingdom Metazoa; phylum Arthropoda; class Insecta; order Hymenoptera; family Pteromalidae; genus Philotrypesis; species Philotrypesis tridentata. The sequence goes on from JACCIB010000002.1 coordinate 6,057,697, forward strand.
CTCGGTGTCGAGGTGCTTTTCACGTCGTAAACGAAGGAACCGTCTCTCGCGGTTGTCCTCGGCACGCTGCTCTCCCGGTCGACGCTTTTTCTGCTGGTGTCGGTGACGTTGGTCTCCCAGGTGGTGGTCGAGCTAGTGTTGTAGTTATTCCTGGGCTGCTGCTTGTCTGGACTCGGAGCCCTTGGTTGTGGCACATTGCCGTCCCGGTCTGTGCTCTTCCTACGGGTGGTATCGGTAACGTTCGCCTCGTAGATGAACGTACCGTCCCAGCTGGACGTCGAGCTCGTGGTGTAATTGTTCCTGGGCTGCTGCTTGTCTGGACTAGGCGGTCTTTGAGCATTGGACGGATAATTGTTCCTGGGTTGATGTTTGTCTGGACTAGGCGGTCTTTGAGAGTTGGACGGATAACTACTCCTGGGCTGCTGTTTGTCAGGACTCGGTGACCTGTCTACACTCCTTCGACTGGTGTCGGTAACATTGGTCTCGTGGACGAACGTTCCATCCCAGGTCGATGTAGACGAACTCGTCGTGTAATTGGTACTGTAATTGTTACGCTGTTGATGTTTATCAGGACTGGATGGCCTCTGGACAGGATAGTTATTCCTGGGCTGATTCTTATCAGGACTCGGCGATCTTTGCGCGTTAGTCGGATAATTGCTCCTGGGCTGATTCTTGTCAGGAGTGGGAGTTCGTTGCTGGGGTGGCTTCTCCATCACGAAGGTGCCGTCCCAACTGCTGGTCATTGAACTCGTGGTGGTGTAACCTCTGGACCTGGCGTCCCTCTCCGTATCGGGAGTATTGGGTCTCCGACTGGTAACGTCGTTCACCTCGTTCTTCTTCTGGACGGAGGTGCCGTCCCAGCTACTGGTCATGTTGACGCTCGGTCTCTTGCCGTCGGGGCTCCTCGATCTGACCCTCTCGCTGCTGACGTCCCTGATCTCGGTGACGATAGTGCTGGACATGAGATCGTGGCCCGACGAGGCGTGCTGGACAGTGTAACTGCTGCTGCTGCACTTGAGATCGGCCTCGTTGATCTCGTCGGCACTGACCTCCCGGATGTCTACGGTGCCGGATCTGCGCTCGATTTTCCTCTTGCTCTGGGGACTGGTCTTCTCGTAAACGAATGTACCGTCCCAGGCGGAGTCGCCGGGCTTGTAAGATCGGCTCGTCGTGCTGTTGACCTGGCTCTGGTCGAGCTCCTCGTGAATCGTGTCGACGAATTGCCGTCCAGTTTTGTTATTCGTCGTGGTCTCGTACTCGACTACATAACTGCTAGAGGTGGCGGCCGGTGCCGGAGCGAAATCGGTAACGTCTTCCACCTGAATGACATTGGTGCTTCTCTCGTTGCTGGGCTGGTCCCAGGTGGTGGTCTCGCTGGTCTCGATGTAGTAAGTACTCGCGTTGTAATCGACGGACGTAGCCGAGGTCACGAGCTCCTCCTCCCTAGCCTCGACTTTGACGACCTTAGCCGGCACCGGAGCGGGTATCTGCTCCTCCACTCTCTCGTAAGTCACGTTCTTCTGGACGATCGCCGCCGGGTCCTGGGCCCTGCTGCTGCTGCTGCCCGTCGTCGACGTGCTCGTCGTCGTGGCCACAGCCTCGTGAATATTGTTGGCCGAGTCGATGAGCTCGGCAGCGAGAACGTCGAGCTTGGCGAGGTTCGAGCTACTGCTGATGGACGGCCTCGACTCGGAGCTCTGCACTTGGATGACGTTGCCCTGGGAGTCCATGAGGACGCGCTCGCGCTTCTCGCTCTCGACGGTGCGCTGGGCCTCCTGGACGAATTTCCCACGGCTGAGCGACTCCTCCCGCGTGTGGACCACCTGCTCGGAGGTCGTCGTCGTCTTCACCTCGCCGCTCGTCGCGGCCTTGTCCTTCTTCTTCGCCGTCATCTTCGGTTATGCGCTGCTCGTCGTCCGCTCCTCAGGAAGAAGTCTGTCGCATGTTCCCCTCGCACGTTACGTATAATGTACGACGAACAGTTATGCTATATGTGCGTATACGCGTTCGCCAAGCAAAAGCTGAAGCTTCGTTCTCGTCGTTCGTTCGTTCGAATTGCGGAAAAAAAAAAGAAAGAAAACAAAAAACAGGGAAAGAAAGGAAACGATAGACAATAAATAATCGCGGAGAGCGCTTGTGTGTTACGTGGTTATACAAGAAAAGAAAACTAACGAGGCGCAGCTCTCCTCGCGTGCCGGTCGGCGTTGGCGCCGTTAGCAGACTGGCGCGAGGCTGGCTCAGTCCCGGCTGGAAATTATTGCGCGAGCCACCGCCGCCGGTTTCTCGCCGCCGATCTCCCGAGTCTTCCGTCTCTCTCTCTCTCTCTCTCTCTCTCTCTCTCTCTCTCTCTCTCTCTCTCTCTCGCTCGCTCTCGAGCCGCGGGAGGAGTGAGAGTGATCGCGTGGGACGAACAAGTGTGTGGGTAAAGTAAGGCTCTCGCGTGTACGTGAGCAGTCGCTCTTTTCCAAAGCTGTGTGTACAAAGCCTGCGAGTTGCGCCGGAGGTGGGCTCCCTCTCTCTCTCTTTCTCCTCGCTGCGTCGGGGCTTTTTCCGGATGGAACAAGGAGAGGCGATTTTTCGGAAGAGACTCTCTCGCTCCGGGATTCGGACTCAATTTGTTTTTGCGCGCGCGAACGTTTAGTCATATACGCACACGCACGATTGGGCAATTCGTTTTTGTTCTCGCGAGAGAGCATCGGGAGAGCCAAAACGCCGCTTCCTCGAGTGCGAGGCTCGAGTGTAATTAACGCCGAGGTGGGCGAAGAGAGCGCGAAATCGCTACCGGTTTTTCGGTGTGCGTAAGTAATTCAATACCGAATTGCCTGGTGTATAGAGGTACACGCATACTCAAATAAAGATCGAGAGAGACGACTCGCTTGCATAATAATCGCGAGTACACATGTGCATACGATCGCTTTGCGTGCGCGTTGTGCAGCGCACACAGCGCCTCGAGCGTGTGTTCGATTATAAAGTAATATAGCGGGTGCCGTTTTCCGACCAGGCGAGCCATCGACATAGTCTCTTCCTGCGTGCAGCATGTAAAAGCAGACGTGGCAGCTATATCTCGGCGAATGCAGCCGTCGCGTCTGTAATGAAATTACCCGAAGATTGCAGAAAATTACAGAGCGTGTAATTCCATGACTATAAAGCTATAGCTCCTCGTCCATACGCGTCGACGGAAATCGCTCTCTCGCGCACATCAGGCGCGTTCTATGCACATTGCAAATCGCGTAGTGGCTTTTTTTTTCTTCTTATGCGGCGAGCGCGCAATGCAGCACCTATTATCGACGTCGTAAATCATCGGTCCTTATCACTCGGAAATTCGACTGTGATGCAGAATCCCACTCAGACGTGAGCGCGCGCAGAGCAGCGAGATTTCGCGAAGGCGAAACCATGTTTTGCCACTGCAGCGGACTCTGCGCGCGAGGCCATAAGTGCCTCTCTTTGCAGCGAGTGCACACACGCGCGCGCGAGAGTGTATATACCTCGCCTTTGCACAAAGAGAACGGGGGGGAACACACATAACGCGGCTATGTATACGTGCAGGTGTATATATATAACGCAGACAGACGTAGGGAGACACACGGCAACCGGTTGCGCTCTTGCACACACACACGCACACACACTGCACACACAAGTGTATATGTGTACGGAGGGAATCGCTGACGTAATCCTCGCTTTTAACACTGACGTTAGGTACATACGCGCATAAGAGTACTACTATACGTGTACGCGTGCACTGGTATACACGCACCTGTATACACAGATACAGCCGTGTGCTTTTTCGCTGAAAATTCGTCCTCTCCGCGCGAAGCGCGCAGAGGAAATATATACGCGGTGCGAGCAGCGCTGTGCGCGGCTGGTAGTCCTTGACCCGAAAGAAATCGGCAGCCGATTCGCAAAAACAGCGCCTGGGGGATTAAGGACTCCGCGAGCGCGCGAGAGCTCCTTATCGGACACGTATACCGCGTCTGTGTGTGTGTGTGTGTGTGTGTGTGTGTGTGTGTGTGTGTGTGTGTGCACGAGATGCACTGGATTTTCGCGGGTAAAAGAGAGGAATGAGAAGAAAAAAAACGGAGGAGGAGAGCGAGATACTCAAGGCGGCCGCAGACTACTTGCATAAATTACCCGGGTATAATTGCCATCGGTTCGCAAACGCAGATCGCTAATTAAAGAGTTGCTCTCTGAGAGCCTCTCTCTCTCTCTCTCTCTGGCTTTCGAGCTTATTTTGGAGGAAGCCTGCTCTGCGTATACGTGTATACGTGTGTGCGTAAGTGCTCTCGAGCGTATCTACCACCTCTCGTTTCGTAATTCTCGTGCTGGCTTTCATATATACCTATATATACACGGTTATATATATAAGTGTATAGTAAATGGTCATTTTTGTCTTTGGCCCTTGCGCACAGCGAGACGGTAAGTATATCGCGCGATTTATCGGTTCGAAGGTAATGCCACGTAAAAGCCGAGGTGAGAGAGAGGAAATCCGGTTTAAAAAATCGTACAGCCTTTTGGGCGTGCGATTTGTACAATAAGGATGAAAGAAAGGAACATTCGAAAAAGTCGGTTGAAAATATTCAAATTTCCCGCCGTCGAGCGCGTGTATAAAAAGCAATTAATTTGCTTTTGCGCAACTAATAATAGAAACGAATCGCAATAAACAACGAAGTTACTGAACTTCGTCGTGTAGCAACCGTTTTACAATTAGTTTCCGTATAGCTTACGTTTTAATACAATTATTACCTAATGGTCAATCATCTCTCGTATTTTAATGCAATTTAATTTTTATTGTTACAGCCGTATAACTCGGCAAGTCAATTATATGCTTCTTCGTCTATAGGCGCTGCATAATGGCGCGAAATTTAAATATTTAATTGCCTTTCAGACTCTCCTTTAAACCGCGTGCAGTAAAATCGCGTAAAGTTGAAAGAAAAAACTTAACTCGCAGATTTAGAGAGCAAAAAAAAAGCGATATCATTGCACTCGGTGTGGTCGCGTTACAGCACGATAACACCACGAATATAGGTCGTACACATCGCATTAGTTTAAACAATTTGCGGCGAACGCTCGATCTATTTTTAACTCCGTATACCCGTATTACCCCGGCATGGAAATTTACATTATTTTAACATTCGCCTTAAAATTACACGGCACATACTCTCCGTCGAGTCGAGCGCAAGGATGCGCGCGCGTGTGTCTCGGCGTTTTCGCGAATTTTGCGGAGAATCGTTAAAGAATTGAATTACCCGGGAATTTGCGTATACTCTACAGTTTCTTCTGGGCGGCTGTACTTTTTTTTCTCATCCTGTCTCAGTCGTGGCAGGTGTATACATGCACACACACACACACGTACATTTCGAAAGTTAACGTCATTTTTACGGGCTCATTTTCTTCTGCCCCGGCAACTTTACAATGGCATAAAATTCTTCATTATACTCTCCGATCGTTATACACGCGTATTGTACACGCGCTATACTCTCGAGCCTAACTCTCGAGTACCTCCGAGAATCGTCTTATCGGTTTCTCCAAGAATAGCCAAAAGTCAAAAGTAAGTGTGCGCACGGACGTACACACCCATCCGAACTAGTTATATATATATATATATATAGGCGTGCGCGCACTTTCCAAAAGCACGTATACACACGACGGTATTACGGCTCTTTGAAAGACCATTCGACGACTCGTCGACGGCGGCGCACGACGAGACTTAAACATGTCAAAGCGCCCGTCGAGGCTTCGATTTCTATAAATCAAGCTGTGTACAGGTATCCCGACGGCGCGCATTATACTGCGCGTAAATAACTCCAACGCGAGCGAGCGTGTCTCCTTTAAAAGCGCGTTAGTCATCGCGGGCTGCTATAATACGAGTGGAAAAAAGGGAATCGAATGTGCGCGAGCCATCGGGGAATCTCCACGGCTGATTTCCAAGAGGAGCTTTCGCCTGGGTATAAAGCTCGTCGCGGTATATATACATATAGTAAATCAGCACCCGATTTCGCAAACGACTCACACGAGCAGGTAGCAAAATTTTTTATCGAAGGCACACCTACCTAGATCTGATTTTTCTCGTTCCTTAGGTCATTCTGAAAGAGAAAAGCCTCGCGTATACGTGGCCTAGCGCAGGGTATACTTTTTCCGGGGCAAGAACGACTCGAGAAACGAGAAACAATTCAAAGAAACTAGAATTTATAGATTTCTTTTCTCGAAAACTATGGACTTTTATAAGAATTTAATTAGAACAATAACGTCTTAAAATTCATCAAAGAATGCCCTGAAATTTTTTTCAGCTTGATCAGGTACATTTTTCGATTTTTCGAAAATTCAAAAAAAAACGAAATTTCGAGAAACGTTATTTAAAAATCTGAAAAAAATTTCAGAGCATTCTTCGATTAATTTGAAGACATATTTGGTCTAGTGAAATTTTTATAAAAATCCATAGTTTTCGAGAAAAAAATCTATGAATTATTTTTTTGTTAACCCCTAGGAACCCCTAGGAATAGGGAAATACCCCTAGGATCGGCCGTGTACGCGAGTTTTTTCTCTTTCAGAACGACCTAAGAAACGAGAAAAAGTATAAGTCTAGCAGGTGTGCCTTCGAGAACAATTTTGCCACTCGCTCGTGGTGAGTTGTTTCCGAAATCGGCTGGATCTACACGTATACAGCTATGCACACCGATCGATGCGCGCACCGAATACCGATCTCCCATGGCAAAAGTGTGTGCGTGCAATGCAGACACGCGTGTATATACCTATGTATATACTCTCCTCGCGGCGCGCGCAGCGCGGAGAGAAAAGATAGCGAGTCGCGATCGGAAAGGATGACTGGATTCTCGTTCGCCCACCGAGCGCGAGAGTAGCCTCTCGACCAAATAGGGATAGTCCGGCGCGGGCTTTTCTCCTTCTCCGACGCCCACGGCTTTTCACGCTATGCGCGATGATGAGGTCGTTGCGCGCCGCATAACCCGCGCCGCGCCGCGACTACGAGAGGAGTGTGCGTTATATACTTAGTGTTCTCTTATACGTATATGATGTGGGTATTCTTGTTGTTGTTCTCTCTCACTCTGCGCCTATGTTAGACTGTATAGGCGTCTATAGAGAGGAATAACGCGACGACGGGATTACCGTTTGCCGAAGCGGAAACGTGCCGCGACCTTCCCGATTTAGTTACAGTACATTATGTAGGTTTGAAAATAGATGCTCTGCGGGGCATATCTCGTCGCGATAATGCAGCGATAAGTGGGGTCTTCGATTTAAGCCTACGAGAACTTTACTTCAATTGTATGCTTTTCATTGTTAAAAGTAATTGAAGTACAAAGTGAGCTGTCTGCTGGTAGCGCTTGTATAGAGATTACTGGGGATTAATAACATTTTGGAGCAAGTTTACGTACCCTCAGTACTTATGAAGGAAAGCAAAAGTCATACCTACGCTGAACGGCTGAATGGCTTATACGCGTCGTCTGCGCAGGCGTATAGCTACATGCACTAGGTATATGCGGACTATTTTGTTATCTGCTAAGATAAAAAAGCTAGAACAGACACTGTAATGTGTGTTGTTTATCATTGAGTTTTTGAGGCGCTTTGAAGACTGAAAGTATCGTTTAGGTTAAAACGATTTTGCTCTTAGTAATTAATGTATTATAACAAAAATAATAACTGGTAGAAATATCGGTTGAAAGATTATCACTGGACAGATGAACCATAAAAGTCCTTGCGGTAAAAGAAGAAAAGTGGAGTCAATGGAGTCATTACAAAATAATTCTAGTCAAGGCACGGATCACTTTTCTGATAGAGATCAGACTGCTGTTGTGTCTAATGAAGATATTTACCACAATGCCTATAAAAGCAATGATAGTTTAAGTGAGTGTTTGAGAGATGTTAGTGTAAGAGGTGAAAAGCCAGTTAGTAATTTGGAGGAGTGCGTGGAAATCGAAGAGCTCAAGAGTTGGGTAATTTCAAACAATGTTCCACAGAAACATGTTGACGCACTCTTGAAAATTTTAAGAAGACGACTCCTACCATCCCTACCAGCGTGTGCAAAATCACTTCTTCAAATGATCAAAGCAGACAGCGAGCCCACTAATGATTTTACAAAGGAATTTATAGGGAATTTAGATGAAATGTTAAATGTTGATATCTTGGAGTTGGATTTGAGTCATATCAAATGCAAATCAGGTTAGTTCTTAGATTATTTTTTGCAATGATCTTATATGTACTTGCCACGAACGTCATCTACAAAAATACATTGCGTTTTAGAGTATGAATCAGCCGTAATATCAAATCTCATACAAGTTAAAAATGACTGCAATATAATAAAAAGTTCACAAATGGAATTAAAAACTTCTGTTACCAATATGGAGCATAAGCTTGATGCAATCTGTAATTTTTTGATCGATAAAAAAGTTACAAAGAGTAATGTTGAAGTAATAAACTTTGAAAATAAGTATAACATTAAACTACCTATTGCAACAATGGAAGATTTTCTTGAGTTTGATGAAACTTTGAAATCAAATCATTTTCTCCGGATTGATGTGGTGAGATGCAATATCAAGAGTGACACAAATTTCAGTCATAACAATTAACTTTTTGTTTTAGTACAGGGAACTGGTAACTTGTCTGGATAAAGACTTGGGCATAAGTAGGTCAATAGTGAGAATGATGAAGAGATGTTTGGCCAAAAATTTAGCTCTACAATTCACTGCAATCAGAACCTCAGCTTCAAAATCAAAAAGCAAATTTAAGTCTACGGAACTCTGCAAAGTTATGGATGGTAGATCTTAATACAATACGCAAATTTTTACACTTGTATATTTACATGATTTATACATTATTATATTTTTTCTTACAGCTGTGATAACTGATTCAAGGAGGAAGAAATCATTGGAGACTACTCCAGATGAACTAATTTCATCACTTAGTGATGTTTTGTGCAATGTAAAGAGATGGACTGTTTGAACTCAGGCTGTGCTGTTCAATTATAATTAAATTAAGTTAAATCTAATAAAAATTTATTAAGTCATCGTAATTTTTATTATACTTTGAAACCTAGCCAAATTCATATAACCTACGTTTATTATATTGACGATAAGTTCGGGATAACGTACCGATCATCATACGTCGAGTTCAATGGCGGCATCCCACGCAATAAGTTCGCCACCGGCGATATAAGTAACACGAGATAAATCGATACGTTATGGACCAAGTTTCCTTCCGATTATGAGCTATATAATGATGGAGAGATCGTCACGATCAGATGTTTGCGGTTATTCGATGACGCCTGTCTATTATCCGCTATACATACGAGTTTAATTCGCGCAGCTCGATCGACTGATGAGGTGTGCTATTTTTGAGCGATGGGGATCGAGATTGGATATTTTTAGAAACGTTGCTCTGGCATTTCTCGATGTTTTTTCTCTTCTCAATAAGTGAGATGTAAACAAATTAGTTTGCATCGACGAGGTGGAAAAGAGCTGCGATCGTGGGAATGGAAGAGAGGTGCCGAAAGTCAATTAAAAATTCAAATTTCGCGCCACGCCTGCAATGTTTAACCGAAGTGATAGCGAACTGGTTTGCATAAATATGTGACCAATAGTAAAGATAGATCATTGCGCAAAAACGCGCGACTATATGTTACTAAAGCTGACGTTATGTAATTGTTTATCGTTTTAAAAAGTTTTAATGTTAATTTTACTACTGCATACGTTTTTTTTTTGTTAGCAAAATTAGCTTCTTTTAATTCAGTTTCGGATCCCTCACGAGAAATCACTTTCTTTTATTCTTTCTAATAACAAATTAAATAATTTTATAAAAAGTTCGATACAAAGTCGCAATTTCAATGGAATTCACCTAAACTAGTTCAATCCTTCAGCTGTGATCGACGCGATGCTATATTAGATAATAGCTGCCTATTACACTCTTACTTCAGGAGAAAGCCCAGAAGTAGATTAGAAATCGAAGCGCGATTTCGGTGATTCTATTGGCCTTTTACAACGAAACTAGGCCTACAAAAAAAGCTAATAAAAGTCGCCAGAGAACAGATCGGCCGTAACGAATGTTTATTCAAATGAAACGACGTACTATAATGCTTATAATATAGATATATTCAACCGTCCCACATTTGTCATCAAAAACAAAAGCATTGTTGTATAATATGCTTTATGTATATCAAAACTCTTCGAAAGTACAAACCGATACACACACACATTGCACATATATATACCCACGAGCTATTTTTTACCTCTCCTTTATCAATCGAAGAATGGCCCATATATTATGCCTACGCAAACGGTAAAAGATTTATATATTCGAGTGACCAACGAGCAAAAACACGTTTCAAATATCAATGCGAGACACATACGCACCACGCAACACTATATATACAAATCCTTAAATCGTTAATATAGCAAAACACTTTTGAGCGAAAACGAGGTCGCGATCTAGACCATATTAACGCCTCTCTCTCTCTCCCCGAATAAACCGGCGATTCATTAATCTCCTTAGGCCGATTCGTAAACTGAGTCACGTAGCGCGCATGACAAGACTCATTCGATTTTTGCCGGCTACGTGGGCGAGTTATTAATTCGAGACGAAAGCACCCGAGAGGAGGCAGAAAAAGAAAAGAGAAGTCGCGAGTTATGATGCGGCGTGTACACGCGCTAAAAATAAAGCCTTGCGCTATACTCGCTGCATGCGAAAATGTGTTCTGAATGAAAGGGACTGTTTATCGCGAGGCTGACCCTGCGGCGGGCCGCACCGCGGGAGCGGTGATTTTTTTTTTCCTCTTTTTTACGCTGAATAAGTGTGTATAGCGATGAGAGAGAGATCGCACTTTTGACGCTGATGTCATTTTGGAGGTACGGCTCGAGTAAATGTGTATATAGGTACACTTGTGTTAGTGCGGCAGTGGTCGTTGCGAGGAGCGTAAATGCATTTGTAATTCTATTCGTCGCGGCAACTGTTGCGATGGAAATTTAGTCTCGATAAGCGAAGCGCAAAAGTTCTCGCGAGAGAGAAAACGTGGATTTACGCGGATGTAGTATAACATTGCGGAAAAACATTGTAAAATTTTATAAAACGATTTTACGAATCAATTTCCGATTGAATTACATCCATTCAATTAAACATATCGAGCAGCGCATTTACGGTCGTAATTTTCTATCGCCATAGTCGTATATTCCACACGGATCATTAAAAATCAATACAGACTCTTTGTATTCTTACGATAAGGTCAAACGCTCGTCGTCTCGATCGGCTATTATATGTTATATATATACGCGATGCCACGACGATTTATAACTCGCAACTTGTTGCAACTACACCGACGCGTTCTATAAGTACACTATACGCGACAGGTACTTTGTACAAAAGCGAAGGGCAAAGAACTCAATCGATCGTCATTACAGTCTCATACGCGACGACCAACAGCCTATAACGTACAGCGTAAAATCGAGCGCGCGCCTTTTCTCGAAGCGAAGAGATACGTGTCGCTTAACTCCCGTCGTCTCACGTATACACGTGAAATTCTCCGGAGCGGCTCGTCCAGCCATAAAAGCGATCGTCTCGTCGCGGCGAAATTTCCAAGAAAACATGGCTAATCGGGTTAAGCGTATGTCTCGTCGATACACACACACACACACACACACACTACGTAAGTATCGAGAGAGTCGAAACGCAGAAAAAGTCGTCTTGGCACGACGCACCGCTGCGCGCGCGCGTTGACCGTCGTAATTGGGCATGAACCGCAGCGAGCGAGCGAGCGGGTTGTTTTTCGGAAACGAGACGAGAAAAAGAGGCAGGCGAGCTTCGCTGCGCGTCGAGGACAAGCCGCGACCGAGGTGCAGCGCGCGCGCGCGCGTGATGCTGCAGTATAGGCCAGAAGCTCGCGTGTGATGTCACGGCCCGTTTAGTTTTGCGATATAGTACAAGACACGCTACACTTGAAGCTGTTATTATTTAGAATTATGGCTCGTCGGTGACGTCTCGATTGCAAGAGCGATGAAGCACGATTTTTTGCGCATGAGATTGCTTGAGTACAGTGATTTTCGCGCGACGTACTCTGCGCGAGTTGTATAACGATCATTGATTACGTATCAGGTGTATCGTTCAATGATTATTCCGTCAAATCGCATTATTACATCGGTATATTGCATCTGCAATTGTATAGGTGTCCGATATGAAAACGTCGAAAGCGCGAATTTTCGATTTCAAAAATTTTCACAACTGTCTTGATTAATTCACGCGACAGCTGGCGCGCATTGCTTCGAAATGACAATTCTAATTGATCGACGCGAGCACAAAAACAGGCGAAAATCCGCCATCGATCTTACTCTCGCGCTGAGTAAGTATTATAAGCGTATAAAGTACAGACAGCTCTCCAGGCGGGCTATTACACACTCTCGCGAGTCCTCTCGCTCTTTACCATATTCGTCGCTATACGAGGTCGGCCGCAGTGTATACACACACACTCGACTTCTTTCTTTCTTTCTCGTATCTCTCTCTCTCTCTCTTGTCCTCGTCATTCGATTCGCGCCCACACTGGGCCGAAAATCCTCGCGCGCGACGAGGACGATTTTTACCCGATGAGAATTGAATTTCTCATGAGGAGAAAAGGAGAGAGAGAGAGAGCGAACGACGTCCTTTGAAAATGCAGTCTTCCTACGTGAAATGCAAGGCTGCGGTCACCGCTGCTGTGCATTATCATTATTTTTTTTCCTTTTCGTCGCCGCGAACAACGAGATATATTCTTTTCTCTGAGGTCGAAGATAAGCATATATATAAAGCACTTTCGGCATCGCTCACGCAGAAGAGAAAAAATTAATTTAATCGCGACTCTCGGTATAATAATGGAAGTAAATTAAGCCACTCGAGAGAAAATCGAATTCGTCTTGCAACACGACGCTCGCCGCGGCTTTTACATTGCTTTGACCATTTCGAATGTGATCCGTGACACATTCCCCTTTAGGCGCGAAAACTCGCGGATAGAGCGAGTCATCGAGCGAGCGCATTCTCTCTCGGCTCGGTTTCCACAAAACTATATAATATACCCGCCGCGCGGCAAAGCATTTTTTTTTTCGCCGCAAAAATTATTGCCCACAGCTCGGCTTCCGCAAATGCGTGTAAGAGCGCAATTCGACGCTCAAGCGTCGACTCTTCTCCCTGTACAATTTTAACGCAAGCTGTACAGTGCACAGGTGCACGTATACGTATATACATATGCAGACTGTGCATAATGTAGCTCGAAGAGGAGCATTGTTGCGTCGGACATAGATATACAAAGAAGCGCTGCAACGACTAAATAATGACAGTAATCTTGACCCCGCGGCGGCTTTCGAAGCCGCGACAATGTACTGCTTTCTTTGCTCCTGACATCGTAACGAGAGCGAAAGAAAGAAATGTTAATGTTTCATACGTAATAGCTGCGACGACGCGAGTGTCGACGAAACGCGCGATTGCTTAATTGAAGGCTGGAGTATACCTTGACGCGTGTAAAACATTTTTTTTTTTAGAGCACAAACTTTAATGGGTTGTACGCTCTCAACTCGCCGGGAATAATGCTCTCGTAAATCATCGAAATTTTACGCTCGATTCGAGCGATTTTCCAAGCCTGTAACGAGCTGCGTCAAAACGCAACGGCTCCAGCCCAAAATTCTTATCGCGAGAGTAAAATCGATTGGAAGCTGTTTTCGCTTCATTGCGTTTGTTGCAAACGGTCGAGCATCACACGGTATATATAAACGCACGTGTACACACACGAAGAGTAACCGTGAAAAGCCTTTTGCACGCAATTGCAATTCGGCAAACTACCCAAAGTTTTATTCGTTTCGCGCTAGTTTGCGCACACTTGGAGAAAAAAGAATCTGCCGCATCCCTCGAACGCAATTCGCTATAGTCCAAATCACGTGCGATCGACTTCGTAAACTTCGAAAGCGCGCCTCTCCGCCACCTGATAACCAGTATACCTAATCCACCCACATACAATATGTACATACTACATACACGCGCGCACACGTAGAACGTCGCACGTGTGTGATGTACATACAAGCGCGGAGCTCCTGCAGCAATGCAAGCGCGTGCACTCGCGAGTCCGGCGTGAGCGACAGCCTCCAGGGGCATACTTACGTGCAGTATACACAAGAAAAGCGTGCCGACGGAGCGCTTGCAAATTGTTTCGGCGTCCAAGAGTATACAAAAATTTATACGGACATGCATAGCCGTGCATACAGTGAGTGTATACATACAGGAAGCGTGCATGTGCGAAATTGAGCGGATTACAAGTGTGCATGTGTACAAAATGTAGTGAAGCTTCGAGGTCGCGTGCCACTTACTCGCTAGTGATCGATTTGCGCGCGTTGACCCATTGATGACGGATCGACGGCATGCTGCAGCCGGCGCCGTCCTTATGCTCGGGGCCACGCAGAGCGAGATGAATCGACGAGACGTCATGGCATTTTTTTTGCCCTCCGTCGCTGTGCGCGCGATAGACGAGCCCCGACGTCGAGGCTGGTACACCGTCGAGCTGGCCCAGAAAGTAACTGACGGTTGCTGCATGTGTGTACGGGCTCGGACGCATCACACGCGGTTCCCGCGCGCAGCCGAGCTTTTCGCCGTGCGCCGACTCGATCGCTCCGTCGCCATGGGGATGGATAAAAACACTCTGCAGTCCGTCGCATTCACGTATGCGCGGAGCTTTGCGGCAATTGAAGTTCTTTATCTGATTGTCTTGTTTGTCTATACGCCGCAAGTGTTGGACTGCACTTTGTTTTACGCTACTTCGAGTTTTCTTTTCTTTTTTTTGTTTTTTTTTTTTTAAGAGTGCAGTTAACGCTAGTCTAGTTAACTTTTGGAGAACCTGTGGAACTGAAAAATTTTACAGATAGGTGAAAAAAATCGTTACCGTTACGCGGCTTGGTGTAGAGAGGTTCATTAAATTAAAGAACCATAAGCTTGGGTAAATAGTTTCTGTATTGTAAAAAATATTATAAACAACCATGTTTCATTCCCTCATATAAAAATACTAACAATATTTTCCTCTGTCGTTAATATGCTTTCTTGTACTAACTGTGATGCTTTGCAGAAAAAATATTACTATCAAAACAAAAAAATTACTATCTCGCTCGTTTCTTAGGCTTAGTACATGTAGTCACAGTAGCAACATCTTATCACTCTGAAAGTAAGTTTATGCATAATACATGATGGTTGAAACAGCTTCAAAAGCAGTGATGCCGAATCCAACGAAAAAAGAAATGGCTCTAAATGGCTGCTTAGAGTAGATAGCGTAAGTAAGTGTATGCATTATTCGGGATAGTACAAATCCCCTGATTAGCAGACCAGCAAAGAATGGAGATGGATTTGTTCCAAGGTAGACCAAAGTAATAGCCACCCAGGGGAGTGTGTTCTCCAGATCATTGAGGTGGGATCTGCGAACTCGCTCCACATCTTCATCGTCATACGCCACACGAGCCTTCTTCAGCATTAATGTGTCTTCATGATTGGCAAACACCTGTGCATTAAAATATTGAATCAGTACTTTTCCAATTGTTTACACGTATTTATAAAATTTGAAAAGAATAAATATATCAATAATATGTAAAGTCCAGTTATACTGCATCTTATCAACAAGCGTTACACAAGATAAATGCACTTGACGATAAGATACTGACATATCTTTTTAGGTAGTTCTAAATTAAAACTAATATGACCTTCTACGATATTTTTTTCTGATGGCAAGTTAAATAAGTGTACTTTGGCATTAAAATTTTTTTCCTCTAAACTGCATGAACATAGTTGATCATACATCAACGCGATTGCTTGTTACAATACTCGCCAATGACTTTAGCAATTGAAAATTCATGTAAGCAGTGAGAATCAGCGACATATCGCGCTTGCACTCCGTATATACTTGCTCGGTTTTATTCATAAGCAGCTGCACCACATTTCAATAATGCAACGCTAAGCAAGTATTCCAGTCATTAGGATAAACATGCGAATAGCCAGGAGAAAAAAAATACTCGCTTACCTTCTTCTTGAACCTCATTCTAGCGGTGAGCAGCGACATTGAGAGTAGCTTGAGGGTCAGCACGCCGGTCCAGAATCCGAAAACTTTTAACGTCGGCAAGTCGTAATTCAGTGCAGCCATGGCTACGGCGTCAGTCTATGAATGCTGCGATACGTCAAAAATCATGGATTCTTTAGATATGCGTATCGTATTTATAGCTTACTGTGCGAACAATCGAATAATCAGAAGACCGCAGAGTTCGATTTATATAATGCACAGGGCTCTCGGATGACGGAGAAAATGGAGTGTGTGCGAGGCTCTCTTACCTGTTGCAATTTCGAAAAATCAGCTGAGGAAGAGTCCGAGAGCTGCGTCCAGCGTCGTGGCTGTGCCGGTAATAAGGCGGTATGCCGCATTAATCGTGCGCTGCGCGGCCTATAAGTATTGCGGCGAAGCTCGCAACATCATCACGCACACATTTGCGGTTTTCCGGTGCGCCTGTGATGTCCGATGAGATTATTAGCGAGTAAGTATAAGTATAACTCAGTACTTATATCTATACGATCTGATGGTAAATGTAGCTTACGCAGAGTTGTATAGGGAGTAAACAGCTAGAAATATAGCTGTAAAGTCATGCTGACGTTTGAATTTTGAATAATAAATAAGAGACACTAGTTTCATTCATTTAAATGATCGGAAACAATGCTGCCGTTCCTGGACAACTCGGATGGCTTTCGAAGTTACGCTCTAGACTTTTTGGCTTTGAAACGTCTATGGAACGATACGTTATCCTGTTTATCTGATTGACGAGATATAAATACAAATTTCTTGTAAACAAAATTCTTCTTCTATAAAGTCGAAATTTCTACTTTATCGACACGTACTCATCGTGAAATCTGCCCTACCGGCTGAGGGTACGACCCCTTTTGAAACTCGCTGCGATTTCGATTGTTGCGCGCAGTTGATATTCGATTTTCATTCTGTCAAAGTTCGAAAAAGCATCTCAACATCACGTATTGCATTCGCAGTAACTACAAGTATGCAAAATACAAGATATAAAAATAGATGTCAACCTCTCGAATCCAACTCTCTTCTATACATTCTATAATATCCATGACGACGACCAGCGGCCTCCTTCAAATATCTAAAAGAAAAAATAATGTAGCCATCAATAAGCTCATCATCGAGGACGACGGAAGAAAATGTTAATAATTCAATTATTTATTTACCTTATTCATAATGCTCTATGACCATCAGCTCTTATTCAAATAGAGCGCGAAAAACTGCCGCCAGGCTTCACACTCTTCTTCTTTACCTTCTGTTGACTGTGAACGATGTGTGGACGCGCCACCTTAATTACCAAAGTGTTGAAAAAATGATTGAATATCACCTATATAATAAGCTATAAGCTATAAACATAATATCAAAATATGAAATAAATGTTTCATCAACTTACGACATGCTGACGGATATGGTAGAAAAGAAATTGAATGATGATTTAATTATTTCTTTAGTAAAAAAAAGGTAGCTGAAAACATAGTCACATATATATTGCAACAGCAATGACATGTAAATCAAAGAAAGAAAATTAATAAAAAGAATTTCGGAACATTGCTGTAAAAAAAAGTACTTTTCATCTCCTTCAACAGATGTGACTAATACTGCTGATTTGAAAAAAGAAGAAGAAGCGATGATTTCATTTTGAAAAACGACTGCGATACTCAGGAAATCTGTTCGTTCATCAAAATCAGTCAAAATCTTTGAAAATTTCTAAGCAACCGTCAAACCATATCTCCCAATACATTTTCCTGCATCGAGCGCGCGCGCGCGCGCATATAGACAGATCACCACCACGCAACTCGTTGTGCATATATAGTAATACTGGACGGCGCGTTGTTGTATACATCGCGCGCTATACGCCACACGGAAGCAGCCGAGCTCGGCCGAGGAGATCGAAGAAAGAAAGCCAGCAGCGGCAGCAGCAGCAGCAGCAGCAGCAGCAGCAGGCGCTGCAGAGAGAAACGCGCGAACGCTGCAGGGGAACGCGGAACAGTCTGCGCTCGGCAGTCGCTGTGGTACGCTGTGTGTGGTGCTTCGCGCTCGTCGTCGCTTCACGAGAGAAGAGAAAGAGAAGAGAATAATAATCGCCAAAGCCTTCGCTGTGCGTCGCTGCGGCCTGGCAGGGCTCTCTCGTGCTGTGTGTCCCTGCTGCTCTTCTAAGATACAATCGCGCGAGTTCGACGTACGAGTTCGAGTACGCACACGGCCGTGAGAGAGAGAGAGAAAGAGACATGCAGTCGTCGCCTTGATAGCAGCTCAAAACTCAACCCACACACAGAGAGGAGAGAGAGAGAGAGAGAGACAGAGGGAGAGAAAGAGACACTGTAGCGAACCGTTCCTGCCTCTGCAGCACCAGCGTCGCGCGCCTCGCGCGTTCTTCCATACAATCTATATCTTATTGTGCTCTGCATTATATACGTATAGTTATATTTCTCTCTCTCTCTCTCTTTCGAGAGAGCCAAGAGCGTGTGTGCATATAGACGGAGGCGTGTAAAGCGAGGTAAAACGCGCACGTGCGGGAGAACGCGAGAGACGAGCACAGGACAGAGAGAGAGAGAAGTCCGACAGGAGAGAAGAGAGACAGTTGCAGCAGCAGCAGCCATGGCGCAGCCGACGAGCAGCGCGCTCAGGGCTCTAGCTCTGGAGTACAAGAGCCTTCAGGAGGAGCCAGTCGAGGGCTTCCGCGTCAAGCTCGTCAACGAGGACAACATGTTCGAGTGGGAGGTCGCGATTTTCGGACCACCCGATACGCTATATCAAGGCGGATATTTTAAGGTTAGTTTCCTCGTCTCTTTAACCATGACGTACTCCTCTCGGCCCCCCCCCCTCCCTCCCTCCGCTCCCTCCTTTCCCTTCGCGTGTTATATCGTAAAGACTGTCCTACACGCACAGCTGGCGCGTTGTATACGCGCGGAGAGCTGTCCCGAATAGAGGAATATTTTATTGGCAAGGATTCGACGTTATTTCGTGTACGTGTGAACGCGATGCATTTAACGGCTCGCATTTGAGAGAGAGCCCCCCTCGCACGGCAGCGCGCTCGGCGTCATGTCGGAGTCTCTCTCGCTTTCTCTTTCGCCTCTCGACTCGACTGTGTGCGTCTATATTTGTGTACAGCTATATACACGGTGTACACACCGTTTTGTTCTGTCTCTCTCTCTCGCTGTGTTTGTGTGCAGTTCTCCGTGTGCATAACGTACATGTATATACGTATACACTTGCAGAGAGAAAGAGAGAGAGAGAGCGACGAACGGTTTTCTCGAGCTACCCTCCTGGCTTCACTCGCGATTGTTGTCCGCGTTCCAGGGAAAACTCCGTGGCGGAGGTGCGGGACACGATACGCGTGTGCCGCGCGCGGATTTATGCAGAGGAGCACAGCTGAGCGCGCGACGACTGTTGTTGTTTGGGGTCCATATACGCACACACGCGCGCACCGTGCGCTGTATGGGGGCTTTTAAAGAGACCGCTTGCTGGCGTCGCTCTTCGCGCGAGGATATACGTTTTTTTAAAGGCCCCACGCGGCATCTTTTTTTCTTCCATCGCGCCGAGCGACTTTATTCCGCTTTCTAAACCACTTCTCGGCGAATTTTATTGTCGAGCTTGGTGTGCTGCAACGCTTAGATTAGGCGCGTATAAAAGAGAGTTAACGAGTTTTTTTTTCTTCCTTTTTTTGAACTCATCCGGGGGGAAATTGCCGACTGATCGAACTTTCGGATTTGAATGTTTTTTTTTTATTCGCGGCCACGATGAAAATCGCTGTGGGTCGGAGGCATCTCTCGTGGGAAAGTGTCTTTTTAACGCTCCAACAATCCGCCAAACTCGCCTCGAGGATTTCGGCAAACTCTCTGCCCCCCGGTATTAAAAGTTTCTAATGGCAGTGCGGAGCCTTCTTAAGGAGGCTTTGCAGTAAATGTAAATAAGGCGAAGAAGTTTTTGAAGTTTTTTTACGGAAGGCCATGGGGTACACTCGTAACTCGAGAAATTAATGACTTTCTTATTTGTGTGGGAAACTGCGGTTTTGTCGATTACATTGTAATGAATTGCTAGTCATTTAGTGTTAAGATTTTTTAAATAAAGAAATGCCGTAGTAAAAGAACTTTCATTGTTCTGTTGGTAGATACCTTTGAAACATAAACAATAAACATGTATAATACGATAAGGAAATACTTATTTGCTCATTTCTTACAAAGCTTTATCACACAAAGATGATAATAAATTAAAGATCGATAATCTTGTACACGAAAAAAATTATTCCTTAAAAATTTCGAGAGAAAAAAACTCTACTTACAAACATGGAAATAAGTAGATGGGAATGAAATATGCTCAAGCCGTGCGCTACAATTTTAAAGTTTTTCATTCGATTTCGTCATAATTTTTTACAATCATTCTAGGAATTATTTTCTCTTTAATTGCGCTTCGCTTAACCTGCAAATAAACTATCGTTCAGGGTCCACTAGCATAACTACGGCTGAAATTTCGTAAAGAACAAAATGAGGCTGGCCGCAATCGGATGAAAAGTGAATTCCAGAGTTCTTACAGCATTTTTCGTTCTTTTCCTTGAATCAACAATATCTGTGCATCTTGCATAATTTTTACAAAATAATTTTTTTTTCAACAATCAAAAGGATTGTCCTTTGATAGAGAATAAGCTATGAATTTGAAAAAATTATGTAAAAGCAAAAGCGTTTATTTGCAAAAAATCATTTTGAATACAATTTTATTGTAAATTAAGATAATCAGGATAAATATAATTATCTAATTTGCAGGTGAAATCGTTATTGGTCGTAAATTAATAGTACCTTGTTTTGAGTAAAAAAACCATTTCAAATTTTTTTGTTACATTGTAGATAATCTATTGATTATCTTTCATTCTCATCTCACTAAAACATCTACCAATAAAGCTTCAAAAATTATAGTCTCAGACTGCGCACAATAAGAAAAACGTGTCCATAAATTGAATTCGACCAATCTCGAATCAATTGTAATGTTGCCAAAACTATTCTGAGATATCAACGGACTTCTAACAAGCTTCAGACTAAGTATATACTTGCCAGACGTTCTTTTACTTACAATTTCGTTGCTCCGACAAGATCAATGTCACGACTTTTCGAAAACTATTTTTAACGGTTCTCATAGACAACGGAAATTCCGCGAATCTTTTTCTATCCTCTGCAAACACGCGCAGAACAAAAAAATCTAAACTGAGCACTCTTTTCGCTAGGTGTATAAACACAGACATACACACACACACACACACTCGCATGAGAATGCGAAGGAGTTCGTTCAAAACACTCGGAGGGAAAAAAAAGAACCTCTAGCCTAACTGTTGGTAAACATAGTCGATCTCGGAAGGCACGCGCGCGGGCGCGCTTGGCTCACCTCTAAATCTCTCCAAGGGAAATACAACAAGGCTTCGTTCTTTATCATCGATCCTTTTCGTCAATCGATCGAATTGGGAGATCATTGCGCGGAAAGTGTCTCTCGCCATCTTGTCATCGACGTTCGCGCTCCAGGGAAATTCGAAAAACCCAATCGTCTCGCTCGTTCCAACGAGTACTTATATATACGCAGAGATATACTCGCATCTGGTCAGCGCAGCTCTCCAGCATCGGCTCTCGCGGATTGAGGGCACCTATACAAAAGGCAGCTCTCGTTCGACTCTCCCTCTCGGTCGCGCGCGCGTTTATCCATCTGAATATAAGGTCTCTCTCTCTCTCTCTCCTTCCGCGCGCAACTATTCGTTCCTCGAAGAAAGAGTCACGTGTATGCAGCCCGTACTATATAAAGTACTACTACTGCAGCAGCGGCGGACGCCTCGAAAGTAGGTTACGCTCTAGGGGGATCCCCGAGGAAAATACATACGCGACATCGAGAGAGCGAGAGAGAGAGAGAATACAGTGGGAGCGCCGAGAAGGAGGTGCTGTATGCCGCGGAGAGGAGAGGAGTGGAGAACTAGGATATTTGGGCCATGACCAGGTCGCGGCAGCGCCAAAGTGGAGAAGAGGGAGATGGATCGATTTGTGTATACACGCGCCCGCCCGCGCGCGCGTGTGTGTAAGCGCGTGTTCCATTTAAGAGACGATGTGTACTACTACCATATATTGCTGCGACTGATGTGCTCGCGTACCCTTGGGTTAAGGTCTTATTTACACGCGCGGAAGGGGAATAATCTTTCGAGCTTCCTCCCTCATTCGAAGGAGTTTCGAGCGCGCGGGAGGTTGCGGGATCGTATCCCAGAAGCGAATATACAAATGTTTGAATTTTTATACTGGCGAGCTGACGGATTGCGCTTGGCCACACATAAGCGTATAGGTACATCTACGTGGGATCTCGTTCCATATACGCGCGCTCGAACGTTTGTTATAGGTTATGCCCGGAGTTTAAGCGTGCTTTATGAATATGGATTACGCACAGTTTTCTTTTTCGAAAGGCGTCGCTCCGCGCGCGCGCGCGCGGCTCGCTTTAGAAACTCTATTTCAGAGTGCTGCACTTCGATCAGCTGCACGCGTGCGAACGTTCTTCCTGGTTGCTCGTGTAATCGCCGATCAGTTTATTTTCATCGAGACTGTGTGTGTGTGTGTGTGTGTGGTGTGCGTGTGAGGGAAAGAGCGAGAGAGAGAAAGAGAAAAACGATCGTTGCGCCATCTACTTCCCGTATACTCACGCAACTATACCACTTTCAAAACACGCCTCGCTAATATTTCTATTTACTTATCGTCTGTATAATTTATTTTACTTGTGTGTCCTTTATGCAAAGCGAGCGACGCTGCAGCGAGCCCTCGTTTTTCCCTCGTGTATTCGGCCCTTACATTGGAAAAAGGAAAATAAGGGAGCCGATCTATATAGTAAAAAATACACGAAAAGTAATCTCCTCGTCTCTTATTGCAGGCACACATGAAGTTCCCACCGGATTACCCGTACAGTCCACCGAGCATCCGCTTCATGACCAAAGTCTGGCATCCGAACGTGTACGAGGTGAGTGAACGCCGCGCTGCACTGCGCGACAGTTATTGACTTTCAGGGGGGGTTCCCTCCTCTCACCCGTCACTGCCCTCTCCCTCGCCCCCACTCCGTTTTTTTTCACTCTCGCTGCTATTGCCCCATCCCCCGCTTGCTGCTGCTGCTGCTGCGCGATCTGTGTACACAGTACAGCCTCTTTGCGCGACTACCCTTCGATTACGCTTCGGTTACGCATGTTGGTCGGTGAATTTTTAGTGCGTACCGGTCGTTCGAGCTAGATGAAACTGGTGTCAATCATGGTTTTAACTGGACAGATTTTAATATTTTAACGCTCTGGGAAATGATGGGGCGCGGCGGTGGAATTTGAAAATGTTTGTTATCGATATTTTCGGGATTAAACAGAGTTTCCTTTTAAAAATTGATCGTTACTATGCTTATAGAATGCTATGATAGAATATTTCTAGCTAACGGTTTTCCTAAATTTTGCATTCAATTTTAACGCACGTGTCAATTCAGTCGAGTTCATCTATCCAGTTTTTTTAACCGAGTATAAGTCAGGATAAACAAAAAAAAAAGATTGTTCCTCGTTATTTTTCTGATAGTAGAAACGACACGGCCACAATTTTCAATTTGATCAACTGTTCGCTAAATCACCGTGTCGGGGGGTACAAATTTATTTTTAGGCATGTGATTGGTTGGTGAAGTTAAGGATTTGAGGAACGCCTTAGGTTTATGAGGTTTCCCGGGGACATATTGAGGGTGAGGATAATTAAGTAAATGACGGTTCGGGTTTTCCCCGTCATTAAGGGAGACAGTAAATGACGCTTCGGGTTTTTCCCCGTCATTAAGGGAGACGGTCTGCGAATTATCATATAACTTATAACTTGGCCTATAGCTAGAGATTAATAACTAAGGACAAACATACCGCCCGCCTTGAAAGAATGTCTTTCAACCAGGATTAGCATAACAATTATTCTTAACATTAAGTAATGTCGCAGCATCAGCTTATTTTAGAGTACATGCTACTTATTATTGCTATGATTAGATTACGCTATACAAATAATTTTACAAATGACTGTGTCAAGGATGCACAAGTAAGCTACAAGAATTTTTTTTTTTTTTTTTTTTAAATAATGTTACAAAATATTATTACAAGATATTATAAAACTACAATTAACTTATCTATAATGTTGAATTGTCATCAATAGGGAGTATACAGATTTTTGTAATAGGACGTTTTATCATTCCCTTGGCCGTTTTTATTGTTACCACTCGAATGTGGCCGTCCTTTCCTGTGTGGATCTCTGAAATCCGTCCCATCGGCCATTGCAGAGGAGCAACATTGTCTTCTTGGATGATAACTAGCGTACCTTCCTTGATGAGTGGGAGAGCATTAATTTTCCATTTTAATTTTTGTTGCAATTGAGGAAGATACTCCTTCTGCCATCGTCTCCAGAAATGTTGCACCATTTGTTGCAAAAGCTGAAATCTATCGAGTCTATTTGTTTTAATATCGGTAATGTCAGATTGTGGTGGCGCCTTTAAGGAGTCCCCAATTAAAAAATGACCAGGAGTTAAGGGAGTGAGGTCGTTAGGATCATTGGAAAGTGGGGTCAAAGGACGGGAGTTAAGACACGCTTCGACCTGAGTTAAAATAGTATATAATTCTTCGTAAGTTAATCGGGTATCTCCAATGACGCGCTGTAGGTGAGTTTTGACGCATTTTACGGCGCTTTCCCATAGCCCTCCAAAATGAGGTGCTCGTGGTGGTGAGAAGTGCCACTTTAAGTTTTCGTGCGCAGTGTAATCTAGAATTGCATCTCGAAACTCTCGATTTTTAAAGAGCTTCTTGAGCTCGTTATGCGCTCCTACGAAATTTGTGCCATTATCTGAATAGATATTTTGGCACAACCCGCGACGCGATACAAATCTTTTTAAACAATTTAAAAATGCATTCGTTGACAAGTCTACTGCCAAGTCAATGTGCACAGCCTTCGTTACAAAGCACACAAATATGCAAATGTAACATTTGATCGGGACGGTTGAACGGCTTTTTTCCTTGATTAAGAAAGGCCCCGCGAAGTCGACCCCGCAATTCATAAATGCTCGCGCAGGAGTGATTCTAGTGGCAGGTAAATCGCCCATAATACACGAAATGCTTGTAGGCTTAGTTTTAAAACAGATTAGGCATTTGCGTAAAATCCATTTTACTGTGCTCTTTCCATTTAGGAGCCAGTACATCCCGCGTAATGAATTAAGGACTGACTGAGCTCCTGCATGCATAAATTTTATATGCTCATGTTTCACCAATAGTATTGTTAGAGCATGATGTGACGGCAGAATAATCGGATGCCTTTGATTAAATGGTATACTGGCATTTTTCAGTCGACCACCTACACGAATTAATCCTTGAGAATCTACGAAAGGTGATAATGGAAGAATTGAATTGTTATTGGCGAGCTTCTTTCCCCTTTGTAAAATATGAATTGTGTCTGAAAAGGACTCTTGTTGTGCATATTTCAATAATTTAGTTGTAGCTTGCTGAAGTTCATCGGTAGACAATGGTACTGACTTTAAGTTTGTTGCCAACTTTCTTTTTGCTTTATTGATGATTCGTTTTGTAGAAACCTTCTCGATAAAGCGAAAGACATAAGCTGTAGTGCGTATTAAACGCGTCAATGATGAAAAACGTTTGAAATTTATTACATTTTCATGCTTGAATTTAACAGGTATTTTTGCGAGTTTAAGTAATTGTTGTGTTGCATCTCTAATTTCATTGATGGACAACGGAATTGATTTTAGATTAATAGCGAGTTTTTTATCTCCGGTTTCTTTAACTCGTTTACTTGAAATGTTTTTGATGAATCGAAGTACATGAGCAGCCGTTCTTATTAATGACAAAACCCGGTTGAGCGTGTCGGTGCCCCTTTCAGCGTTTGCTCGCGAAAAAAAGACAGCCTGCCTTTGCTCTAACATTGTCTCAGAGCAAATTGGCTTTGTTATTGGCCAATGAGATGTGTCAACCGACAGCCAAGACGGCCCGTGCCACCAAAGGCTTGAATCGCGAAGTTCACTAGCCTTTATACCTCGTGATATTAAATCGGCAGGATTAGTGTCAGTACTTACATGATTCCAATTATCATTTGTAAGCTCCTGTATTTCCGCAACGCGATTAGCAACGAAAGTTTTCCATTTATTTGATGGAGCCTTTATCCATGCTAATACAACTTGTGAGTCAGACCAATAATGCCATACCCCTTTGTCTAAATTGCATGCTACAGAAACCTTGTGAGCTAATTGCGATAATAATAATGCTCCTAAGAGCTCAAGTCGTGGAATTGATGTGGACTTAAGAGGCGCGACTCGCGATTTGGCGCAAAGAAGTTGTGCAGTACGTTGACCGTCCTCTTGTATTGAAATGACATAGATGCAGGCGCCGTATGCTGCCTCCGAGGCATCACAGAACCCGTGGTATTCTACTGCCCGAGTATTTTCGATAGAGACATGACGAGTAACATTGATGTTGTTTATATCATTTAATTCATTGTAAGTATTAAGCCATGCATTTTTCAATTCAAGCGGTAACGACTCGTCCCAATCCAGATTTAATGACCATAACTTCTGCTGAATTAACTTGGCATTTATTATGGCTGGACCAACAAGTCCCAGTGGGTCGAATATTTGAGCAATCATTGAGGAAATGGATCGTTTCGTTACCTTGCGCTCATTAGAGATTTTTACGCGATACTCTAGGTTGTCCTTAATCGGATTCCAGATCAGACCCAAAGTTTTTGGGTCTTTGTCTGCATGCAGGGCCACCGACTGAGCGTTTACTTCGTCTTGCCCGGTCAGAATTTGTGGCTCATTCGATGCCCATTTTCGCAGCTCCATCCCAGCTGATTTTAAAATGGCAGTGAGCTCGCGTTTTAAATTCATCCCTTCGTTAATCGACTTGACTCCCGTGAGTAGGTCGTCAACATAAAAATCGCGGGCTAAAACTTTACTCGCGTTCGGGTATTTATCCGTATTTTCTGCGGCAAGCTGCATTAAGCATCGCGTCGCTAAAAAAGGGGCTGACGCCGTGCCGTAGGTTACGGTATTCAGTTCATAAGTCTTTACGGGCTCACTCGGTTCAGATCGCCATAAAATACGTTGGAGTTTTCTCTGCTCGGGTTTTATTAAGATCTGACGATACATTTTTGTAATGTCAGCAGAAATAACATATGGATCTTGTCGAAACCGTAGGATAATTGAAAACAAATCATCTTGTACCGTCGGACCAACGTGTTGTACATCATTGAGCGATAAGCCAGGCTCATCCTTATCATCATAATGCACAGTAGGTTTGGAGCCATTAAAGACGACACGTTTTTTAGTTGTCGTGCTCTCTTCCTTTGTGACAATATGATGTGACAGATAATAATTTGGCTCATCGTCAATAGAGTCGTTTGTCCGTAGTTCCGTCATATGACCTAATCGTTCGTATTCCGTCATGAATTCAATGTAGTCCCTTTTAAGACTATCTTTCTTTGTCAAAGACCGTTCGATTGATAACAGTTGATTGTAAGCAGATTGCTTGGACTCACCGAGTTCACTTACGTTATTTTTTAACGGAATACTAACTACGAAACGTCCGTTCACGTCGCGCTCTGTTGTCTCTGCAAAGTGCCGTTCGCAGACATCATTTTCATTCGAAATGGGCTTATTATAATACGAATGTTCTATTTCCCAAAATCGCGCTAATTGAGCATTTAATTCGGTATTTGTTATCAAGTTGCAAGAGACGCGCGCGCTTGCTAAGTGTGGAAGTTCAATACGTCCGGCCACGACCCATCCAAGTAACGTTTTCTTGAAGAACGGTTGATCAGGTTTTTGCCTAATCATTCCGCTGCATTCAAGATCGTAATAAAGAGCGGCGCCTATTAGCATATCTACCGGACGCGAATGATCGAATTGCGGATCGGCAAGATTGATTCCCTTTGGAATTTGAATAGTATTCGCTGTTACTTCGCGCGACGGTAAGTTATCGCTGATTTTGTCCATGACTAAGCAGGAGATTTTTGTTGAGAAATCATTTAGACGCGATTTAATTTTCAAAGTTGCACTCTTGCTTATTTTTCGACCGGTACCTTCGATTCCCGTTACTTCGATTGATGTTTTTTGTAGTGGCAAATCTAACCGTTTACACATCTCTGACGTTATGATGTGCGCTTGTGAGCCCGGGTCAAGCAACGCGCGGCATGCATGCATCTTTCCGTTTCGATCGAACACATGAATTACGGCGGTTGCGAGAAGTACATAATCAGTTGCCTTCGGAGCAGTAATACGAGAAGTCAGAATTTTCTTCGAGTTATCGGACGTTTCAGGTTGAGAATGATGTGAAATTGTTGCTGAATTTCCCGACGCGTTGTTGTCCTGTTCCGGCGCGGATGGTTGAGGTTTATCAACATGAAGCAAATTGTTGTGCTTCTTACCGCATTTTTTGCAAGGTCCGAACGTACATTCTACATTATGATGTGCGTCAGATAGACAATTAAAACATAATTTTAGCTGCTGAGTCCTTTTGACTCGTTCAGAAGGTGACAGCTTCTTGAACTCTTGACATGCATATATAGCGTGATTACCTTTACACAGACTACACGTTTTCGTGGTTAATGCAAATGATTTTACATTGCCTTTAGCACCGCGTGAGTTTGATGTATTAATAGACTTTACTTCATTTTGTTTTTCAGATTGTAGTCGTTGCAGGTATTTACAATGTTGTTCTAAGAATTCAGTCATTTGTTTCAAAGGGATTGTCGAACCAGTATGAGACATTAGCGATTTTTCCCATTCACGTTTGATAGGATAACTTAATTTTGATGTTAAAATATACACAATAAGCGTATCCCAGTGGTTTACGGGTTCCTCTAATGCCTTTAGAGCTAGCAAATGATTACTCAAATTATCTATTAAATTTCGCAACTCCGAGTAGGATTCTTTAGCTACCGAGGGAAGTTCAAAAATACTTTTTACGTGATAGTGCCGCAGAGTGCTTGTATCCTCAAATCGCGAGCTAAGGGTCGACCACGCAACATCGTAATTGGCTTCAGAAACGCCAAGATTGTTTACGGCGTTCAGAGCTTGTCCCGTTAATACTGAATTTAAATAATGGAATTTTTGAATCTTGGAAAGTTTGTTATTATCATGTATAAGAGACTTGAACGTATCTCGGAACTTAATCCATTCTCCGTATTCACCGTTGAATGTCGGCAGATTAATTTTAGGCAAGTTGATGCCTATTTCATTGTTTACCGATTCTGTGGCTACTGAACTCGAGCGACTTACCCGCGGTTGATCGAATCGCGCAAGAAATCGTTTGGCTTTCGCGATATTAGAATAATAACTATTTTCGAATTGCTCGCGTTCGAGGTCTTCAGCTGGCGCGTCAGCATTAGCTGTAAGTGCATCAATTTGTTCTTGTACGAGTTCAAATCGTTGGAGTATCGATTCAAAGGTTGTTAACCTAGCACGCAAGTCAAATTCATCGACGGTTTCATTTGTCAGTCCATTGAGATAATTAACGAAACGCGTGAGACTGCCCTTTACATTGGCGCGCGTTCTTTTAAACCCTTCCATTTTTTAACTTATTTTTTATAGGTCAAAGCGTGTCAAATGTAGATAGGACTTCATTGGGGACTCACCATACAATTTTGTGATGTTGATGCGCAACAATTCCGCCCGCCGTCCAGGAATGGCTGCTGATGAATTGTGTAGAGTTGACGACGTAGAGTTGACGACGTAGAGTTGACGACGTAGAGTTGACGACGTAGAGTTGACGACGTAGAGTACTGCTGTCCTTTGATTGTTGATTACTTCGAAATTGATCGAGGTTTTTCGCCTTATGCGAAGGTAATTTAATTGATAACTTATCCGCCTTGTGTGGATATGGATTATTTGAAAGTGATCTTAGCGTTGTGCAAAGAACAAAGAATAGTTGTTTGATATTGATTGAGAATAATGTCGCCCTTGTGCGATATTTAGTGAGAGTAGGTTCGCTTATGCGAAGTTGATTCGAGAATTATTTCGCTTGTGCGAAATGACGAGTGATTAGATTCGCTTGTGCGAAATTTGATTTGAGAATTGTTCGCTTGTGCGAAAGAAGTTTGAGAATTGTTTCGCTTGTGCGAAAGAAATTTGAGAATTGTTTCGCTTGTGCGAAATTGATGCAATTATCAGTTCGCTTGTGCGAAATGAATTGTGATTAAAATTGCTTGTGCGAAAGATTTGCACAGAATTTAATATCCGACTTGTGTGGATACTCTTGTTGAAATCAAATCACTGATTTCCACTGAATGTTAAATCACTTGGATATTAATTCACTCCGGATCACTTCACTGTTGTCATCCGGCTCGAAGGACCAATGTTTTTTCTACTACGAGTGAAAACGAGTAGAATGTATTGTTAATTCACGTTTATTATTTCTGATGAGTACGAAGACTCAGTACATCATCGTCCACAGATTTTCTAATTCTGATTACAAACTGTTCGTCGAGGTTACACATCACCTCGGTCGGTTCGGAGGTGGGCGTTTACAAATTTATTTTTAGGCATGTGATTGGTTGGTGAAGTTAAGGATTTGAGGAACGCCTTAGGTTTATGAGGTTTCCCGGGGACATATTGAGGGTGAGGATAATTAAGTAAATGACGGTTCGGGTTTTCCCCGTCATTAAGGGAGACAGTAAATGACGCTTCGGGTTTTCCCCGTCATTAAGGGAGACGGTCTGCGAATTATCATATAACTTATAACTTGGCCTATAGCTAGAGATTAATAACTAAGGACAAACATAGTCCTCGTTATTTTGACTATTCCAGCAACGACACGGTACTGCATTAAAAAGGAATCATGATTTCGTCCGTGTGTCTTGAGCTTTGTATTCCTATATATAAATACGTGTAAGGATTGCATTGGGGCTAATATAGTTCTTTTTATTCAAATTGTTGAATTCGATCTTAAGTGACGTCAAAACTGAAAGATATTGAAATTAACGCTTGCGCCGTATAAGTACTTTCAAATTAGTCTAATTGTTTGCAAATATAAATATCGAAGTATAGAGCTTGCTCCATTTCCCACAATTCAAAACGTTCCATTTTCCCCCAACGACGTTCGAACATCGGCTTTAAGAAAGCAATATAGACAGCCTTATAAACTCACGATCGATCTATAAAGTTTACCCGTGCAAATCAAACTCGAGAGAGAAGGAGAGAGAGAGAGAGAGAGAGAGAGAGAGAGAGAGAGAGAGTCCACGAGGATTTGAATCTGTGGATGTCGGTGTGATTCTGAGCGCGAGAAAACGTATATAAAACGTGATGCCTCTGATTGATTCGAAGGGGATAATCGATCCGTTGTTCGGCTCGGCGCGAAGTGCGCGCGTATTATAACGCTGGAGAGCTGATAACGCAATGTCGCTCAATTATAAATGCAAATAGATATAGATATATATATTATATATGGGTCGAGTTTGGTAAGACAAGTTTTCGCATGACACCGACTGTTTTATTTTACATTGACTCATGACTTCTGACTTACGCGTAATCGCGTGTAATGTCCCTGACACGTGTCTGTCTCTCTCTCTCTCTCTCGCACAGGTGGCTTAAATGTTTAATTGGCCGGCGAACTTTTTTTTGTTTTCATTCCATTCATGTGCAGTCTCTCTTTATAACTCACAGCGCAGCGATCTATCGCGTTTCAGTTCTTTTACAGTATAAAGGCTGTTTTTTTTTATTGTGTTGTAAAAATTGCTGTACGCGTATGATAGTAAATTTAAAAGTAGTATTCTTAATATGTGGAGTGCTAAAAATGACACTCGCTATTATGGATAATAAAAATTATGCTATATCTGAATTAGTTCGTTAAATGTGATAAACCTTGCGATTGGAAAATAAAATGTGAAACGTTAGTAAGATATCGTAAGCCACTTTTATAGCACCTGCGACATTTTTGAGCTACTGAACATACGTCGCGGCTACAAACATTAGCTATATTGAGGTATAAGAAATACATCAGATCTGAAAATTAATATGCATAAGAATTTTGTTTGAATAAGTGTCTACAGTCACTTACGATTCAAATTCCATTTCCGTTGAAGTTAAAAAAAATTGATTTCTTGGTTAATTCAACTTCAGTAGAATACAAAACTCCAACAACTTTAGTACATAAAGCTAATAATAATAACAAGTATTCTTTGACATGTGCAAAACCACGGCATTGAATGACACTTAGATTTTACAAACGCTTCAAAGCACAAAAAAATTACTATGCAAAACTATTGTTACAGTCGCACGTACAGCAATGTTTACTATAAACACAAACATAGCAGTGCACTCGATGCGGCAGCAGTCGAAATCCTTTTTCATCAATAAATCTCTCCTCCCCCCCCCCCCCCAAAAAAAAAGAGGAAGCGACGGACAACCGAAAGCGCACATAATCTCCATCCACCCTCGGAAAATCGCTCCGAAAATCCGCAACGGAGCTTCAGCCGCATAGCAGTACACTGCACACACGCATCAAGCTCGCTCCGATTTCTTTATCGTCTCTCTTTGTTTCGACTCTCTCTCTCGTCGCGTGTACATGCCTCGGCTTTGAATATACCGTTCCAGAGCCGCGTAACAACTCGTCGCCTCCGCCGAGTGTTGCCAGCAGTAGCAGCAGCAGCAGCGACTCTCCGTCACCTGCGCGCCCGCAATATGCCGCGAGCCGACGCGAGACTCGACAACAGATCGCCGGCCGAATCCAGTCTCGAGCGCCTTCGCGAATTTAACCTCAGCTGCTGCCGCTGCTGCTGCTTTAACGGGCAAATCGAAAAAGGCCGTTAGGCCTTGGCGACCGCTCTGCTGCACGCGCGCGCTATAGCGTTTAAGCCGCACAGCGCGGAAGCGACTTGCGAAACGGATCGATGTTTACGACGTGTGCGCGTGCGTATGATGCGTATACGTATTGTATTCTACGTGTATCTGCATGATGGACGATGTGTATAAAAACAATGAAGCTGAGCGCGCGCCGCTGACGAAATCGGCGAGTCTGACGACGGCTGCAGAGCAGCACCGCGCGGCGCGCGTGAGAATCGGGATGTCGGCGTTAGGCTTCTTATCCTTTGTCCGACTCGCTTCATTATGCGCATATAACGCGCGCATCTGATGCAAGTTCGTCTATAGTCGTATAATAACCGAGTGATAAGTCTCGTTTGTATATAACGCATCGTGTGTGGAGAAAGAGAGCGCGAGAAAGAGAAAGAGATGGTCTGCTTTTGTTCGACGCGCTGCAGCGCGGTAAATCCGGAGTTGATAAGGAAATTTTCGCTTCTTACATTGTAACATATACATCGCAGGCAACAATGAGGACGATACGCGCGCGGACGGCGCACGATGATGCGCGCGTATAATATATACTGGTAGGAGACGTATATATACACACCAGGAGAACAACAGCAGATGCGTTGCGAAACGACGCGGAGAAGTCTCACGCGACGCCTTTATTACGCGCGTAAACGTGCTCGGACTCTCGCCCGCGGTGGAAGGGGCCGTTTACCTCGACGACTATACTCTTCCGCCTCGTTCATTTCTCTCTCGTCGCGTCTCTCGTCGCAAATACACCGCGCGCCTATACGTACGCTGCAATTGCGCACATAGCTCTCTGTTTATCAAGAAAGACGCGGCGATGACTGGGATATGTGGGACGAGTCCGTGCGTCTCATCCAGTTCGCACCTGATGACGACGATCGCGCTGAAGCGCAACGGCGAAAATCGTCTCTCCCTCGCACTTTCAGCGCGCACATGATTCCTACATAAGCGCACAATACGATAGTACCTATATACGTGCTCATGCACATAGATATATATGTGCCAGCGCTCTTGCGGACGGGATGGAATAGATGCTATATATTGCGCGCTCTCTCGCGCGCGCGCGCGGGCGTTTGAGAAATAAGTGTATAGATATACACGCGAGAGCCGAGCAAACAGCAGCGCCTTGTCCTACTTTTCCCCGCGACCGTGTCGACGAGTACGTGTGGATGCATGTATATAGATACCCCGCGTGTGTGTATAACGTTCTGTATACACACATATATATGCCGCGTGTATACAGGCAAACACCTCTTTGTTGTCTCTTCTTGTTTATTACCGACATTGTCGACGTATAGTCCTCGAGAGAAAGCGAGAGAAGAGATCCTCCTCTCACGATTATGTATATTCTTCAATTTCCAGAACGGCGATCTTTGCATATCGATCCTGCATCCGCCCGTCGACGATCCCCAGAGCGGCGAGCTGCCCTGCGAGAGGTGGAATCCGACGCAGAACGTCAGGTAAGAGGATTTTTCCGATTTCTCTTTTTTTTTTCTCTCTTCTTATTCTTCTTCTGCCAGAGGACACTAGATTACTCGCACGCGCGCGTCGGGATGGAAAATTGCACGAACTTCCATGTTTATCGGGTATTAATTTTTTTTTCATCTTTTTTTTTTTAAAGGCTGCAGGCGAGGCCGGGCTATTCATGTGATTGAGCCTCGTTATCTTTTGCCGTTGGCATAGAAAAATGCAAAGTGCGCGTGTATATACATATACACTCTTTTGAGGCGATACGACTATACTATAGCGACCGTCGGTTTTCAGATTCCGCGGAGATTAACCTAATTGCCTTGAGTTTGAGACCAGCTATGCTTTTGCCGATTTTTCAAAGAAAGAAATCGAGGGGATGGTGGTGAAAATTGGATTAACGGACAACTATTCTAACGGGGGGGAGGGGGGGGGGGGTAAATAAAACGAAAATTCGACGGTCAGGAGGTTGCATCGATGCAGCTGCCGACGATCCAACGAATCTGGCGATGACTGTAGTCTCGCGATCGTCGAATTTCCGTATCGTATAACTGACTCAAAAATCACTGTCTGTCGATTGCAGCTGTCAAAAGAACGGCAAAGACAATGCCGAGTCGGTAAAACAGACGTGGAAGCGGTGTCGGTATAGCGGCAAAACTTGCATGTCTCGGCGCGATAGTTCTCAGAATTTTAAAATAACCGATGTTCGTTGTTCTTTCGTTTTTCGCTCTTTCTTCCTTTCTTCTCGGCTGTTCTCGCGAGCCGCGTTAAAGTCAAGAGGGAATCGTGTGCGTATACATATACGCGCTCGAGAAACTCGAAGCGCACCGCGAGTCTCGGTGACGTCAGCTCTCTAAAATTGGTCCGTCGACTCGCTATACGTCACAATGAAACTTTGACTCTCGATCAACTAGTCTTGACAACAAAAACGTGCCGCTCGAAGCTAATGCGCGAAAAAAAAATGACAAGAGACCGCGAGAGCAAAGTCTGCTCGACAATCGCGCCTTTGCGCTTCCGTCGTACAATAAAAGCTGTCGAAGCTTCGCGCTGCGCGACGACTGCGGCACGCAGAGCAGAAGCGCGATTTCACTCGCTTTTATCAAAGACTCGCGCTGAATCTCGATAATGAAGCCAAGGACTCGACGCGTGTTGTGTGTATATAATATGCGCTACTCCGTGCACGCGTAATATAATCGAATTAAAAGGAACGGGAAGAAAGAAGTAAGCGAAAGAACAACGCCAGCTAACGAAAGGGTGGGCTCCCGCGGCAGTGCGCTGCGAACACTTTCGTTATCTCTTACCTATATCAAGTACAATCGCTCATCGTGCATTAATTGTGCTGTTTGCTGCGTAGAACGA
The DNA here is from genome assembly GCA_018906965.1 of Philotrypesis tridentata. NCBI lineage: Eukaryota > Metazoa > Arthropoda > Insecta > Hymenoptera > Pteromalidae > Philotrypesis > Philotrypesis tridentata. Next base: position 6,093,407 of record JACCIB010000002.1, read on the forward strand.
TTCTGCTGTCGGTGATCTCGCTGCTGAACGAACCCAACACTTATAGTCCGGCCAACGTGGACGCATCCGTGATGTACAGGCGCTGGCGCGACTCCAAGGGTCGAGACAAGGAGTATGAGAATATCATCAGGTGAGAGGCCAAGGAATGACAAAGAACTGCGGAATCGAGAGTCGATTGCTCCTAATTGCTCCTCGCGCGGCTGCGGCCCCGCAGATGCGCGCACGTCACGCCGAGCGACGACGAAACTTTTGGGAATCGCGATTGTATAAGAGCACACCGTTGCCCTATACGCGAGCCGCTCTCGCAGAGCGATGTCGTTGGAAACGGATCGCAATGATACCTGTTTTATCGACGCTAATGATCTCGCTGCTCTCGATACGCGTTGTCGCAGTATCCGAGGGGTAGACGAGGCTTTAGCTTTCAGACCCGCAAAAAAAAAACTGAAATTTTTCGAGCTAAGAATCGGGAGCATTGGCTTTGATTTGCGATTTTTGTTTCTTTGTCTTTGTATACTGGGATTTATTCTGTTCAAAGTCCTTTAACATTGTTCACAAGGTTTCGGGAGTGGTCAAGGCTTTCGCACACTCTTTATGACATCCGTTTCCGCAAGAACAAGAGAAATCTGATTCGAGCTAAAAGTATTTTTAACACATTTATTTTGCGGTTCAAACAAAATTTTTCTGATTCAGACGGAAATTAGTGCGACGAGAAGCGTGAAAAAACAGTTTTTGCACATTTATTGACTTGTTTGTAGAAAATATTTTTATGAGTGAAATAGATGAACGTTTAATAGGGAGAACAGTCTGAAAAAGCTTCTCATTCGATTTCAGTAGCTTTCTACAAAAATTCATTATGCAAGGAATCGCTCATGAAACTGCGACTGTAGCAGAATTTCGATCGGCTTCAGACTGTACAATCGACGTTTGCAACGGTAGCGCTTTTATACTAATTGTGAAAAATCGTTTGTATCAACAGAAAGCAGGCGCAGGCAGCGAAGGTCGAGGCAGAGAAGGAAGGCATAGTAGTGCCCGTCACCCTCGAGGACTATTGCATCAAGACCCGGGCGAGGCCTGCGGAGCAACAACTCGACATGACGGACTTCTACGATGATGAGTATGAGCTCGACGACGACGACGACGACGATGAGGAGGAGCACCTTAGCGCCAGCGACTATGAAGATGGCGACGATAGCGGCAACGGCGAGTCGTGATCCATCTCCTAAAGCGAATCGCCGCCGACCAAACGCTACCGCTGCTCATACTGATGATGATAATTGTATTTAACAACATCACACTCGCCCCCATACCCTACTGGAACACACCTACGCAATTACACATGAGTACACTTGTTGAGAGATTAACCCCGTCGAACGTTTTCTTAAAAAGAAAAAAAGAAGAAAAAGCGTTCGACGGGGTTTGGTTTCAGCTCAGTGCACCTGCACACTATTTCTGTCTCTCGGTTCTCCATCGAATATCCTCTGGAGAGACATTAAACCTACACAGATACACAAGAACACACATAACAGTTGAGATTTTCCGTGCTCTTGGGCGGGGGCGAGGACAGCTCGGCGCTCGGCTCAGTCGCAGAAGAGAGTATAACGAGCTTCTACACCACCACACCCTTGTACACGTCATCACGGCGATGATGATATACACGTTGTGATCGAAGAAACATCGGGCGCGTGACGACTCGGTTTCGAGCTTATTATACATAATATAAAGAAATTAATTAATGTACACCATACACACACACATACTGAATCACGTGTATATGTAAGATGGGTCTGCACTTCGCGACCAGAGTCGGCTCGAGCGTTATACTTTAGGAAAATTATCTATATCGTAATCTGCAATTTTCATTGCTTCTCTCACAATTTATAGGTTTAATTGAATTCCCTTTGTTCTTCTTGAACCCTCCTGACCCTCCTGATCCTCTATGTACCCGTTTCTCTTCTCTCTCTCTCTTTCTCTCTCTCTCTATCCTTCCAAATCTCCCGTACCCATCTGTCTCTCTATTCTCTCTATAATTCATAATTAATATTTACTGTATTACGTCTACTTTGTAGCGGTATCGAATATATCTACGTATTCCCGATATTCTCCGTGCATTACGTTGCCTCAGCGCTAACGTTACATAGTTTAGCTCGTAATTTTGCAAAGGATCTCTATCTTCAGTACACTCTCAACATCGAGTTTATCGACATTCGCGAGAACCAGCCTTTTAATTTCTATGATGATTATCTAAAAATGTTCTGGCTAATGATAAACAAAAAGACTCGAGAAACATGCAATGAATCAGTAAATAAATGGAACAAAGGCGTTGATCGATGAGTTATTTAGTATGATTTGTATGACTCTTAATTGTAAATATATCGTGCGTTAATAAATTACTTCATGTTTATAAATAAATTCTCCTATATTAAACAGTCAATCGCAGCATAACATTATTACTACACAAAACTTGGTATACATATTATGGACTGTCTGATATAAATTATTTATGTTTTGATGATGAATCAATATCTTGCTATGGTATTATTGTCGAGGAAAAGCTATACAACTCTTGCTACGTTTACATTAACACTTATTAATGAATTATTCTTGTATAAGAACTACTTTGTCATCCCCATGGTAGAATTTTTTCTTATGTTCAAGTACAATAAAACATTTAGAAAATGTTCAATTTTTAAATTTCTCTTTATTCATTATACTTTAATCTGACTTAACTACCTTCGCGGTTATTACTATTTATTTATTTTTTTAAAAGGAATAAAAATGAGAAACTTGGATGCGACGTTAAAAAATTTTTTATTATATTCATTTTTTAAAAAATTAACAACGTTGCTGAGTTTCAATTTCTCAGCCCTTTTGGCCAGCCAACCAGCAGGTGATTCTTAGGAGAACAAGTCTCGGGTGTGAGTTTATTCAAGTAAACCTGATATCCGTTCTCTTCGGCTTGCATTTTCCTGTCCGTGTCGATGATCATCATGCACTCGTATCCCTGTTTCGTTTTAACGTTCTCAACATCGTGAGTCTGGTCCGCAGAGTGACCCAAGACAAGGTAGCTCCTATTGTTGAGGACATTCTTCATGGTTTGACTTCTAGGATAAACGATGCGATGGCAATCTTGGACGGATCCGTAACAACATGGACAACAAACAAAGGCTGCGTTTTTTCTGATGCATTGTTGAAGCACCAGGTCTGTGGCTACACCACAAGCATGCAAGCAAGTGCCTATGTCAAAACTACCTTTGAAATAATCCAAATTACTCTGGTAGAATGTGACATTGTTCAGTGAAAGTTTGGTAACTCTGTCCTTGGCTTTTTTCATAGACTCTGCTTTGTTCTCCAGCAAAATTATGTTGCACTTAGGTAGTAGATAGGCTAGAAGAATACCTAAATGTCCACCACCCGAACAAAAATCAACGATAATGTCACCATCTTTGGCAAGTTTTAAGACGGGTTTGCTCAGACTTTCTAGCTGTTGAAATTTTCTTTGCAATCGGGTATTTGGCAAATCTCCTCCCACTGGTGTGGCTTCATGTGGAATGGTAGACCAGTCTACTATTTTTTCGTGGCCGAATAAATCATCTAATTGAATAGTTACTTCGTGATCCTTTACTTTTCCCAATGAGTAGTCTATGTCTTCTTGACGCGTATAAATGCGGTTCCTCGGCTTATATCTCTTTGGATCACTTTTGTACAAGCTTTGATTTTCAGTGTGAGGGAGACTGTAGTTGACTATCACATCTTTACTGTACGATTCCTCAATGCACAGTATATCTAAACTTCTGAGTATGTGCTCATCTACGAGCATGTTTTCATACCACTTCATTATCAATGGAATAATGCCACGAATTTGCTTCTTATCAACAAAAGTAAAAAAAATATGGATGCATACAAAAATAATGACATCTGCTAATGTTAGTGTTAAGCCTTCTGCAAAAGTATGCTCAGGAAGAATACTTTTGTCCTGCTGTACATTATTAGTAAATTTTTTAGACATCGTATACTTGTAAATATTATGTAGTCTTACAGGCTGGGACATGTGTTTCTCAAATCTGGCTATACTCATAGGTAAACTTCCATCTTGATTTGGCTCGATTGTAGACTGCAAGGTCGAAACTATGTCTACTTCACAAAACCTTGTCCAGATGCTTGCTTCAGAACAAGCCAGCAAACAAGATTCTTTAAAACCTAACAAACATCTTGAATAGTGTTCTGGATTAGTAACCAAAACATTTTTAACGATTTGCCTGAGAGTTGCGCACAAACCTGCTATGCAACTTTTATTGTTCTCCTCAAAGTTTGGCAACTCGCAACAGCTTGCAATTTCAGATATTTCACTGTATTCTATGAATTCATACTGAAATGCAGCAATATCGACAAGAAAAGAGTTCTCCTTGATGGCAGTATCTCTAATCAATTTAATTTGCACATCTGAATTACAATACTTTATTGTAAACAGCGTGATTAGTGTCTCAATAGGTACCTGGCATAATTCATCAACTGTGAATACTTTTAAATAAACTTTGACCATTGTACTGCAGCAAACAGTCAAACGCTGCCTCTTAATTGTCTAGCGACTTTTCTTATAACTCTCTGCCTAAGAATATTCTCTCTCCAAAATACTGCTATACAAGACAGTATAGCTCCAACAAATGTGAGGCTTTCAAATTTCCAAAATGTCCTCTCTTCCAGCCATGCAACTCTGTCACAGCTGCAATTATTAACAATAATTTAGTTTACACGCACGTGGAAACAACAAAATCAATGTTTGCAAAATAGTACGTACCTCCTGGTAATTTTCTCTCCAGATTTACACTCTATAACTTCCTTATACCTGGCTTTAGTGCAAACTCCAATGCTTTGACTGGCAATTTCAAAGGCAGAGCAAGGATGGCATTCGGAGATTATTTTGAAATCTTCACCAGACAAGCAAGTCAAATTCGACTCAATATTTTCAACAAATACTTTGCCTCCAGTTGTATCAGTCCAATGGCTCTCAACTATCAGCACCAAAATCGTTAACCTAACAATGCACAATAGGCATTACTTTAATAGAAACGGTGAATGAATGAATAAAAAAAGTCATTTCAACTATGTGCATAAAAAGATGAGCGATGACTTACCCTCCTAACAAAGTTATGCCCAAAAGCATGCGCTTTTTCGAGCAGGATTCAATCATGTCGAAAATTCTGTTCAATGCAATATCACTAATTTCATGAGTATACTATAATTGAAAAAACTACTATTTCATTGCTGTATATACAAATTCGACTGCACGAGTCGCGAGTTGATTTTTGTTTTTATTTTAGGTTAAGCAGACGTATTCTCATGTCAGCCCCCCTCCCCCTCCCCCACAATCTTTTGTGCGCGCGCACATGTGCAGTAATTGCAGAATATTTCACTTTTTCAGCATTTCAGCTGATGTGAACTGATTATTACGAGTACCGACTTTGTTATTAAGAATTAATAAAAAATTTCGTTATCATAAACACAGATTTGATTTAATACGACAATAACCAAGTCATAGGTTAAGGAATTTATTTCCTGGATTCAATTCCTTTTCCTACAAGAGGATCATGTAAGTAATGATGTTGATCTAATTTCTTATTAAAATTTATCAACTTCTCTCGTTGAATATTTTTTCGATCAATTGTAAGTACTATGCTCAATCAACGTAATTGACTAGATTAAAGGTGATCACAGCTACTCAGTAGAAACTAGTGTATTTTAATATTTTTTCATTCAATTTGAAATACTTTACAATTGTTTGAGAATACTTTTTTAGAAATTACTAGCATTCTCACAAGTTTCACAAAAAATTTAATGATCTTCCAGATAAAATATTTCTTCTTAAATAATGGCAAAAAAGGAGCGTCGCTTGTTTCATATGATTTTCAGTAATTTTTTAAAATCTTTAACACCAAAGTTTCCAAAACATAATTGCGTTGGTGAAGATTATATGGGTACCAAATATTATGAAATTGAAAGATCAAAAGATTCGATTCACCGCAAACCTAATCGATATTTTGTACCCAAAAATAAAGATGATTTTGAGCAAGAAATACCAGCGGAATGGGAAGCTTGGTTGAGAAATCGTAGGAAAGTGGTACCAAGTGAATCTGAAGTAATAATATAAATAAATAATAAGTATTTAAAATCATGAATATTAACATAGTTGAATAATTTAATAAATTTTTTTCTCAACTAGGTAAATGAAAATTACGAGTTAATAAAAATGAAGAAAAAAAATGCAGATGAACTTGAAGCTAAGTATGCTAAAGAAAACAACCTCCAAGTTGTAAATCCAAATGCTAAGCCTTTGGATCAACATGCTTCACTTAATTTCCCAGTTTATGATGAATATAAAGAGTTTGGCAGAAACTATAAACCAAAAAAATAAAAAAGATAGTGAAATAATTTTGTTATAATGTAAATAAAAGATAATGTAAATAAATTATTTATTTTATGCCTTTAGCAAACGAATGTTTGTGTATATTGTATGTAGTACATATACATTGAATATTACTATTTATCTTAGATCATTTTCTGTTGTAAAAGAACGAAAAATTTATATTTGATTGGGTTATTAATATTCAAACTATTTTATCATGCTTTAGAAAGTATTTTATTTTTATAATAGTGGATGCAAGATGCATATTGAAGACAAACTTTTGCATTTTATGTTACAATTAAAAAAGATTATAATTATTTTAAGGGTTTAATAATTATAAAACTTATTATTATTAAACCCTTGCAAACCTGATAATATTTCTATTCAATATCTAGTTTTTTCATTTTATAAAAATAAATCAGAATTGCTATAAAGAATTCTTACTTAGAAACAAAAATTATTAAATATAGTAAATGCTTACAATTAAATTAATAATGCTTTCTTTAGCATTATTATTTAATGCTTAATCTGTGAGATACACAGAAGTATCTATGACTAATTGTAAATGTTTGATTAATTACAGTTTGATTTTTTATTTATACATTGTATTGATATTTCATTGGTCAATATTTAAAATAGCCAACAGACTTTACATCTCTTTGATGTGTAAATTTGAGAAAAGATTGGTGCAAATGTTTTCCATAGGAAAAGTTACTCAATATCTTATATAGAATAGGATTATTTAGAACTAATCCACGTAGTCACTATTTTTAATTTAGGCACCAACAATTATTCTTCACAACTGTTCTTTTGTTTGAAGTACCTGAAAATATTTACATTTGACATTATTTCATTCTTCAATTAAAACTATTTAAGGGTCTATGAAATCTGGAAAAATATTGTTTGCTGTACCTGCTTATAGTAGATGCTTCATGAATAGCAATAGGTCTAAAGTTATATAGAAGCTATGAGGTAGTTCTTGTGACAAATCCAATTCTAAAAGTCAGTTGATGTTTGTGCTGTATACTCAGCTGTTAGTATAGATAGGTAAAATTCTGTAAAAATCTTGAAATTTATTTGTACAGAAATAGAATATTCTTTCGAATGTTTAATGAAGTTCTCACAGTTTATGAATTGATCTAGGTTTAAGTATTTAATTAAAATCTTAAATTCTAATTAAGAAAGAGAAAACCTTTTTACAAGGACAAAATTTTCAACAAAATAATAAACTTCTGATAATAAATAACAATTTCATTTTTTAACACATTCAAACAAAATATTTTTCCTAAATCATTCTTGGAAAATCATCAGATGAAAATAGTTATTTTATCTGGAATAATCATCCAGAAGTTTCTTAAATAATTACAAAATATATTTACACTTCATGAATGTTATGAAGATTTTTGTTTTCAAAAATTTTAATAATTTGGAAAAAAGTGTTTCTTATAGTATCTATTAATTTCAAATGTTCTACTTCTAGTTTAAAAAGTAAGCATATTTTCTCTATGATTATTTATAAAAATCTCAATAATGCATTGAGGAATAACAAATATCTCAATAAAGCTCAGCCATCAACAAAACTACTAATGAGGTCCATCCAGTAAATGGATGACTGCCTTTCCCTTCTCCCTGACCATCTCTATAATTTTCCCAAATGTATCCAGTTTTTTTGTACTGATCAATGATGTTCTTTATCAAATTCTTTCTTAAAACTTGATACAACCTTGCTGCTTCTGCTTTGTATGGACCATCTATTTTAGAGTAGTGATGGAGAGCAGCTACAGTCAAATAATTTAGATTGATCCAAATTGGTCCTCTCCAATAAGGTGGATCATGTTCAGTGTTGTATTGCATATATAATGGTGATGATTTTGACAGAGACCTCAGACCATAGTTTGTCCATAAAAATTCAGGTTTCTCAAGATCTTGCAAAATCTTCTGAAGCTGATATGAATTGGGATCCACAATACACAAAATAAATGGAAAGAGTGACACATAGCCAAATGAACTATCTACAAATTTGTTCTGTGGTTCCTCTAACACTACTCTTATCTTATCTTGATTCATCTTTACCTGCCTAGAAGCTTGATTCGGTCTCTGCAATCTCACTTTGTCTGTATGCAAGCCAAAATCAGCATAAATGTTGGTTTTGGGAGACCAATGCAATTCATTTAATAATTTGTTATCTGATAAATACTCAAAAGTATTTTCATATTTATTTGATGGTTTGTGCAAAATGTCTGCAAGGACAGCCATTACTTTGGAAGCTAAAGCCATCCAACAACGCAAATCTATGTGACGTTCAATATTGCTTGGATGAGAAGCTCTTGGATAATCATCCAAACCTGATGTCAAAGTCTTTGGATTAAGTTCCTTGTTGGTTTGTGAATTTCTGCCTCTCCACCTGTAACTGCTAGGAAGATCACCCTTTTGGGTAGTGTTATACCACTCGAACCAAGTCTGCAGTCTGGGATACAGTTTTTCAAGCAAGTGCAAGTGTTTGGATAAAAGTTCACCACGCTTGTGCTCCAAAATGAACTGCAGTGTTATAAAAAAAGTAGGTGGATTAGCATTGGTGTTGACTTGAGTCACAAACTCTTCTGGGACCTTGGCCAAAGCTTCTTCACCCAGTATCATTTCTCTGGGTATCCAACCCTCAACATTCATCAGATCGAACCAATGACTAATAATGTCCATTTCTATATCCAAATCCCAACTAGATATAAGAAGACCATGGAAACCTTCATCCCATAAGAAGCCTCTGGGAAAGAAACTCCTGCTGGGCACAGCACTGTACAGAGGTGCTTTCCAGTAAGGTACAGGATCTTGAGTATAAGTACTTTGAACCTGGGCTGATCCATAGAAGTATCCTATGCCTCCAACCATGTTCGAAAATGCCAACTGTGCAAATTTGATCTCATCCTCTTTGTATCCCTTTTCCTTCAATTTGAAGATCTTCTCAAACTTCTCATCAAACTGTTTCTCATATGCGCTCAGAGTTTTGTCATAATTATCTCCAGATAGTTTCTCCTTGTGATTGACAATGCTGTTCCTTTCAAATCTAATTTCTAGTTCCATAGGTAGTTCTGAAGTTACCTGAGTTACAATAAAATTGGCTATAAGCATTTGCCCATTTTTCTGCCTGAGCTCTTCACCAGCTAGGACAATTTTCTCCTCATCGCTCTTTCCTTTCTTAGTTACAAGTCTTAGATTTTGCATAACTGTTTCCTTCAATACGCTCAAGTTAGGTGCCGATGTTATCAAGTAGGACTGATCAACAGAGCTTGCACTTTTAACATTGAAGTTCAAATTGAAGTAACCCAGCTCTTTGGTCTCCCCTTCAACACCGGTCAGAGCATCGCTTAAGTGGTCAACCACTGGGTTGATGTTTCCATTAGTCTTATCCTCAATGGCAGTGTAAAACAGCAGCGAAATTTTCTTATTTCTAGGACTTGGCTTCAAGGCTGTAACATTGATCTTAGCTGTCCAGTCACCTCCGTTCAGCCCATGGATGTTCTTAACAAACGAAGTCTTCAACAGTACTCCATTGTCTACGATCTCCTGTATTCCAAAATTCTTACCGTTGTGCTTGGTCCATCCATACCTCTCCAGCTGATCATCTTGGGTGCACCAATGTCTCAGTCCTCTGCCATCGCCTTGCAGAGTACTCGGAAAGTACCACATGAGGCCTGTCACCAATGAAAAGGGCTCTCTCGTTTTCATGCCGAAGTAGACACCAGGTCTGTACGAACCCCAGTAGTAGTCATGCTTGTCCAGCCGACTGACCTCGACGAGTTTGTCGTTGCTGAAGGCAGTGTTAACGCGAGTCTCGTTGTAACCCTTGTAGCCTAGACATGCCGCTACGGCCATTACCGCGACGGGGATCACGAATTTCCAGAGAAAGTTCTGATAGCTCGAACTAGACGACGGAGTCGGAGTTTCTTCCCTTTCGATTTTCAGCCTGGACTTGACGTGGCGATCGTTAGCTCTGGATTTTCTCATGATGATCTCACCTAACGTATGTTTATCCTTTTAATTGAAAAAACGCAATGGATTATCAGATATGCATCGTCGAAGGTTTGAAATTTGTGACTGATCGACTGTATTCTGAAAGATAAAAAAACAGACTAACTAATAGATGGTTCAAAAATTGGTTTACACACAAGTATACGGTTCTGTGTACCTTAGACTTATTCATTCAGCAAACAGAAAAATACCAGGAGGTTATGCCGTCATATTAGTACACCGACTAAACGGGAAATGATAGTACATATGCTTATAACAAGGCCCTCGGGCTTACAGCCTACTGTTAGTTATATGCTATATAGTAGTATTGTATTACTGTATATCACTATATCAGATAGTAGCGCAGGCGTTATGTTATACGGCAACATAAACATATATATGTCTCGAATCTGGGGCTCTCAATATCACATTATCACTTTTGTTAATCTGTGCCACGCTGTACATATTCTACGTGGAATTCATTCAAAATAACACATGCAGTTTCAAAAAAAAAGAATATAAACTACAATCGATATATTGATATTGTAAGTGAAAAAACATAGGTATCTAATAAAATTTTGTAAAAATATTGCTAAACGAGCAAGTACGAATATCGATCTTATTATCTTAGCCGACACTTCAAGAACGTTCAGTATCTCGTAGTCACTCAATACTGCAACTAATTTAGGCACGCATTGATTAAAATAAAAATTGTGACCGAAGTAAACTGTTTTGGTGCAATTACTTACTTCTTTTATTTGTATAATTAATTTGAATTGCAGAAATAAAGCGTGGTAAGGTATAATTGAAAAACAATTTATTAATAATTAAATACTATACATACTTTAAAGTTATACATCATAACTTTGAATTACGTTACGTTGATTCTGTAACCAGTAACTGTATCTAGATAGCGAGAGGCGACCTTCACAATCAAAAATAATAACTCCATTTTTACAAATTATATCTTGATTATTTGAGATGTCAACACAAAGTACATACTCGACGTTTATGCCGAATCTAGGCGTCAAAGAGTGTCAAAAAAGATCAAAAAGTAATCCATCAACCAATGAGAGCTAAATGTCCACAGGTGAACAAGTGGGTAGTGATTCGAGTGTAGATAAACTTGTGTGCTTTTCGAAAAAGCAATCGTTGTAAATCTCTTGGCTAAAGATGATTAACCGTAGGACGTTAAACATTTTCTCGATTACATGCAAACACGTCGTTTCACTAAATCTACAAATTCTATCTATGAATGTGGTGTACAAATGATGGCTGAGTGTATCTTCTGGTTCAGTGAATTTGTTAAAATTCAAAATCGTCAGAGGTTCAGCTGCTCGCGCGAATTCAAGTTTACTTTCTGCCGTCTTCACAAGAGAAGGTATAATGGTGTGCATCTCAAGATTCTCTCTCATTTTGTTTTCTTCCATAGGAGAAAATAATACGTTGTACTTGCTGTTCGCGCGGCTGGGGAATGTCGATAATCAACCCGAGTAGTCATTGTTGTCGTACAAAGCTTGATCGTAAAGTTCACCCTTAACTAGTCGACCTCCAAAGTAACGACCATTTAGTGAGTCCCTTGCTCTTTCAGCCTCTGAAAAATGAATATCAAATATAAGAGTTGTTCATTAAAACTAATACACATGAACCCATTAAAAAATCAACTCACCAGTCATTTGTGAAAATTCGACGAAAATTTTTACAATGATTTCCGGATCTTCATCATCTTCAGACTGCCTTTCATTGTAAATGATCACGCGTTCTACAACGCCGAATTTAGAGCACTCGTCTTGAATTTCTTCTTGAAGGGTTTGGTCGACATCCTCAGGAGCCACCATGTTACGTAAAATTACAACCCGGGATTCTACTTTACGCATAAGCTTCTGCATAACGAGATGACGAGCACTTTGACCCTTAATTGACATGTTTTCTTGTTGTTGCAGTGTTTGAGGTTCAGCTTCCTCGAGCAATTTTTTCTGAAGTTCTTCTTGTTGTTTTTGGTGGGCTGCTTGCTCTTGAGCCCGACGGAGTGCTTCTGGGCCTACAGGTACTACTGCTGCTGCTGCAGTGACTACTGGCATCGCCTGCAACGATATTATTTTTTACAAATTATATTATTATTTGAGTAATTAGTTTTAATTTGATGGACGGTGAATATATTAGCACTTACTACTGGTGCACCAACAACGGTAGGCGTAACAACGGCTGGAGGTGGTATGACCACGGGTTGTCCAGGAATAGGCTGAATGATTGCAGGTGGTCGATTAAGGGTTTGTGGGATAGCGATACCTGGTGGTGGTATTATTGGAGCAACGCTGGCTATCGTTGGAGGAGCCAAGATCGTAGAAGCTGCTAATGTTGGGCGTACTATTCCTGGCATAGCTGTAGAAACAAAACAAAAAGTTGGTATTAATTTATTTAAACAGTATTATTGTTGTGGAGGTCAAGCATCCCAAAATAAATTTCTCAATAAAAATGTATATAAATTTTTATTTTACTTTTAATTTTGTAGTTTTTGTAGATAAACTTACCAGTGCCAAGAATGGGTTGGGCAGCTCCCAATTTACTCAAACCGAGGGCAACTGCGTTACTCGCTACGGCATCCATAGCTTGAATCTTAGCTGTGGCAGCCGCAGCTGCAACTGCAGCCGCGGTAGGCATCATACTAGTGCCACTGGGCGGTCCCATGAGTGCATTAGGTGGTGTGATTGCTCTACCGACTCGAAGATACTGTCCTCCGAGATCAAAAAGATTCATGGAAGCAATAGCTTCTAGAGCTGACTGCATTGACTCGTATTCAATAAAACCATAACCCTTGTGACGGTGCGGTGAGCTACCTTGCGCTAGTTTACAATAAGTAATGGGACCAAAGGCTTCGAATACTGATTTTATATCATCCTCGGTCAAGTCTTGATGGATTGATGCGATGTAGATACGGTTATAATGCTTTGATTCCTCCGTAATCTCGTCGATGACTGATTGTGCCTGTGGCATGTTAGATGGGCGACCTACCACCTTTGGATTGTAAAATCGATGTTTAGTTTTTGATACAAAATGATACATTTGTCAGAGATCTAGTAGAACTATAGATGCAGTATGACTGGTCAAAGATAGGAAATATTACTTGGAGTAAAGTGATAAGAATTTGTTACAAGGAATTCAGAAAATTTCTTAAAGAATTTTGAAAAACTAATTTGCAGCACACTACTTTTATAAATATATAAATAAAGGTTGACAAACTTTATTACAAATCTAAGAAAGTTAATCGACCAAGGATGAAAGAGAAATAGGAATGGAAGTAGGAAGATACAATATAAATTACATCGGACCTCCAAGGAGTTGGTAGGATTTCGCAGGGACAGGAAATTCGTTAAATAGGTACGTCCCGCTACCTTGATATTACGTCCACCAATCATGACTCCGTTCATTTGTTCGAGTGCGAGCTGTGCCGCCTCGGGAATCTCGTATTCGACGAAAGCAAACCCTTTATGCTTCTGCGTCACTGGGTCCCAAGACATGTTAATTGATTTGATCGGTCCGAAAGGTAGAAAAGCCTGCCTAATCGTATCCTCCTTGAGTTCGAAACTTATACTGCCTACGTAAACCCTGTCCAAGAAAATCAAAATTAATTAATTGTGCATTTGAGCTTACCAGAATTTTTTCGTTACAATCTAGAATATACTTAGAAATAGGGGGTCCCGAATTGCGGGAAACGGATCTTAATGAAACTTTGTAGAAAAAATTGTTATACCTAAATGAGAAATTCAGTGTAATAGTTGCGTCTCGTGAGAGATATGTATATACATCATTGTACGAACTAATAGACTACGCAGAATTTCCTAACTATATAGGTAATTACAAGAAATTTCTTCACAATGTTTCAGTCAGATCCCTATCCTGCACTTCGAGACTTTACTTAATGCTCATAAAGTTTGAAGCCATTGTCAAAACTATTGCTTTGACTCAATTTTTAACAGAAATACTTTTTCAATATAAATATTGTTTATCAACCAAATTAAATTAAGTAGTCCAATTTTCAAAATCTTACGAAAATAATGACGAAAGCATAAATTAATTAGTAAAATTGTAGATATATTATTCTATACATATACTTATACAACTAAAATTTGTTTGCTGGATTCAAAATATTTTATCTATGTTTGTATTAAGATAGATCTTAAACAAAATATGTTAAAAATACGTATGTCAAATTTAAATACTGTATTATATACACATCATATTGTAACCAACAAACAAAAACTTAAAATAACAGTAGTTATTAGTATTGGTATAAATTTTCGATTTTTGTAAAAACTATAGCATATTTCAGCTAAGATATATTCTAAGCTATTATTTTTATATTATTCACGAATATTAGACATGAAAATTGAAAGTAAACCTTTTCTAAAATATGCTAATAATTTTGGTAGAAGATGGCGAAATGATGGCGGTAATAAGGACGGCAATGGAGTCATGTTGGACCTGTCTGTCTTGAGGGATGCTTTTGCTGAGGAATTGGACAAGTGGAACTATTTTTAAAATTTTTCTTTTTTATATGAACAAACCTGCACATAAGGGCCAGAGCCTGTTGTCTCTGCACCTGATTCCGTTGACTAGCCATTTGCTGTAACACAAAGGACCATAGGCCTTTCATTGAAATTCTCCCCTTTCTAAATTTCAACAACTCTTATACTAAGCTCTTTTACCATCCCTACAAATTTTTCAAGAAATTCGTAATTTCGTTATTATTTATAACTCTGCATCTGAAATAGATACATAAATCGTTCGACAAGCCAATTTCTCGTTCTTCTGGAAAAACGTAATGGTACAGCTCTGCACTCGCCAACTACTCAAAGCTGCAACGCGATTTTCAACCAAATTCAGAATTCAGTTCAAAGGGTAAAATGTTCGAGGAGTTATTATATTATATTACGTGATGGGCGAAACGTTACTAGTCTTATCTGATTCTTTAAAAAAGTTTAATTCGATGACTTGATTGATTGACACTAACCTGCACATTAGCAATAAAACTTGTTGCCGCAGGACCATTTTATTTTTCTGCAGGGACAAAAAATGATTCAGTCAGATTTTCAATTTGTTTTTCACGTGAGTTAGCCAAATTTTCATGCGCGTCTCGAATGTGGAACTATAGAGATAGCGTATTATTTATTTTAGTTTTTTTAAGTTAAAAAGTTGGCGGTTATAAAATGCTGAGTAATACCTCGTAATATTTCGTAAATTTGTAAAAAGATTTTAATTCATGGTAAAGAGCTGAAAATATATCTGTACATTTAAAATTATATTGCATGCACTAATATTTTTTTCTATTAAAAAACATAAAAATATTGTAATAAGCTAATTATTACTAATTTAAATCAACATAACTATCACGGTATAAAAATAATATTAATAATCTTTTGTTTAAAAAACTTAACATTTATATAAAATGATAATTTGTTATAGAAAAATAAATTTCGTCAATAATTTAAAAAATGCAATTATTCTTTCTTTAAAAAAATATTACCTTATATCTTCAAGAAAAATGCAACTACTTCAAAGAGAAAAAAATAAAAGACATAAATTAATTTGAGCTTTTTTGTTACCTGCTGTTGATGAGCTAATGTTTGTTTCATCAAAACCATTTTGATGCTCTGTTCCATTGCATATTTCTTAGCTCGATTTACTGTGTCTTGTTGGTCAGACGAAATTTTTGGTAAACCAGCCCCCAGTATCCCAGGTAATGTCAGGTATTTTGCTCCAGGCCCTGAAGAATAATATCACAGTAGAAAAAATTGTATGGCACAAGTTATAGATTTAACCATTATAAGAACAAAATCAGATCTTATCAGCAAACGCTCATCTGATCAAGGAATCAACTTTCGATAAAAATTAATCAAAAGGACTCGACTTTTTTTATACCTCGCGATAATATTTTGCATCATAATGAAAAGATACGCGCACCGTTAATTTTTACGATCTCTCAGGAATCTCTCAGGAAATGACAATTAAAGTTCAAGTATAACATAAGAAATAACACGCACCTGCAACCACTTGGCCTGTTTGATTGAGATCGTAAATTGGGCCTGGCAGATATTCCGAGACATTTCCTGTAAAAGCAAACGATTAGACGACTTCAAATATATTTTTTCAATTTTATACTCCAACCATCGTGAATAATTTATCCTACATTGTGTATTTTTAATAATTATAAAAATTTCAGATGGTTGAAGTATTTTTGATGCTTTTTTTTAAAAAAAGCATCAAAATAGGATATATTTGGGAGAATGAGAAATCTTTTCTTGGGACTGGTATCGTGTGCTTATCTCTGTAAAATTGAGAAAGAATTATTATGAACTCAATAATGACAATAAGAAAAAATGTATGCAAAGAATTTTGGAACATCTTTGAAAGATGAAATTTGATATTGTATAAGGAAATGAAGGAGGCATTGGATCTCAGAAACTGAAAAGTAACGGTGTCTCTCAGTGGTTCCATGATGAGGTACCTCCATGAAACTGTAAGTTTAAAGAAATTAAAACAATCAAGATAGGAATTAGTCTCTTCGACGTTGAGCGGATAATTTTAAATTCACAAGTCTCATATATGTAAAATTAACGAGAATAATTTAAATGATAATTTAATGACAGAATAATTTGTAAATTGGTAGGGTTGTATAAAATTCAAACTAATCGATTATTTTCTTTTCATATTCCATGATCTAGAAGCGATCAACCCGGAATTGTAGGATCTTTCAACAATTTCTTATCTCCTGAACAACTTTTGTAATAGATCGTGCCTAAAAACATCACGCCAGATTTGGAAAAAAATTCTACGCATTCATAAATAATCGATTAATTTAATAATCAATACTGCATTAACATTATCTCCTTCTTTTCAATTATTTTTACTTTTTCTTATGAACCATCTTCGATATAATTCTGGTTCTCAAGTGATCATTTAGTTATAGACCGGACGCAACGCTACAAACGTACAACCGAAAGCAAGAGAAATATTCTTTAATCTCTACCAATTTGGCTGGGCTAGTCTTTCTGAAACAGAAACAAAAAACGTGACGCTTTTATAAGGTACTTTTCTCTCAAAATGTTTTACTTAAAAAAAAAAGAAAAAAAAGTGAAGTCTGCGTTATAATCCAGAAAAAAATTACGTAATCGCTACGTATGGTTACAAGTACTTATGCGTCGCGTTAATTTTTTTGTTCATCATTTGTGAAAAATATTCGAAAGCCACATTAGATTGAACAGCCAAGTTTCATTATAATCGGCTTCTGAATGATTTTTTTTCGAAATGACTACGCAAAAAATATCACGCGATTACATAGTTACATTGATACGGAGCTACACGTAAATTTTGGCTGGACTAACAGTTCGTTCAAACACGTAAGCCTCTACTTTTGTTTGATCATTCGATTATTTGGCTAACCGTGTTCAGGGTCGAGCAATGCAGATTGCGCGCACAAACTATCCGAGAGACTTGTGAGGCGACGCAGAAATCTGTAAGCACAAAGCAAAGGAGAACACTCTGAGTGCAATTTCTCTGCGCCAATTTCTTAAAACTTTGCCTGTTTCCAACCTAACAACACTGCTAAGTCCTAAAATTGAATGCAATTTTTTTTATGTCAAGCAATGGCGATTCCAAAAGCCAGTCAGTAGTCAATATTTTTTTGCGACATAGACAACTTACCTTAATTGACAAATAATTTTTTTTATAGGGCTGAAATTTATATTTACTTATATGTATATCGCCACTGCCTCAGCTAATTACAAGTCTCAGTCTTTTGAATCGTGAAATAATATTTTACACAAACACTTTATTGAATGCTTCAATTTAATTCTTGTTGAGTTTTGTTCTAAGAAAAAAGAAGCAGGAATGCTGTAGTAATGCTTTGGTTTGATCACATAATGGCATAAAAATAGAATTGCAGTTTTAAGAGGGAGACTTATAGTTAGCCAGACAAAATAATAGCTAGCCTAAAATGCTGACCTATCTAAAATTCGTGAATGATTTGTACTCGACATATTTAGTTGCCGTGAGTCAGTGGGAGAGTTCACATAAAACTCAGATTCGTTCTCTTTCTTTCTTTGGCGCGCTCATGATCACAGCTGAGTCGAAGGCCACAGATTCTGTACTGTCTCCCTGCTGTAACATCTCAGAACAGAAGGACAACCATACATTAGTTTTTGGCTTTCAGGGGTCCCGACGCGCGCCTAACCGAATCACCCTACCCTACATCTCGCGAATTGTCTAAAATGTCATTTGTATGATATAATATAACTAAAGAATCATTTTTCTAGTTTATATCCTGTTTTTCTTCTTTTTATCGCAATTTAGTTTAGGGCTGGTGCTTTCCATGATATTATTGCGACTTTTGAGGAGCACACAGTCCTTATAACATTTTTTGTTTGTGTAGCGTATCAAACATGTTTTAGCAATGTACCTTCTAATCGCATCTTTTTTCCTGGTGGTTCCACATTGTTCTGCTGCATTACTGGTACCTGCTGTAAATAAATATTATATTGTTACAATCAAAACTTTCATTTATTGTTATTGTATTGAATGATGGTTGCATAATGTTCTATTTGTTATCAAATTAATACTTCAAAAAAGTATTTTCTTCGCTTTAAAAAATAATATACTTCTGATATAATTAAAATTAAAGTGAAAATGATTATTGATCTACGGTTCAAAACTGTTTCCTTTTTCCAGGTATATTATATAAGTATAAAACGAGAGACTGCTTATTGAAATTTTTTGATTTGAAAGTTATCTTTAAATCAACGATATTTTTCAATTTCTAAATTTATATTTTCATCATTTTTGATTAATATTTATAACACAAGAGAATATTCATATATTTTTAATATTTACTTGGCAGACTATCATGTAATAAATTTATTTGAATTATAACTAAATTTATCATAGCATATTTATTACTAACATTATCATAGGTAACGTACACCATAGTAGACTCGAATTACTCGATTATGTACTCACGATGCTTGTATGTTTGAAACAAGTATTTTCTTCACTTGACAGTTCGAAAGCTTTTCAAGCCAGGAGTAATTGTATCAAAATTAGCAATTTCGTACAAATATAAATTAGTCATATAAATACAGTATATACCCTACACATACAAATAATAGGTAGAAACATGGACTTAAGAAAGCTTCGACTCGAAAATACGCGAAAACTCGCTCAAATTACTGCAATCAAGTACAATTCTCAGAATAGCTAAAGCTTCACATGTGTTACAACTCATCCATTACAACGAAAACTTGCGTGTTTTCATCGAGATAAGTGTAGGTATACTGTTTCCGGACAGTCGATAACCGTCTAATTATGCAAATGAAAATCAAAACAGCTTCACTTCCCGTTTCTAAAACAGAAAAAATCACCTCGTCGCTCGCGAAATCAAAAATCGAACGCCCAACAGTAAGTGTATAATGTAGAAAAAGGCTTGGCGAGCGAATATCCCGTATTATATCAAACGCCGCGTAGTATAGATATATTGATCGTTTGAAGGCGCGACGCCGTTTTCGGCCACTCCGGTCGCCATGTTGGTATGCGTTGCGATCATCGCCTCGTTCTCGCCGTGGAAAAAAAATTTTTCGCCGACAAGCGAAAACTCACCATGGACATGACTCCGTTCATCTTTGCGGTTTCGGCGGACTCTCCGTGAGCGATGCGTGTACTGATCCTCGGCGAGCTTTTCTCTGGAAGATAAAAAGCACAGCTTACGAAAACTGGAAGAGCGGAGCAACTGCAGTCCCGGTGCGCTCGGACTCCAGCAAACGACTGACTCGAGGCGAACCGAACTGAACCCGAATGATGATGGCGACGTATACGATGTGTATGTATATATAGATATAGAGGACAGGGTGGTAACGGCGCCCTCGCACATGGGCGTATATTATTTGTGTGTCGTACTTTGATCGGTGCTGACATCTGTGGGCATCGGCCTTAGCGCCTTCGGCGGAAATAGCCGATGAGCAGAATGAACTTCCTGGTTACACATTGCGGATAAAAAAAAATATTGTTTATATACTTGATTGTTTTTGTTCCTCGAAATTATGGATGTCTTTTAGATAGTCGTTATGAGCTTTGTTTATAGGCAATAGAATCTGCAGTTATTGCTGTAGAGCTGAAAAAAAGTCGAGACGGGACATGCGCTTTGTAGGTTAGATTTAGTTTTGCAGGGGTGAAGATCGATAGTTTTTGTATTTTTGTATACAACTGTAATAACAATGGATACTAATAATAGATTCGAAGTGAGAATCACAGACGAAGATAAGGTAATGTCTATATACGCTTTTAACTTCAAATTCAATGTATTTGGACATCTTGATTTTAATTTTTTAGTTTCTATAACTAATTGTAATATTATTTCAAAAAAATACCTGTGTTATGTTTACAGGGCAAAGGATTGTTCGCTGTGTCTTCTTACAAAGAAGGCGATGTAATACTGGAAGAACGACCACTTGTCTGCTGCCAATTTGCATGGAATGCAGACTATAAATACTTGGCATGCGACTATTGCATGAAACCATTGGAAACTGCCGAAGAGAATGCCCGTCGGTTAAGCGGTAAGAATGAATTAATCCTGCCCTTTCCTGAATGCTGTGAAACGAATAAGGATACAATATCGGAATGCGAAAGCTGTGGCACCAAATATTGCAGCACTGAATGTCAAAATGAAGCATGGCAGAGGTATTTCAACAATGTTCAATATTTTTAGTGATGGAAGCATAACTTTTTTTATTGAACTCTAGGTACCATCAGCTTCTCTGCTTGCAGTCAAGACAAAATACTGAACACCATCCGTTAGTACAGCTGAAAGAAACGTGGAAACAAATGCATTATCCTCCAGAGACTGCTACTGTAATGCTGCTGGCTCGGATGGTTGGAATGGTCAATCAGGCAACAGATAAGACAGCCATGATTTCAACCTTTTCGCAATTTTGCCACAGAACAATGAATGATACTCAGGAAATCGCTCATAATCTATTGGGAGAAAAGTTTGTTGGACAAATTGATATGTTGAGTCAAATGATGCAAAAAACTTTGAACACAGAGCTAGTATCAGAGGTAAATTTAATTATTGTCAAAGAGACAATTCTTTAATTGAAACTTTCTAACTTGAAATTTTCTTTAACACAGTGGTTTACTCCAAATGGTTTTCGGAGTTTATTGGCTCTTGTTGGCACTAATGGTCAAGGTATTGGAACCAGTGCTTTTAGCAGATGGGTTAAAAATGTATCCGTGCTTGATTTACCAAACGACCAAAGGATTCACGTGGATAAACTCGTAGATAGAATTTATGACGAAATGGATGAAGGTAACGTAAATCGACATCTTATCAAATCACTATTAATTGTGTAGACTAATTCAAGCTAATTATGTTAAATTATGGCAGTTGTTGGAACGTTTTTGAACAACGAGGGCTCAGGTCTTTATGTTCTACAGTCGTCCATAAATCATAGCTGTTCACCAAATGCAAGTGTTGAATTCCCTTACTCGGACAGCCGATTGGTAGTACGAGCGCTTCGCGATATCAGTCCTGACGAGGAAATCTGCATAGCCTACTTAGACGAATGTCACCTCGAACGCAGCCGTCATTCTCGGCAAAAGGCCCTCAGCTCGCTCTACCTCTTTGTTTGTAAGTGTGATAAGTGTCAGCAACAAGCTGGCGACCCTGACGTTACAAGTGATGAAGATTTCGACGATGAGGACGAAGACGATTAGACAATAGACTGTTTTGGTTGCAATAAGTAAATAGGTAGTCGATGCTTATATGCGGCTCGTCGGTATCTGCATCAGTACCACGGTTAGTGGTGAAATGAGAATTGTTAGCAATCAAACTTATAGATTGGTGTCTATACAAAACTTGCAACATGAAATTTATTTTTTTAACCGTGCATTTAAATTTATCTGTCGCTGTTTCTTACAGTGTTATTATTTTCGAATAATTTTTACATACACATTCACTAATGCAATGGGTAATGCAAATGTTCTGCTTCTTCTTGTGCAAACAAAGTACCAAAATTAATTTCTTAAACTTCTTATTATACAAACGAATAAGCTTTAATTTCGTTATGCTAAATGTTGTAATACTTATGTATATTTTTACTGTTTATAATTAATATGTAGTCAGATACCTGACTATAACTACAATAATTTTTATTCCACTTTTTTTGATGAATTTTCGTTAGAATCAGCTGTGCTGTGCAGAAAATACACTGGTGAATACAAAATTTTGTACTAAAAATTTTATAGTATCAAATATTTTATAATTTTTTTATGTACTACCAAAAGCATGAAATAAAATATAGCATTTGAATATAAATATCTTATAATTAATTTATCTTTTAAAATTAACATTTATTTTTATATATTATAATGAAAGAAAAAGAAAACGGATATTTTTACAAATCTATTTATACAAACCTAAATTAAATAATATTTTAAGATCGATTATCTTGAAGAGTTAAATCGTTCCTTCCTAGTTGAAGAATATTTGCAGCATAACAGGGCAGTGGCGTTGTTAAGACGTCATGCGCCACAAGGTTTTTCAAAAAATTGGGAATATTTGTACTTCGAAATTCGACTCTAGACAAATAAAATAGTTTTTACTTTTCAAAAATTAGGTATATCTTATGTTAGACACTTACCCTGTAAATATGACTTCATTTGGTAATTTCTCTGCAGCTTCTTTGTGTTTCCATTTTTGATCCAAACTTTTGACTGTTAGTACTTCAAAAGTTGGTGGATTTTCTCCAAAACATTGTTCAACATATTCTTTTCGCTGCTTATGTTGTGTAAAATCGAGACCAAGTGATCTGAAACATTTTGTATTAAAAATATTTTAGAAATAGTACATTCGAACGCAAGTGTAAAAGTGTTTACTCTAAATGAGTAAAAAATTTGCAGAATAAGTATAGAATCGCCTTTTACACATATGTCGAAAATACTATTATATTTAAGAAATAGCAGTTCATGCATACGTTGATACTGGAGCTGCTGGGTCAAATGACGGAGGCACTCTTATAGTACCATTTTGTTTTCTACTTAGTAACATCTTTGTTAAGGAAGGAATATCCCTTCCCATTAGTTTCACTTGTTTACAGCTCTTGTAGCCTATTCCATCGACTACTGCCGTTAATATATTTTTTCTAACTACTTTTCTTGAGCAGAAAAAGAAATTTTCATTCAGTATTAAAGCAAAATATGTAGGTAAAATGTTATTCCTTTTCTTCTTTTTTGGTATATCTTTTACAGACAAAAAT
This sequence comes from Philotrypesis tridentata, assembly GCA_018906965.1. NCBI lineage: Eukaryota > Metazoa > Arthropoda > Insecta > Hymenoptera > Pteromalidae > Philotrypesis > Philotrypesis tridentata. The sequence continues at coordinate 6,117,113 of JACCIB010000002.1, forward strand.
ATAATTTCTTCATGTTCTATGGCATGTACTTCCATTTCCATTTGATAGATATCAAAACAGTGCTTTATTTTATTTTCTATTTCTTTGAGTGACAAGGTATCTGCATTATTTCTGTTTTCGTTTCTATTCTTGAATTCATAGGTGTACCAAACTTTTCTCTTATAATGTCTGCTCACGTCTAGGTCAGAATATTTTATTATTGTCAAGTCAACAGAAGATGTCATTAATTTAAAATCAATAACTTACCAATAACTTCTAAACTTGCTAATCGAGCCTTTAAAGTACTTTCTGATATTTTTTTCTTCTGTTAAATTCATAAAGAATACAGTCTCAAAATTGTCTATAAACTAAATTGCAAATAGATCTATACATACCTCAATTTTTTCCTGAATAATTGCAAGAGCATGAGATACTGTAAGACTTTCATGATTTTTTACTAGCTTAGATCTTAGGTAATTCCAGGATACTTCAGGAAAACATGGTAGCACGGCTGACTCCAAATCTTCAAATTTGAATTTCTTGATAACATTGCCTATCTGAGTTTTCACATTTAAGGATGCTATGAAAAAACAATTGTTATATTAATTTTTCCTAGTGCATATAGTGCGAAGTGCATGAATGCAAGGATGGTCAGCTATTTTACAACTATGTAGTCAAAAAATTGTTTTTTAAATTAAGAAAGAACACTGTACTGTCTAGAAAAGAGTTAATTTACGAATATTATAAATAATGAGTATTGCACTAAAAAATCGACCGTTATACTTAACCTCAAATAAGATTCTTTTTGGAATATATCAATGAAAACTTTAAGAAATTAACGATTTTGCTTACCTCTTGGCATCGTGGTTTTTGGCAACGCAACTTTTTTTCCATTTATTGCACTTAAGAATTGATTATAACAATAGGGAATTGAATTTTCTTGTTGTTTTGGTATGAATACAAACGAAGTATCTCTTTGCCGCCAATTCGTGATGTCAAACGTCAAATACAAATTTCAGTTTTCACAGCTTCGTATATAGTTCTGCATAACTCAACTAGATAGCGCCACTAAAAATTTGAAAATTCCAACCTTTCCCGCTCAGGATGACGCATATAATTATAGGATCTTGTGTATATTCAGCAGATTCAGCTGTATTCTTGTGCAGTTTTGTTGAGATCACAGCAGCACCTCGTAGAGTAGAAAAAAAAATTATTCTTTGTCTTATTATGCTGATAACGCAAATTTAAAAGCAACTGCACTCTTTGTGTTAATTTTTCTCTTTGTAAAATAATATATATATATAGCGATTATGCATCTTATTATTCATTCTCGAATACCTTTTTATTTTAAAATTTAAAGCGTAATAATTACACAATTATTACGAAATGATATCCATGAAAATTATTTAAGAAACATAAATTATTGTGCGATCGTAATTTTATAAAAGATTTCTTTAAAAACGTTGCTGCTTATACATTCGCATGAAAATACTATTGAGAAATATATTTTACTTTAACGAAAATGTCAGCGATTGAAGTTTTTTCCATTTGAAACGTTTGTGAATAAATATAGTGCAGTATAATATACCGTTGCCACGAGGCTTTTAAAAGGTTTCGACACAAAAAAAGCAAAAAAAAAAGGATTTTCAAAAGTTTTTAAAGTGTTTCTGCGAAGTTTCGAAACTAATTTTATGACACGATTTTAGAAGTTTCCAATCTTTCTATGAAAAACAATATGTAATAAATTCTGTGTAAAACAATATTAGAGGAAACCGGGTCGTCCAATAATCCGGAACTCGCGTGACGGTTTTTCTGACTTATTGACTTATGCGAATAGGCTAAACGAAGAGATGCATTTTGACAACGGATGGAAAATTGTTGTATGCGATACATCGTACTACATATATGGAGAGTAAGAACTGATGTTTATTGCTTTGATTTTGGAGATGTCAAGCGACAATGTACGGAGACCGCGATCTGGCAATAATTTCCTTTATACTTCAGCTTTACAGATATACAAGAGTAGCTTAAAATTATAAATAACTCAAATTATATGAATCAGGTACGAAATTGAGTGTTTGTTTTTTTCATGTGTATATTTATATTACATATATTATATACCTTGCTTCATTTTTTGGGTTAAAATCTCATTTATTAATTATTGCGAAAAAAACAATACTGTTTTCCATGGGCTCTTTCCGTAGCAAACTTCTTCAAACTTTCGTCTTATACATATTTTTTGTCGTATATTTAGTTTCACTTGTCAAGCTTATTAGGTTAAAGTTACGTTAAATTTTTTTTTCCTCGATACGTGTGCGCTACACGATGGTGAACTTTATTTAAAATCGAAAAGTCGTGAAGCGCGCTTGCGAAGCTAAATTTGTAAAATTTTTCTTCGATATTTTTTTATTTATAACCTTGCGTCTTCATTCAGTTCCAGTTGTACATAATAATTCATTCATTTCATTAGAAAGTTGTTTAGAAAGTTAATCTCATTTGTTTGTCTTCTTTACAAAAATTCAACGCAATAGTTTACTAGCGACCATTCCACGTTTCAAGCTTTTCACATTGTTTCTTTGATCGGATTGGCAGTAATCATGTCCTGCTCGGTTAGACTATTCTTTCGCCACATGACTCTTTAGCCATTTATTCAAACAATCGTACAGCTCGTTGCGTCGAGATTTTCGCATACATAATTGCATTGTTCTCGATAAAAAAATCAGTGCAATAATAAAAGTTCTCTGATTTTGACAATTTATATAATCGCAAAAAATATTTCAATCATTCTATCTAGTTGTCTCATCTGCCGAATCTTCTATAATTGTTACGTCGAGGATTAAGTTAGAACTATACGCTTTGTTCGCCTTCTCTTTTTTTATTATTTTTTTTTTCGCTACAGTGCTGTTATATTCTTGTACTCGAAAACGCAGTATAGTAGAGGCCTAAACTATGTTTTCTCTTTTGGACACGTCGAAGCGATAAAAGATGACAATTTCCTTTTTCAAAATACCACCCTATATAAGAAAACCAGTACTCGATATTCGGATCCGTTAAAATCGTCAACTAAAACTAGCTATATGCACAATGTATTCAATTTTTTGTAATAACTTTTTTAGATACGACTCTAAACACCAGAGATTGAAAACTGCCCAAGCTTGTACTTCAGTTTATAATTGCAAATATACTTCTGTAAAAATCTCTCAATCGCCGCACCGTGAACAAACAATATATTAGTGTAACATACGCTTGTAGTTCGCATATCATCGAAAAATTTTGTAAAAGGTGTCGACAAAGTGTTCTTTTTTTTTATGTGTATAGAAAATCTGTCGTAAAATTTTCTCGTCGCGTCCGCGAGCAAAAGTGCTCCGCGCTTAACAAGTAAGAGCGTATAAGGTATAAGAAATAAAAAAAATCTACAATATTATATAGTACGAAAAAAGCTCGAGGATAATGACGTGCAGACGTGCGTGTATCGCGCGCGAGAACAATGACGACGGAAAAGCGCGGGAAAGTGCGCTCGGGAGAAAAGAATTAAAGCATTTATAGCTCGAGCAGTCGCTCTCTCGTCGAGAGCGCGTCCGAGCATTTACGAGTGGAGTGTATATGTGGCGCGTTTGGACGAATAAAAAGAATTTAATCCCTTCGAGCCCGGGAAACGCTTTATGGCTTATGCGCGAGAAGATCGATTGTTTCCTTGCAATTGACACAGGATTTCTCGAATAAACAGGTGTAATAAATATCGATTGCGAATTGCCGGAAAACTGTGTCGAATTCGAAGTTTAATAATTGAGAGAAAGAAAAATAAGTGTCCCATTACAGGTGCGGGCATGTGTACAAATTCAAAGAAAACGACAGAATTGATCGAGTAAAAAAAAAAGATGTTGATCGGTCGTCAAGGGAGACGAGACCTTGACGACGCGTCTGTTTGCATGTATACATTAATCCAGATTTTTTTCTTTTTTTTAATCTTCGAGGGAAGCGTCTCGTTCCCGCTTTTACATCGCGTGTACATGAAGGTTCAATCAATCATCGGCTGTCTTTTTGTTTCACGGGTCTCGAAATTACAGAGTAATGAAGTGATCAAATTTTACATTCACTGCAAGAGATTGAGTTTACAAACGACGACGTCTTACTTCTTAAACATGTTTTCGTTACTTTCTATAAGTGTCACTGTTTTAAGTCGATTTTTGAAATAGAAGTTTTGTGAAGAGTACCTTGACAATATGTCAAAAAGACTGCAAGTGTGGATAACAAAAGAATTGTTTAAATATTTTAAAAACTAAATGCATTTCACAAGTGTAACTAACATGTAAGTAACTTGTTAAACTATAAACTTTTAAGTAAATACAATAACTTTCATAATTGAAGATCGATAATTTGAAAAGTAAGAGTTCTATCGATTAATTAGTTTCATTTTGATCTCTACTTCGAAAATGCGTAGCGCAGTGTTTTCTCCTCGGCAAGTGTGAGTTTCATTTATTTCTTTTTTAGCATTATAAATTTCGTGAGTGTTATCGTTTACTACGTAAACTAGCTTGGTGTTTTTCATTATCATCGATGTTGAAAAAACCTCATCTTTTTGAAATCAGTATGCATACGTGTATAAATATGTATACGTACAGTGAGTCCTTTTTCTTGTTTGTAGTCGAACTTTGACTTTCGCAACTCGGTTTATTACTATATTGTACAACAAACTATAAATATTTTGATTTTCTCAAAGACCTGCAACTATACATAAATTATTTGAAATGGAGCGTAACACACGACGTAAAGGAAACTTCCACGTAGGGAGCGATCCTACACGTACAACGGCATACTTGTAATAACGCTCCCAACTATTAATAATATGTCTCTCACTCTTTTTCTCTCTCTCTTTTGCTCTCTCATATTTTCATCTACGCAATCATCTTTAGTTCTTTTATAATATGTAGATTAGATTATTATACATAATAACGAGAGATAGAGATAAACGTAACAAGTGTATGTGTCTGTGGAATGTCATCTTTATTTTGTCCCTCTCTGGAGTCCCTAAAATTACCTCGGTCAAAAAACTCTCTAATTCTCTAACGATAAACCTGCTCGATTGATCGATAAATTGTGATATACAATAATGATTCGTAATAGTAAGTAACGTGCTTAATCGACTAGCTACCCTGACAACGAATTTTACAAAATTGATTCGCTATTTATGAATTCCTTGCTCTTTATTCTCGCCTGGCTCGCTTTTATTTATTTTCGTTTATTTTATTTATTCTTTTTGTAATTCTCTCATTTAATAATTAATTATACGAATGGCTAGTGACTTTGCCTAATTGCCTAAAGTGTCTTTCCTCGTTTCATCCTATTTGCGACTGTTCTTTTCGTTTTATTTTTTGCCGCGCAGAATAATTCCATCCGACAGTTCCACTTCTCTCACTTTCCTCGCAATACGCACCAAATAATCTATTTATCTATCTATTTCTCTCTCAGTGAAATTGCTCGTCTTGCACTCGTACACTATTTGTCGAGCGCTGCGCTTTATCTTGTTATTACATATTTCGCATGTCAGCGAACTAAGTTCGCGAAACGAAAGCGGAGGACTCGTTGGATTTAAAAAAAGAAAACCCGAGAAAAACAATCGCTCTAGACATCGATCGTTCGATACTTGAGACTTGTGATCATTTTGGCGCGACTGCGACTGACGCTGCATACGTTGCATTCGAGCGTTACTGATATACATACATATCTACATAGTCTCAAAGATGACACGTGGACACTTCTGCATTGATTAATTGATTATGATCGGTCACGCCTCGATGCGAGGAAGATGCTTTTGCCTTTTGTGTTCTAACTCTCCTGCTCTCCTCTTCAGCGCTTTCTCTCACTAGGTCACTCACTTTCCGTGCGAGAAATAAATTCGATTCTCCGATTGCGAACCTGTTTTACGCGATAAAATTAACATGACGACTTCTTTCTTCAGTTTTTTCTTACATCTCGATTGACGAATCAAAATTGGATTTATACAAAACGTGAGACGCAACGACTTCTACTTTTCTTTTTATTTGTTTTTTTTTTATCTGATTTTTCTTTAACGAATTACGAACTCTCGCTAAAGTGCCTTTGCGGATTACTCGGCTACACACACGCACATATATTATAATCGATACTTTGAAAATTGATAACACGATTTAATCGAGAGACGAGCTAAACAGTGGCTAAGAAAACCTATAACTTTTTTTAAAACCTCTTTCATGTCTATAGTTACATACTTTTGTATACAGTTCAATTCGCTATATATAGAACAGTGTGTTTGCGTAACATTCTCGACTGTCGAAATCGAAGTGGCCCATCAGACGTATACGCACGATCGGAGCGCGTTTATCGGAAATCGCGCATCGCGCGAAAGGAGCGCACGTACATTCGCGTGTGTGTATGTGTAATTTATGTATGTACGTGAGAATGTTTCCGTGTACGAATGTGTCACACACAAGCTCTCTTTCTCCCCCTCTTTTTCAATTCTATTCACATGCAGATTATTTTATACATAAACGCTCTCGCGCGAAATTCATATAATTTCTTCCAATATATATGTGCAGTCATCCAGCTGAACTTTTAGAGTGTTGTAATAACCTCGAGGCGCGGGTATTGCGAAGGTTTCCTCGTTACTGATATATATTTTTAGTCAATACCACGTCGCGCGTCTTGCGGCGTTGTATACCTGTGTACTTCCTCCCAGACGAGAAACTCTTTCGTTTACATGCAATACGGCAGAAAAAAATTACGAGTCTCAGAGTTCACGAATTATGCCGAGTTTCCCGCTGGACACGCACGATCCAGCTTTTCTATGCCTCTCGACGCGCAATATAATCCCTTGGTAACATCATTTTTTTTTTTTGTTTAACATCATTTTATTTTGACTACTTTTGTTTTGGACGCTCTTGGATTCACAGCCACGCGTAGTATATGTAACGTAGTTTTAATAATTGTCCTCTTATTAATTTAAACTTTGTTTTTCTTATCTCTTATAATGTCGCGCCTTAATAATTTCTAAAACGATTTGGCACATTTCATCATACTTCGTAACGTTTATTATATACCGCAATTAACTTTTGTTTTGTCGCATAGGTATATATATGTAGTCGATTTTCGCTACGGCCGCAATCTCTCTCGCTCTCTCTTTTTCTCTCTTTCCTCCTCGACTCGAGCCTTCGTCGGTGTCCCGGATTTTCGTATAGACATAATTCGTATCTCCGTGTATTCTCAATTTTCGTTGCTTTCGATGCTTCTCTATACCTTGTTTCTTTCCCCCCCAAGCTCGTAACAGTAATTGCGCGAGCAATAAGTTTTCGTGGTAATTTTAGAGAAGCATTCGAACTTGATTATTGGTCGTTCGGGGAATCGCTTCGATGGATCGAGAGTAGAAAAGAAAGAGAGAAACATAGAGATCGCCAGGACGACCGAGACATCTCGTTTGTTATTACAAGCAGTCGTTATGTTGCGTAAAGAACGCGTATCGCGTACTTGCGATCGTAATTTATTCTTCGTTTTACGTACGCACAACACAACGCTGCGCCAACTTCTTTCGCGCTCGTTTTCTTACTCTCCGTTCATTTCGATTGGCTTTCCGCTACTTTGTAGTTTATTCCCCATATAATATCCTATATCTCGATGGAGTTTCGTCGGTGGCTGGCTATACACTTAATATATATAGTTTGCCCGAAAAGCTCGCTGCCCTATGCAGCATCAGTATGTAGCGACGATCCGATTTATTTACAAAAGATTTTTCACGAGATGCATCAGAAGAAGCTTTCTCTTCGATATATACGCAATATACACGGGAAGACAATATTGTTTATTCCGATTGAACGCACAGTATAGTCGCGAGCACTATTACGTGTGGCGGCGAAGTCGTATGCAAGCCGATCCCCCGTGGGAGCTCTAGCAGAGCAGAGACGAGGTAGCGGTAGTTCCGGTGCCCGGTTGGCCGCTTCCGGCGGAGCTGGACGTCCCGAGTCCGCTGGGGTTGGTGGACCTCTGGCGGAGCTCCTGGTACGGCGGCGGCGACGGCGACGACGAGGAGAAGGTCGACCAGGTGGCCGTCGCCGAGAGCACCTCGCTGGTGGGCAGGTGGCCCCGCCCGGCACCGGCTCGGTAGTTTAGGGCCATCGAGGCGATCGACGAGGTGGCGCCGGGCAGAATCTGCGTGCGAGCCGAGACGATGCCGGACGCGCCCGGGGCGTAGTTACCGACGGTCGGTAATCCGCTGCCGCTGCCGCTGCCCCCGGTATTGAAGTGGTCGTCCGAGCCCGGGCCACCCAGGGCTCCGCCGCTCGAGGAGCCGTGGCCGACGACGCCGGGGCCTGTTATCGCTGAACCGGGCCCGGCGCCGTCCTCCGGAGATCAGAGCTCCGAGTCGAACATCGCCAGTGATCGCGTGATCACTTCGTCCTGCGAAAAGATCGAGGCTTTTTTAGTTGGCTATATATTGACAATATTCTAGAAACATTGATGACAATTGATAGATGTCGATAAAAATGGTTCTGCAATTAAGTCGATAAAAAATATCCTATCGATTTTCTCGAACAGAACCTCCTCCTAGAAAAGAAACTTTCAATCGAAAGCAAATCGGCACTCTCGAAAAAGTTTTTAACAAGAAATTATCACTGATCACGCAATGATCGAGAGTACCAATTTATCCTTAATTGAGAGTCTCTTCCCTGTAACGTTATCGACACTCTGCCTGCATTACCGACAGTCGACACGGCGTACCGCAATCGGTTTCCATAGTTGCATAAATAATCTAACATCGGCAGAGCGGCCGCAACGCTATACGGAAAATTGAAAGTTTAAAGCGCAGTTTATGACAGCCCCTTATTAATTACTCAGCGCAGACATTTAGACAGGAAGGTCGAAGCGTCTTAAAATAGCTCGGCTGCGATATATACATGTATGCGCACACACGGGCGTACACGTATATATATGTATATTAGTATGTACCTTGAGGCAGCTCTCGATAAACTCCTCGATGGTGATCACGCCGTCCTGATTGAGGTCGAGCTTTCGGAAAACCCTGTCGAGTTGCTCGCGCGCCAGTCGCTCCTCGGTCTCCCGGTGCTTCCGTCCCATCAGCTCGTGCACCGCCGTCACCACCTCGCCGAGCTCGCCTCGCGTTATGCAGCCGTCCCCGTTAATGTCGTACAGCTTGAACGTCCACCTCAGCTTCTCGTAGATGCTGCCGCGCAGCAGGGTCGACAGTGTCACCAGCAGGTCCTGAACGAACGAGTATACGGGATTGGGTCACGGGGCGAAGAGAGCCGCAGAGAGAGAGAGAGAGAGAGAAAGTGAAAAGAAATTTTTTTTCTCTCTTTTTCTAATGCAGAGAATGAGAAAGTTTACCCTGAAGCTTATGGCGCCGTTGCAGTTGACGTCGAACGCTTTGAACACATAGTGGGCATAGAGGCTGGAGTCTGCAATTTTTCCCCCGGCGACGACGGCGCGAGAGCAGAAAAGGGAGAGACAGAGAGAGAGAGAGAGAGGCAGAGAGAGAGAGAGAGAAAAAAAGAATTCGCTTAAGTGATTGGAATAGGCGCGCGCCGAACGAGTTGGCTGCGCATGATACGTCCACGCCCTCACATCCACTTCAACGTTCGTGCGTTTGCTCGGTGTATTACATGAGTTTTGTATATGCAATAATTACAGTTACGTGTAATTGTACATAATTAAACGAATGTCTCTGGATTCTCGGAAGAACGGTCTGAGTGATATTTTTTTTTTTTTTTTTTGTCACCTTCGATACGCACGATTCGTTCGTATATACGGGCACTCGATCGAGGCCCTACTTTTTCTTTTATGGTCGATCGTATAACTTTTGATCAATCGGAGCATTTGGAGCGCATTTGGAAAAATAGAGCATTACGATAAAGCGAAAATAGCAGCTGCAGTCTTCCACGGGCTGCACGGCGTGTTTTTACTGCCCGAGCGAGCTGCTAAAGCTCTGTACACTGAGAAACGGATCTTTTTGCAGCCGTCGAAGGATCAAACCCTTTGCTGTCTATATGTACGTCTGGAATTACTTTTGATTCAATTTTTTTTTTGTGCCTTGAAAGGATAGAGACTGCTCTGTTCACCTCAAGCGAAAGTTCTATTCAGGACGAAAATAATACCAGATTCAGCGAAGGGATTCATTCGTTTTAAGGATCGATCCTATACAACTGCGAAGAAGTCCGTTTTCTTTCGGTGTAGTTCGCGGCGTAAGTTGCTCGAAGTGGAAGAAGAGGAATTGGCGCAATTCCGCATTGTTTCTTTGGAATGTAAAATTCGTACTATGAAAAATTGGTCGACGAAGTGATGGCCGTATTCAATAATTTTTGCAAAAATCAGATACGTAATTATTAACGTTTATCTTCAGAATTTCGAAGAAGGATTAGCCTCGAAAATGGCGGTGATCCGAACAACCGAGGTTAAGAATTTCACCCGGCTTATTACAATTTCACTTCTATTATCAGTTATTCATAAGCAGATTAAATATGCCTTTTCTGCTTCGCCAAGGCGCGATTTGAATTTTCCATTAAACTCTTCATAAACTCGCTTTAATTCTCAAAGACGCGTCAAAGTTTCTAATGAGATCGTCGGTTCCGAGAAGCCACAGATAGACGCACAAGTTCATTAAAAAAACAAAAAAAATTGTACAATGCAACCGCAAAAACACACACACACACGTACCCATACGTACAATTCCGTCCGCAGAATCTCATACTCACTGCCGTGGGGGAAGAACTTGGCGTAGATGTCCTTGAAGGAGTCCTCGTGAACGACGCCCTCGGGACACTCCTGCAACAGTCCAAGCAGAGCCAGCGACGTGAGCGACAGATCCTTCGACGCACATAAATTAAACACGTATACATATAGCAATATAAAGTATAACACACGGAAAGGGCAAAATGCGGCTGCCCCACACTATTCCCAGCGACGCCTTCGAGGCTTACAGGTCAGTGTACATATCACATCGTCATACATATACATACACCAGAAGCGAAGCGCTCCGGGCTCGCGATTAAAATTTTTTTTCACCTCCCCTCGCTACATCCCCCTCACATCGTTTCTCATCGACACCTATACGCACGTACAGCAGCGGCCCGCAGAAAAATGTACACCTCAACAGCTGAGCTTTCCCCGAATTCCAGATGCTCCGAGGAGACGCAGCTGCTTCCGGCGGAGCTGGATCGGACGCTCCAAGCCGAGCAGGAGAGCTGGGACGAGGCCGAACTGCCCGAGGACCTCAAGACCCTTGCCCTGCGCGTTATCGCCCGGGACTGGGGTGAGAAGCCGCTGCTCCCGGAACTGCCCACCGACGTCGATCGGGTCTATCTCGCCGAGACCCTGTCCCTCGATCTGCCCCTCGAGCTCGTCGTTCCCAAGATGCCCTACGAGCACTACTGGAAGCGGATGGCCGAGGCTAGGTATATATGTATAATATGTTACTTTAACGCTTACTTCTTGCGCGAAATTTCGCCTCATCCCTGGTGTAATAGGTATTGTGTTATATGTAGACGCATAAATTGAGGAGGCCATCGAATCGATCGAGGGTTCGATTCCGACGTTGTGCTGCGGTGTTTTCGATGAGCATTGGAAATGTAAACGTATATATTTTGTACAAATGTTTGGTGTTGTATACACCGATTTTGTTTATTACTGCGTTATGTATGAAAGCTCGTGTATTTTAAAGCGGAGTTATTAGAGTTAAAGTTTTACATTTTCACCAGCGCTGTATGTGCTTACAATTTTTGTTCAATTAATTTATTGATTACTACATTTGAAGCTTTTTATGAAAAAATGTTTTTTGTTCCTTTTATTTATTTAGCTTGTAATTTAGTTTGGAAACGAAAAACTATTGCTTGCGGCGCCGTGTATTTGTGCGGTGTTTTTTCACTTTTTGGTAAACATTGTTTCTTTATTTTGTTTATAAATCGATTATAATTTAGTATTTATAACTTTGAATTGTTCTGTAGCCATGTGGCTCGAAACGTTGGCACCATAAATAATTAAAAAACTTTGGCTCGTAGTGATGATTATACTTATATTATTCCTAAGTTTTAAAGTGTATTAACCAACGCTTTCAAATGCGAAACAACGACGAGACAAGCGGCGAAGCGTCGGCATCGAATCATATAAATACATCGACGGCAGATTATATCGATAAAATCTCAATTGTCGCAGGACAGCCGAGAGAGAAAGAGGGTAAATCTCTGATTAATGATTACTTCGAGAGAGCGACTGATCGAAACCGGCGATATATATATATTATATATGTATACAAGGGATAATCTGCTGCCGCAGCATCTGGATTCTGACGGATCAAAGTTTTCATTAGCTTCGAAACTCTCTCGTCTCTTCTCCTCCTCCCCCCTTGCCTCGACGCTTCTCGTATACACCGGTCAAGTTTATAGCTCGTGTACAGCGCGTGTATGTATGCAGTACGTACACGCATACGTGTACATATATATGGGACTCTCGACGTAGGTGCAATATACCAATATGCGAAATGAAATCGATACGGAGCGTGCAAACGGAGAGCTCGTGCATGCAAAGTAAGTGCGATACTGCGCGAGATGAGAGTAGTGCGTCGACGTAAAAGGGTCGACCGTTTCGAATTTCCGAAAATTTCTACATTTATAGAAGCTTATCTCTATATTGCATATTTCCAATCGTGCGCGCGTGACACTCGAATATAAAAATCCCGGCACGGATAAGAAAATTGACAATTCAATGGGATTTCGAATTTCGAGATTGGTCCCCATACTCGTGTACATATAGGTCGCTCCTAACGAAGACTAGCGCAGTTGAAAAAGATCGATTTTCAATGGTTAATATTGGAGCGTTATGATAAATTTAAACTATACTGCAAAACGTGATAAATATTGTGTATGTTGGACGAAAGTACAAATTTGTGTAAGTCATGGATAAGTTTATATTATTCGCGGACATTCGATGTAGCATTCAATTGAGGCTTATTTCGAAGTGTGCTAGTCTTCGTTCGGAGCGACGAATAAAGTCGCAAACTGAAAAACTTGGCTGATATACGTAGGGAGTGATCTTTTTTTTTTTATCGAATTATTCTCATGTAATATACATAGTTGGGCGGTTCTCGCGATCGATCGCGTCTGGTGCTCGAATTGGAGAGTAGCCGCGAGTTTATCATCGGCGTAAAGAGGGCAAATTCTTCGAGCATCACTCTCGTAAAATCTCCCCTCTCTCTCTCTCTCTCTCTCTCTCTCTCTCTCTCTCTTTCGCCGCATACATAAACATAGATGCGCCCATGTACACGTATACATATATACATATACACTTAAAAACACGCATACGGGAGAGGAGGAGGGGATGGGGGATATAAAGCCGCGCGATAAAGCTAGAGAATTTAACTGGCACTGCAACGAGAACTAAATTTTAAGGCTGCATCCGTCAGAGATTCCCGCCGTCCCACATGAGAGAGAGAGGGGGGGGGGGAGGGGGAGAGACGAAAGCACGTCGTAAAATGCACGGAGAGCAGAGCAGAGACGAACTAATCGAATTTGTTCGTATTCGCCTTCTGCACGAGATTCAATGAGACAACGTGTCGCGTGTGTTTAATCCTTTCATTGGCTTGTGTTTGTGGGTATAAGGGAATCAATTACACATAAAGTTCGGAAAGCCCGATATAGTGTCACGGGGAAATTCAAATTTCTCGCCGTAAAATGGAGCAGACGAGAAGCGGTTAGTTGTATAGTTTGCCGATATAAGCGAGAATAAATTGAATCGAATAATTATAAGACAAGAATCTAGTACTGTATTGTAACTTGGATTTTTTATATTATGAGAATAAGTATAATATAAGAAGATTAATAATTGTTGCGTTCCACTAATGCATAACGGCGCGAAATTTAAATTTTTCAGTGAGTTCCGAAGCCCCATGAAGTTGCGATCGAGAGGGCTTATCGTTCAAAGCTGGCGAAAGAATCGATATAGTGGATAAATAATAGCTCGCAATATATACGGCGCGTATTATACGGGCTAAGAGCCAAATCCGGCACTTGAAAACTTCGTCCGCGGGAACTTTCGGTTGGCCCGATCGAAGACTCTGCAAGTCGCGTCGTCTTTCCCGCGACTGTCTCCGATGCGGGGCAAATCCATGTGTGATACGTGACCATCGCGAGTACGATGCCCACATGAGAAATAATTTTTCGGATGAGAATCACTTGGTTCAAGAATCTCTTCAAGAGATATGAATACATCAGAGCGCGATTCGAATGCAGAGGAGAAGTCTGTTTTGAAATTGCTGTGTATAAAAGCTTAATTTCCGGAATAGCGTCAGAAATAAATACTGCGATGCATATATGAATATTCAAACTTGAAAAATTTTAATCCAGATGCGCGCAGTGATGTGCGTACGTTGTCTGTAACGAGAGTCATGATTTGTTGGCTGCACGTCCGCGAGAGGCATCGGGAATATTTATTAGTTTCTCTCCGATTTCGAAAAACGATACGCTGCGTAAAATGCGCAGCGCTCTGGATTTCGACGATTTATATTTTATATACGCGCCTATATACATATAGCTGTATATAACACACAACTGAAATGCGAGATTGCATACGCACGGAATTCCCGCATGCACAAATGAAATTGTATAGAAATAACGCATTCCAGAAAATTGCAGATCAGCCCGAACGGCATTGCCGGCGTCAGCGCAATACGAGATCCGAAAAAATTTTGCACGACCGTATACCATTACGTACACGCACGTAACGTATTTTCCCCCTTAACGCAGGTGGAAGTTCAACGATCTGTCGGTGCACGGCAATTCCTGGCTGCAGCTCTACTGCGAGCGTCACTTAGCCGAGTGGCTCGAGTGCCTGGATCCCGACGTCTCGACGATCCAGCACGTGCCCGACGACTCGGCGTCGGGGGCGCCGACGAAACCCGCGGACGAGCCGATGAAGCTCACCGAAGCCTGCGAGCGAGTGCTCGAGCTGCTCGGCGAGCACGTGCGAGCCCTCAGACTCCGACAACTCATGCCCTACAGGTGAGTGTCGCGTCGAGTGTCCCGCGCGGTCCTCGTTTATGCGTTTATTTTCCTTTTTTTTCTCTCATTTTCCGCCTCCTCGCGCACCAGCTGCGTTGCACCGAATTCGAAATTGCATACGGCTTAGTGTGTAACGGATCGTATACGTGTCGAATTTCAATTTTCCGTATTTCTGAGTCATTGTAAATTTTTCTAGAAAAAATTAATGCGTCAAAATACTGGAATAATAAGAATTGCGAATGTTTCCGAAGGCGCCAGTGAAATTTTAAATTACAATACAGTAAAGTATTTTTATAGAGCTTTAATTTAATAGAATATATATTCGAAATTTGATGCTCTGATCAAAAGTTATGCCCGTTAAAAAAAAAAAAATAATAAAAATCTGAATAGCCGATTTTTTCTTTTTCCTCTATACGTTTGCCCATGTTAAATTTTCATATTCTGTATTTCCCATGTTTCTCAGCATTGTTTATCATTTTTTGACTTACAGAATAAAGTCCCATTTATCCGAAAGCTCTAGCTTAAAAAAATTGTTTTCGAATTTTAGACCAAAGAAAAGTGCATTTATTTTTTGAAATTCGACATACATAGGATCGAGAACGCGCGTCGAGGCGACGTTTCGACGCGAGAACAGAGTGCATTCCGATACTTTAAATTCATTTCTCCGACTGTGTCCGACGTAAAGTTGCGCGAGGAAGGAGGGAGGATGCTTTTTTTCAAATTTCAATGCCGAGCGAGATTAGAAAAAAAACGTACGTATATGTATACATATCGCGCGATGTGATAAGAATCAAAAGTGCTTTCGTGCTCGCTCAACTGTTGTGTGTATAATACGTGTTATTTTGTGTACGTATGCGCCGAAAGCGAGTTCAGCTTTGAAACACGCGATACATAGCGGCAGCCTCGTCCTTTTCAAGGTCCTTTTCTCTACCCTCACTCCCTCTCTCTCTCTCTTTCTCACTGATACACCTGTCCCGAGTGTAGTTCGCGCATCAGTGAAACATCAAAACTTTCTCCTTTTTTCTTTTCCATCTCTCTCTCTCTCTCTCTCTCTCTCTCTCTCTCTCTCTCTCTCTCTCTCTCTCTCTCTCTCTCCTATTTCGTATTTTTTCCCCTGAATTTAAGCTCGAGTTGTAATACCCGCTTTTATTCGAAAAGTTTTCTACTTGAAAAAATTCAGAATAAAATTTATGGTTCTGTAGGAATCCTCGTTTAGTCGAAAAGTTAAAAAAAAGAGAATTCATTTTAGGGGTTGTAAGCGTCAGAGAGCCACTCCTCGATGACTGTAGTTTAATCGAATAATTGATTCTGATCATAATTCTCGATTTCTTTTTCAAAGCGCAGAATTGAAACTGACGTGGGATTCGGTTGTAGAAGTGAGAGATGTAAAATTTAAATGTATAAACAATGGTGTTACGCAGATGTTTAAGGTGAACTGTAATTTATTTATACAATTTTCGAAAAATTGGAAACAAATATATCGACGTAACTTAAGTTTTCTCATGCTTTCGCAACGTTTCCAACGAAAATCGTTATATTGCCTATAGAAAAACGAGCGTACGTCTCCCTACGGAGACAAATTTTTCAGGCCACACGACTCATCCAACTTTCTTAAAAAAAAAGAAACACTGATAAAAATCAGTACATCACCCACCCGACTCCCCAGCATACCCGAATCGCATTCGACGCACATAAAGTACATCCGCGTACGCATCTCTATACCCGCGCTTTGAAGTTTAGTAAAGCTGCGGAGCTGCCGCGTTATATACACATCGGCGGCAACGGCGGCGCGAGAAGTTAAATTAGGCCTCGACTCGCGCGCATCACTGTATACGTATATATATACAGCGAAAGAGCAGCCGCGGGGGTGGCTATACGTAACGTTTTTATTATAGCCGCGGGGCGAAGAGAAGCAGCGAGGGAACAAAGTTAATATCAGCTCTTTCTCTCTCTCTCGTAGCCGCGTGGGAGTATATACGTATATATACAGCCGCGTTATCGCGGCGCTCGGAGATGCTGCGGCGAGGCGTCGTCGTCCGCAATTTAAGTTTGACGCGCGCGGTGCGCAGCGCCGGAGAGAAAGCTTCGATTGAAATTCGCAGCCGAGGGGGAAGAGAGATAGAGACGCGCTTGTGGGTCGCACTTCACACACACACACACACACACACACACACATACAGATATATAGACGTTATAGCCGTATCAGCATAGATGCGCCAGCTTCTATCTGGATACATTGACTTTGATCTTCCGCGTAATGATATAATGGGAAAACTATACTGCGCGGTGCGCGGCCGTTATCTATATGTTGACCTCCTTCGGGATTAAACATCGGCGTAGATTTTTTTCAGTCCCTTAACCTTGGCGTTTATTATACGTATTGTATATTTATAGGAAGAGTCTCCAGGTTTTTACGACTGCATTTAAGTCTATTATTAAAGTCGAAAGCTTCCATCGGCGAGAGTCGCCTACTGCGCGCACCTTATTATACACTCGTCGCGTGCGTGTATAATGTATATACCTATATAGCGACATTATACACTCGTATACGCGCTATACATGTATGCGGCAAGAGTCGTCATTAGGCGGATTCTAAAGGGGGGCCGGAGAGAGATAAAGATGAAACGCCAGACCGGATTAATTGCCGGTCGTATAAAGCTCGCCTCGTCGAAATAGGCGAAAGTGTGTGTATCTGTATATATATATATTGTGAGCTCGAGATGCGTGGCCTACTCCCGGTGAAAAACCCGGTAATATAAATGCATTACGTAAGCTATGGTTTTCGGCTGCAGAGTTGAGCCGTTGAAAGTACCGGAACTGACCACCAAAGAAGAGGACGAATTCGAGTTCGAGGAGGATGTCGACCCGACCCCGGTGACGCCCACGGGACAAGACCACATCCCGCTGCAACTGGTGCTGGGGAAGTTGCCCCACCTGCGGGAGGTCTACGTCAACATCGGCATGATCTTCATGGGCGACGGCATCGAATGGGTGGATTTCACGTGAGTGAGACTTTTTGTTTTTGTATACGAGATTTCGCGCGCGGCGGTATGCGATTTATTTTTTCATGCCGTGTATAGACGCGTCGGAGCCGCCAGAGTTATCGAAATAAAACGTGCACAGTGTGTACTGAAAATTAAAATGCTTCGGGATGCCTATATTGGAAATCGAAGTCGATCCCGATGCGAGAATTTTAATAAAAGTTTTGTTGGGAAAATTTTTCGTAAACGATGCGCGCATTCGACGTTATTAATATACGGCGCGTATAGCTACTGCTTTTTTTTCCTCGATAAGCGCGAAAAGTATGCGTATACATAGAGGAAAAAGTCGCGGGAAAAAAAACTCGCACACCGTGTTTTCTCCATTCCCCCCACCCCCCTCCTGTTCGCCCTACTTCAGCGCGCTAGATCAATAAATTCATTGCAAACATTCTGGAACAACATATTCGACATTTCTACCGGTATAATTATGCGAAAATCGCTCTCGTATGCATTCTCGTCGTCAACTATAGAAATCTGCGCGACTATGCGCGTTTCTACAGCCTTCGTACGCTCAACGAGGTATATATGATCAATTCTCCTAGAAAAATGCACTTTTCGGGAATCCAGAAATCGAAAATTTTTTTTTAAAACTAGAGGTTTCGGACCGATGAGACTTTACTTATTTTTTTGCAAAAAATTAATGCGTTAAAATACTGGAATAACAACAACTATCAATATATGTTTCCGAGGCACCAATAAAATTTCAAATTGCGTTACAGTAAAGTACAACAAAAGAGCTTTAATTTAAAAACAAAATATTAAAATATTTAATTTAAAAACAAAATATTAAAATATTTAATTTTTAAACAAAATATTGAAATATTTAATTTAAAAACAAAAATAGATTCGATGCTCCGGACAAAAGTTATGTCCGCGTTTAAAAAAAAATAAAATAAATGAAAATCGATCCGTCCGAATAGCCGATTTTCCTTTTTTTGCCATACATACCTCCCCACGTTAAATTCTCATGTTCCATATTTCCCATGTCCCTCTGCATTTTTAACTATTATCTTTCAGCTTACAGAAGAAAGTCTGATCAGTCCGAAGCCTCTAGCTTTAAAAAAAAAAATTTTCGATTTCCGGACCCCCGAAAAGTGCATTTTTCTAGGCGAATTGGTCACACGTGCAAAAAAAATCCAAAAATACCCTCGCGCGTCGCGTCGCGTACACCCGGAAGAGTAATCCGCACTTCCGCGCTTGTCTGCGCGCGGTGGCTATACAATTTGCGAAAATCGCACGCATCGAGCGCGTCTCGACTGTCGCCGAAATTTGGCCGACTCGCCGCGAGTATACTTCCTTAAGTCTCGCGAGCTTTAGTAATCGCGCTGATGGATATATGCACAAGCGCGAAACGAATTCGGCGTACAGTACATCCGCGTGTATTATACACATCGCGCATATTGTATACAACGATTGCGTAACATTTTTTTTTTCAGATTCTCCGTGGAGGACAGTCGGAACCTCGGGCGGGGCCTGCGATCCCTCGCAAATTTGCGAAAGTTCAGCCTGACGAAGAGCGCGCTGGATAGGCCCAGAGCAGCGGCGATACTCCAGGGACTCGTCCTCAACCAGAGCGTAAGTCGCGCCGGATTTTCTTGTTGCACAAATACACGCGGCCTAATACTCTCCGGTTATAGTCGCGCGCGACATTCACCCGGTGTGCACACTTACGTACACATATACAGATATGTAGAGCCGATCGCTCTCAGGGGAACTCGCCACTTGCTGTGCCTATATGTACATATCTACATACGGATCGACGCGTTTTTGTAATATGTGTATAAGTACATTACACGCGGAGAAACTCCGGGCAAAGTCGAGGAAAAAGTATAATAGGCGAGCTCGTCGAGAGCGAGTCGGCTGAGAAAAAAAAACTTGGCTTCGGCGCGGGCCAACTTAAAGAAGCGTCAATCAGGATATTCGCGTTGAGGGGGGAGGGGGTGAATGAGGAGAAAAAAAGTCGCCGCAGCGCAGCGCCCCTGAAAGAGCGAACTTTTACGAGGCGGAGCGAGCGCGCGATAATTATGGCCGCGGCGCAGCGGACTCGGCCAACTTTACAGGGCGAGAGCATAGCGGCTGGTGTGCAGACTCGGCTGTGCGATGCTGCTGCCAAGAGACGGGAGCAATGGCTTTTTACGAGCCGTGCCCTCACGAGTGCAAATTGATTTTAAGCCTTTGCCAGCCGAAAAGCCGCCGCTGGGCACGGCCCGGAGACCTTAGATATTCGCTTCTCATCTTTTTTTTGTTGTATACGCCTCGCTGCGGTTGCTCGGAGAGCTTTTTTCATTTGGGTTGTAGCGTAGGGTGTGTTGTATACCTACGCGTTGGCGGATAGTTTGGTCGTAAGGAATGTTGTTTGTATTGCGAGTTCCGTTGTTTTGTTATGTTTTAGATTTCCCTACTATGTTGTATTTATATAATAGTATAAGGATTTAAAAGAACTTTTATATGCATCTCAAAAATTTGTTTAGCCAAAATTCTTTCGTAAATGTTACATTAATATCAAAATTTATTAAAATTTGTTACTTAAAATATATAGTCAATTTTCAAAATGTTCCATGTATACTTTAAATACTTAGAAATGTAATTGCAGACATAAAATTTTTCATTTTTATTTTACACACGTTCATCCGTGCGAAATAATTTTCTCAAGTAAAAATATTCACCCGCGTAAAAATTTACGTATAATACATTTATAATTTATTTGCAAGTTCCGATGGGTACTCTTTTATACACAAGAAAAAAATTCAATACGTAAATTTTCATGCTTCATTATCATCCACAAAGCTATATCGCAAAAAACTTGAAACACTCTTGCTCAAAGGGTTCGAAGATCTTAAGATTATGCGCACAACTGTTCACCTCTTAATCTGCATAATTTCACGTTTTACCTGAAAAAAAAAATCGACTTTCAAATTCCCAACCATAAAAATCCTCGGAACACTTTGCAAATCAATTTCTCGCACGTTACGTCCCAAAAACAATCGTGAAATCGTTCCGCTGACGTCCCATTTGAACCGTCGAGACCTGCTCGCTCCCTAAACTGTTCTCTTACAACTCCGCGCGTGTTATAGAGAGTCAGTTACACGATGACAGCCCGTAAAAGCTCAATAAATTCCAAGTTTACACAATGTAAACCAAATATAACCGTCGGCATAGAGCAGCACGCGATCGACCGACTCCACGTGGCGTGATTCCTATAATATACCGTCGGAAAACGCAGTTCCACAGACACAGCACCGCACATTATCACACAAGCATAAAACAGACACGAACCGATCGCTCGTCAACGAGACTCCACCTACACATATATGCGTAGAAACGTAGCGCAAACGTAGCTCGGGCCAAGCCTCGTCCGAAATCGGCTTTTCACACACACACTATGCCGTGGCACGAGCCTCGGCAAGATCAGCTTATTAGCCTTCACCTTACACGTATATACATATACGAATATACGATGGCGCGCAGATAGAGGAGATCGATTTCTCGCACTGCAAATTGGGGGATACGGGGGCGCACGCGATCGGCGCGTTCCTCAGCAAGCGCGCGAGGACCGGACGGCTCAAGGTCCTCAGGCTGGTGAATGCCGGGATCGGCCCGAGCGGCGTGGCCGGCCTTGTCCGGGGCATACTCGTGTCGAACGACCGGGACGTGAGGAGCCGTTACGCCAAAGACTGCGGCAAAGTCGATTTCCAGCTGAGCTGGACGCTCGCCTACCTGGATCTACGGCTCAATACCATCGGCGACGAGGGGGCCAAGCACCTGGCTGCGCGTGAGTATTGTATACCGGCATGCGAGTTTTTTTTTTTTTTTTTTAAGTGGAGAGTAGCTGCGTGGACTGGAACGATTTCTGGGTTAAATGCAGTTTTTTTTTCGTCTCATCGATTAGGAAGAGCTGTCTTTTTAGAGGGGCTTTTGGATTAGAGAATTTAAACTGCGCATTTATACAAATTGTGTTTGAGGGAACACGCGAGGAACTGTGTGAATAAACAGTAATGAGAGTAGAGTAATGTAGTGTAGCGTCAAGTTTAGTATTAATTTCGAAGCGTCGACAGCTCGTAATCACCAAAAACCTCAAGACTCGTCTCGCAAGTTTATCGGCGGCCGAGCAGAGTAACCCTCTAACTCGAGAGTAGTTTCAAGAAGCCCTAAACACGAGAGTTGCTTCAAGACTCTTTCGACTCGGTAGTACTCCTTTTCTTTCTTCCTAGCCCCTTCGGGAAACTTATAATACACAAGCTATCGCGTAGAGAATAAATAAAAATTTTAAAAAAGAATCTAGCACCCTTATCTCAAGGGATGTTGAGATATTTTATACCCCCTTTATCTAGAAAAAGATCTACGTTAATATCTTCTTTGCACCGTTTGAAATCAAGGGCTCAATCAGTTTAAAAAGAAAAATATGTATGTACAGCTTTTTAAAGCCATTCTATTGTTGTATTCTTTAAAGAAAAACACTTTGAATTATGGACTTAAAATATATTTAATTCAACTTCGGTAATATTTATGTGAATTATTTGAGGGGCACAAGTCGATAGATGAAATAAATAGATCCGTTTCTCTCGAGTTCAAAATACATGTTTCAAAGGCTTATTCTATAGTATTTTCTGGTGAAAACACACATTACAACGTAAGCCACGTAGCTATGGTCAGGGTCATTTTGTTCGGTTAACGAAGTCATAATTTGAAACTTAGAACGAGGGTCGCATAGAGCTGGAATTTTGCGGATCGTTCTTTCTTAGCTTTAAATTATTATATTAGCGTTAATCGAATAAAATGACACTTCCTGCGGCTTACGTTGTGAAATGTATGCGGCTTTGCGTAAAGAAGAGTTTAAAAAGACGCAGGATAATATCTGAAACCGTCGACCATATTTCCAATAAATTTATTTTAATTCAAAGGGTTTACTTCTCCCAATTTATATCGAACAATCGAATCCAGTAATGAATATCAAATTTCGCGTCTAATTTAAATATAGAACTCATTCGACAAGGCAAGCCCGTAGAATATTATACACATATCAGCAGTAAAATTTATCGAACTGCAACCGCAATAGTCGCCAAATCCACGCGTAATCGAGATCCATGTTTCGTCGACAACAACAGTACTCATCCGTTACCCACTAATGGAATACCTGAACGTCAGCGGTTGCGGCATGACAGTCGAGGGCGGAATGATATTCGCCGATGTTTTGGCCAGCGACACCGCCGCCAACGACTTCATACTCGGCCTCGAGCTCGACTTCTCCAATAACGATTTCGGACCGATCGGTATGTTCTCCTATAATACGCTCACTCATTCCACCACATTTTACAGTCTCTGTTACAACCACTTTGATATTTTTCGTATTGGCAGTTGGCGAAGCTTTCGAGCTGGGCGTCAAGTCGTGCAAGGCCCTCTGCGAGCTCGACGTCAGGATGTGCGGCTTTAGCAAGGAGACGGAGTACGCCGTCACCGAGACCGTCGGCATGTGAGTATCCTTTGATTTTTGTGTCGTCGGTGTGATCACGTGGCGCAGTCGCGATATGCGAGGGAAAATTTTTGTGTTGCATACCCATGTTCCCAGTTTTATTCGGAAGGGTCGAAAGATTTTCTATTCCTTTAAATCGATTGGAGCGCGTATAAGCAAAATTTATGATATTAATTCGTTTTACACACCGCGCGGGGTAGAATAATCGGAAAAAACGAGTAAATATTTTATTACATCTTAATCGCTTTGTTATTGTTATGCTGCGTTGTGATTAACTGTAACATCGATAAAACAGATCGTAAGCTGATTGAAATAAATTGTCATTCGCGATAGAACGCGTAGCGCATAAAAAACATGGATTTACGAGTCCATGTATTTTATTATACGCTAATAAAATCAACTGCGCGCTGGTTACACCTGGTATAAAAATTGTCCACGTACACGAAATTTTCATCCATCATCCAATTCGTCGCGCTAATTTATATCTCAAACGCCCGCGCCGATCTACCATCCGGGGCGCCCAATAATCACTTGCCATCGATGGGCGGCAACCTTCGACAGAGCTAAGCTTTTTGTCACCGCGTCGCGCGGTATAGCACGTAACTCTATATGTATATACGTCTAGCGATTGGACGACAGCCAAGGATTGATTCGACGCTCGCGGCGCTGTAATTAACAATAATCGAAATCGAGTGGCTGCACGCTAACGAGAACGAAAGGCGCGCGATTATGCAGATTTCGGCGGGGAGTGCGCACAAAAACACACGGCGACGAGCTTGCAAGCTTACCTCCCCCCCACGCCTTTGCATACATATGTATTAGAGAGCCTCGCTCTCTCATGCCCCCGTGGAATAGAGAGCTTGCGTCTCGAACCGGCGAGGGATCGAAGTTTGAAATGAGGCTTCTCGCCGTCATTTGTCAAGTTTCAATTCTACGAGGAGGTGCGCGCTATCCGCATATTTATGCGCTACATGCGAGGATATGATTTATTGATTGTTGTTCTGTTGGTGGATTTTGTCGCTCGGACTGGGTTAGGAGCGTTTACGCGACGATCATGATGAAAATCAGTACAACTCCATATTCGAGTTTTTGAAATTAAATGCTATAGTGTCAACGTAGCGTTTATTATTCAATCTGCCGAGATTCGTGTAACAAACTCAAGAATAGAACTCGAAAAAAAAGAACGAGATAAGGTACAATATACCTATAAGTTTGCAGTTCACGGCATAACGATAAACTTCGTGTGCTTTGACGAGTTTGCACGAAGCAAAAAAAAAAAAAAAAACAAGAAAAAAGTCACCTACTTGTGACTGGTACAGTATCGCGCCCCTTCGTGTTTCTTGCGCGATTTTGCAAAACAAGTTTAAGCACTGAAGCTCTTTTTTCTTCTCTCTCAAAAAAAATTGAAAACTAGAGTACTTGCGCCGTTTCGATTTCGAGCTATATATAGTACAGATATACGAACATTACGTACACGCACAATATATAACGCGAATTTCGAATGCCGAGTACACTTCAATTTGATATTTCCAGAACTAATAATTCAGGCTCGTAAGTGGCCGCGGTTGAAACTTTCGTAATGTGGGCCGAAAGCTCGTGGCTCTCAGCTCTCTCGGCGAATATTCCACGAAAAAGGACGTCGTTAAGTGCACAAAAAAGCACGTTATATCCGAGCTTTCAATCCCCCGCCCTCCGCCCCTCTTTCTTCTGTTCTCGTGCCGGGCTTTTTATGGATTTTATCTTCGTTCGACGATCTTTTATTTTTTCGCCAGAGAGGCAAAAGAGAAAGAGAGAAACTCTAAAAGCCGAAGGTATACACGGCTGTGTGCGTATGCGCGTGTGTATACAAGATTCATAGGGAAAACCGCAGAGACATAACTGCCTCTATTATTATGCGCTTTCATAAACGTAAAGTTTATTGTTCGCGGGCAATTCGGGTTAGGAGCGGGTCTTTGTGTTATTCGGGCAATTACAAGCTTTCGTTTTTTATACATACGGTGGCCGTGCAGCCTGTGCTCCCCTTTGTTCCTTCGACGAGCGCGCAATGTAACGCTCTCGAGCAATAAATTTGGACAATACGCCGGGTTCGTGTGTCGAAACGATGAAAAAAACATTTTATTCGTAATGTACAAGGTATATTTACAAAAAAATCTTTTGTCGATAATTCATTCGTTCGCCTCGTCGACGTTCTGCCTCTTTTCCCCGACGCTCGACTCGCTCTGCGGCTGCTCCCTTCTCCTCTTGTTCTTGTTCTGGTTTCTCTCCTTCTTGCTGCCGGCTCTCTCGGCCTGGATAATCGTGGTGGACTTGGTGCCGGGGCCCCAGAACGTGCTGGGATTCAGCTGGAAACGCGTTAATTTCTGCTGCTGAGAGTACGGCACCGCGTCCTTGTGCTTGGCGAAGGAGACCTCGGTCCTCGACTCGCCTTCCAGAATCGCCAGTCCAGCGCTGTGAGACTCGAACTTCTCGCGTTTCACGGGATTCTGCTTCTCCCAAGCTCTCACTATGTCCCAGACCACTTGGTTGGGCGCGTCTGTTTTAATGGAAGTTTTGTTGGCGTGGGAATAGGAGACCTTGTATCCTGCATTGAGTACGGCTGACCTGAAGGTCATCATTTGTGGTACGTTGCACTTGACGATGGACGTGAGTCTGTCGAGTTGATAGTACAATGGAGATTCGAGTTCTTCGTTAATTACATGAAGAATACCTTGGATCCTCTTTAGAGTCTTGAGAGCTTTGAGGTTGCTCTCCTCTGGACTGTCGATTTGATTCAGGATTTGTTGGACAAAATTTTTATCGTGCAGCGGTCCCAGCCAGATGGGACCACCCATGTGATGCCTGTGGTTACACATCGAGCACAGTTTGTCGACTGCTGGAGCTTGAGGTAGTTTATAGACATTGTTCGATGGATTGGTGCCAAACGGCTGAAATGTTAAACTTTCGCAACCTACGCACTGATACACAAGTCCCAAATTGCTTGTGTTCTTCTTGCAAGCTGCTTGACTCGTGTGAATTTTCACAAACACTCTTATGTAGAAATCAACGCTAATGGATACGAGTGGCGTTATCACTTTGCCATATCTTCCAGCATGACTAGCTATGTGTTGCAGGAGTATTCGCAGAGCCATTTCATGACATGCCTTGGACTTGAGGGACACAGCACCGTACTTTACGTAACAGGTCTCAGGAGAATTTCCAGCCAGGACAGCCATGTCAGTGGCCGTGACCATTAGCAGTCCATTGTCTTTAATAGACTGTACAGCTCCATCAAGAAATATTGTAGGGCAGCCGTACGGATCCAAATCAATGGCATCAAACTTTGTCTTTCTATTCTGATACATTACCATAGTAGCATCATCATTATGCGGTGTGACAATCTTCTCGACTTCATTAAGAATGACATTTCTCTTGATGGCTTCGACAGCTTTAATCGATATGTCATTCGCCACAATTTCAGTGATACCAAGCACTTCCTTCGCGTACCTTATGCTCCTTAAACCTGTTGCAGAGAGAGCCTCCAGGACTCTCAGACCAGTGTTCTGGGGATCATCCTTGAATTTCTTTTTTTCGGAGTCAATACTGCTTTGGTTACTTCTCTCTTTGGAATACAGCGACAATACGGCGATACTGAGGTCCCGATTAAACTCCTGCACTGGATTGTAAAAGACGTTCTTTTCCTCCAGCAGTATCTTAGCCTGGCCCTCCTGGAGAACGTCTGGTGCCGTCGACGGCTGCTCCATGTTTATCAGCGGCAACGTGTTTTCATTTCATAGGGATGCCCTAACCTCAATCTCGGTCCTCGTGCATACAGCTTCCAGCCGTGTGCGGCACCCCATAGCAATCGCATTCAAAACAAGACTGAACGGAGTCCAAGAAGTTGCCGTGTGACGTGACATGAGCGCCTTTGTAGGCGCACGACTCATCGCACTGTATTACATATACATATATATACAGACACAGCTCTTATTGATTGGACAGCGAGGTTAGGTTAGCTCGCGTGGGGCGAAAATTCGAATCGTTCGATTTCAATGCGCGTTACGTGCTCGAGCTTTTTTCGAAAATCTCTTCGTTGTATCCGCAAGTTTTTGGAACAGCGTTGACCTGCCGAATATTCACAGCCGCGCAGAGTCTCGCGCACAGTTAACAGCGGGATTTTCCTTATCTTTTCTACTCAATACACGTGGAAGAAAGGCCATTGTTATGAAAGCGAGGACTTTATGAGGGTAGGTTGAAATTTATCGGCCGTTATACCTGGTCGCCGTAAATTAACGCGGCTTTCCTTTTTTTTTCGACTGCCACTTGATCGCTTTCGCATATGTAGGCACCTATAGATATACACTTATATACATATACAAGTATATGCTTTTACGCCGCCTATATAAAAGCGTATAACGAAAGAGAGGGGAAAAGCTTGCGTAAGCGATAAAAGCGCTGTATATATAGACTATAATGACGCTATTAAAATTATTGCAGAGAGAGAGAGAGAGAGAGAGAGACTGCGCATTGTGCGGCCGCCTCGATCTGCCGACGTAAGCACTTCTTTCCGATATCGCTGTACAGAGCAAATTTATAGATTTGGCAATGCGGCGAAGCTCGCCGGCTGTATACATCGTAATCCACGGGGGTATTAATGAAAATCCGATACTCTCTGTATAATGCATGTACATCTACGTATACGTATATGCGGGCCGCATGTATATCGAGGACTTTCCAATTAAAGGCTCACTGACTTATCGTCCTGGGAAATTCAATTATATCCCTCTGGCCCATAGTCAGAATTTCAGCACGTATCCGCGTTGCGCATAGATATTTGCGACGTGTGCATGTATATTTATATGCGCGCGCGCTCACATGTATATACCTATATATATATTTGCACGAGCGCTTTTTATTCTTTCATCCCGTAATTCCATCCGACCGAATGCAATAATAATATTACGGCCGGAGAAATCAGAGAAGCTCCCGCGCGAACGGGATAACTCTGCTCCGTCTCTTTTTTTTTGTGTATGTGTATATATGGTGTATACATATAGGTGTGTACGCTTCTGTTATATAGGCGAAGGAAGAAACAATTGGCGCTGGCTATTATACGGAGGCGTATAAGTATGCAAGCAAAGGTATATATATCTGTATATGCACGTGTGTAATATACAGTATAGAAACACACGTATGCGAATATATATACCTGTACAGAGGGAAAGAGTTGGACGAGAGCCATGCGCGCCGACGGAAAATTGCCTCTCGCTTTATTGCTCCCGGCGCGCACTGCTCGGAGGGGGGGGGGGGGCTGCTCGGCGCTCTGAATGTTTAAATTTTTCGCGCCGGGTTGTAAACTTCTTTCTCTCTTTTTCCTCGGGCTTTCTTTGTTTATTCAACGAGTTCCGCCTCGACGATCTTCTCACGTATACCTTTCTATATGTCCGTATGCAGACAAGTGTGCGCGCGCCTGCAGTGTATGTGTATACGCGTGTGTTGGTGTTGGTGCGTTTCTCGTTCGCTCGTTCACTCGCACTCTGTACACAATGTGCGCGATTGGTTTGGAAAGCAATTATACGCGGCCTTTAGCTGCGCAGCGCATTTAATTAAACAAGCCCGATCGCGAGAGAGAGAGACGCCGACACGAAAGTTCTTGGAAATTACTGCCACTTGGCTTTTCGAAAGGGCGCGTCTACGGAAGTTAATTAAAAATTTAAATTTCCCGCCGTGTAACGCTGCAGCCGCGACGCGCGTATGACGCGAACTATTTGTTCGCGCTTGTAATTATCGCTCATATAATAATAGAGTTTAAATTACCGTGTATATACAGCGCGCGAATCGCTTGCTCGCCAGAGTCGCTACTCTATGTAGAAAGTTTCAAATTCACATTTTGTATAGTATTATACGTTTTGATTATTAATCGGCTGTAAATTTCTATTCCACAAGAACGCGTATATTATGGCGCGAAATTCGAATATATTTAAACCTCCCTCCTCTACCGAGACACGTTGCACAATATATACATAATCCGTATGTATGTGCGCAGGAATCGAGCAAAGCTGAAGAAGCAGACGTTGAAACTCTGCAAGGGGAGCACGAGCTCGTTGATACCCACCAAGTGCAGACTACGCGCGCACAGTCTCGCGCCGCCGAAGGAGTTCCAGATCTTCCAGCAACCGCGGAAGCCTGCAAATCCTACCGCCGATTCCCTCAGCGACAGCCACGGTGAGATCTCCGCGCGTGATATAATATACACGTTGCAAAGCGATACAAATGAAAATTTTGAATTTCCAACGGCGCTGCAGCGTGGCGCGATTATTCAAAAAAAGCGGAAGGGGGGGAGCGCGGCAATCGTTTGTTCGAAAATCAAAAGAAAAAAAAAAGTGGCGCGTGCAAGCATCGGAGAGCAGAGAAACGTCGACGCGGATCCCGCTGATCCCGGGCAAACTTCAATATTGATAGACGAGATGATGTGTAAGCTCGACGTCAAACATTCCGCGCGCGAGCTTCCAATTTCTTCTCATTCTATATTTGCGCTCGTTTAATACCCGGGGATTTTGTTTAGGCCGTTGATTTTTATTACGCCGCTCGCGGCACGAGAGACGAGAGACGAGAGAGAAAGAGAGGAAGTTAAAAGAGAAAAAGAAAAGAAAATCAGCGGTCGAGAGCTAAAGAGTTGAGAGATCTGCCGTCGACGCGGCCATCGCCGTTATACAAGGCCAACCGAGTTATCAGGGACCGAGAGAGAGAGAGAGAGAGGAGAGACCGGCGGAAATTTGATTTCATATAACTCGAGACGCCGCGGCGAAGTTGCAACTCGATTTGCACCTCAAATCTCGGTCAACTTTCATTTTCGCCTCGTTGGCTTTTGTCGCGCGGCTTATTCGATCTTCGCGCGGCGCTGTTTCGAGAGACGGAATTGAAAATTTAAGGGGGGGGAGAGTCTGAAAGTCAATTAAGAAGTGAAATTTCGCCGCCGGCGCGTCGGAATATGTGCGGTAGACGAGGGGCGACTAATAACGGAAATCATACCGCGATGAAATACGGATGCGCTCGCGCGCCTTCCATTATACGGCGATCTATCATTTTGCGAAGTTTCGTTCAATTAACGTGGAGATCTGTACTTAAAGTGTAAATAATGCATTTATACTTTGACGAGAGCTGAATAGAAAAGCTTTAAATAGGATTATTCAAAGCTTTTCCTTTCAGGTGTTATATAAAGTATGATCTATTGAGTCGACTCTATATCGCTGAGAAGACGTAATTTAAATGGAATTAATTCATCACTGCCAGCGAATATTTTTCCTTGCGAAACTTTGCAAAACGTCAGATCGCGCTCACGATGTAACAGAGGAAGTATCTCGAAGTCCATCGCTGCATATAATTTCTACGGCGGGTTACAGATAAATCGCTAATTTTTTTTTTTTTTTCATCCGACGATTTACGGCGGGAAATTCAAAATTTTCAATCAAATTCAAACGTCTCTTGCTCTACTCTACTAGAATAAATTTATCTGCCCATAACCACCGATTATCACGCAAACGATGTCGTTCTGCTTTAAGGTGACGACGAGGAAGAAGCGGACGACGAGGACGACGGCGAGGCCTCCGTCGAAGGATAAAGTGTACGGAGATTACCCCCCCAAAAAAAAACTATATGTATATGCACACCTACACAAACGAAAAATTCCATCCCACCGCGAGCGCAAGCTCCGACTGCCGCGCGAATAAAGCTCTAGAAGACAATAAAAGCCTCTTTAACTCCACATCCACCTCGTCGGCGGGGAGAGAATGGGCAAAAAAAAAACTCCTCCTGTGTACAACGCGCGCAGCACACTCGCGCGCAAAAAAGAGTGAAATCGCGCGCGAGCAAAGTACCTCCGCGCGCGGACCCCGAGGCAAAAAGCTAAGCCGCGACTATACGAGAGAGAAAGAGAGAACTCGTCGACGACGATTCTCGCTTGGCAGTGCGCTGGCCTAGAAATTCTCGAGCGGCCTTGCGCGCGCCTGTGCGAGAGCGCACTGTTGTATTCGTTATATATATATACATATACGTGTGTCTCGGGGCGCTTATACACGTACTCAGGCCAATTTTCGGCGTTTCCTTTTTTTTACACCCTCCCCCCCGTCCCCTTCCCTTTTCCACACACACACTGGATTTGCCCGATTAAAAAGCCAACGACTGGCAGACTGCGCGAGAGAGCGACGATGGAGCGGCGCGATTGCCATTCGAGAGGGAAATTTCCGGATTGCGATGATGGATTGTGAGTCTCTATACACACAGTGTGTGTATTTCTGGTGTACACGAATGTGTGCAGTGGCGCAGTTGGCTTCTCGCAGATTTGCATCCGATTGGCTTTGAATTGACGAAGGGGAGCGGGGGGAGTGGAATAACGTATCGCGAGGTATCGAACGTAAATAATTGCGAAATTTTCGCGCAACGACTGCAGCTCTCGCGCGGACGTTTTCTCGAGCGAGATAAATCTCTCTCGCGCGCTAGTTTGTTCGAGAACTGCATCGACTGGGCAACTCGTTCGGATGGATATAAAACGCGAAAAGCTCGACTAAGCACTTTCGACTCGCGCAATCCCTCGTCGTCCGAAGGAGAGGAAGGAAGGAAGGGGAATCTTCTTTTTCCCGATACATATCGTCGAGATAAATATCGAGTACATCAGAGTAAGAAAATTGCCGAGCGATATCAATCAGCTGAAACTTTAGCCGCGCGAGAGCTTTCTCTTCGTTCTTATAGCCAGCAGCAGCCGAAACCAATTCTCCACACTTCACGATAATTTTTCATAATAATTTCTGTATATGTATACCCGCCACATTCGCTTCGCTGGTTTTTCTCAACGTATGTATACGAGTAATTCCACGGGATACCGGAAACTTCTGGGGGGCTGGAAGTCGGAAGAATTTTCGCGAGGGCACACTTACCAGACCTATTTTTTCTGGTTTCTGGGACCCCTCTGAAGAAGAAACCGTCCGAGTTAATTGATTCTCGGTTGCAACCCGGCTTTCCGATCGAAAAAATGCAAAAATATTGATACATTTTCTTTTGCATTTTTACTGTCGAGCGTATTATTTGGGTACCGTGAATCCTATGGGACTTGACGCTATACTTGTTATGTATAGAAAGAAAGTGCAGCTCAAGAGCTTTAATTTGAGCATAAAATTTTTGAAATCGGATGCACTGGTCACGAGCTACGCACGTTTCAATACAGCTAATTTTCTTTTCAAATTCTCGTTACTTTTAATCAAGGCACTCGATTTTGAGGTTTAATAGCTTAAATTAAAGCTGTTTTCCTCTACTTTTCTACTGACAAGTCTAAATTATTGTAGTGAGCTATATATATGCTTGCGAAAAACCGATTTGCTTTCAAGCATACATATAGGTCAATGGATAAAAAATATAAATTTAGACCTAAAAACCAAAAAGTAGAGGAAAAGAGCTTTAATTTGAGCTGTTAAACGTTAAAATCGAAGCACTGGATCGACAGTAAGAAGGATTTGAAGCAAGGGAAAAATGTGTGGTTTTTGGAAAAATTGAGCTATTTCGTCAAAGTCAAACCAAACCAGTTTTTCCAAATTGTCATAAATTTCGATTCAGTGATTCGATACACAAATAATACGCACGATAGTAAAAATGCAAAGTAAAATGTATCAACATTTTTGTATTTTTTCGATCAGAAAGCCGGGTGGCAAACGAGAATCAAATAACTCGCACGGTTTCTTATTCAGAGGGGTCTTAGAAACAAAAAAAAAATAGGTCTGGTAAGTGTGCCCTCACGAAAATTCTTCCGACTTTCAGCCCCCCCCCCCCTCCCAGAAGTTTCCGGTATCCCGTGGAATTACTCATACCTATACGATCGATATACGTGTACTTCGTTCTTCTTCAACCTTTACGCTAACAAAATGTAAGCTTCGCACGCGTTATACGCGAGAGTCGCCGAGGAAAAATCGCTCGTCGCAACGAAGCTCTCCACGAAGACGTAAGTAGTCCTCATGCATAACTCCGCGAGCACTTACACGCTGCAGAGTGTATATGTCGAATTTCAATGAAAAAATGCACTTTTCTTTGGTTTAGAATTCGCAAAAAAAATTTTTAAGCTAGAGCTTTCGGACCAATGGGATTTTCTTCTGTAAGTCAAAAGATGATGAAAAATGCCGCGGAACATGCGAAATATAGAATATAAAAATTTAACATGGGGAGGCATATAGAGGAAAAAAAAAAATTGGCTATTCGGATTTTTATTATTTTTTTTTTTTTTTAAATAGGCATAACTTTTGATCAGAGCACCGAAACTTGGCAAATTATTTTTAAATTAAAGCTCTTTTGTAATACTTTATTGTAATTTTATTCGAAATTGTATTGGTGCCTAGTTGTTATTATTCCAGTGTTTTGACGCATTAATTTTCTGTAAAAGAAGCGTAAAATGGCTCAGAATTATTCCCATGTTCCTCTGCACTTTCGTCTATCTTTCGGCGCACAGAAGAAAGTCTGATCGGTCCGAACCCTCATAGCTTTAAAAAATTTTTTTCGATCTCTCGACCAAAGAAAAGTGCATTTATTCATTGAAATTCTACGTATAAGTGTACGTCAACGGTAAACGCGAAGAAGGGGGTCCGACCAAAGCCTGGCTTCTCCACTCGCGCGAAGCGGCGTGATCGTCGTCGCGCCGCCTTTTTTAAAAATACACACTTCCCCGGGGAAGCGTTGCCTGTGTACATCGGCGTGCGCAGCGCGCGCTGCAAGGTGTGCACATGCAGGAGAGAGCGAAGAAGGTCATTGTCCATTTAAATAACATCGATCCGACGGCCCGACGTGCTGAATGAACGGGCGAAGCTCATGCGCGCGCCCGAGAGAGATGTGTCTCTACTCCGCTCCTCTGCCTCTTCGCGCACATGCAGCGGCTATGTATATACTCCTGGCGTGCAGTGACGTCACGCGCAAGCTCGCGAGAGAAATCGATACAGCTCAGGAGAGCGAGAGAGAGAGAGAGAGAGAGAGACGAGGCAGCGACGCGCAGCATCCCCTTCTTTCGTCTTCGTTCCCGTACTTCTTCTTCCATATACTCTCGCCTTCTCGTTCTTCTTCCCGTACATAATACGCTCCTGTGGCCGCCGCCGCGGCCGCGCGAAAGCGAGCGAGCATTATATAGAGTCGAGAGAACATACGCGTATACTGTATACGTGGGCCTTTGTTTCTGAAATCGAGGCACGTGCCCGCGCGCGCGCGCCCCTGCACTCGGAATGTACACACATTTCCTTTCTTTTGCCCCCGAGAGCCGGTGTGTGTATATATATACGTATATGCGTACGTGCTCGCACGGGGGGGGGGGGGAGGGGGAGTGAAAAATATAGCGAGAGGCTATTTCGAGATCGTAAACGGTTCATTGTCGATCGCGAGCACTCTTTTTTCCCTCCTTTGTGATTTCGATTAGGGAGTTGATTGATTGATTGATTGGGAGGGAGCGGGAGGGGGGGAGGGGCTCGCTCGGCAGCCGACTGTTTATAAGGCCAATCAGATCGCGCGAATTTCCATTTTCACACGCGTGCGCGTATTATAGGGTTGGGTTGTATATATACAACGACAGGGAGAGATAGAGAGAGAGAGATGACTATCTTCTCTTAATTGAGTACGCAACTGTCGCCTTCAATTTCGCGGAAAATATAACGAAGAGTTTTACCCTCGAACTGCAGCAGCGCTGATGCATGCCTAATAACCTGCAGCCTTCCATTACACTATTAATTTCGTGTCTGACCCACATAGACTCCGCGTGCGGTGGTGTATACCGTGATACGTATAACGTATAACGTATACTCTGTGGAATCTCGGAAATATTTTCGGATTATTCGCGGGGAATGCATGCATTGTATATACGCGCATGCGGTATAGCGAGATGATTTTTCGCAGCAAATTTTTGATAAAAGTTCTCGCGAGAAACTTCATGGGGGTGAAATGCCGTTGTTTGGATCGCTGTGTGTACGCAGAGTTTGAACGCAAAATAGCTTTTTCATTCGGTTAGCCAATCGGATCAGCTCTACGAGAGAACTATTTCCGATAGAAGTTCGTAGATGGCGCTTTGCGAGTCAATATAGCCAGCGCAAACCAGTTGTGTGTACATAACCTCTCGAGGGAATACTTCGTTTGCGTGGATACGTTGTCTGTGTTCGCAAGCCCAAGAAATGGTTGCGTTATGCGGGATTCGGAAATTGTTTTGGTAGATTTTGCGGTGCAAAAGTGTGGGCTGAACTGCGATCTTGAAGAAGAATATTTATAAAATGAGTTTGGGGTTAGAATCAGAGTATTCTTCCGGCGCTGAAGGAGATTCTTTTCGATTTCAATACTTCGCGTAAGATCGCAATCATAGTTATTTTAATTCTTAAAATGTGTTAATTCAACGAGTCGCATAGATAATATAATGTATGTTATATATACGGCCTAAAAATAAGTAATATACGATTTTAAACCGAATCGATACATAGAATAATGTATAAAATCACTGCAAAGTTTGGTGAAACTTTCTGTTGAAAAAAATTAATTCTCAGAGCTACAATGCGATTAGCCCATTTACGTTGCACAAATAAGGCTAATCAAGATAATTTTGCATTCCTTCTTGAATATCGAACCGTGACGGCGCTTATCTCCCTTGATCGTCTCTGCAGACGTGTCATCTGCCACCTGCTGCACATGATTACCCGGGACATTTCGAAAAGCCTATTGAAGCCACGTCGCATTGTTAGCGAAGCGCCGAGACCAGCCCGAGGTGGCACTAGAGACGCGACAAGCGTTAGTACTGCATACGAGTATATAAATACATGTATATACGTATAAGGAATAAAAGCTTTTCCCACGTTAGGAATCGCTTAATTAAGTCTAATTTTGAAATACTTTTTTGAATGCTTCTATAGGTATAAATATAAAAAAAGAATACTGTGGAGATCGTATAACAAAAACGGCGCTGCTCAACAGATTATTATCACAATCGTGGAACAAAGGGCTTTTGATCGTAATTCCATTTTGATTATTATCTCTAAACCGCAACGATTTGTGTACTATTGTCCGCCGCACAATTGATTTTCTCAATTGACAGCTCTCATCGCAATCGAGACCACCCGGTTACCAATTTTATTCCAGAAATTAATTAGTTATAATGGAGAAAAAAAAGTGTGCTTCACAACCAAACGATTTTCAACTACAGAGCGCTTATCCTGTTACTATATTTTTCTCCCCCCCTCGCCTCTCGTCCGGCGCATTCTCGCTGCAATTGCTCGCGCGCGTATGTTTCGCACGATTCTCGCGGGGGAAACCGTAAAGCCGAAACGCAAATACACACAAAGGTTGGGAAAGCCCGAGCTTGCTGGAGAAGCTCGAAAAGCTTGCGCATATGCATGTATATATAAATATAGGGCGGGGAGGGCAAAAGAGAAAGGGAGAAAAGCCCGAGGCGTCGGTGGAATGAGTTTTTAATAGTTAAGGAGCGGCCGCCTAGGAGCAGAGCCGAAATTAAGGAGGCTCTAGCCGCACGCGCTCGCGAGAATGTCAAGGACTTAACCGAGTTTTCCACTCTTTGAAATTAACAGGGCTCGTTTATCGCCCGCGCGTTTCACCTCTAATCTCGCCCCAGCACTCGATGCCACTTTTTGAGTTATAACGCGCGTGCGTGCGCGTATGTATGAGCTTATCGTCGATTCGTTAGAGGACATAGCCGGGATTTCTATGCGGAGATAAGTAAACAACGAGTTACAGATTTCTGAACAATTGATTGTGTATAAATACTGTCGTGATATACAACTGTTTGTACGTTAATTTTTGGAAACGCGCATTGAAAATATATTTGGAAGGCATGAATTTTTTATAGATATGAATTTTTTATAAGAAGTTCTTGCATAAGGAGCCACGATCACATACATTTCATTCGTTATTCGTCATACAGCGGCCATTCGATTACCGTTACCGAAACATTAAAAAAAAAAAAACTAACGTCGTCGAGAAGGATGTACAGCCGTGCAACGGCCGATCATCTCGACTTTTTACGATAATTAAAAATGTATAACGGACATACAGCAGTATAGAAAGTCGGAGCTGGCAAGCTTTAAAAAGAATCCGAAACACAGTCCTCTTTACACGCCCCGTGTACTGCGAGCGTCTCTGGTGCATTAGTGCAGAGAAAATTCACTTAATACTGTCCTCTTCCTCCTCCTCCTCCTCCTCCTCGTCGTCGTCGTTTCACCTCAAGCCTGTTTGTTCATCCCCGGGGATATTCGCAAAACAAATCTCGCGGATATCCAGCTGGCGCCTAGCCAGCGAATCCTCGCTAATGCCTCGTGCGCCGCTCTGCATATGCAATATCTCTCCAAGGCGTCTTTCTCTCTCTCCCTCCTCCTTACATGCATTTCATGTCTATACGGCTATGCATACGCCGTCCTGCTCGTATCTGCCATATATATATGCATGTTTATAGTATATCCAACCTATATAGGTATATCCTACACAGGGACGGCTGTGTAAGAGATAGAAGGACATGTGTCGGGCTGCGCTTTCGGTGATTAATGGAGCGTAGCGCCGGCGGGTGGATCATTCATCAATCATCATTTTTCTTTTTTTTCGTGTGGAAAATGTATGCGGAGGCTATACACACAGACACTCTCCGTATATATAAACGGGCTACGCAGCCGCTGAGGGTTTTAGGCCTAGACGGCTGCAGAACAGCAGCGCTTATTGATATTAGACTGTCAGAGGCGAGGAAAACGTTTTATTCGCCACTGTTTTTTTTTCACTTCCTGGCCTGCAGACAGGTTTTTCTTTTTTTCGGGGAAGTGAAAAAGTAAATGGCGCTCTATAGTTTCGATCCCATTGGAGGGTGTCGATGCGTGTTGGGCGTATACTGACAGATCAATTCGAAAGTTATTAGTTTATTTGGAATGGAAAGGATGATGGGTGTGTTTGTCGAATACGTAAAGCAGTGCAGCTGAAATCGTGACTTGGCTTGATTTTGATTGTAGAATCGTATGGATATAACACACTGTATATCGATGCGTCGCGAGGAGAATGAATAATTTTTAAAGCTGTAATTCCAAACGATAAAAAACTAGTTTGGTTGTGGTTCGTAATAAACCATTAATTTCTTTTCTTGAGATATACGCCCTAAAACAAGTCCTTGAGGTTATGCGCGTGGCAGTATAAATTTTTTGAAAAACGCAGCGTAAAGCTTGCGCGTCAAGCATTAAAACTTTTATAATGTCCCGCTAAGTACACCTTTGAGCTTTCTAAAATTTTAACTGCAGTAATGTGCTATACTGCAGCACGATGTAATAGTCTGATCGAAGTTTCAAGAAAATGGCTAAGAAATTCGTTTCCACTACATTAATATACCTTCGGGAATATTACTGAAGAATATACAAAGCATATTATATACAAAAGTATAGATTGTATTCCAGATATAAATAGATTGTATTATGGATACAAGAAGATTGGATTGTCCGCATGCATAAATATAAAGATTTTAGCGAAAATTAAGTTAGTCGATACGATACGAGCCGTATACTTTCCGATATACACTCTTCCAAATACGCGGAATGAATTATGCAAAAGTTTCCGATTCCAAAGCCAACCGCACGACGCGCGTATACTCGCGAATGGCTCGCAAATTTCGCAACGAATGCCATTTGGCATTGTATCGACTGTACGACACGCGTAACGCGTCACCTGCGTATACAGAGACGTAAAAAAGCACTACTGAAAACCATATACATGGGAAACACGCCTAGAATGGCGCTTTTGCGGAAAAAGAGTGACGCATATACATAGATACGTTATATACGTATATACAGAGACTCGAGACAGTATGGGGTCGAGAGAAAGAGAGAGAGAGAAAGCTGCCGAGAGAAATACTCGAAATTCCTGGAATAGCAGAGGAAGAAACAAAGAGAGATATCGAAGAAGATCCCGCGCGCTGCTCTGCGGAATCCAAAGCGCTCGCATTTGCGCGAGTTGGATACGTGTAACCCTCTGCGGGGCAATCGGCTTAGAGGTCTGGCATCACACGGTCCACTACGCTCGATCGGCTCGGCACACGTTCTTGAAATCGCCGCCGAGCTTTTGTGGGACTTCGCGGGCCGCAAGTGGATTTCGCGCGACTATACACATATATACAGTTTCTCTGCGCTGCTGTTGCCACTGCTGCTTTAGCCGCGATTACTCGTGTTGCTTTCGTATACATATATATATCGCGCGATATTTCTTCATTTTCTGTTGCGCTCGCTCGAGGTGCGAATTTTCATTATGTAAGCGCATAAGCAGCCCTTCAATAATTTCGGTTTAACGCGGAGGCGCGATTATTCCCGTTATTACGAAGCTCATAATGTTACGCGCGTCTCTCGCAGTCGTTTTCAGTCTGATGTAAGTCCTCATGAATAATAGTCCAGTCGGGGGCGTCCGACCACATTCGAACGTTACTACTTAAACTGTCCGCCGACTCGCGGAGACTTTATATCTGCGGATCTATATGGCTCTTGCATAAGCAACTTGTAATGAATCAAGAAGTGTGACGTTGTAAAATTAATTAATTGGGTAATTGTTATGGGGGGATCATTATTTGTTGCGTGATGTAAACATTCAAAGTGTTTTGAAAATAAATCAGTGTCTTTGAAAATAGTTGACTACGTTCTATATCCGAGTTTTCGTCATATAGTCAAAATTGTTTTATATTCACGCAGCTATTATTATTCTGCAATAAATATATCCTGACTTTTTTTAGAATAATTCAACGTTTCTTTTTCCATTAAATATTTTTCTAGATATAACTCCTAAAATTGCTATAACAGATTGAATATTTCTGTTCCATCGCTTATAAAAAATGCAGGAGATTATAAAACTCGATAAAAAAGCAAAACACACATTGGCCAACCGCTGAATTATCCCGAACCGTTTTTCCGAAATTGAACCAATAAAAAACACAAGAAGTAACGATAAAAGAAAGAATAAAATAAAAACAATAAAAAATCATTGTCCAATGAAAATTCGAGTTATAGCTTACACACACATACACACACATACGCGGGCACACACACACACACACACACACACACACACAACGGTATAGAACAATTTTTCTAAAAAAACTTTCAATCAAGTCACACACACCCCCGCGTTGATTCGTCGAATTTTTTCCACGCCCCGAGCCCGTTCTACGCAAATGGCCTATATATAATATACAAACGATGCGACGAGCGTTGCTTGACCCCCATCGTCGCGTCATCGAAGCGCCTCCTTTCGACTGAAAAAAAAAACCCTCGCATTTTTACAAAGCTCATCGGTCGCAATACAGCCACGTCATATCCCGCGCGCGCGTCCGACGCCTCATGAAACATGCATCTCGCGCGCGCGAATCGATGAGCAAATTAACCGGGAACCGATAAGCTGCCCGCGCGCCGATACGATCGTGACACGTTATGTATATAGACGAGCATAGAGAGCGAGCCAATGTGTGTGTGTGTGTGACGCGTCGCCGCGACGACGTCCAAAAACGAGCCGTCCGCAAATGCTCTCCGAAATATACGTATAATATACTATATACGGCACAGAGCGACAGGTATATATATACATAGATATGTATATTCGTGCAGACGATTATATACATGTGTACACACATTGTACAGGTATACGCATTAAAGCGTGTGCACCAGTGGAAATATATAGACGTAATCCGACCTTCGCCGGCCTCAACCTTTTTCATTCTTAATGCACAGCCCCGCTGATAGTGCCTGGCCTCCCCAAGGTTGGCGCGATTGTGTGTATATACCACACACTCTCCGCGCGCGCGCGTCTATAGATAGCGACGACGAGCTTTCACGTGTCTGTATACGTATAATACACAATACACATACACGCGCACTCGCGACGGGGAGAGAAATAGACATAGCGAGAAGTTTGCGCTTACTGGTCTATCAGTTCTGAGAAGGCGACGGCTCTCGATTCTCGCGCGGCTGCGATTGAGGATTTATTGGCCGATGCCACCGCGGCGCAAGAAAAAACACTCCCCCCCCCCCCCGCCGCGTTCTCCTTCTCAGGCCGGCTTTACAGACGATTGTCGCCGCTGGCCGTATATCGTTACTCGGCCTGTGTCGCGTGTGTGCAGTGCCGACGTTTCATTTATTCATTGCCTGCGCCACCGGCGGCAAATCGCTGTACGGTCGCAGAACCTACCGCACTACTCTGTGATTATCTTATGAGAGAAAGAGAGAGAGAGAGAGAGAGAGAGAGAGCTGCGCGACGATTTTCAAAATAGGGCTACTACTTATATTTTTTTAATCGTCGTATCGAGCGACGCTCATTATTTCGATTTGCTGCCCGGTCGACCACCCCCATCCCCCCCCCCCCCGCCGCGACGTCTCAATTATCGCGCGAACGCTCTGTAATTATACGCACGGTATATATATAATATCGAGCGAGCAAGCGAGAGGCTGGCCGCTGAATTATTAAATCACAC
Organism: Philotrypesis tridentata; assembly: GCA_018906965.1. Lineage (NCBI taxonomy): Eukaryota > Metazoa > Arthropoda > Insecta > Hymenoptera > Pteromalidae > Philotrypesis > Philotrypesis tridentata. The sequence continues at coordinate 6,159,104 of JACCIB010000002.1, forward strand.
GGCAGTTTGTAATCTACGCCTCCCGAGCTGTTATTAAATCAGCGATTGCTAATAGGTATACAGAGGAAAGTGTTTGTCGCGGCGTCGAGATACCACCACCACCGCTACTACTCGCACTAAACGTCGACATTGAGACTTCGTATACACGCACGCACAGGAGGGGGGGGGGGGGTTGTGGCAGTATACTGCAAGTCGAAAAGTTAAACTTTTAATTGCGCAGCAGTGAAAATGACTCGGCCGTAAAGTCACTCGCTCTACACACGCGACCCTCCCCCCCCCCCTTCCTACCTCCCTTTCTCTCTCTCTCTCTCTCTCTCTCTCTCTCTCTCTCTCGGCTAGGCTCACCTTGAAAACAAACTTGACACGAATAAAATATCCAACTGTTAAATAAACAAAACGCACTCATCGTCGCGCACCTCGTCGACGTTGTAATAAAATGCAGCGAGAGAGAGAGAGAGACACGCGCGCCTGCACTTTTTCCCCCCATCGATCATATAACACGTGGCGCGTGTGTTGCGCGAGTGTATTTTATGCGGATATGCAATATAGACGCACACGTACAGTGTGAGAGAGGTAGAGAGAACCTCGTAAAAGAGATGCTCGAATAAAACACTCAAAGTCGCTGTTATCCCTGTGTACGATCTGAGTATAGATATATACAGCGCACAGTCCTTGCGCCGCCGCGCACTATTATGTGAAGACGTTCCCGCACGCGGGCGGCGGCCACACCTTTCCCCCGAATTACAGAGCTGCGATGCCTCTGCCTCGCCCGAGTAAGGGGGCCCGCGAGAAGACTCGCGGCGAGTCACGCGAGAACCCGAAAATTTGCATAAAGCGTCTTTGTCGTTGGCCTTGACTATACGTAGCTGTATGTATATATACGTATAGAGCTGTACGCGCAACCGGCGAAGAAGACTATAATAATAATAATAATTGTTGTTATTACGATGATAATGAGGCGAGGATCGAAGGAGAAGATAAAAGAAGGGGGAGAAGGAAAATCGAAAAGCCGAAATCCGCCTTCGGCTTATCGGGGGAATTAACGAGAGCGCAGGGAGAGTCGTCGGGTTGGGGGATGATCCGCGCGCGTGTATTGACTATATACGGAGGCCTGATTTGACCGAGAGTTGATGGCTTATGCTCGGGAGGCCGGAGTAATTGGCCCCCGTCGGGCCGTCCCGTCACACGACGAGAGAGAGAGAGAGAGATCCACTAGACTCGCTCTCGATATATGCCTATCTATATATACGTCTACTACGCATATATAGATATACCTACGCCTACATGTATGTCCACGGATTTGAGGGATTTCGATCTCCGCGCGCTTTGTGTGTGTGTGGGCGGTTATACATCGCTCGGTATATTTTTAGGCACTCGTCGTGTCGCTTCATTATTTTTTCCATTCCTCGCGCTTTTCCCCCCCATTCCGCGAGAAGTCCGTTGCGCGCATCACGAATAAGGCGCGTAATGTGTTGACAGACGGTATACTTACATATACATATAGCAGAGAGACACATGTAGCCGAGGTTATTAGGAATCCATAACAATCGAGCGTAATGTCATTAGGACTCGTGGCTTCCACGAGTGTACCTCGTGTTATATATGCAATAATGTACTTGTATACATAACAATCGGCGCTCGACGCGAGACACCAGCTGTATATAGCGACACTTTTTATATATATATACACACAGCCAATGTGTGCCACACACCGCAGCAGCTGCTGTTTTCTTCGTTTATGTATATGTATGTATGTATGACGCGAATTAATATATCGATCGATATATAAACATATGCCGTTCTCTCTCTCTCTCTCTCACTCTCTCTCTTTGAATCGCGTTTCTTTTTTATCTGACAGTATACAGCGCGGCTTACTCAGGCAAGAAAATAAAGCTTCGGAATAATTCCGAGCTTATTAAGCAGAGGCACTTATAATACCGTATACAGAATTAACTCCGAGCCGAGTGAATAAATCAGCAGCAGCCGCGTATATAGCCACACACGTGTATTGTATACATATATATATCTGTATACCTATATATTGTTAGCCGGTGTGCGACGGGCGACGGCTGTAATATACGCATGAGCAACACGCATGGATTGTTATTACGTGTGCCCGCGACAGAGACGACGTCGAATCGTCGTATATACTCGGACGCGCGGGGAGCGGGGGGGGGGGGAGGAGAGGGGACAGGAACTGGGTCATCATGCTTACTGGATAGCCGAGAGAGTGAGAGACTCGAGGTCTCCGATGCTATGCGCGCAATGACTGCCAGCCGGACGCAGCAGGTGCAGCCGCGCGACTCTCTCTCTCTCGGCTCTTGACAGCTCTGGCCTTTGACTTTCCGCGGGATTAATTGAAAAGTCGCTTTTACTGTTGTACACTGTGCAGGTGTGGGTATACGAGTGTAGAGAGAAAGAGAGAGAGAGGTGCGGAGGGGATTTGCGATTTTTTTCTCTCCGGATCATTGTAAAGTGTGCTCGGGGGCACTTGCGGCGGTGTCGGACGAGTTTCCATCGCTCTCTCGCGAGAGGGTAGAATTTTTCTCTTTTTTTTGTTGTTTCGAGGTTGCTCGCGCGGGAAACGGATTGCGGAGCACTTTTTCAGAGATGAAGATAGAGCGGCTGCGATCAAGCGCGCGAGAGAGACAGAGAGAAAGAGAGAGAGAGAGGGAGAATGTAAACAGTGCGGAATAATGCGCTCACGCGGCCGTGTGAGTGCATCTAATTTTGGGAGGGAAAACTAGGAACGTTAGCGTAATCACCGACAGTTCTCGGTATGTGTGGGTGTGTGGAATGGCTCGGAATATATGCGGGACTGCAGGTAGAGAATTTTAACGATATTTTTAGAGTTAACGTGCTTGTTGAAACGGAACAATTATTTGCGTTTAATATGACTCATTTTTAACGGATGGTGTTGAATTAATCAAACTGGTATTTTCTTTTCTTCGCGTAAGCGCACCTGCAGACATTAATTTTCTTTAATTGTACAACGCATACATCATTGTCGGAATATTATTTTCAATTGGAAGCGCACCAGAAGGGTTTCGATGCTAGAAATTCCGGAACATTTATATACCGTGCGAGGAAGTGCACGTCAAATTTATCGATAAGAACGTCAATAGTTCGAGAATTGATTTTTCGCGCGATTTCCCACAATGTACAGTTGCAGTAAAATAAAACATCTAGTATCCATCCACAAAGTCTACCCCAAAACACTGCGAATCGTCTCCCTCTTAAAAACACTCGACTTCGTAAAAATCTCTCTTGCGAAATAATTATAAGCCTCTGCAATTTGAATCCGAAAGTCGCACCGAAAGGCTCTGTGTACGCGCAAATTCAGGAAAAATATCGATAACAACATGGACGGAAAATTGCAAAAAAATTTTTTGAGGGCACACCTATCAGACCTGTATTTTCTCGTTCATTAGGTCATTCTGAGAGAGAATCGTAGGATTTTTTTCATTACAACAAAAATACTTTAAAATTCATCAAAGACTACTCTCAAATTTTTTCAGACCGATCCGATACAATTTTTGATTTTTCGAAAATCCAAAAAAATCGAAATTTCTAAAAACGTTCTTATTAAAAATCTGACAAAATTTCAGAGTACTCTTTGATGAATTTTAAGACATTTTTGTTATAACGAAATATTTTTAAAAGTTAATAGTTTTCGAGAAAAAAATCTATGAATTCTTTTTTTTTTAGTTATCTCTCGTCTTTCGAGTCTTCTTCTTGCTCCGGAAAAAAGTATACCCTATACGATAGAATCAGAATTATACCTAAGAAATGAGAAAAAACAGGCCTGCTATAGGTGTGCCTTTGGTGTGAATTTTTGCAATTTTTCTGTTTCGTGGATTTGCACATATATACCCACAATACGCGCCAGCTTGCGTTTTAATCGCGCCACGAGCAATCGCGGCCCAGCGACTCATCACGGAGCTCCGCACAACCTGTGTATATATATATATGTGTATACGCAAGAGCAATAATAAAGCTCCAGATGATACAGTCGCTCCATCAGCGAAAATTCATTTTACCCGCGGCTACGAGGGCGGGACGAGAGATACGCGCGACGCGGGGCGGTAAGAGACGAAAATCCAAATGAAAGCTCCCCCGCGCAATTGGCCGCAATAACTTTTCGCCATCTGCTCGCGCACAGCTTGCTCGAGAGAGAGAGAGAGAGAGAGAGAGACGTATATATACGAAACTTTTGTTTTACAACGGATTTTTACACGCGCGCTAGAGAGAGACCGTCTTTTCGTATAATCTTTGCTGTACCAGGTTATGTAGACACACATACACGCGCGAGCGAGAGAGAGAAACTCGTATACAGCTCTCGCTCGGTTATATTCGATTTACTCGCGAGCTTTGAGGGGCCGAGGGGGAGGGGGGACGGTACAGTGTATACGGCGCTTTTTATTGCGCGCTTTACTAGCCTTAAGTCCTTCCTTTTTAGCGCAGGAAATTACCCGGGCTCGCGGCTATCCTGCACTTTTTTTTTCCTCGGGCCATTTGTAACGCACGCGTGCGCGCACACGTATATCTCGTTACTCTCGCAGGTGCATCTATACGGCGGGTAATTCGGGTATACGTGTACACGACGTACTTTTTACTGCTTCAGAGCGTCGCGCGCTGCTCGTCACACAAGACATGAATACATGCGCATGTCCATCAATCTTCGGAAACAACTCTCCCCAAAAATTGAAAATTTTTGTTGTTTGGAGGCACACCTGCTAGACCTACTTTTTTTTGTTCCGTAGATCATTCTCAAGGAGAAAAAAATTCGCGTGCACGGCCAATCGAAGGGTATGCTTTTTTCTGGAGCGATAACGACTCGAAAAACGAGAAATAATTGAAGAACAAGGATTCATAGACTTTTTTCTCGGAAACTACTTATGAACTTTTGTGAAAATTTCATTCGAACGATAATGTCTTAAAGTACATCGAGGAATGCTCTCAAATTTTTCCTGATTTTTAAAAGACGCTTTTGGATTTTTGGATAATCAAAAATTGTATTGGGTCAATCTGAAAAAATGTCAGAGCATTCTTTGACGAATTTTAAGATTTTTGCTGTAATGGAATTTTTACAAAAGTCATTTGACGTATGAATACATTTTTTGTTAATTATTTCTCGTTTTTTCGAGTCTTTTTTGCTCCGGTAAAAAAGTATACCTTACGATCGGCCATTCAAGCGAGTTTTTTTCTCTTTCAAAATAACCTAACGAATGAGAAAAAAAACAGGCCTAATTGGTGTGCCTTAAAAAAAAAATTTTGCAATTTTTGGGTAGAGTTGTTTCCGAAAATTGGTGGACATGCACATATTACATGAGATGTGCTTTACACTTTGCAGACGACGCGTGTACACTATATGTGCATAATTGTATATATGTTATATACTCGTATGCGTGCGGCGGTAAATAGGAGTATACGCGAGTCATCATCGAGAAGTAGACTCCTCTTTCTCGCCCTTGAAAAAAGTCGCTCGACAAAAAAAGCTAAGCTTTTTGCGCGCAGTGGATAGACGTCCGCCACCGAGTCTCTCGCGCTGTACACACACAGTGAGAATAAGATTTCTGAGTGTAAAAAGCGTGCACACTATATATATCGTCGCATTGAGAGGACAGAGAGAAGGAGAGAAAGAAAGAAAGGGGGAAAAAAAACGTGCATCGTCGAGCGAAAATTACTGCTCGTCCCAATTACTGACGTATTTTTTGTTTTTCTTCTCCAGTCTACGTGTGTATGTGTGTGTGTACTGATGTGAGGACTTCACGTGCGTGCATTGTATATTATAATTGCATACTCTTATGCATGTTTTAAGTCTAGAATATAATATGTAGTGAAACTTAATAATCTCTATATAATATTGTTACGGCTATATATATATATATAAACGACGTTTCTACGTATTACGCTTCTAACCTCGTGATCGGAGAGTCTATAGATTTAAAAGCCTCTATAATACTTGTATATATAACCTAAATGTTATTACGCTCCTTAAATGTGCACGTACCATATGATATAAGTATGTATATCTAAGAATATAATAATAATAACAATAATAATAATAATAATAATAGTAATAATAATAATGTAAGAAGATAAAACTATAGAGCTAAAATGTAAATATAATTAAGCTCGAACTACTGACCTGCTTGAAGCCGCGGTACATTACACGGATCTCCTGCCGCGAGAACTTGGTCTGCTTGAGGAGCTCCTCGAGGGCGACTGGCCGCGTCGTCTGCTGCCGGGCCCTCGCGCTCTCGAACTCGAAGAGAGCCTCCTCGGGGCCCGGCGAGTCCGGTGGCGTCGCCATCGCGTCTCCCTCGACTATGTATCTCTACACAGAACTATACAACGCCCGACAAATTCCCTTCCTCGTGCGTCCTCTCACTCACTCTAAATATATATATATATATCTCTCCTCGGCGAATTCCTCAGTGGTCAGTTGTCATCCTCGTCGTCGTCGTCGTCGTCGTCGTCTGCTGCTGAAAAAACATTTTTCACACGTTGCTGTCGTTCTTGTCGTTCGCTGGGAAAGGCCGTGCGCTTGTATATGTAATAAATATGCATTACACTTATACGCGGTGGCGACGCGTACAATACCTCTACGTAAGTATATTGAAAACAAGTGGAAAGAGTCGCGGTACGGTCGGACGCGAGAGGCGGCTTTGTATAAAAAGTTGCCGTTCTCGGAACACAGCGTTCTATACGTATAGGGTATATCCGTTGCGCGGGAAAAAGTTGCCTCTCGCCCGGCCCAGCCCCGACGGGCATTTTTACGCGGATATAATTGATAGGAGAAGTTTCTCGTCTCTCGCGCGCTCTTCGCATTTCCATTTCCCAGCGAATATATACGCGCGTGACCCTCCTGGAAAATCATTTGTCAGGGGATTCAGCAGTTAAATGTGCGTACACATAACCCGTACTCCCGGGCTATGTACCATCCTCGTAATTAATGAACCGCTACTTTATTATGTACTCTCTAATGTTTCTGCGCTCGTTGCAATATGGTTTATAAACTACTCCTATAGCGATTGGGGGCGTACACTCGGTGGGCGGCGGTTCATTAGCGCGGAGAAACGTGATTTTTTAATCGTCGCGATATGCTCGTTCTTGCGGGTATTAATTGAAAGTTTTAATTTCGCGCGACGCGCATCGATTCGCCTTTTAAAGAAAATTTTAAAGTTATACAATTGACCGCGGCACTCTGTATACGGCTGTCCTTCGTTATGCAATGATTTCTCGCGAAGTTCCAAGTTTATACGGTAGTTCTCGAAACTTCACTAAACGATGGATTGCACAACACGAAGGGTATTATTTATAGGAATGATTGCGTAACGAAGGGCAAGCTCGTGGCTCGTTGCAAATCGATTTCCATCATCAATACAGTTACAACCAATTAAAGTCGCGTTTTTTTCTTTTAATATCCGTTATACGTGCATTACGCGGCGCGAAATTCGAATTACCGCGTGCGTTCGAAGACCTTCTGCCGAGTGTACCCGCGCCTAGTATCATTCTACGATTCACCAATCTAATCGTTAAAACGATAAAAAAAAAAAGAATGTCATGCACAATAAAATCTATGCGCGTACGTAAACGCACGCGCTTAACTCTCTAATACACTACAATTATATGTGAAATCTCTCTTATCTCTACGCTTACGAACTAACGCTATATCACGTGCAGAAAAAAAAGCCAAAAAAAAAAATCCAAACAAAAACAGTAAATCGGGCCATAAATTCTCCGACTGCAAAGGGGGGGGGGGGAGATGAGAATGAGTCGCTGAAATTTCTGGCATTTAACGCTCGCATACATAACCCGAGACTCCTCCGGCGCGCTGTGTGTGTGTGTGTGTGTGTGGGGAGCAGCGCTATGCGGCCAGCACATTGTGTGTGTGTCTGTGTGTGTGTATACCTACATCGAGCTGCTCAGCACACGCTCATTAGCGCAATATTGTTGCACTGGCTGGCTCTGAATGGAGCTTGCACGGCTCGTCTTGAATATTTCATTACATCCGCGCGCGCGCATAGAAAGAGAGAGAGAGAGAGAGAGAGAGAACGAGATAGGGATGTACTACATACATACGTATATATACATGCAGCACGAAGGGAGTTGTAAGGGACAACGACGACGGCCGCACAAACACACATACGACTCCGACTCGAAGCTCGGCCGTACGTATATATAACGTATAGATATAGATGTGGAAACGAGATCGAGTGATAGGGAGGTACTAGAGGCTCGCACTCGAGGTGATCAGCCGGATCCTACGGAGCGATAATGGGCAGCCAATTATTTCAAGCGCGAACGAGCTCTGGAAGGGAATGAGAGAGAGAGAGAGCGAGAAAGCTGTCGACGACTTCTTTTTCGTGTATGCGCGTAATATGAGGTTGAGGGCTTGTCATACAAGAGACGAAGATTTCGTGGGAAGGGATTGGTATTAGGCGTGTCTATATACACGCGCTCCTTTGTGTCGTACTGTCGTCTGCTCGAGTGCAGTCACGTGACACTCGCCCGATTGAATTCAGCTTCCATTAGAGTTGGGGTTTGCATGTGTGTGTGTGTGTGTGTGTGTGTATCTCTCGGGGAAAAAGTGAGCTTTCGAGACACTCGAGACTCTATGCTGATTGTAGGTACATTCGCGAGAAGTGCACGTACATATATAGGTGCAGAGAAGCCGGAGAGAACAAAGAGCAGACGACTCGCTCGCACACCCTCTCCCTGCGCATTACAACAGGTATATCGTCCCTCTCTCTCTCTCTCTCTCTCTCTCTCTCTCTCTCTCTCTTTCATTCGGTGTGTATACGCGAGGCATCAAGCGCGACAACTTTGCCGTATAGAACGCGTCGCGCTGCTGCTGCTGCTGCTGCAGAGAAAAGGGAGTCTCGAATACGCTGCTCTTGGTGCTCTTCTTCTCTCTCTCTCTCTCTCTCTCTCACTGGGTAGCAGAGAGCGAGAGAGAGAGAGACCGAGTCTCCTCCTGACGAGCGCACATTATCGAGGAAAGTTTATTTTTGCTACGGGTCGCTGCTTCCTTTGCTCTCTTGTCTATATACTCCGTCGTCGTGTGGCTCGGGTTCTATGTAGGTGTATACTGTGCAGACCCGCGTACCTATACGTCGGCGGGTAACGTTGCTGCTGCTTCTGCGGCGCGGAGGTGAAAAGCCGCGGATCCGATTCTCCCCAGGGCGAGCGCGAGGGAAATTCGCGGCTCTGCGCGTGTATAGGCGTGCAAATATACGAGGACGACGCGCGCCCGATGAATAATTCAATGCCTGTGTACGACTTGTAAAAAGTGCGTATGTACACGTACATAGATGCAGCGAAGTAATGCCAGAGAGAGGGAGCGAGAGACAGAGAGAGAGAGTGAGGAGGGGTGGGGAAGGGAGTAGGAGAATAAGTAATGTAGAGCTTTATGTATCGAGTGAGATATAGGTAGACCACTGTACACCTATATATCCCCCTAACCTTCTCTCTCTCTCTTTCTCTCTCTCTCTCCCGGCGGGAAGCTGCGCTCGCGCACATCTCGGGGAGACGACTCGGGGATGATGCCGATAATCACACGCCTTAGGACTCTCGACTCACCTGTGATCGATGCTTCTCTCTTCTCTCCCCTTTGCCTCCTCCCCGCGTATGTATATATATCTCTCTCTCTCTCTCCTCAGCCAAAAAGGAGCGCCGCCCTAACCTCTTCCACTTCACGTGGTGGGGTCACGGGGTTCCCATACGCGTACGCGCCAGATCGTTATCCCGTAAACGCGCTGAAACATCAGCGAGCCGAGCGTCGACGACGACGACGGGGCTGCTGCTTCTCGCCTGGGGGGGACGACGATGTCGTAGGACTGGTGGTGCGCCAGCGCCGCTGCTGCTCCAGCCGCATGTCCGAGCGAACTCGGCTCTTTTCACTGTGATCCGCAGCCCCCGACGTGAGCGAGAGCTTGACGTGCGAGTGTATGGGTATAGCTCTGGCTCCTCGAGCTCCTCGCTGTAACTCGCGCGTATATCCTCGTTTCTATTATATATGAGCAGCGCGACTTTCACCTGACGACGAGCCGAGTCGAGCCGCCGGACATGATTGCAGCGGCCGCGCGCGCGGAGATGTCGAGAGAGAGAGAGAGACCCCCGGGAATCTCGCGTATGTATATATATAGGCGTCGACGCAGCGCCCGCACACTTGTCAAGTGCACGAATGCGACCGACGAGCGAGCGACGCCGTGTGTATATGTATAACGCAAGCTCGTGCGTAGCCTCCCGCTGCCGATGCTGCTGCGACGACGAGTCGCTCGGTACTGCCGCCGCCGCCGCCGCCGCAGCTTCAACAAAGCTCGCCTATACTGCTACTGTGTGTATATAAGAGAGGGAGGGAGATTTCGCGCGCGCGCGCGCTCGGAGGGGCGATTTATCTTTTTTTTTTCTTCGGTTTTTTTCGTGCGCGCGGGTTGAGAGCGAGCAGTGAGAGAGTGAGAGAGAGGGGGAGGACGCGTGCCGAGAGAGGTGAGATGGATGTAGGTATATATCCTTGAGGCTGATATGACGTACTTTGTGTCGTGAGGAGTGGGCCGCTGACGGCTGGGCTCTCTCTCTCTCTCTCTCTCTCTTTCTCTCTCGCTCGGGGTGTGCCCCTCTGCGCGCTACTGGCTTTTTCGATTTCGATTCCGTAGACTTTGCGGAGGGTGAATAGGTATATAGCTATATATATGTATGGGAAGGGTGCAGTGGAAAAGGAGCGTAGAGCCTGTGGAAGTGCGATTGCGCGCTGGAGATGGAATTTCGTCTTTGAAGACGGGTGAGCGAGTGTATGGGGAATTTTGATAGGAGAATAACGGGGGGAAACGGGTAATTTTCGGTGCTGAGTGCAGTCCGATGGAATTTGATACGTTGAGGATAGTCGGTAAGGCAGATTGCGATTTTTGCGAGATGCACGTATAAAAAGATAAAAGTGTGGATTTTACCAACGGAGTAGCGACCGAGAGAGAAGCAGAAGCAGAAGTTACATAGAGAGTGAACACGGCGAGATGTGCGGAAGGGATTGAGGGTCAATATTTTTCTCTAGCGAAATTTCGCGCTGAAGGGATCGCGAGTTTTGTTTACGTGTTATTTGCACCTGCGAGCGGTATACGAGTGAGATCATGAAGATTCTCGCCTACTCGCGGATACTGATCGATCAGACGATTCCGTTGCTTCGAAACTTCAAGTTCGGTAGAGGTTAGTTTTCACGCGTATTCCATGCACTTGCTTGTCAATTTTGATTTCGTCGTTCGTAAGTAGAAATAGTTGAATGCCGCTGTTTGTTGTTACAGCCGGCGTTTATGCGAGTCAACAGAGAGCACAACACGCAGCCTCGGCAGAAGAGTCGGACGACGTAAGCTTATAACAAAAATATTTGTTGCTGTAGTTCGATTCAAGTTGTTAACATTTGAAATCTGTTATTGTTTTGTAGCCTGTGGATTTGGAAAATCCATACCAAAAGGAGAAAACCATTTGCATCCTGTGCAAGCACAACATCAATCCCGATTACAAAAATGTGAGGCTGCTCTCGCAATTTCAAAGTAGATTCACCGGAAGGATCTATGGTCGACACATAACTGGTCTGTGCAAGAAGAAACAAGATTTGCTGGAAAGAGAAATGGCCAAGGCGCAACATGCAGGTTCGTTTTTTCAATCTGCAATCAATAAAATCTGTCATGTGTAGATGTATGTAAACATTGTAAACGTTAAGTGATATAGAATCACCATACATAGTTTAGCGTTCTCATGTTCAAATGATTTTTTTGCAGCGTTAATGCCTGCTTACCACAAAGAAGTCGCTTACGTAAACGATCCACAACTTTTCAACATAAATAATCCATTCAAACCACACAAATACTGATACCAACAGGTATATTTCGCTATTATGTAAATATTCCATTGATACATTAAAGTTTTCATTACGAAATGTTTTGTTAAAGTTTTAAGTAATAAAAAAAATTAAATATTTACCGTAATTTCGTAAGATCTCATTCATTTATCCATCGAATTGACCGTCGCTGATACACAATCGAGTTTAGCTCCGGCATTCGCGAGGTAGCGCTGCGCTCGGCACTGTTATTATCGACTGTGCACGACGCGCTTCTCCGACAATACAAACGAGCGTTTGTTGTGCTTTTCGTCGCGAACCGCATCCAGTAACGTTCAGGAACAAGCGTTAAAACGTCTAAAAAACCGAAATGCAAAGATGTTGGACGACGCCGAGTTATTCGCGCAGCTGTGCCAAAAAGACGGGATCATCGTGGAGCAGGAGGTCATCGAGGCGGTGAAAACAAGCTGGTGATTTTTTTAAATTTCTCTTTAGTAGCGCCATAATTTCAAATCAATAACCCGCTCCTTATCTTTTTTGAATGAACTCTTTCATTTTTGCAGTTTTGTGCAACAAGTTGTGGGTACTAATAGTTAAAACAATTAGGTTACGCGATTATCTTTTAATCTGTAGAGCTGATAATCAATAAAATCTTTTCAGTACAACTGGAGAACTTCGACTGGGTCATACATCCATAATAGCCAGTTTGTGTGATGTAATAGGTCATGTTTTGTGCTCGAGTTCAACCATAAAAGTACTGGATGTCAGTGACTGTGTGCTCCTTCCAAAAGGATTAACGCTTATATTGAAAGCCCTCTGCGAAGGATCTAGTGTCACTACTTTGTACCTCAAGGGTAACAATATATGCGGACAACTGGTTGAGCAACTAGCTGAAGTTTTAATGCGTAACAATACCATAAAAATCATGCACGTTGAGTGGAACAATTTAGGATCACAAGTTGATTCCTTTGCTAAGTTTTGTGAAAGTTTAGCAAAGAATCGCTATTTAGAAGAGTTGGATCTCAGGTACAATCAGATTTCCACTGTTTGTGCAGATTTCCTTGCAGCAGCACTTAGCTCCAATACAAGTTTAAAAAATTTGGATCTGTCTTGGAATTCGTTAGGTATTACTTGCACAGCAAAATATTTAATCCGAAAAGCTTTAATCTTGTAGCTTAATTTTCATTGCATTTGTTCTTTAACAGGTATGAGTGGAGGTCAGAAAATTTTACAAGGCATCCAAAAAAATAGGAATTTAGTGGCTTTGAATATCAAAGGAAACTGTGTGCCAAGTGAAATTCATGCAGAAATTAAGGATCAGATAATTGAAAATCAGAAAAGAAGAATACTCAGCCAAACTCCAGTAGTTATGAAAGGAAAAATCAATCAAGATTCAGTTACCAGTGATGAAGATGACAGGGCGCTGCCACCCAGATCAAGATTTCAAAAGAAAAAAAAAAGAAGGGAGAGATCCAGGACCCCTTTGGAGGAATTGAGAGGTAGTCCCTTGGGCAATTCGGGAAACGACGATTTCGGAGCTATTGAGGCCAGAACCGCGTCCATGCCAAACATGAGAAAACTTAGCACTGACAATAATCAAAACTCTACAGAGTTAAGTGAAAAAATTAAAGCGCTGGATCAGATTTTGCACGAAAGATCCGCGGCTATTGAAGCTCTAGAGGCTCAATTAAAAGGGAAAAACGAGGAGCTGCAATCCAGCAAGTCTGAAAACGAGGATTTAAAGACTGAGGTTGAACGGTTGAAGGAGGAGAAAGCAAAGGAATTAGAAAATATTAAAAAATCACAGACAAAAGCAGAGAGTAATTGGAAAGAATCCTACAAGGAACTGGAAGAAACTAATCAAGACAATGCGCGACTCAAGCAGGAGGCAGAGACTAAGAATCGCGCTTACGAGAGGGAACTTAGGAAAGTGACATTGGATATTCAAGCTTTGAAAGAGAAATTCACGTCTACTGTGCAGAGTTACGAAGACACGATCTCCGAGTGCAAGCTGGAAGTTCATCGAGCGAAAAGAGCTCTGCAAGAAAAAGAAAATCGCTGCAAGATAGAAGTAAACACTCTGAAGGATACTCTGAAAGAGACGTCCTTAGCTCTGGAACAGTGTCAGGAGCAGCTGCAAAAACTGCGGAACGAATTGCGCGAATCGATCGACACTCAGGCGAAGCTTAAAACGAGGACCGACGAGGCCGAGAGGTTTGCTGCCAAAACTCTGAAGTTCGAGGATGCTCTGCAGAAATCTAAAGTGGAGAAGGAGAAATTGGAGGAGAAGCTTCAGGACTGCAGGAAAACTGTGGCGTCGCTTCAGAATCAGGTGATCAAAGTCCAGGAGGAAGCACTAGAACCGCAGAAGAGGTACGAGTCCATGAAGCTAGAGTTGCAGTTGGAGAAGGAAAAATCAGCGGGACTGAAATTGGAGATGCAGGAGGAACGATCGAGGATAAAGGAGCAAAGCGATCAGATGCAGAAACTGCTGTCGCAGATCAATGGGCTTTACGCGCAAATAAGCGAAGCTCAGAGTAGCCACGCGGAAGCGTTGCGGGGAAAGGAGGCCGAGATTGAAAAGTTGAAGAATGCTTTCGCACAAAAGACGAGGGAACTCGAGCAAGTGAAGTACGTACTTTCAGTTTTGTATACGAAGTGCGATATTGGCTTTTTATTTTTTTGACTCTCCTTGATTTTTTCGCAGATCCGAGCAAGTACACAGGGTGCATCAGTTTCAAGCTGCTGTTAGCAAGTACTTAGGATCCTTTACCGGAATAGATTCAACTCTATCTTGAGACTGTACAGTGAAATACTGATTATAAATAAATTTGTAAATTATGTACAAGAGTATCTATCGTGGTTGGTAGGTATATACAGAATAAATAGAGAAGACGATTTAATGACATATAATAAATAGTTTTTTTTTAATAATTTATCTCGTTTATACACATTTCATTGTAATAATAAAGTACAATGTTTTATTAAAGTTATCGACAGGCTTTCACGAAACAGCGAAAAAGCGCGTCGATCAAAACTGGCAGTTTACGGCCTGATCAGTCTCTCATCTTTTGGTCCGGCTCACCAATAGCCAGCTATAACGCAAAAATATATAATTCACTTCACACGCGTTTTCTTACGCTCTATATTTTACAGGTTCTTTTCTTCGTACATTAGCCCAGAATGCGGATTGCGAAGAAAGGTAGAAAATAAGATTCTTTTAATTGATAGCAATTGCAGTTTGAAAAACGTCAATCGCTCTTCGAGTGCGAAGCTTTAAACTATACTTACAATGAACCTTAAATAGCTTAGCCTCTAATATAGAGGCAGTTTTTTTGTATTTTGTTTTTTAATAATCTACAAATCAATGTATACGACACGCACACAGTACATACAAATTTCTACTTCCTGCTGATTCCTGTTATTAATACAAATTTCTTACATAATAAGAATCGATGAAAGTAGTAAACACAATAATATCAATTGATAAAAGCAATTTACGCATGTGTATTACTGCGCACCACTAAAAACAAATTCATTTAGTTGTATTTATCGAGTCTTTAAATATATTCAAAGCCTACTTATTATTTAATGGAAAAAATCATTCATCGATCGTATCAAAATAATTTGTATTAACTGATTGACGATATGCGACCGAATCATCAGTTGGTAAAATTTCATCACGGTACCTTTTAATTGGCTCTCTGACGAGCAACACAAAGAAATAATATTGTACTTAGATGACTAAATTCGAGGGCACGATTAAAGCGACCCTTTGACAATTGATGAAAAATGACTACGAAGTAAGAAAGCGCAATAAAGCACGACTTTACGCAAAAATTGAAGGTATGCCAAAACGCACATACCGAAAATTGATTGAAATTAATTATTACAAATTTGATTGTCTCTTTTCATTGCTTTTATAAAATCGAATTTCGTGATACGATTTTCAAAACAATGTTTTCGCCTGATATAGGTTATCCACAGAACCTGAATTCTCCGTCATATGCAAGCAGATGTTCATGCAGAAGCAATTGCTCAAAACTGCTTCATTATACGTAGAATTATATAGGATTAATAGCATTACGCGCAGCAGATGATCTAGTTCACTCGTCTTGCTCGTTTAGAGGAAAATGACATTTAAAAGTATACTTACAACTATTAATAACCGCAAATTGAATGAAAACCATTGTTAAATTTAACAGGACGAATCACAACCTCTTATTTTTGTTGTTAATTGGAAAATAAAATCAGATAAATAATACTGAACGGCGGTCTCTTCGTGCTTAAACGAACACATTCCTCTAAACAAACAATTATATCCTGTTTAAAAAAAATCATACAATCTACAATAATCAATAAAATTTCATTATCGCGGTAATTAACTAATGAAAATACTTTCATCCATGGACAACTTAACTAATTCGATTTAAAAGAAAACAATGATCAAGCATTGGCATGTTGCCTTCTACGAGACAATAAAACTTATTTTTAATAAATAGGTTTCATCGGACCGACACATCGTTAGACTAGACTACATGTATGATTTTTTTCATCAAGGTACTAGATGAAGCAAGAAATAAAGTCACTTCCTAGCATACATTGTTCTTCAATTTAACGTTTCAGTCGTGAAAGCAGCTTTTCCAGTTCACGCGACAAACAAAACGACGTATGACTCGAGACTCGCTCGACGCTGAGTCGATAATGATCCGGTACCACTCGTCAATACACAATAGGAGGAATCTTCTTTTTTTATAACGTGTAGGGATACTCCTTGAGATAGTTTTTGATGAGAGGCGGCAGTTTTTCTCGCTCTTTTTCGATGCTAGCGCCTGCTCTGTTCACTGCGATCCTTGCTAGATGCGATAGCGAACGCACCTCTTTGACCAGCGGTTCCGACAGGTAGATTTGCGAGTAAACCTGACCACTGTAGTCCACCCAGACTTCTTGTCGATGCTCATCCATACGTTTCGAGTATTCGCAGTAGTACTCGAGCATCTTGATCGGACAGTCGAAAAGCGGCATCGCGAATGCCAGTCGCGGCTCCGCATCTAACCGAAACTTGCCCATAAAGTAAAAAACTCGTACTGAGGTTGGTCCTCGAGCTGTTTGCACCGAGATTGCAAATGTATACCTGTGAGAAAAATCACATTGTTAACAACTGTGACTACTGTGAAACGAGATTTAGGAAAATTGTAGCTAAGAGTAAGAAGTTTATAGAAAAATGCATAAAAGTGATAGATGTAGAATTTTAATCTCACGATTTCTCTACTTTTTCTGTTATAGTTTCTATGCTGAACCTGACCCTTTTTTATTAGAGGTTGGTCTGTCGCCGTTCGAGTTGAAAAAATAGGTATCGAGAACAAGTGAATTGAAGAGCGAAGGAAGAAATTGACTGTCTCGTAAATCAATGTATTTAAAACAGCTGCTTTACCTGCTGTCGGAGCTGTCCCTCATGAGCCATCTCCCCACTGGCGCATCTTTTAATAAGTTTTCGCTTTGCTGCCAACTAAGACCCTCGTGATACCAGCCACAAGTCTGCAGGATTTTCCGGACTTCGGAAAGCTTCGCCAAATCTTTTTCGGGCAAATAACTGGGATCGAAGGCCCACGGGCAGGGGGACAGCCACGAGACCGGTGTCCCCGGCGTCTCGTCCCTGCTGTTGTTCAAAACATTGTTATTGGCTACATTGCCGTTAACAGCCACGGCACTCGCGGCACTGCTAACGTTACTGGTCGAGCTGCTGTCAGGGTTGCTGTTGTCAGCGGTGACGATGCCACCGCCGTTGAAGTTGTTTCGCAACCGATTGGCATTGAGGCTACTGCTAACGTTGGAACTCGGGTCGGAGTTCGAGGTGGAGGTCGACGAGCCGGCCGTAGAGGCGGTGATGTTGAACGTGCAACTGCTCACCGTCGTGGAGCTCGTGCACGGCAAGTGAACGGTCGCATTGACCTGGATACGTACGTCTCCTGAAGAGCACAAGGTCGCTTAGTATATTCCGAATACGGAGAACCGGCGACTCAGTCAAATCTCTCGAGGGATTCTTACCTGAGTATTTCGAAGCGTCGACGCTGCCGCTCTCCTGCGGAGCCAAGCACGGAGAATAGGATATCTCCGGAGCAGTGCTACTGTTCCTGGAGCAGTTCTTGCCGTCGCCACAGCACGACCTGGGCGACGAGTTACACGCGCCGGCGGCACTACTACTGTTTCTGCAGTAGGTGTAGCAGCACCGGTGGTAACAGCAGCAGCGACAGTCGCGCGAATCCGAGCTCTGGGCTTGCTGCTGCTGATTATTCGACGTCTGATGAGGGAAGGAAGTCGAGGTGAAGTTGGGCAGCTCCCGTCGCGTGCCCGGCAGCTCCTGGCAGCCGCTCGGTGGCGGGTCCAACCTGTTGAGAGCAAGGAGAAAACGTTACCTTCCGAATACTCGCGCACTAACGTCCAACGCGCATTTTAAAGATTATACGAACCTAGCAGTGGTGGAATGACTGCGATGAAACTCGGCGGCCTGCTCGAAGCTGCTCCTGAGCTGTTCCTCGCTGATGAGCAGTGGCCTGCACTGAGCGGCCTCCTTACTGTCCGAGCTCTCGTGGTGATAGTAATCGGGCTCGATCCTCTTCTGCACCAGGCAGCCGCCCCCGGACATTTTCGACCTGAGCTCGAGTCTCGGCGCGTTGCCGTGCTGCAGCAGCACCTCGGCGTTGCTGCTCTGTATGAGGCAGCCGCCCGACTGTATGCCGCACTGCGTGCTGATCATCACCATGGGCTGTTGCTGTTGCTGCGGGATCTCCGTGCCGGGCGCGTCGACGAGGAGCATGCCACCGCCGGAGCTGTGACCCACCGACACCGACGTCGACTGCGGGACGATCGGAGTCTGCTGCTGCTGCTGCTGCTGCTGCTGCTGTTGGTGGTCGAAGCTGACGACGGTCGTGGTGGTGGTCGTGGTGGCGTTGACATCGCCGCCGTTGTTACTGGCGCTGCAGCAACCCGGTGCCGGGAAGCGATGCCTGCAGTTCGGGCACATCAGCGTCAGCATCTTGATGGGCTCTTGGCTTGCCCGCTTGTCGAGAACAGCATAACCAGACGATTGCCACCGGCGCTCACTGCAAAGGCACGAGGGACAAAAAAACAGAGTCGAGGTTAGATCGATGAAAAATGTGTAATAATAAATCGTCGCCGGCCTTGGTTGCGCGAATCGGTAACCGTCGAACCCCCTGTACACACGTGCGCGCGCTCGCGAAGCGCTATACTAATGTCATGCATAACAAAGGCCATGTGTGTACACGTATCTATCTTATCGCTAGCGGGAAGCATGCAGCAGCAGCCGCAGCGTAAACACGTCGCGGGCGAATCCGGATGGGGAATCGGTTTTGGTATTACGTGCGATCGCACGCCCAAAACAATCAATTCGACACCCGTGTTATTCCCCCGAATGGAAACACGAGCGAGCCATTCATTTCCGATTCGGAGAATCGCGACTCGCGCGGATGTGCGCAAGCGTAAACACATAACAGTCCAGACACACATATCGCCAATTGAATTTCCGGCGCATGTATTCGTATACGCACGATAACAAGATATACGTGTATTGTATGACACTCGTGAGGGGTCACTGAGCCCCTCTCTCTCTCTCTCTCTCTCTCTCTTTCTCTTTTCCTCCCGATAAATCGTCGGCAACGAGACTCGGGGGGGAAGTTAGATTCCTCCTCTTCACCTGCGCCAATTAAAACGAGCCGCGCTAATTGCCGAGCGCGAGCGACTGCTCTTTGCGAAAGTGACCGACGGCGCGTATAGAAAGAGCTTCTCTCCCCCCCTCCCCCTTCCTCTTAAACGTCTTTTTTCGAGCTCTTAACGGAGCCTCTGTAAATCTCGCGCTCGCGAGCGGGGCTCTCCCCGGCGTTTCCTACATTATACTCGCTCGCCGCCGCCGCCGTCGTCGTTGTTGGGCCGCTTACGCAAATGGAAACCGATAAACATTGCGGAGGCTTCCGCGAAAGGCGGCCGCCTCGGAAGCCACCGAAAAGACAGACCAATTTAGCAATCGTGGCCGTGCATATAGCGCGCGGAGGGAAGGACACAAAGGGACAAGTCGGCGAGAGTCGTTTTTCCTGTTCCGTAGCGCGTAAAATCGGCGCGCGGGCATAACGATCGAGCGCGCGATGCCGGGGAGAGAGGAAAGGCGAAAATAGAAAAAAAAACGATGCCGAGAGAGTCGCTAAGTCTAAGAATAGCCAATTACAGTCTAATTATCCGGCGTCGTGGAAGAGACGCTTCCGCGAAAACGGAGCAGACGACGGTGTGAGAGAGAAATAAGGGGAGGGAGGCGAGAAGAGAGAAGGGAAAATCGAAAGCGCGGATAACGAGAAGTGTCCCCTCCTTTTTTTCGTGCGACAAGAGCTAACCCAATTTTCTCGCCTCGGGCAATCGGAAATTTTCAATGAAAACGCTGTTATTTTTCTTGCTGCGCGCAAGGCGGTGTCCGCTTGCAGCCGCACTGTCCTGGGGTTTTTCGCTTAAGTGTCCCGGACTCTTCGTCCGGCATAAAACAATTGTCATTGATAAACTTTCCGATGCGCTTTACAATTAAATTCGCGTCGAAAATAAGCAGGTGACAAATTGAGCCGGATATTTCAATCGTATTGATGCTACGCTCAAGAGTTACATTTTACTTATGCGCATTTGTGTGAGAACATAAAGCGTGCGCTGCTTGCATAAAAATATTACAACAGCCGTCTTTAAAACGCATTACGCCATTCAATTATTGATAATGACTTCGGCATTTTATTCAAATCAGCCGGTCTCTCTCTCTCCAGTGCAACAATCTCGGGATTCTCAGACTGCATGCAAATGCAGTCCAAGGCGGAAAATGATTTGTATTTACGCGCTGTTTTTTTTTTTTTTTCAAACGAGTGACAACGGTACAACTATGGAGCGGTGATTATTTATAAAAGCGAACGTCTACCGCGAAGCAGACGTTTTTTACCATAAAGCGAAGAGCGAGCGAGCGAGCGAGCGAGCGAGAGAGAATTCCAGCGACCGTGGACGAGCGGAAATCAATGAGAAAATCTTTCCTCGAAACTTTCGACTTTGCAGAAGTCGTAACTCGGTTCGCGCTCGAATTCGGGTCGAGCATCAGTAGTGTAGCCGAACGAGCCAGTGAGCGAGCGAACAAGCAAGAGCGAGCGGGAGAGGAGACAAAGAGCAGAGAACGACCAGACAAAGAACACAAGCCAAGTCGAAATTAAGAAAAATTCCGCGCATAATACCCGATACATGCGCGCGATACCGGGATAACGAATTGAGAATACGTTATAGGTGCATTCGAAATCCCCTCGACGATCTTTCACAGCCTATTCGACCGAACAGACTTCCATCGGTCGGAGAGCAACTAAAAAAATGCAATCTCGGCGCGTATAACCCTCCCCATCTGTCCACGAAATAAAAGCCAAAAGAAAAAAATAACAGGCGAATTCCCTCCGCGTACCCCCGAGCCTCTCTCTCTCTCTCTCTCTCTCTAAAAGGGAGCTCCGAAAATCCAAAGAATCATCAGAGAGCTGCATCGGATCGTTGTTCCGAGAAAGAGCGAGCCACGCGCTCGACTGCAGCGGCGAGTGCAACAGTTGCACGAAGCCGGCGGCGGAGCGTCGTGCCTCCCCTCCCCGTGCCCACGACGACGAGCAGCAGCGGCGGCGGCGGCAGCAGCAGCAGCAGCAGCATCTATAGCTATACAGCAGAGCGGAGAAACTGGCTCGGAGTCGGAGCGAGGCCAGCAGCACGTGTGCACGCGGTATATAGAGGAGCGAGCGAGAGAGAGAAAGAGCGGTGACGAGGTGGGGGAAGAGTGTACGTCGTTGCCGATTCGCAGTATTCGTCGAGTAGCCCGAAGCCGCGCTTCCGCGAAGTGTCCCGGAGCGCCGGGGGCCGCCGCCGCCGCCGCCGTCGCTATGTATGCTACTACTACCAGCAGCGCCGTATGTGTGCGCGCGAGCGCTGCGCGTATAGGTATATAGTGTCGCAATGCCAGAAGGCCAATCCCCCATTTAGCGTGTTTCGTCGAGAGAGCGCGCGGCTTTTTGGATGCGGCGCTTTTTTTTTATTATCTCGAGAGAAAGATATACAGAGAGAATTGAATTTTCTTTCGCGCGACGCGCTGATTTTTTCCCTCTCCCAATCTCTATCTCGCTCCGTCTTATTATTCTTCGTTTTTTTTTTCGTTCGTTTCGAGAGAGCGAGCGAGTGCGAGAGGGGAAAGGCGAGAGAGAGAGAGAGAGAAGTGCCGCGTCGCGGTGACGCAGGCGCTTTCGAATTAATTGCCTCGGCGTTTCCGAGTACACTTACGAAATAGCGCGCCCTTCTAGAAATTGCAGTTGGAGCGGAAGGTAATTAAAAACGAATTCTTTTTTCGCGCTCCGAAGGCATATAGCGATACCCATATATAGCGAGAGAGAGACCAAGGAGAGTCTCATGCTGATCAGCTGAGCGAGCGAGGGAGAGAGAGAGAGAGACCGAGGGCTTATCGGCTCGACCTATCGCCGTTTCCGCGTTCGAATTTTTTCCCCCCCGACGCGAGAGGGAGAGAGAGTATTATATGGCATTTTTCAGCGCTGAGTTTCCGATTCTCCTCTATCTCCGTATACACCACCTCTTTCGCTCTCGGCGCGCAGCGCTGTGGTATTCCGAAAATGCTGCTGCAGATCAAAGATTGTACGAGAGATGAGAGTAGCTATACCTTTCCAGGAAGTAATTTTCCGAGGGCAGATTCTCTCCTTTCTCTCTCTCTCTCTCTCTCTTAGGCGCTCGCGCTCGCGATTACCATCGTAGCCGGAAATCGCTCGAATATATACACAGAGCCGAGGAGATGTGCGCTTGCACAGAGAAATGTGTATAATGCAGCGCGATGGAGAGGGAATAGTCGATAAGCGTGTATAGTAGCTTCTTTCGAGGATGATTCAGATGATGGCTTAGGTCAGTGCCTCGAGCCTCTCTCTTTCTCACACGCTGCTGCTGCTGCGGCTTCTTTTGCCGACGCGGGAATCTTGATACACATTGTTTACGAAAAGAGCAAAAAAAAAAAGTGAAGGAGAAAATGAAACGCAAGGATCCGATGATCGCCGCGCGGTGTGTATATAAGCTGCACACATCGCGTATGCGTAATCGATAGCGCGCGTTTTATTGATACAAACACAGCTGGAAATAGTCCTACCGGTTTTCGGATTATAAATAAACGGTGACGCGAGCACACAGCCGTGCAGCAGACGCTTCTTCATTATTTTGCAATGAGCAAGTATATAAGTGTACAACGTGTATATACGAGACTTGGCGACGCTCGTCGCTCTCTGTTTTAATAGGTGACGCGCGGTTTCTTCTTCCAATTCGGAGCGAAAAACGTTAGCGACGATAAACGGCATCCGGTTCCGGTTATCGACGCAGACGAGAGCGGCGCGCGCTCAGCGGCGCACTGCACTGCACAGCATCGTTCGGCGAAAAGCTCCGCTTTATAATGCTCCACAGAGCGAGGTGCAACTCTACTGTACAATGCAGTTCGCGCTAAACCGTCTTCGTTGTCGTGCCTTTCGCTTTTATACTCGGGAAGAGAGAGAGAGAGAGAGAGGAGAGAGAAAGAGAGAGAGACGTAGCAACAAAACTTTATTACGAACTCTCTTTATTACTCCTTCTGCGTATAGAGCGAAGGCCTCCGCGCCGAGCCGAGAGAGTCGTTATTTTTTTTTCCCCGGGCCTCTCGCCGCGCCGAGGGACTCGTCGCGACGTTTATTAGGGAAATTTCGAGCCGCTTTTCGGCGCAGTCATAAAGTCCCGTTGAAGAATCAATATTTGCCGTTCGCGAAGAATAAATACAAGGGAACGACCGTAATGTAGAGGAGCGAGCGCGATGAGTTACGGCTTATTTGCGACAATAAACTCGTTCTCGCGTAAAGCCTTTCACAATTGTGCGCTTAGCGCGAAATCACTCGCGAAATTCCGGCTAACCCGTTATCGCGGCAGCGCTGATAAGGGAAAGAGCATTAACGCGAGGACGGCTGCTCCGAAAAGGAGAAAGAGAGAGAGAGAAAGAGAGATGCGATCTGGAGAATATATTACATACGTCGCACGCGCGCGCAGTACGTATACATTCGAAAAATAACTCTTTTTCACATTTCGAGGGTTATGGTGTCATCTGGAAAGCAGATACGAGCGAGTTTACGAGAAAGAGAGAGAAAGAGGAGGTCGCGCCTCGTCTAGATACACAAACACACACACGCACACGCACGATTTATATCTCTCGCTCTCGTACATACATAAGTATACATTGTGCAACGGCGACGATTGCCGGCTGACTTATGCAATGCGCATCACACACAGCGCCGTGCATATGTATATAACGCATCACAAGTTTTTTCGCACCTCGATTGCGTCACGCTCGTGCCTAAATTTAAAATCATTTGTGCTCCAGACGCGCGCGCGCGCGCCCGCGAGCGCGAGAAGGAGAGAGAGAGAAAAAAAAACGAAGCGCAGCGGACGTTCTCTCAGAAATACCTCCGCGACGAGTCAGTCATAAGTCATATGTGTATAGTGTATATAAGTATACGCACGAGTGAGCGAGAGAGAGAGAAAGAGAGAGAGAGAGAGAGAGAGAGAGAAAAGGGCAACAGCAGCAGCAGCCGGCGAGTTTCCGAGAAAAATTTTGAGAGCAGAAGCAGCAGCAGCAGCTGCACGTTGAATCTAAATTTCAAAAAGGAACAGTCCGCCTGGCTACCTGGCTCTTTTCTTTCTTCTCGCTCTTTCACGCAGGAGAGCGAGCGAGAGAGAGAGAAGAATCAAAGGAATCGCGCGCAGACTGGAAGCAAAGAGACTCACTCAGTCACACACATCGAAGGGGAACTAATACACTCGCACGCGCACACATACACGCGTGTATACGGGTCTCTCTCTCTCTCTCTCTCTCTCTTCGATTCTTCTCTTTTTCTGGCTCGACGACGCGCACTTTTCGGGGAATTCTCCCGCGCGATATACGGGTTTTCCGTGTAGACATACACACACACACGCACACACGTGCGCCGAGCAGAGGGCTCTCAATCTCTCTCCCTTTTAACGATTTTGGAGTACAACCGCGTGTGCGAAGAGATAATTGGAATCGCTCCGCGCCACGTTTTAATTATCGCGATTCGCCGTATATCACGAGGCGGTCGCTTTCCCGGAACCGGCCGAGCGTAACGACAGAATTTTTCAGTCTACCCCCAGAAGCAACGAAAAAGAAGAAGACGAGAAAAAGCTCACGCCTCTCTCGAATCTGCGGAGAATTGGCTTTTCCGCGAAAACACAAAAGCGCGCAGCCGAATTAAAATGCCTGCCGATCAGCTGATCGTCCTCTCCTCCCTCTCGCCGCGCTCGCGCTCCGCGACTTTCTAATCCCCGCGAGAGTGTTGCTGCGCGCTCGCGGTGCACATAGAGACGTGTATCCCGAGAAAACTCGCGGCGGCGGCGGCGGCGGCGAGTCGAGAAATCGTGGATCTCGCTTCCGAGGAACTGCGGTCGATTCGTCGAAGGCCGATGTATTTTTCTTTTTCCTTCTCGGAGCTCGCCGATCGAATAAACTACATAGGCGAGTGGACGACGACGATGCCGAGGATGAAGACGATGTGATGGAAAACTTGCCTCTCGATGCCTCTGCGGGGCGTCGTCTCGCGCTGCGCTCAGCTGTTTCGTTGACAAGCGAAGCGCACACAGCTCTCGTGGGCAAGACTGTGCGTATGTATACGATGTGTATTTCTCTCGCTCTCCTTTCTTTTTTCTCTCTTGCCGTTTCACAAACACACCAAAGCCATATTCGCAGCACAGCACACACACTCGCGTTCTTGCGTATACCTACGCGTGTAATGCAGAGACGACGTGTATGTACGACGGGGACGGAATAAAACACGATCGCGGTAGTGTAGAACGTTTGTGTACAACGAGTGTGTATAGTGTACGGGAGACTCGGCTGCAGAGCAGAGAGACTGAACGAGAGAGAGCACGCGACGGAGCGACTGGCGCTCTCCTCGACGTCCGACCGACTGAATGGATCCGTAATTACGCGAGAGAGCGGAGCCGAACGGAGCGCAGTAGAGGGGCACAGCACAGGGAAGTGGGGAGAGACAGCGTCGCCGCCGACGCTCTCCGTCTCTCTTTCTCTCTCTCTCGCTCTCCTCGTGCACAACGACGGATACGCTCCTCATACTATATAGGAGGAATGTGTAACTTGTCTGCTAGTTCGATGGCTAAATAGACGGGATGGATTCGTCGGGAATCGAAAAAAAAAAATAGACCAACCGACGACGCGCTTTTATCTCCGAGCTTGTGCATGTCTCATCGCGCGTACTTACACCCGCGCACAGACAGCGGAGACAAACGTATAATACGCTCGAAGCGATAAAATACACGCGGCCTTCGTCGTTTCGGTGCAAGCCACGCGGAGCATTTTTCTCTTTTAAAAGGCTAACGATTATTATCCGAAGTAAACGGCCGCGTTAAGCGCCCTTTCTTAGAAACTCGCGCGCGAGCGCGACGCCGCGCACATACACACGCGCGAGCGCGTAGAGCACGTATTTTAAATGCTAATACCGAGTTTCCGTGACGAAAGGCCGAGCCGCCGCCGCCGCCGCCGCGATTTTTCGTGCCGTGATTCTCGTGCGATGGAAATTAAAAGCGCGAGCGCCAAGATTCTCGGAATCGGCCGAGCGATTTTTCGTAGCCCCCCTCGCGCACAGGCGCTTCGTGTGTCTGTCTGTGTGTGTGTGTGTATAAGGGGGGAAATACGTATATTGGACCGGACGTGTATATACGGACGTGTGTAATAATACGGACAGCTGGGGAAAATCAACATGCGTATTTGTATACGGATAGACATGGGGGAAGAGAGGCACAGAGAGAAAGAGAGAGGAATAAATTTTTATTCATTTTACGATACGTATATGGACCAGCCGAGACGAAATGCTCGCTGTAAATATAGACGCCGGAAGTATAATTTTATTTATTTATTCGCTTTAAGCAGCCTTGAAATTATATACGCATCGCAGGTTGTATGAAACTTTAATGCTTTAGAATTGCCATTCTTTCTCACATAAAACTATAATTTCTCTTGGTGGGTATTACCCAGTTGTATTAACAATATCATGCATCAACGTAAGAATATATTATTTTTCAAACAGTGTGAACTATACTTAAATCAATTATATACGTCTTATATAGATTCGCATTTGCATTGTGTACACATCGCTCGCAATTGTGGGTGTGTGTATGTTTGTGTGAGTTGTACAACCAGCGATGTATCGAGTGATACCAGAGAATTTTAAGCGCGAACTGGAAAGTATGCTGCGTTCGTTAAACAAGAACGTGAATGACAAAACGACTTTTTCACGGGAATATATTGGGACAATCGAACGGCGATTCCCGGAGTCGATAACGATCGGTGACGCTGCGCTTTTTTCAGTCTCTCTCTCTCTCTCTCTCTCTCTCTCTTTCTGGCTGCGTCTCCCGTACGCATTGCAACGACAACGGCTCATTGAAAATTAGTGAAACGACGTAGGCGAGCGATGATGACATTAGAACCCGCATACACAAACGCTCACACGTACTGGCGCACTTTCGCTCATACGCTATTACGAAGTGCACACACAGACAAGCGCCACGGCTGCACGCAAGTTAGATAGCAATAAAACTATTTCATTCGTTGCTTTTTCATTATTACCATTATCATTACCATTATTATATTTTCATTCTCGGCGTCGCAATTACGTAAAACTATACCGCGAATACCCGCATAGGGATATTACAAAACAAATATCGCCGGCGCACTTCCTGTGCATATCGAAAATCGGACTCCCGGGAAATTGGAGTCGCGAGAATTACGGTTGGGCAATAAACGAAAAAAAAAAAACGAAGAACAGAAGCGTGTAACGCGAGAAGAGAAGACAAAAAAATGACCATCTATTTCGCGTAGGGAGAGAGAGAGAGAGATAGTGAGAGAGAAGATAGAGAAAGAGAGAGATAAATAGAAGCGCATAATAATTCAGCGATGCGCCGCGCGCTTCTGGGAAATTTCGTAATTTCCCGCGCTTGAGATTTTTCGAATTTTCAAGACACTCTTCGTGTTTTTACGCGCGCGCGCGCTTGCGAGCGTGCTACTTACGTAAAGGAGTCGTCCGTGGGAGAGAGAGAGAGAGATTTCGCTCGGCGAGTTGCCGTAATAACGACATTGTTTAATTCGCACAATGCGGCGCGAGAGAGGCTCGTTTTCCTAATCCGCAAGAGCGCAATTAGCGGGACAATAAGGCGTCCCTCTCTCTCTCTCTCTCGCACGCGCTGTCTCGCGAATTATTCCTCCTCGGCGTCGTTCCAATTGCTTTTTAATCGCCGGCCCGCGTATATAGTGCGCTCTACTCGGAAAAACGTCGAGGAGAGACGAAAGGCAGAAGTAGAAGAAGAAGACGAGGAAAAAAATGGAATCAGCTGAATCGCTTTTGAAAAAGCGCTCGACGAGAGAGTACATTATATCGAGAGCTCGCTGCCGCCTGCTTTCCGAGTAAACATTTAGGTGTATATTTACATTGTTGTAAATCAGCCGCCTATTAATTTCGAGGCCGAGTGCAAAAAGGCCATTAATGAGTTCGCGCGAGTGCATACCTGGCGGAGTTTATGCTCAAGTATAGTAATACCAGCGTCTGACGGTATAGGCTCTACGGCGTGCTGCTGGTGTACAGTCTCTCTCTCTCTCTCTGTGTACATGTACACTGCTGTGGCCGTGTAGCGGCGCAGCTGCGTTGGGAGGAGGCTTTCGCGGAAGGGAAAGTGATTTACGGCAGCTGCCGTGCGCTTTTCCGTTTTTCTTCGTCTCCTCGGGCGACACTGCGCTTAGCGCGCGCGCGCACACATACGGGGCGCAGTTTCCGGACACGCCGATCCTAATTATTCTCCGATTTTTCTCGGGAAGCCTGTTATATGCGATTGAAACGCGCGCACGCGCCTCAAATTCGAGCGTTTCCGCTTCTGTACGTGTGTACGAGCTCTGGTTGTATCGTATATGCCGGTTGATAGTCAGAGGCCGCGAAAATTCGGAGCAGCATCACACTGCAACGAAGGGGTTATTATATTTTCCGGGAACCGGAATCGCGCGAGCATTATATTTAGAAGCTGAAAAGGCGTAAATCCCTTTTTATCGATAGCCCGCACAGTACTGCTTTTGAATATAAATTTTGAGGTTATAGGAACCGTACATTCTTTTTTTCAAGATGACAAAAGATATTGCTGTATTGCATTGAAAAAATAAACATTCTTTCTTTAAATTGAATGAATAATTTAGATTGAACTGAAATTTTTCAAACATTTTCACACGGCTTTATCTACATTTTAGCTTTTTCTCTTAAATCTGTTGCCGAGCAATAATTAAAGTTTATGCTGATACTATTTTAAAAGTATACTATACATGTTTTTTTTCTCGCTCAATAAAGATTGGATTTCCGAGTGCTTTTCCAGTTGCTCCTATAAGTCGGAAAAGCTGCTGAAAGCCTTTAATAGCCGACTTGCATCCACAGCGAGGAACATCTCTTTCTCTCCCCCTCCCTTGTTTAGCTCTCTCGCGTCACGGAAACTCCTGCATTAGACGCTCTGAAAAGCCATCGAGGAAGCGAGTGTCGCTCGAGTTCCCGCTCTTAAGGAGATTAACGATTGTTTATTCGCCGCAGCATCGGTTCCGATAATTGCCGAGCGACAGTTGTTCAGCGAAGTGTAACATCCGACGGCGGCTTTCGTCCGCCTTGTGCAGTTACAGCTGTGCACTTCGCTTCTCGAAAGAACCGAAAAAAAAGGCGGAGCCGTAACGGTATTTCAAATCGACTCGCTGCCTATATATACCAAGTGTATATACAGCGCGGCAAAAAATAAAAATCGATACGGACGGCGATCATTAGCCGTAGCGGAGAGAGAGATCGATGCTATACGTATCGATCGATCGGTTACGTCGAGCTGCGGCAATTATAACGCGCGGATAGCGGAAAAAAAACGAAAAAAATAACATCAATGATTTTCGCGGGAATGTGGAGCATCGATGTCGCGGCCTTGCTTTCAAGACTGCCTCGTGCTTCTGACCTTGACGTGTCCAGAAAAGCCGCCAGCCGAGGAGAGAAAACGAGGCTTATCTCTCTCTCTCTCTTTCTCTCTTGCCTTGCGTGAATTTTCGACCTCGAGGCGAAAAAAATCGTGCAACTCCGCGATCTTTAGATAATAAAACCGACGTGATTAACGTTACTCTCTAATTACAATTTTTCTTTTTGTTTTATTTATTGGCTCTTGTCACCCGACTTACAATTATCGTACAATGCCGCGCGTACAGTGTATACGCGTTTGTATACGCACGAAAAATAAATATTTATATAAAATCCAATAATTCTCACTCCCTCGCGCGCACCTCTGCTCTCGAGAAAACATAGCCGAAAAAAAAAAATTGCGGCTACCGAACGGCCGTTTCTTAATTTACGATCGACTGGCGCTCATTAGCTCGTCGCGGTCCATTCAAGGAAAAAAATATGCGGGACGACGGGGAGAGGGGGGGGGGGAGACAGCGTCTTTTTCACTTCAGCTCCATATATATTCCGCGTGTTCATTCAGTCGTTCGAGCTCCGCCACGAGAGAGACGATATAACACGTAAGTATATTCGGACGGCTGCTTCCGCGTGGTTTCCGCGCGACGAAACAGCCGATCGACAGGAGCGATACGCCGAGCAGACACCTCGTTAAAAGTAGGCGAGGCTGTATACGTGTGCGTGTGTATACACGTTTATATACCTACGTACAGCGTTATGTATATGCGTTATATGCTGGATTCCCGTATAAAGGAGGCTATCAGTTTTTATTTTGTTTTCGTGCGTGCGTCACACACACACACACGCACACACACACACAGAGACACAAAAGAGATGTCGGGGCCGATAAGCGAAAAAAAAAGAAAAGAGATCGAGAGAGAGAGAGAGGGAGGCCCGGCGATACATAATACTACACAGCTGTAATTTTACGAGCTATTTTTAAGCGGCGCGTATGTAGTACACACACCTGAGGCAATTTCATTTTAATACGTGTGTATAATGTACACTATATGCACACAGTAGAGTCGAGATCCAAAAACTTGATGGCTTTTCTCGAGAGCCGTGTATATATCGGGGCGAATAGTGTACAGGCCACATAGGAGGAAAGCATATAATATACGCGATTCTTTCTAATCTGTCGGTCGATCTAATTCGATGAAAAAGAAGAAAAAAATGAAACTAGGCGACTGACTTCACAGGATATTGTGCATATACTATATTATATATATACTCGCATACGAATTTCACATATATATTCAACTCTCTCTCTCTCTCTCTCTCTCTCTTACAATCCCCTCCCACCACCAGCACCCCGCGATTGCAGCGAGCATTGTTATTTCGCGTAGGCATGCGCACGCCTATTATATACCTCGTCTGCCCCCCCTCCCCCTCCTCCGACGTACCGCACAAGCCTGCACTTTCGTGGTATACTTGCGCATTATAATACGCATTCTGCGCTGACGAGGCAATTTCTGCCGCGACATCGCCGCTATAATAATTCTCGAAACTCTCCCGCCCATGCAAATTTCCCTCGCGGAGAGATGCGCGCGTGCAATGTGTGTATAATGCGCGGGCAGGCACGAGGCTCCGCGATGCTCGTCTGGCCGTCGTGTGTCGTCGCGAAAAAAGTTTTTCTTGCCCCGTCGTCGCCGCCGCCGCCGTCGTCGTCGTCGCGTACGCTATGCATTATATATAGATATATACAATATACATATATACGAAGCGCGCATGCACAGGCGCGTATTATATACACAAACGGCGGCGGTTCCGCGCGGATCCTCTCTTCGCGGAAAGGCGGCGCGAAGAAAAAAGGACGATACAGCCTCGAAACTCTCGGATTAATTCGCGAAATCCATTAAATGAAAATCGCTTTGCGGAAGGAGATTACCGCTCGAAGAAGCGAATAAAAAAGGAGCAGGTTGCGCGTCTGGCCGTGTGTGGACGTGGGGATGTGTATGTATATACGTGTGTGTATAAAGAGAGGAGAGGCGAGTCCGCGGAATCGAGCCAGTCATCCAATTACTTGCTATATACGCACCAGCCGCGTGTATATAGTGTCGCTGTCACGCGCGGCACACCGCACACATAGACGCACGCGCACCACCACTCTTCCCTCTGTATTCTAACTCGAATGGAATAATTAGAGGCGACGCGAGATGGAATGGATTTCCGCGCGGAGTTTCCGCGAATCCGTTTGATGGAAGTTATATAGTTGGAGAGTCCGCGTGTACACTGTATATAAGACGTATATAGTATACTCCCGATATTCCCGGAGTGCGCGCGCGCGCGCGCGAGATATTGCAATATACGAGACATGTAACTAGTTTCGAAAGTCTGTACAGCTGATGGCAAAATCACGGAAGCTTCCGCGCGCGCGAGTACGCGCTGAAATGCTGTACGGGCTTTACTTGCGCGATTTCGCGTCTACATTGTCGTGTGCACGAGTTGGACGAGCTGAGATTTATTTTCTCCTGAAATGCGGACGATGAGTTTCATCTGTATTCATTGGGAGAGCACAGTTTTACGATGGTCGAAAATAAAGTTAAATTAAAATTCGGAATTCGCGTGGTAATGCAAAGGACGGATAAGTATAATGCAAATCGTGTTAGCGAGTGAAAAATCTTTAAATACCGTGATTTTTTGATATTAGTTAAAAGTGAATTCTACGAACGGTTTTGCATATTACGATGCAAAATGCAAATATCGCGTGCTGCGCGTTTTATATTCATCGTATATACAACGCTTTATTCGAAAAATTTTCCCCCTTCCGATATATGAAATATAAATTTCAAGCGTTATTGCAATCTATTATCATCAATTGATTTGCTCGTATAACTCGGTAATTTTCTCACAATTTTCGAAATCTTAACGAGCCTTCGGGCAAATTTTAAAACAATATTTGGTTAGGCAACCTGAATTTCAAACGAAACTACTTTCAAAGTCATATATAGATATATAGAGAGAGCTCACAGTCAAAGGCTTCTGTTCTCGGAATACCGCGTTTCCCCTCATCATCATCACTCTATCTCTCCCTCTACTTCATTAATATACTCGTACCTCCGTATACGCTGTTAATGGCTGACATTTCGCCTCTATGCCTTTCCCATCGAATTCTATCGTGTATTCCGCGTAAAGAGGATCGAAAACATTACAAAGCTCGCGAATCCGCGCTTGCGGGCACAAGCGCCGGAGCGGCGACGCCCTCTAGCGGTCGCACATGTCGACAGATCGTCTCTCTTGTGCGCACACGCGCGCTATATGTCAGCGCGGATAATTAGCGGTTGCGCCGCTTCCGCTGATGGTCGTCGTTTAATTACGAGGCTTTTTTTGCGGTGGCGTTTTCAATTAGCCAGAGCTGAAACTTTTGTGCGCTTGCATAAAGTGCTCTCCTGTTTTTCCAGGTATAGTGCTGTTTCTCTCCTTTTTTTCCTTTTTTGCCGATGCGTTCGTCAATTCATTCGCAGCGCACACATGCGGTTTACAGGAGGAAATATACGCGGAATGCGGCGATACGCGAAGATCAAAGGACGCGCAGCAATTCGATAAAGGATATGGGTGTATGTATACTGTATAGTATACACTGCGGCAGGTGTGCACGTAGCGCATTGTGAAAATGAAGTATACCGCCGAGAGGTGATTTTGGAAAATCGGATTGTGGTCAGGGACATACACAAGGGCCATAAAATAATCTCGACTGGGTGGCACACGCAGAGACAGAGAAACAGGTGTCTCTCGCTCGGATTATCTATATCGACGATTGTGCGGTCGGTTCGGCGTTTGATGCCTCGCGCGCACACACAAAGAGAGACCGGAGCTCGAGAGTTACAGGTCCGTGCGGGGGCTACCGGGAATCCGAGGAGAGCTAATGGGATTGCGGTTTGCCGGGAAGTGGAAAAGTCACGGGAAGTCAGTGGATTATCGGCTAAAGCTTCCAGGAGGCGAGCCACCTCCTACTCCTCCCGCCCTCGGTGGGAGGGTCCCCGTAGATTAGAAAGCTAACTGCAGGTGATATACTCGAAAATCCGGTCGGGCGCGTGTACCGAGAGAGCGTACACACTACGCAGCCGTGGCACCCACACCTTTCGAGAAACCCTTTCCTTCCGTCGAAATTGAATTAATTAATTCCGGGAGGGTGGAGGCTTTGTTCGCCTTTGAGGAAATTTTATGGACGGCGCACGGCTCGCAGCGTGGCGTCTCTCCAATGCGACCGAAGAGGGAAAAAGCTTTATATTAGACGTCCAAGGGATTAAGGACGAGGAAAGGATTTCTCGCAAAGCGGCTTTCGCGCAATCCGGAGAAGCGTAATAGGATTTATGCATACGCGCGAGAGATGAGGAGACGCGAGCTTCCATCGTTCTCGGAATTCGCTCTCGCGTTTAATTTTAATCTTGACGATATCACAAAGTAATGATCACCTTGGTAACGAGCTCTGCGACTCCTCATATCCGATTATGTCTTTTTGAAAATTCTCGGTATTCGAGAGAGAGAGAGGCGAACAAGAGCGTATATATACGTATACACAAGCACACTATCGGAAGCTCGATCACGAAAAATAATTTGTCCGAGACAGCTCGGCACTCGATCACTTTTGACACTCGCCGCGCGGCTGTATATACATCATATACGTTAAATTTTATTTTAAAGCAGCGAGCTGAGCTGCCAGAGAGACTGAGGGATCGTGAGACGAATAATTGAAGCTCACTCGCGCGCTCTCTCTCTCTCTCTCGCTCTCTCTACTCGAGTTCCAAAAATAAAGTAACGGAAAATTCGGTCTCCTTCTCGGTGCGGATGATGCGCTCGCCCGCCCGCGCGCGGGAGGGAGAGAGAGAGAGCGAGAATCCCTCGCCGAATTTGGCGTTGCCGCTCGAATTCCCCGAAGCAATTTGACGTCAGAGGCGAGCTCTCTGTGCCCGACGATGACGAGAGAGAGAGAGAGAGAGTCTCGCTCGCGAGTAATTAAGCCATCGAAGTAAATTTGGCCGAGTCTTCGGCTGCTGCTATATAATACGTGCTATATGTTTGTATGTGTATACGTGTATACACAGCATACACTGTATAGTGTGTATACCCTGTATTTTCACTCTGTACACATCTTCGGCGAAGCGGCGCGACAACTTTCTCGTGGAACACGAGTGAATACAAAAAGTAGCGGCGGCGGCGGCGGCGGCGGCGGTGCAGGCCAACGGAAGCATTATTCTCGCCTGGCGTATACCTTTTTCCCGCGACTCTCTGTCTCCGGCGAGACGAGACTCTCTTCCCGCTAAAACCGCCCAGCAAGAGAGAGAGAGACGATCGAGTTTTAAAAAGTGTCCGACGGGCCCCCCGAGAGACACTCGCTTCCGAATTCTCGGAAAGAGAGAGAGAGAGAGAAAGAGGCTCTGTCTGCTGTGTGTGTGTGTGCGTGCGCGCGCGCGCACAGCTATAATGTATACCTATATACATTATACACACAGCGACGTACCTGTTGGGCAGAGCTGCGCGCGCACGCACACCACATACAGCGAGAGAGCGAGGGACACCTTCTGTCATTTCAATCATCCCAGCGTGTCATTACCCGACGACTCTCCCAACCAGGTGTTTAACATTTCGTGTATATACACTCTATACGGGCCGCGTGTATAGAGCGCGCACGGCGCGACGAGAGAGAGAGAGAGAGAGAGAGAGAGAGAGAGAGAGAACACGACAGAGACGGTGAGACAGTGTCGCGAGCTTAATGAGGCCTTTTTTATCACAATGATGGAAAGGGGGGTGGTGGTGGGGTGGGGGAGAGCCGCGCTCTCTTCCGCCGCTCGTTATTTAAACATCTGTTCGAGGTAATCGCCTTCCCGTAAATTCTCCTCCTCTCCTACCTCTGACTCGGCACAATGTTTGCTCTCTTGGCTCTTCTGTGCGCGCCTATGTATATAACTATATATATGCACGTGCAGTGTATATACTGGGCCTTGCTCGCGCGTCCGCTCGGCTTTTCCTTAAAAAAATAAAATAAAAAGGTCGTTATCCAGGCCGGCTTTTAGCTGGAAGAGCGGATTTCAAAGTGGAACTATAATCGTTAGTTGAATGAAATGTAGGTTAATCTCAACGTTTGCCGCGAGAGATAAGAATCTTTATTTGTTCAGAAATACACGCTTCCACTTGGTGAATCGGAGTCGAGCCGCGCGATGCTGATGCAAGTTTTTTTTTTTTTTTTTTGAAGCCGTGCGCTCGGCGAGAGAGAGGAGGATGGAAGGAAGCACGTTTTCACGCGATCTTTACAACGCGCTTATCCGGAGAATTTTAGGCCGGTGTTAGAAAAGTCGCGTTGCCGGCACTTTTCTCAATTCACGCGGCTGTCTGAAGTCTGATCGGCGCCAAGATACAGAGATAACCTGAGAAATCGGCTGTGATTAAGTGTACTCGTCACTTATTTTGTTAGACCGACTAATTTGGTAACGCTCCCACGTTGCACCACACGTCCACTTTAAACGATTTCGACAGAGTTAATAGACGAGAAATGAATTTTTCGGTATAAGCTAATTCGTTGAGGATAATATAGGCACCGAAGACTGTGATTTCGTATATTAATTTCACTTTTAAGAAGAAATCACTGAAAAAGAATTCAGAGTATTCCGAGTAATAAACTATTGTTCTGTTCTCCATTCTTCCATGAACAATTGGAATCTCCAAGAATATAAGAAAAATCTCATTTACGGAAGAATAAAAAATATATATGAGAAAGGAACTTGGGGTTTAGACAGCGTCGAAAGCATCAGCGACTTAATCTTTTATTGTATTTTCGTCTATATAGTGCAGCAGCAGCAGCATCAGTTCAGTATAGTAGTATAAGTATGTAGTAGTAGGGGCGATTTCTTGGAAGGATCTCCGCTTCCTTCGCGTCTCACGCATCAACGCGGGGCTTTTTGTCCACGGCGCTGTGAGCCAGAGAGTATATAACTATATATATACAGTATACACACTACACATCGCTTTTAAAGATCGGCCGCCGATGAATTTATGCTTACGATAGAGACTCCTTTCCGCCAATTGGAATATTTTGCTCTACACGAAGTGCTCGAATATTTTATGGCTTTTACGACGACGGCGATCACAGTATAATTTTGATTTACACACTTACACACTACTACGACTACACTAATATCGACTACAAGCGCGTTACCTACTTTTATTCCCAGTCGTGATCTCATCGGTTCAGGAGGTTCTCGAATCAAAGGAATATTACACAATTGAGTCACACGCACAGCGACGACTCGGTGTAATGTTATGTATATACATCATTATAGGGAAGGAAATGACGAAAACGTTCTGCGAAGAGAAGAGTCTACGTGTGCCGAGCTCTATAATTTCGTTTTTATTCGAACTCGTGCGTGTGAGTCAATCTTATTAATCCCGAAAGTCTAGTTAGATGACAATGATAACCAATTGTTATGTAAAAGTTGTAATGCATTCGTGGAAGAGCCCTGACGGAATAGTTAACAACCTAGAATTACTAATTATTTGCTTCTGATGACTTGCACCGACAAAATGACACCACTTTTAGGCGATTATTTGCTGTATATTTTGGTTGTGTTATTAAAAACAAAAAAAAGAAAAAATTACACGTAAAGTTAAAATCGTTATAATAATTGTTTTACATAAATTAGTTTTTCTCGGAAGATTCATACATTATTCAATTTTAAATTATTTGTTTATGCTAATTGAAAGGCTTGAAATACTTTTTTATCTCCTTCAACCAGTGAATTAAAATTTAATTAAGATTATTCAAATATGAACTTAGCCTATGGACTGAATATAAATAGAAATAAATATAAATAGATTCATATTGGTATGAAAAAATTCAGTGATCGCATTGAGATAAATAAAAAACAAGCAACTAAATTATTGAGAGAATTTTGTGCATGCAACTTTACGAAGATTCTCAATAAATACTCAGAAGATTTTGTTAAAAAGTGAAAAATCATGTAAACATGATTATACAAAAATGATTAAAATTAATTGTAAAGGTGTACAACTGTACACATAATGAGATTCACAATCAACATAAAATATCGTTACTTCAAAAAAAAAGTTGTAAAACAGTCGTTCTGAAATATTATTAGTTATGAAAACATTGCAAATCATCTCTATCTCGAAACTGTAATAAAAGCCACAGAGTTATACCGAACTGTGTGAGTTTTCAAAAATTTCCCAAAGTACCCTTTACAACAGCTCATTTTTTAAAATATCGCTTGCGACTCGTATCTATTTTTAACGCGACACACCGAGTTTTGCTTTTAAAATTTCAAGATTTTCCTGAAAATGGCTATGAAACAAACAACATTGCCGTGACTCTCTCCTCTACGTACAAATTCTAATAATCAAGATGAATAATATGAGAAAGAAAATACAAAGTGTGCACAAAGCTTCTCGACAAAAACTCGCGGAGACGCTACGTAAACAAAGTATTTTTCATCCGAACCGCTCCGAAATTTCTACGCAGAGACGAATTATCCGTTCCCTCGCGCGCAGTGCCAAAGAAGAGAGCGAAGTTTGGAATGCATTTACACGCGGTTGTTGCGTAGTATACGTGCTAATAATACCTATACGTGCGCGATTGCATGGCGCCAAAACTTTAAGAGAGGGAGGAAGAGAGAGAGAGAGAGTGAGCGAGAAAGAGAGAAGCCACTTCAAACGTGCTCTCCAGCCAGAAACGGCGAACAATCGCGCGCACGGCTTTTACTCGAGATAAGGCGCATTGCAGTATATATATTTATACGGGTTGAGAGTTTCCTTCATAAATTCAGAACTGCACCTTCTATTATTACGTCGGGTTCTCCGTCGGGTTTTCTCTCCCTCTCTCTCTCTCTCTCTCTCTCTTTTTTATTCCATTACGAGATACGGCTCAGTTTCAACACTACGTGTATACGTCCAGTCCACACGGGGCTCTGCACTACTATGGGAATCCACGCAACTATGAGGCAACATCAGCGGCAGTAGCAGCTCCTCTTCGATTGTAATTGCTTGTTTATAATCAGAATCTCGACGGCGCGCGCAGGTACAGCCGGGGCAATTTCGCTGTAAACTCAATCTAGGCGGCTGTAATCACATTTGAAGCACTTAGTTCACGTGGAGGGGGAGGGAGAGGGGGGGCTGCGAATTACGCGAGTTCCAGGATCGCGCGGCAACTTTCCGAGAAGCTAGCTTCGCCTCTAGATTCTCCGCTTTCAATCAACTTTTGATTGGATTTTATTTATCCCCGTTACGAATGCGCGCAGCCACACGTGTGCGCAGATACACAGAGCGCATAATGTGTCGAAAAAGGCGTTTCCAAGTGCGACCTTGCGCGCGCGGCTTTATCGGAGAGAACGGGAGGTGTCGTCGGGTATGCATTATATATACACACCTATATAATACGGCGCGCTTGTACTCGGCGAGACGCGCGGAAATTCATGATAAACGAGGTCGAGTGGAAAAAGAGAGAATCGTGCATTCAGTCATGCGCGACACATTATTGTGGGAATGTCGAAGTGACGCAGATGCTATAGGACGATATATCTACCGACGGCACACGACGAGACGCGTCACTACAATATAAAGTTGCAATGTAAAGGGGGGAAGATAAGCTTGAATTGCCGATCGACCGTTGAAACTACCAAGCGCTTGAAAAATCAGATCGTTTTGAAATCGCTGACGTCAGAGGAGAGTGAGAGAGAGAGAAAGAGAAAGAGCGTCCGGCGTGTACAGCAGACACGTGCAATGACGGCAAATGGCTATTATACACAGAGTCTGCACTGCAGCCAGGCCAGACTCGTTAAAATACGCGGGATCGCTCGGATGTCGGGAGAGGGGAAGAGAGAGAGAGAGAGAGAGAGAGGAGACAGAGAGAGAGAGAAATCAGACTCATGCAATCTTCGCGGGAAGAGGCGTAAAACACCTTCGGGGTAAAAATAATGGTCTCTCTCTCTCCCTCTCGTGGGGGCAATTTGAGGCCGGAGCAGCCGGTGCAGTCTGGCGACTCTTATCGTCATTTTCTTTCTTTCTCCCTCTCTCTCTCTCTCTCTCTCTCTACTCTAGTTTTATACATACAAAGCCCATCTCCCCGCAGACGCGTCTGGGTCCGAGAGAGAAAGAATAAGAGAGAGGAAGAATTATTCGGATTGAAAAATTGAACGCAGCTCGCGTCGTGCGTGTTTGTGCGTATACACCTCTCACTGTTCCGCGCGGGGTTCCGTGAATTCGCCGAAGGTCGCCGCGAGCGCGAAAACACGAGAGATAGCGCGTGTACGCATACGTATATATATATGTATCCGCAAAGCGTGAAGACTGAAAAAAAAGAGGAGATGACTCGCGACTCGCGAGATAAGAGAGACATTGTAATTGGGCATTTGGGTCTCTCGGGTCAACGCACTTTTAGCTATATATACGACGATGGGTCCAGACGTTGTACAGTTGTACGCGGACACACACCCGAATGTACGTGTGTATCCATGGCGATCCTTATCAGTCCTGTAATTGAATACTTGTGGTAGACATGGGCGTTGGACACATAGCTATATACAGTGACTTCAGACGCTCATTTTATCTGTTTTATTTATTTTGTTTTTGTTTTTTAGGTGAATTTATTGTCTTTTACGTGTTTTTGAGCGGTGTGCAACAACTGTTTCGATTGTATGCGTGTTAATGAAGTACGCAGTCGAGAGGCTTTGCAAATAAGCAGACCTCGCCTTGATTGAAAATGACGTTGGCGCGTGCGAAACGCACTTTTAACTAATTCTCAACAAAACCACCGAGTGTAGAACCGATCTAATTGGACAATCGATCAGCCAGTTAGAAAACTAGTTAAATATACAATGACTGATCGTCTATTTTTAGAACTGGCTTACATACAACGACTGTTTACATTGACGCTCGAAAAAAGTGTACTAATCCGCGCAGATTACACAACGAATAAAACTAATGCTTGTCTCTTCTATTGAGAAAAAAAAAGAAGAGAGACACATCACGAGTTATATACTTTTTTTACATACTTCCCGACGTAAAAAAAACGCAGAAAGGGCGTATAGTAAACAACGTGGTTTTCGACGGGTACACGCATTCTTCTGCGAAGCGAGCAACGACTCTTTTTATATTTTCCCGGTAAACACGCGCAACCGCATATGCGTCCGCGGACACATGCGCGCACGCGCGCGCGCATATGTATAGTGACACAGTTTGCGGTATAAATAATAAGCGCCACTATAACGAACTCTAGCGCGATTAAATTCAGCCGATGCGCGCAGCTGACGAGTTAATTAATCTCGTATAGCGTATAGTCGGCGAGAGACCCAGGAATATTCGGGGGGAAAACTGTCTCCCGCCGCCTCGATTGATCGATGCGACGAGAGACACTTGCGCCCGCGGTGTGTATATATATAATACATATATAATACGTTGTGAACATTGCTGACGACGCTTTATACCGAGAAGTCTTTTATTAGAAAATTTCATCGATGCGATGTATTCGCGGAGCGGCGGCGCTTGCATTGCATCCTTATTAAAGGTGAAACTATGCGCGAGCGAAAATAGCGACGGACTATATATTCACGCATGGCGAAACTGCGAGCTCCGAGAAAGCTCGCAATTAATCGCGACTTGGCGACTTTTCAGACAGGCCTTTTTATTCGCTCCTTTTTTTTTCTTCTTCAGCTCGCCGCTCTATCGAGCTCGCGCACGCGCGCATATATACATGGTAATAACTTTTTTTCAGCTTCGGAAGGAAAAATAAAATGCTCGCATGATGATGGATCGCTTCTCAGATTTTTTGGCGCTTTTCGAACACAGACGTTGAGAGTAAGAGAGAGAGAGAGAGAGAGAGCCGAGGGAATAAAAATTCACGACTTCGCGGAACGCCGAATTGTATAAGTCGTGTGTCCTCCTTTGAAAAAAAAAGACGAAGAAGAAGAACGACAATGTTATTAAAGCGTTTGTTATACCGGGAAGCCGCGGCGTTCCACGAACTTCTTATCTTTATTAAGGTTCATGATCTCGGTAATGTAATTACACAATGTTCGGCTTTCAGATCAAATAAACATCAAGCTTGTTAAACGCTCGGGATGTTTATCGCTAATTTTGCGCTCAACAACTGT
The DNA here is from genome assembly GCA_018906965.1 of Philotrypesis tridentata. Taxonomy (NCBI): domain Eukaryota; kingdom Metazoa; phylum Arthropoda; class Insecta; order Hymenoptera; family Pteromalidae; genus Philotrypesis; species Philotrypesis tridentata. The sequence goes on from JACCIB010000002.1 coordinate 6,201,154, forward strand.
GCTCACTCGAGTAATGACGCGATAAATTAATTGATAGTAAACCTTAAGAGGAAATCAACCACGTTTTCTCGGACAAAATGTTGATTAAATTGAAGCGTTCGCGCGACAGAATTAATGTTAACGCCGAAATTACGACGTCAAATCGTGCAGCGCTTCGACTTTGAGCGAATAGCATTCATTGAATTTACGGCCAATTCGAATCAATGCGAGATCTTTTTATACACGTTCGAAGTCGTTCTTTCCAATGAAATGATTAGAATAATCGAAAAGTTTTTTTTTCTATGAAAAAGAATCGTGTTTTTTCCACCATTTTTTTTATTATAATGTCGGATAATAACTTTGGGAAAATATTATGAGTCAGAAGTGAATCTATTTTAAAAGCATTATAGACATTTCTATTTAAAAAACAGCCTTCATTTACGAAAATTAAGGATAGTATATTTTTAAAGATAAGTTTAATAATACCTCAGTTGATACCTGTTGAGTTTTGAAAGAGTTTGTGCGGGAAAAAACAAGTTTAGTATTGTCAAAAGAATGCACAGAAATTTCCATAGTGGGTTTTGTGAAACTTTTTGTATCTGTATTTTTTCGTTAGCTAATAATGTTACGATGAAAATTATTTATAATTGCAAATTTTAATTATTCTACAAAATAAAATACGAAAAAAAATCTTCAAATTGAATTGCAACTTTTTAATTTTCGAGTATATAACTATTAACTAGGTTTCGAATTTCGAGTAGAAGTATTTTGAAGTAGGCATGTCGAATATAAGAATGAAGTAGGACTGCTTTCTTTTAGTTATCAATTGTTGTAACGATAAAAACGAGTAAACATAAGGAAAAATGCTGTACTTGATTGTAATTGCTTGAATATTCTTAGAAATATCATTTATTCGATTAGTTATACAAGAATTTCCAGAAAATGAAAAAGAATTTGCACTTATTCAAATTGTATTTATTCAATTAAAACTCTTCAATTAGCTGAATTAAAAAAATGATCCATAACGTATTCCCCCCAAATGCCCGATAACAGGGGCTTGATCAAAAAAATAATCTGAATATTAATACGTTTTACAATTTTTCATAATTTATGTGAACATTATCTAATGGAATTCACGTGTAACAGAGTGATATCTGGTGTCAATATTTACTATATTTATCTTGAGAAATTTAATTGAAACAGTATATCATCTAGTTGGCCAATTAATAATATAATTGTTCATAACCGAATTTTCATTAATTAGTTCTTCGCAGAATCTCGCTTTGTATACATTTTTATATTACTTATGCAATCTCTCGATAAAGATAGGGAGAGAGACACTAGGTTGAAAGGAGAAAGAGAAGAGCGACTCTTTATCGTTTCAGAGAACAGTCCGATCGGCAAATTCCGATTTCCCAAACCGGAGGAAAGAAAAGAGACTAGATTCGAGGCTCGGGGCACACATACAATTAGGGAGGAGGAGGAGAGAGACCTTGGCTTTCCAGCTTTGCAAATGGAACGAATCCAATCGATAACCCGCTGCTGCCGTGGCGTTCCGCGAATTCGATGCGTCGACGTAAAAGGAAGAAAAACAATGTTGTGGGCTCTATGTGTGCATATGTGTGTGAAACAGATTGACTCGTTCTCGTAAAGACGTATTAAAATAGACGTTCGTCAGTTTTTTTTTCCGATACATATTTTAAAGGTCTAGACATACCCGTAATGCAAGTACGTATATTTGCGTAATTAGTCAGGTTTAAAAAAGAAAATTACGAGAAAATCTATCTATTTTTAATTATTTTTTCAAATAGAAAAAGAACATTGAAGAACTCGTTTTTTTTCATTTGCAATGCGCAAAAGTACAGGAAGGCGCACGAGCCCGTCCGCGGACCTTCAGATATTTTATTTCGATAGTACGTTATACACTGTAAATTTATTTTACTCTATAATAATAAGTAGTTTGGTGATCGATCGGCTTAAACGTTTCCGCCGACATATTATCGATTTCGGAGCTTTCTATATACATGTGTGTGTGTATGCGCGCCCGCGCCCGCGCGAGTGTGTGTATATAGAGAGTTAAAGAGCCGCGCGCGCGCGCGTGACGTGTTTGTATACACAACACGCTCTCTTCGCTGCTTGTCGTCGTCATCCACTTCCTCAAAAGGTCGTCACATTCGCGTGCTAATTACGGCCGTTTAAAATTCCGCGCTTATACAGTCCCGCTCGTTCCGAGAAAAATGCCCCCGAGCCATATCGTTTTTCGGCATAGCATAAAAATTAACATTTTCTGCGTAGCCGACTGAATAAAGTTTTATGCGTCTGAGAAAAATACATAGAGCGGACTTTCGAGAAAAAGTGTGCATTAGGAGTTCACTGGCTACTAATTGATGCCAGGCCTTATTTTTCGTGCGCGCCGTGGCGCACACCGGAGATTGCGTCGTATAACTTCGAATACGAGGCGTCGGATTTTTTTTTCGACTCCCGTATACACTCTATACGCTGCCGCGCGCATTAAAATTCCGCGAATTGACGAACTCGCAGAAAAATGCGAGCATCCGCTCTCTCGACATACGTACACACGCATATGAAGGCGAAGCGGAGAGAGAGCTATTAACGCGTCTTCATCCATCATCGTCCTTCCGCGTTTCTCTCATATCCTCGCTTTCGCGTATATCCTTTCACGTCTCGCGCGTACGGGTATGCATATACATACGTTCACATACGCTTATAGCGTATGCGCGGCTATATATAAGACGCCGGAAAATAAACGGCAACGAGTACGAGCGATATGAAATTGCGGAGTCGTCCCACGCGCAGGACTATAAATAATGCATTCCCGTCGACGTTCGACGTGTACATACTGCAGTCCTTCATATATCGCTTATCGTCGCCCGTTATCCTCGCCCCTTTTCACGGTTAGGCTTCCATACACACACACGCGCGCGCGTGCGCTCGCAGCACGCTTACATACAACACACGCCGGGAGAAAGCTCTCTCGGGGCTCTTTGAAAATCGAACAAACGCTCGTTATTGTACACATACGCCGAATTAATCCGCGCACATTCATTGCTCAGCCCCCTCGGCTTTTCGATTCCGAGTATTACGTAGCGCACAGCGCGGGCCGTTTCTCCTAACCTCCTTCTCTCTTTCCCCCCCCCCCCTGCGTATATATATAAATGTAGCCATTCCGATTATCTCCCACTGCGTCGGAATCGCGGAGTGTCGACTCCCACGCTCCGCGGAGGGCTACTGTCTCCCCATATATCTAGTACCGTGAATTTAGCTACGACTTTTTCTGCACAACCGCATTTCATACGCCTTTATGCACTACTGTGTATCCATAAAGCTGTGCATTAATGTATGCGCAGACGAGCGAGTTCTACGGTTACGAAGCGTAGCGAGTCGTGCTAAAATTGAAAGCCATACCCGAGCGAATACCGAGCTAATGCTTATAACGGTTATCCCCATCGTTCATTTCTTTTTTCTTCAGCCTTACTCCCCGCGTCCCGGTGTACTTATATACACACAGACAAAAGACCGTATTTTTTTGAGGTTATGTACGGCGTTCGATGGATTTTTCGGCTGCGTACAAGTCCTTACGGCTCGCTCTCGCGAGAGTCGAGAAGCGACTTTCGAGCGCGCGAGGTTCTCCGTAAAGCGCAACTTGTTGTTCCGCGCAGCTTTTCCGAAAGTAAGAAGAAACATGCTCGCACACGGTTCGCGTCTGCAATACATATACACCGTCCTCTCGCCGCTCTCGCGGCCGCGCTATCCCATACACACATACACGCTCACGTGTATAGGCACAGTATAGACAAATACACACACGCCCGCGCTCGCGCACGGCGTTCGCAGCGGGGGAAGCGCGCGGGCGAGGCGAGCGCCCGCAGGCCGCGCTGTACGCGATGCAGGCGGCCTATAGCTGTACACATACAGCGCGTGTATACACAAGAGAGAAAGGCGCGCGCAGAGCGAGAACTCGGTCGCGTTTATCTCTCTCGGTTTATCGCGTTTTCTCGGTACACGCTGTGTGTGTGTATATATACGCGCACTGCAGGCTCTCTTGTCTCTCTCGCGAAAAGTCGTCCCGACTCCCGTTCGACCTTTCAAAAGCCGCGAAGCCGCGCGCGAGGCGCGCACACAGCATCGCTGCGCGCTAGTCGCGCGCAATGTAATATACTCATTACACGGGTATGCGCAGCATGTGATGCATTGTGTGCGCTGCAGCACTGTATATACGCCGATGCTCGCGCTCTCATCGCATCAGACACACACACACACAGACTGCAGAGAAGAGCGAGGAATGCAACCTAACCTTGCAGCGCCGCGAGTCAACATATATATAGGAACAAGCGCGCGCGTAAATAAACAAATGCTAATCGGAACGAATGTATAATATAAGTATGCGCCGAGGCGATCAATGCTCACCACGTGCGTATTCGTAAACGACTCTCCGAGATGATGCGTGCGCGCAGCTGATTCACCACTATGTATCCTCCTCTCCCCCGAGCCCGACTTCTATGGCGAGCTGTCAACTCGCGTGTCGCACGCTCCGTCTCCTTCGCAGCTCTCCCTCTCTCTCTCTCTTTCTATGGTGCGAGAGGCTAGGTGGAGATGAGTTATTCTCTATTCTCGATGCCGCGCGCTCGTGGGACGGCGATATGGCGTTGATTGTCCCGTCGCGCTTGCCTCACTTGCGGTCACGCTTCGTTGAGAGACAGACAGACGACTCTGCTGATGGCGAAAGCGTATACGCGCGTTGTACACGGCAATCCTGTGGGGACGTCGCGGAAGGTGTAGCGCGTAGGATCACCACCTCCGCGTTAAATCTCTATTGTTGGGGGACGCGCGCGAACGCGGCTGCGAAACAGTTTGTCATGGAATTTCCACGAATACTCGCAGCGCACACGAGCGCGGAAGGGCTCGATTCTCGCGGCAGCTCGAACTTTTCTCTTCGGGGCGATTAAAGAGACACCGTCGCGCGCGCGAGATTGCTACATTGTGCACATCACACACCGCGCAAGTATAATACAAAGACGCGCACACAGATGCAGCGAGTTCGCTCTCGGCCGCGGAGACGCGCGGTGGGGCTGCACTGGCAAAACAAAACGGAGTCTCTTCTCTCATGCGCGGCGCACGAGCTGGAGAAAGAGAGAGAGAGAGAGAGAGAAAATATTCCGCGACCGCGAGGCGCAAGCGAGAGAAACGCGCGCACGCCGCACTGCACTCGACAAGTCGCCACTGACCACTGACACCGGCATATACTATATAGTGTTATAGCGCAGTGGGGGCTGCTCCGCAGTGCGAGAAGTCGCCGGCAGGTGGCTCCCCCAGTCCGCCCGGCGGGAAATTCGAACGATTCGCGCGCGTTTCGCAGCGCAGCGTATACATACATGTATACAGACACGCAAGATCGATGAGCACAGAACGACGAGTGTATGCGGTGTTATTCTCTCGATCGTAATGGGTTGGTAAACAAGCGGCTGACACTTGTATAATTCAAGTGTGTAAATACGCGTATATTTTAAAGAGGCTCTCTCTCTCTGTCTCTCTTCCGCCGTGGCGCTCGCTCGCACTCGCATCAGAGAAGAGAAGTAAACATATAGCTCGAGCGCGCGCGGCATGTAAATCGCGAGCGAAAACATTACTTCATCATCGGCGCTGTGCTTCTGTGTCTTTTTCTCTCTTTCTCTTTCTCTCTCTCCGTCTCTCTCCTCCTTTTCCCATATATAAAAATAATATCCGCGCGAGCGGGGACTGAGGCTTATCTAAAAATACGCGCGTCGCGGGGACTGGGGGACGAAAATAGTGTAGACGTAGTCGTCGTCATCGTCGTCGCGAGAGTGAAAGTGAGGGAATTTCCGAGGCGAGTCCTAAATTTCGACGAGCGCGCGATTTTCGCGGAAGACCTTCACCGCCCGTACACGCGCATACGTTTATATACGTCTATACCTATACATACACACGCACATATCGTTCTTTCCATGTATATGTAAGCGAGAGCGAGAGAGAAATACCGCGACGCTTAGAGCGCGCGAGGCCAGATGCCATACGGTTTTTACGCTCTCGGCCGTACAATATATAGACTATTTCGATGAATTCTTTTTCGAACGAAAATGTACATAAGTATGGGAGCCGTTAACGCGAGAATCGACACGTTGCCCGTGTCTTAACTACGCTTTCCGTCTCTCTCTCGGTGGAGAGAAAGAGAGACCATTAAATGCCCGACAATGAATTCAGAGAAAAGTGCAGATTGCGCGCCGTCCCGTAATAACCTAATAATAACGCCGCGTTAACGAGAAAACGAGTATCATAGAGTCACGCACCAACGGCTCGGCAATAGTCATTGCGTGCGCGCGCGGCCGGAGCGCCGCAATTTGCGTATATATAACGCGCTCGCGGACCTGCGACTTATAGTAACGACTGGAAAATCATTTCAACGAGCTGTCCCGCTCTCTGCGCGGCACTGCGCCGCTCTATACTTATATACATGTACGTGGAAATTCGCCGGTCTCTCTCGTTCTCTCCCTGCCCCGTGAAAATAGAAAGTTATGGCGTTAAATTGAATTTTCAATCGACGCGGAACGTCGCTGGAACCGAGAGAGTGAGAGAGAGAGAGAGAGAGAGAGAGAGAGAGAGAGAGAGAGAGAAGAAAAAAACAAAAACAGGCTAATTGCTTCGTTGCGCGCGTAATGAGCGCGGTTTCCTTCGCCGCGCGAGGAGAGACGATGGACTTTCGTGAAGAGCGGATGCGTCGATAATGCCTCGATTTATGTATGAGCATTGCTCCCGCGGCGTACGTGCGTGTATACACTAGTCGCATCTGTTCTCGATCATTACGCGCACATTTGTCTCTGCGGTGCGCGTATATATTATATATACGCGTATTTAGCGCGTACGTATACATGTGGATGTGTAGTGCCGCACACGCGCGCGTGTGGCGGTATTGACCGATTTCTCAGAAGATAAAAAAAAGAAGAGTAAGTATATAGCCTCCCGGACGCGAGCCGAGCTGTTTTTCCTTTTAGGCAAAAGCGTTTTCGGGAAGTTATCGACTTATCGAGCGCATATATACACACACACACACACGGACACATTCAGAGAGCGAGAGAGAGAGAGAGAGAGAGACAAGGTAGCCGCGTGTGTTTGCGTTCTAGGATTAGGAACTAAACTTTCTCGGGACGCGAGGCATTGGCGAGTTACTGGAATTTTTCAATTTCCCGCCGCTAACTTGCCGCACTTTACCGGGAATCAGCCCAACTACTATGCCGCACGTGCGTCATGTATCGAGCCCCGCGCGGTTTATTCAACTTCGTATAATACATGTGTTATAGAGAGATGCATTGTATGCGCTTATGAGCAAGTGTGTATAACTTTTTCTCTTTGCCCTGCTCGCGTATAACCGCAGCCCGTGTCCGCGTGTGTATAACCAGCGACAGATACGGTTTGCTTACATAAGATAATCGTTGCGTTGCCCGCAGTTTGATATACTGACACGTGAAGTATACGAGTATCGCTGTACTTTCCATCCCGCGCGAGTCGAGCCGTATTATACTCTTTCGCCGTCTCGTCGCTCTTTACGTGCGTGTGTATACGGGCCGTATACTTCGCGCAATGCTTTTACCGTCTCTTCAATTATTTCGCTCTTTCGGAACTTTTAATTGGGTGACGGCTTATTACTGCGCGCAGTGTATATCATATACGCACGGACTTCTTCGAAGGTACGAGTTTTCGCGCGAATCGAGGATAATTGTCGACGATGAGCGGTTTTCGTTGCCAAGTGCGTTCGACGACGCGAAAGGCATTTCGAGAGAAACTTCGATTTTATTGCGGGATCAAATTTTGGCGCACGTTTTGCGTATAAAGATTTTTTCTTTTTGAGAATCGAGTATTCGTCGGCAAGTTATTTAGATTCCTTTAAATTCTTCACCAATTTCTATATGAAAACTATCGCTGCAGTTGTGCGTTAGGAAAACTGACTTTCGAACGATATTGCGCAGCCAATACATCCTCATTAAAATCACATCTCTCGCGCTGCCAGCGAAAAGGCGATTATAGCCGATTTCTCGTTGTTATAACCTCGCGTCCGCGTTAAGCAAAAAAAAATCCAAGTACAGGCAAACTGCGAAATCGTCGAGTATGCGTGAAGAGCGTTTTCATATCGAGACGTTCAACGCGCGGCAGAAACGGTGGAAAAACAAGTATAATATTTCTCACAATCGCGGCTTATGAAACGGCTTGAATTTTTCACGGTACACGCGGCTTTTTATCGAGCATTTTTCTTTAAAAACATTATAAAAATCAGTGAATGAGCATAAAAAGACGGAGAAATCTGCAAGTGATCGTTGCGTCGGAAGTGCGAAACGGCCTTCGCCGCCGCGCGGCAACGTAATCTGGAATGTCGTAAACTTCGCGTCGCGAAAATGTCAATAACGCTCCGCAGTCGGCGCACGTCGACAAATTGCAGCAGCAAAAATTCTAAAACCCACGGATCCCCCCGGTCGCCGTCGACGAAATCCTCTGCTCCACTCTTCGGGGGGAGATCCAACGATTTATAGGTTTATATCACGTACCGTATTATATGTGGGTATGTAGGTATCGGAGTAGAGGCGGCACATGGCACCGCTCGGAGCTTCGCGCATGCGATGTTGCATACACGCACGCACGTATGTATATATACACAGAGCGAGAGAACCCTCTGAATATGCGTCTAGGAAACGTTTTATATAAATGTGCGAGTATTTCCGCGGAAATTCGCGCATGCGACGAAGACGTGGAAAAAAGGAAGTTCAATGCGACTTTCCGGGAAGGCTATTATGCGAATGATAAAGTTGCGGGAACACGCGCTACTGGTGCTGGTGCTGCTGCTGCTGCTGCTGCTGTGCGGTGACTGATGCGCTTCTAAATGGGTGCCGTAATTTTCTTAAATTACATGCTGATTCTCCGTCTTCTTTACGCGCGTGCATACGCGCATATTATATATACGTGTAGATATGCGCGCGAGTGTGTCGTCGGGAGAGACGGAAAAAAAAATTTTGTTCGAAACCAACCCTCGCCGCTTGTCGAGAGCGATTTCATCCCACACTGGCTGCACAGCGCGCAGTCGAGTATAATCCAATCACCCGCACGTTATGTGCCGCATTCGCCAGGACTACTCGTCGCGCGCCGCGTACATAAAGCATGCAATTTCATCAGACAAGCGAGTGGCAGCGGCTGCGGCTCATCCTAGCGTGATACACGTATAATCTAAGGGGTATACCTGTACGACATTTCTCGGAAACGGCGAGACGACGGAGAGATGCAAATTGCATCTCGTCGTCTCCCGCCCGATGATGATCGGACTCGTTGAAGAAAGTTATAATACGCGCATGAGAGACGAGAATGCATCGTCTCTCGACGGGTGTATAATAATGATACGTGGACGTACGCGGTGTGTGTGTATATATATAATATGCAAATATACCGCGTGCAAATGAGAAAATATGAATTTTTCCCCCGATATGCGCTTGAAGACGATCTTTGCGAAATTTTTCGAAAGATGGAATTTTTCTTGGATTATTTCCTCACTGTTTTTCTGCGTACGGCGTTGGATGCCATATGTGGAATGCGAGAAAAATAGCGGGAGCGACGGGTTGAGTTGGGAAATGAAGACGGTTCGACGACGTTATTTTTGTTTATTTTTTAAATACTTTAACGTCTGTGCAAAAAGTGGGAGAATTAGAGGATGTCAATCAAAATTTTGTGTAAGATAAGACATTTAATAAATGTTTTCCTGATAAAAGTTTATTTACATTTCAATACGGGCCTTGAATATCGTCGATTTTTCTTTCCATTTCAGAGATCGTATTTTGAACGTACGAAATCAAACTCTTTTTTTAACTTTATCTAAATGGGCGGTAGATTGCTATTTGTCCTTTGATTACCTGTAACTACTGAACATGACTTTAAATATCGTGAAAAAAAAGTTTTATAACTAATTTGTTATACAAGCATCATTCCTGCAACACATCGGACAGTAAAATAAAAAATTTTAAGTGTCACTTATTAAAAACGCAGCCAATAATAAACGAGAAGAAATTTCAAAGAAAAATTGTTGAAATTAAAAAAAAAGTACAATTATTTCAGAAATATTAATTTATATTCAATTTAAGACTTTTTTAATTTTCTTTACTCATATGTACTTACACAATAAATTTTAGACGTATTACCTAAATAATACCTATAAATAATTAATCTGCTACTTTGTTCAACCTATGCATCCGTCTACCGACTAACTGTAGAATCGTACAGTAACTTTTTTTCCTTCAAAGTTTATTCTTTCCCTCGGCCGAAGTGAATAAAAAATTGAGATTTCTCAACCTCCCCCAAAATTGAGTACACACCATGCCTACGCTCGCTGCTCTGTTATTTACATATACGTCATATGTATTATGCATACAGCCCGAGTCTGCCTTCGATCGAGTGGATAGTGTACGTCAAAGGGGATGAGCCTCGCCCTCTCTTTGGCGTCTGCAATTAGCGCAGTCGACTCGAGCAGCAGCCGAGCATTTTATTTTTAGAATAGCTATATAGACGTTGAGAGGATTCATGAATATGCAAAAAATCGATCGCCGCTCGAAATGGCAGCGATAAAGGCCCACGATTGCGTATGTGTGCACTTTATAACGTATACGCATATATATACATAACACATATACGTAAAAGTACAAAACGTACGTATAGGCATTGTAATTCAAAGACGCTGCGCGCAGCCGTTACGCACAATGACTCTCCGGACTCTGCATCTGCTGCTTATTCCGGGTAGCGCAGCTGCAGCTCCCGCTTTTAATCTCGCACGTTCCCCGTAAATTCAATTGACAGATATCTTTTTCCGCGCTTTTATATTTACAAGATATATGTGCACGCATCTGCGGCCCGAAGCTATGTATAGGGTAACTATAATTACGTTTTTCTTTTATTTTGAAAAAGTCTGCGAAGTCGCGGCGTAAAGTATACTTACGTACAGCGAAACGGTTTGATTAAGGCGTTACACGCCGTTTATTATGTTTTCAGGATGCTTCACGATTGGGGAGTTCAATTTGTGCCTTTTCTAAAACTTGTTTACTTATAGGAACAATATTTTTGTTTATTTATAGGAACACACATTATTTATTTTAATTTTTTCAAACACTTTAACATTGTTTCATGCGAATTTCAATATTTTTTAAATTGGGTTAGCTATAATTATCAATTTAATATAATAATTTATGTATGATTTATACATTTATATACCATAATATATATATTGGTCGAAAATATTGAAATATCGTAAATCGTAGCTAGAAAACCTGATGTACTTATATTTGAGATATCATGATTATCACAGAACTATACTGACAACGACATTAAAATTAAAATATGTACGGCAAAGTCTGAAGCGGCAATTATAAGCTTATACGCATTATCCAGTTTTACTTTTAATTAGAACCAACTGAAGTCACAGTTGATTTATAATTTATGTTTTAAATAATGGTATAAAGTACAAAATCGATTTTACTTTTCATCTGAATTTTCTAGCCGACCCTGTCAAAATTAAGAAAAGAAAACAAATTATCTAAACGTGTAAAATAATTACCGAAAAATTTGACGTTGCAAAGAGAATAACACAAGACTTCATGTACGAAAGCTACTCCAAATCGTCCTACTAAATCGACAACTGTACTTAAACGGTCGTGAAAAGCGCAATACACACATTTATGGTTTATTTTATTGACGCGCATCTATACACGCAAAGAATCTTTGCCAACGAGCCTGCTCTCGCTGCCTTCTGTATTATACAGAATTAGTCAGCGGCGCGGCGCGTTTGTGCAATTATTTGATTTTATATATAGGTTCGATTGTACGAAGCGGCCTGTTTCATTAAAACAAAAAAAAAAGAAAGAAAAAGAAAAAGTGCATGGATCATGCACATAAGCGCTCGGTGCGCATGGCCTTCGCGGACTCGTCGCTTCACCGAACTCGCATGCGTATAATTACGTATAAACGAGCGTTCACGAAATATCGAGATATACAGGAGGTCGAATTTCGATGAAAATAAACCAATCGGGCGTCAACCGTGCGTCACCGATGCTCGCAAAAAAACGAGCAGAAAATAATAACCTGTCGCCCTGCATAAAGATTGTTACGTGTGTGACTTCGTTGAAATGTCAGCTGACTCACACGCGCGCAACTACACGGTTATACATTAATACGTACTCTACGTTTTTATATATCCACCAATCGAACCCGATGTGTACAAGGAATTCCCGATGCATCTTCTCTCTCTCTCTCTCTATATATATGTATATAATATATACAATGCGCTCGGGTCTCGCCTATATATATGTGTGTGTGTGTGTGTGTGTGCAGTGTACTTGTATTCGAAGAGGCAGCTCGATTATCGAGCATATGACAGCGAGACTCTTCTCGGAATCGAGTGTCACGCTTGTTATCGCCGTATAACGATCTCTTACAGATAAGATATTCGGGAAAATATGATTTTTTCATTTGATTGATTAGCCGGAATCGTCGGCTCGAAATTCGTAATTATATACGTTCGAGTAGTGGTCGTGGCACTTCGATACGTATTAGGCAATAAAATTTTATGTTCTTATATATTTAACGCAGGCTGCTCTCTCGTAAGAGAGCATAAGTGTATACTATTATGCGAAATAATTATTAACTATAGAAATTAAATTAGCGCGCGTTCCGCGTATGTTCGATTGGTTCAATAATTGACTAATAGACAAGTACGAATTGACACTCTTACAGTTGATCACTATATCATTCTTCATCAATGAAATTTTTTGATAAAAGCTCTGAGTCGGCTTCTTTCGATATCTCCCTTTTCTAAGAGGACTACGGGGAATACCCCTATTCTCTTCACTCATCAATCCTCTTTTACGATTATTTTAATGGTTTAATAAATCGATAATTTAAGTAGTTGCAAAGTTAATTATAGTATGACTAGATAAGCGCTAATCAGTGTGCCCAAAATCAGGATTCCAGGGACATTCCTAATTACGCTCCGATCAGGGCAAAAGATAAGGACTTCCCCAATCCCTATATAGCCCTTCCATCGGCTTCTACGACAATAACAATCCGGCATCGCTAATCGCGCAACACTATACATACATTACACGACGACGCCGCAGTTCGCTCTTGATGAACCGCAGAAACAAAAAGAAAAAACAAAAAACCCCGCAACAATTATCGCAAAGTTCCATCGAAAGACACTCGAACGGTGTGCAATAACTCGCGTAATGGCTTACGGGGAACCTGAAGGAGGTCCTCTCCTGCTTGGCAGCGGAAGCGCGCGGCGTGCGGCTTTGGCGATAGTGCGCGTAAAAAACCGCAGACGCGCGGAGAAACCATGTATATCCTACAACAATATAACCGTCGCTGCGCAGTCCTGCGCAGACGCTATATATATGTGTGTGTGTGTGCGTGTGCGGTTCGCGTGCGAGATCTCGCGCACAGGATGCGCTCTCCGCGCACCGCAGCTAACCCAATTTCAAAAATATACTTCCCTCGGCCCGATTAGCCGCGAGTGTCGCGCGCCGACGTGCATCCGCGCAGCTGATGCGGAGCGCGAGGGATGAGCTGGCAATACTGCGGGCTTCCGAGAAAGCCAGTAAATAGCCTCAGCTCTTTCTCTCTCTCTCTCTCTCTCTCTCTCTCTCTCTCTCTCCCGACCTATACACCGCTGATCTATTATACATGTATAGGATGTACATAGGCGCGTATAGGCGCGGATCACATATATAATGGGTATCTATACATTGTGTACGTTTATAATGTACAGGCGACATGGGCGCGGCTAACTCGCATAATATTAATTCCTGCACGGGCGCTCTACAGAGAAATTGATAATTATAGAATGCGCTAGAGCTTACCGCGAAAGCTTTTGATATACAAGAGTGAGCGAGAAAGAGAGAGGCAAATTATCCCTAAGACGCCTTATACACACGATACTCGGAAGCTCGGGAACACACCGCGTTTACGTTACGCGTAAATACATATATACGTGTATATATACACAGACGCGCACGCTGGTCTCGCTATGTAGAGCTTCTGATGAGAATTGGAAGAGCTTGCGAACGCGCGACGAGCGGCACTGACTGTAAAGGCTCGTTCCGAGCTTAATTGGAATAATTCCCGGTACATGGTGTATAAGCGGTGTACAAACACTTATAGCGTAGTATATAGTGGTGATGTGTGCGCGCGATATGCGTGTATAGAATGCGCTAGTGAAAAACATCGTCGATTCTGGAAACTATAATGCGAGTCTTCCAACTACTAAATAGTGTATGTATCATGTACATGTACGCGTATATGCTAGACGTTGGTTAACTAGTTGAGGAGCAATATTTTATCGTGGGAAACTATTTTATTTTTTATTGCGCGTATTATTGTAAGCGCGTCTTGCGAAACGGGATATCTGTGCCCGCAGATTTAGACGCACAGCGCAACATTAATCTGACTCGATGGGAGCTTAAAAATAGTTGAGCATATGTGCATCGAACTTTGGAACTGTACAATGCGCAATTCTGCGAAAACGATAGCGAATACTCGTATAAGCTGGTGCACAGCAGCCTGAGACTGCGTCTAAAAATATCCAGTGCTGAAGCCTCATTTCTTTTTTCTCTCCTCTCGTTCAAATGCACTCCCTTTGTCATAGAAAGTTGAGAAACAACGAGTTTCCACGCTCCACATCGTCGTCGTGACTTTGGTGGCGTAAAACATTTTTTGAAAGTAAAAAACCGGTCTCCCTGGCCCCGAAAAAAGCTTGTGCCACATCGCGCCTAAATGATAAATCCAGCTCCGATCGGGAGAAAGTCGGCTTGATTCGCTATACGGTATAATGCAGGGCCCGAGAGAGCTGCATCCTTCGCTCCTTCCGCAAACGTAAGACGAAACGAATCCGAGTGTATATAGTGTCGAGCGCGGCCGCTGCAATTCTATACAATCAAAAGTTATCCGGAAGCTCCGGGAGAACAATCAGGCTTAGACGAAGCGAGCCAAGTGCTATTACGTATCAAGGAACTATAATTAGCCGTAATTTTAAAATCTTCGAAGGGGAGTATCCCTTGCAGCGGAGACAGTATAGACGCTGATAAGATAAAGCCAGATAAGATAAATATTTATTGCGCATGGCCTTAGACAAATTGCAAGAGAGTTTTAATACCGGCTAAAAGTATATGCTTTACAGTTGCGGTAGCAAACACACAAAGCATAATTATGTACAAAATGCGATGCATTATGTAGAAAGCGAGGTGGATGCTTCTTTTTCTCGGTTAATATTGATGTGGTATTACCAGTGATGGTCTGCATACATTATAAATTAATGCAGTCAATTTATCATAGCTCAGCACGAATGTGTAAAACGTGTTCTCGGAATTCTGCAGGTTGAAAAATGATTGAAATTCTGTGAATCAACAAAACGAAAATTTGATAATACGCATACACTCGTAATGATCGTTTGTATATATAAACCAATACAATCTTATCTGATTATTGGTTTATTTAATCACGCGTGAATCTTGCAGTTTTAAACATCGTTCGAGTTTTTGCGGTTTAAAATAGCTCTGATGGCGAGAAAGTAAGGGTATTCTGATTGTACGTAAAATGAGAGGCTATACTACAATGCAGCGAGTAATCAGTGCACATTTTTCATAATTAAATATAAAAGTTTCATTCGTAACTCTTCATGGTATTTTTCATTGCCAAATTTAGACTTGAATAGACTTCGTTGTTATAGAAATTCTAAAGAATCCATTAATCGGAACAGCAAAAATTGTATATAGATCCCCTTTTCAATACTAAAATAAACTGCGCCGAAGCACAGCCTCGTTACCGAAAATTAGTATACCAGTATATAAATATTAATCTGAAATTAAAATAATTAATTATGCGTGTAACGAGTTCTCGCATGCTACTAGTAATTTTCTATTAGAGCTATCTCTGTGCTCGATTTATCTCGTGTCGTCGCTACGTTAATTCGTGAACTTAACTATATGTTATACACGCCTTTTCGTCGTTTTATTATATAGTGTCCTTCAAGGTGAGAGACGCAATTTCAGAGTATTAACTCAGACGTCTGATTCGATTTGCATGTATATATTCGTCGAAAAAATTGCTTCTCGGAATACGCGTAAGTATATATAAATATATATTTATGCATGTGTACAGGAAAGACAGATCCTTAAGCCACCCCTCTTATAAAAGGGGGACCGTCATATCGAGCCAAAGCCTCTCAGATTACAATATTCGCCACACGTATGCGCAGAGGCTGATCCTTTTGCTTTTTTTTATTGCGGATTCTGTGCGCTTATTTTCTTGGAGAACGATGCTTCTGCGACCATTACGACGATCTACAGGAATACGCGTTTCGTGAATATTCAGGAGGGTATATAGATAAATCAACATTGAGCGAGAGCATTCTATCTCTTCTTGATTTATCTATACTAAGGATTTCTCGTTTTTGGTCGCTTATTCCAACTCGTTTCTTTCTATATACGCACACCTCTATACAATGGTGTACAAACGCTATAATGGAACAGAGAGCGCGGCGGAAAACAATCCGTGCACGCCGTGTATTCTTGGAGAATTTCGAGCATATTAATTCCGGGTAAAAGTGCATTGGCACTCGGGAAAAACAGCGGCGAAATAAATGGACAAAAAAAAAGAAAGTTGCCTCCTGTGAGGTTTGAACTCACGACCCCTGGTTTACGAGACCAGTGCTCTACCACTGAGCTAAAGAGGCTTCTGCTCTCCTCGGCCCAAGCGACGCATAACAGCGTGGCGCTCGAGGCGCCCTCCCGCGACCGCGAGACAATTGATTTTTTTTCCTCGCTGTCTGCGACTTTTCCTTTGATCGTCAGTGCGCTTCGCTCCTTTTTTTACGATTTCGCATATTGGCTTAGTTTCGTCGATATACGCCCGCGCGATTCGTGGAATCGTTTTACGAAGTATTATGGATTTCAGCCTCGGAAGTTCGCTCCGATGCAAACCTCACCCGCGTGATCGTGTAAAACAGAGTATCGGATTTCAATTGTTATAGGTGTACAGGCGGATGGACCTTGCTTTGCAAAATTTTGAGCGGTAAACGTGTTTTTTGTTTTTACAGGCGACGATAACGGCAGATTTCTACGTTATCGCGCTGGAGCTGGAGACCGAGGCCTAACGCGCCGAGAATAGCTCAAATTTATGAGCTAGTTTTTTTTTAAACCTGAACAAAATTGATAAAAAAATTCGTGTCACGGAAAATACATTTCATGAGGATAAAAACGAAACCCGCTCTATTCAGCACACTTTGCGTTTCTTTCAACGCCAATAAATATACATGTGGCACTGCGCAGCATCCTTTGAAACTCGTATGCAGAAACGTAGCGCGCGCCGAAGCCATTGTCGATCGCAGACAGGGTGCGTCTACCGAGAAAAAGTGTTTTTTTCGACTGCATTTGAATTTCCGGAAGGCGGCCGATGTTGCTGGAAATCTTGCAATTCATGTTTTATTCTTTTTTTCTTTCTTGAAGTACACGAGGTGAAAATCCGGTCGAAGTCGGGGGAAGATTAATCGTTGCATCGCCGCTGCGCGCATCCGAACACGAGTATATATAGATATACAGCTTTCTCTCTGATGGGATTTTTTTTTCGAAACCATAAATAATGGAAAAAAGTCGTGACGGTATAAAAAAAAGGGCTCATGGGTTTTTCCTCGAAAGCGTCACTGCTATCTACACGAAGTCCGCTGTCGCAGCTGTCGTTATCTTGATTGAATTTCCAGCTAAACTGCGATAATTGTGCTCGAAGATTCTGGTTGCTCCCGTGAATTAGTCAAAAGCAAAGCGACACTAACGGTCCTAAAATACTATCAATCAAAAAAAAAAAAAAAAAAATTGCTCCGGCCGTCCGGGAGGCGCATGTGCTCCTCTCTAAAAACTAATTAAAAAGTGGGGGGTACGGGGTACGGGGGGGGTCGCCTGTTATATGACCATCAAAAAAAATCGTTACAAGGCCAACCGCGACGTTTGTCTCAATGACGCGCTCTGGTATATATACACCGTACATGCGGCTACCACCCTATTACATACACTACGCTGCTTCCAAAAATATCGCGGCTAAATTTTTTCTACGAGACGCTTTAAGCCCCTCCCCCATTCCCGCGTATTTCAATCTGAAGCCAGGATTTCCTAGTATCGCGCGAGGCTATGAGCTCTAAGCGCGTATATACACAGAGGATAATAAAGTTTGCGAGGAAGGACGCGATTGACTTCGCTGAACGAGTCGTCGCGTGACCGATAGTGATTTCGAAGTCGTATCGCCGCAGTAACCGCGCGGAGATACTACGTATAAGCGTAAAAAAAAGTCGAGGATTTTTTCCTGTTACACGCGCGCGAGCGAGCGAGAGAGAGAGAGAGAGAGAGAGAGAGAGAGAGAGAGAGAAGGAGAACTGCCGATATGAATTATTGATGCGGGCCGTGTCAGACCCTGGCGAAATTAAACAATTACATCCGAGTTTCTCGCATTCCGCTCTCCGCGAGAGAGCACGACGACTCTCGTCGCGAATTTTAAAAGGCAAATGAGAGTAGGACGAGCCGCGGTTCTCTAATGACGCGTGCAAAAAAAGACCGGTAGGAAAAAAGAATCTTTTGAAGATATTGCACTGTAAATCTGCGCACCGCGGATTGAATTGTATAATGTAGCGACGCGAATGCGGCCGCTTCCTCGCTATTGTCTACGAGATGAATTTATTATTCCGAGCGGAGGATGAAATAGCTTTTCTCTCTTCCTATAAATGCAGCACATTACGAGGCCTGCGTGACCGGAAGGCGACGCCGGCTTATTGCGTCTATTATCGATTTTATTCAAGGCGACTGACTGTATATATACGTCGTTGGAATGTTTCATCGCTTTTCAATAAACGGGCGATGTGCCCACAGCTGCAGAACGTAACGTTGTGAAAACACGTTATACAATAGCGCTGAAACGAAAAAATAGAGCCGTTGGATAATATTGTTTTGTTATTGTTTGTATCGTTGACGATCAATGTTGTTAATCATTGTTGCATGCAGTTGGCATCAGCGCGAAAACTTTGCAGGGAGGTTGGCGGAAGATCAAAGAGGACGCGGAAATCCGTCGATCGCCCCGTAACTGATGATGTCAATCTATATCGCAAATCTATACGAGCGGACCACACATTCCTGGCAAAATAACGGCTGCTAATAATTATGTCAAAGCACATTATCATAATTATTGCATAACATTATTTTGGACTCCGTCAGGGTTATACAACGCTATTTTTATAAGGCCGTGTCTTTTGTCCTAACGCGTGACCAACGCTATTTCATTCGGAATTATCTGTCATTATATTCTAACGACGTTATTATTCATTTTTCTAATTGTTACAATTATTCACAATGTCGTTCGCGGCATGAGAAAATTCATGCTCTCCTCCCATCCGCATTTCTCAGCCGCTCGCAAGATCAAACAATCCAAAAATAGCTCGACTTAAAAGCGAGAGAGAGAGAGAGAGAGAGAGAGAGAGAGAGAGAGAGCGACAATCTCGTCAAAGGCGTGCGAAATCCAAAACTAAACTTTGAGCGCGGAGAATTATCACTTCGCAGGAAAGAGCTAAATCGGCGCGAAATCGGCGCCAGCCATCCGTCCGTCCGACCGTCCTTCTCTTGCGCACAAAAGCCCCCGGGGGCGCGAGAGCTAGCCAATGCAGTGATATGTGCATTGCGTTACATTCACGATAAAAGCTTCCGACAATTCCGCTCGGCACGATCGTTCTGTGTATACGTTATAACCTGGTGTGTGTCGCCGTCGCCGGTCGACGCTGCGCGGCAGCGCTCGTGGCATCTTCTCGGAATAAGTGGTCGCGGCGCGCGCGGGGCAGAGATCGCGATCGAAATAGTCCCGCGACATATAGACGAGAGAGCCCGCACTGCTGCCGCGCGCGCAGTAGCTGTCAACAGTTCGCGGAAACGGCTCTCGCGCGCGCGATGATCGAGGGAAAACGCGCTTACCTCACACGCGGATCCGCCGCGCGCGCGCGCACACGCACGCGAAGGCAATTTCGTCACGCGCTCGCGCTAGCGTGATATGCATCTAGACATCGATCGGATCGACACGTGTCATAGTTTCCCTCTCCCTCTCTGTCTCTCTCTTTCTTTCTCATCGTCGATTTAATCTGAGTATAAGTACTCGTATACGTGTGCGGACAATATCGCCGCTCTCCACGAACTGACAATCACGCACGAGCGAGTGAGAGAGAGAGAGACAGAAAAAGAGAGATATGACAGACAATAATTTTTAGGTTATAGTTACGCACACTTGGAGCGTTTGAGGTTAGGGAGGGATTTCGTGCGCGCAGCGGCGCGTGTCCGACGAGCACATCGCGCGCGCGGCTGAGTTTTCCGAGAAGTGCGCCGACGGCGTCGAGAGAGAGAGAGAGAGAGAGAGAGGAGAGCACACGCGTAAACAAGAAGTTTGCAAGATTAAACGGCGCCAGAGAGCTCTATCGTCTCTCTCACTCGTCTTCCGTGTTTGCGCGGTATACGCTTCTCTCGTTAAATCTGTTTTCAAGCTACCTACAAGTATAATACACATAACAGAGTACGTACTACGTACTACAACTCGCTCCGGCTGTAACTGTGGGACAATTTAAGCGGAGAGCGCGTACCGAGCTTACAGAGATCACACAGAGAGAGACGCTAATTGATTTCTCTGCGCTCTCTCGGGCTGCGTTGCGTCGCGCGCGAGAGATATATTGTGTACTCGTACATATACGAGAGCGAGGAGAAAAACAATTTGCAATTCCGAGGCGACGAGACGTTTTTAATTTACATAGTTGCCTCGGTATATCTCTCTCACGTCGTTATGACACGCATTATCATTTTTATCTTTTTATCTCGCTGTGTGCGCGCACGCCGCCTCGGGTTCGCGGAAAATGGATTGGGTGTATTTAATTAAAGCCGCGAGAGAGTCGAGAGAGAGAAAGAGAGAGAGAGGAGAGAATGATACGGTAGGTATGTAATGCATAAATTGCTGGGAATAATGTAACGAGTCTAAAGTGAGCGCTTGCGGCTGTGCATTGCCGCGCGCGCGTTGTATACTGCGCGGCCATCGTGTAAAATGTCAATTGTCCGCGCGCTTTTTCCAGCGATTCCCTCGATCTTTACAGCGAAATCTGCATTTAACCGTCAATTTTCGTGCGCACTCGCGCGCGCGCACACGGCGGCTCTCCCTTTACATACATGGGAAATAACAACGTAATTTTTCACAAACTTGAGAATGAATATAGCTGCTCTCCAGAACTGAAGTCAATTAATCATATATACGACGTATATGCAGCCACGAGAGAAGAGAGAGAAAGAGAGACAGGGTCGGTGCGCGGGGCTATCAGTAGTCCACCGTGTCATTAACGTCCGATCGGCGCGTCGCGCACGCATAGTCTTGAAACTCTCCTATATACACACACACGCGAGGCTATAGCCAAATCCGGCCGGCGAGCGATGTCGCTTCTATATTTAAAAAGTCGCGGCACGTGCCGCCGTGTCTCAAGGGATGAGGCTCACATACATATATACTCGCACAATTATACATGTATGCACGAACAGCCTATTCCCCGCTGCTTAAACCGGCAGAATCGTAGCGCGTCGAGAGAGAAATCGACACCGCGGAGAACCATTATTACTATTTTAAAATAAATATGAATGTAGAGTTCAAAAGCTCTTACCTTTCGCTTTAAAATAAGCTATTAAGAAGCTCAAAATTATAAAAAGAATCAATGATTTAGGGAAAATAGTGCGCGCAGAGTGTTAAGTGGTCTACATTTTACACTAATTTCGCAATATTTCAGCTTCTAGTAAACTTTTTTTAAAAATTCAAAATCCCCCGCAATCGTTGGAATAAATGCAATTGATAATATTTAATTTCATATTTTGAACTCTAGTAGGTAATTTTTTACGGCGAGTTAAACAATTAAATTGTTAATAACAATTTATCGGACCAATTTCAGACCTATCACCCTTGATATTCGTAATCAGGAGGCAAAAATACATAGGAATCACCTTGGTGATACCGTGGCACTCCATCGGCTACGAAAACCTACTAGTAGACTAATATGCGATCGAAAAGCGTGGCAGACTTTCTCGGTGCGCGCGCGAGCGTCGGCGTACTTATACTTACTTCGCTAAAATACAGCTGCCGAGGTGTCCGTCTGCGCGCAGTATGCAGACAGCCTAATTGATTATCCTTATCGTATAAACAATGCGAGGCGAACGCGTTGCGGGTGTCTGTGTCGAATTCTCAAAAAAATGCACTTTTCTTTCTTTGGTCGAGAATTGGAAAAAAATTTGCTTTAAGTCAGAGCTTGCGAACCTGTCGGACTTTCTTCTGCGAGCCAAAATGTGATAAAAAATATACGCCGAGGAACAGTTAGTGGCAACCAATATTTCTGAGTCATTTTACGTTTTATTTTTACGAAAAAACGAATACTTCGAAGTACTGGAATGATAGCAACTGCGAATGTTCTTGAGGCACCACCGTACTTCCCATGTTCCACAGAATTTTTCGTCATCTTTTGGCTTCCGAAAGCTCTATTTTAAAGACATTTTTTTTCTTAATTCTGGGCCAAAGAAAAGTACATTTTTTTTTTTGAGAATTCGACATATATTGTGCGCGAGCGTATGCGTAATTACATATACACCAATAATTCGACGCAACTTGTTCCCCGAATCGAGCCCGCGTTAAAGATTAACGTGTATTCACGTATAGACGCGCGCTCGCAAGCTAATTGACGTCCGAGAAAATCGTGTCAATATATTTATGGTATTACTTATGGGTGCGCGCATATAATATACTGTATACGTTATACGTCGACGGCGCTCGGGCCCACGCGAAACTGCTGAATCATCGAGTTTTCTCTAATGCATGTATAGGTCCACTCCCTCGCAGTCATTACAATACGCCCACGGCGCGTTTTGTTCGTGTACACGCGTATATAGGTATATATTATATACGTATATACTTACCCGTATATGAACTCTGCAGCTCGCTGCTGTAAGCCCGTGTGGTCAGGTGAGTGTATAGTGCAAGGGTGGGCGTTGTTTATCAGAAAGGTATACGTATATAGATGCTCAGACGGCTGATTTTCGCGGAAAAAATGATGCTGTATTTTTCGGATAATCGATACACAAATTGGAGATTAGCAATGTATGCGTAAGGTTCGATTTGCATGTGCGATTATGGTGCTATAGATATTACAGCGAATAAAAAATTTAAGAAGGAGAAAAAAATATTTCAAGCTATTTTTATTCCACCGTGTATTCGACGTTCTCTTGTGAAATACCTCGGTATATACTTTGTTTCGGAAAAACATAACTGCGCGAGAACATAACATTCTATATATCGCGTTCCGCTGTATTTTTTTTTAAATATAACACGATGTCGAGGTATTCCTTTATTTTCGGAATCTTTCCTCCTCTCCTGCGTGTGCCGTTTCCTGTTTTTCCATATCGACATTCCCATTGTATACGCCCGTACAATAACGAATTTTCCATTTCACTCGACACGGCAATCTGTATAAAATCCGCACGCTTTCGTCGTCCACATCTATCCCGAATGAAATTCATTCGAGTCCACCGACGTTGCAACGTTCAAACGCATATTTTTCCTCTTATATATCGTACAGCGCGATTTCCTGAAAAATTATACCCACATCCCATTGCCCATACCTTTCCAATAAATAACCTCCACCCACACGACTATCACAGACACATCAGTCGGGACGCGTCTTTTCTCTCTCTCTCTCGCTGTCTCGCATACTTGTGGCGTGCGTACGTACATATTAAATTTACGGAAAGGGAAAATCCGGGGGCGCAGCCAAAAATATATATCTACAAGCTCGAATATCCATATACACTACGTATATAGCGAGAGCGAGAAAGAGAGAGAGAGAGAGAGAAGCGGCGTCGGCGCCAGTCGACGAGGATGACGAAAGCTTAACGATCCGCAGCGTCGAAAATACGATTTTAGATGCCGATGACGACGACGTATATACGCGCATTCACATGTATATATACGCTCAATCGTCTTTACGCGCTGCAGACGCGCGCCGAGAGAGCGACGAGCGACCCTGACGACGAGTTTGTGTCGCGCGAGCGCGCGGACTTGAACTTTGTGTATATAATACACACGCGTTTGCAGATGTGAGCGCTGTACGCGCCGCAGACGCGTGTTTTTCTAGTTTTATCGGCTGCTGTGTGTACACGCGCTTCTCGCGCTTATTCGGCTTCTCGGAAAGCCCGATTGTTTTTTCCACGCTTTTCCAATATAACCCTGCACTTGTTTATCTCGTCCGTTCGGCCGCGACGGGAAGAATTGATAAGGCTCTCGAATCGATATTCGTGCGCGTATACTGCGTATACGTGTATACCTGCGATGCGAACGAAATTTTGTCTCTTGTATCGAGTAGTATAAGCATCTTTTCGCGGGGATAACAATGAAAAGAGAGCTGAAGTAAAAATGCGAATTATTGCGTTCCGCGTCGATTATATAGGCGAGAAAGTTTTAATGATTTGATACTTTGCTCTCTCTCTATCTCTATAGTCGGCATTTCCCGAGCAAAAAAAGCTGCTTTCCGAGAAGCTTCACTTTCTTTCAACCCCCTCGACGCGTTTAAAGTGCAGTGAGTCGAGGAAGAAAAAAAAAATCCGTCGCAGATAAAAGAGCGAGGAAGATGATTGTATAAATACTGAAGGGGGCTGCTGAATCGATTTCTCTCTCTCTCTCTTTCTCTCTCTCTCTCTCTCTCTCTCTCTCTCTCTCTCGCGCGCGCGCGCGAGCGCAAATAAAACAGCGCTGCGCAGCTATATATCCCGCGCGATATTCGATACAGTCCACACCTAAAAAAAAAATTAGATCCGCACGCTCGGCCAGTGTAATATACCATAATCCCCGAGGCGAGCAACGACTATATAAGATATATATATAGAGATTGAGAGAGAGGGAGAGAGAGAGAGAGAAAGAAAAAGCCCTGTTCCTCGAAGCCCAAAGCGATTATGTTAAAATAAGAAAAACACTTCTCGAAGCTGCTGCTGCTGCAGTATAGGGAAAAGAGATTCCTTTGCTTCCAGGAAGTCGACGAATCGCCACCATACTTCGAAGTATAAGGATTATAAACGATCTTCCTCTTTCTCTCACTCCTTCGCTGCTGCTGCTGCAACTCGCTTCGGCTCCGCTGCGCAGTGTATTAACCCACGAGCGGCGCGCGGGGGAAGGGGATAGAACGAGAGAGAGAGAGAGAGAGAGAGAGAGAGATAAAAAGGGAGTGCAGACCCGGGCGGAGAAGTATGCAAAACGAAGAGAAAGTGCGAAGAGGGCTGGGCAGTGATTAGGAGCGTCTTGGGGGCGTCGAACGCAATTTATTTTCAAGAGATGCAGACGAAGGGACGAATAGAGAGAGAGAGAGAGAGAGAGAGAGAGAAAGTCTGCACGGCTCTCCGAGAGAGATTACTTATTACTTTCTTTTTACGTCTTCGCTCTCTTAGCGCTCGCGGAACGAGAGAGGCCGGAGTTAATTACTTATTTGTAGTTGGAGCACGTTGACTATGTAGGCGATTAGAATTGGGGGTTTGCTTTGGCTTGAACGGGATTTACAGACGTCGAGGGGGCTGGAATTCTTATTGCGAGACTAATGCGGTGATCGCTGAAATTGAGCTCGTATACTGAAAGATCAACGATTTATTATTGAACAGTGGCTTCACTGTAATAAGTAATTATTCGGTATAGAACTTTTAAACATTTCTATGCAGGTTTAAATGTAATCCTTGTGGTACGGTGATAATTTCAGTGGAACGTCGACATCTGTGAAGTCTCTTTAGTAATCACAGCTTCACTTACTGGCTGTTGGTAATGCAGGCCAGTTCTCCAGTGTATTCCGTTACTGTTTACGTCCATGTTTGTTTGGTTTTTTAAACGACCAGAGACGTTAATGCTAGCATAATAAGCAAGAGCTAAAATGTTTAAAGGCATCGATATCGCTACAGCGTGTAGTTAAATCAAACATTGTAGAATAACATAGTGTTGCAGTAGTATGGGAGAAGTCGTTTTCGAACAGATAAACCACGATAATCGCTTTACACTTATCCAATTACTTTTGATAAGTACGCAGTAGATATGTGGATGATCCCTAAGAAGGGATCAGTACATTCGAGTAAAGGCAAGAACTTACATCTCGATTCAGAGAGTTCTCCGAGCTGAAAGTTCACGACTCCTTTGAATATTCAAATTGCCAAAACACTTCAAATTTCGTACAAGACTGCGTCTATATTCTACAGGTATAGATAAGTAAGACTTTTACGAAATTAACATCAGAGCATAAGTCTATCTCTAACGCACGGCATGAAATTCTGAAAACTTTTAATTTTCCAGAGCCCTCGCCTGAATCAGTATGTCGAAAACAGCAATCTGTCTAATCGCAGTGCTGGCGCTTTCTCGACTCCTCGGCCAGGCGAATGGTTTAGACCTGGTTTTAGGAAACCGGGAGCCAGGTGACAAATTACTGCAGAAAAGCAGAATGTACGACGCTATTCGCGATCCCGAAGGGCCGGCGATTCTGTGGAAGGTTTTGGAGGGTGACGGAAAATCGACCATTAGTCAATTGGTGATACGCGACAGAACACAAGGCTGCGGCACAGTTGTGCCCATCAACGGTGGACCTGGTTCGAAATTCGTCGTGCTGCAGCTCGTCTCGGCTAAGGAGAATCCGTCGAGTTGGGACTGCACCTCGGATTATACCGTTGAGATTTACGGTTTGTAAAAACGAGGTTTATTTTTGTACCCTCTTCAGTTGCGCTTTTTTTTGTACGTAATTGGAGGCGTGTGCTCGGTTGAAAATCGAAAACAGGATGCATTGCGTAAGCGCGATTGGCGATCGTTGCGACATCTGTCGTTAGCAAGTGTACAAGCATTGTATTAAAGCGAATTCCTACCTTGTCTGCGAAGTGTAAATTCCTGTATACATATGTATGCGTCAATAAAACAGACAACTGCAGTTGAGAGTAACTTTACTGTCCTTCTCTAAAGCACCTTGTGAAAAATCGGCGAAAATCGGTTACGTCGGAAGATGTCAAGATATACCATCCCGAGAACAACAATAAAGATTGCATCAGTAAACAGATGTATATATACATACATGTAACTCGTCGAAGAGATAAGAATATTATGGAGGATGAAACAAGTACAGCGGAAGAGAGACAGGAACAAATATTGGATGTAACGATAACAGTCGTGTCTTGTCGTAAATATGCAACAAGAATTTCATTTTATGTTCTTGCATCGATTTTTCAAAAAGATTTCGAAGTTATCATCGATCAAAGGAAATGAATTATTTCTCGTACTGATAAAGAAAAAATGAACTAACTGATAATCTTATAGTTTTTGTGGTATGTCTTGAGCTAGTGGTACATACCAAATGATGTTGAAAGTCAATGTTTGTCAACTGACAATAAAAAATCAGACACAGAAATAGAGAAATCACAATTGAAAATTTATCTTTGTTAGGAACGTGCAAAGGTGTGCGTCAGACTTTAAGAAACAAATTAAATCATTTTTAATACTATATAATTATGAAGTTTATAGCCAATAATCTGCATTCAACCATATAAAAAAACTGGTATGAAAAGGCACACCAATTCGAAATTCAAACTTTCAAATCCTTTTATAAATTGAATAGTCTGTATAAAAACAATAATAATTATTTCTCTATTGTATATTATCCAATAATTTGCCTATTTATTAAGTCCAATAATTTGTCAATATTTTTCAATTACATAAGAAAATGTGAATTCTAAACACGTCCTAATAATATTGAATATCTATAAATAATAATAACGGCCTATTTAATGCAATATTAGGCGTTACATTTTATTTCCATCACAGAATATCTCACTTGACGTTTCTTACACTTTATAAACGTTTTCGAAAACCTTTTTGCACAATGTGTATCATATCCTTCCCGCGACCATGTAGAAAACTCCGATGTGCTTCTTCAACCTTTCTCTGCAATACCTTTTTCCAACCTTTTATCATTCGCCGCGCATCGCTATACCGTTGAGTCTTGGCAGTTATCGATCGATGTGGTAATGAATCAAAAAACGAAATTTCGTCGGGAAAGAGAGAAACAATCGAGCGGCGACCGGAAGCGCGTTTGTTTCTTCTCTCACCTTCTCTCGTGCAACTATTCCATCAGTGAGTCGCATAACGGAAATCTCTTTCTCTCTCTACCTCGTATATATATCTCCTATACATATATGTATGTATACACGTCCACGTGAAGCACGTAGCAGTGGAATGTGCAGCTCTACTATACTTTCCTATAGGCTACAGTTTGTTTTTTCTTCTCTTTTTATTTTCGCTGCAGATCTGAGGTAGCGATTCGTTGTCAATGTGTTAAACTGCCCTCGCGCGAGCGACTCTATGGTTATACGCTAAGCTTATGTCCCACGATCTTTGCACAAGTGTAAGCAGAGAAAAAAAAGAGTATACGTACTTCTAACTCATGCTACGTTCTGCGATAGGTATTTGGCCTTAGAAGAAAGATCAAAGAGGCGGCAATTCCAATTCGAGGGTAATTACAGTCTCGAGCTTCTTTACCAGAGCGAAAAGAGACTCTATAGGGAGGAGAGTGGGGCTAAACTGTACACTCTCTTTACTTTGATTTTTAGATTTACACGGTTGGATGCTATTGAAAAAAAAATTTATGGGGCCCAGGAGTGGGGCAAGTTCGTATACATTGCATTAGGCATACAAGTAGGTTTAAAAAATCATAAAATATATTGTAAATATGAATGTTTAGTACTTTGCGTCGAATTTTTTTTTCGCGTGCTGTAGGATACAGATTGAGCTTTGATTTTATAGTATAATCTTGGCACTTATACATTTTGCATAGATCGGCCATTTCTTACTAAAGGTTCTGCAGCATCTGATGCTGGAAAGTCATATCTGCGTGGCCAAATTTAAATTTTGGTAAAGGTTTTTTTGTACTATCATATTATTTTGACCAAAGAATGTAGACAATAGATTTGTGCATCAAAAGTGAATTCCTAGTTTAGTTTTAGGGGTAAGTACAATTTTAAAATGAATTCTAAGTTTAAAGGTTATACATACATTGCTTTGGTGTGTATTTTCAGATATCTCAAAATTAATAGTTTCAGAAAACGTATTGAAATTTTCGAGCACCTCGCTCTGAACACATAAGTGCAATTGCTGCTCTCACATTAAATTCATTCGTTTTTCAAAATGTTGGTATCTGATGAATTCGAATATCTAAAATGACCTGGAAACTATGCAATGGCTATGAGAAATAGTTAGGACCTAACTTGCGGTGAAACGCTTTTTCTCACATTATTTGAGCATTTCATGGAATAAACGTAACCTCAAAACGATCATATTGGTTTTACTACTTGTATAGTATACTTTATGCAAAGAGGCTCACTTAATTAGGTTTACAAATTTTTAGCGAATCAACTCATTTTGTCATTTTTTCAACTTTTCAACAGCTTTTAAACAGCTACACAATTCACTTGACACTATCTTTAAAATTATTATAATTAAAAACAAAGCTTATAAAAGTTTTAGCAAAGCGTTTCATCGAATGTTAAGAAATTACTGCACTAATACAGTTGTTAGCAAAAGTCAAATAACTCAATTTTGTACAAGAAACAAGTTGTTAACAGATACTATACGCGTGAAATCGTCCGATAAAAATTAGTGAAAAAAATCCAGTTTCACTTTTTCCCTTTATGCATGGTCCAATTACATGCAAATGCACGTCTGGATCTTGGGAAATTTTTCCGCACGCGATCAGCTGTTGCCTATGTTAATTGGAAAGATTCTATTAAATATCAGTATAGACACGCTTGAAAAATTCAGGGTTTAGTCGACACGAATTCTTAGACGAACTTGGCTGTTTACCGGGACGTATCATGCTATATACGTAGGAGGAAGATGTACATAAAGCTCGCGTGCGAGTTGACGCTTTATCATTGTTGAATTTACGTCGCGGTGAGAGCAAAATGTTGTTGTGGAAAATAAGGATGACATATCGCGCGGCAATTATTAATCGGTTACAATGGGCATGATGCGCGCGTCACAATGAAGCATCAGTGCTATAAATTATTGTGTAAGTAGTGGCACTCTCACGTTACACTTTTTTCATTTCCGGGCTCGCGACTGACTGACGCGTACGTATTCGTTCGGAGCGCGAGTTTTTTTTTTATTCCCGGGCTTACCTAGTTTCGCAAAAATTTTTTTAGAGTGCAGAATAAATGATGCAGTGTGTACATTGGAAAAAGTATGTGGATGAGCTGAAAATTATTAGTGTGTTATGGTGTGTACACGTAAATTTTTTAAACGTTTATATGAAACTGATGATACTATGGGTTAGATGTATATTTTAAAAAAAATTGGTACAGAAGGTTTGATGATTATTATCATCTGATGTTTGGGCATACTTAGCATTTTGTAGTAAGAAATTTATTACGCCATAATATATTCTATGCATATAATCTTTGTAATTTGTGACTGTCCAATACAAGCGCAGGTTAAACAAAATTTGAAAATTCTCACTATACATTCAATAATTATGTTTACTTTTCCGGAAATCAATTACTATACGAACTAAATGTGATTACACATTTTAAAATACATATAATTCAAAAGGCGCATTGTGTAACAGAATACTAAGTATACAGTTATAAATTCTGAAACGAAGCTCTATGATTAAGAGACGACGACAACCTGGTTATCACCTGATAATCATCGCTCACCAAAACAGCGGCTGCTACAATCAGGCGATAATAATCTGACCTTTCTCAGTAATTCTAGAAAATACAGCTTAAACGCCTCCACCGACTAACTGCATATACACACACACACTGCACAGAGTCGGAAAACGTATCAGTTCTTCCCGCTCTGCAGCGGACCGCGCGCGTATATATATATATATTTCGAAAGAGCGCGCGAAGCTAAGCTCGCGCGGAGCACTCGAGGTATTTCTCGCGCTTATCCCCGCAAATTCATACAATACCCCAACCTACATACGGGGCCCGGGTACACAATAACCCCGCTTGATCATTGAAGATAATTACTCTTCTCCTCTCTCTCTCGCCGCACGAGTTTTTTAATTATTCACTCTCCCATCTCTTTCTCGCGTACATGTACTCTCTAAATATGGGTATACACACACGTGTGTGCAGTATATATATATAATATCCTCGAAGGCGGAAGAGCCGACGGGAGAGTGGGTCAATTTTTGGGTCCTTTTTTGCGCTCGCCTCACACGCTTCTATACACGAAATTCCGCGCGTGACTGATGAAAGCGTGGCCAAACGACGGCTTTTTGATGGAAGGGTGGCTCTGCTCTTTTTTCTGTCTCTCTCTCTCTCTCTCTCTCTCTGCCAACGACTTCTTTGTACACTCTCACAATGTGTGTAGCATCGGGAGAGGAAATACTTTTTTCCTCGCGAGTGGCTTTATTGTCCGCGAAAGCTTTGTGAATCTCGACGGGCTTCTGCGCGCGGGCACATGCGTATAATTGCCGGAGAAAGGTCTTTCCTCAATTTCAAAAACATAAGAATCCGCCACCTCGGATTCCTCCGAGGAAGAAAAGAGAGAAGGAGAGTCGAGAGAGCGAGAGAAAAAGTCTATAAAACGTAGCCTCGTGTAGAATACACAGGAGATTCGCTGCAACAACAGCAGCAGCGGCGCAAAAAAGTGTATGCGATGCTGCACGGCTCTCGATGAAAAATTCATTGACATTCCCGGTAAAACCGGCGCGAGCGCGCGCGCGCGCGCGCGAAGATTTGAACGCCCGGCGAGGCCTGAAATAATGCAGCCGCCGGAGACTTTACAGTTAAGCTGCGCCGACGACTGATTGATTTCTTTCTCTCTTGCCAACTCTTTTTTTCTCCCCTTCGTGACTTCGCTTTTGTTATTATTTTTTCGCGCGCCCGCTTTCGAATTTCGCGCCTCCGCGCGCGCGCATATGTGCAGCTGCAGCAGCGCATCATCGAAAAAGCCGACTGTCCGCTATATACTTGTACATATATCTGCATACATAATACCCACATTGAATCAGCATGTATTGTGCGCGCATACGTGCGCGCAAGTATGTAAGTATAACGCTGCCGGCTCGTGGAGGAAAGACGCAGTTTCGAAAAAAAATACCGGCCTGGCCGAGAGAGCGCTTTAATTACAAGGTCCCTCGATTGTATAGCGGTACAGATTATTTATCGGCGCGGCAAGGGAGACTATTTGGTGCGTAATATTATCTAATTTTAGTATACATGTAGGTATACATACACTTACGTACACATATTACACACACGCGCGCGTACGAGTCACAGAGAGGCGAGCGCACGTATACATATACGCAAACGGAGCGTCTTTATGCTCGCGGCGATCCCTTTCACTTGTCAGTTATCCTCAGCCGTAAATTCTTCATATCGTACTCTGCTCATCGCTTCGCACAATGCCTACCCGATGATCCTTTTCATTAGAAGAGGCGCTTTAACGTCCACCGCGACGAGAGAGAGAGAGAGAGACAGAGGCAGAGAAGAGTCACGACTTTTTTCATTCACGCCCGAGCGATTTTTTTTTATTCCGCAGAGTCATTAATTCCAGACGCTGATAATCGCGTTTCTCAAAGCGACGCGACGCGACGCGACCGCGGCG
Source organism: Philotrypesis tridentata (assembly GCA_018906965.1). Taxonomy (NCBI): domain Eukaryota; kingdom Metazoa; phylum Arthropoda; class Insecta; order Hymenoptera; family Pteromalidae; genus Philotrypesis; species Philotrypesis tridentata. Next base: position 6,233,896 of record JACCIB010000002.1, read on the forward strand.
TTAATCCTAGTTTCAGGGGACTTGCGGGAGAATGTTTGGTGGCGGGAAATTTGCGGGAAAAAATAGCTCGGTGATGAGCACGCGGTTTGGAAGGGAAGGGGTGGGATTTCGAGAGAGACGATTAAAAAATTCGAAGTTTCGCGCGTCGTAGCGCAGAGGAGGACACAGCGAGTTTAGTGCATACGTGGAATTATATAACTATATAATTACGGGATGCGCTTGTCGCACGTTGCGTAGCAATCGCTCGTTTTAAAAAGTGTCAAGTTTACATTTTACTATACGATCGAAAGAAAAACTCGAATAGCGTATGATTTTCGTTCGTTATCTCCAAGTCGGCTATTAAAATGTAAACTTGACACTATACGTAAAATAATTATTGTCATACCCCTGCACATATAATCCGACGAATTATTTTCACAAAGTAAAATCGTCGCTACAACTTACCATTAAAAAAAAAAAGGATTTGCACAGCATACACTTACGCATCCGACAACCCAAATGCAAAGCGCGCAGCAGTAGAGTCCAATCACGCGATAGCACCGCAACGCAGCGCGCGAGCTACAAGGAAAAAAGCGTAATCGGGTGGGAGGAGATCCGCGCTTTGACGAAAAAAAAGCACGCGAGAGAGAGAGAAAAAAAATTGGCTCTCGAACTCGCACACACGCACACACATATATATAGGCAGTTGCAGCGCAGCGGCGCCCCGTATACGCGCGCGTCCCGTTACGCGCCTCGGTGCGCGCGCTATATGCTAATCGCATTTCATTAATTGTTCGCCGCGGCTTTTCCCACGCGTCCGCGCGCTTTAATTGGGTCGCGCGCAGCTCTCGCGCTCCTCAAAACTTGGAGATTTATCCTTGAGCTTTCGGCTGGCGCGCACAGCTGCTGCGTATACCGGAGCAGCTGCGCGTATTTCGCTCCTTATCGTATTCCGCGCGCGCGCTTATGAATTTCTCGCGGCGCGAGAAAAAGTGAGAGAGAGAGAGAGAGAGAGAGAGAGAGAGAGAGAGAAACAGTTGCGAATCGTTGTATACGAAAGCGCGCGGGAGCTTGACGCGTTTCGATCAATTTTCACGCGTCGCTCTTTGCGCGAAAGTGCACTAGCGCGCACTTCTGCAGTGATATATAGGTTTGGATGGGTTCCTATACGATTGAATATTTCGAAATCGATGATACGCGATCTGGTGGTACAAGTATAGTAGTGTGTGCGGTATCGGCTTACGCAAAATTTTCACGTTAATAAGAGATATTTTTTCATCTGTATAATACAGCCCTGATAGAAACTTAACGATAAATTATATAGCTAGTTCATACAACGAAATTAGCTAATTTATCGTTAAGTTTCTACAAGGGATACAGTGTACAGGATTTTTCATGTTAGCTCGGCAGCTGTACGGTGCGGACGATTGCGCGGATATCGACGGAGGACACCTCGTCAAGCGTTTTGCATCCATCTAATTCGATTTGACGGCTCGTAATCGTCGTGTCCATTAAGTGTATATACCGATGCGTCTTAGCAGCCCGCAGAAGCTTCCGAGAAATCTAAACGACGAGCGATTGGCAATCATCGTCAATTAGCAATCAATTTGTACGCGCGTAAATCATTCTTCAGCCTCTGCGATGTACCAGAGCCGCTCAAAATTGTAACTAACTTAACTGTGCAATTTCTCTCTCTTTCTTCTTCACCCTCCCCTCCTCGAACGCGCGCTCAAGAAATTATTAAGGAATTACTTAAGCGAACCCAACGCTCGTCGTATACATACACACACACGCGCGCGCGTCAAAAAAATGCACTATCCGCATTATCAAGCGGGACACGTTCATTGGCGACTACTGCACTCAGCGGTCTTCATCAAATTCTCGGAAGAGACCGACCCCTCTCGCTCGTCTTAAATCAAGTCGGACACACGCGCTGCTCGGCGCACAAATCGAAAAGTTCAACACACGACGACTTGTTCGTTCTACAAGGTAAACGCTTTATCCCGTACACATCCCGTCCTTCGCTGTATACGTATACGTACACACTACACACGTATATATGTATATACGCGCGCTTTTCACAGCGTCTCATCGAACTAGGTTAAGGAGATTCTCGCGGAGCCTCTTCCATTCTAAACTATTTCCTCTTTTTTTCCACTTTATCTTTTTCCCTCACTCGAGCTGACCTTATATTTTAGTCGTCTCGGGATCACTTGCCGCAGCTTTGTCTCTCGAGGCTGTGTGCTGCGCGTAACCCTCTCTCACGAGCGAATGAAGATCTTTTTGTGCGTTTTGGGGAGAGGGAGAGAAAGAGAGCCGAATGTGAGGAAGACAAGGCAAAAAATGATTTAATAAATTAATAAATAAGCGTTTCTTATGGCTCGTCTGCTGTCCCTCCCTCTCTCCCTCCTTTCTTGGCCGTCGCGAATTCTGTTCCCTTGTAATTGACCTTAAAATTTATCTGAATAAGGCTCTTCCGCCTGGCTCTTGGGCGCCTAAAAAAATTTGCGAGCATTTTTTGCCCTCTAATGTAGTATCCAAAATTTTCGGAATTTGTTAACGATAAATTTCGCGTTTATTAGAGAGTTACTCATTTTGCGGCTGGAACTTGTGAATTCTTTGCGGACGTACGTTGCGGCAGCCGGCTAAGTGCAACTTTTTTTTTTTGTCTATAAATAACAAAATTTATTTTGTAGAAAAATTCTTTTTCTAGTATATAGATAAGATAAATTATTGAAAAATTTATGAAAAAATTTTTGTAGTCTTTTACCAATCGTATTAAAAATGTTTGTAAAATTCGACGCGAATCGACAATATTCAAATATATCAAGTATACCACTACGTATAAAAATTAAAATTTTTGCAGAATTAAAATTTCCATCTAAAAATCCACTCAAGCTTATCGTTCAACGCAACATCGAATCTAAAAACGTCGTAAATGCAACTGTCCCCGACAACTTGCAAAATCATTTTTCTTCCACAAACGTTCGGCTCCTCTCCGAAAAGCCCGCATCTCGTCGGCGCCCGCGAACCGGTTGATTCGCCCAACGCACGACACCCTCGCCTATACACATAATCGTCCAATTTTTCACCCGCGCGAAAACGCATTGTCTCGCCTGCGGCCATCGAAGGTCAACGAATCCCCCACCCCCCGGGAATTTCGGTGCAGGTGTTACTCATTCCCTCTGCGTCGGCCGCGTGGCGGGTATCTAGAATATCCGCGGCTGCACGAAGCGAAAGAAGCCGTGTGCCGAGAGCGCGGAGGAGGAACGCGACACGACGGTGGGGGCAGAGGCATAAGTAAGCGCGGACTTTAGGAAAACTCTTCATTCGAATAGTGAATCCACTCGCACGCGCGCACTCGGCAGAAAGAGAGAAAGAGAGTATAGGACCGAGAAAAAAAATTCAAAAACATTTTTCAGCCGCATTAGTGACGCTCGACTTGCCGAGCCGCGAGTGACCCGTATACATACGCGCCTATTCGACGGGAGTACGGAGGAAAGAGGTATAATACGGACTCTGGTATTTCGAGTTATACACCAAAGCAGTAGCAGCAGCGATTCCGAAGAGGACGTCGACGAGGACAGGTGTGTGTCTGCGTGTATGTCTGTGTGTGTGTGTGAGAGAGAGAGAGAGAAAGAGACGTTATCGCCGTTTCCGCTGAAAAGTTTACGAGCCGCCGATTGTGTGTTTCGGATATGTGCGAACCGAGCGTGAAACTATAATACTAACAAGATTTGTCGAAGGTCTTGCTTCAAGGATCTCTCATCGGTTTGCGCGCGCGCGCTCGCGCACGTTTCTTCTTTTCTTCACGTTTGACGGGAGTGTGTACTTGTACATTTTTTTTATTCCTCTTATTCTTCCTCCTCGTCTCGGAGCGCACGAGTCTCGTGTGTCTGTGTGTGCCGACGTGTTTAGTGGTCGATGAACCCTCGAAAGCTTCCTTTTTTACGCGCAATAATTAGCGGACAAATATTTGCATTTCTCTACATGGAAATCTATTCTTTTTCTTCTTCTTCTTTTTTTCTTTCGCGCCGAGTGTACAGTGGCGGCGTATACTTAGGGAACGGCTTAAATGTATATAGGCGCGACAAAAGGAAGATATTTTCGGTGCGGACGAAAGTGGGATGTTTTGTCGGTAATAAAAAACTTTTTAACGAGATTCCAAAAATTAAGCGAGAAACAACGGCGCGAATTGTATTATAGTTACGTTGCTTGCTATTATCAACAATTTTGTCGAAGTTTGAATTTAAATACATGTATTTCGGGGAACACGCGTTATTTATTCAGTCTCTCTGCTACGTATTTATTGCATATACGACTGAAAACGAGCTGCTACTTCGTCCGTGTGTATACCGCGTCGCGGCGGGAAATTCAAATTTTCAATTGACTTTCCTGAAGCTCCTGTCATTTCTCCTTTTCAAATTCTCGTCTCGTAACATAACGCGCTGCCTCTCATGCGATAGCCGCGCGTACATACAGTAGGTACATGCGTATACACGTATACACGTATACACGCGGACGACATATATACAACATCCGACTTTAGACAGGCGTGACGCGCACCCGTTATTCCGCGAAGATCAACAATGCATGTCGAAATATTGATTTGAGGGAATCTCATTCACATTACAAATGCGAAAAATCGAGGCCAGAGAGTAGACGGGAGGCTCTGAAAACACAATTCCGCGCTGCGCGGTGCGCAAAAAAAAGAAGGGGAGAGAAAAAAAAAAGAAGAAATTGAGAGGAGAGACAAAAACAAAACGAGCGCATGCTCAGCTCTCATATACATATATCGTACAGTTTTACATTGTGTACCGCCCAGCTACAGTCTACTTTTCACGAAATCTCGAATTCCAAAAATTACGTGCATAAGTACACAGAGGCGTACAATCGGCGCATAATCGGAGCGCGAACACGCGAGAGTTTTTAGCCGGAATTTAATCGAGGTGCTCTATCGAAGCGAGGCGCGCACCGCGGCAAAAAAATCTCTATATACTAACGTGTAATAGTATACATGTATAGTACACGCACTTATACACACACGTATATACATGTACAGACACGCAGAAAGGCGCACTAGCCCGCAAATTCGTGTGACACAGTTTCCGCCAACGAGAGCCACCGCGCGTCGCGCGAAAGATTTGTCGCCGCAATTACATTCCGCGGAACGTTTTATTTCTCACGATATGTTTACACTTTGTGTATATACGTATATATATAGGGAACACCTGCGAACCCGCACTCGAGGTGCCAGAATACGTGTATATACTATATACAGATAGGATCGGGCGCGCGCGAGTCAAACTGGATTTTCGGCCCCGAAATGGCGAGTGAAGGAGGAAAGCAGGCGCGAACGAGAGGGAAAAGTGAAATTTTTTTGTGTTATTTTTTTTCATAGAAAGATCGCTCGCTCTTTCCGCGGTTGTCCTCGAACGAGTTGTGACGTCGAGACGGTAGTTGGCGTGTCGTGCATTGCAGTCCAGACTGATTTTGCTTTCACGACGAAGAGGAAGCTTCATTGTAATAGGAAAATTTGCTTTAATTGCTCCAGAAACATCGGCGGAAAATTTAGGAGCTCGAGTCACGCGATTTTAGAAAATTTTCAGAATGTACGTGTGTGTACACGCGTTGCTTTGTCGTGCGGGAACTGTAACTGCAATTTTGAATAATCAGAAGTCATGTTTTTTTTTTTTCAAATCGTGTTCGAAAAATAAATACATTATTTTTACTTTCTTTGAATCGTATAGAATTAACTGATAAACTATACGGCTAAATTGTTATCAGGGCATTATGGTTTCCTTTAATAAAGTATAAAATTGAAAATTCGAACCCTGGATTATCTTATTCGCTTACAATTTTTTTACTGTACAATATTTATTGTTAACGACCAATCCGGCTTTTTCCGCGATCATCAGCTCACCTTATTTCTCGGTATCGCAAACTTTTACAAGTCCGCGAGAATTTTGCAAATCGGATTATTCCCTCTTATATTGCATAACGGTTTCGTGCAATTCAGGATGCACGCGGGGTGTCAAAATTTTAAGCCACCACAACCCGTATATACCTTCGCGCGGTTTCTCAGCATTTTATGTTTAAAAGAAACAAAATTACGCATAGCCACACTTTGCATTCGAGTAATTACAATATTTCACACAAGCATCATCCGCGAAACGACAAATTAATTCGGGAGGAAGCCGCGAGCGCGCGCGCGCCTCAATGAATGGGAAGCGGCTCTTTTTCTTTTTATAGAGTGTATACGAGTGAAAAAAAAACTGTGTATAATCATAACGATACAATCGTAAAAGATCTTTGGGGCCGACACCTTCCCTAATTGAACGTTTAACGGGGCTCGCCTACCGAATTTCGCCTCGAGAGCGAGCCGCAAGAGAGAAAGAGAGAAATTACGAGATACAATCCTTGTTAATGGAGCGAACGAGGCATAACTGCATACATACTTGGAACTTAAAGCGCGCGACTCGGCTGTCGGTGCTCGTGCTGCGCCGCAGAGCAAGAGGAAAAAAAATTATATGGCCATCGGAGAGAACGAGAGAGAGAGAGAGAGAGAGAGAGAGAGAGAGAGAGAGAGAGAGAGAGAGAGAGAGAGAGAAGTCTGAAGTTTCGCGCAGACTTCCGATAATTATATTTCTCGTGTACATTGCGCAACGCATCTGTAGACACACACACACACACACTGCACACGTAGACGCGCTTGTTTAATTTCCCCGCGAAGACGTCGGAGGCGCGACTGCAGCGAGTATATCGCACAGGCGGCGGCCTCCATTAGCGGGGAAATTGAGTTGTGGGATAGATTTTCAAAGATCGGATATATAACGCATGTCGCTCGTACGGTTCTCTTGATTGCTTCAATTTCTCTCGGCTGTCTAAAAATCTACGATATATACAGAGAGCGAGAGAGAGAGAGCCGTTGGAACATGTTCTAGGAACTTAACGCGAATTTCGAGAGAGAGAGAGAAAGAGAGAGAGAGAGAGGGGGGGTCCACTTAAGAGTCAGCCGTGCAGTGTAGTTTCAATTGACAAAGGGAGAGAAGCCGAGAAAGAGAGAGAATTTGCGAAACATAAATTATATAATGCAGCCTTTCCCCGAAGCGAACGACTGCCGCGCACGCGACCTATGTATGTATATATATATATATATTTTTTTTTTTTCGGCTCGGAGGCTTTATTTATCGGCCAATTGAAATGTATAAAAGCGCTTTGGACTCCTTGGACTGGAGCCAGCTGCTACTGCTACTGCTCTGCGCTCTGGCTGCCTGTATATATAATATGTATGCCTTGCGGGACTCGCGTATAGCGGGTGTGCGAGTCTGTAGGGGTTGCGCGGGCAGCTGTATATATACAGGCCTTTGCTTTATTGATTTGAATTTTCTTGAGGACGAGAGTCCTTTGAATTCACGTTCGTGGGGTCTGGCGCTACACGCGCCAAGTATTGAGATTCAGCGAGATTTTTTTGTAAGCGCAATGTTGTACAGCTTCGATAAATACAGTTGCATAAATATAACAGTTTTTGTAGTGATAACAATAATTTGAGTGTTCGATCCGTGGAATATTAAATATTGCGATTATTCTGAGATTTAATGAACACTTTTTCTAATGAAAAAGTAGTGAATAGTAAATAATTAAATAAGAATTGATCAGGGAATATTAACACATTTTGGAAATTCATTCAAAATTATATAAACGTCACAGTTTCTTGGCAAAGAAAAGTTGGCATAGAAATGTGTGTTATCTATTCCTTTAGGATATAGCCCATTCGCCCGTTCTTCTATATTGTTCAATTGAAATTTCGATTCCATCATTCCGAACCGAAAACAATAATTTTATGAAAGAAAATCAAAGTTTTGCAATAAAATTTTTCTCCATATTCGACGATTGAAAAACAACGATAACAAGTCTCGTCGCTAGTTACAATTAAAGTAGTACTGCCACGCGTCTTCTAACGCCTTCAAACTCGTATATACCTATATACATGCACGAGTTTGATATACAGAACAATTTGGGGAACGCGAAAAATTTTACCATCTCAAATCTTTGAGGAAGCAATTGTTCTCGACTCCTGCTTTAATCTGGGTCAGCAGTTAATCTCTGTCACCTGCGGATAACCTGACCGATGGCTCGAGACTCGAAATCGATCCATCACTTCGTCGAGGCACATATATATATATAGAGTGTCGTCTCGTGCAGCACAAAAACTCTAATCATTCGGCGCGACTGGAAAAGAAAGAAAAAAATGTAATAACGACTAAACTCATTGTTCGGCGCCTGATGTTTACCCCGCGTGCAAGTGCATGTCCGCCGTAAATTACGCAACTCCTTTTATATACCGCCGCGGAGAAAAATCCGAGGGAATTGGAAGCAAGAGAAACTACAGTTTCTTACAAGCACGTGATATATACATTGTACAGGCAAGAAAGAGAGAGAGAGAGAGAGACGTATGCGGCATACGGAAAACGGTAGCCGCGCGTCGATAATCGCACCTTATCGCGCGAGATATTCGCGAGATTCCCCCTCCCCCTCGCCCCGATGGTCACGTTTCGTTTACTCTCGCCGCATTACAATGCTGCCTATTTTCAGGAACAATTTAAAAATCCAGTTGGGAGCCTCTCATTAAAGACCCCCTGCGAAAGCCTTTTACAGTTACGCGAATGTTAATTTCGATGCCGGGACTTTTTTTCCTTTCCTCGTTTATTCAAATACACCGCGCATACGTACGCGCGCACGCGCATGCACCAACGCGTGTCGCTGTTTCGAGAACTCGTTATATACGATGCGTGTAGACGCGTTTGAAAAACAAAATGAAAAAAAAAAAATTTGCACCCGCGTTCGCGTGGAACGAACGTTTCGAAACGTGTCGTTGTACACCATACGCGACCCCGTGACTGATTAATACGTCGCTTTTCGTTTTGGTTTTAGTGCATTTTCTTTTTTTTTCTTCAGACACACTTCAGCTTCACAATTAATCATTAAGTCGATGTACACTTTACGCGCAACTGAAATAATTTTTTTCACGGCCTAATTAATGATTTAACGTTTCCTTGATGATAATCTTCAACAAGATTTCTTAGTCGTATATGTGATATACAACGTGTATTTATGGCACAGATCGCGAGATAACAATTAGTATTTGGACTAGTGGCACGGTCAATATGTTGCGAATCAACTTTCAGGATTTCATCTACGTAAAAGGGCATTAATCTACTTGTCAATGAATGCGCAGTTGTACTACACGTCTTTTGTTCAAAGCTTCCAAAAGATCAGACTCTTCCGTTTTCACTGAACAAGGACAGACAGCCCACACTTCTCAAACGTGTTCTCATACCACCTATACATATTCCAGCCATTTTAATTCAATTTTAACTGTTAATGCACACAACGCTTAATTCACAACAACGCGTTGATTACGTCGAATGACTCGCTCCCCTATATATATATATATATATATATATATAAGTCACGCACACATACCCCCGGAAGTAAGACAGCCGATACGCGACGCGACATTGCCCGGAATTTTTACCCGATTCCCCTGTCATCGAAATACATTAGGCTCGCGTGTCACGTGCGGGTTACATAACGTTCGCGGCGTCGCGCGTTACGAAAACGTATATACGTGCTTACGCACTTGTAATCGCTCCCGTACAGAATACAATGATCCTTGCGCGCGCCTTGCGGATCGCGCGCGATATTACGGGATATACTTTTCACCTGCGGCGCGCGCATAGCATTATATATATGTACAGTTTACATACATATGGGTATATATATAGTGTAGCTTCTTCCTTATTCGCAGGAATGACGAGCGAAAAGTCATCGATGTCAAAGCATCCGCTAATAGAATCGGTTATTCCCTTCTCTCCCACAGCCGTCAGTCGGCGCGGCATAGCCATATATCAATTTCGCCGCGATACAATAAAAAGCGTAATAGAGGGCAATGGGTATACGGAAAAGAAAAGCTGCTTATATGTATAGCGCCGCGTTGTATATTATAAGCGCACCGTTAAAAATTTTGCGTAAATCCCATCGTGACGTGTCGTATCATCTTCGAGATTACGCGAAGAAAGGAGGATTAGGAGACTTGCGAAAAGTGTGATAACATTTTTTTTTGGTTTTTAATTAATGGCCGTTCGATTCGCAAGCAATCGATCAAGCCACGCAGAAAATACCTCTCGTTCGTCTAAACGGATCACAATCGTTTGTATAACGTATACGCCGCAAATCAATCAGGCGCTCCGCACTGCCGATATATACATATACAGCTTTGTATATAAGCTGCGGGACTTTCGACGCTTTCGGCTCAAAAAAAAAGTTCGCTCTGCGGTGGCTCGGCAAAAAAAAAATTTCTGCAGCACTTTCTTCGAAACTTTTCTTTTCTACCGTTAACCCAGACCGATCTTCCCCCCCCCCCCCCCTCGACGTATTGACAATCGCTATTAACATTCCTACCTAATCACTTCTACATCGAGACACATCAACAACAATCATCCGCGCGACTACGGCTCGCGAGAGAAGCTGCGTATATAGAGATCAGGTATATGATTTTTTTTTCTCGCCAAGAATTGCGGTACACTTCGCAAAACAAACAAAAAAAAAAAACACTCGTCAGTCGCGTCACGCCCACATACAAATCAATCGTGCGGTGCGCGAATCTTCCGAGTGCGGTGCCGAGCGGCGCCGGATTTTTTTCGCACGCCTCGATCCGAATGCAGATGAGACCGCGGAACTGTATATACGATATAGTGTACAGCTACCGAGAATAGAATACGTTCAAGTGCTCATAGAATTTCGTGTGTCTATACCCCTTACTGTATAATTATAGAAGTATAACGCAGGATCGAGTTTAAAATCTACAGCAACATTCGTAATTCGCGCCACTTTTTTTTTTTCAACCCGAAAGCTCAAGACCACCGCGTTCAGAATATGTATATAGAAGGCATCGAGACTGTAATTTTCTTGACAATCAATCAGAAGCTCGTCGATCTGGTTCTCGTTCCACGAAATTACCCAGCCGTCGTATTGCACGACCGAATTCGAACTGCGTATAAACAAGAGTATATTCATATCTACCTAAATAAGAAGCGCGTCGACCACCCAAACCGCACGCGGAAACCGATTCAATCGAGTATCCGCCTTCGCGCGCGTTTTTGCACGTGTATATAACGTATGTAGACACAACTATATACTGTAAGACACGCGAACATTGAATATACACATCATTCGGCGAGCGATCGTCAATTAAGCGAGGGTAAACACATGCGTGTATACATATTTGCTTTCTACCTCCTTCTTTTTTTTTGCCGGCAATCTAACGGTGAAAGTCCGCGTCGATGACTGGCATAGCAGCGACAGCATCTCGCAGCACAGCTACTACAATGGCCCCGTCCGAAAAGCGACGCGGCGACTCTTTTCTGTGTAATTTGGCATGTGTATAGTCGCTCGCGCGTGCGGCTGCCTGTCTATATATACAGGCCAATAAAGCAAAGCAATGACTCCGTCGAAAGTTTCATCGACACGCGGTTTTCGGGATTAACGCGGCTGATGCTGACCTTCATTTTCACCGGAGGATACTTATATACAATATACATACGTCTTGATGTGTACACGAGGAGTTGCGGCGGGATATCGTGGAAAGTGCGGGACCGAGGCATTGTTTTCACGCGGTGTGCGAAGAGCCCATTACGAAATGCTAATTTCGACGATGAGGCGAGAAAGCGCACCGCCGAATTTATCGCGCGAAGGGATCGGCGCGACGCGATGACACATTTGGACAGTGAGAATTATTTTCTTCGGGAGAAATTTTTGCGAGAGGACGAGTATATAGACTTCCGATTGTCGTATCAAAGCGATCTGTATATCGTTTAGGAAATTTATGAAGAGTGTTAATTTGGGGGGGGGGGGGGAAGAATAGTATAGAATGGAGATATAACGGAGTTGTAATGGATTTGTAACAGTTTTATAAAGTGCCAAAGATTTTTCGAGTGAAACTATTCGAAGCCAAGAAAAAATAAATTTGAATTGCAAATTAACAAGTTGATCTTAAATTTTCAATTAATTTCTTTGACAGAAAAACGATTATCCGCACTGTGCTGTAGGATAGTATTCTGTGTCGAAAAATCCGAACTTGCGCGAATCTTCGCACGAAACATAACGATTCACGAGTCTAAATATGGTTTATCGCTTATAGCGATTGAGATAGATTCACCCGCTATCTCGCTGATAAGCCCAGCGGGTGGTTTGGGGAAAAGCCAGCGGGAGGTTCGGGGAAAACGCATATTTTTACTGTTACACATTTTTTCTTCCCTTTACCCCGCATGTATATACCTTTCAAAAAATATCACGCCTTTTTTCATCGCTCACTAACTCACGACCGTATATACTGACATGTTTTTTATTTACTCAAATTAATTTTGTCAAACTCACCCGTACCAGCGCAGATCCTTGAAAGAAAAGAACAGGGCTCCAAACCGCACCGATAATGCAGATATCTCTTTCTCTCAATAGCCGGCGAAGATCACAGACGTACCGGTAACCGGTGAAAGGTATATCCAGGTGTATACGCGCATCTCACGTTGTACGGCCAGTCTCGGTGGCGGTTGAGTGCAGCGCGAGCGGTGCTGCGGTGTATGCGCAGTAGATCGGAGATCGGCAACGGTCCAGACCTGCGGGATCGACTCGCCAGGTGTCGCTGCGCTCGGCTCGATTCATAATTATTGCGATTTTCTGAAAAATAAAGGAGTCCATTAACGCGATCGTACATCATGCGGGAATGAACCGCTAAGAACGGGTTTCTCGAAAATTAATGTGCATACACGCACGCTAAAATGACTTTCCGGCAATTAAGCGTGCAGTAGGTATATAAGATGACATTACGCGATTACACGCGGTTTAAAATAAAGCTACGCGACGAGGAGAATTATAAGTGGAGGGAAATCGATGGCTGCCACGGTGCGGCGAGAGAAGAAAGTGTTGAAAGCGCTAGCGCGCAATGTTTTCTATATATACCTGTATACGCGTGTATTTGCGTTACAATCGTTAAACGCGCGAAAGTGTTTCGAATTCGATGATTCCGCGAACAGAAAAAAAGTAGAAAAATACTTGTCTCTCTCTCTCCATCTCTAAGCACAAAAAGTATAGCGACGTTTAAAGAGACCCATGTTTATACGAAGGTGACACGGTTCGTTTATATATACACGCATCATCACGCTCTCTCTTTCAGCCGCGGAAAAAAAAGTCGCGCGAGTCGATCGGCCTACCTATAAGCACTTAATAATGAGGTTCGCGCGCTGTACATACACTCGCGGCGAAAAAGAAGCCAAGCGACACGCGTGTTATTGAGTGATTATGGGGACACCTCTTGGTCGGGCGCAAAAACTCGTATCCACACACACGCGGCGCTGCACACATATACTCGCGCGCAAACACGCGATATACATTCTCTCTCCCGACGCGTACACGCGGCGAAAAGAGTGCGTTTTTCTTCTCTCGTCCCGATGCAGGCTTTAATGCGTCTCTCTCTCTCTCTCCCAGCTCCTTATTATTTCTCTCTCCATTAACATCGCACATACGAGTGTACATCCTATATATATACAGCGGGCGCGCATCCGCAGGTGCGGCAGCTCTCGCGCGTTCCCCTTGTTATATTCTCTCCCGGCCGCTGAAAATCCGTGGAATTTATTGCGGGGAGACCGCGCTGGCTATCAATCCAATTTTCCCGAACACGCGCGAGCAAAAAGGAAGACGAGGGATAACGAGCGCCATAATTTTCGGTAAACGGCCTTACAAGCATCACGAGCGCGCGCGCGCTCGCGAGAGAAAGAGGGAGAATCGTAATTGAACACGAGTCGGGGCGTAAAAATGATCGGGCCGACGCTTTTAATGCGGTACGTAAGTAGGTAGAGAGAGAGAGAGAGAGAGAGAGAGAGAAAGGGGAGGGAGGAAGAAGCGTTTTATTACGCGAAGGATTTATACGGTCGCCTGCACGCGCTTTAATTACACGACAGAGATTTACCCTTTTTCCGCGGACGTAATGTGTGCGCGTGTGTCTCGCAAGTGCGCGCATGTCTCAATCGCGTCGAGTCACTCTCCGCGCGCGCACTATATACTTGACAAAAAACTAACCTAAAAAAGTGGACGATATGAGCTCTGCGCATGGGTATGCATTACGATGCGGGAGACGCGCGCGTCTCTGCGCGTATATACCCTATACACTTAATAATACGCGGACTGCATATACGTATGCGTATAGCAATTACCAATAAATTAATGGACGTCTAATCCTGATGGTGTAGGCAAACATGACTGGCCGACTCCTCCTCGGCCTTCTCCTGCTGCTGGTGGTCCACATCGTCAAGCGCGGGGCAGACGCTATCCCCAAGCCCGAGCCCTGTCTTAATAAGCTCGCCGATAAGGGCAGTCCGCTCTGGAAATTGCTCTGCGAGCAGCTACTCACCGTGACGAGTCGAAGCCGGGCCACCGGCGCGAACGATACGGTGGCGCTGCTGACGAGCGACGTCGCAGATGGCGCTGAAAATCAGGTATAAATGCTATCTTTCCTTTGATATAACACGACCGCGCGATGACGTTGGTTATGATCGATCGATTTTGTACGTATAGGTAAATATACTTGCGTAATATACTTGCAGCCGATCGGTTCGAAAAATTCCAGCGTTTGTATGGTGTCTAATTTTTTGTGACTTTTCTTTTTAGATCGTACCGTCGCATCCCACCAAGACTAGCACATTCATGGAGTTTTACGTAAAGTCCAACGAAATTCAAGTGAGTATACCGAAAAATTTAATAATTGGACATGCGCACATGTGTATAGTAGAATAGTTCAGAAAACACAGGCACGACTATATAGAATAACGTAGACTGATATGTGCTAGTATTCGGTATGGCTCGCGCTAGTCTTCATCGCGATCGTCGACAGTTCCTATACGGTTGACAGGCATAACGACGTAATTTTACTTTTTACGACGTCGGTATAATGCGTACAGGAAATCACGTGTCAAAGTGTCAATTATCAGCGAATGTAAAAGGAATGCGTGTATACAAGAAAGTACTCGAGTTCAAACTAAAGAATTTGGAAGAAACAAGAAACGTTCGGTAATTCTTTTTACGTCGAAGCTCCGACACGCGTGTAAGTACTTCGAAATCAGAGCGATATCGAATTGCCGGGAAAAAAGCACCGCAAACTTATTGCACATTGTTAAACGCCGTGTGGAGAAAACGCAAAAAAAGCTCGAACTTACGTCATTAGGCAGGTGTATACGCGTAACCGGTATTGTATCTCAGAACTGTCGAGACATTATTAAGCTGCCATTGCCGGATGTGTAATGCAAAGGAGGACTGCTTAAAAACGCATGTATATGCACACGAGAGCGTGCAGTTAATATCTCAATTTCGATGGAAAGTGGACTTACGCCGTCATGCCTTTGAGCCCAGGAGATACAATAATCAAGGCCGCAATTATCAATTCGATTCGACTTGATGATTACGTGTATAAGTATATAAAGCAAATAATAACGCGAGAGTGAGACGCGCAGCTAAAAATAGGAGGCAACAAAAGAGCGAGCCCCCCCTGGCACTTGCCTCCCCCTCCCCTCCGCGAATCTCTCCTTCGTTTTGTCAAGTCTCTTAACAAGACACGACGAGGCACGCGAGATTGACACGCAGCGACGCTTTTTCAGGTGGTGGAGCCTAACAAGACGAAGGTTACGACAAAGCCGAGCCTCCGGAATGACTCATCAGCCGCACAGGAGTCGAACGGTGTCAACTCGCGACAGCACAAGGCTTTCTTCGTAGACTACCCGGCGTCTCAGCGCATCTACCAGGTAATACGGCGCGCGTGTATAGAGACACACATTCGAGGGGAGGAGGCGCGGTCGTAAAATCGAGTTTTACGACCGCGAAAAATTAATAACCCTCCTCCCCCCTTCCCTCGAGAGTCTCCGACATAAATTGTAGGCGCGTGACGTGTAACTGTTCGCATGTGTGCGTTTCCAGGAGAAGACCGGCCAAAAGAAGCCCGCGGAGCAGCAGCAGTCGCCGACGAAGAGCAAGAAGAAGAAGAGGAAGAAGCAGCCGGAGAGCGAGATCTTCTTCATACGACTGCCTCCGACGCCGTACAGCTACGTGCCGGGCCTGGGCTACGTCTCGCAGCCGCCGTCGTTCTCCGTGGCGTCGCTGGCGGGCTCGGCGATGACGAGCAAGCCGCAGAGGAAGAATCCCTTCATCAAGCTGCCGATCGACTTCGTGAGCAACGGCAAGCCGACCGCCGTCTATCGCTGGCCCGCGCGGCCTACTACCACCACCACCACTACTACTGCTGCTCCCGCCAAGCAGAAGCCGAGCAAACCCCACTACCACCACCACCACCATCACCATCATCATCACGAGAAGTACAAGCCGGACAGTCCGATAATTAGGCTGAACCGAGGTCCCTACGTTTTCGACGGCAGGCCCAAGAGCGTCTACCTCATGAAGAGGAATCCGCCTAGTCGCGCCTCCGGTCTCCTCGCCCAGTCCTTGTGATTTTTCGAGCCTCTTCGATGTGTGTGTGTGTGTCTGTGTACTTTATACTTACTCGTTTACTTTTATGCCTTTGTTGTTATGCGCAGCTCTCCCCGCTTGTATATATACGTAATACTCGCGCCGAGAGGGCGTCTCGAGGTATTATATATACCGCGACGACTCGCGGTGTGGCATATGCGCGAGAGAGAATGACGTATAAACAGACGTGCGTGCGGGCGAATTCTCTCTCGGTGATAAACCAAAAATTTCAGAGAGACGAGGGAGAGACAGAGAGAGAGAGAGAGGGAATCCGATTACGAGTGTGTAGTGTGTATAGCGATCCTTTTTCCCGCAGGATATAATCGCCGGCCGATCTTCTCTCTCTCTCTCTCTCTCTCTCTCTCTTTCCTGCGGCGATGCGACTGCATGAGAATCCTACAAGAGAAAGAGAATAGGAGAACGAGGAGAGGAAAGGCTGCTGCTGTTGCTGCTGCCGCAGCGCGCGCACAGCAGCTCGTATTATGGGAATTGAATGATGCAATTTAGAGCTGGATTGTCTTGCGGTTGCGAGGATAAATCCTGTGCGTTTTATACATGCTTTATCCGAGAGCTTTTATATTACGTATACGTGTGTGTCTACTGTGAACTCCTGCGCTGCGCGCTTCGAGCCTGTATGTATGTATACCTAGTGTATTACGTGCAGCCGAGGGAAGAAGGGGAGAACGGACTGAGTATGACTTTAATGGATATCATTGATTTGCTCGAGGATCACAGGCGAGAGTGCCGACTTTTCGCTTACATTTTAATTCCTTCTTTTCTGTGCACACTTCGATGCGTATATTATACGTTCATGTTTTGTGATTTACGTGTCCCGCGCGTGTATAACTTTAAGCGTAATTATAGTTACTTATACGAGAAAATCAAACGAATCGCGCGCGCTTATGCGCTATTCGCGTATACAGTGTGTATACGCGTTTATATAGGATGTGTATTTATTGTAGATCTTGTCTAGAGACGTTAACGAGATAATTTTGCGCAATATTTTGTACGTTACTGTGTTTTTTTATACTCTATACGATTATGCATATAACGTCGCGCTTGTAAGGCTTATATTTTATGTACATGTGTAACTTGTAAATAGACGCGAGAGCATAGCGGAGAGCTTCACGATATATGATTCACTCTCTTTCATTCTTCCTTGAAATTCCTGAAACCAGGAAGTCGAATCGTCAATTTTTTTCGCCCGGCCGAGCCGTCAATTACCTAAAAATGCGCGAGGCAGGTCGTCTCGCGTGTGCCCGAGCGGATGATCCCATATAATTCGGTGAGAAACGAGAGGGGAAGGAAGAGAGTTAGAGAGCGAGAGAGACGTGCCTGTGCGTATAATACAGCGCCAGGCTCGTGCGCGCGGCAGTGGCTCTCATGTCGTGTCGCGCGTTATCGGCTCATCAACGATTTGCGAAAAGAAGCTCAGAAGAGCGCGCGGGTCGTTGCTCTGTTTGCAGGCAATTATATGAAAGTTTGCTCTTGCTGATTCGCATCGCGGTCTCGCGGGGACGCAAGAAAAAGGATGCCCACGCGCAAGAATGACGAGCGTGGAATGACACGATGATAAATTAATACGTATATATAAATACTTTATTGTGCAGCTCAATTAGACTTACAATAATTGTACGTAAAAAATATTTAAAGATCCTCTTATGACAAGCGTCCTAGACACGCACATACACCGGGTATTATAGTCGTCGTATATAATCTCGCATTCACACTTACGTATCTACAAGTCAGCGTTTGATGATTATGTTTATCGGTTTGATGAAGAATACGATTGCCGCCGTGATTCGGAGTCTTGCATGTAATGAACCACCTGCAGTCTCTGTCGATATCGTTGTTATACGCATGAGAAAAATTTTGAACGCGATGTACATGATTCGCGTATACGTATTACACACATGGAAAATTCAGCGGCACTTCAGTCTTTTATTAAAGATCGCGCGCGATCGTTGAGTATAGTATATATGTCTAGCATTAGTACATAAATATATAGTCGAGATAGCAAAAGCTCATTAGGTATATATCGTAAAAGTACTATGCGCAAAAAATCAGTCGTCTCGTAATTCCTTTTTTTTTTCTCTTTTTCTTTTTTTCCTAAAGTAATCTGTCATTCGAGAAGATTGCTACACGCCTCCGTTAGTATACAAAATAGCTTACGAAGAGAAAAAAGAAACACCTCTACTTAAGGAGAGCCGTGTCTCGACGTACCCTGCATAATCCCGAAGAATTCGATTCGATCGAAGATTACGAAAAAGTCCTCCTCGCCGCGGCGCCGCTCCTCACTCGCAAAATCCTCGATTACAGCGAGAGAAGCACCCGCTGCAGGAGAAGAGAAAGAAGCGGCGCCCCTCTCCCGCCGCAGTCTCCGACACGCGCGCCGAGAGAAGCGGGGCTAAACGCGACTACGGCAGCAGGGGATGGTAGAACACGGGCTTCCGGCTCTTCTCCATCACGTAGAAGGCCTTGGGCTTGCCGTTGCCGGCGAAGTGCTTGCTGATGCTCGTCGAGGCGGATTTGCCGGTGATGGCCGGGGCGTAATAGTAGGACACGGCCGCCGACTTCTTCCGGTGCTTCTTCGGCCTCGGGCCCTGATCCAGCGGCGAGTTGCGCGTAGCGCCGTGGATGTCGTTGCCGGGGCCGGAGTCGTGCCAGCTGTTGAACTGATTCTTGTCTCGGCGCGCCGGGGCCGCCGTGTCGGCGGCGCTCTCGAGGCGGTAGGTCTTCTCGCCGCTCGACGAGGAGGTCGACGAGATGATCTTCAGTTGGGTGGCGCTGTCGCTGACTTTGCTCCTGGAAATCGAGTCGTGCGTTCGCTGCGATTAGGTATACGCGTTACGAGGGTGATTGTGGATTCTTTTTTTTGTTTGTCGCGCGCGCGTTTGACTGCTGAAATGTCGTCTTTCGAGTTTCGAGTTTCGAGAGAGAGAGAGAGAGAGATGCTGATGGAGAAAACTTTGTAAATAACATGACTGACATTACACTTATTGCAAACTACTACTCCATTACGATGCTTTTATGTAACTGTGGAATTTAATTAGTGAATGTGAATATCTCTATTGCGAAAATGGTACTCGAATCAAAAATTGAAACTTGTTTACATCCGACCAGTCTTATTACATTCTTTAAAACGTTATAGAAAAAATAACAGTATATAAGAGCAACCAATTAAGACTATGTAACAAAAAAAAAATTGTAGGTCAATCACTGATAAAGATTTAATGAGATTTTCACTTTTTGCTTTCTTAACAGTTTTAGGTCGAACTTCAGGATAACTTGTCGAGCAAAAACATTTATCAAGTGGAATGAAAAAAAGTTGAAAAAAATTTTAATTTAAGACAAATTTAAAAATGGCGTAAAGACGTATCAACGTCTCCTTTTTGTTCAAATTATCGCATATAATTTTTGATCCGAGAAGTCGTTTTGTACGAGTCATTTTTGCTATGCATAATTGCATATACAGTTTGTTCACACAATAAAAGGTAAATTACCCCTTATTTGAATAAAAATAGAATCAAAGATCTTTGATGAAAAAAAAAAAAAAAAAAAATTCCGTTAACGCGATCAACGCGCATTAATTCGAGGAATGCAGCATCGCAGCGCACGCGCTGCATTATTAATCAGCTCTCCTCTGCGCAGCGTCGCCGCGATTCGCTCACCTGACTTGAGCCTGTTCCGGATAGCTGAGCCACTTGTCGTTGTTCCTGCTCGGCTTCTTCTGGGCGTCGGCGACGAGCTGCTCCTGCGCGAGCTTCTTGAAGTAGCTCATCTTCTCGGCGACCTTCTGCCGCTCCCTCTCGGCCTCCATCTTCTTCCGGGCCTGCTCCATCCGCAGCAGGGCCATCTGCTTCTTCTTCTCGTTGATCTTCTTGACCAGCGGCAGGTTCCAGTGGTAGATCTTGGCGGGCTTGCCGTTGCTCCGGAAGCCGGGATTGGGATTGGCCAGGGTGACGTTGGGCCGCTCCTCGGGCTTGGCGAAGCTGTAGTAGGGTGGGCTCGCGGGCAGCTTCACCACGTAGACGTGGCTGTCGTGGGCGGAGCCGCTGCCGTGCCGCCGGCCGTAGGGCGACTGGTGCATCCGCTGGAGCGTCGTGGGAAAGGTGTCGGGCCCGGCGAGGCGCTTCCGGTGATGGTTCGTGCTGGTGCCACCGCCGCCGCCGCCGCCGCGAGGCTGGGCCAGGGGCACGAGGCCCAGCCGGTTCAGGATGGCGGCGTTGCTCGTCCGGACGGTCTCGTAGTCCTCGGCCGGTAGCGCCGTCACGGCGCTGCCGCTCAGCAGGACCGCCAGAAGACAGAGTCTGGAATGCAGAATGAATATATATAGACACAAGCGTGTCTTTTATATATATGTATATATATATGTATAGCTTTTACTGCGCCGCGCGCGCGTCGCGGTTTTTATTCGATTTTCTGTGTTCACAAGAAGAAAACCTGTCGGACAAGCTCGGCGATTGCGCGAAATTTACAGGTCCAGCTGTACACGCCGTACTCGCGCGAGCAATTACTTTGTACGTGCAGTGTGCGCGCACGGATCGCCGCGGCGCAGCGGGAGCTACATATAGAGTTAGAGACGAAGGGGATCCGTGTACGGGAGCTGAGCGAATCGAATGAATTTCAAACTTCCGGAGATTATACGCCGGGGAGTGAGGTTGGTTATCCGGGATTTTATTGAACTTTGAGCTTGCCGATTTAATTGTTGTTCCCCAGACGAATCGAAACATGGATAATTATATGCGAGAATGTTAAAAAAAAATCGGTATATACTACGAGGGCTTGTCTTCAATGAGCTTTTCTCCTCTAAAACAAGAAAAATCAAAGCTTCAGCTGGCTAATTCGTTTTGATTGTACACGAAATTAGAAAAATATAAAAAAACTTATATCGTATATCACCGTAAAGCTTATAAAATTCCAATTAATAAAACAGCTATTTGTAATTCCGAAAAAATGTAATTAAACGATAACATCGCGACGCGACGAAATATCCCAAGAATCTTCAATTCTCCGACGCAACGTCCGCATAGTCTCTCGTTCCTGTCCCCAAAGCTCTCTCTCTCTCTCTCTCCTCGCACGAATTCGAAAAATGCGCGTACACGGTGCCCCCCCCCCCTCGCCCCCCGCCGCTATCTTACCCAATAAATTGCTCCATCGAGCAGAGAGTTTTTCCCGACTAGGAACTTATATAAAAAACGAAAAAAAAGGAAGCCCCGCACACCAAAAAGCCGCGGCGAGTCATCGCACAGCATATATACATATAAGAGAGAGGACCGTAAATCGATCAGCTGCAGTCCGAGTCCTCTCTCTCTCTCTCTCTCTTTCTCTCAGGATCCAACCTGTTTCCCGAAAAATCGATTAAGCACACGCGAGCCGCTCCGGCGATGCGCGCAGCGTCATCCTCGCGGGACACACAGACACACCGCCTCCTCGTAAAACCCCCCTATATATACGTCTATATCGCATAATACACGACGTATGCTGCACGCGAACCTCCGAAAAGAAAAACGCGAAGAGGGTCCCCTCGCTCTCGACCTCCCAAAGACGCGCTCATCACTTCTCGCGGACTTTTATGGGACACACACCGGGGCGCAGCGCAAAAATTCAGCGACTCGCGCGCGCGAGAAAGAATCTCCTCGAGAGCCCGACTCTCCTTCTCTCTCGCGAGTTTGTTCACCTCTTCACAGGAGCGCACTGCGCGCTGAGCCGCGAGAGAGGGGTAGGATATATCTTTACTGCCGTTTCTACACTAGCCGCGGTGTAAGTGAAACTCTCGCATTAACTCTCCGAGCTCGCGGTGGACGCGTGTAATTGTGCTATACGCACCTTACGCGCTCGCGGCTCCCGTCCCTGTGTGCGCGTGCGTATCGCTATTTTTTTTTCTTATATTCTTCTACTTCTTCGCTTTATAATGCCGAGAGAGAGATGAGAGCGGGGGCTCAATCGGGGCCGGCGCATCAGAGTCGAACGCGCGCACGTGTTCGGGGAATCGAGTGTATACCAGCGAAGATAAAAGAGGGAGGCTTTCCTCAATCAATGGGTAGTGGGCACAGGTGAGGAGGTGTATAGGTAGGAGCACCTGCGCGAGCGGTGTGGGCCGATTTTTTTCGTTTAGGATTGCAAAGCGTGTGTATGTAGTGAATTAGTGCGGTGTTATAATGCATCGGGAGGAGAATGAGAGCGTGTTCTACAAAGCGAAGAGAAATACGGGGATGTTAGAGTGTATTTTCAGAGTCGACGTGCATTAACGTCGTCGCGAGAGCGTTATAATACACAAAGCCCCTGCGCTCATCAATATTCCGCGCCGTAAACTTTGAAATTAATAGCCGATGCGTTGGTATTTAACGGCTCTTACGAGACGGCCGAGACGAAAATGTTTGGAAGAGTTTACTGCCTTTTCATTGCGTTTTGGATGGAGATTTATCTGAAATTCCTTGATCTTGCGCCGCCGCTGCGTACAATTCTTCATTTTATCCAATCGCGTCTACTTCGCTTCCTTTTCTATATACGGCCAGAAGTCTATATAGTCAACGAATTTCGATGTCTCTCACGTTCTCCAATTCCCGAAGAAAAAAAAACATCCGCCATCCAAAAGTTTATAACCCTCCCAATAAAACGCCCCGATCCCCCCCCCTTTCTATATCTCTCGACGCGCAGCTTCGAAATATCGGTACCGGCGCAGCGTTTGAATGGCGCGCTGATTGAGCGCGGGAAAAACGCGCTCTCCAGTCGTCCGATCTGATTGGCCGTATATTGTCCGAGTTCTCGAGTCGAACATAACTTCGGTTCACCCGCCAGTATATACAGTGCCCGGTGAAGAGAAGCGAAATAAAAAAAAAAAAAAAAACGGGGGAATTCGAACGACCGAGAAAAAAAAGGGGTAAAAAAGGGGTATATACGGTATGTAGTGTGACTCTCTCTTTCTCGGCTGCTCAGCAAAAAGCCATACATAGATTGGATGTACAAGTTCTCGAGGGAATAAGACAAGATCAAAAGTGACCGCTCGGAGGAATGATCCGGTTACCCGGAATAGTAGAGACACAAACACACGAGACATATTCTACATAGCGAACGTAGAAAACTATGCCGCCGAGGGGGGAGGAGGTATCTATATACGACCAATTCCCCTGGAAAAATGCACTTTTCGGTAGGGTCCAGAAACCGAAATTTTTTTTTTTAAGCTAGAGGTTTCGGACCGATCAGACTTTTTTCTGCTGTAAGCTGAAAGATATAAAAAATGCAGAAGAACATGGGAAACATGGAATATGAGAATTTAACATGGGGAGATATGTGGAGAAAAAAAGAAAATCGGCTATTCAGATTTTTATTTATTTACTTTTTTTTTAACGGACACAACTTTCGACCAGAGCATCGAATCTGGGCATATTTTTTTTTTAATTAAAGCTCTCTTGTTTTGCTTTATTGTTTTTCTTGTTTTGTTTTATTTTATTTGTGCCTCGGAAACAATTGTAGTTGTCATTATTCTACGTTATTCTAGTACTTCGACGCATTAATTTTTTGCAAAAAAAGACCGTAAAATAGCTCAGAAATGTGATTACCAGTAATTTTTCCCGTGTTCCTCTGCACTTTTGACTATCTCCCGGCTTACAGCAGAAAGTCTCATCGGTCCGAAACCTCTATACCTTTAAAAAAAAAAAAATTCTGGACCCCCGAAAAGTGCATTATTTTTCTATAGTAGAATTACTCATATATACACATACGCACTCACACACCTGTTCAGGGTATATGCACACGCGAACTGGTGCGTCGTGCGGGGAGTACACCGCAATGGAAGAAGCGTTTCGCGAGAAGAGAGAAGCCACCTTTACGGTTAATGCTCGCGCGCTCGCAGCTCCGCAGATCGATTAGATTCCGGAGCTTGCGCGCGTCGCTCGTCGCGGTGTGCACATATCAGCTTCGCAGAAATATATATACACAGCCTCTCCGAGCGATGCGTGTCACACACTGCATCGGGCGCGTGAGTCACGCGGCGCGGCGACGAGGACGGCGGTGGCTCACCTCCTGCAGGTATGTATACGTATATATAGTTCCGGCGAAAGACGATCTGTCCCCGCGCGCGCTCGCCGATATAATACTAGTTTCGAACCGGTTCCCCCCGCGAGAGGACGGTGTATACGCACGCGTATGTATATATATACAGTGCGAGAGAGATGAGAGAGAAAGAGAAAAAAAGCCGGCGTAACAGAATTCTTCTCGGGGCCGATCATCGCCGAGCTCGTCGTCTACTTCTGATGATGCTTCCGAGTAGGAAGGCCGCCGCTATATATGACGTTACGAGCCTGAGAGAGAGAGAGAGAGAGAGAGAGAGAGAGAGAGAGAGAGAGAGTCGAAGGAATGGGGAAGCGCTCGTTGCGACGAATGAGGCATTTTACGGCCGCGGCTCGCCGAAGGAGGAGGAGGAGGAAGGAAGGAAGGAAGGATGGATGGAGGACGCTAAGAAAGACGCGAGAGAGAGAGATGAATATGATATTTACGAGGGTATACGAGTATAAGAAGCTGCGATGGCTCTCCGCAGAGGTTTTTGGAGCTTGCGGTTTTACGCGCGGTTAATTTTTTGTTTTGAGCATATATTTCTTGTATATCCGAACTTGCATTGCGTTCAACGATCGTCGCGTCGCGCGGTGTACTTATATATATTATACGAAAATCGATTCGGCTACGCGCTTTTAATTGCGCGAGACTTACGCGAACAAAGTTTTCGGGAGTACATATAGATAATAAATTTTTTTTTATCGCTCCTTACGGTGCGTGCGAAGCCCGAGTTTTGACGTGCCGTAATTACAGGGCCGCGGAGAGGGCGGTGGCGCGGACCCCGCGCGGCAAAAATTTCGGTCCGCCAAGTATACGCACGTGCGCCGTAAAAAGTGCATCGACGCTGGGCAAACTGCAGAAAAATAAAGTAACCCTGTATACGTATAACGCACGCCTTATACGCGCCGGAACGAAATGCGCGGTTGCACTGCGCTTACGCGGCTCGAAATGATATTTGCAGTGTATCGTTATGTACCTGCGTATACTATAGTGCGTGGAACGAACCTTCGTTATGTGCGGGGTGTACGGGAGGACTACCTGGTGTTTCGGATGATTTTTATTGTTTCGGGGGTATTTCGAGAAATAACACGTATTTTTGCGGTGTGGTATACACGAGGTATGCGCAGCGTATATAAAATTTTTGAGGAGCTTTCAAACCGTGTTCGTAATTGTTTGTCATAATAACGGATATTACGATAACAAACGATGTACAAATTATTGAAAGAAATTCAAGTCGTATTTGTATATAACACTATAGTCTGAAGATTGTTTTTAATTAATTTAAGTATTGTTAAAAAGTGAATTTTAATAAATAAATAATTCTCTCGATTAATGCTTTAACCATAAAATCTCGTTAAAATCTTACCAAAAAGAGCGGTGAAAATTACGAAAATACATTTCTACAAAAATATTACAAGTATAATATATCCGAGTATTTTTCAGAAAAAATCCCATTCACAAAAATTCAAGAATCTAAACTGCACTGCTTATAATACTAGCTCCTCGCGTCAAGATCGAATCCGTCCTCTAATACACGTTTTTTGCGCGAGTGTACACTAAAAATTTACATCAGGAAGTACCAAGTCATCCGCGCGGAAAAAGCAAGCCTCCACATCGTTACTCTTCCAAGACACCAAACAGCGCGCTGAGCTCGTTGAAAGGCCGCAAATGCTAGAAAGTCAAAGAGTGAAGAGAGAGAGAGAGAGAGAGAGAGAGAGAGAGAGGGGAGAAGTCTAAGAAAGAAAAATCCAGCCTATGCACACACAATGAAGAAGTTAAGGCGCAAAAGGGTCGTCGCGGTTCGCAGAAGCTCTAACCTCTTCTTTGCCGCATACTCTACTCTCCTGCTCATTCCTACGCTCATACATACCCACACGTATTTACACGCACACATACGCGATCCTTCTCTCAATTCTCAAAGACGAAGACGAAGCAGCACAGCAGCAGCAGCAGCAGCAGCAACGGCGGCGACGGCGGCAGAAGAAGGAAGAGGAAGAAAGAGGGGAAAGAAGAGCCAACGCACCGTCAATGGCCTATCGTAGCCGCGTATATACGCGCGCGCGGCTCTGAGCTGCCGCAGCGCAAAAAGGAGCCACGACAGTGTAATTCGCACTGGAGTATAAGTCGACCGAGAGAGAGAGAGAGAGAGAGGCTTTTAGTCGTAAAAGTCGCTCTTTTTTAAAGAAGCAATTTCTGCCTTCTTCCCGAAGTATAGAGGCTTCGGCTCTGTATCCGCCGCAGCCGCCGCCGCGATAGTTTTTTCATTCTCCTCTTTTCCGATATTGCGAACGGTGCGCGTTTGAGAAAAATAAAGCCGCCGGTTTTTAACGTATACACGCGTTTTACAAAAGTATATTACAGAAGCATCGATGAACAGCGCTATTATATAGGATTATTAAGGATTTTATCTCGACCGATATCGCGTGTAAAAAATTGCGTCTGACATTTCTATGTATAGGCTTTACGGAGCAGCTGACGACGTTTTCGAGCGATTATTCTTTGTGCGCACGACGACTTCGCGTCGCCCGTGAATTTCTATTCGTATTTTCGTTATCTCGAGGCATTTTTGTTTAACTTATTTTTTCGTTCGACTTTCATACCGTGTGCACGCGCTGATTAATAAACAGCATAAATAAAAACACGTCCATTCCAGTCTGAAACGAGTTCGATGCTTAAAGAAATGCCATGATTTATCATTCGAGCGATCATTCACGTGGGATATAACCTATTTCCGGCGTTATCCTTCGCATATGGCACTGTGCGCGCAGTAATGGTCGCTATAAATACACGAATTTGCGACCGAGCTTTTTAATTTTTAACCCGTTCGAGGATTGGAAAACGAAGATGAAAAAAAAAAGATACAACATGTTTGCGATAACGTATTGAGGTGAAACTCCCATGGCAAAACCCATAAGCTGTTTTGACCACAAGATACTTATATACAGCTTTCAAACGTCTAATACAAAAACGTGCTTTTTCAGCTCGTCGCTCATAAACCAAAAAAAAGACGAAAAGATAAAAGGAGAAGAGCAAAAATCCAAAGTCATTAGGAAATTTGAATTTCTCGTTTTGCTCATAGCTATATGGTCCCTCGCGAAGCAACCCTATGTATATATACACCATATTCTCCGCAGCCTTAATGCTCTACGCTCGGTTTGCTTCTCCGCTAGTATAATACTGCAATATCGACTGGCCATAAAGCGTCGGTTAAAGTAAATCCGATAATGCAGTCGACGTGCAGTTAGCAGAGCTCGCGAATTAAGCCATAAACCGACGAAAAAAAAATCGCTCTCCCGTTCTATCTCTCTCTCTCTCTCTCTCTCTCTCGCGTTATACACATACGCAATACATCTATACGGCTTTTGCACGTTAACGAACTTCCCGCCCTCAACTCTCTTTAATGATCCCTCCGCACGGATATACACACGTATATATACGTGTATACTGTATATATACACGCGCGCACATAGAGGCAGTATATAACGCAATTAAAGTCGGCGTTGATGCGTGCGCGGAGCGCAGAGTGAAAAAGCGCCCGAGCAAACAAACTGAATCTCATGAAACACGCCGCTGATTAATCTTTACGAGTTTCTCGCGCGAGCGCAAGCGTCCGTTAGCGCTATTTTTACAGCTATAAGCGATAATAATGGACGCGCGATCCGCGCGGCGCCGCGAGAGAGGATGAGGAATCATTGTGTCGCGGGGGGAGGGGAGTCGTGGGTGCTTGTGTACGTATAATGCACACGCGTTTTTCCGTCGCTTTTCCATCGCCCGGCAATTCGCCGGAATTACAGGCGCGGTTCTCCGCGAGGTTCGCGTGTTTCCAGTGCGCATACTCGCACTGTGTGGAATGTATTGTCAACTGCGCGTCTTGGAGGAAATTGCCGGGGACGAATTTGCGCGGCGAGTCGTAAACCGCGCGCGTGTGTATATACAGTAAATCAGTATGTATTAAGGTCGCGAGATGTCAGTTTCCGCGTGTGTGTGTGCGTGTGCGTGTCTTTGGTTCTCCGTTGAAAAATATTCAAATGAACGCATTTACAGTCAGCGCAACAGTAGGGGCAGTTTGAATTATGGGTTCGTTAATGACATTTTTATTATATATAGTTTCGAAGAAGTTTAACGAGCCACCGTTAAAATCAGACGCGCACTTTTTGCCCGGTCATTGAAATGGAAGAGCGAGTGGATGCGCGGTATCGGCGCTCGAAAAAATGTCTTAGAAAAAGAGACGAGGCAGGATGACGCGCGGTTACGGCATCGAGTGTATATATTTGGATGTCGAGTGTTTCGAGAGCTCGTATTGTTTAGAGGAAACGAAAATTGAACGTTCAAGATTTCACATAGCGAAAGGATATTGTGAATTTTGCGACGAGGAGAAAAAATTTAAAATGTATAAGCGTGTGCACTAAGAGAATAAATGCGTGAATATAAAATTAATTTTCGATTAGTTACTCAGTGTATACACGTATACGAACGCTTTTTACCAAGAAAAAACTAAAACATCGAGTAATACCGAGATACGAGCTTGCAGTCCATTAAAACGTCAGTTCTGCTTCGCTCGCCCGCTCTAATAGTCATTATACGGAATGTTAAACTTAAACGGCTTCGCTCTTTTGATGTATCAATCGAAAGGTCTGCGCGCGCGCGCACCTTACCTTCGATACGTATATACGTCGATCAGTTCATACAAGTGAACATATTATACAGGGACTTCGGAAAGCTCTGCGATAAAATCAGTCGGAAAAGAAGAAAAACAAAGTCTCTATATGCATACTGTATAGCCCTCGCGCACGCAGCAAAGTATATTCTCCGGTCGAGTTACGGTATATATTATACACAGAGTCCATATAGCCGGTGCGCATCATCATATGTATCGTGTTATACGCAAAACGTTTATATATGCACGCAGAGAAATGCGGCGTCTCTCTCTCTCTCTCTCTGTCGCAGCTGATTAATGGGCTGCGCGCGCTCGCGACGACCCCCGCGTTAATGCAATATACATATATACTCCCCGCATGGGCTTACAGCTTACAGGACTCTTTCTCTCTGGTCGGCATCGATTTTCTCTCAGCAACAACAGCAGCAGCGACCAGTGAGAGAGAACCTCATAGCACAGCGAAAAGAGAGAGAGAGAGAGAGAGAGAGAGAGAGAGAGAGAGCGTCCGAGAGTCGCTCCTTGTACGGCTCGATCGAATACAACGCTATGGGCGCAGTGTGTGCAGTATAGGGACACACCGAGTGAGCTTCCCTGCCAGGAGTTGTAGCTCCGTGAGATAACAATCGCGCGACGACCTTATAGGCCTTGCTGCTCTGCTATTCCGTCAATGCCGGGTGGAATGCGCTGCCGGCTGTGGGGGGGTTGACGCCGATTTCCGAGGAATCTCTCTCGGCGTATATATATGTATAGGAGAGGGGAATTTTTTAATCGCGTCTGATATGTGCGTGCGCGACGACTCTCCGCGCCGCGGAATGGCATTTTAGTTTGCGACGATCTCTCTAGAGAGAGAGAGAGAGAGAGAGAGAGAGTTGGTACGAGAAGCGCGCGGTGATAAGCGGCTCGGGACAATCGGCTTGTCACTCGGCTCCCAACAGTCCGGCCATTCATGGGGAACTTATACTGTCTCGGGCTGCCGCGCTCGGCACGCCGGCGAGTTTTATCTCGGGAGAGCGAGGGAGAGAGAGAGAGAGACTACGCAGTGTGTAAACTCGAAACGGAAAAAACTTTCCCTCGGAGCGCGAGAGAGAGAGAGAAACTGGGAGACGCGGAGCTTCCCACGACGGAGAGAACTGTCGCGTATATAAGTCGTCGAGAGTGGAATTCGAGGATTTCCGAGGTGCGCGCGAGAGAGAGACACCCCTTTTGCGCGACGGTTTTATATGTATCGGGACTCTTCGTTTTTTGCCGCGACGATGCCGCGGCGAGAGACAATGAAAAGAGGACGCGTATAAACAGCGCTCGAGATGCTCTGCGCCTATATGTGCAGTAGAGAGAAAAGCCGAGAGTTTTTGTTGCGGTATAAAATAAAATTTCAAGCGCAAAATATGAAAATTAATTTACTGCGGGTCGTCAAAGAGCTACCTCCAATGAATATTCAATGCGCATCGGTAGCGGGATCTCCCTTTCTCTCTGTATGTACCTGGATGATCGCGCGCGAAAAATCAGGCGCACCGCAGGAGGACTGCGTGAAACAGAAGCTTTTTATGAAAATCATACACGTACATCGTATATATATGTATACGTGTATAATGTATATGTGTAGCGTATACAGTATGTATATACAGGCAGCCCGTAAAGACAGTGAAGCAGTGATTAGAATCCGTACCTACCGGCGAGTTTCTCTCACGTTCCTTTTCTCGCGGAACAAAACGAATAAACAGCACGTGTGTATATACATATATACATGCCCGCGCGCGCGCGCGCGCGCACGAGTATATAAGCGAGAACGAGAGGCGAAAGGCCGAGCACATAAGCATTGCATAACGGTGCAGCAGCCGACGAGCCTCACGGTGTTATGTCAGGAAGAGCTAGGAGGTGAGGGAACGACGCGGAAAATGTGGGGGAGAGAGAGAGAGAGAGAGAAGTTTTCAGTGTCAGTACCCTGTGTGCGCAAAGCGAATCGACGAGAGATGGATGACACGTACGTTATTATACTTGCCGAATAGGACTTACTGTATAATACGACATGGAACTACGTACTTGTATTATGAGGAATTGCCGTAGTGTTCGTGTGTGTGTGTGTGTGTACCCTTTGGGTCAAAGGTTTATTCGAAATTGTGCGGATGTACGCGATTGCCGAGTTTTTAGTTGTTTATTCCTTGTTTTTTGTTTTTTCGAAGCCGGGGTCGTGACGCGAATGAACTTTGACCCGCGCGTGGATTCTGCTGGTTCTCGAATCGAAGGGGCTTGGAAGACTATTAAAATTCAAATTTTCGCGCCTTAATGATACATACACCGCGTACGATTATCGCACAGCAGATGGCAAACACGTCCCGCGGTAATTGCGATTTGATTTTTATCGCGTTATTAGTTTCTATGTATAAGAGAACTGCGGCTATCTTATCGTCTGCTGTATACATTACGGCGCGAAATTCGAATTCTTAATTGAGTCTTTCGGAGCCGCGACGCAACGCGTCTCAATCGCGTTACCCAGATTTCAGCCTAACGCGTATATACATTAATATACTTTATTTTCTCAGGAAACAGGGCCCATTAGACGCAAACTCCCGGAGACGGCGCTCTTTCGAGCTAAGCGCACGCTCATTACCAATTTTCAACTAAAACCTGCGCACATATGGTACATACAAGCCAAAGGCTCTCTCTCTCCGGAGACTCTCCTGATTAGCGACCGGTGACAAGAACTCGCTTGCGCTTCGCGCGGCTCGAATGTGTTACTCGTAAAACTGGAGAGGCACGAAGAAAAAAAAAAGTTGGCGAAGCCGACCGAGCGGGCGATATAGTGTGTCCCGCGCGCGCGTGATGAATACCGTAATACGGCGGGCAGAGAGATGAGTCGCGCGATGGCTAATCGCGACCCGGTGTGTTATATATGTGTATACTTGTATATATAAGCTCGCGTTCCAGTTCTCCTCGTGGGAACGAGTATATGTATACATATACGTACGTCCATGCGCGCACGCAGAGAGTCGGCTCGCTCGTCGCGTATAGTTAGTTTGATCTATGGGTTCCTCTCTGGCGGAGAATCGAGCCGCGCCGCAGACGGTAGTAAGTAGGTATGCGGTGCCATCACTATCGGCTCTCTCTCTCTCTCTCTCTCTCTCTCTCAGCATAGTGCCGATGCGGTTCGCTCGCGAAAGAGAGGGATGTTTCAATTGGACGGCTCTCTCTCGATATACCGTTTTCTGTTTACGGACTCCGGATCGCGTGCAATTACAGAGAGAGAGAGAGAGAGACACGGATTTCGAGGAGTGCACTGCGTGCGCAGTTACACACGTGTGTGCATCTGTATGTGTACATACGTACATGCGCTACATGCGCATATGTAACTGTGGAGCTTGTATAATTAAAAGCGAGTCGCCGATGCCGTGCGTCTGTGCGCCGCCGACAGTACCGTTTTTGCATCGGGTCTATACAAACATTATACACGTATATATATGTGCAGTACTATACTCGTATATAGTTGACTTTATACATTCGTTGCTTATCTTTTCTTTACTCTTTTTTCGAGACAATTACGCGTATGTGCGCCAAGGAATTAAAGCAGAGCATCTCGTACATACACACATTATACTTTATACATACTTGTATATACGTGGTATTTCTCGTAATTATATACGGATTTAAAGAAATAATTATAAAATTTAAGCTCGCGCTCTGCTACGTTTGATTGCGGCTGCAATTTTCCTGTCGCAGTCGAGAGAGAAAGAGAGAGAGAGAGAGAGACGGCAAATACCGGAGGATTTGATTTGAAAGATGAAACGTCTGCTCGCGCGCGCGCGAGGTGTATTGAACTCGCGCGCGTGTAATGACGCAAGCCGTAAGCAAGCTTTTCATTTACAGATTTTATAGCGCCAGGCCCTCTACGCTGCGGCTGTAAAGATTTAATATTCGCAGGAAAAATCTTACAACTAATCCAAAGCAGAAAATTAAAGTACGAATTAAGTCGTGTACACACACACACACACACACATACCAACGTGCCGCGGAACGTCGAACCGCGTTCGGGGCGAAGAATCATTCGGCCGCGCGCTGCAGGGCCGGGGCGCAATTAGCCGATCGTTTTATCCGCATCGCCCGACAAATTGTTTATTAAGTGAATGGCGCATCGGACCCCGAGATCGCCGGGGAGATCTCTAAAATGAATTTCCCGGCGGCGCGACGAGAGCGACGAGTCAGGATATACACGGAGAGCCCGAGGGGCTCTCTCTCTCTCTACTCTTTCTCTCTCGACACATATAGCACCACGAGCTGGCTCTCTTGCGCGCGCGCGCGGGGCCGAGAGAGCCGCAAACCGAATACCTGCGTGTAATATGCATGGAATAAGAATATAAACGGCTGTAGCAGCAGCAGCAGCAGCCTCGTCGACGAGTCAAGCGTAAAAGTGAGAACCGAGAAGAAAAGCCAGCAGCCGACGGCCGTATATAAAAGGATCGAGGAGGAGGAGGTGGTGGTGGAGGGAAAAAAGGACCTGCGCGTAACGTTATATGGACTCCCCGCGAATATACTTAGCTTTGTCGCGGCAATTATTTTTCGTGTTATGTACAACGTGTTTGTCCGTGTATTCTTTACTTGCATAGATATGTAGCCAACGGCTGATATACACTCGATTAACTCGGCTGCTTCGCTTTTCTCGTTTATACACGTGTATAAAAGGTACATAATACACCTCCACTGGGATCCGAGGGGGTTTATACACACGGCAATAAACAAGCAATCAACCGCGCGCTGCAGCGGCCCGTCTCCTTCTGCACACCCGCGCAGAGAAGTGTATATATACACAATTGCACACCTATATTATACAGGTAGAAGCTACGCGCGGAGAAGGCCGGTATTATATACATAATAAAAGCGGCAATGAAATTCAAACATAACCTCACCTGAGCGCTTTGCACGTCATTCTCTCGTGTTCCCTCGCTTGCCGATTTACGCGCGACGATCCGGCAATTCACCGGCACTTTGTCTGTTATACTCTCAAATATATTACTCGAGTGCAAGCATATAAGCAACACCTGCGCAGAGCTGCCGCTACGTATGCGTTTATACGTGTATACCTATGGGTATGGACGACCGCGCGTTGCGAGCGCGCCTCGAGTACTGAGCCGCCGCCGGGATATTAGCCGCGACTTGTATGCCGGCGAGCTCACGGCCGCGGCCGGGGCGGGGGAAGGGAAGTCGCCGCGCGATTGGCCGCGACGCGATCGTCTTCACGGTGTGCATTGTGTATATACACGCATGTGCGGGAGGTATATACAACGCGTGTTGCATATATGAAGGCTGTATGTGTGTATAATGTGGCCTGTAATGTATACAATCTATAATAAAGGCTGCACTTGCGGATTAGAGTGCGGCTCCTCCGCAGAGCGCAGAGAGTGTGTAAGATAAAGTGTGTAGCCCCCGACGATGGCTTTACTTTATGCGGCGGCGGCTGTGCTTCTTTCGCGGCCTAATTAACGCGTTATAACGAAACGGGCTTCCGCCCTGCGAAGTTTGCGCCCTGTGTGCACGTAATTAGCGCTTCTGGATAGCGCCTATGGTGTATATAACGATTTGATCGCAACGGTACCGTAGCTACAGCGCAGATATGTGCTATAGGTACTATACGTGTGTAACCTGTGCAGCATCAAACACCGAGACGACTCGCACGTCCTCCTTTTCCAATGTAATTTCATTAAGGATCATGGTACGCCTGTAATAGCTGTATATACACATTACACGTGTGTACACGTTGTGTATAAGTATATATACTTATATACTTATTCCAATAAACGTATATACGATACGTATACGTATGTAACGTAGACTCGGAGAGTATCTCTAAATTGCAGGTATATGCCCAGCACAGAGAATCCGTAAAACGGAGAACGAGGGCAAAAAGTTTGGAGAAGACGGCGGGGTTATGCGTTTCTATATGCATAAATATAACGGCCTCATATATATATATATAGCGTAACCGAGCTAAGAGTCTCTCTCTTGGGAATTCCTGTATATCCATACAGAAGAGGGATGTTCATTACACACGTATTATATATATAGGCGAAGCCAAATAAAAAGTACGAGGAGGACGTTTGCCGCGCCTATTTAGTATTCGCGTATATATAGGTACATATATACGTATAGCCGTCGAGCGGGGTAATCAGGAGTTACACAAGTGCCTATATATGCTGTGCGTATATACACGCACGACTCTTAACGCGTAGCGTGTAATATACATGTATAGTATATATACGTACATCTGAAAATCGAGGAACGACGGTATATAGAGAGCGGAATTATTTTTGCCGTCGTCGCGATAGAAAACGAAAAGGGAGCATAGCCGGGCGATTGCATCGGCTTACAAATTGCCGCGAGAAGAGGCGCGCACACGATGTACACATACATATATATACTATACATACGCGGCCGCGGATATAAATTATTCATGCGGCGACATCGGCGCGCAGTGCGCGTAGGTCCGATTAAAAGTTGATTGGCGCTCTCGCGCGCGCGCGATGCGTCGCGGATTCGATCTCGGGGCACACTTGTATATATATATGTGCAAAGCATCGCAGTCTGCGAGAGAGAAAAAGAGAGAGAGAGAGAGAGAGGATTGGAATCGAGGTGCGCGCGCGAGTGCACTTTATCGATAGCGGGTTTTCGTGTCACCTAGAAATTGATTTTCCTCGCGCGCGGTTGCGGTTTCTGGATTTTCTATGCGAGTGTTTAAGGCGGCGTAGACGCGTTCGAGTGCGGTTTTTGCGTTGGGGGTGCGGCGAGGTGGGGTACTTTAAGTTTTGAGCGAACTCCGGGGGAGGCGATTGGCCGTTGAGTGCGGTTGAATTCGAGGGATGAATTGAACTAATGCGAGTGGATTATTTTTCTTGCGCAATACATTTATTATTTTGTTATCAGACCTGATGTACTGAATTGCGTTTAAAAAAGTACTCAGGACTGTATTTGAATTTGACTTTTATATAGGTGCTCGCGCTACACCCTGTATTTCTTAATCGATGGGTCTTAAGAATATTTTTAATATTTGAATTCAATGTAAGCTTAAAAAATAAATAAAATGAAGCCTATATATATAATCATGAAATAAAGATATTCTGATAGAGATATTATAGTTAAAAAATTATAAGGATTCGTCGATCAATCGTAAGTTTAGGCAACTAATTTTTACAATATATATAATAAGTCATCTCTATTCTATTTTATCGTTCGCGAAACTCCGCGCGCACAACGTACAATTATACCCAAATTGTTTCAATCCAATCTCTCGCCGCCGTAACTTCCACGAGCCAATTCGAGTTGGCGAAATTCTTTTTCTTATACTGCACTCGCTCCACACCGAGAGCACAATGAGACAGCACAACGCGGGGTTCATGCCAGAGTCCCTGCGTTATATTCATTATACATATACATAACGAGTATACGACCTGTATCTGTATACCTATATATATAATACAAGTCTACCCGCACGCAACTTACACACATATATATATAGGTGTATATATATTCTCTCTCGTCGTTTTTCGGCGTCGCGAGGAAATTGATTATTCTCGAATCTCCGCGGCAGTCCTGCCGCTGCTGCTGCTTTGGCTTCGTCTGCGGCGCGAGGCACCCCCGCGCTTATATATATATAAAAGCCCCGCACGCGCGCGTCGAGGGGGACGAAAAGGGAGCGAGTTAGTTCGCAGTGTAGCGTGTAACGCGATACTGCCAAAGACACTGCGTTAAAGAGCCCAATGTTATATATATATATATATATTCGCAGGATGTGTACGCGTATATATATAGCTGTATATATGATATAATATAGCTGTATATATGAGGTAGACGCCTTAAAGCTATTTCGCTTTGGGAATTAAACTTTCCTCGATGCCCTCCTCCGCTCTGTGTACGCAGCTGCTTTGTCTCCCGAGTAATTATAAGATAGAGCCGCATATATATATGTATATGTACTTAAGTATCGATTTTATTAAGAATTTACAAGGGACGGATTTTCGAGTGAAATATATACACGCGATACAAGACGATACGCGTACGTTGACGTTTAGGACATACGTCGTTCGCGTGTGCGGCTCAGGTGTAATAGTCGCCGTTGGACTGATCTCGCTGGGGCAGTTTCTTGAGGGACGAACGGGCGGCGCATCTGCCGATCTGCGCGGACATGGAGGTCTTTCGCGGAGGCTGCGCTCCGCTCAACCCACGGACGGAGCTCGACAGCTTCGGGAATATCGGCGGCAGTCGACTGCTCGTCCTGCGGAGAGAGTGATTTTTACGCAGGATTTTCGAGGCGGTATGAGATGCGCAATTACGTATACGTCGAATTTCAATGAAAAAAAATGCACTTTTCCTTGGTCTAGAAATCGAAAAAATTTTTTTAAAGCTAGAGGTTTCGGACCGATCAGACTTTCTTCTGTAAGCCGAAAGATAGTCAAAAGTGCGGGGGAACATGGGAAAAGTTACTGGTAACAATATTTCTGAGCCATTTTACGCTTTTTTTTACAGAAAATTTATGCGTCAAAACACTGGAATAATAACAACTATACGAATGTTTTCGAGGCACCAATATTATTTCGAATAACACTATAATAAAGTATTACAAAAGAGCTTTAATTTAAAAAAAATTATGCCGAGTTTCGATGCTTTGATCAAAAGTTATGCCCATATAAAAAAAAATAATACGCCTCCATATGCCTCCCCATGTTAAATTTTGATATTCTGTATTTCGTATTGTTCCTCGACATTTTTCATCATCTTTTGGCTTACAGAAGAAAGTCCCATTGGTCCGAAAACTCTAGCTTAAAAATTTTTTTTGCAAATTCTAGACCAGAGAAAAGTGCATTTATTTTTTGAAATTCGACATATAGGTTTTATGTAAGGGGTGCCGAGAGTTATCTGTGTATATATCGAAATTTGCTTTGCGTTGGCGTATATAATGGGGCCTTGCAGCAATTATAAGTGCGAGTCGTTAATTGGAACAGATATTACGTGGATTTTGCTCATTTGATGGGGAGATAAATACTGTAGACTGTAATTTTTATGTATATAGTGTTTCGAGGCGTAATGAGCAGCGTTTACACGTACGAAGTAACAGAGTAATTAAGCAACGTGAATTATAATTGAGTTGTTGATGTTTCGCTGAATCTCATAACTTTGTTTAAAGTTTAATTTTGTTGTTCAATATATAGGAAAGCGTCGTCTTAACTGAAGTATTTTAGTAATTTATGCTTTTTATTACCAATTTTAAGCACCTATACTCTTACTCGTGTACCAAAACGGTAAAAAAATTGCCACTACAAAAAAAAGTATCTCGTATATTATATTCTCGAACATTAACGGCTATTTGCGCTTCCGAATTCGTTATTATTTTTCTAATAACAATTAACGTCAACAAATAATTGTCGTACTTTGGAAAATTGTGAACCCGCTGTCCGCGAGGAAGACTCTCCTGGTGCTGATGAAGAAGCGCCGCGTTCAGATTTTCGTGTAAAAAGAAGCTCTGCTGAATCACTTCTCTCGGCTTGGGTCTGGGCCTCGACGCCGCTTCCTTCGCGCCGCTGTCGAGATTCTGGCGCTTCCTAAGAAAATACCTGCCGATCTGCGCGCAAGGATCCATTCTCTGCGACATCTGCGTGAAAACGCGATTATACGCGAGAAAAAACATGAAATCAGGATTTCGTCTTCCAAGCTCTGACGCTACTTATATGACCAATTCTCCTAGAAAAATGTATAATTTTCGGGGGTCTAGAAATCGAAAAATTTTTTTTAATGCTGGAGGTTTCGTACCTGTGAGACTTTCTTCTGTAAGTCGAAAGATAGTCAAAAATGCAGAGGAACATGGGAAAAGTTACTAGTAACCATATTTCTGAGCCATTTTACGGTTTCTTTTACAAAAAATTAATGCATCGAAATACTGGAATAATAACAACTATATACAATTTTTTCTGAGGCATAAATGAAAACTCAAATTACACTACAATTAAGTACATTAAAAGAGCTTTAATTTAAAAAAATACATGCCCAGATCCTCCGATCGAAAGTTATGTTCGTTTGAAAGAAAAATAAACAAAAATCGGAATAGTCGATTTTCTTTTTTCCTCCATATATCTTCCTATGTTAAATTCTCATGTTCCATTGTTTCCCATGATCCTCTGCATTTTTTATTATCTTTCAGCTTACAGAAGAAAGTCTGATTGCTCCGAAATCTCTAGCTTAAAAAAAAATTTCGGTTTCTGGACCCCCAAAAAGTGCATTTTTCTAGGAAAATTGATCGTATACATATAGCGCACTTTGAACTTGCGGGTCCTTTCTCCGTCGCCGTATCTCCAATCCTCCGTTCGCTCTCCGCTCGCCAGCAAATTGCTCCTCGTCTGTCGCCTTATCGTTGATTCCCTGAATAGCCGAATAATATATACCACGAATAATTCGATTTCCATAAATTTTTCGCTAAAAAATTTTTCCTTTCTTTGCAGGAAAACTATATAGTCTCGTAGATTGTACGAGTCGGAAATAAGTATCTACCCCTTATTTAGACGACGGAATTATGCTTAATACTTATGCAAAAGTTGTCAACGAGAATACGAAGAAAGATGATTTACGAGTAAGTTTATAAATTTACGTTGCGTATGACGACAGACTCTATAACCAAAGAAAATTCAAATGAAACTTGCAACGCCAAACCAACGCGTTTCTACAAACTAGATTTTCAATAAAATTTACTGGACTGACACGTAAATTTCAGCTTTCCGTACAGTAATTTTTACGGCGCAAGTATTGCAATTTTTACAGTCCGCACCGTAATCTTTCACAGAACTGTTTTCCCACCCTCTCCATCAAATCCCTTCCAAACTCCCCCCAGCGTACCTGATCTCATTGAAGTACGAATGCTCCAGGAGATTCCGCGCGGTTCCGCGGCCGTCCGGGTCGTAGCGCAGCATCAGTCCCATGGCGTCGAGGCCTCGGCTCGAGAAATGAGCGGCGCGCTGCTGCATCAGGCAGGAGAACAGGCCGCGGCCGTCGCGCGCCGGGAAATTCAGCTCGCCGAGGCTGCTTCGACTGCCCCTTTAAGCGCGACCGCATTATTTCGACGGGACGCGTGCGAGTGGTGGGGAAGGGAATTTCGCTCGTGATACCTCCGGCGTAATTTCGCGAGCAGCTTGGCGCTCGGCGTGCCCAGGACGCAGTGGATCCGCGCGATCTGGTCGACTTCGTTCTCGCCGGGGAACAGAGGCGATAGTCTGCAAATTTTCCGCGTGTTCATTGTACGCGCGGCTCGTGCGCTGGCGGAAACGGTAGTTTTTTTTTTTTTTTTTTTGGCGAGGTCGAGCGTAAAGCGAGTACTTTGCGCCCGCCGGAATGTATGGAAGTACAAAGTGATTGCGGGTATGAAGGAAATTGTTTTTTTTTTTTACGGTGTTCCAGGTGGAGATAAAGTGTACGGCTTGTTTGAGGGTTTTAACGGGCTACTTTAGTTCCTGGGTGCACAGTGTAATATTCCGTGACAAGGTCGTAAAGAACTTTACGGCGAGCGGTGTGGAAAGTGGCGTTTGTGACTGTACAACTGTCTATAATGACGTATTTTAATTTACTGGCCAAATATTTTTAGTGTTATTCATTGTATTTTTCATTCATTATTCATAGCAACAATGTTGAACAATTCTATGGAATTTGAAAAACCATTTTTGTTTCAGACTCCAAATGCATTATGTGTCCCCTCAAGTGTTCTAAGACGAACTGTAAGAATTTTTGTTAATCCTTTCATATAAGTTAAATAAATCAGATTGAGATTAGTTGAAAAAAATACTATACTTTATGCAACGGATTCATCAATATTAGTTGATAAATCGGCACATCGAACTTTAATTACAATTTCGTGACGAACGACTAGTAACAAAGTAGACGAAGTGAGTTGTGATTTTAAATAACAATTATACCGTGGAAAAATGATTTTTTCAATTAAAACTCTTTTGCGCTACGTTTACTTTTGTCCGCGTAAAATTATTTTTATACCATTAACGGCAAACAATAAATCGCGAAAAAAGAAAATAAAACAAAAACTAATAACGAAACAAAAGCCGTAAAAGGTGAGTATACGTCGAGACCACCGGATCGGAAAATCGTGAGTCTACCCAGAAAAATCTCCAAAGGCACGAGCGTACACCTCGCGGTGTATTCATCGCGTGTGTTGCAGC
This sequence comes from Philotrypesis tridentata, assembly GCA_018906965.1. Classification (NCBI taxonomy): domain Eukaryota; kingdom Metazoa; phylum Arthropoda; class Insecta; order Hymenoptera; family Pteromalidae; genus Philotrypesis; species Philotrypesis tridentata. The sequence goes on from JACCIB010000002.1 coordinate 6,275,350, forward strand.
GCCGTGTACGCCGTACACATACGTCTATTAAACGAGTGTATCTCGGAAAAGATAAAGTGCACGCGCGTACGTTAAAAGCTCGAAGAAGACGCATCCAGCAGCCCATATATCCATCTTGGGGCCGTAGAAGCCGGCGGTGAGGAGGCACTCGGGCGAGCGGTACCAGCGCGTCGATATGTACTCGGTGTAGGGTGGCTCGATGCGGGCCGCTCTCACCGAGCCGAGGTCTCCGAGCTTCACTAAATTGCCCTGCGCTCGCGGCAAAAGACGTTGCGGCTCGTGTATATATACACAGAAAATCTCCTCCTCGTCTCATGCTCTCGGAAGCCGCGTATATATATATAGAGGCTAACCTTGAGGAGAATGTTTTCCGGCTTGACGTCGCGATGGAAGACGCCGTGGCCGTGCAGATGGTCCAGAGCCTTGAGCAACTGGTACACGTAGTTCTTGACGCGAAACTCCGGCAGTAAGCGCCTGTATTATAGGCAGGCGGAACGCGAACATCGCGGTTATATCTCGTTTTATGCGTATACATAGGTATATATACCCCTATTGATAAGTACACGAGCTCGATTTACCCTTTCTGCTTCTCCACGAGATCGTAGAGGCTCATGTCCATCAGCTCGAATATCAGACTGAGTCTGCCGGGCAGTGCGTCACTAACGAGTACAACGATTACGCGCATACAGATTTCACGATGGTACAAGTATATATACTTGTAACAAAAGTCGGAAACGCGTTGGAATAATGATAATTCGTATGCGGGGCGATAGGGAGGGATTTTTTAACTTACAAGTGGCACTCGATCATGCAGATGACGTTGGGGTGATACGTCACGCTGCGTATGGCCATTATTTCCGGGCTGCTGAGTATCTCCGCGACGCTCTGGTAGATCTTTTTTAAGCGCTTCGCCGCGTAAAGCGCGCCGCTCTGGCGGTCCTGGCATCGCAGCACCTCCGAGAACGTGCCCTCGCCTATCCTGTTCAGTACCTTGTACTCTGCGCGCACACATGGACATATTCGACGTGTATAGGGGCATGCGTTACGCGCATCCAAAGCAATTAATTCGCATTTTTTTTTTTTATTTATCAGACGCATAACAGACTCGTGTCGAAGCTGAGCATCGTTCGCCGGCTAATGGAGCATTGACGCGGAGGACGAGCCGGTCGCCCCTCTTGAATAAGTCATTGTTAGCCCGGGAACTGGCGCTTTCCTGCGGTAACCGCGTATTGTACTTCGAATCGCTTCGACAGAACGTGATCTCGTGTATGCGTGTGTGCATGTAACCCGCGCTCTCTCGCTCGATTTGGTTATGTCGGGCGGACGGGAGACGCCGATGACAGTTGACTATTTATATAATATATAGATGCGTCGACTACTACACAATTTCATTTTATATTCTTTTATTTTTTTTTTTAACTGCAGTGATTACATATCATATATCATTTATACCTAAGTTATGGTAATAAGATAGCGCAAAGTCGTTTCTCCAACAACAAAAAAAGGAGGGGGGGCGGGGGGAGGAGGGAAAAACTCACGATCGAAGTTTTACATCTTTTCCCGATTTATCGCAGACCTTTCAAAATCGTGTTTTTTCTTTGCTTCTCGATCTCGAGGACTGGAGAAGGAAGAGAAAACCATAATAGCTCCATCATAACGTGGCAAATAGTCTCTAAATCTTTTTTTTTTAAACATTACTAAAATTAGTAACGATTTTTTTTTCATAGGTCAATTGTAAGATCGATGATGTCTTACAGAGTTATAGAATTTTTTTTCAAATCAAATCGAAATGGAAACGAATCTTGGATCTGGACTTATCTAACAAATATTCCAACAATTCGTTACTCATTATACCACCGTCGACTATTGTCCTTTTAACAATTTTCAACGCATTAATCTTCACTCATTTAGTCGCACTCTCAAGAGCGGCACCGCATAAGATCGCCGTCATTTCATCAACGAATAAAAAGTACTTCATTAAAAGAAAAATTCTATTAGAGTAGAAATTCTTACTTTGTGATATTGTTTATCAGAAATTTTTCTTTTACTCTCGAAAACCGCTCGATTTCGTTTTGTTGAGAAAAGGAAAATTTTGTTTTATTTACAAGAAAAGAGTAGCTTTTTGTTGTTTTTCTTTTCGTAAAAATCGGTTTACATCTTCTTGATGCCCAGAAATGCAGTCAACTTCATTGAATTTTTTTTATACTAAAAATCAATCTTAACTACATCATTAAAAGTAATCAAAGTTAAAGTCAAAACTCTCTTTTGTGTCGACTGTACACAGTGTTTGTATTGCTAGTATTTACCATTTTTGAGTATCGTGCAATTCTTATGGGGAAAATTAGGAGCACGATGCCACGCAACACTCTGTCATGTTTATGATTAATTTCTCTCGCACATAAAAGCGATTACAGACAACTAACCACGATTACAGAAAAATTGTAATAATGATTATTATTATTACTATTATTATTATATTTAACACAAGGACCAGCACATTTGTTGCATTCGCAAATAGACACCTGTTCTTGAGTTAATATTATTGTACAAAAGTTGTTAGTAAAGTTAGGTAATTATGAAATTTATCTACAAGAATCAACATGATTTTATATATTCATTATAAATATAAAATAATATTGTACAACTTTTGTAAACAAAATAATCTTAGCTAAATTAAAAATACCTATTCTATTTGCGTTACTGCGTATGCCTATTTGCGATTTAACAAAAGGTTGGTTCCTTACAATGCATGACTTTAAAGTTTCAAATTCAATCATGACTATGACAGTTTTAACGTCATGTGAAAATACAAATCTGTTAAGATTTTGCAGAGTAAAGCCATCTGTGTTCATATACTTAAAAACTTTGAAATGTTATAAATACTAAATTAATCAAAAGTATATAAGATAAAGTTCATCAAAAAATTAAATTTTTCAAATACATATTTTTACAAGTGAAAATTAGTAGGAGCTAAATCTAGCAATACGATACTTAATTCCTTAAGTAAATACAATAAGCATAATTCTAAATTAAATTTAATTATTTTCTTTTAATAAGACAACAAAACAAAATAGTTAAGTATATTGGAGACTGAATTGTTTCACAAATATTTTTAATGTCAATATTTACACAATTAATTTAGAATGATTAAGAAAACAAATAAGTTTACAACCAAATGGCACACATACAAATGTTTCCATTGTTTCTATTTATAATTTTACGAATTTCTTAAAAAAAATATTTCCAAACTAATTCAGTCCATTATATTTTAAATAGTTTCGCAGTATGTATAAAATTACTTTGAAAAAATTTTTACCATACTCGATAATATTTTGATATTTTAACGTGGGTAAGATTTGTTTGAATATGAGTCTCATATTTAAAAATAAAGTTTTTCAGGCTACACTGAGAAGTCCACATTTGAAAAATTTATTTTCTAGATGATTATTACGGTAGATACGATATTCCTTCAAAACTTATTTCCAATGCACATACATTATATGCAAAAACAAAATGATATTTCTTTTACAATTAGTCATTAGAATAAAGATTCTGAACTAACCCGATTTTGACATATATTTGATCATCGCAATTGTTCATCAGTAACAGGTACATCGGGAGATAAGTGTTTGTATCAAGGAAAGTATCAAAACAGCGGCGAAATACATGTCCTTACTTTCTGTTTTTTTTTCATCCATTCATTCAACCAAGTATTGTTACTTGTTTTCAAGAGTATGAAATCATCAGAGTGGTGCGAGACATCGCGTCTTCCTTCTCTTAACCTTTATGTTTCATACAAAAAATAAATAAATGAAAACATTTATTTTACGCCATCACTAATTTTATGAATGTGAATGTATAAAACAGTACCTTGCACTTGTCACTCAGTTTGAGCGCAAGCGCGAGTTCTCTCCATCGCTGCGCCGTGAGACAATAAGGACGTCGCGGTGCGTGAACACAGGATGCTTACGATGTTTATCGTATTTTTTTCGCCTTTCGCCTTTTTTTAATTTCAAGGGATATTTTTTCGTTTTACAAACTTTTACTCTGCGTACAAAGATAGTTGTGACAAACATATAAACTGAATAAAGTTCAATTAATTCATACAAATATTTATTTCATAATTGCAAATACAGCATAATTATTGGAATAAATATTATGTTGAATAAAAATCGTTTTTCCAGTTTATAGGGGATCAAATGAAACTTTGAATGTGAAAACTAAAATAATATAATTTGAAATAATAAAGTGAAGTTCTGTTAATCCTTTCTAATGAAGAAAATGAAAAGTTTTCTTAAAGCAACTCGATCAATTTGGAAAAATAACATCGTGAAATGTACATCTAATGCTGGGTATCAAGTCGTTTAGAATGAGAACGCCAGATAGATTCTTGCTTAAAGTAATGTATGTACAAAATATTTATTATCTCATTTTGATTGATCATCCCGTGGAATTATAAAAATCTATGTACATTATTAACAAATAAGCTATTTCAAAATGTGTCAGTTACACATATGATAACCGTCAAACTTATGCCCGACGCGTTAAACATTTCTCCAAAACGGCTTATTGAAGAATAAAATTCTTTCTTGAAACAAAGAAAGGGGAAAATTCATCAAAACAATGAGGCAATCTGTAAAGCATTCGACTAGTCGCTCGCTCTCATCGTTTTTCTTTAATATATATTCCTATATATTTATAAGTTTTGCGCATATTCGGACATTAGGTCCTGTGTTCACTATCACAGCAGTGTCGTTTGCTTCAAACAGCGGATTTATCAGCTAAAAGTGCAAGAAGGAACTTTCAACTTGCACTAATTTGGTTATCTCTTCCTTTTACGCACGCACACGTGGGCGAAAATTATCTAGCAAAAGATGACGCGAACAATGCGATTTGAAACGTCAGTCTAAGCGATTGCGTCAATTTGTGATGGGGATCATTCAGAACACCATTATTGCGTGCTTCCGCGGATAAAATTATGATAAGTTTTGCCAGTTATTTTCGACTTCGTGCACGACTGAAAAATTAACTTTGGAGATACCGGAAAAAGGAGATCGCATTTTCATTCCGACAGACTATACGCAATCTTTCTCCACGACTTGGCAAAGTAAAAAGTTATAGAACCACAAGGAACGAAGAAGGAGAACCCGAGTTCTCTCTCACCACTCCGAATTTCGCTTCTCTCTCGCTCTCGCTCTTTCTTATTACTCTCTGATACTCTCATTCTCTCACTCTATCGCGCGCAAAAAAAGAATAAGAGCATCGATTGACTTTCGTTAATAATTAATAATATACGCACAATAAACACAGCGAATTGTCGCCCTTTATGAAATGACATTTCGACATGTCGCTTTATGTACACACGCTTAAAGGGTCACTAAACGCTTAACTCTCCCTTATAATACAAAGTTTTTGTCTCGACGCCTACTTGTTTGCATAATTCTTCTTACAGAATTCTTGCACGGCGACGGAATCCATCGTCGTTAAAAAGCATATAATAAACCATTATCACTCGGCACTAGTTCATCATCCTCTATTACGATTCGGTAGGCTCGTCTTGCTGCTGATGCGAAGTTTCTGGCTCAGCTAACTTCTCGTAGCTTGGTTGCTCCTGCTGCTCAAACTTTTCAGTAACAGGAGCAGGTGGCTCAAAGTGGTTCTCCGCCGAAGGCTCGTAATGTTGTTCTTGAATAGGAGGTGGAGGATCAAAACGCTCTTGCTGAGGAGGTTCAAACCGTTCTTGAGGAGGTGGTTCGAATCGTTCGTCTGATAGAGGTTCACAGTGTTTTTCCTGAGGTGGAGCTTCAAAGCGCTCCTGATTTGGAGGTTCAAAATGCTCCTGAGGCGGAGGCTCGAAGCGCTCTTGAGGCGGAGGCTCGAAGCGCTCCTGAGGCGGAGGCTCAAAGCGCTCCTGAGGCGGAGGCTCGAAGCGCTCCTGGGTTGGAGGCTCGAAGCGCTCCTGAGACGGAGGCTCGAAGTGCTCCTGAGGCGGAGGCTCGAAGCGCTCCTGATGCGGTGGCTCAAAGCGCTCCTGTGGAGGTTCCTCGAAACGTTCTTGAGGTAAAGGTTCAAAATGTTCCTGGGATGGAAGCTCAAAACGCTCCTTAGGAGGTTCCTTCATACGTTCTTGAGGTGGGTGCTCAAAATGCTCTTGAGGAGGTTCGTCAAACGATTCTTGAGGTGGAGGTTCAAATCGCTCCTGGAGCTCGTGTCGCTGTTGAGAAGGAGGCTCAGACTCAGGATGATGTTGCGGAGCATTGTAGTCCTTGAAGTCGGGCTCTCCGCGAGACTCAAAGCCTTCCTGTGGCTGCAGGTTTTTAAGATTGTAGAATGTGTCTCTAGCGAGTGTTTTGGGGAATAATTTATCTCATCCCGTTTTGACAATAACTTTTACTTTACATCTACTTAATCATTATTTGTACTTTAAATCAATTTGAATTAATGCATGAGTAAAATAGGAGTAAAATCAATGCTTTTGTTTAACGATTTAGTTAAAGATTTAAAAAATCAGTATGAGTTTAACAATAATGGGAGTCGCGGTAAGAAGTACGTATAATACATTATATTATTAGTATGTGAGTTGGATACAATGAAAACGATAATCGTATCATAGTATTCCATAAACAAAATACACCTGTACCTGTGCTTCAGTATGTTGGTCGATGGGTTCCATGTTGACCTCGCGAATCGGAGGCTGAGGTTCGTCCCAAGGCTCGTCAAGTGGCGGTGGTGGTTGTTGTTGGCGCTCCTCTTGCGGAGGTTGCGGCGGCTGTTCATCATTGGGTCTGTTAGGTTCTCCATTGTTCTGGGAGTTAAAGTCGTCGGGACCAATATTTGACGACGATCCAGCTTGTGTTTCTGGTACTTCGGACGAGGGACTGGCATTGCCCCACCTTCGAGAATTATGAATTCACATATTGAGATAATTTATCATAACATACATGTTCGTTGTCAACGTAGCTCTTTTAGTTAGTCAATAGAAATTTCATAATTTTTTAACATTATTACTGAATGTTAGAAGGGCTTCTGATTCACGTTCAATTATTAGAAATTTATTTATCTATTTACTCATGAGTATTTTTTGGGTAACAATACTTCAAGACGTAAGCCTACTCGTTTTTAAAGTAATGTATTATTTTACTAGTTTTTGTAAAAGAATTGACGATTTGAGTTGGAGATGAAAAAAAATCGTTTAAATTATTATATTTATTGTCTGTAAAAATTGTCTGAGGGTCGAGTTTATTTTTAGCCGTCTGCTTATGTATATAAATGTATGTAAAGACTATAAACCTTTCAATGCAGAGGTACATACCCATTTAGATCCCATTACTAATTATGTGTATTATGTATTAAAGTAATTATAAATGGTCGTGTTCATTTCACTGCGTTTAATATATCTCAATTCATTTCGGATACTTCAAACCCTATTTTATAGCAGTGGGTGGAATAAATCCGCATTTATGCCACGGCTATCTATGGCAACGGATTTATTCTAATCAGTGCTATAAAATATCGTACAATACACGTGTAATAAGTCGTTCTTCATGGCATGACTCTAACCTTACTTGCGACGCTCGTGCGCTTATACGCGTCGTGCTGTAAAGTACGACTTATTCTACTAGTATCGTAATGTACTATACGCTTTACTATATTGACTACAAAAATGATATTTTTTAGACGCGTGTTAAGCATTACATTATACAACAGCAGGAGAAAAGTTGTTTTATTTAAGCGGAGATTATGATTGAGCATGAATTAACGTCGATGTCATTATCGGCGTTTAAGACGGACACGAATGCTCAAATTATCATAAAGAAGTTTTTTTTCCTAGGAATAAAGGTGCAATGAGAAAATTATGTTATATAATTTTAATATTAATACTTGAAACTCTATTATCAAGAAAAAAAAATTATTAAAATATAACTTACCTGGATTTTCGGTTTTCTCTCCTTCTATCCCTTTCTGAACTGCTGCCTCGCTTGCCCGGTTTTCCGTCTCGACCAGCATCTCGTCCTCCATCTCTTCCGGGAGTAGCAGGATCTCGAGCAACTTCTTCTGACTCTGGTCCTGCAGGAGCACCTGGAGCTCCAGGTCCATCCATACGGCCGGGTGGTAGTAATGGTGGGGGTCCATTGTCATTTCTCCATGGGCCCGGTGGATTGCCATCGACCAAACCACCAAGCAAAGGTGGCGGAAGTCCTCCTGGTCCGAAAGGTCTGCCTCCACGAGCATCATCAAAGCCTGGACCTCCACGGAAAAAGTCAGGGCCGTCTCGAGGATCAAATGGACCACCGCGGGAGCCCATTGGTCCGCCACCTGGTCCGAAGGGTGGAGGCCTCATGCCGGGGCGCATTCCACGTGGACCCATACCACGAGGATGGAATAGACTTGGGGGACCTGCACACGAAAGAGATAAAATAATTTTTATTAATTTCCCCAAAGATTATAGTTATTCAACGTCAGGCAATCAATCGAAATTCATGTAATTAGATGAAACCTTAATGATCAAGGTTAAAATATTTAATTTAAAAAGATTGCTAACTAATACTAATAAAATAATGAAAAGTCAGTAAAAACTGACCGTGGCCTCGACCTCTAGGTCCATATGCATCGGGTCCTCCCATCATAGACGGATGTGGTCCTCTTGGTCCTCTAGGTCCCATAAGGCCTGGATGCCCGTACTTGGCTTCCAAGAAGAAATCTCTTCTTCGATCGTAGTCATCCGGCATTCCGCGCAAGTCGAAATCATCGGGCATGCCTCGCGCCATATCAAAATCGGCAGGATTGCCCCTTCGCATATCGAAGTCAAAACGCTTGCGGTCGAAATCATCGACCATACCCCCCCGACTGCCTGCTCTATCTCCGCCGAAATCCGAGTCTCGGGACGATGGCGGCGGTGGTGGCGGCCCACCGAGTCGCATATCAAAGTCCGCTGGGTCAACGGGTCGACCAGCAGCAGCCAGTGCTGCACGGGCTTCGAATTCCAGACTATCTGGTGGGCCGAATCTACGGTCTAGTAAACTACGAGGTGCGTCAGGGAAGTCATCAAGTGGCCCGCGGGGTCCACGAGGTCCAAAGTTACCACGACCTTCACGATCTAAACCTGCAAGCAGAGTACACGCTTCTACTGAGACGCGTTAAGGCAAACATTGTTTAATAATAGAATGATTTTTTCTGCAGATAAATTAGCACATCCAACAAAGAAGTTTTTTTCATGATCATGACATAACTTTAAATCTGGTACTTACCAGGTCCACCACGTGCAAATTCACGCAGCAAATCACGCTCTCCGGATCTAGGTCCAAAGTCTCGAGGCATTCCTGGGAACTCTGGCCTATCTGGTGCACCGGGGAACTTTGCTGGTATGTCCATAAGCGAAGGCGGTCCGTCTCTTCTGACACCTGTGATTTGTTGAAGCAAACTGGGCGGTGCTCCCGGTCCAGATGGTGGTTGTGAAACTGCTGGTTGCTGCGGAGTTGGTGCTCCATCTATTGTCGTAGATCGCCTTTGTGTATCGTCGAATGAGCGCTCGCGATCGTTTCGACTACCACGCATATCTCTGTCCATACGTTCATCCATCAGTGGCAAGGTGCCATCAGCAAGTTGACGCAAACGATCTGCCAGGGATGGTTTAGGTCCCATGTCTTTTTTCGCATCCTTATCCATCATGTCCTGTTGACGCATCGGAGAATGCCTAAAAGTAAAAGTACACGGTTTTATACCTTCGAGTCCTTGGACTTTTTGAAACTTAATAATTTCAGAAAAAATTGATGATTAGATTTTTACCTCATATCACGACCATCGCGGTCTCGATCGCCTCTCCTATCATCTCTGTCTCTGTTATCTCTACTATCTCGTCTACCTCTATCGCGTCCACCTCTATCTCTTCCTCTTCCTCGTTCTCTGCCTCTTTCATTATCTCTATCGTTCCTATCTCTTTCTCCTAGTCCAGGACCACCTCTATCTCTATCTCTCCTGTCACGATCACGATCTCGATCTCGTCCATAGTCCCTATCTGAGTCCATTCGATCATTACTTTTCATAGCAGCTAGCAACTGATCACTAAGACTTGGGGGCTTATTATTATTATTGCCATTGTCTTTACTATGCTGAATAATGGGTGGTGCCATCGCATCTTCCATTTCAACATCCATATCATCAGGATGTTGTTGATGAGGCAGTGGTGGTTGCTGCTGTTGTTGACGAGATGGAAGCTGAGGAGGCATCTGCTGCATCATGCTCATTCCATACGGCTGGCGCATCATGGGCAGATTAGGCATACCTGGCTCCGAAGTTGGTGGAGGAACACCCAAAGGTGGTACATTATGTGGCATACCTGAAATTGAATTGACTACGTTAATATTATACAAATTTTTGTACAATTTATAGGTAATGTAAACCAAAATAATGATAATCATTCTATAATAATAAAATTAAATACTGTCTTGAATTTGCTTGACCTCAAAGAGCTTTGCATCGCTCATGTGGCTCAAATATTCATATTTTAATTTAGCAAGTTGGTTCAAGTGAAATGCATTGATAATTGCGCATTAAACTAGATTAACTTGCGTTTATGAAAAAATCGCATCATCTGGATTCGAACTCACGAACCCGAACGTGCGGAGCCAACGTGTTAACCACTCAGCTGTGCGCCATTTTTAGTCAAGCGGGCAAATAAGAGAACTAAAATATGGAAAAGCTTACCAGTAGAATTGGGTTTGTCGGAGGGAGCTGCTGGCGCGGGCATAGGTATCTGCGTGAGTAAACCTACACCAACACCGGTGCCGAACGGTGAGTTAACCTGTGACTGCATCATTTGTTGCATCATACCTGGTGGACCGATCAGACCTTGCATATTAGGTGGCGGTACGCCTATAGGCACATTCGGCATCAGGCCTGGCGGCATCTGTAGACCCATTGCACTCAACATACCTGCTATTAAAGAAAAACAAACGAAATTAGTAGAATTGTATTTTCCATTTTCATAATATTATTGTGTGATATAAGGAGCAAGAATATTAAATGAGAACTTACGAGGCATAGTGAAGCCCGGTGGCATCATAAGTTGTTGATTTGGTGGGGGTAGTAAGGGTGTCTGTGTTGGTGGTCTTATAGGTGGTGGTTGACTTGTATCTACCATTGTAGCAGATGTACTACCACTGCCTGATGTAGTTGGTGCTGGTGGCTGAACGACACCGTCGGTTACAGTAGGTATAGCTGAACCTGTATTTGATGTCGACTGTGTCGACTCAGAATCTGGAGTGCGCTTTCTCTTTCCTAAAATTTGAAAGAGGAACATATTTAATTTAACATTTATTTAGAAAATAAATAAAAATGTAATGTATTTTAGTATATTGATTTTTAAGGTAATTTTATTTTACCTTTTAACCTGGGAGGCATCGAATCCTCGTCGATCATTCCTCCTTCTTCAAGAAGTTCAAGATCATGATCCGAGATATTGTTCAGTTTACTCCAAGGAATGTAACTCACTCCTAGTTCTACTTCCCAGTAGTCCTTCCACTCCTTGCCTTTCACACCTTTGCCAGGTGCCCACGCCAACTACCGATAAATAACATTGACTTTCAGTAATTGCTTAAATTTAATAAATTTCTATATTTAGTAATAATGCAGTTATAGTACTCACCGTTATTGCTTTTCCTTGCATTTTGTGGTTCTTTAATTTTGTTAAAGCTCTATAAGCATCTTGACGTCTGTTCATACAAATAAAGGCACAGCCTCTAGGTGAAATTAAATCAATACTAACAATGTCGCCAAGTTCTCCAAAAGTATCGGAAAGCTCTTCTTGGTGAACTAGTTTTGATAAGTGACCTACCCACAATGTAGTACTGCAGACTGCCGAAGAAATTTGAAATATTAGTGAACGAAAAATCACAATTTATATATTCGAGTTCTTTATAAAGTATAATTACATACCACTAAGTTTGTCCCTAATTAATGGAGGAAGACCTCTTTTGCGGCGTTCTCTGTCCTTCTCCCTGTCTTCTTCTGTCATTCTATCCCGACTGTCTTCGCGTTTTCTATCATTCCTGTCTCTTGAGCGTGATCTGGAATATTCATAATGTTTTAGCAACGATAGTATACTTTTAACCTTTAAATCTTGTGTTATTTAAGACTTATAATTCTGTTTTGAAGTGTGTTGACAATGTCGAGACAAGTAGAGTCTGACAAAGTTGAAAAAATTCAAGATTACTATGTCAAGTTTATTTAAGTCGGATGTTTTTAACGCAAACGACTAGATCAACTTGCCTAATTTTCGTTGTTTTAAAATTAATGTTTGAATTTTGGGTTTACCTGCGGCGTCTTGATCTGGATCTGGATCTTGATCTAGATCGAGACTTTCTGTCTGAGCGTTCTCTATCCCTTCCTCTTTCTCTGTCTCGGTGACGAGGTGATCTAGATCTGCTATGCCGCCTGAAGCGATCGGGTGATCTACTCGAGGACCGTACTGTGTCACAATTAACAATTTCTACGCTATTTTCTCGCCTTAATAGAAAGAAAGCATTTAGATTAGTTACATGATTTAAAATAATAATACTGATCTAGTTTCAGCAATGGACAATCCGTTCTTACTTTTCCTCGACTCGTGGACTTGGTTGGATTGTGTTTGGTAATGCCGGCATCATTGGAGGCCTAATAAGTGGCGGCGGTTGTGAGACAAAGGGCATCGCTGGTGGATGGTAGCCCGGTGGTGGTTGGCTCATATCTTGCCCCATGATTAATGCTGGGTTCATCATCATTGGAGCATAAGGAACTGGCGGAGGTGGCGGTGGCGGCGGCGGAGCAGTTTTCATGACATCCGTTGGTTTTAACTCGCATTCCGAGGCAAATGGTAAACTCTGAGATAAGATATATTCATTAAAATAAAAGTTATAGATAATGCATTAATGTGAACTTTTAGATGAAATGCTTACAGGTACAGTTTGAGCAAGGTGTTTGTCAAATTCTTCCTCCTGTTGTTTCATTTGTTGTAATTTGCGCATTTTCTCTTCCATCTCATGTTGTATTGTATTTGTGCTATTTTGCAGCGTTTGTAGTGTTTGCAGTTGTCTAAGAACCTGAAAAGCAAATAATATATTTTTATTAAATAGTGTGAATCGCGCGTTAAGATCATTTAAAATGAACAAACGTACCTCTGGATTAGCGAGCAAAATGCCGAGGCTCTCCAGATTATTAGTGCTCGTTGTAATGGCGTTATGTTGACTCATGACTACTTGGCTCATCTTTGGCGAAGTCGCGACCTGGACATCGTCATCCTCTTCCTCACCATAGTCAAAGTCCAAAAGTTTCTTATCAAATTTGACCGAGCTTTGAGTGGCCTCGTTCGCTGCCTCCTGCTTTTTCAGCAGCAGCTGCTGCAAATGCTGCAATTGATCAAGGAATGAAACGTCCATTTGATTCGAACCGACCTGCCCCTATAGTAGACAAAAGGTATTTTTTGATGTTTGATTATATTAAGAGCGCCTGAAATTTTTTTTGTTACTGAATACGAAGGTGGCATGACAATGACAACAGTTATAGTTGTATAGGAGCAAGGTCTATCTAGATTACTGCTGGATTTGAGTCAAGCTTATACGTGCGATAAGTTATGTATTGCGTTTGTGATTAGTGAAATTATTTACAAAAGTTCATACTGCACTCTTAATGTTACCTTGAAATACAAAGTCAAAACTGAAAAACTCATAATAATTTGTTTTGGATTACACAGCAATTAGTTAAACAATCGAAACGGCAAGTCTTGCAAGACTATTATACCAACTCAATTCACATTTTAAAAGTTTATGTGACATGGAAAGCAAATTCTAAGAAACATAGAAGCTGTTGTAATTCAACTTGGAAAGTGCAAAACAACAATGCAACACTATTTTCTTACCAGCAACTTGTTTGCATTGACTATATTTGCTGTCTCCATTTTTGTTTGAGCTAGCCATGCTGGGTCTATGGGTTTTGCAGTTGTGAATAGTTTTTGGTCCTTTGGTGTATTTTTGGCAGTAGATGGCGAAGTCTTAGACACAGTACTGATGTTGCTCACATTATTACCTGAAGATGCATTCAAAACTCCTGTAAATAAAGTAATCATCAGTTACAAATAAATAAAATTAGCGCACTAAAATAAATCTTTTGAACTTGCCATTTGACTGTTCCTTGTGAATAGGATGATTAGGATCAACTAGATCAAAAAGTGGCTGAATAACTTCAGGCGGGAAGACAGCATTTTTCTGCCAGAGATTCAACACTCTGATAACTTTGCTCTTATCTTCGGGCGGGCATTTCAGTAAGTTCAAAAATGTAGTCTGCATGTTCTTGGCGAATCTGGGTGCAAACACATCTTTCTCTGTGCCAAACTGATGCCTCGACTGCCTTACGATAGAGTCTATGACATATAATCCTGGAACTTTGTACTCTGGCTTGCACTGCAACAGAAGTCAACGGTTATCGATAAGTACTGATTAGTAATACTATTGGTTCCTTTTGGAGCACAGGCTTTGCGTCTATTACATAACGACCCATATAAAAAGAAAGTGCACCCATTATTGCCAGTAATGAGCAGCATTTCAAGCTCCAACTCGTTTTAAGCATCCCTATCGCCTTCCCAAAACACAAACAACCCTACGCAAAGTTACGCTCCAAAAGGCATCCACAGCACGGAGCCTGCAATTCAATCCCACTAACTTTTTGGATAAACTTTTCGACGCTCTGCACAACGTGTTTGTAGAACTTGATGGCCTTGATGGCTCCCCTCGTAAGTGAGTTCATCTTGGCCTTGGAGATGGGTGGCTTGACATCGTAGAGACCGGAGAGCTGGAAGAGAACGGGAATTCACAGTAAGAACCTGGACATCGAGGGCACGCAAGCCGATCACGGCGAGCCAGTTGCAAAGGGGGCCCGATGGCCTCTTCTCCAAGAAGCCATCGCAGGACGTCTACTCACCTCGGCGTTGAAGGCTTTGACGGCGTCCATGGCTGGCGGTGCGCATCGGGCGATGCTGATCCAAGACGACGAGGAAGATTCAGGCGTCTAGCTCCTTCGCACCGACGACGACGACGACGACGACGACGCACACCTGTGCTGATGTGCTCAGTCTCCCTCTCCCTTGCCGTTACGTGGACGACGTGCAGTGCAGCGGGAGGAGGAGCGGCGGCGGCGGCGGCGGCGGTGGCGGTGGCGGCAGCAGCGGTGGCTATACGACGATGGGGTATAGCGCACGCACAGACACGCACTACCTTGCGGGGACGCACTCACTCTCGGCGACTAGGAGCCGGAGCTCAGCAGCAGCATGGCGCGCAGCGGGGCTCTTGCCGTCCGGACGATCGAACTCCGGGGGATGGGGAGGGGGTTTGGTCGTCGTTTACGCGTCGAGAACTAGCAGCACAGCAGCGAGGCCATGCCATCCAAGATGGCGCCGGCTCCGTGTGTGCACGACTCGCTCTGGGCCTGGTGCTTACAGGCTATACACCGCACTCGATACAGCTATACTACTCCGTACACCGGATTGCAGGCGGCTAGGCTGTCCCGGCATGCAATGCGCGCGGCGCGCTTCTCCGCCTGGGAGTTTGCGGATTCCAGAGCTCACGAAGATTCGCACGCGGCGGGGACCGAGGAGACGCGACTAGAGCGCCTTCTGCCGCCGGAAACGCGGAGGCAACGCGGAGGTTTGCTCGAAGCCCCTAACGGTTGGGCCGAATTTTCGCGACGAATCCTACTTGGCCGCGCGGAATCGCGATGATAGATTCCGGCCAGACACACCTGCTTGGAGCCTCAAGCTGGGACTGTTTTTTTCCACGGGAATTTCGGGCCAGCTATTTCGCCAATTTCATTCAAACGCCGCGTTTGCGGGTCTCGGCCGCGCGCGGTGCACGGCGTTGCGCGGAATGAGATTCGAAATGGCCGTTGCAACGTGTTGTTGCACTTCACAGTATTCGCCAATCACCCCTGTTTCTCCTCTCCGCACGCAGTTGATCTCTCGCCAGCCTGAAATCTTTTTCTTTATACTCCGGAGAAAAAGGCTATATGCTAACATTTAATTCGATTTCGCGCATTATACGCAACCCCCGCAAGTGTTTTCGAAAAAAATGGTTTTTCGCATAATATGTAGTCGATGGTCGATGCTCAATTTATAACAATCCGTTATGCGCATGCTCGAATCAACGACGAATGACGATTGACGAATGAGCAATGAGCAATAAGTGCGAATTAAGCCCTGAGCTATGGAGAGAGAGAGAGAGAGAGAGAGAGAGAGAGAGAGAGAGCGAGTGATCGAGAGGGGGAAGGGGTTATCAGGGGAGCGGGAACGTAGTGTATATAGCTGCTATATCGCTCGCTATAGACAAAAAAAATATTCTCTGCTCTTTTGACTGCGGAGCGGTGTGCACGGGAGCCTCTCTCTCGATGGTCTTTCAAACAACTCAAACACGCATCTTTCATTACTTAAACATTCCTGGAAACAAAAATTCGCGGTGACCTGTCAGCTCTCCTTGCTCGCACCGTCGTTCGGTAGTACACGTCTCTCCAGCCAAGCTTCGATCTCCAGCGTCCCCAGGACTTCTTGGTCGATCGGATATTCGTTGCAGGGAAGAAATCCCGCCTTACTGTCGAGGTAAGGATAATAATGTCGTTAGAAATAAAGAGACGCTGTACCCCCGTTGCGAATTCTCCTCGTTCCTCGGGGAAGTCGGGCGCCGTGTTGTTTTTCCGCTCGAAGGAGGGATGCGCTTAGTCATTTTTGCGAGGGAAAATCGCTTCGTGTGCGCAGTTGAGTCATTGCTTGAAGTTCATGTATACTTATATACACAAAGGTCGTTATGTATGTTGTATCGCTGCGTGAAGTCGACTTCCTGGAATGAGTGCAGCGCCAACCTTCGTCTTTGTTTATATACCGTCGCGCGCGCGCGCGCGTCAGGTCAATATCGATAAGCTATTGTTATTAAGTATATATATAAGTAACTTACGAGTTTAACGTTGTGGATGTAGTTATTCAAAGGACAACCTAGAATCCAACTTGTTGGGCGGAAGTCTTATCACTGATTTTACAAATTTTTCTTTTTTCTTGGGACTGTGAGTGATAATTATGCTCGTGAATTAAACAATTTATAATGTCTAATTGTATTGTTGTGTTCTAGATGCCGAACATCAAGTTGAAGAGCTGTGACGATCAGGTGTTTGATGTCGATGCAAAGGTAGCTCAATGTTCCATTACGATTAAAACCATGTTGGAAGATTTGGGCATGCCGGAGGAGGACGACGAGGATGAACCTATCCCTCTACCAAATGTAAACGGCACTATTCTGAAAAAAGTTCTTGAATGGGCTACTTATCACAAAGATGATCCTCCTATCAACGAAGATGATAACATAGAAAAGAGGACGGATGATATCTGTGAATGGGACATGGAGTTTTTGAAGGTAAATTTATCATAATGCAAGCTTTCGTGTGCAAATTTTAAAAAGCCTTTTAATGAAAAATATTATTTTTTGTATAGGTCGATCAAGGGACACTTTTTGAACTGATATTAGCTGCAAATTATCTGGATATCAAAGGACTTCTTGATGTCACATGTAAAACAGTCGCCAATATGATTAAAGGCAAAACTCCTGATGAAATACGTAAGACTTTTAACATTAAAAACGACTTTTCACCAATTGAAGAAGAGCAAGTTCGCAAAGAAAACGAATGGTGTGAAGAGAAGTAGTGAAAAGATTGAGTTATTAATTGACAGTTATTTATTCTTGCAGATTGTGAAAAATCTCATCTCGGTTGTAGCATTGTTACGCAGAGATTAGGTTTTAAAATGATCTTATTCTATTTTTATATTCTGCACTGTATTGAAAGTTAATAGCGCATTGAAAAATTAAAGAGTTTAATGGTATAGAGGTACCTATAAATATAGTTTTAAGAGGCGTATGCTGACATTGTAAAATATGGGGAGCAAGTTAATTTTTTTATAATACAGTTTTTTAGTAATGAAAACATTCTTACATATAGATAATAAGTGAAGAAAAACTAAGTTGATATTAACGTGACACGTGATAAACTGTGTTAAAACAGCACTTGGCAAGCAGAAATTTGATAATGAGCATTCATGTTAAGACAGTATTGTATAAAATGATGCTGTCTAGTATATTTATTTAAAAATTTTTATTTTATGTTTGATTGTCAAGAGTTTACAATTACAATTATATAGCAAGCAGCAAATAGATTAATAGAATTCAGCACAACACATGAGTAACATCAATGAATGATCATTTAAAGGCATAACGTAGATTTGCATTCAAAAAAGCTATTAATTTATTAAGAAAGTTTTGTACCGTCATATTTATGATATATGTTAACATTTTCTTTTTATTTTTTGTATTGTAACTCAAAACTATCGAGCTGCGTGAAATGATGTTTATTATCAGGAATTGGTAATTTTGCTAATTTCATATACAGTACCATGTCATATTCTTGTAAAAATGTAATTTATCAAATAATTAGTAAAAGATAAATTTAAAGTAACATGACCGAATTCATATAATCTTTTCATATCATGTCAATTCTCCCAATTAGAATCAGTTACTTTTTCATCGAATGTTCAATTTGCGATTTAAGTGCACTTGTAAAATTTAACGAACATGTAAACTAAATAGTTTTCAAAACCTTTTAGTAAAAATTTTCTGATTATAATAGCACAGTATAATTCTATTTTTTTAGCAACACTACTTTCATATGCGGACTAAAGTAAACGTTAGTACTTATGTTCATATAACTTTAATTATACTAAATAAGTTTTTCACGCACATTATTATATAAGTTTTAAGTTTCTTTTAATCGCTTTAGAGACGTGACTGAAGGCTTTAAAAGCGGAAATCACGCGGTTTTAGTTTTGAAAAATGTTCGTGAGTATATGCGTGTACGTAAACATTTAGTTTTATCTTGGGAATATAACTAAATATTACTTTGCTTCAAAAGCACTTTGCTCGAATTTGAGGGAAATATGAGTTTTTCATTTATGTCGATTGTCGTTGCTAGATTTTCGAAGCAGTACCTTTTGAATTGCTTCAACAGCGTTGTAAAATATTTAAAACCTGTAAAATTCTCACTTAAGCTTCATAAAAAAAATTCAAATAAAAATAAGAAATTAACGTTATACGTTAACTAGCAGGTGGGGATGAAGGAGAGGGTGGGGGGGGGGGGGAATTCATTCATGAGATGCATAATGGCTTGCTCCAAGCTATATAGCATTGTACCTATAAAATATTGTCAAATAAAGTATATTTATAAATTTATTATGATTTATTAAATTTCAGACACCGCAACTTAAGTTACATTCCCATAAATTTTTCGGAAACAACGAAACTTCTGTCAAACGAAGCAAATCTGGATGTTCGTTGTCCAAACAAGATTACTTCAGCACTAAATTAAAATGAGATTTTCTCAAAATCGCGAAAGGCTCACATCAGTTTATTGTCGTGACTCGAATCCACACGGAACTTATCACTGCGCCTCATTCAGTGTACACCCAGCAAAGCTAGCAAGATAACAAGTGCATACGTCGATAGTCAACATCCACAAATCTATTTTATTCGTGCAATCGATTAATTCGTTATCAGCGTTACATCATTAAAAGAAAAACGGAGAAAAACCTGCAACATATGCGTTACGCAGTACCCGCATCATCGTATCGTCCGAACAAGTTGGGCCAAAAATCAACGCGGCAACTCTCTCTCTCTCGAGAGTTCCCGTCGCCAGCGACGTGCAAAACAATAATTTTTCAACGAGCTGAACGAGTGGGAATCGAAACTCATCAGCGCAGAGCTATAAATCTCGCGTCTGCTGTGTATATAGGTATACTGCGCACGTATATAAAGCCTCTCTCTCTCGCGCTACCGAATCGAAATCTCCGCAGTCCCTCCGTATATAGCACAGACAATCTACATGTATAACAAGTTTGAGAAGACGAGGCGGAGACCGGTCGTCTATGGAGCGAGTGTGTCGACGACCCTGAACTTCCTCGACGAATCTGCGAGAGAGAGAGAAAGATATAAACCTGTATGGACTCATCCTCTCTCTCTCGGCCGTCCGATGTTCTCTCACTCCGTTAATTATCGCTTTTCTTCCCCCCCCCCTCTCCTTATATTTCGCTCGGAAAAACGCATTCTCAAAATTGTCGTTTTAATCCTACACTTCTGCACATATATTATATACATATATAGAACGGCTGGAATGCGCGTAACGCCAGCTGTGTAGAGATATATTATTCTAGAGCCGCGTAATATCGCGGTGGTAAACTAGTCTCTCTTTTTCTCTCTGCGCGGCGTGTGTACCAGTGATTTATGCGCTTAAACGACTGCTGTTTATAGTTGCTTTGTAAATATATATATACGCGAACTCGTGGGTATGAGTATAGTTGTTATTCGTTTGGATTTACGTCGGTATATCGTGAGTAAACGAGGAAACGGTTAGAAAAACTGGAAGCCCGCAATGGAGGAAAAGTGCGGGACGAGAAAAAGAGACGGTCTTGCCCGATCCATAATAAAGGTGCCGGTCGGATATATATAACGATCTCCCATGAAAAAGATCGTTTCGGTCTCATCTAGTTCTTTTTTTTCGGCTTGCGGTTTAAAAATCGACGATAAAAATCAATGAAATTCGTTAACAGCTTAGTTAAGAATTTAAAAACTTTTTAAATGTTTGTTATCTTTATTATTTGTTATCACTCAAATCGGCAACTAAAAGAGGGAAAGTGTTACCACCTCTCTCTCTCTCATTAACGGTTTTCCGACACGTTCTCTTCGACGCTTGACGCGCGTCGCTCTGTTTTCCGCACACGTATATATAGGCGCGCGCACAGATTTCCAACGAGACGATAAACGCGTATCCAACAAACGTAAACACACCACATTGAAAATTCATCGGCCGATAAGGCGTTTACGTATATACGATAGATAAGCAAACCGATGAAAAGTTCGGAAAAGCAAATATACAGGAGGGGGGGGGGGAGACACAGCTGCGAGCGAGACGCAGCTGCGAGATGTATATGCGAAGGACAGACCTGCCCCTGTGGTATAGTGCCCTCCCCCTCCCCTCCTGCGTTGATCGGCAATCCATCAGGGATACAGATCGGTTTCGAACGAGCCTCTCTCGCGCGGCCAAAGAAGAAGTCAGTCGAGTCTCGGCGAGCGTCGGTGGCCGAGATTTTGTTCTCTCCGTATATATACAGCGGACGGACCCCTCGGATCGCACTCCTGGACGAAGCTTGCTCTATATACACGTATCGGCCACCCCCCCCCCCTTCGTATACCGACTGTAATACGTATAGTCGACTTTTCCTCACGGGGTGAGTTTTCTTTTTTTTTTTGTTGGATTTTTTCCTACCGATCTCTCGGCGGATGAAAATTGGCGCGACTTCACACACACACACACACACAAAACACACTCACACATATTCACACACATAATATGTGTGTTTGTGTGAAGTCGCGCCGATTTTATATATATGGGAGATGACGCGATATATTGCGCAGATTTAACGGTCAGACGTAGCTTTCGCGTGTGACATACATTGGTTGGGCTTCTATCGTACTTTAGTTATTTTTTTTTTTTTAACTGGACGTAAAACGCTTTGGTTTTTAATGTGTAGATACATGTACGAATCTGTGTATTATGGCGTATTAGAATCGTTACGTAACTCCTGTCTATTGAATTGTTTTCGAGTACAACAAGAACATTGTTGGTTCGCCGGTATATACTTGTCGAGATGCTCTCGCAATGAATGAATTATTGGCAATTTTCCGAAGCGCGCACACTTTCAACAACGTATCTGAACTAGTTATAACTTAACTTCGAGCGATACCGCCGTGTTTAGGAGTGATAAGACGTTGTAACGGAAAGTATACCGATATAAGAGAGTGGATCATTATAGCATCTCTTTGGTAATCGGTGTATGTACATTGTATACGTATATAAGGAATAACAGATCTTTACTGAATTTTTGATTATTCGAAATCGATGTAATCACGGGACTGATAATTGCCGAGAGGCCGATGAAGAGCAAGATAATTGGAATAATAGGCGCGAGCTTGAAATTCTTTTTAGGAAGCTTTCACTGGAATGCTCGGGAATTGACGAATACGTTTTGTGTATACTGTTGTATAACGATTATATTTTCATACGTTTTGATATACGTAAGAGCAGGGAAACCAGACAATCGCACGACATAAATACGACGAAATTCCCTAAAAATTTCTATTTCTATTTAACACAAGTATACAAATAAAATTTCCTGAATAATTTTTCCGCACGAAGTCGTTATTATAATGCCAATCCCAATATGCTATTATACGTCGAAGTCATCCACAGCAGCAAAACCGATCACTGCGTACAGTCAACGCTTGCATTTTAATTATTTCATCGACCTCATTCTCGATATACCGACACCTCACCTCTCGATAATGCGACAAACGTGAAAAAAAAGCATCCGACTAATTTTCTACGACAAACACACTGTAACGTTTCCTCGCACCTGCCGAGGTCCCGTCCCACCTTCGAACAATCCAAAATAAAAAAAAAAAAAGAAATAAATCCTCATCCTTCCCAGACATCCGATGAACTCCGTCCGAAGCCTGCTGCGCTCGCGAGCTCTGCCGCCGCTGCTGCAGCAGAGTCGCGCGCGCGACCTCCACGTCGGGCCCGGCCTCGGGCAGCAGGCCCACCTGCCCCTGAGCTTCCTCAGCGAGGACGAGCTGCTCATGCGGGAGACGGTGGCGAAGCTCGCCCGCGAGGAGGTCCTGCCGCTCGTCAAGAAAATGGAGAAGGAGCACAGGATCGACGGCGAGCTGCTGAGGAAGCTGTTCGAGAACGGGCTGATGGGGCTGGAGGTGCCGGTCGAGTACGAGGGCACCGGCTCGAATTTCCTCACGACGATACTCGCCGTCGAGGAGCTGTCCAAGGTCGACGGGGCCGTCGGCGCTCTCGTCGACATACACAACACGCTGGTGAACTCGCTGGTGAAGAAGGTTCGGAGAGCTTTGTTTTCATTTTTCCTCCAAATTGTATGTATGTCGAATTTCACTGAAAAATTGCACTTTTCGTTGGTCTAGAAATCGAAAAATTTTTTTAGAGCTAGAGGTTTGGGACCAATGGGACTTTCTTCTGTAAGCCAAACGATGATGGAAAATGCCGAGGAACATGCGAAGTATAGAATATGAAAATTTAACATGGGGAGGCATGTGAAGGAAAAAGAAAAAATTGACTATTCGGAATTTTATTATTTTTTTTTAAATGGGCATAACTTTTGATCAGAGCATCGAAACTTGGCATATTTTTTTTAATTAAAGCTCTTTTGTAATACTTTATTATAGTGTTATTCGAGATTTCATTGGTGCCTCGGGACCATTCGTAGTCGTCATTATTCCAGTGTTTCGACGCATTAATTTTCTGTAAAAAAAGCGTAAAATTTCTCAAAAATATCGTTACTAGTAACTTTTCCCCCATTCCTCTGCACTTTTGACTACCTTTCGGCTCACAGAAGAAAGTCTGATCGGTCCGAAACCTCTAGCTTTAAAAAAATTTTTTCGATTTCTAGACCAAAGAAAAGTGCATTTTTTCAGTGAAATTCGACATATATGCGCTTGTATTTCGAATTTAACGGTTTGTACGCGAGCGGCGGGGTTAAACATTTTTTAAAGAGTTTTTTGCGAATACTTGTACTTCATTGTTTGCGTGAATTACGGACGAGCGTTGTGTGTGTCTTTTATTAAAAAAAAAAGTTCGGTTAGTCAGATTTCTCTTTTTTCTTTCGTATGTATATGCAAAAATGTAGAAATTTACGCAACGTTTCTTCTTTTTAAAAAACTATATACACTAGAGAAATTATATTCCGAGAAAAAAATCGCATTTTGGATAAAGCGTTTATTTATCGCATCTCGTAATATTTTTTTTTGCACACAAGATTTTTCCTCGTTCCGAACGGGTTTTAGTTTCGTCATCCGCGCGACGTGCTTTTGTAATCTGCGATCAAGCTGACTTTTTAACGCTCAATTTTTTTTTGCTCGAAACTTGCTCGAAGCTAAAAAAGAGCGAAAAAAGAGCGCAACAAAATTTTTCTCGTTCAACTGCAAAACCGTCGGCACTCGCATATATAACAATATCGAAAACCTCGTGTACACCCGCGTGTCTCTGCGCAAAGACAAAAAAAATGAGACAAGCGTCACTTTCGCGGGTCGACAGGTGGCGAACGAGGAGCAGAAGAGAAAGTACCTGCCGAAGCTCGCGAACGAGTACGCGGGGAGCTTCTGCCTGACGGAGCCGGGCTCGGGCTCGGACGCCTTCTCCCTGAAGACCGTGGCGAGGAGGGAGGGCTCGGACTACGTGATCAACGGCACCAAGTGCTGGATCTCCAACTCGGACATCGCCGGGGTCTTCCTCGTGTTCGCCAACGCCGAGCCGAGCAAGTCCTACCGGGGCATCACGACGTTCTTCGTCGAGCGCGACAGTCCGGGACTGCAGGTGGCCAAGCCCGAGGACAAGCTCGGGATCCGGGCCTCCGGCACCTGCATGGTCCACTTCGAGAACGTGCGGGTGCCCGAGAGCAGCATCTGCGGCGAGTTCGGCCAGGGCTACAAGTACGCGGCCGGCTTCCTCAACGAGGGCAGAATCGGCATCGGCGCGCAGATGATCGGCATCGCTCAGGGCGCCCTCGACGCCACGGTGCCCTACACCCTCGAGAGGAAGCAGTTCGGGAAGTCGATATTCGAGTTCCAGTCGCTGCAGCACCAGATCGCTCAGGTAATTTTTTTTTTTTTTTTTTCGAGGAGGAGGGGAGTGCTTGTCTCGGTCGCGTTGCATCATGGCTATATACATAAATTAGCAGTGGTGCGGAGAATAAAGTCCCGAGTGGCATTTATGGACGAAGGCGTAGTGTCGAATTTATGGAGTTTTATATGGGTGTGCTGTATGCGAAGTACGAAAATTCAATGTGAGACGTTTTACGGTAATGTTTTTGTAGCTTATCTTTTCTATATTGAATTTTTTCTCAATCGTAATTGAATGTACAAAAATTGTGTAAGTACTTGTGAGATATCTGAAGTCTGTAGTCAACGTCTCTTCTAATCGATTATTTTGAAGATTAAAGAAAAAAGAAATTCTCGTATTGAAAACAATAAGCTTACAGCGTGCCAAGTTTCTTCTGCGTTTAAATTACTTTCTTTCATGCCCAATTATTCCAATTGGCCAATGCCGCGTAAGTGCATTGCATAGCCACTATCGAATATTCCCTATATTAAAAACGCATTTCTTATTTTTTCCACAATAACTTCATTTTTTACAATAAAAGAAAATACATGTACATGTACACAGGTGGTCGTCGAGCTCGAGGCGGCCCGCCTCCTGGTGTACAACGCGGCGCGTCTCGTCGACGCGAAGAAGGACGTGATGAAGGAGGCCGCGATGGCCAAGTACTACGCCTCGGAAATCGCCCAGAAGGTCACCAGCAAGTGCGTCGACTTCATGGGCGGCGTCGGCTTCACCACCGACTATCCTCAGGAGAAGTTCTACCGGGACGCCAAGATCGGCACCATCTACGAGGGCACCAGCAACATGCAGCTCTCGACGATCGCCAAAGCCATCAAGAAGGAATACTCCTAAGAGAAAAAAAGCGATCGATTCGTATTTCATTGCTTTGCACGATCGAATCGCGCTCTGCAGGCAGTACACCGCCGATAAGATTGTATACTCGCTGCACGACGATACCCGCGAGTGATGTGATTTTCTACTGTTTTGTTGAGAGAAAGAGAGAGTGAGAGAGAGAGAGACGCGTATTACGTTATATGTTATTATGTATGTATATGTTATGTCGTTCTTTTTTTTTTCGATCGACGTTAGTCTTCGATATATATTTTTTTGTGTACATACCATTATTATATTGTTACTTTACAATTATAAAAATAAACAAGTGATTTTCCTTTTTTTCTTAAAATTTACATATCACTCGTTCTCGCACCTCAGACGTGTTTACATATTATCTGACGTGCGAGTAGCTGCTATTTACGGCACAACGCGATTGGCGCCAGTCGAAGCGCATCAGATGTGTCGTAATCAATACCGAGAAAATGTTCTCTCAACGAGCGATATAACACATTTCCCACTAAATTGATACGCCAAGTCAAAGATCAGCGATTCCTCGGATTTTTTATCGCATCGCTCGTCGAGTCGAATTCCGAACTACCGAATCTTAATTCGACGAAGCGATCAAAGATGCGTATCGAGAGCGCGCGAAAAAAAAATTCGAAATTTCGATCGTTTTCCCGCCGTACTGCAGCGCCCTCCCCCGCCCCATCAGCGGCAACCGCGCGAAGCTCGATCTCGCGCCGCTGCAGTTCCCGCGCAATATATGGCGTCGAGCCAATCGTGTGTCGCGCGCGTTCCGATTGAAAAGAAAAAAGTGCAAAACATCGCGAGAGTCGTGCCTGTTGCTCTCGCGCCGCGGATGTTATCGTCGTTTCCGCGCGCTGGCCGCGGCTGGAGGGACTAGGACAAGCGGAGTCTTCTCTCCCGAGAGCGAGAATGCGGACGTCGACGAGCGTTCTCGCGTTCCTCGCGACGGCCGTCCTCGTCTGCGAGGCCGTACCCTGGGACAGGGAAGCCGGTGAGTTCCGTGGCCGACCTAACCTGCGTTTTCGTGTCGGTTGAATTCGACGGTTACTGCGCGAATTCGTGAAACTTTTTTGCTCCGTTGGGCGGTCGGTTGCCTCGGTTGGCACGTACTTACAGGCTGACTCGTTGATTCGCAGTGAATTGCTCTCTGTAATCGTTGCTTAATTTGCGTTGTTGCAGTTCACTTTTTGGAGCCAGGAGATTGGATCGACAACTACAAGTCAGGTCTCCGTATCTTCTGTCACAATGCCAAGTCAAAGTTCATCGTGCACATTTGGAAGACCGTAATTGTGAGTAGTTTCTCTTTTTCTGTTTTCTTCTGGTGTTCACGATTTTAGAGGGTGTTGATTTCTTTCGCAGATGAATTTGAGAACTAACTTGGAAACCTACGAGCTTTACGAGGGCAAATCTCCTCATGAGGTGGCTATGAAGCACGACGACAATCAAAAGTATTGGAGGTTTTCTCTCTTTAATACTAAGAAGAGCAAACAATTCAGGATCAATCCTTTTGAGGACAGCTGTATTGGCGTTTATATGAGTCAGCGCAACAATCAGTTTGATTATAAAATGATTATGACTCAAAACAGTATTGATACTTGGAAAATCATGATGATGGGACTGGGAGTATTCTTGTTTTGGTATGCTGGGAGACTCAGTCGGAATACTTTGTTTTACTATTTTAGTGGTATTCTTATTGGAGTTTCATTATCAATTGTTATTTTGATATACTTACTTGGAAAGTTACTACCAAAGGTTTGTTTACTTATTATTTTTGTCTAATCTATGATTATTACATAATTTTAATTATTCATTTAAATTATGTAAACTGCAGGGCAAGTTTATGTATGTGATGGTTGCTACTGGATATACTATGAGTTTTTATGTAGCTCAAATGATTTGGGAAAATGCTCAAGTAATAGCTATGCAATACCGGGACTACGTGATATACTATGTCCTCAGTACAGCAATTATTAGTTTTATAATCTGTTATCGCTTTGGACCCATTACTAATTCAAGAACTAAGAATATTATTCAATGGATACTTCAAGTAAGAAGCTATTTGCTTGCAAAAGTGAATCTTCTATTATTTATCTAATAAAATGTAATATTTTCAGTTATTTGGATTACTACTAGTGTATCATAGCAGTTATTTTCGAGAAGCATCTACTGCTTTGTGTGTTCTACTAGTCCTTTTTTATAATTTTCCAATTGTCTTCATCAACAAAGGACGTAAATACTGGTGAGTCAACAAATGCATTTACACTCGGATCGTATTTAATTTTATTATGAATCATATGGTTATAAAAAGTTTAAGTTTAAGTTTTATTTTTACATCACATATACACAACGTGTGGCTAGTCGCAAATAGCGTTAAAGTTTTGTTAACGCGTAGATAACGCTTGGTTTCTGTTTTTGTAATTTTGTAATAAAACTTGTATGTTTTATGCTGCTTATGATCTTGTTACTCAAATTTGTTTCGCAACTGTAATCGGGTCACATTAGGAATGATATGTTTCCTGAACGGCGCCGTTTACTTACGGACGATGAGTACCGTAAGGAGGGAGTGAAGGAAACTAAGAAAGCTCTGAGTGGGTTGAAGGAATATTGCCACAGTCCCAATTGCAATCCTTGGAGGACTGTTTTAAAACTTAAGGATCCTATAAGGTAGTTTATGAACGTTACATCTCTAAAATTCTTTGGTGTACTAGTCACGTAATTAAAGTAACAAACTGAATTTTTTCTTGAATATAGATTTGCGAAGTTCATGGAGGGTGAGTGCCATTTATCTGAAAATGAGTCATTTGAACACGATACCGAGCTTACAAAGCTGATCGAAGAGTGCGACTACACGGATGATGAATTCGAAGATTAAAATGTGCAAATGAGTGATTAAAGTTACGATTTGCTAATGACTTTTCGATTCTATTAGATAAAATTAAGAACTGAACGACTCATTGATATTTTTTTTTAGATATTTACTTATTTTGACGTCAATTTTGTAAAGTGTTTGAACGATAAGACGACTATTTAGAAGAAAGTACGCTAATTTACAGATTATTTTTTTGTTATCGCATAAGTTATTTTTTGTTATTGTGTACTTAATGCAAGCGAGCATTACTTAGATGAATTTTGTACATTTTGAAATGAGTCGACTCTCGACAGAGAACTTAGCTAGTAAAACTCGTACGTAATCAGAATAAAATTTATATTTTTATATTCTTCACATGTGAATGCGTTTGCATTTTGTTTCCAGTGCACTTGTTCCTACACCCTCGGAGTTTTCACTACGACTCGGCTAGCCTGCATCGCTCGATACTTTGCACGCGGAAAGCCTGAAATTGGAATTTACGAATTTTCAAAGTTTAACAACTAATCGTGCCGCTACAGTTTTACAAAAAAGTAACATTTGCGAAACGCACGAGGAAGCGTAAAAAAATCTGCAATAGAAAATTTTTAGAACGATGAAAATGCATAGTTATGCGAGCATACATCCCGTCTTACAGCCGGATCGCCAGTGTCGTCTAAAAATAATTGATTTTGTTTACTTAATACTCCGGTATATAATCCGACGAACCGGCGACGCTGTTATATGTGCACTCGGGACGGGAAAAAAGATCGCGTCTTTCATTTTCTTCGCGATTTAACGCGATACAAGTCATGTCGAACATTAAACGCAGAAAAGAAACGAAAAGTCGAGATTTTATTAAACTACCATAAACTGTCAGAGCCGTGTCCTCCTCTCTCTCTCTCTCTCTCTCTCTTGCGTATCGCGCGCGCGGGCAAGATACCTGATTTGGCAAGGTGCGCGCGCCTCGGAACAGGTCTTCCCTTGAAAACAAGTAAAAATAACGTATGCGCGCACTGTGCGTCATTAATGACTCTCCATACCCCCCTCCCCCTCCCCCCCGCCGCTGGTCATTCACATTACACGCTCGTTCATTCCGACTGCGATAAGTTTTTATTATGTCTTATTTAATGCATAATTAATTTAAATCTCCGCATGTGTCCGCGGACGAGTCGTGTGCAATTGTGCATGCGTTATTGCGCGCGACTGACCGCATAGCAATGCGAGGATCGACGAAATTGTTTTATCGAGCGAGTGTATTTAGAAAATCGATCGAGGATTTATAGCGCTTCGTCTCTGCGCGCTCTATGGATCATTCGGCTCCGTTGGTCACGCAGATCGCGACTGCTGGACTGGCGGGACAGTGGGGAGATGTCGTTGAGAGTATCTGGCCGAGATTTTCGAGGCAGTATATGTGTATACTTATATAGTCCGCTGGAAAAAAGCTTTGTACGATGTATGGGATGATGCATCGAACTATGAAGATATGTACGTATACTTAGTCGACGTTTTTGATGATCGAGCTAAGAAGCATGATGAATGGCGATTTTAAAAAAATTTTAAGATTCGAATTATTCCGTTTTGACATTAACCACTGGCACACACGCAGAATCAATAATGTACAAGCATCGAGACCGTCATGCGTATCAGGCAACAATCGAATGCCAAACCATAAGAAAAAGAAAATTACACTCGAAAGTGAGGCGAAAAAAGCTGTCACTTAAAAAATCAACTTGCCCTCTCTCCGGTATAGAGCAGCCATCAATCTCGGCCGGATATAGCCGGTGTGTGTGTGTGTTCATTGTCCTGCAGTTGTGGCTCTCTCTCTCTCTCTCTCTCTCTCTCTGCCAGCCTGGGCATGAGAGGCGCCCCTTTATTAGAAGGGAAATAAAGAGGATGCGAGGACTGTTGCGGGGCTCTTCGCTCGCGCGCAGAGAGAGAGAGAGAGAGAGAGAGAGAGAGAGAGAGAGAGAGAGAGAGAGAGAGTACAAAACGCGAGGAGCAGCTCGGCGCCAAGAATCACCCGAGGCGAGAGAGTCTGCTCGCCGTATAGCCGCGCCGAGGCCTCACGAGAGAGCCAAAGAGGAGAAAGAGAGTACATATACATACCTGCGGAGCGCAATGCTGCGTCCGCTCTCGCGAGAGAGTGTGATGCGCGCGCGAGCACGTATAGATATATGTGTGTGTGTGTATATATATATATATAGGTACCGCGATGCAGACGCGCTCGCGGGCAATTAGCGCGCCGTGTGCGATCGACGCCGCGGCGTGTAATACGCTCTCTGCGTGTGCGTGTTTACGTGCGCGCGCGCGCGAGTCTATATAGCGATTATTGAAAAACGCTATGTCGGCTGTGGAGCCGTGCGTGAGATTTTTTGCGCGATGATTTTTGTTGATTGGGTTTTCGTTGTTTTCATTTGAGTTTGTTGTTCGGGGGGGTTAGGATGTGTAAAAGTCGATCGTGAAATTCGAATTTCGCGCGTGTATATAATGAGTAGAGGACGACAGTGGACAGCAAATTAAAACGAAAAGCTTTCGAGCTTTTTCATCGCGCGTATACGTTTCGTCGTTCGTAAGACTTCGTTACAAGGGGAGTCGAGCATCTCTCGATTCAATTTGTTTTCATCGCAGTTCGCTTCCGTCCGCTCGTTTTCCATGGCGTCGAATTTAAACGACGATTTAACATTCGCATCACCCTCGAGCGATTTCGAAAGTTAAGTCGAAAATTCAAATTTCGCGCCGTAAATCAGCAGGCGAAATGAAAAATCAGTCGTACCGCATCGGTGACGACGTCGACGACGACGACGAATATAATAGCTTCGATTGCAAACGTGTCGCACACGCGGCTCGAATTTTAATACTCGCAGCGCGCGACTTTTGTATTTTCATTTCGTCCGCCGATGCGGCGCGGGAAATTTGAATTTCGAATCGCGCTCTCTCCCCGGAGCGCTCCCTTAAGCGCATAAAAAGCCCGCGATAGCCAATGCACGCGCGGCACTCGCTCGGCGTTCAGTCATTAAATTTTCATTTGAACAGCGTTACGCGGCCTATCCGCGCTACACGTGTACCTCTACCGTACGCGTGATAGGTATACGCGGTGCGCGACTGTTGGCACTTGAAAAACGAGAAAATAAAAAATAAATAAAAAGTAACACCGGGAATCCTGCTAACCGGCTGGCAAGATCGTCCCGCGCAATCGCGCTAGAGCTTCGCCGAGCAAGCATAAGATATATATATATATATATATACATGCACTCGCACACACAGGCAATAACAAGAGCGAAAAGCGACTGCAGCCTCTTATCGCCTCTCTCGCATATAGCACCTTCTCGCCTCTCTTTACGGCCGTAACAAAATCGCTCGGCTCGACGAGTCTCTCTCTTTCTCTCTTCTCTTACTGCGCTCTTACTTTAGCACCCAAAAGAGACAATCTCATTACTCGTCACTTACACACATACATGCGGGCGATACGCGCATATAACACAAGCAAACGCACAGCTCGTTTTCACCGCATCTCTCGCCGTTTCCTTCCGCTATATACACGAGGCCATTGCCAAATCGAGCGCGAGGATACACTCGCGCTTATCTCTCTCTTTCTCCTCCGTACAGCTCGCGCATTATAGCCGCCTGCACGGATTTCTATACGCGTGTATATATATATATACGCGCGCGTAAAGTGCTCAATAATAACGCCGCGAGTGCAACGCGCACTTGCACGTCTATCGGACGTGCCTGCGCGTCGCGCGAGGATTTTCCCGCGGATTATATATCGCGTATGGACGCGTGAAAGCGCGAGTGCCCGGTCGGTCCTGGCGATTTTTCGATCGCGCGCCGCCTCCCTATACATATACATATCGCTGCGCGCGGATTAAATTTCTCGCGCGCCGCGCGAGCGAGATGAAAAGGAAGGAGAAAAAAAATACTGGAAAAAAAAAATACAGACGGCAATCTGGCCCGCCGCGCATACATCACTCTCGATTTCTTCGCGAAGGAAGTAAAGGGGAAGAGACTGCGACTGCGCAGCGGCAGTCGCGACGGCGCGTCGCGCTCTCGCGTGCGCGCCGTACAGGCGGCGGACGCGTCGGATCGTATGTATTCGCGTAATAAACAGCCGCCGGGCGAATAAATCGGCGCAGCGCGCGGCGTTTCGAAATTTAAAAAGGGGCAAAAGAGGGGGGGGGGGAGAAGTAGTGATGCGGCAATTGGAGATCTCGAGTTAAAGCTCGACGATCGGCGATGAAGACGCTGAATTAGTGGATAGTTATGGAGGTTGTACGTCTATATATGTATATAGCGAGATGTGCGCATTTTCGGAGCTTTCTATGGTACGTGACCAATTCTCATAGAAAAATGCACTTTTTAGGGGTTGAGAAATAGAAATTTTTTTTTAATGATAGAGCTTTAGGACCGATCAGACTCTCTTCTGTAAGCTAAGAGATAGTAAAAAATGCAGAGGATCATGGGAAACATGGAACATAAGAATTTAACATGGGGAGGTATATGGAGAAAAAAAGCAGATCGGTTATTCGGATTTTTATTATTATTATTATTGTTGTTTTAAATGGACATAATTTTTTATCAGAGCATCGAATCTGAGCATATTTTTTTTAAATTAAAGTTCTTTTGTTGTACTTTATTGTAGTGCAATTTGAAATTGTATTTGGGCCTCGGAAACATTCGTAGTTGTTATTATTCCAGTATTTTGACGCATTAATTCTTTGTAAAAAAAATGTAAAATGGCTCAGAAATATATTCCCATGTTCCTCTGTACCTTTGACTATCTTTCGGCTTACAGAAGAAAGTCTGATCGGTCCGAAACCTCTAGCTTTAAAAAAAAATTTTTAATTTCTGAACCCCCTAAAAGTGTATTTTTCTAGGAGAATTGGATCTCTTAGAAAATTCGCGTCTGATAGTGGGGGGTTGGAAACATTTTTCTGTCTGAAATATCGATCGAAGTGTGAGCGAGATTTTCTTGAAACGAATTATAATTAATCGAATATTAACGACAAGCCGTTCGAGAGGATATCGGTATAATTAGTCGGTAAATCCGCGTATCGCACTAAATATACAACTTTATTACACTTGTATAGAATGTTGCCGAGCTTTTTATCCGGACTATCGAGACGCCAGTATAAAAACTATAAATAGCCTCACACACGCCGTATCAGCTGCCTATCGTGTACAAAGAGCGCGCGCATTTTCGAAAGCTCGTAAATCGCACCTTCCGCACCGATCCGAGTTAACGTTCTTATAAACGTCGATTTTCACTCCCATATAATCGATTGTTTTCCTATTCGTATATTCCACGTCCCGGTCTGCATACCCCCTTCCCTCCTTTCGACCTGGAATTCTCTTCGCCCCCCATATGTGCATACACACGGCCACCATCGTGATTCGACACGCTAATTCGACAAGCCTGTATACGCGCGAGCGCGCGTTGAGCAAATAAATTTGTCCAGCAAAAGTCGACGGTATATTATTTTTCGCGCGCGTAATAAATGTGGCATTTCGGGCGTGCGAGAAAAATTGAATTTTTCACGCGCGGTATTATTTCGCTAATCTTTATGGACGACATCCCGGAAGAGTTGTGTGGCGTTGCGCATCGACGCATGTTTGGAGAACGCGCGGATTGGGATGCGTATTATGTATGGGAAAGCGTATATAATATTGGTTCTGTTTTTGGATTACATTGAATTAAAAAAAAAAAAAAAAATGCGAAAAAATAATGTATGCACGGGATCGAAGGAGAGACGCCGATTTTTTAAATTGACATGTATATGAGTATATCCTGGAAATTTCGGAATCAACTCGGACGGGAAAGTTGCAACAAATTTTCTTGAAGGCACACCTACCAGATGGATTTTTTTCTCGTTCCTTATAGGTCGTTGTGAAAGAGAAAAAACTCGCGTACATGGCCGATCGTTGGGTATACTTTTTTCCGGAGCAAAAACGACTCGAAAAACGCGAGAAATAATTAAAAAACAAGAATTCATAGATTTTTTTCTTGAAAACTATCGACTTTTATAAAAATTTCATTACAACAAAAATGTCTTAAAATTAATGAAAGAATGCTCGGAAGTTTTTTCAGATTTTTTAAGGACGTTTTTCGAAATTTCAATTTTTTTGGATTTTCGAAAAATCAAAAATTGTATGGGGTCGATCTGAAAAAATTTCAGAGCATTCTTTCATGAACTTTAAGATATTTTCGATCTAATGAAGTTTTTATAAAAGTCCATAGTTTTCGACAAAAAATCTATGAATTCTCATTTTGTTAATTATTTCTCGTTTTTTCGAGTCGTTTTTGCTTTGGAAAAAAGTATACCCTAAGATTTTCCGTGTACGCGAGTTTTTTTTCTTTCAGAATGACCCAAGGTACGAGAAAAAATAGGCCTGGTAGTTGTGCCTTCAAGAATTAAATTTCTTGCAACTTTTCCGCCCGAGTTGTTTCCGAAATTTCCAGGATATGTTCGTATATGTACGGAGATACAGGTATTTTGGTGACTCGTCGGTATAACGGGCGTGCGATATAGAAAAATGCGTGGCTATATCTTCATAAACGTATAATGAATTACGCGAATCCCAGCGATAGTTTCCCTTTGTCTCGCTGAAACCATCCATCATTGCGCAACGCTTAAAACCCAAATATTTAGGCATCAGAGTGAAAACTTATCTCGAAAATCAGAATTCCATTAGCCGAAGTAGTATATAGATTACTTCCCAGGTCACGGCTCTACTGATATGTATAGGTATAGATTCCGAGGTACACGTTCCCTTTCGCATGCGCCTAAATATTGTGATTTCAAACTTCGCGCGGTTATGATAAATCTGTTTTCGAGACGACGCGAGCAGCACATATTTCTTGAATCTTATGTATACTGGCTGCGGGTCTAGTACACAATACACAAAGCTCACCAGAGTACAATCTAAAAAAAGTCAATACGCATCGTTTCTCCGATTCTTTAGCTCCCTATACATTACGCAACAATTAAAAAAAAAGTGTCCCAACGCTCGAACCCCGAAATTTTTCATATCCAAGAACCTTCGTCTCGAGAAAAAAAAGCGAAAAAATCGATGACAATAAATTTCCATAAAAACAGCTCTCCGCGCACTTACTCTCCCGCACGCCGCGAAAGTCGCGATCGAGAGGGACCGGCGGCGGTGGCGGCGCAGCAGTGATAAATACGGTTAATAACGTTATTTGCTCTGGGGAGCGCAGAGAGCGCGTGTAGCCGAAAGGTATATACTGCAGATACGCACGACAAGCCGCGCAAGCAGGAGAGAAAGTCGCCGGGTGTATGTACGTGTATATAGGAGATCGATAAAACTCCCGGCGTGTGTCGTACTCTCCGAGAGCGCGGCTCTCGTTTTATTGCGCAAGTCTCTCTCCGGTAGGATCTTCGCGGGTCTCGATGATGTTGCGCGTTGCTGCTGCAGCTTCTTTTTTTTCGCTTCTCGACCCTTTGTTTTCTCGGCTTCGATATGCGCCAAGGACTTTCCGCGTGCGATCGCTGGGGAGGGATTGAAATGTACTTATATACTGATTTCGTTATATTGGGAGGAGAAATTGCGAAGATTATTTTCTTGCGAATATATATTATGTACTTGTGTTACGTCGCGGATTGCGTGGAGGGCGATTTTTCATTATTTCGTTTCTTTTTTTCAAAAATCGTCTGAAAAGGTGATTCTTCACTTTTCCAATAATTCACCGAGAATTATTGAATAACGCGTACATTAGAATTCAACAATTCACGATTCATTTTCGCCCCGCCTTGAGCGCAAACCCGTTTAAGCACACACCGAGACGTGTGCAGTTGTGAGAATCGCGTTTTTATCTTGCTACGTGATTTGTGATTCTCATACAAAATTTTGAAGCGCGCGTTAATTCCACATCCAATTTTCACACTCTTGATTTATGCTATAGTTAACAACCTACTATGTACCGGAAGTCTGCAACGTTTGGTTCCGAGGAAAAATTCTTTTCTTAATTTCGAAATTTTCAATGTGTAATAGAGTAGTAGAATGGTATATAAGCCATTTTAAAGCATAGTTAAACCTACAAAACAACCCCTAGGGAACAACAATCCCTATTTCCGAAAGATGTACCAACAATTACAAAACGTATTGATTATTCATTCGTTAAATACGAAAAGTCTCGGTTTTTTTAAGCCATAATAAAGCTTACGTTCCAGGGAGTAAGCTTATGTTTTATTTCTTACGCTACGTTGCTCTGAAAACTGTCAAAATGGTGAACAAACATCATATGTGGAAAGTCGATGTTTAACCGATGTTTGTCTGCTATTTTACAGTGTTCCGAGCAACGAAAATTAAGAAACAAAAGGCTTATTTCCCGGAACGTAAGCTTTATTATAGCGTAAGAAACCGGTATCTTTTTCATATTTCACGAAAGAAACATGATTATATGTGCAGGGAAATCGATGTTTAGCGTTGTTTGTCCGCCATTTTGATAGTGTTCCGAGCAACAAATATTAACAAATAAAACAAAGGCTTACTCCCTGGAATGTAATCTTTATTATGGAGTGAAAAAAAACCAGGATCCCTTTTCATATTTCACGAATGAATAATCAATACTTTTTGTAATTGTTGGTGGTTGTAGGACGGATTTCCCAATCCGCGTTTTCCAAAGAACATTTTTTCCAATCTGGACATTTTTCCCAAAATAAAAAAAAAATAGTAAAAGTTCGAACTAAACTTCAAATTATGGAATATTTATTTGAAGTGTTAGTCAACTTCGAACAGTTTCAATTGTTTGTTTTGGTTTTCGATAGTATTTGCTTTGTTTAGTTAAAGTTGGTTATGTAGATTGACGTCTTCTTCTTGATCTATCTAAATTTCTTCTGAAATAAAATTAAAAGTGAATTAATTGCTAATTTTAAGTTGAAAAATGGAAACCGTCGAAATTCTAAATGCAAATAAAAGTTGTTTTTATACACATTGATGGTTATCTTCACCCTTTCCATTTAAATAATCACCCTTCCCATTTTAATTACCACCCTTCCCTGTAAAAATGTCACCCTTCTCTTAAAAAATGGCACCCTTCCCTCCCAAAAGTGATACCCTTCCCTTCAAAAATGACACCCTTCCCTCTCAAAGTGACACCCTTCCCGCTAAATTGCAAGTATATAAGCTCGCTGCAAATTGGCACTTCTCAATTGGTAATTCGCCTTTGACGAGTGAAGATCAAAAAACCTCTCACCATGGACTCCTTTCATCAACCCATGACAACAATGGGCGTTGACCAACAAGGCATCAACTTTATCCGTGAACTGCCCGTAGAACTATCTCAAATAATTCTCTCGAATCTAGACACTCGATCCTTGCTTAATTTTGCTCTAGTCTCCAAAAAATGCCTCTCTATCTGCAAATCCAGATCAAGTTTCCGACAACGCATTCGCCGTCACATTCGACGTCGAAATAATGCTCTTGCTCAAGTTATGCAAGACCGCATCTTCTACCATTCGCGTACGTCTACCAAACGTTGAAAAATAAAGATTATTTCTCAAAAATCAATTTTTAGAATAAAATTTTTTGAACCTGAAAAGTCCAATTCTAAAAGTGACTTCGAGGTTCAAATCGAAAGATTTCGATTTGAACCTCGATAAATGGCTGTGAACTGTTTTATGTTCACAGATTTTTTCACGCTAAAACTATGTTTTTTTATAAATTTTCTTAAGACTATTAAAAAATGCTCTCAAATTGTATCAAATTGTATGTAGAAAAGCTGCTTTTTACACATTAATGGTTATCACAAATGGCGTACCAACATATCTATGAAACGTTGGTTACTACGTTAAAATGTAAATGTGTAACTTCATAAAAATTTTTGAGGAAAATGGTTGTTTGGAAAAATGTCCTTTGGGAAACGCGGATTGGGAAACCTGCCCCCCCCCCCTACCATTTATATACTCTATACACAGACGCATTCGCAAGTATACACTTCGAAACGATCACGAGCTCTGCTATATACATTTCGAATGATACGCTCTCATATAAACGTCCACTACTCGCCTCAACGATTTTCGTATATAAATTTATACATCGAGAATACCGCAAGTTCTCCGAAGTACGCGCGCACTTTCGCGATTAAACGTACAACGTAAAGAAACTTTATGCGCGCCCGGGGCCTCCAGCCTCGCGATTTCAAAATTCTTTAGCAAGCAATAAAATTACGCGCTTAAACGTTCAGCAGTGTATGCACATACAAATTGGCGCGAGAAAATATATCACAAAAGAATTACACCCGCGCGCGCGGAAAGGAAAAAATCGCGATCTTATATCGCGTCGCGCGCACCGAGGCGGCTTTCAGCTCGTGCATAGGATTTTCAAAATTACCCGTCATTCGCACGATATTCCCGAGCATTACACGGCAGCGATGAACCCGATAAAGCGCTCTCTTCTCGGCTCTCTCGCGGCGCATACACCTCGGCCAAATATCCACGCGCTGTTTTATACGCAGTTATACACCTATGCCGGTATATAGCAGTTATTAACAAAAAACTGAAAAAAAATTATTTTTCAACACTTAAATGTTTATAAAAAAGTTGTTAATAATATTTTCGACCAAGAATTTTAATAAAATTAGGCTATGGCCTGTCCTTCATGTAACTGCATAGTCTAATTCGTGTTACTGTCTTTGTAACTAACAATTTCTCTACTAATTAACCTTCGTCTGCCGCGACTTCACAGCCGGTTTTCACGACTTTAATCACAATTTATTGGTCTGCTATTTTATACTTAGATTGTCACATACATAAATATTCGAAATATTAAGTTTGCATGTACATCACAATTATTTAAAATTTTTATAAATTTTTCCAACTTTTGCATAGTCTGCCAGCATGATAAGAATTAACAAAATGGCAGCTAATGTTATTACGTGTTTCCTGAGACGAAATACAAGCGAATTTCGTAATTATTATTTCTAACACTCAATTTTGATTTGGCATGAAAAACGCACCTGTTCAATCGACCATCCCCGTATCCGCAGCATAACTAATGACCGCGCGAGAGCGCAGCCATACTTACGCGCATCGGCTCTCTCGCGTCCTCCGATACGTATATATAACCCGAACAGCTGCGCACCAACCACCCGAGAAAGTTCATACCTCTCTCTCTCTTTCTCTATATGCTCGCATCGCGCGATTCGAAATTTCCCATGTATATAATAGTATACGCAGCTCGTATACATCGGCTCGTCCGTCATGCGCGACATTGTCCCCCTCGCTCGTCGCTCGCTCCGCTACAATAGGATACCCCCTTTTAACGTGTTATATATGTATTGCATCGGGCACATCCTTCGACTTTCTCCCCTTCTCTCTCACTCTCTCTCACTCTCTGAGCGAGCGGCAGGACATCTATCACCGCAGCGACAAATTCCAAAATGTCCTTACGCAAGCGCGAGAGCTCGCGATATCTATACGTATATATGTGTATTGTATTATATATATAAGCGCGTGTACGCGCGATGTCGTCCGGCAGGAGCGGTGTAATAAAGCGCGAGTTTTAACGAGGCGCGAGCAGCCTCTATTATATATCCTCCTGCTCTCCTCTCTGCGGCCGTGATTTAAGCCGTTCCTCCATTATATTATCCCCGCGGACTCTCGCACTTTCACTGCGCGGGTCCCGCGCGTATACACATACATATGCACATACATATAGATATATGCAAACATGCAGCCTCGCGGTCACGGCCATTATCTAACCCGCAAAAGCGAACACCCGAATAAACCCTTCGTGTCGCGAGCTGCACTGCACGCGCGCCTGCGTGTACTTGTTCATGCGGCTGCGCGCTGCCGTCCGATCTGCCGCGACAGAGAGAGAGAGAGAGAGAGACTCGCGGCTGATGTATTATCGCGAGAGCTTTTATTCGCGCGACTGTGTGTGTGCGTGTGCAGGGAGAGAGGACTAAACCATAACACCTTGCGCAATCTCGCGCTCCGAGGCGCGTATATCTTTCTCTGATTGATACGAGAAAGAGAGAGAGAGAGAGAGACCGTGTGCGTGCATGTGTGTATATAAGTACTTTCACGCGTTCTCTTTCCATATGCAGATTCGCGGAATATAATCGGAATCGATGTGGCTCGAGGGGCGTTGATTCTCTCTCTGAGAGAGAGAGAGAGGGAGAGAGAGAGATATGACGAAGGAATGAATCGCTAGACGATTTTTGCGATGATTTCCCGATACAGAGCTTTGCGCTAGTGCAGTTGTATAGGCTTGTGAGCTATTTTCAGCGGAATGATGGGAAACGACGATTGCACGGATTTTGGAGATACTTTTGCGAAATCAGCGCGTACGGAGGACCGCACTCGTAAAGAAGATTTGTTCGAGAGGAAGGTTAATCGCATACTCGACTGGGAATTCAAATTTCGCGACACAATTTGTGCGGTGAATTGGAAAGCACGATTAATTTGCTTGTATGCAACGGTTGGTAAAAAAAATTTTGGAACACCAGAATTGTCTAGCGTTTTATCGAGTTTCTAGTTAATATTTAAATATCTCTAAGATATGATAACACTTTATTTATTATTATTTAGTTAAATGACATACAGATAATGATACACAGCAAAGGGGAACTTATATTAACGTCTTGATTTTTCGAAATTTTATTACATCGTAAAAAACAACAAAATAAGCTTTTCATTATACGTTTACCAGAATAATCCTCTCATGCATATAATAGTGGAAAAGAATATGTTCATCAGTTAAAACTCTTTCAAGAGAAACTCTTTCAGTTCTTTGGTTTATGGATATTAATATTGTCAGTGGCTTTATTTATGATTATGCAAAAGCTTTAATACAGCCGTTAAATCATCAATAAATTAACATTTTATTATGTGGTTATAGCTACGTACACCTTAACGCTCATTACTAGAACTGGTTTTTTGATGATTTTGAGAAGCGTACAATACAGCCTCATCTCGTGTCAAAATTATTATAGGCCCAAAAAGAATGAAGAGAAAGAAAGGCTTTTATTACCAGATTGGAAAAATCGTCTCAAACATTTTGTCGGATAAAAAAAGTTGTACAAGGATTTAAATCAATAAAAAGAAAAATTGCGATTAACGACATCTTCTTGAATTGCGAAAAATCGTGCCGAACGAATTGCCAATTCTGCACAGTTGAGAAAAAGAAAACTGTTATGCTCAAAATTTCAATGTACGCACGTTATAAAAGTACACGTACTCGCCGACCACAACATTCTCCTCGACATAGTCTCCGCATCACATCTTCGCAGAAAGGCTATAGTCAATTTTCAAAATCGAAATCGATCCCCGGAGATACGCGTGTATTATATCGCGAGGAAAGTTGCGCGCGCGGATAGAATCATCGCGTCTCGATCGGCTGAGTAATGACGTGCAATTAACAGAAGGAGGGAGGGGGGGGGGGGAATCGCGACCCGCGAGCGAGATGGGATTCTCCGTTTCTTTGTGCAATTAATTCACCGCATCGTTCATATAATAAGCTTGTCTTCTCTTACGTAGATTTTCCACGATTCCCATCCACCGGCGGCTCGTCGCTCCTCGCGCGTCTGTGCAGCGCTTTATACCCTTCGGTCATATATAGCGAGCGAATAACGCACATTTTATTCCATCCGACCGAATGTCGTCTTTTAATTCGCGACCTAGACACGCAACTCGTGTATATATGTGCATATCCACCAATTTTCGGAAACAACTCCATCCAAAAGTTGTAAAATTTTTTTTGGAGACACTGCTAGACCTACTTTTTCTCGTTCCTCAGGTCATTCTAAACGAGAAAAAGCTCGCGTGCATGAGCGATCGTAGGGTATACTTTTTTACCGGAGCAAAAAAGACTCGAAAAATAATTAACGAGAAATATATAACAAAAAATGAATTCATAAATTTTTTTCTCGATATCTATGGACTTGTATAAAAATTTCATTAGAACAAAAATGTATTAAACTTCATCAAAGAATGCTCTGAAATTTTTTCAGATTGACCCCGTACAATTTTTGATTTTTTGAAAATCCAAAAAATCGAAATTTCGAAAAATGTCCTTAAAAAATCTGAAAAAATTCCAGAGCATTCTTTCATGAATTTTAAGA
This sequence comes from Philotrypesis tridentata, assembly GCA_018906965.1. NCBI lineage: Eukaryota > Metazoa > Arthropoda > Insecta > Hymenoptera > Pteromalidae > Philotrypesis > Philotrypesis tridentata. The sequence goes on from JACCIB010000002.1 coordinate 6,317,928, forward strand.
CATTTTTGTTATGATGAAATTTGTATAAAAGTCCATATAGATTTCGAGAAAAATATCTATGAATTCATTTTTTGTGTTAATTATTTCTCGTTTTTTCGAGATGTCTTTGCTCCGGAAAAATGTATACCCTAAGATTGGCCATTTATGCGAGTTTTTTTCTTTTAGAATGACCAAAGGAACGAGAAAAAACAGGTCTGGTATAAGTGTGCCCTCAAGAAAATTTTGTAGTTGTTTCCAAAATTTCTTTGATTTACGCACATATATATTTTATTATCGATAGATGAGTTATTTTCGCATTACGCGCGGTAATTGCAGAGTCGTTATCAGCCGTAATCTGCGCTGTTTGTTTATATACACGCGGTACGCGCAGCTATACTCCGTATACATTGTATTCTACACTTTGTATGCATATATATGTCGACAAAAATAAAGAAATTGATTTTTCTCCGGGCGCTTAGTTAATAATACTCACTATCTCTCGTATATACCTATATATGTGTAGCAGGAATTTGCATTCGCATATATTTCAAACCTCTCTCGCGTCTTAAAATCTCCCGTGGAAAAAGTCGCGACTTCGCCATTACACACTCTGGTGTGTCCCCTTCGAGAGCATAACTCAATTTCGTCGCAGAGGCCGAGTGTACATATATATATATATATATATATGCACACACATATGCGCGTACGTATATATATACGGCTAACGAGTTCAGTCGTACAAAGCGACTTTGCCAGAGACGGTATAGGAAGGGGAGGAAAAAAAGGAAAAGATCTATACCCGTGTGCACTGCAATAACTCAGAGCCAATACAGAAACATACACACACGTAGCTATGCCCAAGGCGAGAAACTAGCATCGCTAATGCGCCCGGCGATATATCAGTCCGGATAATTGCTCGACGATCTCTCGGCGAGGAAACAATTACAATTACGCGGCGATTTACGCGCGCGTTTCCGCTCTGCGCGCGCATTTGTTTATTCGCGCTTATGTATAAACGATATAGCGAGTGCGTGTGTGTGTGTATGTGTGTGTGTGTGTGTGTGTGTGTGTGTATATATATATATATATATCTGTGGATATACGAGCGCGTTGCGTAAAGGAACGTAATATATGATTGACAGAGTTGTGCGAGCTGTATATACACAGCGTATGTATAAGTGTGTATGTATACATGCATTATTGTGTTCAGTTTTTTCGGAGAGAGAGAGAGTGAGAGAGACGTGTCGTGTGGGAATGTCGAATTTTTATTTCGTCCGTTTCGACGCTCACGTAAGCCCGTGAAAGAGGGAGAAAGATACAGACAGACTGTAATCAGACGTGCAGTTCAATACGAGGACTGTGTTAAATTGATCGATTCGATTGTTGCTGCGCGAGTGAAAGATGTATTTGAATTTCGCGCGCTTTGTTGCCGCACATGCATATAGCATGAGCGCACGCAGCTGTCGGAAACAATAAGTTTGAATATTTATTTGGAATTATGACACTTCGCGCGCTGTTTTAAGCAAATGCACGTATGGGAAGTCTTTCTCGAGTGTGCTGTATAGATGCTGACGTTTTAAACATTCAAAGTTATTGTTTTCGCCGACTGTACGGCGCAGGCGCGCATTACCGACATTATCGCGGAAAAGGTGTATACACCATACATTTGTAGTTTAAGGGGTTGTGAAAGTCATAGTTGGAAAATTCAAATTTCGCGTGCGGTAATAGAGGCCGGCAGACGGAAAAGCAACTAACTCGCTTGTATAACTAATCGTAGAAACGAAATTGCAATGTAAGCCGCGCTGCGGATGCTTAGTTCATGCACATGGGTATACGTATATGAAATGCTCTCTGACAAATCGAGCGATCAATTTTTTGACCCTACCCAAAAAACTTTTTAAAATGTTCTTAAAAGATATGCGAGTATCCCTGAATTTTTTCAGGTTTTCTCCGTCAAGTATCTTCGAGTTACAAAGGATCAAAGTTGATGAAATCAGGTTTTTTTGCATTTTGGTTTCATTAATGGTTCATTAAATGGTTTCATCAAATGGTTTCATTAATTTGTAGTATCTCAGGGAAGGATTTTTCACTATTTCACTATTTTGAAGCATTCTTCAAGTATTTTAAGCAATAAAATCAAGTTGAGGAAGGTTCGATCATCTATGGATCAAAATAAAAAAATTCAATATAAAACAATCTACCGCGAAAGACTCAGAATGTCAGAGGCTTTGGTTTCCCTACAAAAATTCATTATAAAAGTTTATATATTATATAAAAATTAAGTTTTATTGTTATATCAAAACATTTCACCAACCTTATCTTTTAAATAAGTTCTTTTATAAAAAGTTCAATCATTTATAAAAATGATAATGTTCATGAAATTCTTCGATATAGCAACTGAACTTAATTTTTTACATGTAAACGGTTAAAATGAATTTTTATGGGGAAACCAAGACCTCTGACATTCTGGTTATTTCGTAGACTTTTGTTATATTGAAATAAGATATCTTCATAAATTTTTTGGTTTGGGCCCAGATAATTAAACCTTCCTAAAAATAGAATAAATAAAAAAAATAAATAATAAAATTTTTCCCTAAATGAAAAAAATTTGAAAAAATTCGAGGATGCTCACATGTCTCTTAGGAACATTTTAAAAATACTTTTAGGTATAGTGTCAAAAAATTGACCGCTCTATTTGTCAGAGAGTCGCCCGTATATATTAACACCCGTACGCTAATTTCGCTATACGCAATCAAATCTACAAAGTTTCGAGTTTATACGCATCTCGTTGCCAACCGAACTGACAGAGCATTGAATAATCCTTCATTCAAACTTACATCCTTTGCAAAAAAAATTATTTACGCTTATTCCCATTGCGTCGTGGCGCGAAATTCGAATTTTATTTCGGATCTAACGCGCAGTACACGAAACGCGGACGGACCATCGGCGCGAGACTCTCCTTGCGAACGAGCGCATAAAGCAAGCGTTGCCCGCGCTCGCGCGAGCGAATCATCAATTTTCAAAACAAACCGCGCCTATAATCCAAGCCGAAGAAAGCCGTATAGCCTCCGCGTCGTGATATCTCAATAAGTCGCCATCAATATCGCGAAAGCGCTCGCGGCCCTCTTTCTCCTCGCTCACCTCCACTTTTATGTTGCGCACACATATATAAACACACTTATACACAGCGAGTTTGCGCACCGGCTATTGTATTTACAGTGTACAACTGTATGTACGTATACGTGTGTGTGTGTGTGTATACATGTATACTGCTTCGTAGCTCGGCAAGACGATTAATCAAGCGCCGGAGGTATTCCTATCCGATTATCGAGTTATGCGTTTCTCGAATTGTTCGCGCGCTATACGTCCGAGGGTGTCGTCCCGCGCGATTTATCGGTAGGATTTGGCGAGTGTACGAGAGACCGTTATATACCTGCTCTCGCGCGTTGGGTCGGGTTTTGCAAAGGAGAACCTTCGCGATTGAGGTTGAAATTCGTGAGGAGTTGGAGAAATTTATATATACAAAAAGGCGTTGAGAAATATTCAACGTTATGATGGGTGAAGCTGTTGCGCTAACCGCTTTTCTCTGCAAAAGTCTTATAATTTTTTTATTAATCTTCTTAGTAAAGAAAAGCTAAAAAATTGTATCAGAAAGAAAAATTAGTATGTTGCGGAAGTTTTGCAGATCATTAAGTGTACCGAAATGGTTTCTCGTGAAAAATACTTTCAAGTTATCCCTTTCACTAACCGTCATTTAAATTTGATTATGCATTTTATAGTTATAGTTGATCCTATTTGAAATTTATTGATTAATTGTGGTTCACATTGAGATCTCGCATGTTTTTATAATCATACCTAGCATGATTTCTTTAATTTCGCTTTATCATTGTAAGAATTTACACCCCGACTAACGTAATATCAAACAAGTAGATAAAGAAAAAACAATTAATAAACACTAACAAATTAAGAACTTTCGATAATCATCTCAATGTGAATACTTCAGAACAAACTCGACGGAAACTCTTGACGAACCACAGCGGAAGAAGCTTTAAAAAGTTTTCCGTTCAAATCGCAAATCTGCGCGATACACGCAAATCGTGTATAGACACTCGAGCTTCTCACGCGGCGATCCGGCGACTGGCGCGAAAAAGTCCAATTCTTAAAATAGAGAAACACTCGCGTGGAAATCTACTCTCTCGTCTCCCATGGCGGCGATGCGCGGCGCGTCTGCGCGCGCTGCAGATATATCAATAAAGTTGCGGCTGGAGAAAGATAAACGGCATGTATTAATTAAGCCGCGCGTAACGCGAGACAATAAACTGCGCGCACTCTCGCTTTCCCCGCCGCGGAAAAATCGCTCGTATATGTATATATATATATGTAGACGCCGCGAAGCCAGTTTCCGGCAGCCCCCGGGAGATGTCGAGACAAACAATGTTCCTCTAATTGCGATGCGTATCTTCGGCGCAGGGGGGGGGGAGGGAGTGAGTGAGAGAGAGAGAGAAAAGTATTATTACGAGAAACAATAACCCCCCATCGTTATGCACGTATGACCCACTTTTACTCGCGGATCTTCGCGAAGAATTAACGGGGGGAGAAACGATCGGGTGCGGGAAATAATAATAATCGGTGTGTGTACGTATACGTGTACGCTTACACACACATACGCGCGCACACGTGTATATTTCTATGCGAAAACAAAAATCGGCGCCGATTTTCACGATGACGAGGCTCGCGCGCGAGCCCGTATATATGCCAATAATTGAGAGATTGTTCCGTTCGGCCCGATAAGCATCGTTGTTATGACTAGGAACAACAACTTCATCTGACAAATGAACACATCAGTAGCCGCGCTTTGTTTTGATTAGAAAGTTCACGCGCGTCTATACGTATACACGTACGTGTGCGCGCGGTACGCTGTATGGATTTGCAGGCGCAGCTCTTGCGCGCGTTTCGTAACGCGAGCGATTCTAATTAAATGTCGATGCGATTTTTCACTCGCCAACCAGATTCGAGCGATTTGCCTTTTGCCGCGGCTCCGGGCGAACACATATACGCGCACCGTCTACATACTTATATGCTTATATGTACGCCCCGATAAAGTACACGCGGCTCTTGTGTTTTACATAATGAAAGCAATTCTGCGCGGCGACTGGAAAAAAAATTGGGCGAGTACGTGCACATACGAATGGGGTATAGAGTCGCCCGGTCTGGTTAACACCCAATACAGCTAATTGCGCGTTTCCGGCTTGGCGGGCGATAAAACGGTGCCGCTGTTGCAGCGACGCTGAGTGTATACGTGTATGTAAGGAGATTTTTCGTTTTGTTTAGAGTACGCCTGTCGATTATTCGTTTATCGGTGTATCGAGTCCTGACTTCTCGTCTTTCCCATAGGTACACAAGCTCGAGTCGAAATGTAACACGTAACGATTTTCTTCGCGGGGATGCCGGAGTCAATTTAATTTGAATTTCGCGCTGCGGTGTAGCAGGCAAACGAGCCAGCCGATTAGTTCGTAATAAAGATTGTAATGAGTTGGCACTCGGTACGGGAGGCTAATTATGTCTTGGTTTTTCATTGAATTTTTAATTGGCATCTCTTCAAAATATCCCAGTGTTTTTTTTAGGTCAACGACTTCCGATTTTACACGTCAGATTATACTGTTAGTATATATCAGTTAAAATAATTTTTCATCCACGATTGTTGATGCAATTTCATTTATTGTCAACAATGAAAATTAAATTAAATTCATTCAAATGTTAAACTGAAAAAAATGAAACGAAGCGTCGATTTTAGAATAAGACAATGCAAGCTTGAGAAAACGATTTATACTTAGCACTATATGAATAAAGGAATACATTGGATTACCGCATATTCGCGAAGAAAGCTTCTGACAAACTTTTAGTTTGTCAAAAAGCAAAGTTCCATTTCAACTATACCATATGAATCATTACTTTTACAAATATTGTCGATCTAAAAAACGCAATCCGATTATTTTATTAATTATTAATTTCAACTCAATTACAACGTTCGGTTCGAAACAGTCCGCGATAAATTTCACTATATACATTTACACATCCATTAGGTACATATAGGTACTTACCGTTTCGACTAGAAAATTTCTTATGGCGCTGAGAGTTATGGCAAGTAATTATACGGGGCGCATACGGGAGGGAAAAATTGCAGTCGCCGCACGACGAACTCTAACCCGCATACCTTCGCCGCGGTGTGGCACGAGGAGAGAAAAACGAGGTCTTGATTCCGAAGGTATATCGCGAGGTAGCGATCTGAGCGCACGTGTTCGCTCATTTACGTAAATCAATCGCGCGGTGGCATCTCGTGAGTGGGAAACACCCGTTTAGATCGTGATGCTTTGATCGTGATTAATAGCTGTGTTATACTAATGGCCGTTACAAGATCTCGACGTCCGCGTGTGTATATAATATATTTATATATATATGTATGCGCACTTATCGAACATTGTCGCTTTCGATCGAAACGCTTACGCTGAATTTACAATCAAGGTTAGCGCTGTGCAGTCCACTAAATTTTCACGTATTATACATACGTATGCACATATCGCGGCATCTATATATATATATGTATCGTCGTTTATTTTAAGTGCATTGAAAATATGGCGAGATTACATTGTACTTTACGAGACTATACATAGATATAATGCCATTAATTTCCAAATCGACGAGGTTCTTATACCGTCTCCTTGAGAAATATATATATATATATTTGACGACAAAGTGAAGCTGGGGATCATGAGAACCGCTAATGCCGAGAGAGCTTGTATATATCCAGGGCCGCGATTGCCGCTGCCGTGTGGCTCAACACGACGGCGCGCGGGGCATTTCGCGGAGCTACGATCGACCGACTGGTCGAGATTACTTGCGGATAAACGTCAAGCCTTACCAGGTGACTCTAATCACCGAGTCATCAGAAGTACTTTCCCCTGCAGCCTCTCAGCTGGTCGCCAGTCGAGTCGTGGGCGAGTTTCGGAGGCTCGTGTATACTCTCCAAACGACTGGAACAATATATATACACTCAGTCCCGAGAATCGGCAATTGTTTTGAGCGATGAGATCGCTTACTTAGCTTCTTTTTGCGAGCGAGAGCGGGGGGGGGGGGATAAAAAATAATGTAAATTTGGGTCATTTTTATTTGGTAGAATTGTCCAGAATGTATATGAAAAATAAGATAAGTAAGTGAAATAATATAACAATACAATGAAAATAATCAGAGTGTCTTATTATTACGAATTAATCTATTATTGTTATTGATTATTACAAATATTAATCTCAATTTTCAAAAATAAGAAACTTTTAGGATTACCATTAGAAAGGGCAGGGATCCCCCTTAAAGATGTCAAAGGTATACAATTATAATTTATATATCCTCAAGTACGATCACTTCAACGCTTCATTGCAACAATAAACTAAACAATATTTGTTGCGTTTTGCTCATTCAATTACGATTTAAAGTTTTATGTAGTAATTATTTATTTTTTTTTATCCTCAAAATTTTTCTCATGAATATCAAAACAAATTTTAATAAATTTTGTTTACTGGAAAGATTGTGTGAGTAAGGTTGCACGCGACCTTATCAATATTTTTCAGTTAAAACGAAACGGATCGCAAGCGATCGCATGCATGTACTTACTCGGATTACGTAAAACGTCTGGGAAGAAAACCTTTATAAATTATCGGGGGAACCAGTATGATTTCCATCGGCACTATATATTACGGCATGAATAGAGCCTTTCACGAATTATCAAACAATGATTCCATTACGAGAATGGTAGCACACTTTGCGCATTAGGAAAACCTTGTGCCTCTGTTTTATTGAAATTCAGGCGAAATACTGCGAAACTCCCCATGAAAGCGTCGTGACCGGATGTTATAAAACCAAAATAGACGTTATGCGATCGAGCATATAATTTTGTCTGCACCCGCTATGAAACTTGACGAGACAAATCTGAGAAGTATATTAAAATAATCTACTTCTAACGCTATCTTTAAATTGTAATTTTTTTAATTATTATATTATACTTTTTTTTTGATATTATAAAATTATAATAACTTTTCGTTAAAAACATTGGCCGTATGTAAAACTGGAATGCGAATTCAGATTGTTTATCAATTATTAATTAATATAAATTAAAATTTTGGTAATACGCAAACTTCATTTCTTGTTCCATATCATTATTTTCCATCGGCAAGCATTTGATTATTTTTTATCTGGTTTGCGATCGATGGAAAACCATAAAAATATATTTTTACGAGTTATAATGTTGTAATTATTTTATCTCAGGATTCGTTGACAGAGGGTTTGGAGATACGGCGATGTTGTCCATATTGTGGCGATCATACTGATTATATTGAAAATAACATGATGGTTAATTAAAATTTGAAATCACGGTGCGTATACATAATTCGCTGCTGCTTTTAAATTGTTATGATCTTATAATTATGGTTCAGTTGATATGAAAATTGTACAATGAACTTGTATACAAGAGCTTATATATTTCACTAAAGTAATTAATGATTTATATTTACAGTTAATGTCTTGTGACTGGCGCTTTTTTATAATTACAAATATTAATGATGTTATTGAAAATATACTACAGTTTTGTTTACATAAAAATATAAAAAACACTGACGAACATCTTGGAAACTTAAGTATCTGTGAAACTAGCCAAAGCTACGTCGTAAAGGTATTCGAGGTATTTCTGTAAAATAAAGAACAGCATTAATATATATATAGAAAATTGATCGACTATAATGCACGATTGAACTCACTGGTTGAGTCAGAAAATCGTTTCGACATCGACGAATCGCCTGTACAGCTTGAGGTACGTCGCACTCTTTGTCCACCGTCATTCTTTTGAGCAGGAACGAAGATGCCAGCCAAATACCGCTAGCTGTTACTCCATTTCTAAAACAGTCGGCACCAGTCAATATTGCCACAATACGAGGAAACGGAACAAACAAAATTTGAGAAAAATTTGATTCAAACTAATTACGCGCAGGCTATGACGATGGGACGCTTATTTGTTTTTGGCAGAGCATCGAAAACGTTCCAGAGTCGCACGAGTTCTCCGGGAGGAGGAAGCGAAGATTCTGACCAATTTTTGTAGCTCAGGATCTTAACGGTTTGCTGTTTGGACGGCTGCTGTCGGCAGATTCACATAGAAGTTGAACGTTTGATCAGAGATGGCATTTCAAGTGTGAGGAACTGGAGAAAAATATTGTAGATTAGTCATTGTTGATTACCTCAGAACTATCTATTATGAGGACTTCATCCCTGAAGTAATACTGTGAGCCTGCTTCTGAGCTGGGTTGACGAATGATCTTCAGATAATTCGTACTTCCGAATTCCTGACTATCAGGAACTAACTCGCAATATGTCTGCAAAAATTGTTCATCTCAGTGAGAAGTTTGTAAAAGACACGGTAAATTTATTTGAAGGCTTCATTTTACCGGGTCTTGCAGATTTGGTAGTTGTAAGGCGAGGACGTATTCTACGTTCAACTCTGACAACATACGCCAGAAATCTGCCAACGTTGTTGGCATTGGCAACTGCGTTGTAATGTATTCGCAGTCTTTAAAGACACCTCTAACGCAAGTTGCCGCGATGTAATCACTGTCCTCGTCTGTTCTTATCGATCTCTTTAAGTAAGGCCGGTTCAGCCGAGCTGCCAATCATAACGAAACATTTTTTTTACTTTGTAAATAATAGATTTAGTGGTATGCAGAATCGAAAAAGTTTCAATTTAAGCGTACTCGCAGTTTCTGGGAATCTGTGCTTCGCTCTGTTTCTGTCCGACAAAGCCTTTTCGGGCAGTGGTGGAGAGCCGAGAACTTCGTTCCACCAATTCGTATCCAGAATCCTGAAATTTCAAACATGATAAAACAGGTCTCCTAAACAAATGCAAAGTTAATCAAAAACCTTTGGTAAAGTTGTGACGATTTCTCCTTCGCTGCCTCTATCCGCTCGGGTAGAGTCTCGTCGCAGAGGAAACACGTGTTCTTCACGTGAAAGTACTCGACGAGAATCAAATGCACCAATAAATACTGATCCGTATTGTCCACCATGTTCAGTCTTCCTTGTCTGACCGCCAAGATGTTTTCAAATACGTGAATACCCTGTTCACAAAGAATGTATACTATCGATCCAGTTGGATATTAAAAACGAATAGTTTAGGCATCTTACTTTCTGGGACCAAGCCTGACAGAGACACAAATCGAGAACGATTAGGGTACCAGTGCGACCCACACCAGCACTGCAGTGAACTACGATCGGTGGCTGATCTGCTCGAGCATCAAGTGGTACATGTTTGTAAAGCTCCCGCAGGAAAGCTACGATGCTTCGAGGGTTTGAGGGAACGCCGTGATCTGGCCATGCCGTGTAATGCAGATGGACAATCTGTAGAATCAAGTTTGTGTGTTCAATAAGGTTGCGAATATCTACTTAATCTGAGAAATTTTAATTCTCTTTTCGTCTTTAATTCTCACCGTCCGAGTTTCTGGGGTGCCGCAGGAAACTTTGAAGGTCCTGAGAGTATAATCGGAGTGGATTTCTTCACTGGAAAACTGGACCAATATTATGCCGTACAATATTTTTTTACCCAATGTTTGAGGCCAGTAACGCTCGCATTTAACCTGGAATAAAGAATTTGTACAATACTTTGATTCTGTCAAATAGAATACGATTTTCATTTCATTAAAATATTGTGTAAGATTGAATTGACATTACTTTTTCATTTTCTATTAGATTCGCCATCATGCAGATTACTTTTACGTTTTCTTGGAAGACCATCCGCCAAAAGTCGACTACTGTATTTGGTTTCGGTCCTTGAGTAGCTATGTAAGCCTTTTCCTTTCCACCGTAACCCTTTTTTATATACGACATCGTTTACGATTAGTATAAAGTAATTATTTATTTAATATTTAGGAGTTATTAGATTTTCAATGGGTGTTATTACCATTATGAAGTTGGCATTGATATAGTCAGAATAAGGATCGTCAGCTAATTTGTCTAAAACTACTCGACTTTCGTCATCTGAAAATTGTTTTTATGATTTTAATTTTTTTTATAAAGCTGTACAAGTCTTTATGATAAAGGAACTTACAAGGAAACAAATTGGCGTATCTATTCTTTGGTTTCGTTTCTGGTTTAGATCCGTACTCGCATTCTTTGGTTGGACCATGGATGATCATCTGAAGATTTCATTTTTATTTCTTAAAATTTAGTGCAAAATAACTTTGTGTAAGACAACCACAGAAACAATACTCACTGAATATTCATTTTTTAATGCACCAGACTTGTAAGCTTGCTCAAAATAACTCTCAAAGTCCTCGATTTTTACCGGCATTCGGAATTGCCTCTTTTTTTCCACGATGAACACATTATTTATTGGTACATCTTTCGTTTCCTTTACGTCTTTGTCATCATCCACCTTTAAACCAGTTTCTGTTTCTTCTAGTAAATGATTCATTTTTTTCTTATCAGAATTGCTTGACATCAGCGGTATACTTTTCTGTCTTTCTGCTTTAGATTTGTTAGCTATAAAAGAACTGACAATTCTTGAAAAAAAAAAATTGATTTTAAAATTTTTATTTATCCTGAAGAATTTTGTATTACTCGGTGAACATTATCGACTTACTTTTTACGATACACAATGAACGCCAGAAGTGCCACAATCAGGATGACGAAGAACAAAGGTGTCAACCATATGGCGTAATTTCTTAACACGTCTCCCATCAGAATAGGGTTGGTTTTCACGGAATTTAAAATGTTTGTTCTCAGTTTTTCCGACTTCTCATCCCCTGAACTTAATTTACCATCTACAAGCAATAAATGAATGATGTAAGACTCCTTTGGACAAAGGGCATGATTCTTGAATCCACCATAGTATTTACTGTCTCCAATTGTAAAGTGTTTGTTGGCATACAATTCTAAATCCTATAATCATATTTGGATAAAACACTTAGGTTAAGAACGAAGTTCATTATAAAACGATTCAGCTAATACTACCCACTGTCAAATTAGCAGCTATCCACTTCATCTCGTAGCGTGCAGAATCTCGTTCATCCAAGTATGGATTACCAATATTTTCATTATTATTTCGATTTTCATCGCAATACTTTGTCCCCTGGACCATAATAAGTACAAGACTATCTTTTACGTCGTACATCACTTCAGGTATGATGATATCAATAGTTGTTGCGTCATCTTGAATTTTGGGCTTTAAATCTTGCGTTGAGAATTTGACAAGACTTGGCAGATCTACTGTGCAACTTGCTCGATCTCCTACCCTATTCTCGTGAGTGATTGCATTAACGAACACCTTGTAGGATGTGGCTGGTAATAAATTTAGACTGGTGCTGTACTGGGAGTGGTACTCTGATACATTCAAAACGTGATGTTCCAACTTTGTCGTTGGAAGGTGCTTTAAATTCGTGTAGGAAATTTGAACGTTGATTTGAAATGACGTTATCTTTCCGCCGCTTTCCATTGGGTGTTGCCAGGACACATTTACTGTTGGGCTTTGTTCATTGCTTAGTTCGACAATTAGGTTTACTGGAGCACTCGGGACTGGAAGTAAAGAATTATAATTGTTTTACTATAAAATGTGAATTTCACATTACGAGACTGTTATTTAGTTCATATTGTTACTTAATTCTTCCCATATTACAGGTGAAGTTATGGGGTTTGAACCATTTATTACTCCTTCATTGTATGCTGTTATCTGAGGAAAATGATACGGAAGTTTAGACATGCATTTGGTAGGTGCCCTAAAAATATTGCATACCTGAATTTGATCGTACTCTTCCGATGATGGCAGTGGAATAGTTCTGCACACCATGTCTTGTACATTTTGTAATGATTGCATACAAAATTCATCGGGTCGAACTTTTACGCTATCTTGGCAATTTTTCCCACTTTTATCGCATATTTCAATCAAATAGTACTCCAGTTTTCCATTCAGCGGTGCTTTTGGTGCTTGCCATCGCAAAGTGGTGCTGTTGTTAACCGTATCTACTTCTATGGTTGTTAGGTTTCGTATGGGCAGTGGTTCTGAAAGAGCAAAAATTTTACGTGCTTATTTTTCTTAAGTTATTATATTGCGTCAAATATAAATTTCATCACCTCTAGCGGGCATTGTGAAACTTTTTATTGCGCATGCCGTTTCATTTATCGAACCACCACTAGCTCTTAGTGAGCAGACACGTGCTTCGTAAGTCTTTGTGCCATGAAAAATATTTTTCCTTAACGGGAAATGATAATTTTGAATTTCCATGTTAACCAAAGTATTGTTTAATTCCATGATGATCAATTTGGATGAATTAATTGGTCCCGTATTTGTTCGACAATCACTCGGTGGGTCCCAGTAAAGAGTCGCTGCTATCGACTCGTCACTTTCGTTGGTCACGTGTAAATTGCTGAATATCTCAGTTGGTGTTTCTGTAATATTAGGCTCGTGACAACTTTATAAAATGATTAAGTCGATCTAAAAGAGAATACTTACGTAATGGACTAGTAGTGTGATGAAATTCTGTCTTCTCACCTCTGTGTAAAAAAGTGGAAGCGTAAATTGCGACTAGATAGGTAGTGTAAGGTGTCAAACCATTGAACGTAAATGTAAAATCATCTTGATTGTCATTTTTCACTACTGAACGTATTAATGAGTGCTTTTCTACGTCATCATTTGAAGTGTTATAAGAAGGTCGATCGAAATCCTTACATCCATGTGATTCTATGGGCTGATAAGGAAATTAGTAACTGTTTGCATGACTGAAATAAGTTATAGAAACTCGTTTTATAATAATTAACGACACGTACCTCGATTTCAACCGTGTAATTAACTATTTTGCCATTTGGCTTTTCCGGTGGTCTCCATTTCAGGGTTATTCTGTCGTTTGTGGTTGGTACGGACTCCAAATTGTCCACCATACCAGGTGCTACAAGAAAACAACATTGGAAATAAACGTAACTTATGCAGAATACGTGATAAATAAATTTTGTTTTCAAGAGTACCTCCTTCGAGTGTTCTGACGTGTCTGTGGAGGATATTGTTTACAGATTTTTCGGACTTTACCGAAAACGTATACATCGTGTCGGGCTCCAATCTTGCCAATACTTTTGGGAACGAAATAGGTCCGGCGAACATACTATTGTTTGCAGCAGTTACTTCTAGATGATACCAGTTATCCGGACATGAGTCAGTCGGACTGTTAATGTTTAAAAGTATGCTGGTATCATTGATAGCCCTGGTAATGAAATTGACGGCTAGCGATTCTGCAACGTGATTTTTAAAATTGTAGATTTATGCTAAAATTTAGTTTTGATAAAAACGTAATGGGTGTTCTGATACCCGTGCAGTCGGTGGTAAAATTCGACCATGTTCCACGAAAAGTTTTGTTCCCAGCTTCCAGAATACCTTTGACTTTGTACTTAGTTCCAGGTCTCAGAGGTTCAGCAAACGTAGACATAATTACATCGTTTTTTCGAATAAGTGTTTTATTGCTGACGAAAATCGGGGCCGTCATGTTTTCCTCCATCTGAGAAATTGTAATTAGAAAATTCGAAAATATACACGCAATGTAGATACAGAAAATTATGATGTCGGTTGCTTACCCAAACTTCAAAATTTATAATCGTAGGCATAAATTTGTATTCCTCCTTCATGTTCAAGAAAACTCTTACGAGATTCTCATTTATCGGCTCTACTGTTGGAGCTGGTGGCGAACCAACGCCTGTACAGACACGCAACATAAATACCGTGAGGAAATATCAAAAAATTTTCCAAAAATTACCTCTTTTGCAGTCTGGCAAAAAGTACAGATTGCTTGACGAGTCTTCGCAGCCGTTCTCGCACTTTCCAGTCGCGGGATTGCAATGGGCGTACGCGCAGTGTCCACATGTTCTTGTACAATTGTAGCCGTACGTCGACTCGCTGCAGCCTGTTGCACAAAATTGTATTGAACGAGTTGAAGTCGCGAAGAGTTGTATACTTTGATTGTGAAATAAACATACGCTCGGAGCACTTTGGCATTTTGTATCCCGGAGCGCAGGAACAGCCGTACTTGTCGCAGGCTAGCAAATCGCGACAGTCCGAACGGTGAGAGAAAAAAGTGGAACACCTCGCCGTACAAAATCTGCCTATTCTGCCTTCTTCGCAGGATAATCGGTTTTCTGTAACGTAATTCATTCGTCAGCGGCGAAATCATCAACCAAGTCCGAGAGTTAATTACCGGTATTGGCGACTTTGTGCTCGATCGTGCTGATGATTTCGGAAGCGCCGTCCTTCGAAATTTTCTGGCACGTCACATTTGGCCACACGTAAGCCGAGCTTGCGGCACTATAGTCTTGAAGATTGTCGATTTTCACGTACTTCAGCCCGCCTAGAAAATAGCAAAGTTGTGCATGCGAAAATCGAGCCCAGGAAGTCCAAAGTTCTGCGTTTCCACCGTACAACACGTACCGTCGTAGCAGCGACGAACGTTGGAAAGAGTCCAGTAACTGAGGCTCCGGTAAGTATTGTTGATCAGCAGCGTATTGATTTCGAGAACAATCGGCTCCGACATGTTGGCAGTCAGGGTGTAATCTATCTTAACGTTGTTCCAAGACCTCAAGCCGTAGGGCCGCTGCTTAGCCTGGTGCCTAACAATGTCGATGGATCTCTTGTAGCCGGTTCGATCGATCATGTCGACGTTGACGATGCAGTGGGGACACATGTCGAACGACATCTCCACGCAGACTCTCCGATCGGCCGAGGAAGTCATGAATTGGGGACTGCTCAGCTTCGCCTGGGTGCTCCTCGTCATGGAGTAACTGTCTGGAAGCATCGCCGTGGAAAAGAAAAACATTGAATCGATCGCAATTCGATATACGCTCTCTATACCTGAACGCATTGCACGTACATTTGTGAAACTTCATCAACATTTTACCCCGGCTCCTCGCGCTCAGCGAGTACGCAGTGCTGCGAGTCTGGTTCTGGAAGTATCCCGTGAAATAGTCCGACTTGTCGGGTCTTTCCTCCTCGTGCTGCAGTATTCTCTTCTCGAGATCGTAGACTTCCAGGACGATCCCCGAGCGAAGGTCCCACTTTATGACGAAGGTCCTCCACTCCGTGGCCGACAGTATCCTACCCTGTACAGAGAAGGGGAGATCAATCGTACAGTTGAGCATATCCCGTTCGACCGAAATATTCGGCAAATTTTCTCCTTACGTCGTGCTCGTCCAGCTTCTTCGAGCAATCGCTCGACGGCATGGCCGTGGCTGGTTCGGCTATTCCCGTCTCGCACTTCCTGATGACGGATTTGCTGTTCTTCCAGCCGCCGAGCAGCAGGTAAAAGCAGAACTCGTGCTCGGGCCTTCTCAGCCCGTTGCAGAGCGCCAAGTGCGCGTCGCTGGAGCCGCGAATCGACACGGACAGACTGCCGCTCGCCGGCAGATTCGGCACCGCGTTCGCGAAGCGATCGCTCATCTCCTCCACTGGGAAGTCTGCGAAATGAAAATTATGGTCAGGCT
Source organism: Philotrypesis tridentata (assembly GCA_018906965.1). Lineage (NCBI taxonomy): Eukaryota > Metazoa > Arthropoda > Insecta > Hymenoptera > Pteromalidae > Philotrypesis > Philotrypesis tridentata. The sequence continues at coordinate 6,334,449 of JACCIB010000002.1, forward strand.
GCGTCTCGCTCCCCGCAAGATCGACAAGTCTCATTTGCGTCGCTTGCCTTCCCATCTGCTGTCGAATACGGGAGCCATCGGCGAGCTCAAGGTGTCCGTGTAGTACCAGCTCTTCTCGGCTCTTTTCCAGGCCTCCGAGCAGCTCTTGTAAGGACTCATGGAACACGTCAGGTCGTCGGCTGACGGGTAGACATAATTCTCCTTGGGCACCACTGACGAACAAAGCGTTTACACACAAGTACTCATCGAGCTATTCCTCGTTTTACAGTCGCAAAGCTCACACACACACACACACACACACACACGTCTCTCACCGACTGCTCTGTACGACGGATTCTCGGGTTTGCCCTCCGCGTACTCCCAGTTCAGGTGATGGTTCCAAACGAGGGCGTCGCCGACGTCCTCCGTCGCGCAGTACATCCGCTTGCCCAGTTGGTTGTACCAGTCGCTGGCCTTAACCGCTGGCTCGGAGACGACGAAGAACTCGTCGCCCGCCGACGCGCAGACCAGCCTCCACAGCAGTCCCAGGACCGGCCACAGCGTCATCCCGCCTGGCCTCGACATCGCCGACCACCTGCAGCCTGCGCGCGCCAACAAACGAAAGCCGGCCTTTTTCTTTATCTTTTTGATCTCTCTTTCCTTTTCGTTTGACGCTCCGCGTGCGCGCAATTCGGAGATTCACATAGTTTTTCCAGGCTTATTTCAGCTCTCGCCGCGGCGAAACGCACTGAGCTCGATGGGGGGCACTGCGCGCCTCTGCTCTCAATAAGTCGGAGGAAGCCGGCTTCCTCTCGTGTCGATAAGCCTTTGATTCAGCGTTACACCAAGCTCGCCGCTGTGCGCATGTATACGTACGGACGATAATTTTGTATGCGTCTTCTTCTTTTGCTTTTTGGCTGGCGGTGGCGGCGGCCAGAGAGAAAGAGAGACGGAGAACAGTGATTCACCGTTGATTTTCCATATCTGACTCAGGTGCGCGATTATAGCCGGAGCCGCGCGTGGAAATAATGGACGATCGAGGCGCGCACGGTTTATTTTTGCTCGGCGCGCGCTCATAATCGCGCATCGATGATAGCGGCGGAGAAAGACAGAGGAGAGAGAAACGGAAGTCGATGATTCGCTCTCGCAGCGATTGTATGAGAAAAAAATTTGGTTGAAAAGAAAAAAAAAATGATTGCGTCGAAGAAACCGACTCATTGCAGGCGATCGGTTAAATATTTTTTTTGCACCAATATATCATCATTTCTTTTGGCGAACAAAATATTTCTTGTCGTTAAAGAACTATTGTTTGTATATAATGACATTTCAGATTGTAATAGATGAGTGTATTGTTGACTTTAAACCTTGTAATAATATTAAATCAATACATTTTATGATTTTATGATGAATTTATGACGAAAAACTTTTCATTCCTTTAATAGGAATATGAATACGTATATTACAGAAGTCTATTTTGTGCGTAAAGAAACATTTTATTGAAACGCAATTTTTTTAAAATCAATATATAACTTGATTTGATTTGAAAAAATATTTGGTTCTGTTATCATATATGTCGCCAGAATAAGGAAATGTTTCCCTGGTAGAAAATAGCCTATAAGTTATAGAATTAAAAACTAGCTACTCGGTATATTTTCTCGCGATACAATGTAGCGATGAACTGTTATTACTTTATTATTTACTTTTAGAAAAAATATAATATTTCTTAATAATAATGAATTATAAATTAGTTTAAATTAAATTATTTTTTGTATTTTAATAAAAAAAACTGTTAAATCATCGTTATTTTCATAATATTTTAATCTTCACATATATCGTTGACGATAAGTTCGGCATAGCGTGCCTAGAAAACGTCGATAGGTGACGGGGTTTCTGGTGATATTTTTCCTGATAATCTATCAACAGACGATAAAATAAGGCATTCTGTCGGTAGTATATCGGGAACGATTCTTGCAGGGTTCTATGTATGTAGAAATATTTTTCTATCAATATGTTCAAAAATTTTATTCAAAATTATAGAATTTAAATAGATAGGACTCATAAATCGGCATTACTTAACTTTAAGATTAGTTAGTTTCATAAGGCAACTTGAGTATTGATCTCATTTCTTTCTTTTCTTTAATTTTGAACTCAACAAAATTAGCCTTTATTTTTTAAGCTATATATGGCTATGTTGATTAATAGATTTGATTATTTTATATTATATTTTTATTTTTAGTTAAATTGTTTTTTGTCTTGGAGCAAAGGTGATGAGAAAAATATGCCTCCAATTAAAAATATATTATCAATGTATATGGGTTTTTATCCGTCAAACTATAATAAATAAATAAATAATGAATAAATGAATAAATTATATTTTCTTGACTCAATGTTTTCTTACTTAAAATGCATATTTTGCCTCTTTCATACAATAAAATATTATTTAATACACGTATTTATATCAATAAAGTCAGTCTACGAAATAGCGAAATTATGAATTAAAAAATTTTTTTTTAAATAAAAATTTTGTATTTCTTTAAAATAGAAAACTGACTTTATGGTATAAAAATTATTGTTTCGTTCAATAAACCATTATATTCATGGGCTTCTTTGATTCAATGAAATCATTATTTGATGTATAAGAATTGCACTTCAGCGAAAAGAATCGATTTATTATACTTTAATTTAAAAAACTGTTCTCAATTATTTCGAAAAAATTTCATTGCTGTGCACAGAGTCTTCCATCTGGCTATTCTTGTCGGAACGCACGAACTATTTAATTCTTCCAGCGGCAACGTGTAAATGTCTCCGGAAAGTCAAGGTCCGACCGATTTGCGGCCGATACCGCGATGATACTGTGGACACCCCCTGGGAGAGAGAGAGAGAGAGAGAGAGAGAGAGAGAAAGCTTTATTTACGGCCGAAAATTACGATTTTATATCGCTCCTCTGTCTATACGGAGACGTTTTCTAACGGATTCGACGTCCGGATACAGGCAACCGTTCGGAGGTCAATGATGTAAAGTCCCCAGCGTGAAATATATATAGAATAATAAGCGCAGTATACCTCGATCGTTCCTGCCACACATTATACGGCCGCGCGAGGAAACGGAAAAAGCGAAAAGCGAGATCTCTCTTCTCTCTCTCTGTCTCTCCCGCCGTTACGCCACGCGTCGCGCTTGCCACTCGTCGAGAATTCTAAAGGGTCGCGACAGTCGTCAGCACATAAAACAAAGCTGGCTCGCGTGTGTAATACGCGCGAGAGGTAATTTCGTCGGCGATGGCGCCTACGAGGCGACTGCACTTCTTTTTGTTCGCGCGAGAGTAGTCGGGTTTGCGTAAACGCGGTGTGGTATAGACAAGTGAGAGAGAGAGAGAGAGAGAGAGAGAGAGAGAGAGAGAGAGGATCGTGGGACGCAGACGCGGGCGTCGATCCGAGGCTGCCGCGAGATGGAAGTATCGCCGCAGACTTTTTGCCGAAGCTTTTCCGCGGCGGGGCCGGCGATGCCCGAGCGAAATATTCCGCTCTCGGCTCGGAATGAAAGTTCGCTTTGCCATATGAATTATTGCCGGGGTCGTAACGAGATTTTCCTCCCAGTCATGTTGATCCAGATGATACGAGATGTGTTCGATTACTCGGACAAATAGTCCCTGTCACTGGGCCGTTAAACAAAAGCGAGAGAGCGCGCGCGAGATCGAGAGCCGCGGAGAAAAGTGCGCGGCTACGAAAATCGCACAATGACTCCAAGTAGCCGAGTAATTAAAGCCCCCCCCCCCCCATTGAAAGGTCTCGCTCGTATATAATGCGCGAAGGAAAGAGCGAGAGAGAAAGTCCTCGGAGTATAGGTACACACACACACACACCGGGAACTAATAACGATTCGCAGCGCATAAATCAGACTCGCGCGCGCGCACGCTTGCACAATACGCTCGGCGCTGGACCGACGAAAAAAAGCCCGACGAAGGAGAGAGAGAGAGAGGAGGGAGAAAAAGTAGGCTATCTCTCGGCGGCAAGACCTGAGTCAGAGAGAAAGAGAGAAAGAGAGAGAGAGAGAGAGAGAGAGAGAGAGATACGATTGTCCGTCGAAAGTGTATGGAAATATTTAGAGACACTTTGCATCGACAAGCCTCGCGGCGAAACTAATGTAAATTGATTTACCTTCGCTGACGGGCGATCGCACATCCCCCGCTGGCCTTGAATCGTCGGAGCGGCCCGGGAGCGCCGCTATATCAGCGGCATCGCACAGAAACGTCGCTCGGCTTCTTTCACTCGGCCGCCAACAAATGGGTGAAAACTTTATAGCGCGGCGCGAGCGTCGAGGCTTATGAAGAAATAAAAATCGCACTGCCTTCCAGAGATATACAGTGTCTGTATACAGCCGTCACTTGCTGCCTCCCGAGGAGAGTTGCCGATCGATTTTTCAAGCCGCCGTCGCCGCCGCGAGAAAGCGAGGATCTATCGCGCATGCGCTACTCCCCCGTATAAGCGAGCTGCTTTCGGTACTCTTTTGTTTGTAGCGTTCGATATGACGGCTATCTAAACGATGTGTCGGGAATACCGATCAGTGTCGTAGCGGCTATTATAAGTGGATTGATGCGGCTACTGGTGTATGGGATGCGGGAGGAGGAGAAAGAGGAGGGGCGGGGGGGTCTTATGTATGTAAATCGAGTTAATAAGTTTGGTGCAGCATAAAAAAAGAATCGCGTTGGATTCGTTTTTCGAAACTAATTTACTGGGTCTTGTATGCAATGCTTGAATAGTACAATGTGAAAAATTTTGTGAAAAATCCTTTCTGTAGTTCGCATATAAGCGAGAAAAATTTAACCAGATTAAGTAAGATTCTTTTGAATTTCTAGAACGAAACAACTCGATCTACTAGCGCTTTCGTGCATTTTTATCGTGCAAAAAAAGGCTCGTCGAGGCAGCAAAAATCGCAAAACCATATCGCAATGGCGAGAGGCCTTATCTCGAATCGCGCTCGATCCAATTCACAAATGTATATACATATTATACACATACACATGCGCGCTCGGCGCATCGAAGACTACACAGGAGTCGTAACATTTGGTGCTCTCTTTAGCATGAGCGTGCGATTATTTTTCGCGACTAAAGACGAGGAACGCGTGATGTGGAAACAATACCGCATTGACGACGTTTATACAAAACGCACTGTAAGCGCCGATCATGAATTACTCATCTTTCGGTCGACTGTTTTCGGTCGACTGTGTACGACCATCTGTTTACATTGAAGCCCTATTACCAATTCTGGGAATCAGTCTGGGGGGCGGGGGTGCGGTGGAATAGGAAGTGGTTCACTTGTCCTGTGACACGCTCAGTTGCGTAATAATTATTCACTATTGTTTTCGCTTTTTTAGGCACGACCGCAACGCGGGTGTGCCTTATAGTTTTACCATCGCAAAAATTGTAACCACCGATATCTTAGCCAATTTTCGACCAATCTGGCTGAAAATTTACAAGAGTGCAGCTCTTATATATACGAAAGGAAGTTTTTTTCACTTTTGCGATTACCGGCCAATTGTTCAAATGGGAGCTCTTTATGCTTAATTTTACGTGTATTTTTAACCAAATTATTTTGGCACAAGCTTATCTCAATCAGATAAGTCCTAATCAATCTAAATTTTCAAAACTCGAAAATGTTTAGAATTCAAATTAACAAGCGAAAATCGAATTTTACATTAAAATAATTCGTTTTTTATAATAAAAAATTTCAGGTATACGTTTTACATAAAAATATTAAACACAAAAGTTGTAAATATTTTAAAAATACAATTTTTTAATATAATAATTAATACGCTTTAAATGATTTAATACATTGTAAAGCTCAAAAAATTGATTTTTTTTTAAATTTCAGTTAGCCACAATTATCATTGCGAAATTAATTCCGATCGAACCAATTTTTTTTTTTATAAACTCTGTTTATATTAATATTGTGACAGAATTCATTTGGACTTGATCCCATGTATACAAAAAATATGCGGGCATTTTATCGATTTTTCAAAAACGGTTTTTTGGCCATAACTCAAATTATAAGCATTTTACACAAAAAAGTTAAATAGAATGTTGTAGATCTCCGAAAGATACAACTTTTTACTATTGATATGAAAACTCGAAAATGCTTAGAATTCAAATTAACAAGCCAAAATCGAATTTTACATTAAATTAACATGGAAAAAAACGGTTTTTTTGGCCATAACTCAAATTATAATCATTTCACACAAAAAAGTTAAATGGAAAAGTTGTAGATCACAAAAAAATAAAACTTTTTGCTATTGACATCAAACCTCGAAAATTCTTAGAGTTCAAATTGACAAGCTAAAATCGCGCGTTTTGCTTCGCGTTTTGCATGCCGATGCGGCAAGCCACTGAGACGTGCAGGCCCGAAGGGCCGAAGGTCGAATGTAGCGCGCTAGTCCCTTATTTAGGCAGCTCACAATGTTTCTGTATCAATTTGCAAAATGTGTCTATCTATAGCCTACGGTTGATTCAGCATTTCGCGATGCGACGTCCGTATGCTTTCTTTATTGGGGTTATCAAAGAATGACAGCTTACAGTATACAATGTGTGAGTAGAATCGCTATTGCGGCGAGCATATGATGCTTACAGTTAAGTTTCAGAGAATTGTCTATGCGGATGCATACATATGTATCCGATTATGTATCCCACTATTGTAGAAAAATGCATGCTATTATGGCGCAATGATTCTAACAAAAAAATAAACTTCAAAATTCGCACCTGTACGAAATTTCCAAAGAGAAAGTAAATGCAGTCATTTTTTTTCATCAAAAGCAGTTATGGTAAATAATTTTTAGCGGCCAGTAATGATACTAAGAAATATATTAAATTATCTTGAAAATCTAGTAAAAATGTTTCGTCTCGTTGAAGACAGTTTTGCAGGATTAGTATCGCGGTTCATTAATCTTAAACTTTAACAATAATAAACGCAAGCATTGAATAAAAAAGTATTGCGGCTGCTTTTCACTGATAAAATTACCGACCTGCAGAGCATAATGATGCCACTGTCGGCTATGCGCACAATGGATCGATAAAACAACTTTTTTTTCCATCACGGTGAAGCCAGTATGCACGAGATTAAAAATGAAACGCGACTCGTTTACCTGCCAAACGGACAGTACTAGATAACTAGCACGAACGTCTATCTTGGCCTGATAAATAGGCGAGTTCACGTGCGTGAAGCGGTAAACGTCAGCGCTAATACTGTACGCCTATATGCGTACAGTTATAGAAACGGAAGACAGGAAGAGTAAGTCGCAGGAACCCGCTGCACTTGTAAAATTTAGTTCGTTTGCGTGCTACAGTCAGTATGCATACGATTTGCGTACATGAAAATAATCAGATCCATACTAACATAGGGATGTAACATATGGTTTAAGAGAAGCGCCAACTACGTGGAAAAACTAAGAAAATTAAAAAAAAAAATGTCTGAAGGTATGCCTATAAGCTGGTACATGTATACAGAAAACAATTATAAAAAAAGAGTTAGTAGCTGAAACCTTTATAATAAAGTAAGAATTCATGCGTAGACCATGATACTACCAAAGATGCTTTCCAAACAATAACCAATAATTTACAATATTTCAAGAAATATCAATAATAAATGAATTAGCTATTATATATGTTAGACAGAATTTTCCACTTACAAGGGGATTGTATTGGTGGCTTCTTTTACTATAAAAATAACTAGCGCGCCACAGTCGGTTTTCGGCCCTGCGGGCCGAAAGACCTCCGTGGCTTGCCCCGCCTTGCATCGCGCTTCGCGCTCGCCTGATCCCCCTACGTTCGCGCTTCGCGCTCACCTGGTATCCCTACGTTTGTGTTTCGCGCTCACCTGGTTTTTTTGTATAAATGGGATTGAGCCCAAATTTATTCTGTCGTGATATCAATGTAGAAAGAGTTTATAAAAAAAAATTTGGATTGATTGTAATTAATTTCGCAGAGATAATCGTGGCCAACTGAAATTTTTCTTTAAATATTCAGTTTTTTTAGTTTTATAATGTGTTAAATCATTCTAAGCGTATAATTATTCCGGTAAACAATTGTATTTTCGAAATATCTATAAGTTTTATGTTGAGTATTTTTATGTAAAACACATACCTGAAAAGTTTTATTTTGAAAAACGAATTATTTTAGTATTAAAATTCGATTTTGGCTTGTTAACTTGAATTCTAAGCATTTTCGATTATTTATGTAAATGGGAAAAAGTTGTATTTTTTAAAGATTTACAACATTTACATTTAACTTTTTTGTGTAAAATGCTTAGAATTTGAGTTATGACCAAAAAACCGTTTTTCGAAATTCTAAAACATGTTCGCATATTTTTTGTATGAATGGGATTAAGTCCAATTTCCTTCTGTCACGATATTAGCATAGGTCGAGTTTGTAAAAAAAAATTTAGCTCGATTGGAGTTAATTTCGCAGAGATAATCGAGATAAACTAAAATTTTTATTTAAAAAAAAATCAGTTTTGGGGTTTTATAAAATATTGAATCATTCTAAGCGTATAATTATTCCGGTAAAAAATTGTATTTTTAAAATATCTATAACTTATATGTTGAACGTTTTTCTGTAAAACATATGCGTAAAAAGTTTTATTATGAAAAACGAACTATTTTAATGTAAAAAATTCGATTTTAGCTTCTTAATTTGAACTCTAAGCATTTTCGAGTGTTCATGTTAATAGGAAAAAGTTGTGTTTTTTTGAGATGTACAACATTTCCGTTTAACTTTTTTGTGTAAAATGCTTAGAATTTGAGTTATGATCAAAAAACCGTTTGTAGAATTAAGCATAAAGAGCTACCATTTCAACAATATATCGGTAATCGAGAAAAGAAAAAAAACGTTTTTTTGTACATATAAGAGTTGTATTCTCCTAAATTTTCAGCCCGATTGGTCGACAATTGGCTGAGATATCGCTGATTACAATTTTTACGATGGTGAAACTATAAGGCATTCCCGCCTTGCGGTCGTGCCTAAAAAATCAAAATATTTCCGTCCAATGGGGATCTTTTGTGCCAATTTATTTTAGTATCTTTTATCCCAAGTAAAAGATACTCAGTTTTTAAAAATTAGCTGTAATTAATAATCTTTGGTGTTCAGTATCTGATTCCATCGGTTAAACTGAATGTAGTCAAAAATCTTTTGCTTGCTCTACTTAACATATAACGAATAAGTGATATATCTACACCTTTATTGACCCCTTACACCATGTTATACAAGTTACGGATTTCATAATTTTCAAAAATTTGGATTTCCTATCTGAAAAAAATATACTTAAAAAGTAAAAAAAAACTTAAGACGAATAGTATTCTTAAATTAAACTTTGATTCACATATTGGGGCATGTTCAGATACTTTTGTATTGAAAAAAGCTATCTTTACAAATGTTGTTATCTGAATCCGTTTAGGCTTGAACCTTCGAAATTTTAAATTTAAATATATATGTCATCACATAGTATATATTATATATCACATTGAAAGTATTTTTCGTAGAAAGTAAAGAAAAATTCCTTGAAAAAGTATTCTATGGATTTTCGACGAAAAACGTTTCCACCAGGAGCTATTAATTTTTGAAAATTTGCAAAAAATGAAAAAAAAAATGCTTAAAATCCCAACTTTGATCATCTGTAGCTCGAAAATCAATAAAAGAAAAAGTCTGAAAAAATTCAGAAAGATGTATGACACTGAGTGGAAGAAATTTATGATATTTTGGAGGTGCAAAAATTTTCGGCCGGATGATCTTACAGAGAATCATCCATATACAGGTGTTTTTTTATTTATTAGTACATTACGATACTAGTGGAATAAGTCATACTTTACGGCACGACGTGTACAAGCGCACGAGCGTAGCGAGTATGAGGTTAGAGTCGTGCTATGAACAGCGACTTATATATACACGTGTATTTTACAATATTTTATAGCACTGATTAGAATAAGTCCACTGCCATGGCTATCCCTGGAATTAGCACCGGAATTCTGGTACCGTGAAGTTAGCGCAGGAGCGTAGCGAGTGCTTATCACGGTGCCACAATGGACTACTTATTCCACTGATAGCCGTTGCATAAATACCGATTTATTCCACCCAGTACTATAAAAAGTTTATAAAGACAAAAACACAAAATACTGTTTGCGAATATAATTTAAGAGAGCCGATACCTACGATTTACTGATTAAGTCATTTATAGTTTGCGTGTCGAATTTGCGTGTCGAATTTTTAATCTCAAAAAAGTTGCAATTTTGTTGGCGTTTGAAATACTGTTGTGGATTGATATTCAACATTGATAAGTATTAAGTACTTAAATATTTATAAGTATTTGTAATTACTTGAATAGTGGATTCATTGCACTAAAATAAAGTACTCATAAATTATTAATATATTGAAAATATTTAAAATTATTACATTACATCAACAAGAGCGCTTTTACGAAAGAATCCTATGCGGCAAGTTCCCACGACTTCAGAATTTTTATTCGAATATTTGCATACAAAGAAGAGTCAAAAACTTGGTAAATACAATTAACGTATACGAAGCAGTGGAGAATTGTGAAAATTGATTTAAAATAAGACTGATGAATAAGTAATCGGTGTACTGATACAATGTTTCACGAAATGTTTCGTAACAAAGTGTTCGAAAAATTATTTGGATTATCCTAAGATGAAACCTAATTGCAAAACTATATCGCAATAACAAGCTAGACCTTATCTCGAATCGCGCTCGATTTAATTCACAAACACACACGCGTGCGCTCGACCCACTCGAATAGTACTATAATATTCTTCCCGCATCGGACGTTTTGCTCTGTTTTGGACGAGCGCCTACGATTATTATTCGCGACTTATCAATGAGCAACGCGCCGTCCGCGTTATTCGAATACAATACCGCACTGACGATATATAAAGCATGTATAAAAAGTATTAGAAGCGCCTCGGCAAGCACGATAATAGATCGACTTTATAATTCCATGCCCGAAAATTGTTCATCTTTTTCTGTTTCCGGGTAATCAGTCGGCTTTATACAGGACCACCTATTTTCGCCGAAGCACGATTAATAGTTCTACAATAAGTTTGGGGGCGAGGGAGGTTAATAATTATTCCCTTGGTTAATAATTATTCACTTTTGTTTTCGTTTTCGCGAGGTTCTCTTATTCAGTCGTTTTGTAAATTTATGTATCGATTTGCAAAATGTGTTTTCCTACCGACCACCGCGGTTGAATCAACATTTCTTGATGTAACGTTCATATATGATTTCTTTATTGGGATCCTCAAATAATGCCAGCTCAGAATGTATAATGGGTGAATGGAATCTCTAATGCGGTATCTATACAATGATTTTAGTTAAGTTTAAAGGAATTTTCTATGCGTATGCATAAAGATATATTCGAGTATGTATCCAGCGGTTGTAAAAGAATACATGCATAATTTCTGGGAAAAAAGAGATTGTGTAAACTTGTAGAAACTTAACGATAAATTAGCTAATTTCGTTATACATTAACCAATTTATAACGAAACTATTATATCATAAGATGATGTATCATATCATATGATGATGTATGGTAGATCAGTAAATTAGCCAATTTATAACGAAATTAGCTAATTTATCGTTAAGTTTCTACCAGGGTATTTTATAATGTTTTTTATCAGCAGCAGTGATTATTAGTAATTAATTTTACCGGATGATCATAAGAAATTATATTTTAAAGATATGTCGTCACTCTCCCCCCCCCCTCATTTCCCCCTCATGACACGACATTTTTTAAAGATGTAAAGAAAAATTCTTCTCACTTTCTCTATCCTCCTTCTCCACATTTTAGACACCCCTTAAACCCTCATTTCGAACACTCTTTAAAATCTTAGTTTGGACACCCCTTAAACTATATGAGATTTATATCCCTGAAATTTTGAGAAAACAAAATTACAATTTTAGAGCTTTTTCAAAAATATAAATCTAAGTAAAACCGATATTGGGGGGTTCGTGAGCGAAGCGAGCAGGGGTCGAAGCTCCAATAGTGTATATGTATGGGTGATTTCTGTGAAATCGAGAGGCAAAAAAATAGATATGGCTGTAACTTTCAAAATGTGTTCTATAGGTTATCACGAAATGCTGTCAATTTTTTTTAGATTTTTTTTGACCCATCTCTTCGAGTTATAGATGCTCAAAGTTGTCATTTTAAGCATTTTTTTCATGTTTTCGTATGCCTATTTTCATTTCTTCGTAGCTACTTGAGAATTCATTTTTCACTATAGACATATATAGCCGTTTATAAAAAACATTTTCCCAGCTTTTTAGCAAAAGTACTTGTTTTCGAGAAAAAGCGATTTCAACGTTTGGAGTAATACGTAAGATCGAAATGTCAGAGAAAAGATCTAAGTATTGGCTCATTTGATTAGCTATCTAATACGAATACAACCGTAGTATTAAATTTATAAATAGTTTCTTTCTCAACGCGCAAGCTAAAGAAATTACTCAAGTTAAGTAGTTCTGCGGAAAGTTTGCAGATAAGTGGTTATGCGGTCACTCTCTTTCAGGACTCGAAACTAATGTAATTTGCAATTAAAAAAATTCGGGGGGGCATATTTTTAAAGTTTAACTCATGCCCTTTCCAATGGTGTAATTGAAATTTTTGGAAATTGTTATTTAGAATGACAAAAAATGGTTTAAAGGAACAAAGCATGGTTTCTCTACAATTTTTTTTTTAAATCAAGATTTCAAGAACTTTTTCTTCTGCAATGTATCTGGAATCCCTTTAACCAATGGAATAAACGTCCAAATCTAAAAGATATGTGATTTCGGGGTTGATTTTGAATCTCGGTGTGGTCAAACTGGCGCATATTATAATCGAACATTTTTCACGAAGACTTTTATGAATTTTTTATTTAGAAACCACGCACTTTTGGAAAAAATTGTCAAGTGTAATAATTTCTTAGACTCAGATAAAGAATACGTACAAATTTTATCAGAGTGATCCCAGCAATCTTTTTGTTTTTGCAAATTGACAATTTTTGAAAAATTAAAATAAATTTAAAAAAATTTTTTAAATTTAAAAAACCGACGAATTTATTGATATAGATAATTAGATGTATATTATACAGGTTTAATGTACTCCACGCGGTGTATCTCGCATAAAAATATAAAAAACGAGTACATTTAAGTGGTTCGCCGGTAACATTTTTACGAGAGACGCAGTTAAGTAATTATGCAATCGGCTAGCATTTAAAATGTTTATGCATTTCTTGTGTAAATCCTACTATTGTACAATGAAAAAGGGTGTTAAGAGCACCTCGAATTCGACATAAAAAATTTTTCACAAGTCACTTAAGTGGTTCTTCCTGTAAGCCACCGATATATTATATGTTATAACAATGTTATAGTAGATTTAAACTTTGAAATTAGAAAAACTGAAAATTCTATCCGGAGTTCGACAACCGAAAAATTCACGAGGATACCTTTTTTATGTGCGACTATACTCTTATAAGTCGTTTTATGGAGCAAAGCTTGTAATTGCTGCAAAAATCAAAATGTCACTTGTTAAAATTAAAAAATTGGGTTTTCTATCTGAAAAGGAATATGTTTAAATAAAAAAATATTTCTAAGACAAAAAGTATTCTTGAGATTTTTCTTAATTTCGCTTCGTTTCCATACTAAAAATCGATGAAAATGCCGAATTTTAATAGTAAATTTTATGCTTAAATTCGACATTTTAAAAACGGCTATATATGTGTATAGTGAAAAATGCATTCCTGAAGAGCTGCGAAAGAATGAAAAATAGGCAAAAAATTGGAAAAATGCTTATGCCAACTGTTTCGAACGAACGTGAGCAGAGCGAGAGCTGCGCATACTTCAGCGGATAGGCGTCTTAGCGCAGTATTAAAGACTGCGCAGGCTCTGTGTGTGCAACGACCAAGGGTCTTTGTAGCCACATTTTTTATTGTGTGAGTGCAACGTCCACGGGAACGTTGTAGCTTCACTTATTAAAAATGGCACATTTTCCTCTCCATCGGCTGACGACAGCCGGTAATAGGAGTTGGATGCGGGGCGAAGAGAAAGCCACGAATTCTCTTCGCGGACGCTTGGCCACGAGACGTGCGGTCCTGATGGCTCGCTGTGGTAACACGGGGGCAAATGTGGCAGACTCCGCTCTGGCTTATGTGCTCGAGAATATTTTTTAATAGTTTTAGGATATTGGTTGACGACGAGTTATAGGTAATAAATATAAGACTTAGTATGTATAAGCACTGTTTTTGACGTGGGTTTTCTCCTCAAGAGGTTTTCCCCACGCCGCGGATAGAAATCCGAGCGAATGCGAGAACAGTGTAGGATTCCTTGTGTAAAGACTGTTGCGACTGTGAAGTCCGCTCGCGGCTACGACAAAAAAAGGGTCTTTGTACGCGCGGTTTATGGTACTGCGCCGCGCTCGGCGCAGTATCGGGTCTCGGGCGGCGAGCGCCTGCGCGACATCTGGATCGGCTCAGCGGCGAGCGCGCTGCGACTACAGCGTTCGGGTCGGATTTTTACGACTTCGCGACGCAGCAAGTGTATACTGAATGTACGGAAAATTCATATTCGACGAAAAGACAAAGACTCCAGAAGGGACTTTTTCGGGGCTCGAATGCGGCGAGCAGCATCGCCTCGTGGACTTCACGGGGCAGTCTCGAAGCAGACACGGTACCGAACACATCGTGTGCGATTGCTTAGAGAACTTTCAGAATATATTTTCGTTTTTGGTTTCGAAATTATTCTATTTTCACTTAAGTTAATTCCTTTCTTCCTCTTTTAGTATTATTTAGATTTAGATACAATTACTTCGTCATAAGTTAACTTCATTTAGCATTTTCGGAAATAAATAGATTTTATTCAACTCTGATCGCGACACTGCTCAGGTGAGCAGCTCACACCAACTTTGACCCTCTGTAACTCGAAGAAATGGATTGGAAAAAGATCTGAAAAAATTCACAGAATAGCGTGCCAACCTGTTCAACATATTTTAAGAGTTACAACCATATTTATCTTTTTCTCGATTTCACAGAGAATCACCTACATACATATAACGGGAATGATATTCAAATCACTTTAAAAAATAAAAAATAAACAAAATCATTCTTTTTTTTAAATTGTATTCTATGATTGTTAATGAAGTTTTTCGACTACAAAAATGTTTCGCTTAAATTTCTCAGTCCCGAATTGCATTTAAGTTGCGAGCTCTCATAGAACGTGTGACTATATTTAAAGATTCAAAAATATTCATAACTCTTCGATTGATGAGCATTTCGAGTGCATTTGTTGGTCGGTGCCGATGTTAGCAAAACAAGTATACAAAAGTTTTCATTCTTTATTAACGGGATGCGATCGTCACTAATGACCCGTCACTAACGGTACGATAAAAAGTGCCGAGATACAATAAATATAATGAATGACGCAAATCCAAGAGATAGTCACCCTTTGTCTGGGTATTGCCTATCGGCATACACAGTTTGGAATCAAAATATTCAGGCATTCGGGAGAAAAATGGAGCGAAAATCAGTAGCTGTAACCTGACGTAATTACTTCTGCTGTCTGCTACTAATTTTCGCTCGCATTTTTCTCCTCAATTCCTGAATATTTTGATTCCAAACTGTATATTATATCGACAGGTTATAGTTAATACCGAGACGAAGGGCAAGTATCTTTCGGATTCCCTAATTTCCAAGTGAACAAAGAAAATGCCGAAAAAACGCAAAATTCAAATTTCTTTTAAAGTTTAAAAAAAAAATTCAATTTTCGGAAAATAAATTACTTTCATATTTCCAAAACTGTTCATTTAGAAGATAATTTAAGTCTAATACTAGAACGCTTTCCTTTTCTATCGGATATATAATTTTCACTCCAGCAAAATGCTGGCCAATTGAAAAGTTATAAAGATTTTTTTATTAAAATATTGTTTTTTGTTGAAGTACAACACAATATGTTCTGAAAATCCCATTTACAAGAATCATTTAATTTTCTTTAAAAAAAAAAATGCTGTAGAAATGTTTTCCTTTTTTTGACTTTATAATGCGGGCTCCCCGCTTAAACGAAAGTTCATTTTAATGAAATGCTAATAAGCCGTCAGTGTTACTGAACATATATAAAGCTCCGAATCAGCGGCCAGATTGTTAGTATTGTGTGCGTTCTGCTATCAGTTAAATTTCGAACGTAAGGCTGTTTAAATTTCTTTTAAAATGGTAAAAAAAATTAAAAAAGTGATCCCAGAAGAAGAGATCGTTATTAGTGGCATCGCTGGTCGATTTCCCAACGCTAGTAACGTAGCCGTCTTACAGGAAAAGCTTATGAACAAAGTCGATCTTATTACCTCTAATAAGTGTCGTTGGAATTATCGTAAGTTAGTCTTGGGTCGAAAAAGCTGGAGCTAGTTTAATTTCTTTTAGTACTTTATATTTACTATTAGTGATTTTATTGCGGTTATGCTGTTTAAAAATAGGTATCTTATGTAGATGTGCATATTTAAAGCTATATAAATAGTATTCTGAGCTTACTAATAGAAATGAGTATGGTCAAAACTTGAATTTTATTTTTGCATTGATAAAATATAAAATTAAATGTAATATTGAGTCGTCTCTCCCATTAGGTTGAACTTTTATTCATTTATTTGTAGATCATCCAGAGCTCGCTAGTGAGGGAGGTATAATAACCGGTGTGGAGAGATTCGATGCCCAGTTCTTCAACGTAGACTCAAAAGAGGCAGACAATTGGGATCCTCAGATTCGTATGTTGCTGGAGCATACGTACGAGGCAATAGTAGATTCAGGTATAAATCCCAGGGAATTATATGGAACCAGGACAGGTGTTTTTCTTGGGGTCTGTTTTGTCGAAGCTGATCAGACAGTGTACAATGAAAGCATAGAAGTAAGCATTTCTGCATAAATATAACTGACTATAGTGAAATAAGAAATAATGTTTTTCTGTATTTACCATTGTACAACAAGTACAACGATGAATACAGTGTAGTTTTGTAGAGTACTTAGTTGGGTTACTTGATTATTATTGATAATGCAATTGTACTCTAAAATTTCATAAAACAATTTTTTTTAATAACCTGCACTGTACTACTTATTTTTATGAAACAATTAAAATCATCCTATTTCCGATTTGTTTACATAAAAAATCTCTTGTAAATTTTATAAAATATAACTTAATGTTAAAATAAAGTGTAATGATAACAGGCCTTCAGCTACACCAGTCGATCTTTCTTAGCCAATCGCATCTCATATTTGTTGAACTTGACTGGACCTAGTTGCGTCATTGACACAGCTTGCAGCTCCAGTTTTTATGCCTTAGAAAATGCTTACAGGGCTATTTCTGATGGAATTTGCGATGCTGCGCTTGTAGGCGCTTGCAATCTTTGTTCGCATCCAAGCATCACCATTCAATTTTATCGTTTAGGTATGTTGCTAATAGTATTTTGGATTATAACTACCCTGTCGGAAAATTAACCATAAGATCTGTCCTCGAGAATAACTTCTGCCCAGAATTTTTTAACAGAATGTATTATGATACATTGGCATAATCGGGTCAGATTCTGTTGTCAGCATGATGTCGTCAATGCTCCCATAACCTCCATTTCCAAATAAAATAATAGGAGTTTATACATTCTATATATTATTACAACGTTTATATAATTAACGTTATTTAATTATTATTTAATTATTATTTAATTATTATTTAATCAATACCTTTTGCGCGGCGCGAGTATGTGTAAAATATATTCTGTGTATAGAGTATAAGAATATAGATATATATATATTATCCTATACATATAGAACTATAGGCGCAGAAGACACAAAGTAAATGTTTGTTTACTTAAAGAAATGTAATAAATAATATATTTTTTAAAATTATTAATATTGTTATAATCATTACTATCAAACCTAATTTGTTAATTTATTATTAAAATTATATCATTATTTATCTGCTGATTAATTTGAGGTTACAAATCCTCAAATTAATGGATTCAGCAGAATCTGCGCAAATTCTGTAGCGAAAACCATCGCCTCACAGCTGCTATTTCTGCGCAGGATCTATCACATACTCTGCCCACGAAGCAGAAAGTTTGACAGATTCTGCCTAATATATCCTTAATTTTCCGACAGAGTACTCCTAGAAAAATATGATAATGGAATATTAATTAATTGAAAATACAATAGGAGTATTATCTTCGGACTGTCGTTGTAAATCCTTCGACGAGTCGGCTAACGGTTATGTTCGAAGTGAAGCTGCGTCGATGATCTTCTTGCAAAAGGCCAAAGACGCTAAACGTATTTATGCTACCTGTATCCACGTCGCTTTAAACTGCGATGGTTACAAAGAAGAAGGTGTCACGTATCCTTCGAGTATGATGCAAAGTGTTCTTTTAAAGGACTTTTATGAAGCCGTCGGCATACCATCTTCTAGTCTCAGCTTCATCGAGGCTCACGGTACTGGTACCCTTGTCGGGGATCCCGAAGAGATAAATGCAATTGACAACGCCTTATGTAGCGGGCGAACAGATCCCTTGTTGATTGGATCCGTCAAATCAAACATGGGACACACTGAAGCAACCAGTGGACTCTGCTCAATTGTCAAGGTAAGCTAACGTTGCTGATTCCAGTGAACCTCAGATTTCATAAATGATACCGAATTAACAGTGTTGTAATAAATGATAAAATAAATGTAATAAATGTAATAAATGATAGGTCGTGATAGCTATGGAATCTAGACTTATTCCAGCGAATATTCATATCAAGACTTTACGTAGTGAAATTAAAGCTTTTGGAGAGGGCAGATTGAAGGTCGTTACTGAGCCAACGCCCTGGACGGGTGGTTACGTGGGTATCAATAATTTTGGATTCGGTGGAGCTAATGCGCATGTTTTGCTGAAGTCTCACACGAAAGAGAAGATGAATAATGGACTTCCCAGTGACTTCCTACCACGAGTCGTTGCAGTGTCAGGTTGTACGGAAGAAGCTGTTAACGCGATGTTGAGTAATGTAAATATTGCAGTGACATTCAAGAGATACAAAGTATTTTTACAATAATACAAGGCTAACATTAATTATTAGCTGGAGAGTAAACCGGTCGATGTTGAATTTGTAAGACTTCTTCATAATCTTCACTCTCAGGAAATCAGCGGTCACCTTTACAGAGGATATACTATTTTGCCGGCACGTGGACTTGTTAAAAATTCCGTTAAGGAAATCATCAATTGTGTGACGTCTAAAAGGCCGGTATGTTTTATATTTTCTGGAATAGGTTCTCAGTGGTCAGGAATGGGTAAGGTTTATTCTAGCTTGTTTGTATGTTATGGATTTTCAAAGATATACCGATTTTCTCCTTTGGTTAATAGGTGCGGATTTAATGCATCTGCCAATTTTTGCTGAAGCGATCAAGAAGTGTGATGCACTTCTTGAACCTCGAAAACTTAACATTTTTGACATTATCACAAATAGCGATCCAACAATATTTGACAACATTCTTAACTCGTTTGTTGGAATCGCTGCTCTTCAGGTAATATACGAAATTTTAGCATCGAATCTTACTTAAAATTCAAACACTAAAGTACAATACTCATGATTTGATAGATCGGTCTGGTAGATGTTCTCAGATCGGTAGAAATTCTTCCCGATTATATAATCGGTCACTCGATTGGAGAACTAGGTTGTGCCTACGCTGATGGCTGTCTTAGTGCAGAACAAATGATTTTGATTGCTTATTATTTTGGCTTGGCCTGTACTGAAACAAAGATTATGCCAGGTTCAATGGCTGACATTAGTCTCGGCTACAACAAGATTAAGAGTATGTGTCCTCCAGATATCGAAGTCGTGTGTCACAATAGTTCCGATAGCGTGACCGTCAGCGGATTACCAGAGTCTTTGAAGGCTTTTGTAGCTAAACTACAAGTATGACATAAAATAGCGTCTTTTGAAAAATGACGAAACATCAAGCATTTCAATTGAAAATTGTATCTTACAGGCAAACAACATTTTCGATAACGAAGTATATTACAGTAATATTCCTTGCCATAGCCGTTATATTTCTTCAGCTGGACCTAAGCTTCTTTCTTATTTACGAAAGCTTATCCCTCAACCGAAGCCCCGTAGCACCAAGTGGATTAGTACTTCCGTGCCTCGTAGCCAATGGGACACAGTTGCTGCTCGTTTCTGCTCTGCAGAATATGTTACCAACAATCTTCTTAGCTCGGTACTCTTTGAAGAATCATCATCTCTCATTCCTAATGATGCCATTTGTATTGAATTTGCTCCGCATGGACATCTTCAAACTATCATCCGTAAATCACTTGCACCTGGTGTAAGGAACCTTGTTTTAACTAAACGAAATCACGCTAACAATATTGAAATACTGACTCAGGCTCTTGGAAAGATGTACAATGCTGGACTTCAACCTCAACTTCGTAAGTTCAATTGAGACACATAAATATATACATACATAATGTAAGTATAAATAAGTATAAGAGCAGGGAGGGTTAGTTCACCCCTACTACTAACCCCCGCGTATTATTTTCTTCATTATGTACTTAAATCAACCAGAAACATATTTTCTACTCGCAAATTAATTATAATGATTTAATTTTTACAAAACACTGATTTTCAAATCCGTATGCAATTTGTATTTTAAAAACGGATGAATTTTGTAAAAATAGATAAATTGTATCCGGATGTTGCTTTTCCGGTAAGTCGATCGACACCAATGATTTCACCGCTTGTTAAATGGGATCATACAAAAGAGTGGGCCTGTTTGTGTTACGGACAGCAAGAAAAAGTTACGTCTGGAGAACGTATCGTAGAGATATCTCTCACCGATGTAAGCATGAGTTTCATTGTTGGTCATACAATCGATGGTAGGAACCTGTTTCCTGCTACTGGATATCTCTACCTCATTTGGGAAACTATCGCTATAATGAAAGGGATAGCACTGAACGACCTCTCTGTCGTCTTTGAAAATATTAAGTTTCTCAGAGCTACAAATGTATCAAAGACTTATGATACTACATTTATTCTTAATATTCAAAAAGGTAGAGTATACTTTCTAAACTTTTATTTTAAAAAACATTGTAAAAGTCACCTGGTGTAATATCATCCATCTAATGAAAGCGTTCAACTTATCTTTTTGTTATATTAGGCTCTGGCCAGTTCGAAGTTATCGAGAGTAATGCAGCTGTCGTCACTGGCTCTGTTCGCACGACCATCAACCCAGCTGAAGATATGGTCGATCCTGACTTGTTAGTCACAGGTAACAACGAAGAGGAATGCATGAATTCCCGTGATGTGTACAAAGAACTACGACTCCGAGGATACCAATACAGTGATGTCTTTCGTAGTATCTCAAGTGCCGCGATTAGTGGCTGCAAGGGACATGTAACATGGAGAAATAACTGGATTGCTTATATGGATAATCTCCTACAAATGCAAATTCTTAGTTCGGACACTCGTGGCCTTTTCGTGCCTACCGAAATTCAGAAATTCGTTATTGATACCAAGAAACATTTTGAACAAATTGAAACTTTATCTCAGGAGATCCAAGGTAATTTAAAATTTATAATAAGATGTTGAATTTGCTTTGTAATATTACAATCTATTGCAGAAATTCCAGTTATCGTAAACAAGACCTTTGATATAATCAGTTCTGGTGGTATACAGATCCGTGGACTAAAAGCAAGTGCAATAGCTCGTCGTAAGCCAACAGGTGAGCCAGTCCTCGAGGAGTACAAGTTTATCGCGAATGTTGATCGTGCTGAGATGTCGTTGCGTGATATTATCCATGTGGTAACCCATATTGGCCTGGAAAATCATCTCGGTATTTGGATTAAGACAATCGAATTTATTGACGAGTCTGATCATGTCAATGTAGACCAAATCGTCTCTCCTCAAATCTTGGATACCCTGAGCAATATGCCGATGATTCATGCTGATGTGAATATTGTTTCAAGCACAATGCCTTTCAACAGTAATGAACTTCCAGATAATATCCACTTAATTAATTATAAAAATTTTGGAACAAAAACAAACGCAGTTTTGGCCGTTGGATACAGACTCCTCACTTCAGAACGTGTGGAAAATTTCCATCTATTGTCCGAGGCTATCGAAAATGGAGGTTTTATCTTGACACGTGAAAATCGGGAGACTGATTCGAAGAAGATTTACGAATACGCTCAGAGTCGAGGGTACTGCGTTTTGTTAGAGAAAATAGGCAACAATGAATTGTTTGTACTTCTGAGAAAAAATGTTAAACTTCCTACTAAGACTCTGATTGTTAACGTCAGTAACGAAATATTTGACTGGGTTGATGAGATGAAGAAGATAATGACGGAAGAGCTTGAGAAGAACTCAAAGAAAAGCCGTATTATTTTCGTTAGTCAAGGCGAATTAAAAAATGGTACGATATTTGCAACTCAAGATTTAATTAATGTTTCAGTTGATGCTTCTAATAAAGAAAATAATTCATGAGTGCAGGTTTAGTTGGATTTATCAATTGTCTTAGACGAGAACCTGGTGGTGAAATCGTTCGTGGTATTTTGATTCAAGACGCAAAAGCAGCTCCATTCTCGTTGCAAAACTCATTTTATGCTACAGAGTTAAAAAAAGATTTGGCAATGTCCGTATTACGAGCCAACGGTGTCTGGGGTTCTTATAGGCATTTGCCACTTGACAATCTAGAGCCTAAGCTTTCTCACCACGCCTGGATAAATCAGAAAGTTCGCGGTGATCTCAGTTCTCTTAGCTGGTTCCAGGGACCAATTTCTTTTAACCACCAGAAAGAGAAGCTCATCTCTATTGTTTACTCGTCCATCAACTTTAAGTTAGATTCTGTAGCCATTATACGTTTCATTGAAAATATTTAAAGCCTCATAAGTACCGATGTTTACTTTTTTATTATAGAGATGTAATGTTGGCTACCGGTAAGCTCGCTGTAGAGTCTACTTACACCAGCGCCAGGCAAGAGAGTATCTTAGGTTTTGAGTATAGTGGTGTTTCATCCACGGGCAAACGTGTCATGGGTATAGTTGAAAACAGGGGCATAGCCAACCTATGCCATAATGATTTTGTTCTCGAATGGGAAATCCCGCAGAGTTGGAGTTTTGAAGAAGCTGCAACAGTACCATGTGTGTACTGTACTTGTTTTTCTGCTCTGTACTTGAACGGTAAGTATTTTTTGAAATTCTATCTCTTCAAAATCTATAGAAAATTTAAAAATATATGTGGTATTGGTTCAGCTAAAATGAAAAAGGGTGACAAGATCCTGATTCACGCTGGTACAGGAGGGATCGGTCAGGCTGCGATCAACCTGGCTTTATTTGAGGGCTGTGAGGTCTTCACAACAGTTGGTACTCCAGAGAAACGACGATTTATTCTTGAGAACTACCCTCAAATCCCAGAGGATCACATAGGCAATTCTCGTGACACCAGCTTCGAACAAATGGTATTAAAGCAGACTAGCGGTCGAGGTGTGGACATTGTTCTGAACAGTCTTGCCGAAGAGAAGCTACAAGCTTCCATTAGATGTTTAGCGCATGGTGGTCGGTTCGTTGAGATTGGTAAGTTCGATCTTGCTGCCAATAATCCTCTCGGTATGGAACACTTTTTAAAGGGGATTAGTTTTCACGGTGTGATGTTGGATCATTTATTTGGCGCTACGCCGGATATTAAGCGCGCCCAATTAGATGGAATCTACAAGGGAATACGTAATGGATCTATTAAGCCACTCACGAGGTAAGGATAAAATAAAATATGTAATGAACAATACTTAAACAAAATTAACTCAAGTAACTTTTTTTCATCGTAGGACAGTCTTTCCAAAGGATCAAGTTGAGGCAGCGTTTCGTTATATGGCTGCAGGAAAGCATATCGGTAAAGTACTGATTAAAGTTCGTAACGAAGAGGAATTTTCAAACAAACCAATGCTGGCTCTACCACGCTACTACTGTCAGCCAAATCGCAGTTATATTATTCTTGGTGGTCTTGGTGGTTTCGGTCTCGAATTGGGTAATTACAACGAATTGAATTTTGTTCGTTCATAAAAATTCTGAGCATTTTTTCCTTGACCCATAATGACTTCTCACAGCTTATTGGCTGATCATTCGAGGCGCCAAAAATTTGGTCATCACCTCACGTACTGGTATTCGTAATGGTTATCAAAAGAGGCGTGTTGAGTTATGGCGAAGCTACGGCACTAATATTGTCATTGTAGTCGATAAAGATGCCTCAAAGCGCAGTGAGTGCCAGGCCATTATCGAAACCGCTGTGAAACTTGCTCCAGTTGATGCGATCTTCAATTTAGCCGTTGTACTGAAAGACGCAATTTGGAGTAACCAGACGCCCGAAAATTTTGAAGAATCTTTCAAGGCCAAAGCCAGGGCCACGAATCATCTGGACATACTTACTCGAAAATTGTGTCCTACGCTGAGACACTTCGTTGTTTTCTCGTCCGTCTCTTGTGGTAGAGGAAATGCTGGCCAGACCAACTATGGAATGTCAAATTCTGTAAGTTCTTTTATACCAAACTAATAATAGTAATAATAATAATAATAATAATAATAATAATAATAATAATAATAATAACAACAACAATAATGATAATAATAGTAATAATAATAATAGTGATAATAATAGTAATAATAATAAAATGTATATGTGAATACGTGTAGTCCACGATATTCAAATGTCTATCCCTCGGTGCTTTTAAATATTATTGTAGGAGTCTACCGATCTTTCCGAGGCAAAATCTGTAGGGAAAAGGTAAAAATAAATTACACCATTTTTCCTTTGGTCGAAGTTTCGATAAACATTGTCACCCTCTTCAGGAAACCGTTAATTTATTGAAAAATTTAATAAATATTCGTGTATTCTCTTCTCCGGCCTGACACAGGCGGGAGAAGGAGAGACGAGAAGTGCGAAGACGGTCACTATTATGGTTCCGGCTTCCTCGGCTGCTGTTTCGGTAATAAGGAAACAATAGTCATAGCCTATGTTTTTATACCAACGAGTTGTGCAAATTTTCGAACGGTCTGTGTACGAGTGACATCACATCAGTCGCACACTCGCATGTGTATATGTCAAGATCGTCTATAATTTGTTTTGTTTTTGTCTTTACATGCGACTGTGTATTTTAGGAACAGTTATGATATAATTACGTTTTAATGAATGTTGCATCTGCTCATAAAACGTAACCATATTATAACTGTTCCTAAATACACAGTCGCTAGTGTAATATCATAATTAAAGGCAAAGATAAAAAAGAAAAATAGTTTGAAAATAATGTTGTACATAAGGATTATGGAACATAAAAAGTCAAAAAATAATATCAGTGATTACAATAGAAAATTTAACCACATTTTTAATTTTGATAAAGTCAATATTAAAGATAGAGAAAATAATTCAAATAAAAGACGAGTTTCTGAAATGTTACGTATATAAATGCAAAATGGTATTAACAAAATGGAAACATAATAAACTTAATAACATGTATACACACTTAATATAGCGTTTGAAAAACAAAACGGATTATAGATGATTTTGACATATACACATGCGAGTGAGCGACTAGTGTGACGTCATTCTTAAACAGACCGCTTGAAAATTAACAAGACTCCTCCTTGATATAAAAACATGGGTTGTGTCTATTGTTCCCTTATTATCGAAACAGTAGCCGAGGAAGCCGGAACAATAACAGTGATCTTCTTCTCGCTTCTTTGCCTCTCCTTCCCCCGCCTGCGTCAGGCCGGGGAAGAGAATACACGAATATTTATTAAAATTTTCAATAAATTGACAGTTTCCTGAAGAGGGTGACAATGTTCACCGAAACGTCGACCAAAGGAAAAATGACGTAATTTATTTTCACCTTTTTCCTACACATTTTGCCTCGGAGAGATCATTAGACCCTACAACAACAACAACAACAACAACTACAATAATAATAATAATAATAACAACAACCATAACAACAACAACAACAACAACTACAACAATAATAATAATAATAATGATGATGATGATGATAATGGCTGTATGAAATGTGCTATTATGACTTACTAGAGATTTTCGAAAATGATTTGTATTACTTATGCCACTGTAATGTAAAAAATACAACTATGACGTGATTTTCAGATTTACGTGTCATAAAACATAGTTCGATTCTGCATATTTTTAGTTTATGTAATTTTTCCCACTCGCTCACTATTCTTTGAAATAGGTTATGGAGAGAATCTGCGAAAGTCGTGCAGCCGAAGGCCTGCCCGGATTGGCTATACAATGGGGAGCTATAGGAGACGTTGGTCTAGTCGCTGACATGCAGGAGGAGGACCAAGAGTTGGTGATTGGTGGTACCCTCCAACAGAGGATATCTTCGTGCTTGGAAGAACTCGACGGTTTCTTGCAACAGGACTCACCAATCGTGTCTAGCATGGTGGTTGCCGAAAAGAAAGCCGGAAGTTCAGGTGCGACCAACCTTGTCGAGGCGGTTGCCAACATTTTAAGTATGTCCTGCAAGATATTAATCATTAGGTTACGGAATGAGAACATTTCTTAGACATTGTGTGAATCTCTGCAGGTTTAAAGGACCTGAAAAGTGTAAGTCCGTACTCATCTCTAGCAGAATTGGGAATGGATTCAATGATGGCCGTCGAAATCAAACAAACTCTTGAGCTCGAATTCGACATTTCTTTGACAGCCCCAGAAATTCGTAAATTAAACTTTGCGAAGCTCCAAGAATTTTCTAAAAAAATTGAATTGGGTGATAAGGATAAACTAGCTAGCATTGGAAATGAGAAAGGGGGAATCCTTATGGGAATCAAGTATTTGATGCAAATAATCGGTAAAAAGGAGCAGAATTCAAAAATATGCTACAACCTCGAATCTCAGAACGAGAAAGACAAGTCCGAGATCTTCTTTGTGCCCGGTATTGAAGGTATTGGCGTTGTGTTCAATAGTCTTGCACCCAAAATCAAGGCGCCAGTATGCTGTCTGGAAATGAAAATAGACGATAACATACAAAGCTCTGTCACTGCTATCGCCGACCAATTATTTCCGGTAAATGGATTTTTTTATTTCAATTAACTAACTTGGCTTGAAGTGTATAATTCACCATTTTTGTAGTACGTTCTGGAAAGGAGCAAGGGCAGACAAGACTTCACAATCGTAGGCTACTCGTTCGGTTCCATGGTTGCCCTTGAATTAGTAAGAAGATTGGAGACTCAGGGATTAAAAGGAAAACTGTTTCTCATTGATGGTTCTCCAAAGCTTTTAAAACAAATATGTCAGCATTGGACAGACAGCAGCGACGAAGAGTTACAAACTAATTTGCTTCTTAGCTCAATAGCTTTATTAGCACCCATTCACGATCTTGAGGTAATTATACCTGTTTAGGTATTTTTGTTCTGACTAGTTATTTAATTGCGCTATATTTGAACAACATTTTCTGTTTTTTTCGGTAAAATGTATTTTTGTTAAGAGCAGTTTATATTACGGTAAAGTTCGATACGAATGCGAGAGGTGGTGATATATATCCAATAATTTGAATGGTCATAAAATTCTTTTTGAAATATTGGATAACAATCGTTTATAAATTATAGATCGCGGAAAAGCTGCGGAAATGCAATAGCTGGGATGACAGACTGAAGACAATCTTTTCGCTAGAGTTACTGAAGGTTTTGGAGGACAATAATTGGGATAAAGCATACTTAACGTTACTTCTCGCATCTGTGTACAAGCATCTCATTGCTGTCAGAGAGTATGACGATTCGAATCTGCAACCTGTCACTACACCGATAGTCCTCCTAAAACCAACGCAATTGGTATCGCACACTATCGTCGAGGATTATGGTCTCAGTGAGGTTAGAACGTTACTAACGTCAGTTTAAGCTTCTGTTGATATTTAATTACGTACTAAAAGTTAAAAAAAATTTATTTATCAGATGACGATAGGAAAGTTTGAAATAATCTACGCAGAAGGTGATCACTTGACCATTCTCGGAAACGATGAGGTTGCAAAGGTCATCAATGGCGAACCAGTAAAGGATGGGTATAACGGAGATTGAGCGTAAAAATATTGGACAGCGATAGCGCAAGGCCCATCAGGTATTGATTCTCTCGATTATGCGTTGAAAATGAAAGCAAATTTTAGTTTTATACATACATACATACATAGTTGAATACATTGGGTTCGAAGTTGCACTGGAAAGTGGCACCTTCCAGACAAAGCGTTCTTTGTCGAACGATCTTTTTCTATAAGTAACTTAAAATTTCGCCACTGTAACATAATACAATCTAATACCCTATAATAAAATAAATTTTTAATCTTAATATTTCCAAGAATTACTGATTATTTGTAAATTGCCTTATTCACCTGTAAGTCAGATTAAAAATTTTGCAATCGTGTACGTCCAAAATTGTGTGATCGATCCGGATGCGTACGTTCCTCGTTCGCACAACCAACGCTGCCATTTTTCTATTTCATTATGAAGCTAATCTCCTCATCGTTCGCGCACTGGCTTTAATGACTTTAAATACATAAATTTTCATTTTAACTTTTCGAGCCTCCATCGGCTCCCACCTGGTTCTGCAGTTTTCGAGCTTACAACTTCTCGCGTCCGCCCTCGGTTCGTATCCGAGAAATAGGGAGAGAGAGAGAGAGAGAGAGAGAGAGAGATACGATTGTGCGTTGAAAGCATGGAAATATTTGGAGACACTCTGCGCAAACATGCCTCGCGGCGATACAAATTTAAATCGATTTACCCTTCACACATCCCCTGACCTTGGACCGACTGAAAAGCCTCGGAGGCAACGCTATCAGCGACATTACACACACATGTCGCTCGGCTTCTTTCACTCGGCACTCAACAAATGGGTGAAAACTATGTAATGCGACGAGAGCGTTGAG
Source organism: Philotrypesis tridentata (assembly GCA_018906965.1). Taxonomy (NCBI): domain Eukaryota; kingdom Metazoa; phylum Arthropoda; class Insecta; order Hymenoptera; family Pteromalidae; genus Philotrypesis; species Philotrypesis tridentata. The sequence goes on from JACCIB010000002.1 coordinate 6,363,359, forward strand.
GCTTGCGAAGAAATGAAAATCGCGCCTCCCACAGGTAAATACAGTGTGTGTATACAGCCGTCACTTGCTGCCTCGCGAGGAGAGTTGTCGATCGATTTTTCAAGCTGCGCGGCCGCTGTCGCCGCGAGAAAGCGAGGATCTATCGAGTGCGCGCTCCTCCCCCGCAGCGAACTGCATTCGGTACAGTATTATACGTACCGCTGAACATGACGGTTATCTAAACGATATGCCTGGAATACCGATCATTTTAGTAGCGATGCCGTATGCTGGTCTGTCTACAGCTGCTATTAGTGGATTTATGTATTGTATATCCACTGGTATATGATGGACGAGAAGACAGAGAGAGGGGTGCATCTTGAATGTTAATCGAACAAATAAGATCGGTGTACCATAAAAAAAAGGAATCGCTGCCGATACGTTTTTCGAGACGAGTTATTATACTTGCAGGTGGAATCGCTCGAAGCGTTTCCACCTGCCGCACACGCGACATTTTTTAAAACAAAATTATTCGAGCTTCTTGCGCTCTCCTAAATTTTTATCGTAAAAAAGGAGGCTTCTCGAAAAAGCTAAAAATCGCAAAACTATATCGCGGTAACAAGCTAGGTGTTATCTCGAAACGCACTCGATGCAATTTACAAATATGCAAGCGCGCTCTCGACGCATCGAATAGTTCTATAGCATTATTCCCGCATCGGACGTTTTGCTCTGCTTAGGACGAGCGTCTGCGATTATTATTCGCGACTAATCAATGAGGAACGCGCCGTGCGAGCTATGTGAATACAATACCGTGTTGATGCTACGTATGTAAGGCACTACTACTGCCTCGGTAAGTGCCGATAATGGATCGTATGTAATTTGTAATTCCATGCCTGAGAATTTCTCATCTTTTTCTGTGTTCGAATGGTCAGTCGACATTACAGGGCCACCTGTTTTTCTCGAAGCTCCATTCACAGTTCTGAGATCAGCTTGGGGATGAGAGAGGCTGGTTCACTCGATGTGACACATGTATGTCACGTCTGAATTGCAACGTGAATACATAGACAGCCATATTATTTAAAAGGAATGCGATGGTTTGCGGTATAAATAATTCCAACAATGGAAATATGTTATCTCAACCTTACTTATACGTGCGATACTCTTCTCTTGGTCCTGAACAACAACTGGAGAAGGATTTTGTTTATCTGATAACAGTTGAATACATCGCGGAGCGCGGACTTCACCTATCCTTGTTTTTTATGCGATTTCGTCTCATTTCGTTCGCTGCGTGAATGCAGTTGTATATAAAAATACTCAGAATTTGGGTGTTTTGCAATTGTTGTCATAAATTCGTAGAACTGATCATTATACTCTCTAGCGATTATTGATAACTTTCAAAAGATTGGTACGTGCAAACTGTCGGTTATTATCATAGAGAGACTTTTTGAGTCATCGAAATTTGCTACTTTCTTATATTTATACAGTTGATTGTACATGCGCAGTTGGTTAATAATTATTCACTATATTGTTGTCGTTTTCGCGAGGTTCTCTTATTTAGTCAATTTGCTAATTTATGTATCAATTTGCAAAATGTGTTTTCCTATCGACTACCGCGGTCGAATCAACATTTCACAATGTAACGTTCGTAAGATTTCTTTATTGAGGTCATCAAATAATGCCAGCTTACAGTATATAATATGTGAATGGAATCTCTATTGCGGCGTCTCTACAATGCTTACAGTTAAGCTTAAGAGAATTTTCAATGCGTATGCTTACGGATATATTTGAGTATTTATCCAACGGTTGTAAAAGAATGCATGCTTTTTAAGCGTATAAAATTCTGAGAAAAAAATAAACTTTGAATTGACATCCATATATGAAGTGTTATTTTAAAGATTTTTTATCAACAACAGTGATTGTTATAGTCACTCATTTTTACGCGATCATATTAAGAAAATTTATTAAATTTATTAAATTATCTTAGAAATTTATTAAATCATCTTAGGAATGGAGCGTAAAGACTACTGCTAACGATATTAAGGAATTAAAAAAGCGTATACCCCAGTGACCAAAAGTAAGAAATTCGCAAAGCATCTTTTGCAACAGTTTTGTAGGATTTATGCTGTGCATTAATCTTAAACTTTAACAGCAATAAACAAGCATTGAATAATAATATAAAAAAGTAATACGTCTGCTCTTCACTGGTAAGAGGGGATATCAATAATTACAGATTCCTGGCTTATCGACCTACGGAGCATGATGTCACCACACTCTACGCACAATGAATCGATAAAACAATTTTTTTCCCCTCACAGCGAAGCCAGTATGCACAAGATTGAAAATGAAGCGCAACTCGATTACCTGTCAAATGGTCAGAACTAGATAACTAGCGCGAACGTCTATATCTTGGCCTGAGAAATAGGCAGCTTTACGTGTGTGAGGCGGTACATTTCTGCCCTAATACGGTATAAATATGCGTACAGTTATAGAAATGGAAGACAGGAAGAGCAAGTCGCAGGAATCCGTTGCACTTGTAAAATTCAGCTCATTTGTATGCGGCAGTCACTATGGATACGATTTGCAGCAATTAGTAATACTCAATAACGAAGTGCAGATTATAACTGTATAGTGCGGTAGTTGCATAATTGCAATGTAGATAAGTGTTGTACAAAAAAAAGTTTGGTAAACTTTCGGAAATGTTGAATTCGGCGTGGTACGGTGGGCTTTGAAAAATAGTCAATGCTGAATCACGGTCCCATGGTGTAATGGTTAGCACTCTGGACTTTGAATCCAGCGATCCGAGTTCAAATCTCGGTGGGACCTTCTTTTTTCAAATCATTTTGATTTTGCTATTAGTACGGGTGTGCGTTTCTTAGCTTATAGATGTAAAAATACACTGTTTTATTTATTATTTATTTATACGAAACGAGATTCATCTTAAATTATGACAATCTGACCTATGAATTATATTAAGCATGATTTACTAAGTAATTAAATAAATCATGTTAAAACGAATAATATTCGAAAGGTTGTCACATGAACAGAATTTTAATTCGAGTATTTGATTATAAAGAATAGTCTAAAGGTATACACATTTGACGTAAACATTGAATAAAACAATAGTGATGGATGAGCAATCAGATAATACAATATTCATAAAAAGGTTTCGCAATAAAGTGTTTGAAGAATTGTTTTGATTATCACACGATGAAAAAACGATTTGTTTATAGTTTAATAATACTCGAAAACGTGACTTACCAATCGATTTTTATTTTGAGAATTTTTAATAATTATTATTTTTTTAAAATTTAAAGAACTTCATTGCAAAGTTATTTAAGTTAATTAAATAATCAACATTTTTTTGATTATTGAATTAATTTTTTTCTCGATTTGTTACAAAAAGATCTGCGCTTTTTCTGCTATAATATTAGGTTATGTCTGAACAAAGATCGAATCAGTGTATGTATGACGTCTCACCAAACTGAATTTTCATCCTTTTTTCACTTTTAGCGTAATAAGATAATATTCTCACACTTGATTTTTGAATACAAAGTAAAAAAAAATGTAAAATCAGAATTAGATTATAGATATATACTTTCAGCGATATAAAAATTTAACATAATTGAAAGCGGAAGCCTATGGCTTTCGAACCACCTCGACGCATGCGCAGAGCATGAGCCAATCACATACAGTCTACAGATGCTTCAAAACATCCGGTTATGACTTTTTTATATGGGAAAATATACTCGCTACACCGCAGTTTTCCAGTTTATGAATAAAATATTATTTTTCTTTTGAAATTTTCTTGTCAACTATTTGCCGTGAGTACTTATATTTTGCTAATTTTTGGAAATATTAGATAACAATCGTTTATAAATTATAGATCGCGGAAAGGTTGCGGAAATGCAATAGCTGGGATGACAGACTGAAGACAATCTTTTTGCTGGAGATAGGGAAGATTTTGGTGGACAATAATTGGGATAAAAGATACGTAACATCACTTCTCACATCTGTGTACAAGCATCTCGTTGCTGTCAGAGAGTATGACGATTCGAATCTCCAACCTGTCACTATACCGATAGTTCTCCTAAAACCAACGCAATTGGTATCGCACACTATCGTTAAGCACTATGGTCTCAGTCAGGTTAGAATGTTACTAACCTCAGTTTAAGATTCTGTTCAAATTTAATTACGTTCTAAAAGGATGGGGAAAACAGAAATTGAGCGTAAAAATATTGGATAGCGACAATGCAATGACCATTAGGTATTAATCCCCTCGATTATGCGTTAAAAATGAAAGCAAATTTTAGTTTTATACATATTCATGCATAGAAATGATTGGGTATCGTATTATATATGCATGCGTAGAAATGATTGGGTATCGAAGTTAGCTGCACCTTCGAAATAAAGCGTTCTTTGTCAAATGATCTTTTGCTGTAAGCAACTTAAAATTTTGCCACTGTAACATTATAAAATCTAATATACTATTACAAAATAAATTTTAAATCTTACTACTTCTTAAAATTTCTGATTTTTTCAAATTGCTTTCTTCACCAGTAAGTTTGGTCAAAAATTTTGTAATCGTAAAGCAAAAATTGTGCGATAGATCCGGATGCACACGTTCCTTGCTCACACTATACCAACGCTTCAATTTTCCTATCCCATTGCGAAGCTAATCTCCTCATCGCTCGAGCAGTCTTGTTCAACACCAGGGAGAAAGAGAGATAGGATTTAATTACATAAATTTTCATTTTAACGTCTCGAGCCTCCATGGGCTTCCATCTGGATGTGCAGTTTTTGAGCTCTTAATTTGTCATGTCCACTCGATCCATACTGGCTGTGGCCATCCTAGATTCCTCCGCGCAGAGAGAGAGAGAGAGAGAGAGAGAGAGAGAGAGAGAGAGAGAGAGAGAGAGAGAGGTCAAACTTATTTTCAGTGCGACCGGACTGCGGACACTTATAGTACCATCCTTCTAATGCGCTATGCTACAGAGAGAAAGGGATAGAAAGAGGAAGTGCGACGAAGCGAAACGAAGGATCTAATCGAGAATTATATGATGCGTCGAGTTGCGTATAGAAGTAAAAATACTCAATTCTAATTAAAGTCGTGTGTGTTTGTTTCTCTCTCTCTCTCTCTCTCTCTCTCTCTCTCTCTCTCTCTCTCTTCCTTTCGCTTCCTGCTTTGCTCTTCGCCAGTTTCATCTTCATTATGTTCTTCATTTCTCGTTATCGCACTTTAATTCTGTCTTATCACATCTGAACGCGGAATGGACGAGACACGATATTTTCTGTGACGGTCTCTACAGAGTCGCCAGAATCGCACACGAGTTCGAAAGAAACTAGCGCGCCACGCTCGGTCTGAAGGGCCGCGTGCAATGTGTGCAAAACGCTTTGCGTTATCTTTTTTTGCGTTTATTTTTTTGTAAAACGCTTGCAACTAAAACTATAGCCTGAAAATCGTTTTTAGCGATTTTTTAAAATGACCGTATAATTAATGTATGCGTAGAGTCGGGCCCAAAAATTTACTAGCACTAGGAGAGTTTGTGAAAAAAAAAGGCTCGAGCGTAGTCGATTTCTGCGATATAAGTAAATCACAAGCCATTTTTTGTTAAAAATGCATGTAAAAATAAACCAGAAGTGCTCGTATTTGAAAGATAAATAAGTTGTCGAAAAACGAAAAAAGTTGCTTTTTCTATCTGTCAAAGCAAGTATTTTCCAAAATGTTTCAGCCCGATCGGTCAAAAACTAAGGGAGATACGGCTTATTACATATTTTTCAATGATAACAAAACTATAAGGCTCTCCCGTGTCACGGTCGTGCCTAAAAATTCGCTTATATATATTTTCTGGAAAGAATAATGCACATTGGATTTCAGAGTCGTGATCGCCTCCAAGTGGAACGATTTTGCTCCATTAAACAAAACAATGGGGCAAAAGCAGCAACAACTGCACTTCCGCGCGATGTCGAAATGCTTTCACGGAGTCGGCAATATCAGCTCTCTTATCGACACAATTCGCGATCCTCTCAGTTTCGGCGCAGCTGTGAGGAACGCGAAAATTGCTTTCGCCTATACTCGCACACACCACAGATATATATATATATACATATTGTCTTTCGACTTGCAGAAGAAAGTCCGACCGGTACGCGAGCTCTAGTTTAAAAAATTTTTTTTCGAATTCGCGACCAAAGAAAAGTGCATTTTTTTCTAGAGAATTCGACACACACACACGCACACACACACACACACACACACACACACATATATATATATATATATACACACACACACACGAGTACACGCGAGCCGCATGCGGTGAACCTCGGCAAGTTCGGGGCACACGCGAGATCTCTAATTCTGGTGCATATACCTAATATAAGTATACGCGCTTACTTAAAGTATTATAAACTATACTTGTCCCGAGGGCACTGCGAGCGAGCACGCAATTCGCCTCTTTTTGTGCGCGACTTTCTTTCGGGATATAATTTTGACGTTTTAACTTTCTTCGTCGATTACAACAGTGAATTTATTTTTCCGATCCGCTTCCGTTTTGCTCGAGGGCGCGGAAAGTACGTATACGCGGTGGAAATCTGGGGAATTCAGAGCGAGTACGTGAGTGGAGGGTCCTTGGGAAGGTTAAGCGGAAGGTGGAGACCGATTTGAGATTTGAAGTGGACGGATAACTGAAAATATTTTAGGTCTCGACTGCTCTGCTTGTTATTGCATGTATTTGTAACATACAATATCTGGTGGTAACGGTAGATTAGTTCGAAGAAAAATACGCTTGTCAATTAGCAGTGGTACACCGTATATTGACCTTCTGTTGGTTCAAGACTCACGTGAAGTTTATTAATTTAATGCGGAATCATATCTTACATGCAAGTGTAAAACGTCAAAATAATCAAAGGATTGGATGTAAAGCCTGATTACAGGTTTGGGTATATCAGTCTGGAATTCAAGTACAGAATGTTCCGCGCTCTCTTTACGTAAAGGACTATATATGGTAGCTAGAAACCATGCAGATTTCCAGTTGGTTTACCGCTAAAAACCCGTTAATTTTCACTTAACCTCAAACATACTTATTTTGGGATTATACACAACATTAATGACAAGATCTTTATAAATAGTATACGAACTATAATATTGACTCCACATCACAGAAAAGGACTTAGTCAAAGGTATTAGTGCAGTCATGTGCAATATTAGGAAGTGGAGTTGAAAATTCTTATTTTGTTGACGAGTAGGAATAATTATTATTTCCTATGAATACGCATGAAGACGCTTTAAAGAAACACTTTGAAGAGATAAAACAATTTTAATTGCAATCCCCCTGCATCGTAAGAAGTTCAGTTTATTATATTCAACTGCCATCTCTGGAGGGAAGACTTAAATAATATATATTTTCGATCATTTGTTTAAGAAAAAAAAACATTATTTGTATTAATTTTGCACTTACTGAAAACGAAACATTAATAAACATAAGATACTAAACGTAAGTAGTAATATAAATATCAAAACAAGCATCTAAACAAGCATCGTATAAGTATAACCTAAATCTCGGTCGATGCTATTGACTATTCTTGCATGGTTGATAAGTTACTTATCGACTGCGTACGTTGTGACGCTGTACTGTACGTATAACCCGCCACACTATAAGAGAATTTAAGTGATCAAATTTTTAAATCTGTTAATATTTTGAATTATATTAAATATGTTAAATACCGAAATATGCATGTTTGAGGTTAAGCGGAAAATTAACGGGTTTCTAGCTGAAAACCTGCTAAATAGGTACCCCTGGATAGCGGCATTCCAGTTGATTTCTAGCTACTTTTTAACAGAACCAGTTAATTTCCAGTCGGTTTCCTGCTAACGTTTCTACCAGGGACTCTAACGTTAAGATTAAGAGTCGAATAAAATTGGGGATTGTCCTGGATTAACTCTACGATTTTTCTCAAAAGTACACGATACGATTTTCTTTCAGGAAATCCAAGTTATAGTGAATTATTATGTAAAACTCAATGAATAAGAGAAACAGCCCATCGAAACGTTAAATCAAAGTGCACCAAAGCCCTACGAGCTTCATACGTACGTACATCGTATACCACGTGTTCCAAAGAATCAATTAGAATTTGAGCGTCGTGCAATGAGCAGATTCGCGAGGAGCCGAGCGCGAAAAACGAGACAGGACACGTATAATACAGCATTACACGCTCGAAATGAAAAATCATTGCAGGCGAAATCGATTAAATTATTGAGCAATCGAAATTAACGCACATCTTCGGCGAATCGGGTCGTCGTATATTGCGCAAAGCGCATAGATATAGGAAACGAGAGCCGTTCGCTCAATTCCAGAGGGGGCCAGCCTCTCCGCGTATCCTTCTATACATCTATCTGTCTCTCTCGCAACAAACGCAGCCTGTACAGAGCTCACAATTAGATTACACGTCCGCGCGGGCACTGCATTACGGCTCACCTCAAACGCGCAATCATCAAGATAAACCCCCGAACGGAGTCACGTATACGCGAGAGCCCGATGCTATAAGGCGAATTTCTAATTAAAAAGGCGCTCTTGCGCACTCCAATTCCCCAGCGCGGAAAAATTTCGCTTTCCCGCGCGTCCGCGATATTCCCTCCGATTTTCCGCGGTAACGCCGAACTTTCGCGCGCGCGCGCGCGCCAAAAAGGCTTCGTCTCTCGCGTAATAGTCGTAATACGCGTGCTGCACAGGCCGCGCGAGAGAGCCGATGATTAAACGCTGCCACACGTTGCGCAATATCGCATATATATGCAAACACACGCACACGTCACACAACCGATCGATCGGCATATAATCGGGAGATTCTTCTCGTCGCCGCGGCTTTGCTTTCGCCAATGACACACGAGCGAAGAGAAAAAAAATCGAGTCGAATGACTCGCTTTACGTGTCTGTGTGTGTGTGTGTGTGCGCGCGCGCGCGTGAAAATTAATTACGATATATACCCGGTCGTTGCGGCGCGCGACTTCCTATCGATTTGACGCGGCGCGCGCTCGCGAGCCTGCGGAGCTTATTCATAAGAGGCGTATCAATTGCGCGAGGCCTTTATAGAAAACGCCAGTCATTTCTCGCTTTCCCACCGCCTTCGATTCTCCCTGCGCGCGCGCTTGTTTACGTGTCCGCGTGCGCGAGGAGGTATTTATATCCGAGCACTTTTGCATAGCGCGGCGCTGAAGATTGCTTTTCTTTTCTCTGCGATGCAGTATCAGAGCCGCGAGAGAGAGAGAGAGAGAGAGAGAGAGAGAGAGAGAGAGAGGGCGGGACGAGGGGGGGGGGAGGAAGACTCGAGCTTGCTTGGGATTTCTTATTGTTGGGATTGTCAATGAAAGCTATCTCTCGCGGGGCTTCCTTTTCATTCAGAGCTTCGATTTCGATTGAAAACATCTAGGCGGAGAGCGAGAGCGCGATTGTTACCGCACTGGTCTGCGAGGGGAGAGGCCGTTTTGTGCTGGTGTATATATACGGCTACTCGCGAGCGTATCTTCGATCGACGAGATAAGGAGCTGAGTGTTTTCTTCTTTTACTTTTTTTTTGTCGGTGCATGCACGGCGTTTGAAAGGTGTAATTTACGAGCTTTCGAGCGCAGGAATAGCCGCTGGATTTAGAATTAATTTTTTTTGCAATTATGTCGACTGATCCGGTCGTGCCAAAAGCTGGAGCACTATATGCAGTATTGCGATGTACACAACCGCACCGACTGACTTCCCTAATTAATCTTCTGACCCGCGCGAATGACAAGAATCCTCGAAACGTTGCGTTTACAATATATACATACATATATATATATGAGTAGTATGTCCAGGAAATTTCGAAAACAACTCGGAGGGAAAATTTGAAAAAAATTTTCTTGAAGCCACACCTACCAGACCTGTTTTTCTCGTTTCTTAGGTCGTTCTAAAACAGAAAAAACTCGTGTACACGGCCGATCGTAGGGTATACTTTTTTCTGGAGCAAAAACGACTTGAAAAAACGAGAAACAATTAAAACAATTAAAAACTATGGACTATTATAAAAATTTCATTAGAATAAAAATGTTTTTCATCAAAGAATACTCTGAAATTTTTTTCTGATTGATCCGATACAATTTTTCATTTTTCGAAAATCCAAAAAATCGAAATTTCGAAAAACGTCCTTAAAAAATCTGAAAAAATTTCAAAGCATTCTTTGATGAGTTTTAAGACATTTTTGTTCCAATGAAATATTTTTAAAAGTCCATAATTTACTAAAAAAAATCTGAGAATTCTTGTTTTTATAATTATTTCTCGTTTTTCGAGTCGTTTTTGCTTCGGAAAAAAGTATACCCTACGATCGGCCATGAATACGCGCGAGCTTTATCTTTTTGAAAACGACCTAAGAAATAAGAAAAAACAGGTGTGCCTTCAAGAACATTTTTTGCAACTTTTCCGTCCGAGTTGTTTCTGAAATTTCCTGGACATAGTTATATGTCGATTTCAAAAAATAAATGCACTTTTCTTTGGTCTAGAATTCACAAAAAAATTTTTTAAGCTAGAGCTTTCAGATCAATGGGACTTTCTTTTGCAAGCCAAAAGGTAAGTATAGGACATGAGAACATGGGAAATATAAAATATGAAAATTTAATATGGAGAGGCATATGGAGGAACAAGAAAAAATTGGCTATTCGGATTTTTATTAGTTCTTTTTTTAAACGGGCATATAACATTTGATCAGAGCATCGAAACTCGACATATTTTCTTTTAGATTAAAGCTCATTTGTAATACATTATCATAGTGTAATTCGAAATTTTCTTGGTGCCTCGGAAACATTCGTAGTTGTTATTATTCCAGAATTTTGACGCATTAATTTTTTGTAAAAAAGCGTAGAATGGCTCAGAAACATGGTTACTAGAAGCTTTTCCCACGTTCCTCTGCACTTTTGATTATATCCTTCGGCTCATAGAAGAAAGTCTAGTCCGTCCGAAAACTCTAGCTTTAAAAAAAAAATTTTCGATTTCTAGACCAAAGAATAGTGCATTTTTCTTGAAATTCGACATATACACTCCGCTTCCGAAGCTCGGAACGCATTCTCGGCGTCGCACTGCAGAAGGCAGAGCCACGTGCGCGAGCGCTGCAGAGACCGAAAACGCGCATCGAACGTTCCACGATTGCATTATAAAGCCCGCGACTCGCGCGCACACGACTCTCCGCGCGGCGCATTGTGTCCGCAGTTGCACAGAGTCACCTGTATATACATATGCGCGCGCGCGATAAAAGAGTCTCGTTTTAGAGCCAAATATAAAAGCTCGCACAGCTCTCTCGGGTACTTATTATGGATACACACTTCCTGATGTGCGACTCTTTTGTGGCAGGACGCCTCTCTTCGGAGAGAAAGAGAGAGAGCTTTTGTCGCTGATGGGGCAATTATTTATCACCGCGCGATCCGTATTGTGTCAATGGCTTTTCTGATGTTTCCGTATTCCGACTTCAATGGCTCGCATAACGCGGAAACTCTATGCGCGCTGACTTCGCCAGGCGATTCGCAAGGTTTTTACTTATAGCCTCGCGCGCGTAGACCGCGCCGACTCGGACAGGTGCGCTTGTGTGATGTACACGAACAGCAAAGTTTTCCTCGAGGGATGCGCGCAGTGTGCGTTTCTGTGTGAAAACGTCTCCTTGACTTTTATTCACTTATCCACATCGGGATTTATATTCCACGATGTCTGTATAGAGGTTGTATATGAGATTTGTTCGGGTGAAATTAGGGTTATGTTTTCAGTATATTGGTTGGTTCACATAATGAAATTTGCGCACGTAAATTATCGGATACTTTTGCAAGTTTTTTCGACTTTCTTCGTGTGTATCCCGGTTTGAGAGCACTACACTTCTAAAATTTCGCGCTGAAAAACTATAGCGATATAGCCGCTTCAAATTTATGCATATTAATGATTTATCATTTAAAAGCTGAAAGTTAATATTTGTATATCTTTTCAAATGAGATTTTAATTGGAGGATTCGAATACTATGTATTGCACACAAAATATTTACATGCAAACTTTAATGTCGGAATGGACACGTGATGTGATACATGCAATTACATAAAGGAGGGCAACAATGCCTTGCAGTTTGGTAATTTTGTTTCTCTTACAACCAATTTAGTTGTCTTTCCAACCTCAATTAACCCAAAAATCCATTCTGCTAATTAACGTAAAACACAACACGAGTGATATAATCTTAAATATTGTTCACGAAAATATCAAACTACACGTAACAAGGAGAATTCTGTCCTTACCTCATTTCTTACATACTGTTGTTTACACCGGTTAAGAATCGCCGGATCGCACGTTTGCGACCGCATTTTATTGCTCTCGGCGCGGATCGCCCCGGAATATCTTCATTACACGATCAAAACCGATTTTCTTCGTTTTCAGGTTAATCACATCTCTTCGCGAAGGCTTCGGCGACCTTCGTGCAAAAGTAAAAATAAAGATACGCACTCAATAAAACAGCGATTATGAGCCCCGAAAGCGAAAACATACCATTTCACGAAATCTCTCTCTCTCTCTCTCTCTCTCTCTCCCGTTCACACCCGTCGAACCTAACCTCAAAAGCAGACCGAAAAAACCCGTTAATCCCCCCCCAACAGTCCAAAATTTTCGCCACACCGCGAGTCGCTTCGTCTCTCGGCAAAATCAGTCCACCGCGCGCAGTTCCACCCGGCTCTTCGAAGCTCTCTCTCTCTCTCTTTCTCTTTCTTTCTCTCGGGCCTCGCGCGCGGAAAAAAGCTGCGCTCGCGCGCGCGCTCGTTCAAGAGTGCACGCGGTCTCCCCCGCGGCGCGATCTACTCCCCGCGTATATACTTCCGCGTGCGGCTCGGCGTTGCCGAGATATACGAGATACGCTGATATTATTCGATCTACCTGCGGAATTTATGGCGCCGCCAGCTGCCCCGCGAATTTATTATGTAATCGAACGCCGACGTTGTGCTCGAGAGGTGAGCGTCTTCTCGAGAGAGAGAGAAAGAGAGAGAGAGAGAGAGAGAGAGAGAGAGAGAGAGAGAGAGAGAGAGAGAGAGATAGTGGAGCTGGAGCTTTTTTTTCGAGGGAGAGAGAGAAGCTTTTCTCTGTGCGCCTCTCTCTCTCTCGTGGGCGGCCTTACGTGCGTCCTCTCTTCCTGTCTTATGCTTTAGTTCATCGATAAATTCAGGCTATTTTTCACTCGACTCGCCGTCGAGCCTGTGCTTATACTCAACGGTTTTAACCGTTCAAAGATTCGATATGGACGGGTGGTTTTGTTGTAAATTGAAATGTAGCGATAATTGTTTTGTAAGTTCTCGAGCGTTATTGTTATTGTTGCCTGTACGGAGAAAGGACTAACGAGATTCGTACGGAACGTATATGGAGGTCGTGAATCCAATGGGCAGACCCGAATTCCGACGCGCGCCTCGGTTATTGAATATTTTTCGTCGCTCCGGCTCTTGAGGTTGTTCGGGAATCGTGGCGCCGTGGCTTAGTTGGTTAAAGCGCCTGTCTAGTAAACAGGAGATCGGGGGTTCGAATCCCCCCGGGGCCTTGTGGTTTGATATTTATTTTTTTTTCTTTTCTATTTTTTGTCTTTCTATTGTACTCGTACTTATTATTATCGTCAGTTATATATACATACAGTGCACGCAGCTTTCGCGCGCAAAGTGTTACAATCTGCAGTCTGTTCTTTCGATCGCAACACTTTATAGTCTATTTCTCGGTCGAGCAAACGGCAGCGCTTACGATATTCGGGAAACGAGTCACATTATGTGCGCTGAGCAAATATAAGTTAAGCATGCGAATAGGCCTCGATGAGCGAGTGATGTATTTTTAGAAGCCGTACTGCTAGAAGCGTATTTGGTTGATTTTGAGTTCTTTGACGCGGAGCGTTTTTACGCAATATTTTTACGAAGGCCATCGTTGTAGTGTATATCTGTGGCTTACAGGAAGAACCACTTAAGTGACATTTTCGTGTTTTCGAGAAAAAGCGATTTCAATGTTTGGAGTAATACGTAAGATCGAAATGTCAGAGAAAAGATCTAAGTATTGGCTCATTTGATTAGGTATATATCTGATACGGATACAACCGTAGTATTACATTTGTAAATAGTTTCTTTCTCGACGCCCAAGCTAAATAAAACAAATTACTCGAGTTAAGTGGTTCTGCGGGAACTTTGCAAATAAGTGGTTATGCGGTCACTTTCTTTGAGGGCTCGTAACTAATGTAATTTGCAATTAAAAAAATTCGGGCGGGGCATATTTTTAAAGTTTAACTCATGCCCTTTCAATTGGTATAATTAAAATTTTCGAAAATTGTTATTAACTATGAAAAAAAACGGTTTAAAGGAAAAAAGCATGCTTTTTCCACAATTTTTTGTTTTAATTCGAGATTTCAAGAACGTTTTCATTTGCAATGTATCTGGAACCCCTCTAACCAATGGGATAAATGTCCAAACCTAAAAGATACGTGATTTGGGGATTGATTTTGAACCTCCGTGTGGTCAAACTGGCGCATATTATAATTGAAAATTTTTTACGAAGACTTTTACGAATTTTTTATTCAGAAACCACAAACTTTTGGAAAAAATTTTCAAGAGTAATAAGTTCTTAGAATCAGTTAAGGAATACGTATGAATTTTATCAGAGCGATTCTAGTAATTTTTTTGTTTTTGCAAATTGACAATTTTTGAAAAATTTAAAAACGTTAAAAATTTTTTTTTAATTTAAAAAAACCGACGAATACATCGGTATAGGTAATTAGATATATATTATACCGCTTTAATGTACTCCACACGGTGTATCTCGCACAAAATAAAAAAAACGAGTGCATTTAAGTGGTTCTGCGGTAACATTTTTACGAGAGACGCAGTTAAGTGATTATGCAATCGGCTGGCATTTAAAATATTTGTGCATTTCGGAAATCCTACTATTGTACAATGAAAAAGGGTACTAAGAGCACCTCGAATTCGACATAAAAAAATTTTTCGCAAAATGTCACTTAAGTGGTTCTTCCTGCAAGCCACAGATATAGTTTTGAAGTTTAATACTTTTCCGGGGAATTATAGTGGAACAACATTCTTTATGTAAAAAAATGAGTATGTGAAATTCATAATGAACGACCACTCGTAACATTGACAATGAATTTTTTTAATTTTTAGAACTGTAAATTTGCGAGTCGAAAATTATTTAAAAACTTTACAACATTCGAAATTTTCCTTCGATTGAATTCATTTATTTCTTGAAACTTAAACAAGTTAAACTTAAATAATCCACGTGCTGGAAAATACGTTGAGTCCACTAAGAGTCTAAATATATTCGATATACATTTCCGAAAGAAAGTATCGAAAATTTATTAGTTTCGTCTTCAAATTTCTACTCGTTTCCTGTTTGCTCGGGAATAAAAAGCGAATCCGTACGCTCCGCAAAAAAAAATAAGCTAGTTTTCGTTAGAAATCCTACGTACAGCCTCGATCGCGAAACGAGATCCTTATAAAGCGCGTGATTTTTTTTGTTCAATGGCCAACGCATATCGCGCGCGTATACAGCATAGCATCCGATAATTCGATGCACACGCGGCGACTTGTCGACGCATTAATTTCGAGGCTTTTAATTCGCGGCGCCGATCGGCGATCTCTTTTCGTCGTTGGCACCTTTTTAAATTCAATTCTCGCCGCAACATTTTCACTTCCGATCGTTTCTCTCTCTCTCTCTCTCTCTATCTCGCTCACTCCGATCCCGCAGTCTCGCCGCATTAAATTAGCATAACCCAATTCGCGGGCGGCAGCGGCGGCGCTTTTCGCGCGCTGATCCACAAAGCTATTCCACATTTGCCCTAGCAATTACACGTAATAATCGCGTAATTTCACGGCGTAATTACTGCGCAATATCTCCGGGGCTTCCCATACGGCAATTACGAGGCGAGTCGCGTACACACGTTCCGCGCGCGCACGCGCGAGCGCACGTGTAGCCGGGTGTATATATACGGCTGTACGTTGCGCTTCTCTTAGCATTTTCTCTCGTTCGGCTCATTTACCGAAATGCACTTTATTTTCGCCCGAGACGATCGGCTTTTAAAGCGACGCCTGCGCGCGCTGGCTTCAATTCCGTGCTGCAAAGTGAAAAAAAAAGAGTTGATCGAAATTAACGACAGCGCCGCGCGCAGTTGTTGATGCGCGCCTTCGACGTATGGGCGCATTATACATAATATAGCGAGCCGATCGGGACTGAGGCTGCGCCGCGAGAGTCAAGTTTTTGGGGTCAGGAACGCGAGAGACAATAATATTCGCAGTGGCGCCTGCGTTATACCGCCACTCAACGAGATCTGATGTACTGCACGCTCGTCTTGCGATGACGAGAGGTATAATAAAGGGGCTTTTAGATTCTACGAGCGCTGCTGAGAATGTCGCGTTGGATTTACGCGGAAATGATACGCCTTTATGATTGTTTATTTGACGATGGATAAGGATGTTGACGAAGACGTGGGATGCGCTGACTCTTTCGCGTAAATATATCCGCGTGTCGACGCTCTGGCTTGAGGATTAGATCTGGAAACTTGAAATTTCGGCAGTACAAACTTGGTGTATTTACTGCATATCACGTATATGGTATATGATTGGACTGAGAGAGGAAATTGCCTTGATGCCACATTAAGGCAGTAGATAAAAGATGTAGTCTTAGATCGAAGACATTGTCTTTTTAAGATATTTTAATAGACATCTTCGGAATTTTGATATTTATATATGAGTAATTCCACGGGATACCGGAAACTTCACTTACCAGACCTTTTTTTTCTGGTTTCTGGGACCCCTCTGAATAAGAAACAGCACGAGTTACTTGATTATCGGTTGCCACCCGGCGTTCCGATCGAAAATACATGATACATTTTCTTTTGCATTTTTACTGTCGAGCGCATTATTTGTGTATTGTGAATCCTGTGGGACTTGGCGCTATATTTGTTATACATATGATTTTATATGTATATATAGCAAGAAAGTGCTGCTTAAGAGCTTTAAATTGAGCCTAAAATTTTTAAAATCGGATGCACTGGTCACGAGCTACACACGTTTGAATACAGCTAATAATTTATAGAGCTCGCGAGATTTTCGCTTTTTTTCAAATTCTCGTTACTTTTGATCCAGTCACTCAATTTTAAAGTTTAATGGCTTAAATTAAAGCTCTTTTCCTCTACTTTTTACTGACAAGTCTAAATTATTGTAGTCAGTTATATACATGCTTTCTAAAAACCGATCTGCTTTCAAGTATATACATAGGTCAATGAATAAAGACATTTAAATTTAGACTTAAAAATCAAAAAGTAGAGAAAAAAGGCTTTAATTTGAGCTATTAAAATAGAAATACTGGATCGACAGTAACAAAAATTTGAAGCAAGGGAAAAATGTCTGGTTTTTGGAATTATCGAGCTATTTCGTCAAAGTCAAACCAAACCACTTTTTTCAAATTGTGTCATAAATTTTGATCCAGTGATTCGATTTTGACATTTAATAGCTTAAATTAAAGCTCTTTTCCTCTACTTTTTGATTTTTTTCTAAATTTTTGTCTAAATTTAAATTTGGTATATAGTGAGTTATATATATGCTTTCAAAGAACCAATATACTTTAGAAGCATATTATAGCTCACTACAAAAAAAAAATATTTGTACCAACAAAAAAGCAGAGGGATCCCAGAAATCAGAAAAAATAGGTCTTTGCGAAAATTCTTCCGACTTCTAGCCCCCGAAGTTTCCAGTATCCCGTGGAATTACTCATATAAATTCGATTTCCTTCCGCAAATACGTTGCTCCTAAAAATTAATCTACAAATTTTTATTTTGGTGCTTTATTCCAATTCAGTCCTAAGGGGGTAAACAAGTGATTATAAAATTGGGCTCTTTCCATGCATTGTGTACACATTCTGTCTTTACTCATCGTATATCGCAATAAAATTTTATGTTATCGCTAATTGTTAAACCGCGGCATCAATTAACACACGCGTCATTATCAAACAATAGATATCGCTGAATTGTCAATTAAACGCATTAGCATAGGTAAAGGACGGGAAATTCGAGTAAATTGCACTATAAGTATACTGGCTATGTTATACAAAGTTTCGGCATTTTGGATTGAATATAAACTTTGAATAAACATTGTTGATGCGCTTGAAATTTTTACAGGTAATTGATACACGAATTAATCTGACGCTAACTGTTGTAGACCGTATTGTTATTGGCAAAGTCAATATAAGAGCCGATTCAATATACGTCGGAACTCTGTTTTGTTTACGATTTGAGAGTTCACGTTGTTATTTCCGTCCAAAAGTGTACTTATTTACTCATTCTTTTTATCATCGCTGCGTTCATTGATTTGCGCATGGATTCTTTAAACTTCGCTCTGAATTTTTTTGTATGACGTTTTTTATTGTACAAAATCATCGCAAGATATGAGTATTGATATTCATAGGAAGTTGACTCAACATTTTTTTAGACCTTTCAATTAATTTCAATTCTTAGTTATTATTATTAATTCATAAAATCATCTTTGCATCTTTAAAGAATATTTCACATAAACTACAAACGTACGCAGTCTTACACAATAAAATTTTAGCCTTTTTATTAGAATAAATTTTCGAAAAATAATATACTTAGTATAGAAGTTTTGTTATTAGAAATAAAATATTGAATTATAAGTATATAATATCATTTTATATTTATTGGATTAGTACTTGTAAACTGTTTATGAAAATTCAAGTAATACTTTCAGATTTTATTCAGAAAGTTTTCTAAACATTTGTATTTGCGCGTTAATTTCAATAACTAGTTGCACTAGTATTTGTATATTTACATACCTATCGCATATAGAAGAATCATATTTAAATCAAATATCATGTTACAATAAAAATATTTGACTTTATTCAATCGACACTGTTTTGAGTGTTTGCATGCAATAAATAAATCATATAGGAAAAGTACACGTATAAATTAAATTACATGTACGTTATCAGTTAACGAATGAGTATAAAACTGAATTTCGACTGGGCCAACAACTGCAGAGTAAAGTGTTAAAAAACGACAATGACCGTTCTGAAGTTGATTATTTTGTTCGGGTTAATTGTTGCTGTATTAGCTCGAAGACATTGTCGATGCATCTGTGATGAACATACTACAATTGATCCAACTTTACCTACCGCTAACGATTCGACTACTAAACTTACGTTTAGCAGTACCAGTGCTGTACCATATAAACCAGCAACAAGCAGCAGCACTTCTGGTTGGCCTACGAAATCTAGTAGCAGTACCGTCAATCCAACTACGATCAGCAGTACTACTGCTAGTTCAACGACGGCGAATGCTAGTACAACTACTGAATCGACTACAAGTACTAGTACAACTGCTTACCCTACTGAATCCAGTGCCTCAACTACTGACTCAACTACAATTAGCAGTAGCACCACTAGTACACCATCGGACAGTAGCACGACTGCAGAAATCACTAACGCTACTAGCACCACTGGATGGCCGACTAAGCACACAAGGAGAACTCATAAACCAGCAACAAGCAGCAGCACTTCTGGTTGGCCTACGAAATCTAGTAGCACTACCATTAATCCAACCACGATCAGCAGTACTACTGCTAGTTCAACGACGCTAAATGCTAGTACAACTACTGAATCGACTACAAGTACTAGCACAACTGCTTGCCCTACTGAATCCAGTGCCTCAACTACTGACTCAACTACAATTAGCAGTAGCACCACTAGTGCACCATCGGGCAGTAGCACCACTGCAGAAATCACTAACGCTACTAGCACTACTGGATGGCCGACTAAGCACACAAGGAGAACTCATAAACCAGCAACAAGCAGCAGCACTTCTGGTTGGCCTACGAAATCTAGTAGCACTACCGTCAATCCAACTAAGATCAGCAGTACTACTGCTAGTTCAACGACGCTGAATGCTAGTACAACTACTGAATCGACTACAAGTACTAGCACAACTGCTTGCCCTACTGAATCCAGTGCCTCAACTACTGACTCAACTACAATTAGCAGTAGCACCACTAGTGCACCATCGGGCAGTAGCACCACTGCAGAAATCACTAACGCTACTAGCACTACTGGATGGCCGACTAAGCACACAAGGAGAACTCATAAACCAGCAACGAGCAGCAGCACTTCTGGTTGGCCTACGAAATCTAGTAGCACTACCATCAATCCAACTACGATCAGCAGTACTACTGCTAGTTCAACGACGGTGAATGCTAGTACAACTACTGAATCGACTACAAGTACTAGCACAACTGCTTGCCCTACTGAATCCAGTGCCTCAACTACTGACTCAACTACAATTAGCAGTAGCACCACTAGTGCACCATCGGGCAGTAGCACCACTGCAGAAATCACTAACGCTACTAGCACTA
Source organism: Philotrypesis tridentata (assembly GCA_018906965.1). Taxonomy (NCBI): domain Eukaryota; kingdom Metazoa; phylum Arthropoda; class Insecta; order Hymenoptera; family Pteromalidae; genus Philotrypesis; species Philotrypesis tridentata. Next base: position 6,383,756 of record JACCIB010000002.1, read on the forward strand.
CTGGATGGCCGACTAAGCACACAAGGAGAACTCATAAACCAGCAACGAGCAGCAGCACTTCTGGTTGGCCTACGAAATCTAGTAGCACTACCATCAATCCAACTACGATCAGCAGTACTACTGCTAGTTCAACGACGGTGAATGCTAGTACAACTACTGAATCGACTACAAGTACTAGCACAACTGCTTGCCCTACTGAATCCAGTGCCTCAACTACTGACTCAATTACAATTAGCAGTAGCACCACTAGTACACCATCGGACAGTAGCACCACTGCAGAAATCACTAACGCTACTAGCACCACTGGATGGCCGACTAAGCACACAAGGGGAACTCATAAACCAGCAACAAGCAGCAGCACTTCTGGTTGGCCTACGAAATCTAGTAGCACTACCGTCAATCCAACTACGATCAGCAGTACTACTGCTAGTTCAACGACGGTGAATGCTAGTACAACTACTGAATCGACTACAAGTACTAGCACAACTGCTTGCCCTACTGAATCCAGTGCCTCAACTACTGACTCAATTACAATTAGCAGTAGCACCACTAGTACACCATCGGACAGTAGCACCACTGCAGAAATCACTAACGCTACTAGCACCACTGGATGGCCGACTAAGCACACAAGGGGAACTCATAAACCAGCAACAAGCAGCAGCACTTCTGGTTGGCCTACGAAATCTAGTAGCACTACCGTCAATCCAACTACGATCAGCAGTACTACTGCTAGTTCAACGACGGTGAATGCTAGTACAACTACTGAATCGACTACAAGTACTAGCACAACTGCTTGCCCTACTGAATCCAGTGCCTCAACTACTGACTCAACTACAATTAGCAGTAGCACCACTAGTGCACCATCGGGCAGTAGCACCACTGCAGAAATCACTAACGCTACTAGCACTACTGGATGGCCGACTAAGCACACAAGGAGAACTCATAAACCAGCAACGAGCAGCAGCACTTCTGGTTGGCCTACGAAATCTAGTAGCACTACCATCAATCCAACTACGATCAGCAGTACTACTGCTAGTTCAACGACGGTGAATGCTAGTACAACTACTGAATCGGCTACAAGTACGAGTACAACTGCAAGTTCTATACCTCTCACCGATCCGAAGAAATGTCAGCGTGAACATGGCGATGAACTTCTTAGTGACTCCAGTCTTATCAATGTAATTGATCTTAACATAATGCGAACAATAAATAAGATAATTTATAATAATAATGTAATGATTATCGATAATTTTAATGTATATTTCAGATTAATGGGGCCGGAAAACCAATTCTCGACAAAGTCTACGAAGGTTACAGAATTACATGCATCAAATGTTACTCAATTATCGGAGGAAAAAAAAATTTGTCAGATGTTAGTATTCAAAAGGGTGGTTACAACTGCAGTTGCGTGCTTCTAGAAGTACATGCCAAATTTGTGGGTGAATGTAAAGTATATGGTAGAAAATTAAAAAGAGGTGAAAAAAGTGCTGGTTGCCCATCCATCGGTTCTACATCCAATAATAATCTTAGCACAACTGAAGTCGTCAGCGACATCCATAGTTCTACTAAAATCAGCAGCACCACTTTTACACCATCCACGATCAGCACTACTAATGCTAGCACCACGCAACGAAATGCCTCAATAAGCTCCAATGCGACGGAATGCCAGCGTGAAGACGGAGATAAACTACTTCACAACGTCAATCTCTTGAGTGTAAGTTAATATTAAAGTAACGAATCATCACAAAGAATATTTATTTTACGAAATAAAATATATGTTATTGTCGAACATTTTAGATTGGCTTAGGAACAAAGTCAATATTGAAAAGAAGTAACAAAGGCTACAAGATCACTTGCACCAAGTGCTATTCTAGTTTCGGCTTTCTGCACACGCAGTTGCAGGTCAGCCTGCTTAGCGGTGGATACCAGTGTGACAGCATCCAACTCCAAGTCCATGTCAATCTTTACAATATTTTTGGTCACTGCAAAATTTACGGTAGAAAGCTGAAATCAGATGAATCCACCGGATGTTCGTGATTTAGCGTTGATTTACTTGCAAATCAGAATAGATACCGTTTACAGTTCGTGAATAAAGCCAACATCAGACAACCAATGCCAAAAGTCTAGTCAATATTCCTACTATCCTTTCTCCTCGATCGTCCTCTACAACGACCTCATAAGAAGCTCAAACCTCTGCACACACAAGAAAGTCCTCGCTCTGCACTTGACTGGTAATCCACGAAAGCCGTGCCGTGTTGCCCGACGTCTGGCAGAGCGGTGTAGCTCGGGGGCCAATTTCGCTCTCGCTGGAGCAGCACAACAACAAAAAAAAAAAAAACAAGAGAAAAAAAGAAACATCGCGGAAGAGCCGCGATCGAGCTCTCGGCTCATTGTTCACGCGCGCGCGTGTATACTTAGTTTGCCGATTGAATTATTCGAGCCGAACAATAATCGCGTCCGTCATGCGCGCTGGGAAAAGGCCGGGATTTTTCCGTCGGCGTGTATATACGTATAGCTGCAATGGAGAAAGCCGGCGCGCAGCTGTTTATATTGTTTGCTGCGGGGAAGATTTTGCTCTCGTCGTTCCTCTCTCTCTCTCTCTCTTTCTCTCTGCTCTCGGCGCATTTTTCGCGGATCCGGAGAGCTGCAACAGCAGCAGCAGCAGCAGCCCGCCGCGCGCTGAAAGAGAAGCGCGCGTTGCGCAATTCTGGAGGACTTTCTACACACAAGGTTTTCCCGGCTACAGAGAAATTGTAGCTCCATTTTTTTCACCTCTCTCTCTCCCATAGTCGTCGCGTGTCCACCTATTACGGGCCCATTGTTATTCAAATATTTCTCGAGAGCGTCGCGCCCCGGACTTTCCTCGTTGTCACACGTCTCTAATCCGCAAAACGAGGAAAAAGCTCTCTCTCTCTCTCTCTCTCTCTCTCTCTCTCTCTCTCTCTCTCTCTCTCTCCTCATCCTTGCAGTGCGCGGAGGTATACCAGATTCGCATACGGAGACACGCGCGCGGACCTCGTGTACATAACTTTCGCGCGTCCAGCTGTGCTCTGAGGCTCTCGGGCCCATAAACCAGACTAAACGCCCGCGAGATGCGTAAATCGCGCTCTATAAGCTGAAATATCGTGAGAACGGAGACGCGCGCTTTTCCACTCATCGTGCGCTCGAGCGCGCGCAGGTGCTTTCTATGTACGTGGGCTTGAGTTACGATCGCCGCCACGGTACACACGCGTATACTGCACATACGCGCGGCAGGGAAATATTGTCGCGGGGGCTTCGCTTTCTATATGCGAACGCGCTATATAGCGGCGGCGGCGTTTACCTCACACAGCCGAGAATTCACATGTATATAGGACGCGCGGGTCCTCGGAGCCCGCAGGAGTGAGTTATCCTCGACGCGTCAACGTTTCAATTATCGCTCTCTATGTACGCGTGGGTATATATATCGAGCGAGAGCGAGAGAGTCCTCCCTCGCTTTCTTCCCCTCGTAACACACTTCTCTCTCTCTCTCTCTCTCTCTTTCTCGGGCATGTAGCGGCAATCGAAGCGGCGCGTGTTGTGTATAGCGGCGGTCGCCCGCAGGTTTCGGACCATAAACATCCCGCAGCCGAGCTGCGCACACAACACTGCACAGGCAGACCGATCTCCATTGTGTTTGCGCGGCGCTCTGTTATAAGTCACTGCCGCGGCGCTGCGGAGAACGTCAGGCTGATCGCGCGGCGCTCGATTATGATCTCGAGCGCGCGGAGAGGCCGGCGCATTGTGTGTCGGCGTGCGGTCCTCTCTTTCTCTCTATATGTGGGATAGCCGTTCGAGAGGGATGCCCCTCGGCTACCGGTTTCGCGCGCGCCGATTTGCCCTTCGAGTCGTCGCTTTCTTTATTTCTTCTTTGTTGCCGTATACGCCCGCCGCCTGCGCGCGTGCAGCTGTATACATAGCTTCGACGACACGGAGAATAAACAGAGGCGAGCGAGAAGGGGTGCTAGAGGGCACCGGCGTATAGCAGTATAGGCGAGGAGGATTCGCTCGAAAATTAGAATCGGATGAGATATACGACGCCGGCGATCGTTAAGAGATCGGTTCGACTGCCGCGCGGAGTATACACGCGGGCGTTATATATATATGAAGGTATTATAAGTCCCTTTCGTTTCGCCTCGGCGCAGTAACGGGGCCCACGAATATTTGATTGGATCGTTCCGTATAAGCCGGCGCGTCTTGGGCCCGTCGAAACTCGCGCGCCTGTAAACAAGTATATAGATACACACTATATATATGTATATGCGAGGCTATGGCTCTCGGTCTCTCTCTGTCTCTCTCCTTCTCTCGCGTGCAATTTAAAGCGCATTTCGTCCGAGCCGTTATAATTGAGGCGCTCGCGCCTCGTCCTCTCCTTCGCGGAGAGCCAGCCGCGTCGCCTGTAATGACTCTCTGCGGAGAGGAGAGTCTGCGGCAAGAGGAGCTGGAGGAGCAGGAGGAGGAGGAGGAAAAGGAGAAGAGCGAGGGAGGGACACAAAGAGCGCACGCGGGGATTTTAGTAGAGCTCTCGCCGCGTTTTATTTCTTCTTTCTCGAGATGCGCGAAGATCTGCTGCGCGGCGGCGGGCCGGGTATATTTGTACGTATATATACATATATGCCGAGCGCTTTGATGCTGCCGATCGGCTCTGCAGGTCACGTCCGGATTCGATATGTGTGCGCAATACGTGCGTGCGTGTATATATATATATATACACGCGTATGTATATATACCTCCGCGCGCGGAAATCGGCGATGTGCATCGATATACTTTGTCTCGACCTCTGGCCGCGGAACGATAATTCGACACTCCTCTCTTCTCCTCCCTCTCGTCGTTATTCTTGTTTTCTTAATCGCGCGGGCGAGCCGGAACGCGAAGGTAAATTACCCGCGAGAGGAAACGTAATCGAATGCAAATGCGGGCGTAGCGGGTGGCGATCGGCGCGCCGTAACGACGTTCTCAGGCTCGCTCGACTCGTCGCGACCCCCCAGAGTCCCCGATGAATCCTCGCCTGATGGATGAGCCCTTTCCGAATTCGCATCTCCCTCTCTCTCTCTCTCTCTCTCTCGATTCATTAGCCATTTTTTTTCTCGACACGCGAGTTTCACTTCTTCTTTTTTCGCTCTTCGCTCTTACGCAACTCGCGTATAACTGTAAAAATATCGCGCTGCGCTTAGGTGCTTTATTTGCGAGTACACATGCGCATATATTGCGCGCTATCGTTACGCGATGCCGCCCCGAGCGCGTATTATTCACGTGTATACGCGTGTACTTATGTACTCGTACGCGCGCTGAGAATCCGATAAATCAGAATAACGACTCGCTCGAGATCGGTAAAAGCTTTTCCCTCGACTTACGCGTACGCGCAGACGGCATTCCAGCCTTATCGCCTCGGTGATTCACTCGCGAATCTCGTCCAGCTGCCGCGGAGACACACATAGATATACAAGCGAGAGAGTCTCCGCGAGGCGTCTCAGCTCTCGCGATCGAAAATCGGTTGGCGCGCGCCGAAAACAAGCGCGCATGTATACGCACCCTACAATACGCATTTCGGAATAAAAGCCCAAGTATATACACATGCCAGGACAGCCTCGCGCTGCTATTTCCGCGCGCCGCACTTCCGCGTGTACCATTGGCTGCTAACCGGAATTTTCCAATGCTGTATGCGCGCAACGTTTATCTCTAATCGCTTCGTTACACGCGGCGCTCTCGAGACCCGCTGCAGTTGCGTATAATCGGCTCGTAAAGAAGACTCTTAAAGCTGCATCGACGATTCTATATATATATATATATATGTGTGTATACGGATAAATACAAGCCGGAGTAGAGCTTTTAGCCGCCGCCTCGAAGCTACCGCGACTGCGGCGAGGCGAGAGGTCAAGGGCGATGGGATTTGCGCGACTATAGACATACGCACACTGTTATCCGCGAATCCGTGCAGCGCCTACCGTATGTAATGCACATACGCATACACGGCCGCAGTATTTGCGTTACAGACGCTCGAATACGCGCGGAATCTTCGTCGAATGCGTATAGATATATAAATATACACGAACGAGAAGCGAATCGGCCGATTTGATATTTCCCCGCTCGCTTAATGGGATGCGGTGTACATATTTGCGCTCTGGCGCCTGGTGACAGATTCGGAAAAATTGGATTATTTAACGGCGCGCGATAAAGCAGGAATGCGCGCCGCCGCCGCCGCCGCCGTCGTCGTCTTGAGAGAGCTTTAATAAACCTAATGGAGAATATTTCCATGTGGGATATAGTTTTGTTTCCGATAAACATCCCGGTCCTTCTGGTTGCCACTCGCCGATATTATGCCGAGTGTGCGTGTATATATATATTCATGCGCGCGTGTATATATAGACGACGTTTCTTCGCGAGAGATCCAAATCGAGCTTTATAATGTACTCGAAGCTGAATATATTCCCGAGTTAAACGTATACGTATACGCGGTATCCCCGCACGCGTGTGATACACGTATATATGTGTACACAGGAGAGCTAGACGCGCCTGTAGAGATAGACCGATAGACGGAGAGGAAGAGATCGAGCGCCCGCGCGAGATCAAGATTACTCTCTCTCTCTCTCTCTCTCTCTCTCTCTCTCTCGCTCTCTTCTCTGATCCGAGGCTATAGCGCAGGGCCCGCGTGTATTTACGAGCCGCGAAGCCGATTGATTTCTCAATATCGATCATCGCCGCAGCTCGATAGAGTATAGCTCGATCGCTCCACGATGCTTATCGCTGCGCGCGAGCGCGTCTAAGTACATCCGTTATGCCAACCGCGAATCGCTAGGCGTAATAAGACAACGGCTGAGCAGCGGATTCCCGCTCGCGAAAATCGTCTCTCTCGCTCTCTGGAGAAATATGAAAGCCGCGGGATTAACGTCCGGCCGCATATAAATACGTGTATGTGCGTCTGCGGGAATCGCGCGTATCCCCGGGAGCGCTCGGCGATATGTCGCTAAGCGCGAGCCGCAGTAGGACCGATAGCATCGTTGCGCCATTACTCAATGCGCGCTTGTGTATACATATATATGGGAAAATCCGCCAAAATAATTCAGATGATTGCAGCGGAAATCGACCGAAACAAAATCTCGTGAGACTCGTCTGGGGCCAGCGTTTTTTTTCTTTTTGTTCTACAGGACCCCCAGAACATGAAAAGAATAGTGTTCCCACGAAATCGAATGAGTGTTTTTAGGGTATTTGGATGTTTGTGTAGAAATGTACAAAAAAAAATCGTTTTTTTAAGCGGTTTTTTTTCAATCCGAATTTAGAGAGAGAAGGAATTTTTATATATTTACGGTCGCAAATATACACAAAAGTTCACAAATTTTCTGAGCTTTTCAAATTAGTCGAGCTTTTTTGTCTATAATTTTTTTTAACAAAATGACGGCGATTTTTGTGAAACAGCGTGATGTTAAACTTTGTTGCGCGAGCATGATGTTAAACATAATTTTTTTTTATCGAGAAATATGACCTTAACTAAAAAATTTTAAAGAAAAAAAATGATTAAAATTATTCAAAGGATACGTATAAATTTTTTCCAAAATTTTTGAGCCATTTTTTAATTTTTCAAAAATTGTGAGAATTTGAAAAATTCAAAATTTGCCCAAAAATTTTTGAAAAAATTAATCCGTATTCTTTGAGTATTTTTTATTCTATAACTATCATATTTATCGAGAAAAAAAATCATGTTCAACATAACACTCACAACAAAGTTTAACATCACACGCTGATCCACAAAAACCGCCGTTATTTTGTTAAAAAAAATCACGGACAAAAATGCTCCACCAATTTGAAAAGCTCAGAAAATTTGTGAACTTTTGTGCATATTTGCGACACTAAAAATAAAATTCCTTGTCCCTCTAAATTCAGATTGAAAAAAAAAACGCTTAAAAAAACGAATTTTTTAAAAATTTTTTACACAAATACCCAAAAACACTCATTCGATTTCATGGGAGCACTATTTTTTTCGTGTTCTAAGGGTCCTATAGAACAAAAAAAAAATGCTGTCTCAAACGAGTCTCACGCGATTTTTTTTCGGTCGATTTCCGCTGCAACTATCTGAATTATTTTGGCGGATTTTCCCATATACACGTACGTACGCGCATACGTATGTGTGTACGACGGAGGTGTATATATGGGAAAGGTAGCACAGCTTCCGTTTTTGCGATATTCCAGAAGCGTGTGTACGCGGTATGTATATGTATATATACACATATATGCAGCCGCGAGTATTATACGAGCCGAGATATTCTTTGCCTTGGAGGAAATCTTCCGAGTTTATTGGACTCGTAGAAGCCACTGCTTCCTCTCGCGTGCTCGGCAGGCATTTTCTCGATTCCGCGCGCGACGGGTATTATAGAGGTGTACGCGCGTATGGCGAGTGAACGTAGAGGAAGAATGAGATTCCGAGGGTGGGAGAAAATAGCGAGAAGTTTTTTTCTCTCTCTCTCTCTCTCTCTCTCTCTCTCTCTCTCTCGCTCTTTCTGCGTTTGCTGCGAGCAAACGAGTCTTATTAAGCGCTAATAGGTTAAAACGACGAGATATATATACGTGTGTATGTGCGTGTGTATAGAAGCGCCGAGAGGACTTGTCGCGTACACTTATGCTTATTCAGCCGGGGGTATTTGCAGTTGGCGCGACGATGATGGGAAAAGGCACACCGGCCCTGGCGCCTGCCGCTGACCGCTCGACCGCCCGTTTCGTCTATGTTTGTTTTGCTTCGTCTCCTGCGAGACGAGGTACTCGTACGAGAGATCCGCGCGCGCGCTGCGGGCGTGCGCGCAGTGCCACGGCCGCGGATTTTCCGTCCTCGACTCCGGATTTTTAGCCCTTGATTTGGAAAGAGGGTTAGTGGAACTGGGGTTTCGGGACGAGGGATCCGTCGAACTTTCGGATGCGCATTGACGCAGGAAATGAAAGGCGAGCTTTTCGAAATTTCCCGATAAATCGTGCATACGAGAGTAAAATAATTATGCGCGTCGAGCGGTGTAATTGAACAATCGGATACAACGGCGTACTTATCGAAATTTAAAATTAACTCATTTTCACGTCAGGCGTGCAATTATTCAAAGCTCCATTACGATAGCATACGACTAATTATTTTCCGGTTGCATCAGCGATTATAACGCGTCGATGTATTTTTCATTTCTTTTATCTTGCATAATTTAATTGCGCGCGAAAAATTGATGTCAATTCCTGATGAGTAAGCTTGAGCTTCATATATTGCTAATGCAAAAATTCACACTCAGTTCCAACCGTTGCAGTGTCTTAAATATATGTATTGTTTTTCTTACGCTAAAAAGCTTATTTTGCACATCGGACGTCGCTTTAGTCCAAGGAACAAAAACCAATCAGCGTATGCCTACATCAATTCATTAAAAGAAAGTAACTAAAAAATTTACAAAAAAAGAAAATTACCGGGTTGAACGCAATCTTGGCGAACGCGACACTCCGACATCGCGGCAAACTCGCGCCAGTAGAAACAGGGCGGGTACGGCAAGGCAGAGCGAGCCCCATAAAGTAGCCGCGAGAGAGCCACCAACTCGCAACAATAACAATCGCGCTCGGCTATATGGCGTGTACCCTCATTTGCGCGTATAAACGTCTCAACTCGTTGTAGCGTTTGCCGCGTACGCGCAATACGCGTATGTATATATACAGCGAGTAACGCGATAAAGCCCACGATCGACGTGGGACTGAATTGATTTTACGGGCAAATCAATCGTCCTATGCCGACGTTTCCGGCTGTCTCCGCGCACACAGGCAACTTCTGTATGCGCAATAACACACATCCGCGTGTGTAACGGTTACGCCGCGCGCATAACGATTGAGAAGTTTCCTTGATAATCGTTTCGTAACCCGACGAAACGTTGGCGCGCCGAAAATTACGTTTTCGACGTGTGCGCAGTTCCATAACTGCGGCGTGCGGCGGCTAAATATACGTGCGCGAAGTGTAATCGGGCTTGCTGTGTGTGAAAACTATACACTGTCTTAAAAGGCAGCCGCGACTTCGTCGAGAAGCGACAATCGTGTAATTTCGAAAATTGTGCAAAGTTACCTTCGTCCTTGCTTTATGCATATATATGTAATGGCTAACTCGAAGGATAATTACGTTGGCATTAGGCTACCGCTCGCGAAGTATGAGAGACGCTTGTACGGCGCAAAAGACGATTATTTGCTTAGACACGACGTTTTTTATGGCATACTTTGAGATTTATTTTTACGTCTGCGTTCATTGGATTGAATAATGAAATAAGTCATGTTTATAGCTCTCGGGACCAGTTTAAGGGATATAAAAATTTTTTTTCTAACAACGTTTTTAATGCTGAAAATTCGTAGTATATTCATTTTTCGAAGAGGCCTCTCGCAACTACAACGACATTCATATTTTTAATTGAAAAAACGATAAAATTAAAAATTAAGATGAGCTTAAGAAAATAAAACTGAATACTTTATTTTTTAGCAATTCAAGATGTATTGTGAGGTCGGATCGTGGCCAAATATTTGCCTCACGTTAGCGGAAGGAACCTAACCCGAGACCTTCGATCGGGTCATTTTTTCCGGAAATGTCATTGCCCCGTCTTCCGTGTTTTTTGGAAATATTTGAGCGATCATACTAGACCGTAGACTTTCGAACGACTGAGCAAACACAGGCAAATAGACTGAGCAAAGGTCAGTCGTTAACGAGGACTAAGAAGTTTACTTTGACGGAAGCTTTCCTGGTCTACTGTACACACAGGGACTACAAAGTTGAAGGTTTGCCTTCCAAATATGTCTTCCAGTCATTGTACCTCCTAATTTCCTTCGCATTAGAAATTTCCTTTTTTTCCCCGTTGAATTTTACCAATTAATTTTCATTAAATCAATTATTCGTGCCTCATATTAGAAATTTAAAAAAAAATTCAAAGAAATATTGTCAAAAGTCAAAATCTCAATTACGCGTTCTCGCAACGCACTGAACGTCAATTGCGAACAATTTGAAAATTATCGTTGCACTCGAGTACAGTAATGAGCATTACGGATCATTCGATACGGCTCCTCGTGTATGTAAGGTAAGATCGTTGTGACATTACGAACGACACGGGTATCGTTATTGGTCGCGTTCATTCATTGCTCGGCTTTCCTTTTCACTACATACTATATTCTTCGGTCTTGAAAAGCTACACAGATAATGAGAAACTGCCGCGTTTATCCTCGACAGAGACAACGAGAAATCCATGTGTGTGTGTGTGTGTGTGTGTGTGTGTGCACGTACAGGAATTAAAATGGAAAGGATATTCCATTGAAACATAGTAGCGAGTGAATGTTTGCTCTCGTATTAGTTTACAGAAAATTAATGGCACTTAGGATACCGTCAGACTGACAGTCGTTTTGTAATTTTGTTTTACTGCCCCGACCGAAGTGAGCTTTGTAAAATTCATGAGAGCTGATTTATAAAATTTATCTTTTGCCGCTGTGAACGCGTATATTATTTTGGCGCACTTTATATCTAGAAGACTGAGCATTAATAATTCGTCAGAGGTGAAATGAGTGATTATTTGCAATTTGAATGTGTCAGAGCTGCAGTTGAACGTATCATAATGTGCTCTTTACATTCTTTTGCATTCTAGTAAAATATCAAGTTATGTCGATTAGATAAATAACGTTGAAGGATGTCTATGCTTTTCCAAGAAAAATATTGTATCCAGTTTCTATGTGAAGCTCTGTAATATCAAATGATTAAAATTTCTGCACGGGATGTCGTTCTCCTCGTTCCATTATAGCATTTATAATGCCTCTAAATATTTGCTACGTGATTTCTTTCCGTGTCGTAACAGTTCCGATGTACACATGCACTATAGGAATCATTTGCCGTCAACGTATCCGTAACACGTCCCATTGTGCCATTAATGAAAAAGTGAATTTTAAAAGACAATGGATGGCCCGATCAAGGTTAAAGAATTCTGAATTATGATGTCTATATATGGTAAATACATAAATTATTATATTAGAAGGTATCGAAGTATCAACAGTGAAGAAGGCGAATGTAAAAGTTTTCGGTAAAGAATCTCAATTTTATCCGAACAAAGTGTTTGATAACAAGGAACACGTATCTATGCCCACTTCCTTCCCTGATTAATCTGATGATTCTAGGAATAAACTCATATGTTTAAATTTAAAATAAATCGAATATGAAGCTCAGTTACTCTGTGAGTGTTGCACGAGAAGCATCGCTGGAGAATTAGTAAACATTCAGTTTAATTTGAAGTAAATTGTTGTGCACATTAAATTGTGAACATGAAACAGTTTCAATTATTGTTACTACAGCTGTTACACTATAGCATTACAGCTGAAATTTATCAGGAATCTACTACTCGGTCTTCGTATATTGCAACTTCGACGCATTTACCAGAAAAAGTGGAAAACGATTGCAACGTAGAATTTAATTTGTCGGGTATGCACTTTGGTCCGAGAATTGGATCAAAATTTATCTCAAGTCCTTACATTACAAAGCTGAGTCTACAAAATAATGATTTAAACGGCTTTGAAGACGGTTGTTTCAATGGGGTACCTAATTTAAAATACTTAGATGCATCGCACAACAATTTGGACTTAAACAATTTATTTGCTTTTGGTGATCATCCAGAGTTAGAAACTCTGATATTAGATTATAATAATGGTGGCACAGATATTTTAAGATCTACAACCACTACGACTACTCCAACGGACAATGATTACGATATGTACGGTGGTGATTTGTACAGAGAAAGAACAACAGAAGGATACGATACATATCATAACATACCAAGAGTATACAGATATTTGAATTTCGACGGTGTAAATCGGTATCCAAACTTAAAATATCTTTCGCTTCGATACCTCAATATAAAAAGTGCATCCCCGCTCTGGAAGGTTCATTTTCCCAACCTTTATCATCTAGATATTTCCGGAAATAAGCTCCTGAACCCGATACATCAAATGCTCGGTGATTTTCTTTCGGTTATAAAAAGTTTATTCGCAGTAGATACTAATTTAAATAGACTGGGTGGTTCGTCATTATTTCAAACAATAAAGACCTTGGATGTATCTCAAAATAATTTCGAAATTCTTAGTTATAGTGATTGCGATGATGGAGCACTCTGCTTAAATAACTTCAAAAACTTAGACACCTTAATTGCGTCAAATTGTAGTATTAATACTGTACAATCAGATACTTTTAAGAGTCTTGGAAATCTAATTGAATTAGATTTATCAGGCAATGCAATTAACACAATGTCTAATGGAACATTGAATTATTTGAGGAAATTGAAACGTTTGGATTTGAGTCGTAATCCACTTTTTGTTATACCTGAAATGTCTGAATTACAAGACTTATCAACATTGATATTGAATAATATGGAAAATAATATGTTGTTATTAACGATTGAAAATAAAATTCCGAATCTTAAGAGCCTTTCTTTGCGAGGTAACAAAATAAGAACGATTTCAGAAGATTTTGTAAATAATTTGCCAATGTTAAAAGAACTTGATTTAAGTAATAATCTGATAGAAACTTTACCAGAATGGAAATCGCAAAATGCTCTTTCTAAACTTTATTTAACTACTAATAAGATATTAAGCTTGTACAATATAACATCAGTAATAACAGAATCATTGGAAATTTTGAAAATAGGAGATAATCCATTAAAAAGATTGGAAATTAAATATTTGAACAAATTATCAGAAAATGCAATTGTTAGTTTTTAAGTGATTTTTGTTAATACAAAAATGCTCTCGCTTAACAAAATATGTAATCTTCAACTTATACTAAAAAAATCGATGTATTAACAAAATAATTTAATTTTGAATTATAATGTATGTAAGTGTAATATGAAATAAATATTAACAAATGAGAAAATTAACCTTATGTTTTGATACAATTATCGTCTTGAATAAAAATGCAAAAGGTTTTTAATATTAAGATAATCAAGTATTATTTCATACAAAATATGTTAAAATCTAATGTATAATAGCTACGATTTCTGGCGACCAAAACAGCAATAGTATTCCATTGGACAATGTAACGATCGATCTATTGAAACATGCAACAACAAGGAAGAAAGTTAAGGACGACACTGATATGCAATGCGCGTCATTTCCGGATCTAATTAATAGTCTTTAAGAAATTGATTCTAGTTTTTTTAATTAATTTCGATGTGAATTGCATACCATAAGAAACACGTTTAATCGGTTCTCAGGAAGACTTCGATGCGCTAATGCATACGAAGGAACAGCAGTTATTTTAATTGCCTACTATAAATCAACGAGTTTTCCTTGTTTCGAGAGAATCGCTCGTAGTTTATAAATCAATTTTGAATGTTCTAACGGGCGATCCTGCTTTATCGCTTTGCGCGCAGTATAAAAACGTTGTTAAGTCAAAGTAGATGCTTGGCAAAAAGAGTCTTTCGTTAGTTTCTGTTCTAAGACATGAATTGTGCCGACCGGTATCTTCTTTGTTTAGCGATATCTTGCAGTTTTCTTGTTTATAAGGGTAAAATAGTGTAATACTTATTCATTGGAAAATCTCACATTTTCATATCTTTAAATACCTAAATTTTTAATTTAACTTATCTGGGAAAAATTGTTTCGAAGTTTTTGTGTGACGTCTCTAGTATGGTCTAAACTTTGGATTAGATTTCTGAGAAACCAGCTGAGCAGTCGTATTCTAGAGTAAATAGTCTTGCGACACTTTTTATATTTCTCTGAGTTTTCAAAAGATCGCGAACATTACTTTATTGTTTTTTTAAATGAGCATTAACTTTTTAAAATCTCGGCAAAGAACAACAGACTAACTGCATTAAAAGTTTAAGCTCATTTCAATATCAAGATATAAGAATGTGGCATTTTCGTCTTTGACGGGTCAATCGAGCTGATGTTTATTTGAAAAATCCTAACGTGCAAGCCCAAGTATACCAGAGTGCACCTTTGATCGGCGGTCAGAAGGTGAGCTCCGATGCCGAGGAAATCAGATATTTGGTGTCCCTGCAGAATCGCGAAGACGGTGAGCACTTCTGCGGTGGGAGTATAATCGGTGATCGATTTATTCTCACAGCAGCTCACTGCGTCGTCGACGATGGCGACGACTTTACGGACAAGCCGATCCAAGTTGTTGCTGGAACTAACAATCTGCGGGATCAGGACGACTGAACCGCTAGTCATTAACGTCGAGAAGGTTTACGTACCGGGAAAGTATAACGATTCCGAATGGACGACGGATATACCTGCAAATGACATTGCTGTGCTGAAGGTCGGTTCCACCATCATCACCACCACCACCAGCACTACCACTGATATCATCACCTTTATCATCATTGTTTCCATATCTATTGCAGCTCGTTTACGTTCTTATCTTAGTTCTAATGTGCTTTCAGTTGAACCAGAGTCTAGATCTGCGCAACAATATGCGATTTAAGAAGCTTCGCATGCCACGAGTAAATCGTTATCACAAGGGCAACTACCGATCTTACGAGGGTGAGGACGTTGTTATAGCAGGCTTCGGTTGGAACAAAGTTAAAGTGAAGACCCACTACAAGAACAAAACCGAGTACGAGGTTGGTTCGTCGAGCGACTTGTTATTTCGTGCCAACGCCAAAGTTATAAGCAACGCGGAATGCCAGACATTTTATGTCAATACCATCAACGGCAATCAACTTTGCGCCAGAATCGACGAACACAAAGATGGCACACCTCAGGGTGTCTGTCGAGTGAGATTTCAAGCAGACAAAATTTTCACTGTATTATGTGTATTTACGAATTTGAACTTTATTGTTACGTGTGTTTGCTTTGCAGGGAGATAGTGGCGGACCTCTGGTGTACAACTATAATACGATAATCGGTGTTGTTAGTGGCATATCCATTGGCTGCAATGAAAACAACGAGCCTGGAATTTACTGCAGGGTCTCGGCTTACATTGATTTTATTAAGAATGCGATGAAAGATGTTACCGATGGCATGCGCATTAAGACTTTTGGGAATTAGCTTTTCTCGCGCTGTTGTATGATGATATTTTTGTAAAATTTTGATATAGTAGATTTGATAATACAGCTGAAATAACGATCTGACGATTAATTGTTTTCTTTTCACAAGTGTACATCATTGTTGCGACACATTCCATTGAACACCTTTGTACACATATTATGCAGCTAGTCTTCTATATAAGCCTTAAGCTTAGAAGGCTTATTCTTTTTTTTGTATAAATTAACTTTGATGACTGCCGAGTGTTATATAAATGTAAAAATGAGACTTATTTTTGGAATTTCCTTCATTTTTGTTACTTGGACGACTTTGTTATCGTGCGATGGTAAGTAAATCTTTCGATACCAATTTTCACACATAGATATTTATGTTAAACATTGTCACTACAGGTGTATCAGCAATAATAAATGGCAAAAACGTAACCTTTGAACACCATCACCAGTTTCCATATCTCGTGTCTTTCGTCAATTCCACAATTCATCACTGGTGTGGTGGCTCAATAATAAGCGATGAGTTCGTTCTCACAGCAGCTCACTGCGTTATGAAGGATAATGAGACCTTCTACGATTTACCACGTCTCATCGTTGGTGGTGTTCACGCTTTGAACACAGACGAGGAGTCTAAAGTCGTGGTCGAAGTGGAGAAGATGTTCGTCGACAAGCGCTATAATCACCTCATGTGGGCGGACAATATTGTACCTGAATATGACTGGGCATTACTCAAGGTAGGTTGGATTTTGTCTTCGTTATTGTTGTATCGATCTCAAGATTGACAAATAACGCATGTGCAGTTAAAGACTAAATTGGACATCGAGAACAATCCCAACTTGTCAATCATCCAACTACCGAAGAAAATACCCGGCACAGAGGATTACCCCACATATGAGAATGTTATTGCTCAATTCGCGGGTTTTGGTAACGACTACGTTAGATTGGTCATCAAAAACGAAACAGGCTTCGTCATCAGCAAAGATGAAACGGACTATAATCCTGACAGTGTGATTGAAAACAATTACACAATCACCGATACTGGAAATTCCACGGGAATGTTGCATTGGGTCAACGTGAGAATTCTGAATAGCAAAGAGTGCCATATTAAATACAAGAATAATAGTGCCCTTTTGGATTCTCGGTTTTGTGCAGCCATTGTACCTAATAGCAACGTACCACATGGGCCATGTTCTGTGAGTTTTACATGCTGATAATATATATTTTGAAACAAGTGTCTTACGTAACTTATATATATCTATTTTATCTATGTTTGTTCTGTTACTCATGTAAAGGGTGATAGCGGTAGTCCATTGGTTTACGAAAATATGGTAATTGGCCTGCTAAGTTCATCAATCCTAGGCTGTAACGAAAATAATGCTCCAAGTGCCTATACAAAAGTGGCACCCCTCGTGGAGACCATAACAAGTGTGATGAAAGGTATTACCAATGGAATGCATATTAGTAGCACTCTAGAAGATGAGAACTTGGACAATTAATGTGATATGGCTGTGATGTTAACTGTTAAATTTTCCGATGTGACATGCGATTATTTATTGTTTTAAAGTATTGTTAATGTATTGCTCGTTGAATTTAGTTTTTCATAGTGAAATAAATAAAAAAACATTTAAGTACATTTCCTATAATGCTTCCATTAGTTGTAATTTTTTGTTTCATGTAAAATTTAGTTGATTAATTTTTAGAATCAGAATGATTCTATAATTTATTTCAAACAAAATAAGATAATAGTTTGTTACAATAATCATATTTATTAAGGGGCTATGACAGGTTTAAGGGTCTAAAGAGAGTTTTGTTTATAAAGCTGAAAACATTTCATTGTTTATGCAATCATAACGAAACATTTTTTATTTTAAAGTGATTTCTTTGACCTTCAAATTCAGCTGTTGAGCTCTCACAAATCTCACAAATCTATTAAATTGAGACATATTTTTACTGAAGTATATTTGTGATAAATGAAATTTTTGATATCTTATTTTAGTCCTTAAAACCTACACTAAAAAAGTGTAATTAACTCCCTATTATCGCAAATCCCTCCGAGAGCATTTCTCGATGGTCGATGGCGATAGGCAAATCCGCGCTAACAATGCTTCTGGTCATTTTTGCGCGACATAAGCTGTTGCGAGGATGGATTCTGGTTATTGAGCGCTGTCGAATCCGACGTTGAATAAAAATATTTCATTTGTATTCAGGGGTTAAGTAAACAACAACTAGTTGCGTCTGACGACCATCTGAAGTTCCACGCTCGGTCAATCTAACCGTTTAAAATATTAGCGACTTTAATCGTTATTTAATACAAAATGGCTGCACTGTTTTATCAGGTATCGACGGAACTTTGTTCAGGACACCAATCCCTATAATTTCCATATAGTTTCATGAAAATTGACCGGGACTTAAAATCACGAGTTTTTCTGCGGGGTCCTTTGTATAATTTGTTTTTAAATAATTGTAATGAATTTGTGAAAAATTGAATAAACCCTTTGTGGGGTTATGACAGGGTTAGAGATCAAAACAGAAGTTTTCTTTACAAAGGTGTAAAAAGGTTTGATACCTTATTTAATTCCTTGAAACCTGCACTAAAACTTAAGTCGAGTGTTAATTTAAATTTTTTTCCATTTTCTGAAAAAGGTGTATGTAATTTTTTACAATTCGTTTTAATTATTAAAAAAAAATTACATGAACCTTTTTGAAAAGATGGAAAAAAATTTAATTTAACACTCGACTTCAGTAAAAGCATGTCCCAATGGGAATAGATTTGTGAGATTAAGAATTCATATTTTTAAATCTTTAACAGTTTAAACTTAAGGTCCGACTGAGCACTTTAAAATAAAAGAAAGTTTTGTTATGATTGCATAAGTATTAACATTTTTGCAGTATTGTATAGAAAACTTCTTTTTTCGACTGTTAACTCTGTCATAACCTCTTAAGGGGTTATGCCTGAGTTAAAATTCAAAAAAATCAAATTTTTTTTTATTTGATTTTTTAATAGCAAATTTACTGTAGAATATACTGTTGAAACTCCTTTTGCCCGAAAAAATTTCGTTACAAAATTATAGGCATAATACTAAAAATATATAATTTGTCAAAATTAAGTATTTTTCATATTTTATTCTATAGCGCTTTTGTTTATTCAAAGCCATTACATTTTTATAGAAAATTTAACGTTAAATGTGCATACAAACTCCTTTTGATAAAAGACAGTTTTATTAAAAATAACACAAATTATTTATTTATGAATTATTGCATATAGTAAATAGCTCATTCTGATAAAAGCATAGATTTTTTTATTGTGAATGTTAAAAATAAAATAAATTTATCTGTTTCATTAATTTAATCTTTTTAATAAAATAATAAGCATGCGTGCAAACTAAAATATTTTTATAAATTACCACCTAAAAACATGGTACCATACAGCATATGGAAAAGCCAATCACTGTTTTACCAACCTAGTTAAGTTTGCTATTAGACAGCTCTTTCGTCTGCTTGATCTGCAGTCTAGTGCAAGCTTGATGTTGTGAATTTTGATCTGAAGTGAAAACTTCTGAGTGTCAGTGGTGTTTAAATTTAGATAAGTATTTTGGACTCTAAATAACACATTATTTGTGAAGAACTTGTTCTTTGTGAGTGTGTTCTTTATTTTTAGGTATATAAGCTGTCAATGGCATGTGAACGATAAGGTACTTCTGTGTTCGATGCAAGGTTAGATGTTGTGGAAGTTGGCTGTAACTATGAACAATCCTAGAAAGTCATGGGTAAGCAATACCAACAATTATATTCATATGGAACATACTGACTGTGAATGCGTATAAAAATTTATATTTCAATTTCAGCTTTTGATACTAGTATATCAATATGTGTGGCACCCGGGTCTTAATATATCCCTTAATACAGGGATATTTTATGCCAAAACACAAAAAAATATGCCAAGCAGTTTCTGTAAGTACTACCCGATAAATGGAAATAAGTTTCATGTATAAACTTTAAATGCAGTTTTCTCAAGTTTTGAATTTTTGTGATTTTAGGTCAGTTGCCGCAGGATTTCTCAACAACTATGGGACCGATCAAGCTGAAATTTTTTAGAGAACTCCAGGAAGCCCTTCTTCACTGCTTGAACGGAGGGAAATTGGCTAAGGTAAGTTTAAAGAATGTTACGCATGTAAACATATGCATAATTCACTATAATTATGAATATTATGAACTTATGTGTTTCTAAATATTTAAAATTTTTATTTTTCAGTAATCCCTTCCGTTCAAGCTGAGGAGAAAGACATTTAGAAGAATTGCCATCCAGTTTGGTTTGAATTCATCACCTGGATCATGAGAAACCTTACGGCAAAGGATAAAATATACTGAAATTTAGTTCTTCACACATGGTTCTTCACACATAGTAAGTATAGATATATAAGTTTTTAAACACATGGAAAATTACAACTAATATGTACAGTTTAATCACGAAAAAGTTTTTATTTGATATTACTTGTACAACATTTTTTTTGACCTGTTAACTGATAATTTATTTTTTTCAGGTTTAACTCAGGCATAACCCCTTAAGAGAACTCCAGTAATTTTTTACTCAAAAATTCTAAATAATTTTTTGCTCTAAAAATTAAGTTAAACTTTTAGAATATACAATAAATAGCTCCGTTAGAAAAAACCAATTTGAGTTAGAAAAATTTTCTTTGAAGAAAAATACTGCTTTAAAAATCATCATTTATTAAAATTCATAAAGTTGCTTTAACAATTGGATACAACGTACTCACTTAAACATTTTAAAGTTAATATTATTTTAGGAAAAAATTATAATACATATTATTAAATTATAAACAACCTTAAATATCAGTGTTTTTTCAAATTTCTTTAATTAATAAATACTAGAATGACATATACACTATATTAATAATTACTATGATAAAAAATATTAAATAAAGTATAGTTTGACAAAAAATATGAGTACAAAATACTCTGAACTTTTTAGAGCTTAATTTTGAAAATCCTTATGTTTTAATGAAAATTAGTATATGTTAATATTTTATGGCATATCTCTGGAATAAAATATCCTCAAAATTTATAGAAATCATCTTTCATAATAACAAACAAAAACCCAAATTTTTATATATGAAGCAACAGGTAAGAAAAAGTTAAAATCACTGCAGTTTCACTTTAAATAACAAGTTATAAATAGAACTTATTGGTATGAAACTCTCTCATCCATTGTCTTAGAAAAACTGATGAGTAATCAGAATATGTGTCGAAAATCCTTTAGTTAGAAAGTAAAAATCTTGATTAGGGAAAAATGAAAATTTGAAATTTTTTTAAGTAAACAATTTTTTGGCGATAAAAGCCCATTGAACAAAAGAAACAAGTATTCATTGTTACAAGTAACTTTCAATGACTCTGATGAGTACTTTTTCAAACACAAGAACTATATTGAATCGCTCCACATACAGAGTTTATATGTTAGCAAAGAGTTCAACTCATAAAATTATTGTATAAACTCTTATTTCTTAATTCTAACTCGGATGCAATATCAGACGGAGTTACTCAATAGAGGGTTTTCCCGTGACTAAAACTAAACAAAATGTTTTGTAACAGAATAAATAGATATATGCTCAATTTATATTTAGTAAAGGTGCCAAATATTAAAATATTTATAAGCAGTATTATAATAAGTTATAGTACATTGTAGAATAAACTATTTTTGACAAGTACCGAGAACGTGTCATCATGTTTGAAGTAACTTTTGTCTGCATACTACGCGTTATAATTTTTCTTCGAAAAAAAAATGAACTGTTTGTATAGCTAAAGTGCATAAATATATCGATTTCAGGTATTATTTTTAACCACATTAAAAATAAAAAATTTGTTTTTAAAATGACTATGTATAAATATGTTGTCCAAACAGCTTATTTTAAATCTAGTGTAAATATCATAACATAATGTAGTAAATGTTTATAAAGTATATGCGCACAGGTGGTCTGTATAGAATTGCCATTGTTCATCAATGGGTTAGATACAAAATGATTTCATATAAATTCGTGACATTTCGAAGAATCACTCAAAGTAATACGCAAAATGAAGAGTTTAACAAGTAGCCTTTTCTTTCTAGTTTCGCTGTCCTCGTTTCTATCGTACAATGGTAAAGTATAAGTCAGAATTTTTCAAATCTCGTGCAATCTATACGTTTTTACGAGCCTGCAACTTTTGTAAAATAGGTGTGCAAGGTTTATTGGAAGGTGAAAGCATCATTGGTGGTGTCGATTTAGATAAGCCCCATGAATTTCCGTACTTAGTGTCCTTTGAGAATTCATCATTAGATCACTGGTGTGGTGGTTCTATCATCGCTGATCAGTTCATCCTCACGGCAGCTCACTGCGTCATGTCGGACGACGTTAATTTTCGCGCATTTCCTCACAGAATCGTAGCGGGAATCGACGATTTGAATGCTGAAGGGACCACGAGAGTTTTAGTGGAGGTTGAGAAGATTTACGTTAGCGAGAGGTACAATCACTCGTGGTGGTACCAAAATCAAATGCCTCTCAATGATTGGGCTGTTCTTAAGGCTAGAGTTTTTTTTAATAATTTTATTATCGTTTCAGTTATCGAGGAGAGAAATAATAAGATGCTTGTTTTACTTTTTTTATGTACCCTTAGCTAGTGTCTAAATTGGATGTGGTAAATAACCCAGGTTTGAAGATCATCGATTTGCCTCAGAAGGTAAACGGTGAATACGATACTTACGAATATGAGTTAGCTGTCCTGGCCGGTTTCGGATATGACTTTATTGACGTACAATTCGATCCGAAGCTTAATGAAGTTGTTGAGACAGGAAGTTCTAGTGGACGATTGCACAAGTCCCATGTATTGGTGGTTGAAAAATCCGACTGCGCGCTCTATGTTCTTAGTGGTTTTACAATCGATGACTCTCAGATTTGCGCCACATTTACTCAAGACGACACTGGAAAGGCTGGAGGCCCGTGTTCGGTAAGTTTTTCTTAATGCGTATATATTTTTAAATGTACAAAACATCAGTTAAGCATAACAAGCTAATTTTGTGTCTCAGGGTGACAGCGGAAGTCCTTTGGTGATCAATAATACCGTCATAGGTCTTATGACCTTTTCGACGGTTGGCTGCGATGACACGAAATTGCCCTCTATTTACACCAGAATTTCTTCTCACGTAGATGCTATTAGGAACGCCATGAATGATAATACCGAAGGTATGCGAGTTGCCACCGCGCCATCGTAAAGTTTTTCAAAAGGATTACTTGTAATTTTTAGTCGTGTAATGTGTGTGTTTGTGTACGTGCAAAACATAGATTAAACTTCAGTATTCCATTATTTACGGCATTTAAATGACTAATGGCTAATAAAAAATGATTATATTATTCACCTCTTCGTCATTGAAAATACCATCTATTGACTGTACATAAACTGTGTCTTATTATAATTGTAAACGTGTATATTATGTTGTTATAATATTGCATTCATAATGAAAATCACGTTAAGTTATTCAAATTCTTGAATTGAAGTAAAAGTATTTTCGATTTCATATAAAAAGGTAGTAACATCGGAGATGCCGTTATCACGATTTACATCAGCAAAATTTCGTAAACTGACTAGGGTCAAAGAAATGCAATTTGTTTTTTACAATGCCTTCTTCATTATTTATATTTTACAATGATCTTAAGTTATACAAGATGTACGCATTGGAAGAAATCCGCATAAAACTAGTGCATAAATTACATAAACTAGAAATAGATTGCATACAAAAATTGGGTGGTTCGAATTCTAAAATAATAAGTTTATTCAAATATTTATAAAACTTTTTATGTTGAATAAATGAAAATATTTTTTTTTTAAATATTCCTTAAATATACCATCATAAAAGCGTTAGCAAGTACTTAAAAAAATTAAAAAATAGTTTAATTTGTTTCAAAGAAAAGTAAAGTTTCTATAAAGTTTTTGTAATCTGAATTGATTTTTCACGAATAGTCTATTATTTAATGGAAAAATTTATCTCGAAGACCAGAAACTATGTGCTAATAATTATTCGCAGCACTTTTTCCCATGTTATTTCCAAATAATAGATAAGATTTCGAACTACATTATGTTACGAGTATTGACAATTATTAATTAAACAACATAGAAATAGAAAATGAATTACAAATTTGTATCGTTAATGAAGAAATAAAGAAGTATAATAAAATATGTATGCATTGTAGAAAATACAGCTGTGAATTTTTAACGAGGAAAGTCGACACAATACTTAGGTAAACAGATTCATAATTTTCATCTGAATAAAATAAATGACCTGATAAGGTTTTGTTAAAAGTATAAATATAAAATATGTAATCGACAGATCTCGCGTTCTACATTTCTTTTTTTTTGTAAAAATGTTGTTCTTTTATCTGATAACTGTCTTCCTGTTGCAGAATGGTGAGTCAAAAAATTGATTTAAAAATTTGAAATTTCGAATTTAAGTGATATTGATGTTAAAACGTTTATTTTGACGATGGTAAAAAAGATGTTCGAGCTTTGGAGGGTGAAAGCATAATTGGAGGCATATATGTCAATCTTAAAGAACTGGGTTATGAGGTATCGATACAAGTGTTTGGTTTGCACGTGTGTGGAGGTGCAATTATTGACGAAAGACATGTGATCACTGCAGCTCACTGCATCGTTCATGAACAAAATGACTTTATACCTTTACCCATTATAGTTGTGGCAGGAACGATTTATATCAACTATGTGGAAGGACATGAGTACACAGTTCAAGCGGCTTACATACCGACAAAGTTCAATAGGACCGAGAAAAGACCTACGCATGATATTGCTGTACTCAAGGTACGTATTAGTTAAAATAGTTTGTAGATTCAGATATGATTACTACAATATTCATTTAACATTATATCCATATTTAATGTATAAAAGCACACAGCACATATAAAATCAATGAAAATATACGTACTGTTACCAAAGCCTATTGAATAATAAAATTAAGTAATGACATTTAATCCAAAACAACAGAAATTTTGTTACTTTTAAACAAAAAACTGATATCCAAATGGCTTTCCAGATAACTTCTAGAATATAACGATAAAATATCTATAAACGTAAGCATCAACTTATTTTCAGTTAAGGTCGAAGTTTGACCTGAGAGATCCTCGTCTCAGCTCCATTATTTTGCCTTCTTCAAGCAAAGGCGAATTTAGCTACGCTGGCGAAGAAGCTCTGGTCAGTGGATTCGGTTGGGATCACGTAGAGATAAAAAAAGTTCCTGTCGATGAGGACAAGCGCGTCAGTGGTGGTAAAAATTATCAAGTGATAGAAGACGGTCGTTCAAGTGGATATATGCTTAAAGCCAAGACTTTCATTGTTTCCAACCGAGAGTGTCAATTGTACTATCGCAACCCCATAATTGAGAGTCAGCTTTGTGCGAAGGTTTTCGAGCATGATGAAAGCATAAAACAGGGCATTTGCACTGTAAGTTGGTTTTTGTATTAAAATTGCCTTCTACCGTCAGAAAATTACTTATTATGCTCTTTTACAGGGTGACAGTGGCGGCCCATTGGTACAGGATGGTAAGACTCTTGTTGGTGTGGTGAGCTATAACTCTGTTGGTTGCGATGACTCCCATCGACCTGCAGTCTATACTAGAGTGTCAAAATTTCTTGATTTTATCAACAACGCTAAGAGAAATATTGTAACTGAAAACATGCGCAATTACATTTGGTGAATTTTCGTAACGTTGTAAGCTCTCTATTTATCTATATACATACTACTTTCATCAGTCTTATGCAATAATGATTTCATCATACTTCTGTAATCTTTTGCCAGTTTAAAATAAAAATTGTACTTGTAAGTTAATTTTCACATACCCATTGAAGATATAGTATAAACAGATTCGTGAGTGTACATTTTAATCGCTATTACGATATTTGATCAGGTGTCTCAAATGTGACGTTGGTATTCTTACGATTGACCTCTTTTTAAATTTAACTACCAGTATTTTCCATGGATAGTGTAGGACAGATATTTTGTGCCTACAGGTTTACTTATTCTTAAACAGGGTAAAAGTCGATTTACATGTATACAGAATCAAAGTAAAAAAATAAAATTATTAAATATACTCTTAAATAAATTAATACATTTCAAGTAGACTATCTTTAAAATAAATTATTATTGAAAATTCTGTCCAGAATATGCTCGTTCAAACACTCATTCAAAACCATCCAAAATGCGCATGTCTGATTTGTCTCCGTTTTCTGTGACAGCTCGCATGATAAAATCATTGAAGTAAGGCACCAGCGTAAACGTAGCGGCTGATTTCTTCATGTTGCAACTGTCAGGTCCTCTGCTCAATATTCCGATGAGATTGTTGTTGTAAACTAGTGGTCCTCCGCTATCACCCTGATATGAATCAACAACAATTTTGCAATGATTGCGTGCATTCACGATCAATAGTACAAAAATATAATGTTACGTCAATTGCTTACGTTGCAAATGCCATGAGATTGGCTGTCATTAATAGCGGACAATGTACAAATGATGAAGTCGTAAGGTTTACACTTTTCTTTACTAATTATTCTGACTTTAAGGTACTGCCTGGTATTCGGCAGAATTGGTTCAGTCGCAGTGGAATTAGGATTGCTTGGGTTAGCTTGGAATTTCACGACACCGAATCCGGAGGCAGTGGCGATTCGGTTGACTAGTCTTTCATACTTTAAAAATTTTGGTATTTTTATCACGGACACTCTGGGGTCGCTTTCGACGTCAAACTTTTTGTCCAGCTATCGATAAAAACATAAGAATCAAAGTTTGAACAATAGCTGATATAAGGGAGTGTCATTACTACTTACCTTTATAACGGCAATGTCGCCGGATAGCATCGAGTGGCTGAAGTTTTTATTTAAGTAAACCTTGTCGACGAATCTATAGATTCCGTTCTCGTCATCCTGTCTATTAGTTCCAGCGATAATCCGGACGTTATTATGTGATACGTCTAAGATTCGCGTGTCATCTTTACTGACGAAACAATGAGCGGCTGTCAGGACGAAGTGTGCTGTTATTATACTACCACCACATGCGTGCTGAAATTGTTGGATTTTCTTTTTCATCACTTGGATCGACACCTGATAGTTAAAATCGTTGTTCTCGTCTGCATTGCCACCAACGATTCTCTGTTGTAAACGGCTTTCGACTGTGTATTAATTTTTTAGCCCGTACATTGGAAGTATTGCTCTTTGAGAGTGTAATGAATAAC
Organism: Philotrypesis tridentata; assembly: GCA_018906965.1. Classification (NCBI taxonomy): domain Eukaryota; kingdom Metazoa; phylum Arthropoda; class Insecta; order Hymenoptera; family Pteromalidae; genus Philotrypesis; species Philotrypesis tridentata. The sequence continues at coordinate 6,411,044 of JACCIB010000002.1, forward strand.
AAAAAAAATTGTTTACCGTAATTTAAAGTATTCCAGACGTAGGCCATAAAAAGTATAAAAGCAATGTTCTTCATGTCTCAATTTCCTAATTAATAAAAAATAATTTTTTGAAAAAGTACTTTCCTCTTGCTGTATTCTAGGGATCGCGGTGAAGCTTCACGACAGACTAACACCGAAAAATGAGAATGTTAGAAATTTTTAGACCGAATCTAGAAAATTATTCTTTTATTGATCATGTAAATATAGCACTTTAGCGATTACTAGGAATGTCCTCAAAGTGACGAAAAGACTCGTTGTCGCGCTTGATACCTAATGAGCGGGACAATATAAAGGTATAGGAACACGATAGTACACAATAATAATTGAAAAAGTTAAAAACTTTGATGTTTATAAGTGAAATTCAATACATTCCTTTTACTTAATAGATAAAAATAGAAAAGTAATCATATCAATATTTCCATAAATATTTATTACAAAATGAATTATTTTTTATTGTATATAAATTGAATTCCACGATTACAATATAATACGTTTGCTCAAAAAATATCTTCTTTTGTTCTTAATTTGAATCGTCTCGTTGAGTAAGATACGAATAATAAATTTTTATGCTAACATCAGTAATCAATAATTATTACTTATTATTACATAATTTTGTTTAAGTATCATAAAAATTATCTATACCCACTTAAACGTTCGTTTATTGATTTCATTATAACGTTAAATATTTAGTTTTTTTGTCTCGTGACTTTTATAAGTGAAAAAATACTACAACAAAATCACATAATAAAATAAATAATCACAAAATAATTGAATTGATTGAAAATGGTGTACAAACAACCAGACAGCATAAGCAATACGTTCCTTTCAAAATTGTTCGCATCAAATTTCTGCCCTTTCTGCTCGTCTTCTCAATCCATTCATAACTAATAACAATAACATCGTCAAAGCGTTGTCGTATACAAAATAATAAATACAACAGATATAGCTCATACTCACTGCTACTTATTGGGGTTGAATCGTATGTTAAGGGTTGTTGAGTTTAATGACTGAGAAATGAAAATGTTGTGACAAGAATTAAAATTGACGTGGTTTACGTATATCAAAAGAGTTGACTGTACTTTATCGAAGGTATACCCAGCTGTTGGAGATATCGCTGTCTTCGAAGCATCCGAGACGATATTGACTGTAGTTTTATAAGTAGCTATGTCTACGACAACGATTACATTACATTGCTCTTGTCAGTGTCAACAATAAATCGTTAATAAAGACAAACATAGAACGTGCAGTTACTCAGCTCGTTTGATTTCAAAAACTCCGAGCATAAAAGCTGCAAATTCCGCGATGCATGTCTCTTAGAAAAGCTTAATTTTCTAAACATCAAATTATTTTTCAATGCGATTTTTTAAAAATATTTCTGGAAGACGGTATTATTAATTAATTGGGTACAACATTGGGACATCGGATAAAAATTCACAATTCATTACATTCATGTAGAAAATTTTATCAACAAACGCCACCTAAAACGAAAGGCTATTAATAAACTAAAGACAGCACTTTATTGCTCAGACTGTTACATAATATATATAATCCTAATGTATTTATGCAATTGGCACATCCAGGTCGTTGTCTTCTCAGCGTTTTACACCTGCGTGACGTTCAATTCGGCGATTAATTATATATGTGCATCTTTAAAAAGGATTTGATTTATGTGAACGTAGTACACACAAACATCCATGCAATTGGCGCAAGTTGATTATTTTAAAAATTAGGCCAAAGAACAATGTATATAAAAGCACAGTCTTTCGAGGTATCGTTGCTTCATTATAGCAGTCAGGCTTTAAGCATGAATCCTCCCTTGATACTGTGTCTTTTTGCCTTCTCGACGACATTCGTTCCTTCAAATGGTAAAACGTATATCCTCGACCTCAAATACTTTTTATCCGATAGAATTAAAAATTTTTAATAAAGCGATATCTGCAAATCAAAATAGTTCAAGCCTATCTGAAGGGCGAGGGCATCATCGGCGGCGAAATCGCCGAGCTCGGTGACTTTTCTTACCAAGTTTCTCTGGAGGTCGCCGGTAAGAATTTTTGCGGTGGAGCCATCATCGATGACACCCACGTCATTACCGCTGCTCACTGCGTCATTTCCAAGACGGGGGCCTTTTTCGGCTATCCCATAAAAGTCATAGGAGGTATCAATAACCTTAGATCGAATGTACCCTCTAGGGTAGCCGTAGATGTGGTTAAGGTCTATGTTACGGGAAATTACACTCCTCCAGCAAATTTTGCACGTCCATCTGGTGATATAGCCGTTCTCAAGGTAAAAATTTCAACTTTTTCTGTGCAGGCATTAAATACGTAACGGACTTCATTAAAATTTTCAGCTTGCCAGGCCCTTGTACATCGCCTCAAATCCAAACTTGGCAGCCATCGAGCTTCCTGAACTTGGAAGAAGCTTCGCTGGCGAGGAGGCTCTGATCAGTGGTTTTGGTTGGAACTGGATTAATGTTGTGTATGATCCTTCAATCGGAGTACCTAAGGAAGCTGGAGGTGGTACCTTCGGCAAGATGCGCTACGCCGAAGTTTACGTCCTAAGCAATGAGCAGTGCCAAAGTCTCGCCGAAGCCATTAGCGAGAACCACATTTGTGGGATGGTTCGTCAGAAATCTAATAGGCCTGAGGGCGTCTGTTCCGTAAGATTCATTAGATTTGATCTTGGAATATTTCATATGTTCACATCTCGGATATGGATGCTAATGATTCGTCTTGAATTCTGTAGGGTGACAGCGGCGGCCCATTAGTTGCCAATGGTAAGACTATGATTGGTGTCGTTAGCAGCAGTCCACTGGGATGTCGAGAGGACCAAGAACCTGCTGTCTATACAAGAGTTTCTCAGTATATTGATTTCATTAAGAAAGCCCTGATGGACCAGGTTGACCGTAGCATTCGTAGCACGAATCTACCAATTAGAAAAGCTTAACCGATAACTTACAGTCTATACATTTTTATGTTTTGTATGTATTTTTCATTTGTGAACTATTCGTATACTTAATTTAATAAAAGAAAAATCAGTGATATACATTGTTATGTTGTAATTACTTTTCTTTGTAAAACATAATAATAATATCAGTGGCTTACAGGAAGAACCACTTAAGTGACATTTTCGTGTTTTCGAGAAAAAGCGATTTCAATGTTTCGAGTAATACGTAAGATCGAAATGTCAGAGAAAAGATTTAAGTATTGACTTATTCGATTAGATATCTAATACAAATACAACCGTAGTTTTAAATTTGCAAATAGTTTCTTTCTCGACGCGCAAGCTAAACAAATTACTCGAGTTAAGTGGTTCTGCGGGAAATTTGCAGATAAGTGGTTATGTGGTCACTTTCTTTGAGGGCTCGTAACTAATGCAATTTGCGATTAAAAGAATTCGGGCGAGGCATATTTTTAACGTTTAACTCATGCCCTTTCCAATGGTGCAATTGAAATTTTCAAAAATTGTTATTAACAATGAGAAAAAACGGTTTAAAGGAAAAAACCATGGTTTATCCACAATTTTTTTTTTAATTCAAGATTTCAAGAACGTCTTCATTAGCAATGTATCTGGAACCCCTCTAACCAATGGAATAAATGTCCAAACCTAAAAGATTCGTGATTTGGGGGTTGATTTTGAACCTCAGTGTGGTCAAATTGGCGCATATTACAATTGAAAATTTTTTACGAAGACTTTTATGAATTTTTTATTCAGAAACCATGCACTTTTGGAAAAAAATTTCAAGAGTAATAAGTTCTTAGAATCAGCTAACGAATACGTATGAATTTTATCAGAGCGATTCCAGTAATTTTTTTGTTTTTGCAAATTGACAATTTTTGAAAAATTTAAAAACATTAAAAAAATTTTTAAAAATTTAAAAAAACCGACGAATATATCGGTATAGATAATTAGATATATATTATACAGCTTTAATGTACTCCACACGGTGTATCTCGCACAAAAACAAAAAAAACGAGTGCACTTAAGTGGTTCTGCGGTAACATTTTTACGAGAGACGCAGTTAAGTGATTATGCAATCGGCTGGCATTTAAAATATTTGTGCATTTCGAAAATCCTACTATTGTACAATGAAAAAGGGTACTAAGAGCACCTCGAATTCGACATAAAAAAATTTTTCGCAAAATGTCACTTAAGTGGTTCTTCCTGCAAGCCACTGATATATTTTTACTTTTTCAATTATCGAATTTTATAATTATAATTTCAAAAACAGAATTCTATGAGAGCTGCTCTTCACCGAATGATAAAAATTCCCAGAAAATAATGATTCAGCTTGTCATCTTATTGTTACATTTTAAATAAATATTTAATTTTGCCAATAATTATTTGCTGTCAACGGATGGAGCATGTCATTAGTTATATGCTTATCTTAATTGATTTATGTAATTAGTCAATTTGTATAGAGTTATTTAAAGCATCTCTCGTGCAAGAGTGTGTAACTCTGATATTCTTGTTTTTCCAGATGTCATTTTGCAAAATTAATAAAAATGAACTGTAACGTTACCTTCTCACTATTTTAGCAATATGTTTCTTGTTCACCGAAGTCAATAACAATTGCATCTGAAATTATAGAAATGATGAAAAATATATATTTCGTATAATATTAGCTATTGACGATAACATAGTATGTCGTCGGAGGTGATTTAACCACAAAAGGGATTTTTAAGTAAGTGCGGGGGTATAATAAACGCTAACCAATTAATTTTCACAGGTGTGCTCCAAACGTGTGAATTTCACGTGACAAATAGCTGTGATCGCTGGCTATAATTATACGTGGATCAATAAATATTATTAAATGTTCGAGTGTTCGCGTTTCCTAGTACAGTGAATTTTAGGACAAGTAGAAATAATACAGACATTTAAATTTCAGAATATTATGTAGATCACAAAGAAGGTGCAAGAATAAAATAAAAATATGGTGATATACAATTTTTATTGTTTTTGAATTAAAAGTTTGAATCATCGCAAAAAAGTATATAGCAAAAATTGTAATAGTGCGTGTTTTGAAACTTTTACAAACTTGAAAAAAATTTTAGCAAGCATTGCTTTTTTTGTAAAAACTAATAATTATAATATCAAATTAATTTTAATACTTATATTATTGCAGTTGTCCTGCACTTCAAATTATAATGGCACCCTCACCAAGCGTTCCCCAGAGCGATATAATGACGATATCCACGCGTGAATTGCAAAGAAAATGATATGTTCATTTAAAAATGCAAAAAATGATTGCCTCGACTATTATCAAAGATTGTTATATATGCAAATCGCAGTGGTATAGGAAAAGAATAATAGTTGAAAATTATGATAACTGCACCCTTTCTTTCCATATTTTTCATTTTTTTCTCGCTTCGGGGAAATAGAGTTAATGGCTCTACTTAAAAATTTACATTTCACTTGTATATGCCGGGAATTGTGGTTAAAAGTAAAGTCTACCTTACGCTCCGCAGTAGCAGAATTTTTCTTTACTCGTTGACTAGTGAGTTGGAAATATGGATATCTTCGATAGAGAATATTTTGTTTTAAACAAGGCGTTATTGAGCAGTGCAGGTCTATGGCCGTACGAGAATCCAAAGAAAAAGTTTGTCATTCGGACGTTTATTAATACGATTCTTGGTGTTTTCGTCATATTTCCTCAAGTAAGAGTATATTTTATAATTTGAAAAATAATTTATTAATTCTGTACGCTTAGATATCTTTTTTTTAATTGTCAGCATTGATCAATAATTTAAATAATATTAGTTGCTTAAAGTACAATACTGCTGGAAATTTTCACCAAGTATTTTGAAGATATAAGGCAAAATGCGAGGCTTTGATCAAGCATTAGAATATTTCTTGGTATTAAAAACGCTGCAGTTCATAAACGTATTTTGATATGTACATAAATTATATAGATATGTGAAATATGTATAAATTACACTTATATATAAATTATGTATTTAATTATCGAAAGTTTGAAAGAATCATCTTATTTGGTAATATTCTTCGGTCAAAAATCTTATATTTGGGCACACAGCCATTTAACTTGGTGAATTTTCTATCGGCAGAAAATTAATTTAAAATAATAATTTTGATGTCAACAATTTACAATAAAATCTAACGATCCTTCAGCTAATTCGTATTTACAATTATTTCGGAGTAAATATGGGCATGGTTATAGAGCATGCGGCTGTATTGATGTTCATCGTCTCTATTCATTTAAAATTCCTAACGTCAATTTACTTCGAAAAAAAGGTTGTATTTCGCACGATGTGCCGCGATCTCTTCTCCTGAAGTTCAGATATTCACGTTTGATTTGTCTGTACATAACAGTTGCAGGTAGTGTACGAAAACATAGCGAAAAATTGGCAAGTCATTAAAGACGCCAACGAACTGAACATACTTGTGCAGTACTCCGAAAACGGACGGATTTTAACCATCGGCTACATAAGTAAATTGAACTGTCTCTTCGGACTTTAACACACGATGCCAAGAAACTTGCTCTAAAATAAAAAATCGCGTTTCAGTTTACGTGATCGCTGCATTCATTTCTTATGTGATGCTGCCGCTTGTCCCGATAGCTATGGACATGTTTGACCCTCTGAACCAGACCAGGCCTCGTTACTTCATTCTGGGAGGCGAGTACTTCATTCTCGACATCAACGAGGATTACGGCAAGGTCTTCCTTTTCGAATGTCTAGCCGCTACCATCACGGCCTGGCTGCTTGGTGCCATCGACCCAATGTACGCAGTCTCGATCGAGCATTGCCTTGGATTATTCGCCATCGTCAAGTAGGTCGTCATTCTGACTTGTGCCTACGGGCTTGTGGTATTCAGATGTTCGTTGCTAAGATTTCAGGCTTCGCTTGCAAACTTGCACCGATTCGTCGCGCGATGGCCAGAAGGACGAGTCCTACAAAATGATCGTTCGACTTATTCGTCTACACAAGGATATTATAAAGTTTAGTATGAGAGCGATTGTCATGGCGTTATGGATTTGCTGAATCGATTTGCAGAAAGGCTGTATTTTTAATGCTCTTTATGATTCACAGCTTTACCGATATCCTAGAATCATCCTACTCAACGTCCTTTTTGATTTTGGTTGGAATAAACGTGATCTTCCTCAGTTTTGAATGCATCATAGTGAGTAGTTATGTGCGTAGAAAAATTCTTGTTACAAGATCCTTTGATTGTATTCTCGTTATTCAGGTGCTAACTAGGTTTGGTCAAACGATGGAGCTCATTCGGTACTCCATGATCATGTTTGGTATAGTGATGCATTTGTTTTACATCAGTTGGCCAGGTCAAAAGCTGATAGATTTCAGTCTTGGGCTGTTCGAAGATTCGTAAGTTTTTTCCAGTTCTTAAATTATAACGATTATTCAGATTATGTAATTCTTTTGTTTTACTCGTAGTTATCTCAACGAATGGTACGGTTGTCCTATAAAAGCTCAAAAATTGCTGGTTCTAATGACACTGCGGTGCTTGAAACCTTGCCAACTAACCGCTGGAGGGATGTACGTAATGAATTTCAGCAATTTTGCACAGGTACTCTCATAAATTATTGTGAATATAAACCTTGTAATATTTCGTACACATTAACTCTGATATTTTTTAAGATCGTGAAAACTTCGATGTCATATATGACGGTCCTTGCTTCTTTTAAATAGAGAACGATTTAGTACAAAGAATATATTTTCGTAAACATGTTTTTAATTAAAAAAGTTTATCTAAACACATAAAATTTATAAAGGCAAGAGGCACCTATTAATATGGCTAATTAGGTATTTCCAAGTTGAACTATATAAATCGCCAATTCGAGTTGATTGGTGCATATTTTGTAAACATAAATAGATTGGTGCTTATTTTACGAATATAGTTCTGTGTAATTCTACAGCTTGTCAAAAGAGAATTTCGGAGACTTGCTTTTCTCGGGTATGTCAAAGTCAAAATAATTTCCATCCTATGTCCATCCCCTCCATCGTTTAGATTTATTTAGTAGTTTAATACTTTACAGTTATGTCATCCAGTATAAACCATTCCAATTATACAATTGAAATCATTCAAATCATAACTTTTTTTCATCTTTTCCAGGCTATAAACATAAATAGGAAATTTTAAATCGACATGAAAAATACTATAATTTTGAATCAGAAGAGAAAGAAGTCTTATAAAAAATTATTATACATTATTACAACTTTTAAATCTGTTAAAAGGTACACCTAAAATAACTATCTATAACCATACTAGGTGACTTTTGCCTACTATGCAAGTAATAAAATTATAATATTTACATATTATAAAAAAAAAATATATTTATATATTATATACAAAGCGAAGTGTAAAAACTCAACGTTAAGTCTAAAGCAAATGAATAAACGTAATATTTTTATTAGAAAAGTTATAGTTTACTTTACGTGATTACCGTTATACTAAAACACCAGACTTTAAAAATAAATTCTATACTGTTGCATTTTCTTGTCAGTAAGCTTCACTTCGCTGAAATCAATAATATGTCATCTCCAATGTAGAATGTGCTGAGAAAAATGCATCTATACTAGTCTATAATTCAAATACTTGCATATAATTCAAATACTTGCGGCTGTGCCAAATAGTTTAATTCACACAAGAGCGAGGGGTTTAGCACTGGAAACAGTGGACAGCGGTGGTCCTTTAGTCATCGACGATGCCATCATGATTGGTATTGTTTGCTGCAGTCCTCGGGCCTGCGATGAGTCCGAAAAGGCTGCATTGTACACTCGATTTGAATCTCACCTTTCTTTTATTCAGAATGTATTGGCAGGCACTTCCACTACTGATGTTTGTGATTTTAAAGTCCCAAATGACCAATCAGCATCTTCCCAGGGATCCATTAGCCAAGTTCTATGTCTATCGTTCAAACGAAATGACAATTAAAATCATAATTGTAAGTATAAAACATAAATAAATGTTTACATATGAACCAAGATTCTTTTGAAAAAATTCATGAAAATTACATTCATAAAGTACGTCATTTTGAATAGGTCAGGATGGATTAAATTGTGGAAATTAACAATTGTACCCTTCGTAGTAAACAAGATGGTGTCTTTTATTGTTTCAAAAATTTGCTATTTCACTCAAAAGAAAGTATAAAAAACTTAAAAAAAACATAAATAACTATATAAGCTTAAAATTCATTAGTGAAATGTAGGTAAAGACATAGGTGCAGTATATTTTATAAAAAGGATTTCAAGTATTTCCTCTTAGAAATGGAATCATTTATTTGTAAGTATCAGTAACAAAACAAACAGATGCTGAATACGCAAGTACATATTTATTAATTATTTTGCGAAGCGTCACGGTATAAAACAAATTTCATGATTTTTCCTTTGATACTTCAATTGTCAATGGGTATGAGTTTGATTCTAATTTTACGAGCAGGTCGCAGAACCAAGTCGGGTGTTATGGGAACTTCGTGGGCGAAATCTATGGGTTCCAGATAAAATTCGCTAAGCAATTGAGCTATGAAAGACTTCATTTCCAGCATGGCGAACTTTTGGCCTGTAGCAAAGAAGTATTGTGTTAAAAGTACAATGTCGATTTATTCGTAATGAACAATCGTATTGACTTGGACCTATGCAATTCCTGGGCCCGGCGCTAAAAGGAACGTATGAGAAAGGATGATGACCCTGAAATCTTTCGGGTAAGAATCTTTCTGGATCAAACTTTTCCGGATCCGTCCAGAAATTCGGATTTCTATGCAGCGAAAACATGTTTATTTGAATTAAAGTACCTTTGGGAACAATGTAGTTTGCTGAAATAAAAAATAAATTATAATAGGAATGACAATAACAATAGAGTACATGGTTTTACACTTTATAAAGAAAGTTAAACATAAATTGCTTTTTTTGTGTTTATACTTAAATGCAAGTCTTGCGTGACTTGTCTCGAGATAAATGGCACACTCGGATAAAGACGAAGACATTCTTTAATGCAAAGTTCAAGATAAGTTAGTTTCTGAACGTCCTGAATAGTCAATTTGCCATCCGAGTTTGATAGCATGTCTTTTACTTCAATACGAATCCGATCCTATGAATTTTAAAAACAAAGTAACAAATCTTTGCATTAAGGAGTTCAATACATTTTTTTTACTGTTACTTGTGCATCTTTGTTTTCGGCAATTAGCAAAAGTATGAAACACAGTCCCATTGCCGCTGTATCGTGACCCTGCCAAATGCATGATTATTATTACATCACGTTGAAACAATGTATGCAAATGAAGCCACTTTATACCAACTTCGAATATGAATGTATCGACTTCTTCTCGTATTCCAGCGTCATCGATTTGATTTCCATCTCTTTGCTTTGCGATCAAGAGATCCAGCATTGCTAATTTTGTAATGTCACCAACTTCCGAAATATTCATCTTCTTCTATTTTGTTGCTGGATTCATCCAAGGTAAACTGCTTCAGATATTGACCACCTGTGTCTTCATGGTATTCTTGTCTTTCTTTGATAATCTTTAAAAAGAATTGGTTAATTCTTTTTTTACCATTATTAATGTATAACTTTTCTTTTGTTCTAAAACATACTTTTTTACTGAATCCATGAATAATTTCCAGAGCTTTATTTTGTCTCTTTGACATGTTTGTCCAACGGAAAGTCCAATTCACTTGGAACCATGGTCTCATAATCCTGAATAAAAACAGTCGTATTCAATCGTTTTCATTAGTTTTTACATCAAAGACTAAGAAGAATGTATAGAAAGAAGAAAGATCAATGTAGTTTTTTACCTATAAATTATAACCTCAGCCATATCATGTATAACACTCCGATACTTTTGTTGATGCTCCTTATCTAATAGTGTAGTTCCCATAGCGGTCTCTAAAAATATTTTTAAATCTTTTGGCTTGAACTTAATTTGCAAGCTTACTTAACATTATAAATCATAATAATTACCACAAATGACATCTAAAGTGTAGTAAGTTAGCATTTCCATAAGATTCATTACCGTAGACTCATTCGACTTCAAAGAATTTATAACTTTACCATTATTTTCTGTAATTATATCGAAATATTTTTGCAAAACATTGAAATGAAAAGCTGGTGTCAATATTTTCCTTCTCTTTTGCCACTTAGCACCTGAAAATTTTTTGGGTTTAGTTGTTTATATTATTTATCTATCCAACATGTAAATATGTTTTCATATATTATTTTTACCTGTACTAGTCAATAAACCAGTACCAAACCAAGGATGCATCATATCATACATACTACTTTTCTCTATATGCTGCATACTTGTCAATAATATCTGCGAAAATAAATTAACAAGTACAAAGGAGATCGTGATGAGGTAAGTTGATTACATGGATATAAGAAGATTATCAACTGTTAATATTTTTGCATATGTGTGTTGCTTAAAAAATTTTTTTGCAATTGTTATTGTTAATTACTATTTAAGAATAAATATTAATATTCCATAAATGATAGAAGGTAATCTGTATATAGTAATCTATGTCAATTTTTCAATAAGTGTTAATAATCAAAAATCTGAAAGGGAAAAGATTTGGATCAACACTGTAGATGCCTACGTAATAGCGTGAAAATTATGAACGCGAACACTTCAGTGATGTAGGCTTACGCGATAACCTCCTGAATTTAACTGTGTTCATCGAGCGAAGGCCACAGCACACGCGAAAGGGGTGAGAATTGTAAATATCAAAATTTACTCTCAAGATTAAAATTATTGTGTATGGAGGGGGTTCTATTTTTCTTTGCAGTCCTAGAAGTAAAGTTAGTAATCGAACACTAGGAATAACTGACAACAACAACAACAACAAAGATAACAACTAAAGCCATCAAGAAAAAAGCGAAGATCACAAAACTTATTTGACATTGTGTTGCAGGCTTTGAATTTGTGTATGTGTGTGTTATAGATGAATGTGAAGGCTGATATTGCGAAACGTGAAATTGATATCGTCCAATAAATAATTGAACTATACGACTGCGAATTATTGATAGGCATAATTATATAACCAACTTATTACATCTCTGTACAGTCGCGAAATGAATGAGCGTTAATAATAAATATATGGGAAAATCCGCCAAAATAATTCAGATAATTGCAGCGGAAATCGACCGAAAAAAAACCTCTTGAGACTCGTCTGGGGCAGCGTTTTTTTTTTGTTATACAGGACCCCCAGAACACGAAAAAAATAGTGTTCCCGCGAAATCGAATGAATGTTTTTGGGTATTCAGATATTTGTGTAAAAATTTACAAAAAAAATCCGTTTTTTTAAGCGTTTTTTTTCAATCCGAATTTAGAGGGAGAAGGAATTTTATTTTTAATGTCGCAAATATTCACAAAAGTTCACATATTTTCTGAGCTTTTCAAATTAGTCCAGCTTTTTTGTCTATGATTTTTTTTTAACAAAATGACGGCGGTTTTTGTGAAACAGCGTGATGTTAAACTTTGTTGTGAGCGTGATGTTAAACATGATTTTTTTTCTCGAGAAATATGATCTTAACGAAAAAAATGTTGTAGAATAAGAAATACTTAAAACTACTCAAAGAATACGAACGAATTTTTTCAAAAATTTTTGAGCCATTTTTTAATTTTTCAAAAATTGTGATAATTGGAAAAATTAAAAATTTGCGACAGTAAAAATAAAATTCCTTCTCCCTCTCAATTCGGATTGAAAAAAACTTCCATATACAATCACGTGTTTACTAAACGTATCAGGTAATTACTATAATATGTTCCTCTTAAAAAAAAAAATAATAAGTAATATATTTAATAAGTGATTCTGATTGGTTTCTAAGTAAACATGGTTATAACTACCATGGTTCATTAGTTATATATTGTTATACCTTGTTTACAAAATAGAAGTTAACAAATTGGTAAAACAATCGAAAATAAAACTTAAATAAAAAAATTATAAACATGATACAGCTTTTTTTTACAAAAAACTATAGTGTTTAATTATATAAAAAATTGTATACTCGTGTTATAAATACATAAAAAGTTGTTATAAAACTGACCAGTGATTGTTTGGTAGATATTGTTATTGTAATTAAATTAATTTTTTATACCGAAATGTTGAAAATTCATATTTTTGAAAAATAAAAATTTTTTTTCTAAGCCGCAGTCTACAAGAAATTTCAAAAATTCAGTTTCAAAACTGCAAATATTCTACAGGTGCAGGAGAACACGTTTAATGAAAACGAAAGATAACTTAAAAGAGAGTCAACTCCCACCAATTTTTCCCGTAATTCTGTAAGATTTTAGAAATTATTATTATTATTAATAATATATACTTCGACGTCATCAGGATGTAGAATACTAATAACTGCTTTGTGAGTTGTCCAAACTTTGTATGTAGGGTAATACTGTTTGTCCCATTTTATTCCTAATGACCATAATTCATCTAAAATACAAGCAGTTCGATGAATGCATACATTAAAAACAAAAAAATAGAATAATTGATGAGTAAAAAGTTAATAATGTCGTTTACATACCATGAGGTATAGATAAAGCTGGAAGATTGCCAAGAATTGGCCAGGTTGGAGGACCCGGTATTTTATTCACGTATCTTCCTATTCTGTCTTTTCTAGTATAATGATGGAAGGCATATAGAAGGATGCAAATGACAGCAATGGTTTCGAAAAGCATAGTTTTTATTTTCAGTGTAACTTGACCGATCTACTGGCAGTAGGCGACTGGCGAGATCAAAACAACTTCAGATTTGTTAGACGTTTCTTCATTACTTCAAATTATATTTCAAATTGTATCTAAGGTCATGAGTTTATTATCTCGGAGCAGAAATTATCAATACATTAGAGCGGTATTGAAGTTTGTTTCTAATTGACTTCATCCATATATTTATTGCAATTTGTACTTTACTCGCATTGATCGCATACGAGCTAGTCCCAAAATTTAATTCGCTGAAGCGGTTTCAAAATGAAAAAAAAAAATAGTGCGTAACGCATCTTTTTGTTCTATAAAAAAATAATAGTATTCCAATAGAAAAAGGAGAAAAATCAGTTGTTTTGGTAGAAGAATTAACATGAAACGCTTGAGCAAAAAGTGTCATTTGCGTGATTTATGTATTCGATACATAAAGACGTTAGAGAAGTTTCCTTATTCATAGAAATGGAGTGCATTAAATTGTAGCAGCTTCCATTGGAGACAAATTTTGTCTGAACTGTTATTTGACGTGTCGCATATACTAAAAAAAGCTTGTTCTATGAATCATAAAAATTCATTTTCCCCTTTTCGGAGCACATATAAGGTTGAATAACGCCCTTCAACGAATCTTCCACAATCCCTCTAAAAAAAAAAACAACCATAATTTCCACTGAAACGACAATGATACGAATGAACTGACAACCCCAAATTGCGAGTATACATCGAGCCCCCGCGGTTTCAAAATCGATATCAAAACCATAAAGCACCGGCGAAATCAATGGACACTTACAAGCCATCGAGGCACCACTGCCGAGCGGAGCAGTGTAAGTGCGACAGTGCGCGGCCTACTTGTGCATCGAAGAACGTGAATGCGTGTGACGATGAACGCCCGGACGATCTGCAACTCCGAGACACCGCTGAGCATCAAGTGCGTACCGCAGGCGGAGCGGAGAGAAGAAGCTCAAGCTCCACAGGCCATTACGCTCGACTTAAAGCTCGCTCTTTCTCCAAAATCCTCTGGATTATGCATAAACGTCATTAACACGGCTTTATTCGTTAATTGCACCGTTATACCGTATAGGACAGTATGTACAACGACTTGTACCCCTACCAAGTGAAATTTTCAAAGTCCTACGATTCGCAAGCTCTCGATTCGCCCGTAAGTGTGCTTCCTTATCGTGTTTCCCTCGGTCCTACACACAAACGACAGCGAAATTCCCCGCGACTGTATAACACCACCTATATACTATACATACATATACATACACACCGCAACGCGCGCCATCTCCGAAAGGACAAACTCGTTTTCACAATGGACTCGTGCCCGTGGCTTTGCCCGGCTTGCACTTTCTTCGAGCATATAAGCGAGAGAGCCTCCGCCGCGGCTCACGATATTGCTCAATAGATCTAACCGGTATGTGTTATGGGAGGCACGACGCGCCGGCGGTTCGACGACCTCCTCCCGTCGCCATAGAGCTTTCGCTTTCGTGGAGGAGGACAACATCTCGGAGTTATACTGTGTGTGAGAGAGAGAGAGGGGGGGATCTTCATCCGTTAATCCGTGCATCCGGTTAATTGCGGCTATTCGGAAAAAGAATCGAGCTTTTGTCGAGAGAGCGAGCGAGAGAGAGAGAGAGAGAGAACAGCTGTGTGGGAAATGGGAGAGAAAGTCCGCTCTTTCCATTCAATTATAGACATGATGAATTCGCCGGTGAAATTTATTAATGTCGATCGCAATCGGCGCGCGCTCTTTTCCCCAGTTTTTTTTCCCCCGTTTTTTTTTTCCAACGAGCTCTCGCAGAGATAATCGATAAACGCTGCGCGTGCGTCACGTTGCGCGCGCGTACCGTATGAGATTCGGGAAAAATCGTTTTCTCGATGCATAAATTCACAACGAGCGCTAACTCATTTTTCTCGATAATCGCGCGAATCCTCGGGAAAGAGGGAGAGGGCCCTTTTTCAATCGGCTAATGGCCCGTTAAAGGGCCCTCTCTGTATCATACTATACACACTCGCCGAAGCCTTCGCCGAGTCATTAATAATTATATCCGCGGCGGTCGGGACGCAGCAGCAGCGGCAGCAGCAGCGGCAGCAGCAGCTGTCCCTCTCGCGAGTCATAACTCACGTGCGTGACCGCGGAAACTTTCCTGACTCCCAGCTCTCTCGGCGGGATCTAATTAATAGCTCCCAAATTAATAGCCTTTAGCCTCTCTCTCTCCGTCTCTCTTCTGCGCCATTCATTACGATTATTAGCGGCCGTTATTGTTTTCACGTTGGCGCGCGCGCGGCGAGGTAGATCGCAGCGGTACACACGCGTGTACAGGAGAACGAGAAAACCGCTTTCTAATGCAGATTGCCGTTTTTTTTTCTTCTCTGCGCGAGAAAGAGAAGAATTCACCGGTCGGCATCGTCGCTACGATGACTCGCGGAGGGCCGAGAGGCGCGCGAGAGCGTAAATCATCCGTCGAGACGCAGCCTCCCGGACGACTGCTTGGGGATGGAAGCGTTAAATTCGTGGAAAATCGTCGCTATCATCGGAATCGGGGACTGACAGGCATACGCGCGCACCGCGTCTCACGCTTATGGGAGCGAAAAATTACGGTGTCGATATACAACTCACGCGGCACAATGAGCAGTGCGCGCCGCGACCCTTCCATCCGTTCGTCGGAGCGAAGGTCCTGATGCGCCTTGACAGTCGGCGTCTCGTTTGGTCGGCCGCGGTGACCTTATAGCGTCTCGAGTGACTCGAGACCGTCGCACACCTTCGTGTTTTGGCGCCTCTTCGCTACGTGTCTACGGCCTCGGCGTGTATACACCACGTGTGCGTACGGGGAATAACCAGAAACGCCGCTCGCGCACTTGGCCTCGAAATTGCAGCCGGCGGTCGCGCGCTGGCGCAGGTATACAGACACCTCGTTTCTTCAAGCGCGAAGCGCTCGACAAGGCCGAAGATGCGGCGCCCTTGATTTGCAGAAGGAAGGGGTATAAAGTTATGCCGAGGGGTTGGCTTCATTCGTTTCTCGGGTGGGATGATTTGAATCGCGCGCGCGCGCGAAATTGTCTGCGACTGCGCACAGTAGAAGTAGGCGATAATATAGTATTCGTGTTCTTCTGTGTCGTCGGTTACACACGTACTTCGCAAGTTTTTCATTACATTTTTCCTGATAAAGAAGTAAGCCCGTAATCGGCAAGTTTTGAAATTAACATCTGTCCCACTGCAATTATCGGTAATACGCATACTTAACTTTTTATCATCCGATTAAATATGTACGGCCGTGTTGAATTAAAAAGAAAAATTTGATTCCGCTGCGAGCACAAAACGAACGATTGATCTCTTCAAATTAGCGTATATCCATAGCATAATTTGGCTGTTAAAACTGATTATAATTAGCCGCGAAGTTATGCGCGCGTATTAAATTCAAAACGCTTTATTGCTTATTATAATAACGTTGCGAACCTTTATCTTTGCCTTCGAAACCCGTAAAAACTATAAATAGCCGTACCGGGTGCACACACGCTTTCAAAAGCTCGTAAATTATTGCACCTTTTACATTCGTGTAGGTATAACATTCGTTTTCTTTCGAAACGTCGGGTTTTGACTCGTGTAAATCTTGTAGACGCCGGTCTATAAGAGGAGCGAAATTCGTTTTAAAGATTTTATTTTCATCGCGCGCGGCATCGCACGAAAATACGACGCGTCTAAAAAACGATATACTTATATCCGCATAATACTGCGACTGCGAGTTTTCGAAAGCTCGTAAACTCCGTAGTCTCTTTCGTTAGTGCACGGAAAATATACTTTTAACAAAATCTCTGCTGTATTGATCAAAAAATATAATCGAAATATGCCTGTATACATGTGGGTTATCCATAACAGGTCAATTAAAAACGAAATCGATTCAGAAAAGTCACTATCAATAAACATCCATTGTTTGCCGCTCGATTAAATCCGATAACGCCGACGAGCATCAGCACAAACAAAACAAGAAATGTAAATTTTTAATCGTCAAATTGGCGCTTAATTGCGCTTAAATAACCGTATGCACACATCCGATAAACGCGTGTACATCGATCGGACGTTTACACACACACACGTGCTCGTCGGGTGTGCGCTTTTGTCCTTCTTTCCTGCCGTGCGATTCATAAACTCTCCGGCGTTTCGCGCGCGTGCTCAATGGCGGCATAATTTCCACTGGTTATTATTTAAATTCATCGATATATAAATCGGCCGATCGTTACCGAGTTATCGCCTACATACTGCTCTCCATACCGACACAAAGCACACGCCAGATTTGTTTAAGTTTAATCGAGCGCTGTTTTTACATGCGAATCCAGGCCTGAAGTATGTCGCGTTGTGTACGCGTGTATGTGTGTGTGGGATTATATGAATTAACGGAATTACGACTTTTGCCGATCCGAGATACAAACAAGGCGTATCATCGCGATCGACACACACACACTGCACGAGACGCCGAAAATTATCGTGTCGCCTCGAAAGTATAATTTTCTCGGCAAATCTGAAATCGGGTCGGATGCTTATCGCGCGATCGCCAATAATCGATTGTTTAATTAAAAGGCGCGCAAATTTTATCGTTTATAAGTATTATAACCGATTCAAGGCCGATTCTCGGACGCGTTCGCGAGAAAATGTCTTTTGTGCAGCGAGAGAGAGAGAGAGAGAGAGAGAGAGAGGGGATCGCTGAATTATCGTATACTTATAAATTTCTCGATAACGGTCAACTTCGCGCTCAATATATATGTATATTAAGGGACGCGGTAGCGCCCCGATGGCAAATACAAATGTACGCAGTACATATACATTGTGCCTTCGGGGCCTAGTGTAGTATAACTTTATTTTTTTTCTTTCTCTTGTTGATATTTAATTCAACTTCTATTAAACATAGAAAAAATAAACCCTCGATTTAAAGATTTTTCCAATGCCTTTCTAATGACATTAGTAGATTTTTTATGATTAACGTCTTTAAAAAAAAAAGTAATAGTACTTGAATTTTCATAGATAACCCTACTTATTGTACTTGCTTACAAGTGCTACGTCCACGATAAGATTGTCTGGTGCACATGCGTGACTAGCGCATGCGGCTAGACGCGACAGACGAACGGGCCTTGTTGCGTCCAGAATAATCCAACCCCGGACAATCGAATCCCGCCCCAGTCACTGTATTAAATATTTTATAGTATTGATAATTACACTGACATCATTCATCGACTATCCACAATAGGACGTGACGGCAATTTTTCCATTAGATTTTGCATTTCTAAGAAATTAGATTTGGAATCGAAAATACTTTTACTTGAATTCAAGAAATTTGAATAGCTTAACGTGATTTTTATTATATATTAATACAGTATTGTAACAATATAATATACATATTTATAATTATGATAACACACGTATATTACACGGCTAAAAATTATACGTAATCTGATGCGGTGGCAACTCGCAGACCTGCGGTATTATCATTCATGGCGTTCCTAATAGCATCTACGTGAGAAGAAATTCTGGTGTAAATAGAGGGCAATTTCGTGTCATCGCAGCCAATCGCCGACAAGCTCACAAGACCTATGATGGTATTATCGATCACCAAAGGACTTCCGCTGTCACCCTGAGACACGAATTTAGCTTGTTATACTTAACTGATGTTTCGTACATTTAAAAAATAAAATAAAAATGTACATCAAGAAACACTTACCGAACACGGGCCTCGAGCCTTTCCAGTGCCGTCTTGAGTAAATCTGGCGCAAATCTGTGTGTCGTAGATCGTAAAACCAAGCTGTTCATAGCGTGCACAATCGGATTTTTCAACCACCAATACATGGGACTTGTGCACTCGTCCACTAGAACTTCCTATCTCAACTTTTTTATTAAGAATCGGATCGAATTGTACATCGATAAAGTCATATCCGAAGCCGGCCAGGACAGCCAACTCATATTCGTAAGTATCGTATTCACCGTTTACCTTCTGCGGCAAATCGATGATCTTCAAGCCTGGGTTATTTGCCACGTCCAATTTAGACGATAGCTATAGGGATACGCAAGAAAAAGTAAAATAAGCATCTTATTATTTCTCTTCTGAATAACTGAAACGATAATAAAATTGTGAAAAGTACTAGCCTTGAGGACAGCCCAGTCATCGAGACCCATTTTATTTTGGAACCACCACGTGTGATTGTACCTCTCGCTAACGTAAATCTTCTCAACCTTCACCACAACTCTTGAGGTCCCTTCAATATACAAATTGTCGATTCCCGCTACGATCTTGTGAGGAAATGCGCGAAAATTAACGTCGTCCGTCATGACGCAATGAGCTGCCGTGAGGATGAACTGATCGGCGATGATAGCACCACCGCACCAGTGATCCAACGTTGAATTCTCAAAGGACACTAAGTACGGAAATTCATGGGGCTCGTCTAGCTCGAGACCGCCAATGATGCTTTCACCTTCCAATAAACCTTGCACACCTGTTTTACAAAATTTGCAGGCTCTTAGTATCGAAAAAAACGTATAGATTGCACGAGATTTGAAAAATTCTGACTTATACTTTACCATTGTACGATAGAAATGAGGACAGCGAAACTAGAAAGAAAAGACTACTTGTTAAACTCTTCATTTTGCTTGTTACTTTGAGTGATGCTTCGAAAAGTCACCAATTTATATGAAATTATTTTGTATCTCATCAATTGATGAACAAAAGCAATTCTATAGATCACCTGTGCGCACATACTTTTTAAACACTCTCTACATTGTTATGATATTTGCACTAGATTCAAAATAAGTTGTTTGTACAAAATATTTAAGCATAGTCATTTTAAAAACATATTTTTTATTTTGAATGCGGTTAAAAATAATACCTGAAATCGATATATTTATGCAGTTTAGCTATACAAACAGTTTGTTTTTGTTTTTGCAAGAAATATTATAACGTGTAGAATGGAGAGAAAAGTTACTTCGGACTTGATGAGGCGTTCTCGGTACTCGTCAGAAATAGTTTATTCTATAATGTACTTTAACTTATTATAATACTGCTTATAAACGTCTAAATATCTGGTACCTTCACTAAATACAAATTTAGCATATGTCTATTTATTCTGTTACAAAATATTTTGTTTAGTTTCAGAGTGACGGGAAAACCCTCCACTGGGTAACTCCGTCCGATATTACATCTGAGTTATATTTTCTTGTTTATGGATTAATTTTATGAGTTGAACTCTTTGCTATCATATAAACTCTGTAGGTGGAGCGCTTCAATACAGTTTTTGTGTCTGAAAACGAGCTCATCAGTCATTGACTTTAGTTCAAAAATATCAAGGAGAATCCATAGCCTCCGGGAAACTGATTGATTTGAAACTTTGGAATCTGATTTCTTGTACGTGAATATGAAATGAATAGTTGTTTCTTATGTTCAATGGGCTTTTATTGCCAAAAAATTTGTACTTTAAAAGATTTCAAATTTTTATTTCTCCCTAATAAAGATTTTTACCTTATAACTTAAGTATTTTCGACACATATGAGGAAATCTACGGAGAGTTGGACATCTTTTGACCGAAAAGTGGGAAGTGAGTTTTTTTCATTCTCCTAAAAGTTTAAGAACAAGCTGCATGTTAAATCAAATTTTCAAGCAATTAAAATAAAGTACTTGAAAGGACCTTGAATTTGGATATTTTGTCTAAATCGGATGCACTGATCAAAAGTTTTGCATTTTAGAAGACGACGAACTTGGATTCAGGCATCAACGAAAATACTCGATTTTACCTTTTTTTTCTTAAAATCCTTCCAACTTTTGATCCAAGCATACGTTTGCAACGTTAAATACATTAAATTAAAGGTCTTTTCTTCCACTTTTTAATTACTGGGCGTGTTTTTTCTTTTTGCTTATAAATTTTAACAGATTCTGTACAGAAGTGCCTCAATTTTCCCACAGATACGATGAGTTATATATATGCTTTTTAGAAAGATCATTTTTTGAAAGCATATATATATATATATATATATATATATATATATATATATATATATATAGCATATTACGAAATAAATTTAAACCTAGACTAATTGACTTAGACTTTGAAAACGCACGACTGGATCCAAAGTGAATAGCATTTGAGGAAAGGGAAAAATCTCTGGATTTTTCAAAATCCAGTGATTTCATGGAGAAAAACAAAATTTGCCTTTTTTCAAATCTTTGTACCTTCCAATCCAGCCGACCGTTTTGAAAGTTTAATAGCTCAAATTAAAGCTCTCATATTCAACTTTTTTTCTAAATTATCTAAAGTTTAAGTTTCTCATACAATACTTTATATTTATGCTTTTCAAAATCAGTTTAAAACGATCAACTTGATAAGCATATATATAGATCATCGTACAATAAAATTTTTAATCTGATAAATTAGCATGAAAGTAGAAAAAAGGAGCTTAATTACTCACTTCCCACTTTTCGGCCAATTTCCTCATAGACTGTTTACTTATCAGTTTGTATGAGATAATGGGTGAGAAAGTTTCATACCAATAAGTTCTACTTATAATTCGTTATTCAAGGGGAAACTCCAGTGATTTTAACTTTTTCTTACCTGTTGCATTATGTGTAATAAAAATTTGGGATTTTGGTCGTTATTATGAAAGATGATTTTTTGTCGTACTTTACGGCACGACGTGTATAAGCGCACGAGCGTAGATTGCATAAATATTAACCTTCTTACACCTTTGTAAAGAAAATTTCTTTTTTGATCTTTACCTCTGTCATAGCCCCACAACGAGTTTATTTAATTTTTTACAAATTCGTTTTAATTATTTAAAAAGAATTATAAAATTTGTTTGAAAAGCCCGAAAAAATTTTTTTAATAATAATACTTCACCTTTTTAGTATAGGTTTTAAGGAGTAAAGCAAGATATCAAACATTTCATTTGGTATATTAGGCTGATAATCGTGCACACCACAGATAAAATAAAAAATTGAGATTAAAAATCAATATTTTTAAGAGCTCAACAGCTAAAATTGTCAAAGGTCAAAGAAAACAGTTTAAGCAGCTGCTTAAAGTTAGAGCAGGTGAGAAAGAAGCGAGTGCCGCGATGAGGCGCCCGATAAAGCGCCCGAGAGAGCTTTGCACAGGGGGGGGGGGGAATTAATCGGCACGTGTCTCTCCCCCCTTGCCGGCGATGCGTCCCTCGCGATAACCCGGCTACCGCAGATTTTTTCCCCAACCTGTCGGCGCCTCGCTGGCATTTATAAACACAGTCCTCGAGATGGCGGGATCTTTCTTTATTCTTTCTGTGATGGGGGGTGGGGTATAGTCTTCTTTTTCGGCTCTGGGGATACGCTCGTCGGAATTTAAGCGAAGATTAGGGGTGTGCGTGCGTGTGTCTGTATCGAGATGATGAAGTGCCGATCGGTTGATCGGTAATTTCGGCGTCGGTTCGGAAATCAATTTATAGAGGAGCGGGAGACGTGCGTATACAGGGTGTTCCGAAATGGTTGGATATTTATGGCTTGGGGTTGTTGGAGTTACGTTTTATTTTTTTCACTTACTTCGTCCGTTCTGAAAGGTTTGTATTTGTATTTTGTATTGATTTAATTATACGATCAGTTTCTAAAATGTAAAATAATATAAAACGAAATCGAATGAAGAAATCTTTAATCGATTTCATGGTTTGCGGCCGTGCGATTGGTTATTAGCCTACTTATGTGCACTCTGTAAAATTGATGCACTATTTTCAAAGTTTCCATACCCTTACGACACTTAATGAGATCCTTTCTAGAATATATTTTTTCAAATTATTCCTCGACAGTTCGTACGAGACGTTATACGCTTCTAACAAACGATAATGACAATTCAAATCTCAACCAATCGCACGTGCGGTCGTTTACGAAGTAGTCCGATTCTCTAAGCTTTTTACACTTCATCTCCACAATCGCATCCTTGAAACTCAGCTCATTATACGACTGGAAGAACACATTGCATACGGGTTAAAGCTAATAATACTGCATGAGAACGGGACTCTACACCCAAGAAGCGCAATATTAACTATATTCTAAGTAGGTTAGATATAATTAACTCGACTGCAATCAGCCATCTATAATCTCCGCGCATAGAAAGGTATATATCACACGCAGAGTCCGCGTCTGCGCAAAACGAATTCTCAAAGCTGCCATCTATACGCAATTCAATTTATTATCCAAAAATTGTTCTCTCTCTCTCGATTTCTCGCAAAAAAAAAACGCACCACGACCACACCCCGCGCGCACGCACTCCCGATTAGCGTTTCAGAACACCCGGTGTATAAAAGATCATCTCCCACCCCCCTCCCCCTCCCATCCCTCGGATGACCGAGCACTTCTCCAGCGTCTCGGACGTACACGCGAGCGGACAAGCCGCGATCCCGCGGGACTCTAATAGACGTCGGCGCGGTGCATATACGCGCGCGCGCGCGCTCGGCCGGACTAGACCTTATCGGGCTCGACGGCCCGGCAAAACGAGCAGGCGCATCGGCTGCTCCATTTTCTCCCACTGCAAATTAGAGATCCTCTCTCTCTCTCACCGCGCGGACATCGCCGTATCCTCGTCGTCGTCGTCGTCGTCGACGTCGCGCTAATGTATTTTTAACAAGCTTGCGTATACTCGTACACTCGCCGGGGGGCCTTATATATACATATATACTGACCTCATAAATCCGACAAACTCGCGCGCGCGGATAATTAGGCAAAAAATTGAGGAGGAATTACGTACGGAGAGAGAGAGAGAGAGAGAGAGAGAGAGAGAGAGAGAGAGAGAGAGAGAGAGAGAGAGAGTGATAAACTCTCGAGCCCTCAATTAGCGCACGCGCGGCTCTTTGCGAGAGAGCCTCCTATCGCGTTTGAGTTGCGCGCGGCGCGCGGGTATATTGCCTTATACACACCGCGGCGCGTTATAGAGCGAAAATCGCGGAGCGTCTCCGATACGTTAATTATATATGACGAAATCTACAATTTATATTCCCTTTTTTGGCCCCAAAAGTGTCAAAAACAAAATCTCGGGCTACATCAACCGGGCAACGTTTTTCCTGTTCTTTGAGACGCACAGAACAAGAAAAAAATAGTGTACCCACGAAATCGATCTTGTGACACTGTCTTTTTTGGCCATCTTTGTGATTTTATGCAGAGATTATTATGCATTTCTTAAAGTACGCTAAAGAATCTGAGATTTGAACCCAAACTTGTCTAGATTGGATGCACGAATCAAAAGTCACGTACTTTTGAAATAAACGAATTTTGCTTCAGACTCCCTTTAGGCTGGTACCAAAATCCTCAATTTTACGTTTTTTTCTTCGAATCCTCGTAACTTTTGATTCAGTGACTCGATTTTAACGTCTAATACGTCAAATTAAAGCTATTTTTCTCTACTTTTTTATAATATGCCTAAATTAAAATTTTTTAATTCAATGAGCTATATATATATGCCTCTCAAGTAGATCATTTTTTGAAAGCATATATATAGCTCACTACATCAAAAAATTTAATTTAGACTCATTGACAGAAAAGTAGAAGAAAAGAGCTTTAATTTGACGTATTAAACGTTAAAATCGAGTCACTGAATCAAAAGTTACGAGGATTCGAAGAAAAAAAATGTAAAATCGAGGATTTTGGTACCAGCCTAAAGGGAGTCTGAAGCAAAATTCGTTTATTTCAAAAGTACGTGACTTTTGATTCGTGCATCCAATCTAGACAAGTTTGGGGTTCAAATCACAGATCCTTTAGCGTACTTTAAGCCTATTTATATGCCCATTTAGCCTTGCATTCGAAAAAATCCAGAATATTTTGCTAAAAAATGCGTAATAATCTCTGCATAAAATCACAAAGATGGCCAAAAAATCGATTTGGTGGGTACACTATTTTTTTCTTGTTCTATACGTCTCAAAGAACAGGAAAAACGTTGGCCGGTTGATGTAGCCCGAGATTTTGTTTTTGACACTTTTGGGGCCAAAAAAGGTAGTATATAAATTGTAGATTTCGTCATATATGTTTAGGGTTTCCGGTGATAGGTTATATGGGAGATTTCCGCTAATATCGCTCGCCTGCGCACTCGGGTTTTGAGCGAGATGCGCGTGCAGCGCTCGATCCTTCGCCGCAGTGCATATATATAATGTATATATGATGTAGTATCGCGTCGGTACATCTCAATTGTGAGGCGAGATCGACGGACGCGCGCCGTGGAAAAACGCCGATTTTTCGAGTCGCAAAAGCATCTGGAGAGAGAGAGAGAGAGAGATGATAAACTAGTTTTTTGTCTCTCTATATGGATAAGCCGCTCTCTTCTCTCTCTTTCTCTCTCCCTCTCTGGCATAATCCGAGATTCACTGTCGATTCGTCAATCACGAGCTGCAGTGAGCCTCCCGAGCCCTACATACGCCGCATACCTTTCACTCTTCTTCATCATCTTCTTCTTCTTCTTCTTCTTCGGCTCCTCCTCTTCGTTCCTTCTCTCTCTCATCTCTCTCTCTCTCTCTTACTCTCTTATCTCCGAAGGCCAGGATCCCGCAGGAATGCGTCCGATCCCCCCCCCCCCCAAATCAACCTTCGTTCGTATACGGAGCCCACCTTTAGCACTGAATTACACGCGAATCCATTGAGTTTTCCCACAGTCTCACACCTAAGTGTATCTCCCGCGGGAGAGTCGCGACGCGCGAAGGATCGAGGCGGCGGCGAAAAATTTTAGCCGGCGCGAGCACGAATCTGGGTCAAGCTCTCCGCGCGCGCCTTATCGTCCCGATCGATCGATTTCTGATGCCTTCCGTTCGATCGGTCCATCGATCTGTCATCGACGATCTCCGCAGCCGCCTCCGCCAAGCAGACCCGGAAAATCTCGTCCGCGGCGGCTCTCTATATCTACACTTATATATACATATACGAGCAATTCTCCTAAAAAAATGCACTTTTTGGAGTTCCAGAAATCGAACATCTTTTTTAAAGCTAGAGGTTTCTGATCGATGAGACTTTCTTCTGCAAGCAGAAAGATAGTCAAAAGTGCAGAGGAATATGGGAAAAGTTACTAGTAACCATATTTCTGAGTCATTTTACGTTTTTTTGTACAAAGAATTAATGCGTTCAAATACTGGAATAATAAGAACTACGAATATTTTCGAGGCACAAGTAAAATTTCAAATTGCGCTACAATAAATTACAACAAAAGAGCTTTAATTCTAAAAAAATATGCCTAGATTCATAGCTTCGATCAAAAGTTATGTCCGTTAAAAAGAAAAATAAATAAATAAAAATCTGAGTAACCGATTTTCTCTTTTTCTCCATATAACCTCCCCACGTCGAATTCCCATGTTCCACGTTTTCCCATGTTCCTCGAAATTTCTGACTATCTGTCAGCTTGCAGACGAAAGGTCTGCTCGCTCCCAAAACTTCTAGCTTTAAAAAGAAAAAAATTTTCCATTTCTCGACCCTCCGAAAAGTGCATTTCTCACGAAGAATCGGCCGTGTACATCGCCAGAACAGACACAACGACGTGAGCCCGAGCGATCCTTTTTCTTCCTGGTTCACGCGATGTGTATTGTACGTACACGCGACGGCGGTGGCGGCGGCGGCGCTCTCTGAAATAATGGTAATTCCTCGGGAGCGCGCAGCCGCGGAGAGAATACGCCGCATGCAAATTTCCAATTAGCCTCTCGTTATTATCGGCGGCTCTTGTATACAGACAGGGCCGCGTGCGCGCGCTGCTCGTGATCCGCAACTGTCACGAATGGAGGATCGGCCGCTGCTGCTGCTGCTGCTGCTGCTGCTGCTCCGATTTTTATCTGGACAGGAAAAAGAAATATAGCAGCGGCTTCGTCGTCGTAAGTCAGACTCGCGGGACATAATGGCCGCATAAAGCCGGCTTATTTCGCGCGTCGTGGGCGGAATATCGTGATAAATCGCAGACGGCGGCGGCGGCATCGCTCTTGCCGATCGAACGATGTTTACGGCTCATTTGAATCATCTCTAGCCTTCATACACAGGCGAGAGAGGGGGGGGGAGGGAGAGCCCATAGTTGTATAACGAACGGAACTCTCGCGCATTTAACGTATACCGCGTGCGCGCGACGGAGCCGAGGGAAAATGCTGCGGGTAATAAATTAGGGATACAAGCCGTGAGCCGCGCGGCTTTGTCAGATGGATCGCCGGGGGATTAGAGTGTGTGGTAGCTAATTTTTCAGAAATTATCGGTTTACGCGCTCTCTCTCTCTCGCGGACGTTTAGCGGATGTATCGTATGTATATATAGGATTGAGAAAAATGTCGAGAGTCGGCGCGCGAGGAGCTCCCGCGATATTTTTCCCTTTTGCATTAACCCGACGCGCGGCGGCGGCGGCTTAGCGGTTTCGCACATTCTTGATCTCATTGTGCGCGCGCATACATTGTGCGCGACTAAGTACACTTGCGGGAGAGCCGGACACGCGCGCGGTGTACTATAGGGTGTATTATATATGCGGGTTTATAACGCTTGGCAAGAGAGGGATCGCGATGGATTCCGGACTGCGCGCCGCGGGTTTAACGAATGGGGCGAAAATTATCTGCGGGTGTATCAAACAAAAATTTGTCGCTTTATTTTTTAATCGACTTGCTGCTCTTTAATAAGTGATAAGTGGATTTATATTTTAGTTCGATAATCCGAAAGTGAAGTACAACGAGATTGTATACAGAGTCAGTCGATCGGTATCTTGTGAAATAATGTAAGTTTTTACATATACTTACAGTTATAATATATCGGTTTGTATTTTTGGCCACAAGCGAGGGATTTAATCATTTGCGAATTTTTAAAAGTCGTAAATCGTATACCTTGTACGTTAATCTTATGTCTGTGGATTCTGATCTAAGGGTTTCCTTGCAAAATCGATTTAATGACTTCAATTTTTACGGTATCAGTTTAAAGTTACGTCTAAAATGATTATAGCACGAATACTCACACTCTCGAGGCTATGTGGATCACAGATTACAGTCTTCGCTCACTCATGAATTCGTTGACTATCCAAAACAATAAAACGTACACATACCTTTATTACACCAGAAATAAATCTTGCAGATCAAGCGTAAACACAAAAAATACGTCTCTCATCGCATACACCCACCTCGTCCCTATTAAATCCCAATCGTCAATCCCAACGTCGGACGTTCTCCACCTCGTCACTGTCTTCGGCCCCCCCCCCCGAACAATTTACGCACGTAGATACCGAGAAAAATATCTGTCTCTCTTTCTCTCTTCTCCGCAGCGCATTCGTAAAAACCTGTCGCTTTAACGAGCTCGAAAAAGCCGAACAATTAATATTTCATTTTGTCATTTCGACACTGCGCACAAACACAAATGCACACTTCTGGCCCGTCGCGCAGCTGCAGCCCAGCAACAAAGCATACCTATACAGAACACGTACTTACGAAAACTTTCTCCGTATCGCTCGCGCGTCGCGTCCTCCCGAAAGCTCGTAAATAACCCTGTTACACAGGGAGATTCTCGTCCTCGCGTGAGCCGAAGCCGCCGCTCGTCAACGTCAATCAACCGCGTCCCCCGTGTGTACACTTTTCGTTATAAAGTGTCGCCCCCGTGAAACAATTAGCTTCTCATCGCGCGTCTTTCTCTCTCGAAATTCACGCGTATATCCCAATCGTCCCCGCAATAAAGAACAATCCTTTATACACACACACACACACACACACACACACACACATATATATATATATATATATATATATATATATATACGAGTATATCCAGGAAATTTCGGAAACAACTCGGACGGAAAAGTTGCAAAAAATTTTCTTGAAGGCACACCTACCAGACCTGTTTTTTCTCCTTCCTTAGGCCATTCTGAAAGAGAAAAAGCTCGCGTGCACGGTAAATCTTAGGGTATATTTTTTTCCGCAGCAAAAACGACTCGAAAAGACGAGAAGTAATTAACAAAAAGAGAATTCATAGATTTTTTTTTCGAAAACTATGGACTTTTATAAAAGTTTCATTAGAACGAAAATGTCTTAAAATTCATGAAAGAATGCTCTGAAATAGATTTGATTTTTCAAAAGTTAAAAAAAATAAATCCAAATTTCGGAAAACGTAAAAACCCTGAAAAAATTTCAGAGCATTCTTTGATGAATTTTTAAGATATTTTCGTTGTAATGAAATATTTTTAAAAGTCCACAGTTTACGAGAAAAAAATCTCTGAATTCTTGTTTTTTTAATTATTTCTCGTTTCTCGAGTCGTTTTTGCTCCGGAAAAGAATATACCCTACGATCGACCATGCGCGCGAGCTTTTTTTCTTTAAGAATGGCCTAAGTATCGAGAAGAAACAGATCTGGTAGGTGTGTCATCAAGAAAATTTCTTGCAACTTTTCATATGTCGAATTTCAATGAAAAAATGCACTTTTCTTTGGTCTGGAAAGATAAAAAATTTTTTTCAAGCTAGAGGTTTCGGACCGATCAGACTTTCTTCTGTGAGCCGAAAGATAGTCAAAAGTGCAGAGGAACATGGGAAAAATTACTAGTAACCATATTTCTGAGCCATTTTACGCTTTTGTTTACAGAAAATTAATACGTCAAAACACTGGAATAATAACAACTATGAATGTTCCCGAGGCACCAATATAATTTCGAATAACAATAATAAAGTATTACAAAAGTGCTTTAATTTAAAAAAAAATATGCCAAGTTTCGATGCTCTGATCAAAAGTTATGCCCATTTAAACAATAAATATAATAAAAATCCGAATAACCAATTTTTTCTTTTTCCTCCATATTAAATTTTCATATTCTACATTTCGCATGTTCCTCGGCATTTTCCATTATCTTTTGGCTTACAGAAGAAAGTCCCATTGGTCCGAAAGCTCTAGCTTAAAAATTTTTTCTTACCAATTCTAGACCAAAGAAAAGTGCATTTATCTTGTGAATTCGACATATACATACACAGACGCGCGGGCGACTGGACTCCTTTCTCCCTTACTTATATTCCTCTCTCGCTCGGTGTTGCGCGCAACGCGCGAGTGATTCACGGCGTGTCTTTTTTTATCGGACGAGAGAGAGAGAGAGAGAAGACAGTCGAAATATTCTCTCCCGGCGATCGGACACGCGCACTGCTGCAGAGGCCGTTTGCACAATGCGTATATCCTTTCTCTCACGCAGCTCCTTTGCGCGCGCGTTTTACGGGACAATTAGAAATTCGCGCGCGTTAATGCGAGAGAGAGAGAGAGAGAGAGAGAGACACACGGGACTTTCGCTCGAAATTTCATCCGCACCGCGTGCATACGTATATATGGTACACGACACGTGCATAAGGTATACGAGGGAATATACAAGGCATTGTAACGAAATCGTCTGTCTTTCTTTCTCTCCGCGTCGACGCGCGCGATGTGCGTCGTCGCGCCGGATAATAATATATACGCGGCGCCTCGTCACAACAAACAGATCGTAAAAGAGCCGCAGCATCTGGAGCGAGAGCGCGCGGGACTTTCGAGAGGAGAACAAAAAATACAGCTCAATCCGTCGTCGCTTATGCGCGCGGTGTGGCGTATGTATGTATATAGAGGCGTATCGATACGTATAGGCGCGATTATACTCCTCTTTCGAGGAAGCCAAACAGATTGCGACGCGCACTTGTGTAGAAGCGGCTATTTCCGTCGTGTGAAAGTACGCGAATAGATTTTGCAGTGCGAAGGAAATTGCGGGGCCAAGGAAAATACGCTCGATATACATACAATTGCGTTTTCGAGACTTCTGCGAAAATAGCGGGATGACAATATGGCTTCTCGATCGGCTGTACGGTCGATTATTTATTTGCAACGAGATGTTTTCATATGGATTTGTATACGTATGAGCATATGTAAGAGTTGAAATTGTGCATTTCGTCCATTTGTGTAATCGGTTTTGTAAGCTCGGTATAGGAGCAGTGCCGCTAAGTGAATCGTAAGTGGTCGCAACAATGATGTGTCAATGACTGGCAGCCATTGTCACATACGTATAGTTTTACATACGAGATATTGCGCTTGACGCGTGTAGCTCGTTAGTTCGCCTGTTTAACATTTTCGATAACAGGTGCGCAGGTATACACATATAATGCAAATAGACTGAAAAATGAGAAACGCACAAACAAACGGTTTACATTTGCAGGTGGTTTGGTGATTAAAAAAGCGAAAAATTTTCAGAAATCGAAATTTCGAATTCTGGCTGATTGTTGATAGATACGGCTGCGGTATTACGAATCACGTGCGAATCGCCTTTTGTCTTTCGGGCGTCGCTTCGTTGCATCGTTCCTTTCGTTAAAATGCATTGTTTACACAGGTGCAACACTGCAGCGCGAGTCAAAAGTATAAGAGGCGATGCTCACGGATATTTATGGATAATTAATGCGTATCTCAATAAAAGAGAAGTAGAGCGATAAGGTAAAGTGTTAATTATCCGTTTAATAAGAGGAAATACACGTGTAGCCGATGATTTACGGGCTCTCCGCTACGTGTGTTATTTCATTATTACA
This sequence comes from Philotrypesis tridentata, assembly GCA_018906965.1. Classification (NCBI taxonomy): domain Eukaryota; kingdom Metazoa; phylum Arthropoda; class Insecta; order Hymenoptera; family Pteromalidae; genus Philotrypesis; species Philotrypesis tridentata. Next base: position 6,443,232 of record JACCIB010000002.1, read on the forward strand.
GGGAAGGAGATTCGAAAACTGCCGGGAACAATAATGGAAAAGTATAGAACTTTTGAATTGCTCTGTCAGTTTGGCTAAACAGCAATTTATTTCTTTTTTTATTTGCTTTGCTATATTCATCTCTTATCGTGTGAGAAAAATAAGTTTTCGGAAGAATACAAATGATGAAATTCAATAAAGTTTTCAACAAAAAATTCGAAGGATAAAAGCGAACAATAAACTTTTCAATAAAAGAAAGCGAACGATAAAAGCGAACAGTACACTTTTCAATATTAAAAAAGGCGAACGAAACGTTGACTGAACGAATAATACTCCATAGTTTGTAACTAGAAATACGGAAAAAGTAAATATTAATCAATCGATAAGTCAGCTGAATACACCCACACCGCGCAATTCTCATTGATTCCATGCCAAACCTTCCTTACACGCGTGTATCGCGCCCCCCCCCCCCTCGCATTAAAATGGCAGTTATAATCTAAAACGAAAAAACTCTCCACTCTCCCAACGAACGATTTCACAAACTCCCCATCCACTACACCTATGTCGAATTTGAAAAAATAAATGCCCTTTTCTTTGGTCTAGAAATCGAAAACATTTTTTAAAGCTAGAGGCTTCGGACCGATCAGGCTTTCTTCTGTAACCCGAAAGATAGTCAACATATTTCTGAGCCATTTTAAATTTTTTTTAGAAAAAATTAATGCGTAAAAATACCGGAATAATAACAATTACGAATGTTTCCGAGACACTATTAAAATTTTAAATTACACTACTAATAAACTATTTTTATAGAGCTTTAGTTGAAAATAAAATACCAAGATTCGATGTTCTGATCAAAAGTTACGCCCGTTTAAAAAGAAAAAATAATAAAAATTCGAGTAGCCGACTTTTTCTTTTTCCTCCGTACGCCTCCCCATGTTAAATTTTCATACTCTGTATTTCCCCCATGTTCCTCAGCATTTTTTATCATATTTTGGCTTACAGAGAGAAAAGTATCATTGGTCCGGAAGCTTTAGCTTAACAAAATTTTTTTTCGAATTCTAGGTGAAAGGAAAGTACATTTATTTTTTGAAATTCGATCTTAACGTACAAACCGCGAGTCAAAAAGCTACCTTTTCAGTCACGCGCTCACACTCCACGTTATACCCCCTCTCGCGTCCTTGAATTTCGTACAATGCGCGCCTCACATAGCGACGCAGCTACCCACGGCCCCAAGTCCCAAGACTACATTAAACGCGCGCGTCTCGCGCCGGTTTATTTTGATACGTATATATACATATGCAGTATAATACCAGAGGCAAACTGCGGTCTCCGCGCGTAAGAAAAACTCGCTGTTTATTGCGGGCCGAGTGCGAGCTCGCGGCGAGTTTGAGTTACAATGACAATAGCAATATTGCAGAGAGGAGATGCAGCAGGGGGAGAGAGAGCGCAAGGACTGATTCATCATCCGAGGCCCCGAGAGATGTTTATACGCGACTCTAGGAGATAAGCCCGTGGGGGCTTTATTAAAAGTAAATGTACACGCGGCTATTTTTCTCGTCGAACCGCGCTGCGGCTCGTTTTCATTCGTCTTCTACCGTATATATATATATATACCAGCACGCGATTGTATCCGCTGGGTGATAAAGTGTTAATGCCACGAGAGAGAAAGAGAGAGAAGAGGAGACAGACTCTTCGTCGCCGTGTAACCTTCTCGTGGAATCATACTTTCAGATGTCAGATTTCTCTCTTCATTAACGGCGCCTTAATCAACGGCTAATATAATCGCGCGCTTTTACATTGGGCGAGCGGGCGAGAGCCGCTGCGCACTCGGCCGGCCGATGGAATTTTTTTTTTATACGATCGAATCGATTAACGGACACTATACTCGACCGTTTGAAATCGTCGTCGTCGCGACGATGATGATGATGATGATGCTCTATACTCACCGAGGGACGAGCGCCGCCGCGCTTACGCTCGTATATATAGTCAATAAAACGTAAAAAAAAGGTTCGATAAGACTGGGATACGGAATTACAGCCGCATTGTCCTTGCGGCGAGTCGTTATTTTTGTTTTTTTCTTTTTGGGTATAAATATATACAAGTTTGCAATCGTTTTTTATTTTTTTATGTTTGGCTCCGGAAGCGCGCGCGCACGTATGCGCGTATGCGTGTGCGCTCGAGGAGCCGTATAACCGCGAGAGGATTGTAATAAAACGTCTTATTCATTTAAATGAGAAGCTCGCGCACTCCGCAGTAATGGGTGGGATAAATAGCCGATTATATAAATACTGCAAGACGCACTCGACTGTAAACAGTCTAGAGCTGACATCCTCGCCGGGCAGAAGGAATGTAACGCGGTGTGGTGTGCAGAGTATATACGTAAGACGAAAGAAAAAAGCGCATTATCCCTCGAAAGATGAGGAGAGCAAGCGCGTCGATTGTCTTGTTCGGTGAGAATCTCTTCTTTATTTTCTTTTTCCTTTCCACACTCTATTTATATGGATTTATATGTATTGTCGAGACGATGAAAAATTAAAAATTTTTACGAAATTAAAAATTCAGCGGTGATCCTGTGCCAGGCTCTCCTCGCCGAGGCGGCGACGGTCATCAAGTTCCGCGACAGGGAGGAGGCAATGGCGAGCAACGACTACGATTGCGACTGCGCAACGACCTTCGAATTATTCAAGCCAATTTGCGGAAGCGACGGCAGAAGCTACCCCAACCTGGCCACGCTCGACTGCGCTAACGAGTGCCAGCAGACCAGTGAGTTTTTGTCCCCGTATATATCTATACACGGGTAAATCTACGAGAATCGAATTGTCTTTGGCCCAAACTGAGTAATTTTGAGGGTGCACCGACCGGACTAGGTTCTTAAAAGTTACGGGGGAAAAAACTGAAAAAATACGTCAATTCTCTTAACGATTTAAAAGGCAGGCCGTAATTTAAATAAGATTTACAATCAACAGACATCGAGTACACCAAAAGACCTTTCATTCGAATACAAATTTGGATGGACTGGTCAAAAGTTTCGCAAGTTTGAAGACGACGAACTCGGATTCAGGCATCAACGACAATAGTCGATATTACATTTTTTTTTTAATCAGTTTACGTTTCTCATGCGGTAGGCCGTATATATGCTTCTCAAAAACAGTAAAAACGATTTACTTGCGAAACATGTATATAGTTCATCATATATGAGAAAATTTGCATTCTGATAAATTACAATGAATGTAGAAGAAAGGAGCTTTAATTTGAAGTATTAAGCTTTAAAAACGATTGGTTGGATCGGAATGCAGAATGTTTTACAGAAAAAAATGCTATTTTTCATGAAAACACTCGACAAAATCCAGAGATTTTCCCTTTCTTCAAATCCTTTTAAGTTTTAATCTATAAGTGTCAGTTTTCAATGTTCTACAGCTCAAATGAAAGCCGCTTGTTGTTTGTTAGATATTGTATTTAAAATATACGGCCTGTCTCATAAATTGTTAAGAGAATTAAAAAACAACGCAAAAATTGACATTTTTTTTCAGTTTTTGGCGCCTAACTTTTTATTGACATAGAGTATCTAAGTGGCACAGTCATTTCTCTGTTTTCGTATGTCCTAACGAATGTAAAAAAAACCTAATCCGCGTCAGTGTGCCCTCAAAATTACTCGGTTTCCACTTTTGAACCAAAAACAGTCCGATTCTCCGTAGATTTCCTCCTATACGTATATGTATACGTGGGTATATCGCGAACGACATTCGCATACACACCGCGGATAAGACAGCCGGTGTTGCACAATTTCCATGCGAATTGCTCATTGAATTTGGATATAGATAATCCGCGTATACGTGTGCGTATAGCTTCGATTATCTGATTTATCGCGGCGAATCGCGTAATAACGTACGTATTATACAGCCGGAAAATTTTCCGATATATATCGGCTATTGTGCGAGTTTCGCGCGATCGCGAATACTCTATATATAGACGTTCCGGACAAATCTGGCCCAATGTTGCGTCTATTTGTAAAATGCATTTATTTTTAGGTATCGCCGTTCAGCACGATGGTCTCTGTACCGAGGAGCAAAGCGACAATCAGCTCATTGGCGCTAATAAACGTTAAAAAAAAATGTGTGTATAAATCACTCGGTATCGCCGTGTAACTCCAGTCCTCGTGACAGACGTTTGTGAAAAGTGCAGCGGACGACGCCCTTGACGATGACAGCATCTCACACGGAGCCTTGTACGAGCGAGGATTATCTCGGCGATTATAATAAGCATCGTGTAATTACGGCTAAGGAATCTGCAGCGACCCGATTCGCAAGCGCGCAAAGACTTGAATCAAGTTAATATACGTATACAAAAAGAAAAAAGAAATTGCGCTGATGTAACACAAAAACTGCCTGCACACTTCTTGTATTTCTCTCGAAATTATGCGCACAACCAATAAACGGATGTATTATATTATACCTCTGTATTTCCCAAGTTTGTAAACACCTATTACTAATGCGTTAACGTAATCGCGTCAAACGAAAGCATCAGCCTTATACTCCCACAAATTACGACTCTCTCTCTCTCTCTCTTTTTGACCGCACGAAAATCGCTGTGTAAACACGCGCAGCCGAAAACTGATGTAACGCAGCTCTTTATAGCCGCCTCGACTATATATATATATACACAGATATACGCATCGCGTGTATCTATATACGTATACGCTATGTGCACAAGCCAGGCGCACGTTTATCGGAGTGGCAAACAAGGTTTCCGTAAATTTCACAATTGCTGCGCAGAGAGCCGCGCCGACTCGTTTTAACGCGTGCCTTCTAATTGGCAAACACGAGCGATATGTGTATATAGACGGGCGCTGCTGGTGGGGACAGATTATCGCTTCTTTATAATATAAAAACGAACTTCGTACGGTCGGTCGAGTGAATTGGGAGTTAGTCGGCGCCAAGCGAGTCCCCCGGTGCTTTTAGTGCGCGTTACGAGGCTTCGCTGGAAAAAGGAAAAAATTTTCCGAAATAAATAAATTGATATATAATACTCGCGGATCTCACTCGACATGGCCAAGGCGACGATTGTCCTCGTTATCTGTGAGTTTCGTAGACTTTTTCGTTTTTTAATGCGAATTTTTTGTTGGAATCTCTATATTGCGCGGGTTTCTTTCGTCGCAGAAGATATAATGATTTATTGCCTTTCCATCGCGCGCGCGGAAATGTTTTATCTCGAGTGATATAGGAATATTTCGGTGCACATTATGTAAGCGCTGCAGTATTCGCGGAATTTCTCCGAATTCATTGAAAACACATCCTGACTCAGGGAATGAGAGGAGGGATTTGAAAGTTACAAATAATTAACAATTTAAAAAATTTGTTTAAAAAATTTTTCTATAAAATTGCAGATAACTTTTACAAATCAAATTTATTTTAAAATTCTTTAAAAAAGTACTCTTCGATGCTCAGATTTAAAAAATCTGCGTCACTTGTAAAAATTAAGATTTGTCATAGTTTTTAAGCTTCTGATATTACTATCAACAAATTATTTAAACCGACCCAGACAAAAAATAAAACTATATAGTCGATTCTTAATTTCTTGGCAAAATATAAGGTACGTCAAGTTCCTCATCACAGAATATCAAGTGCGCCGTATCGCGCACGAGTGCATCTTAAGTCCTGATAACAACTTTTTCAAAGTCACACACTTCGATAAATCGTCGCCTTCTCTTACAAAAAAAAAGTATTCGCTCAACTGCACCTCCGCCTATAGTTACAATTCAACGAAAAGAAAGAGAAATAATTTTTTTTTTCAAAAGTCCTGATCAGCTGCGCGACGTTGCTGGAGGTGAGCGCCTTCACGGATCTCGACGGCAACAACTGTCCCTGTATGACCACCGACGACCTGCGATACGTCTGCGGTAGCGACGGCGTCACCTACGACAATCGCGCCTGCCTCGAGTGCGAGAAAAAGTGCAAACGACTGAGTGAGTTCTCTGTCCTCTAAATCGCGTCTTTTTTCTTGATACTTATCTGCGTATATGGGAAATTCCGCCAAAAATATTCAGATAATTGGTTGGAAATAAAAAAAAAATTTCTTACTACACTTCTGAGACAGCGTTTTTCTTCTTCTATATAGGACACACGGAATACGGAAAAATAGCGTTCCCACGAAAACGGTCGTGTGACACGTTTTTTTTTTGTAACAATTTTGATTTTTAACAATTAAATTTAAAAAGCGAATAATGTTTTTTTCACACACTGCATAGTTCTAAAGAACGTAAATGTTTCACACGTATAATCGCTGTTTAGTAGGGGAAGAGAGCTTCAGTTTAAGCTATAGAACATTGAAATCGGATTGTTCGATTGAGTTATTGGTACTTATTCATAGCAATAGTGCCTCAAATGCAAATTTTTCGTAAAAATATTAATACATTTTTAATTGAAAAATTCTACACTTTTTAAAAAAGTTAGTACGAATAAAAAGCTCTTAAAATTGGCCAAAGAATACACCCGAATATTTTCAGATCGATTCGAGCAATCTTTCGATTTTGCAACATAACGATTTTTGAAAAATTAATAAAATTGCTCAAATGCCAATAACTCTCAATCTAACAATTCGACTATTAATATTGCAAAGCTTAAAATTAAAGCTCAGCTCTTTCTCTACTAAACAGCGATTATACGTGAGAAACATTAAGGTTCTTCAGAACTATGCAGTGTGAGAAAAAACATTTTTCGCTTTTCAAATTTAATTCTTAAAAGAAAAAACAATGTCACACGACCTTTTTCGTGGGAACGCTATTTTTTTCCGTATTCGATGTACCCTACAGAAAGAAGAAAAACGATGTCCCAGAGGTGTAGCATGAAAAATTTTTTTCTTTAATTTTCCAACCAATTATCCGAATATTTTTAGCGGAATTTCCCGTATACAGTCGTATTTTTTTTTTCTAACATTAACAATCATTTTTGCAGGCATCGAGGTGCTGCACGAGGGCAAGTGCGGGGACGAGGATCAGCATTAACGGCTTTTATACGCATTAGCTTCTGTTGTAAGCACACCGATACTGTTACCGCACGCGCGACTTTATGTAATGAATAAAATATCCAGCTGAGCACACCGAGCGATTTGTATTGTAAAAATCTACTTATTTGCGCCGTATATGTGCGTATAGACACACTCGCGAGTATCTCTGCTAACAATGTCTCGACTTCCTGGACGAGAAAAGCCTCTTACGCGTGGGAATGACTTTACGGCGGCTGTATCTGTATCTGATCGTAAATATAGGGTCGATATCGTTAATTGCGGCCGAATCGCGCGGCAGCGCGCGCGGGCCAGGAAACTGGACAGCGCTCGGAACAATCGAACGTTATATATTGGACTTTAATATCCGCGGCGATATTTCGAAAGCCTGTTCTTGTACCGATGTATTCATACAAGCGTGTGTATCTAAAATATTTCAAAGTGGTATTTCGAGAAGTGTGTCTCTGGGGGGGGGGGGGGGTGAGTTTTGGGAAATAAATTTTCATCCGGAATGGTTGACACGTAAGTAAGTATATGGATATTACGGTGAAGTATACGAGAATCGAAGTTATTTTTTTTCGTCTAATATTTTAATAATTCTCGAAGCTTACTTTGTTTCTGAGAAAATTAAGTCATCGTGGATACTTCAGGGATATGGCTTTTGTTGACGGAGCAGAAAATTCGAGCAGTTCGCTGAAATATCCATAAAATCAACGTCCAACTACTCGCTGCTAATGCATGAAAAGCCAATACGTAATTCCTGGTAGAAGATTAATGATTTTCCTACTGCCAAAATCAATGTCTCAATACTTTCAGTTAATCGGCAACAGAAATATACGGGCTCTCAAATTCGATTAAATAGAATTTTTATTTTTGGTGTATAACAAACTTTCAACGTTTTTACCAAAAGTGCTAAGCACACATGTTTCTCTTATCGCAAGATCTCTTTGTATATGCCGAAATCCGCATTTTTCTTTCACTTTTTTGCCCCCAAAAGTTGCGAAAAAAAATCTCGGGCTACATAAACCGGGTAAGGTTTTTTCTGTTCTACAGGACGTACAGAATAAGAAAAAAATAGTGTACCCACGAAATCGATCTTGTGGCACTGTAAAGGATCTGTCATTTGAACCCAAACTTGTCTAGATTGGATGCACTGATCAAAAGTCTCTCACGTACTTTTGAAATAAACGAATTTTGCTTCAGACTCCCTTTAGGCTGATACCAAAATTCTCGATTTTACATTTTTTTTTTCGAATCTTCGTGACTTTTGATTCAGTGACTCGATTTTAACGTTTAATACGTCAAATTAAAGCTCTTTTCCTCTACTGACAGTGTCACAAGATGGATTTCGTGGGTATACACTATTTTTTTTCTTATTCTGTACGTCTTGTAGAACAGAAAAAACCTTACCCGGTTGATGTAGCCCGAGATTTTGTTTTCGCAACTTTCGGGGGCAAAAAAGTGAATGAAAAATGCGGATTTCGTCATATGCCAACGCATTAATTACTCGGCATGTACACAAAAATCATCGCACACGTCCGCAAGAAATACCCGCGCAGAAAACGAATTACCCCCGCCAAAAATCGTTTCCACGTAAAACACACACATTTCGGAATCCCGTAATCCCATCCCGTGCGGGGACCCCGCGTTCACCATCCAGGAAAATTCTCTCTCGCTCTCGCGGGCGTGCGAGCCGAGCGACGCGCGCGGCGGGCGAAAATCCAGGCAGCGATTGTGTCTTAAACGGCGACTCTTGTAATTATCACCGTTAGGAATCGAAGCAGCTGCGAGCAGCCTAGCGCTGTTTGTGCAGAAGTGAAAAATCTTTGGCTTCTGTACCGTTACTCATATACATGTACACATACACACGCAGACGCTCAAATGCACATTGCACGTGTGCGTCGCTTGTCAGCGCGATGATTGCGACATTGAAAGTGAAGAGCCTCCGCGAGCTACAGCTGCAAGCATATTATATACGTTTTCGTCTCCCGCACGGCCGCGCAGTATACACACGCGAATGTATACGCGCGCACAATATGTCGGCGATATGTACGCGCGTGCAAGCGTGTATTTCTGAATAATTAGCGGGAAGCTTAATGGCTTTCGCATTCGATTTGGCGCGTCGACGTAGTCGTCGATCTGCGCGCGCGCGGGTATCGCGGAAAATTAATCGTCGCGACGAGCGTCGTCGAATCGGACTTTTATTCGTTTTTACGCGGAGAAGCATTTCGCGCGCATTTACGACGAGATGCGCGAGGGGAAAACACACACACACACACACACACACCACAGGCGCGAATTGTTATTTCGAAACGTCTTCATTGATTTTAGATTTCGCGCCGCGCATATACACTGCACAGTACGGGAGGCGATGATTTATCGTCGCCGCAGCGAGTAGCTTTATTCCTGGGAATCTGTGCGCTACTATACTGGTACAAGTATAATGCATACCTGTAGAGATAGAGGGAGAGAGAGAGAGTTACGCAACGAGAGCCGATGTACACGCGTATACAGTCTCCCGTGTGTTTTTGTTATAAACAAACGCGCTTGTGCCCGTGTATTCGTGTATTAGTACAGGTGACTTTCTAAGGAACGACACGACTCGACTCTGCGTTCGCGCATATACATGAAATGCGTGTAAAGCGAGGCGCCGGCTAATACATATGTGCATATCCACGAATTTTCGGAAACAACTCTCCCCAAAAGTTGTAAATTTTTTTTTCGAGGCACACCTGTACTGGACCTACTTTTTTTTCGTTCCTCGGGTCATTCGGAACGAGAAAAAAATTCGCGTGCACGGCCGATCGAAGGGGTATACTTTTTTCCCGGAGCGAAAACGACTCAGAAAACGAGAAATAATTTAAAAATAAAGAATTCGCTTTTTTTCTCTCGCAAACTGTGGATTTTTATAAAAATTTCGTTAGAACAAAAATGTCTTGAAACTCATCGAGGAGTGCTCTGAAATTTTTTCAGATTGATCCAATACAATGTTTGATTTTTTGAAAATCCGAAAAAAACTAAATTTCGATAAATGTTCTTGAAAAATCTGAAAAAATCCCAGAGCATTCTTTGATGAATTTCAAGACATTTTTGTTCTAATGAAATTTTTATAAAAGTCCATAGTTTTCGAGAAAAAAAATTTATGAATTCATATTTTGTTAATTAAATATAGTATAAACCCTACGATCGGCCATGCACTCGAGTTTTTTCTCTTTCAAAATTACCTAAAAGGAATGATAAAAAATAGGCCTCGTAGGTGTGCCTTCAAAAGAAAAATTTTGCAATTTTTGCGGGGAGAGTTGTTTCCGAAAATTGATGGATATGCACATATACATACGCGCAGAGGTATACCGAGTATAGTACACGATGTAACGCCTTATCGATCACGGCTTATCTCTCGCAGCCGGATTATTACGTAATTAGCATAAAAGCGCCGGAGGCGAAAAAGCCGTGATGGATAAACAAAGAGTATAATACGCGCGCGGCTTTTCTCGGAAAAGCAACTTTTCCCGCTATTATATGCTATATTTATATATACATATAAGCGATTCGCGGCACTTTGAAAAGCGCAGTCCTGAGGCTGCGCGTAGGCGTCGCGATAGCGCTTCTATTTTCATGCTTATAGTTTGCGTGGAGAGCCGGTGATGGGCTCTGTGTGTACCTATATATATACATGTATATAGATACTCAGGACTCGAGAGGACGAGAGAGAGGAAGAGGGAGGAAAGAGCTATGTTAATTTAATAACCGCTCATTATACACACTCGGCTCTCTCTCTCTCTCTCCCTCTGTCTCTCGTTCAATTTGGAATTAATTAAAATCAATCGATAGCCCCGGCGCTCTCTCTCTCTCTCTCTCTCGGAGCATAATCGAAAATGCAAATGCAGACGGGGGAGAGTCCCTCCCAAGCTAATCGTGTGCTCAACAGCAGCGACCGCAGCAGACACGGGCGCCGAAAATCGCGGCGGGTGATCGGTAATCATGCGTATACCGGTCCTCTCCCTCCCCCCCTCTCTCTCTCTCTTTCTCTCGTAATTTAGGCTTCTTTATGCCCCGGCTCTCTTGCCCGGGCTTCGCAGCGAGAATCGGGCGACGAGCAAATAATATTTTTAGAAGGATTTACGAGCCGAGAGCCGAGGCCGCGCTGCAAGCGCAAAAGCAAGGCAGGAGAGCTTGTAAGGACGATTGAGGCGCAGGTGGTGCGCGCACTGCCGATTTATCGTTCTGCCAAAGCCGGCGAGAGTAATTAGGAGGCCTCGCGCACTTGATTTAAAACGCCCCACGACGACGCCTGTACTTCTGCTTGTGCCACCCGTATAACATTTCTATATAATGTACAGCGAGAACGCGTCTGGCTGCGGATTACTCGTATGCGTCGAATGTCAATGAAAAAATGCACTTTTCTTTGGTCTAGTAAGGTAAAAAATTTTTTTAAAGCTAGAGGTTTCGGACCGATCAGACTTTCTTCTGTGAGCCGAAAGATAGTGAAAAGTCGTGCAGAGGAGCATGGGAAAAATTACCAGTAATCATATTTCTGAGCCATTTTACGCTTTTTTTACAGAAAATTATTGCAAAAGAAGTATTACAAAAGAGCTTTAAATTAAAAAAAGTATATGCCAAGTTTCGATGCTCTGATCAAAAGTTATGCCCATTTAAACAATAAATATAATAAAAATCCGAATAGCCAATTTTTTTCTTTTCCTCCACATACCTCCCCATGTTAAATTTTCATATTTTATATTTCGCATGTTCCTCTGCACTTTTGACTATATCTTTCGGCTCACGGAAGCAAGTCTGATCGGTCCGAAACCTCTATAGCTTTAAAAAAATGTTTTCGTTCTCTAGACCAAAGAAAAGTGCATTTTTTCACTGAAATTCGACATATACGGACGTCGCAATCGGCGAGGTGTATATAGGCGTCCGAAAAGCGCCGGTTTTCCCGACGACAGAACACGCTGTGTATATATAATGCGCGCAGTGTACGCGCGGGTACTGTTACACACGCGGCGCGCGCGCGCGCAGCTGAATTACCGTTTCCTCCTGCAGCGCCGCAGCAGCTCTTTGTAATGCGCGAGCGCTGCAGGTAGACGCGTCGCGGGAGGACTCGAGCCCCGCGCAAGAGAGAGGAGAGTTTACGAGCCGCTTTGCGACGGTCCACCTACGCGAGCTTCACGAGCAATATACACGTATATACGGTCTATGGGAAGAGACTGGGGAGCGCCTTTGTCTCTCGCTGGAGAAAGAGAGAGAGAGAGAGAGAGAGGGGCTCGAGGGGAGAGGGAAAGCGGCGTTAATTAGCAATTCGAGCCCGTCTCATTTTCGAGGCGATTTTTACCGGAGTGACGAGTCTTTGCCGTTCGAGAAATTTAAATTTCTTCATTCGAGCGCTACGCTCAGGAAGGTCGGGGAGATAACGAGGAAGAGGGGTTTCTCAAAGCTTTATTGATAGAGGAGAGAGAGAGAGACAGAGAGAGAGAGAGAGAGCAATTTTCTCCGCGCGTCTATGTCTCCTATACGGCCACTTGAGAAAAACTCGGATTTAGCCGGGAAAACAGGTAGGAAAGTGCGAGTCGATCAATCGTCTCACAGCGTATTATATAGGAGAGAGCAAGTATACGTATGAGGCTCAGGGGAATTTCGTTTTCGCATACTGTTACCCGGAGAACTCGTCCCTCGATTCATCACCCGCGCACTATTTGTGCACATACGTGTACAGTTGTACACACGGTATACTTGCTCCCCCGAGGCTCGAGGCGCATTGTCTTTTCCGAGCGAATTTCCTCGTATTGTGTGCTGTGCGCGCGCGTCTGTATGCGTTTTGGCCTTTCGCTCGCGTTATACTCGAGATTTTTTTAATTGCGGAACGACGATTTTTTTTTTTTGGAGCATTTTTTCGCATACGAGCGCTCGAGTGATCGATTGTAATGGTGAATTGCGATACAAGTGCGGGAAATTGGCGAGTACAAGCGCAATTTCGAGCGCGAGTATAATATCGGTTCGGTATATTTATGACGTGCTAATACGTCTACACCAATGAGAAATGGAACTAATGCTTTATTACCTAACGGGTGTGTATATAGGCGAAGGCAATATTAATTTGCGAAACGGCGGAGAGCGGGAAAAAATAGCGTAGGTGCGCGTTTATGGCAACGATATTTAAGAAACAATATACGAAAATAGTTTATAAAATAGAGCCTCGTTAATATTCTTTTCCTCGATTGTTATATGTGCCAGGTATATCAAGATAAAGATAATATATTTGTGAAAATTTTGCACCAAATGCACTGAACACCAGAGGCTAACTTCGAAAGTTAAAAATTTCACTCTTACAACACGGCACCCATCTGTTTCATTAATCACCATGAATTTAGTCCCAAAGACATTCCTCTCTTATCGTCGCCACGGAGAGAGGCACACATACGATCGCGAGGCCGCGGTCAATTAAATCTCGAAAATGATACGAACTAATGCGACTTGCTATCCTGCGCATCTAACGCGACGCTCACAACGAGCTCAACCCGCGGATGGAGAGTCGAGAGAGTCGATCGTATCGCGCGGGTGTCCGCCTCGAAGCTATACATATGTGTGTATAATATAATACAATATACACACGCACACACTTGCACAGCTGAAATATGAAAATTCTCGGGCGGTTAATACGCAGCTCTCTCGACGATCGCGAGTGTAACGCAGCGACCCGACCGAGGACGAAAGTGATTTTCTATCAGCTCGTGCCGATCTCGCGAAAGAGTCGCGCGTCGGCGCATTATCATTCTCTCGCTCTCTCCGCGGTGGGTCTTCCACTGTAATCTCGGCTCTGTTAAGAAGCGCGCAGTTTGCCACAAAGTCGGGGGTGTGTCGCCGTAACGCGACTATAATACACTCGTCCTTTCAATTTCGCGAGGTGGCTCCAGTTTTCCACGATCTCCGGCGAAATCTCGCGGAAGAAATAAAAATCCTAGATCGCGCTGCCGATCGAGCGTATGTACTTATACAAAGCTTGTAAACGGAGAGGGCTTGCGTCATCTCGCTGAGAAAGTGCGCGCGCTCGTAATATAGCCCTAGCCCCGCGTACTTGTGTGTATATATACACCTGAAAAGCCGATTTAATTGCTCGACTTTCTCATCCCTCTTTCTCTCTCTCCTCTCTCTCTCAGCTGCAGCGAACCGAGAGAAAGAGAGAGAAATAGCGCCGAGTCACGCGGTGTAGTGGGCCGCGCGCCGTGTGCGAGAGGCGCATCATCGGTGACAAACGAGAGGTGAAACCGTATAGTTTATCGTCGATCGGCAATTATACCGGTAGAGAGACGCGCGCACATACACGCAAACACGCCTAAGTCTCCGGACTCCTCTTTCTCTCTCTCTCTCTCTCGAAAGTATACGTGTGTGTGCGCGTAAGTATGCACGAGAGTCGTATTTTATACATTTCCGTCGCGGCTCTTTTTGGTTCTCTTGCCGCGACCACACACGTGCGTGCCGGGCCCGGCGAGACGCGAACTATGTCGCGACGGTTTCGAGCGATGCGGTTACCGATTTCACGCTCGTACCCTTCGTATAATACCGATGAAAGTCAGCGTGCGTCCGCGTTATATATAGAGCTTGATTGGCGAATCAATCAGTATAGATCACTCGGTTTTTTCTTTTTTTTTTTTTTGAATGGTGCGCGATTTATCGTATATATACGCAACTGTAGTAGTGCGTCCGTCCGCTGCTGCACGAGAAAATATCGATTTCTTCGACGCGGCGCGACGACAAGTTCTCGTACGTATGTTTGGATCGTATTTGGAGCTTGGGAACGAGTCGCTGCGCAGTTGGATGAAAATTGTGGGTAAACGTGCGTAAACGCGGATTTATTATGCGCAATTATGCCGGACAATGGAAGCGCGCGTGCCAAAAATTTTGCGCGGTGAATCGAATTTTAAAATAAATATACGCGCGCGTCCGCGCGAGGATTGCGCGGGAATGTTTTTGCAAGGGAAAACGGGAAGAGAGCGAAAGTAAACACGACGAGAATTCGTTTGGACGCTGCAGAAAAATGTGTGAGTGTGCCTTTTTAGAGGTGACTGAAGGACTCTTTTGTAAAACTGGTTAAGAGGACAGAGCACCCTTGTTACCTAAAAAATAAAATAATTTGTAAAATTATAATTCTTGTTGTAGGATAATTTTTATGTTAAAATTAGATAACATTAACTTTTATCTGCTGTCTTGGAATTGAATTTTGGACCATCTCAGCCGTAGCTATATAGATTTCGTTTCATTCCACATGTATATTTTCAGTTATCGTATAAGAATTAAAATCAACCAATGGGTTTAGGGACATGGGATCAAATTGAAAATGTTTAAAAAGATGTCACTCTCATGTGAGTATAGCAATTCTTCACTGAAGGCTTAGAAAATTTTTTGAACGAAAAAAACTGAATTTTTTAATTTACGCCAGTTCATTTTTGTACATTTTTTCTCAAAAAATTTTCTAAACCTTTAATGAAAAATCCCTAGACTCACGTGCAAACGACAGCTTTTCAAAACATTTTTCACTTTGTCCCATGTCTCTAAACCCATTTGCCAATTTGAAATCTTACGGAAACTGAAAAAATGTGTGTCCAAGTCAACGAAATATAGCTACGGTTGAAACTATGATTTTATGCATAAGACGAGTGGAACAAACTAAAAACAAACTCGAGGAAATTGATAAGAAAAAAAAGTTGAATTAACAAATATAATTGAAACCGAACGAATTATAAAATTTCGCATTAAAATTCAATGTACACACGGAGTTGGGGCAACGCAAGCAAATGCTTCGCCGCGAGCAAAAATCGGCAAGCGTTTCTCATCCAATCACACGCAATGATTTTCACATCGATGCATTGCCCGCATATCAGATTCAGAAATCATTTCTTTATGCGCGTCTTTGTTACAAAACTCGATATCAACAGCGTCGACTCATCCCGATCTCTCTCTCTCTCTCTCTCTCTCTCTCTCCCTCGAGACGCGCGTCCACAGCCCCGGCGGAAAATTGACGATCCGCCTCCGCTCGTTTGCTCTTCCTCCCCTTACCCCCCCCCCCCGCTCTCCCGCACAGCTTCATCGCAATATTTTCACAGAAACATACAGAACGTCGGCGTTCGTGCATTTTTCGCCTCCTCGCGAAATTTACGCCTCTCAGAAGCGGCCGATTTTCCTCGTCGGGCATACCTACAGGACGATTCATAGCCCCAGCTCTCTTTCTCGCAGTGACATCTTTGTCCGCGCCTTATGCACTCGGCCCGTCGCCTTTCTCTCTCTCGCGATTCCTGAAAATCCCCATTACGCGACGTCCGCCGCGAGATCGTCAGCCTCAGACTCGAGAGAGCAAGAGAGAAAGAGAGCCGCACAGAGGACGCGACGTATAGGGCGGAAAAAGCCAGCCACTCAGCAGCTCATCCCTTTGCGCGTTGTCGTCGTCGTCGCCGCCGTCGCGACTCTGCGCCTCATCAGGCCCGGAATGCGCGACACGGCGCAAACAAACGCACCGGGGGAGACCTTGGCTCTTCTTCACTCTCACTCGGCTCTCCTCGCCGCCGATAAAGTATATACGTTTTCTCTGCGCTGGTGCTGCAGGCTCGACACTCGGCCAATTCGTACATCGGCGGCGGCGGCGGCGGCGGCGCTTATGTCCCTTTTTTTCTCGCCTCTCGCTCTCACTCGCGACTCTGAGTGAAATACGATTGGGCGCGCGGGGGCGCCGATGGCGAAGGACACGCGCCCGGAGGCCAGAGACTATAATGCAAGCGAGAGTCTGGAGAAAGAGAGAGAGAGAGAGAGCAGTTTGCTCGTCACGTCCGTGTACGTAAACTGCGCTGTATTCTTTAGGAGAGAGAAAGAGAGAAAAGATCGCATCCCTGGAATTGGGTGGGAAAAATAAATCTTCGCGGATACGACGCCCGATGAGACGCGCGTAGACACCGCGGATCTAGGCTAAGGGGTATATACTTAGGTGACGCTGCGGCTCTGGTCTGTTATACCTGGTATACATGTAAGCGGTGCATTGGAAACCGCGCCTCTGAGTTACGGTCGATGGGTTTGGAGCGAACAGTCACTTCCTTGCTTTCTGCGATTACGATGATTCTATGTGATTATGGGGGCGATATATGGCTGCGCTCTCGCACGGCGGGGGGAAACAATTATTTATGTACTGGGCTCTCTCTATCTCTCCTCTCGAATTTTTTTTCGCGAGTGAGAGAGAGAGAGAGAGAGGGATTGAAAATTCGTGGCTTTCCAAGTAAAAGCTTGCGGGGGAATGGGAGTGGTATTGAAGCAATTTTAGGTGACGAGGCCCCGCGAGTTTGAATTTCGCGCCGGAATCTAGAGCGGATGCGATTATTTGTTGTTGTTCGATGGGGCAAGCCCGTGATATGAAGTAAACTGTAAGTAAATACAGAAAAAAAATGTACGATATATTTTTATGCAAAGCTTATAGCGGTTTAGCAATAAAATGATAACCTATAGTTTAAAAAAGTAAGATAAAATGCATTCGACATACAATTACAGTTTCATTGAATTAATGCAATGAAAAAAAAAACAATTGGTTTTCTTTCCAATCCGTCAATCTGTTGAGAATTTTATAAGGAAAATTTAAACTAATTTCGTTGCTAGACAAATGGATAGTATGAGTATTAAATATTTTAATATAATTAAGATATTAGATTAGTCGCTTCGCTCCGATTCTACACACAGGCTAACACATAACGTAGAAATCTATCTTCAACGAATTCAACTGTTTTAATTCGATGCATAAATTAAAACCGAGAGCCATAAAAGTAATTATCATTTAACATTCGAATCAAACTATCGACGCCTCTACCACATTAATCACTTCGCTCATATATAATACGTACACAAGCAAGACGCCGCATCTGCGCAATATATATACTCATTCAAAGCATCAGAAATCGTATACTTACACCTAAATTAACTTGTCTCATCTCTCACGCGCGACTATATGTATATACGTACACGCACGACTATAATACAGCAGGTAAATCATTTCGCATTAATTTCAGGATATACCTACCCCCCAGACACTGACCTACAATTCAATCAATTTAATTTTCCATCGCGCCATGTCCCGTCTCTCTCTCTCTCTCTCTCTCTCTCTCTCTCTCTCTCTCTCTCTCTCTCTCTCTCTCTCTCTCTCTCTCTCTATCTCTTTCCCGGCCGTCAAAGCGCGCGCACACGTCTCTCCGGCGGAAAGCAGCTTCGCGTCGCAAAACGAAATAGCGGTATACAACCGGGCGTAATATATATATATATATATGTGTGTGTGTGTGTGTGTGTACGCTCCGCGCGCAAAACTCGCGCCCCTGACGCGCGCGCTCTTTGATCTGTCTCATTCTATGTGTGTGTGTGTATATATATCTATAGCGTATTTTATACCCACACACGAGTCGACGTCTCGTCCCGTTACACGTATACAAAGACACACACACACACACACACATAGAGAGACAGACAGGCACGCGCGCGCGCGCGCGCAGGCGAAGAGACTATCCACATATAAGGGCTCGCTCTATTTACCGCCTCATTTTTCCGCCGTATAATACATGCGCGCGATTTCACGCTCCGTTTCTATCGAGACGAGCGGGACGGCGTCGTCGCTCGATTTTTCTTTCTCTTCGCCTCGCCGTGTCCTTTAACAGCGATGCGTCCCCCCCGCGCGACGATCGAGATCGTCCTGATGTAACGCAACCGGGGCAGTCTTGCGCTCGTTACGAAAGTACTGCACGTATATATAACATAGAGAGAAAGAAAGGGAGAGAGAGAGACGACGCGCACTATTTTTCCTCGCGCCGCAGCGTATAGCACGCACACACACACACGTGTGTATATATAGGTACCCTACGAGCGTTTCATTGTGCGGTGCGGTTGGGATTGTTCGCGTAGATTTATGGTAATGCGCGCGAGTCGGCAACTTTTGAGCGGCGGCAGTGATTTATCGGCCGATTTTTTCCCTCGCTCTCGCTCACTCTCGCTCGCTCGCGCGGACGGACGACGCTCGGCCGCCTCAGACGACGACGACGACGACGACGACGACTCGAGGGAGTCGAGAGAGAGAGAGAGAGAGAGAGACTCGAGCAACGACCTTACATCGCGGGTGCCGCATAGCGTGTATAACGCGTATCGATAATCGACGGTGTGTAACGAGACTTTTAACGGAGAGAGAGAGAGTACTTATATATATATATAAGAGAAGAAATAGAGGAAGACACGCGCGCGGCGAACGTCTCGAGAGAGAGAGAGAGGGACTTTTGGAGAGTCATCCGGCGAGCCGCGGTCCCGCGGGTAAGATATACGGCAAGTGCGTCTGCACCCGAGGCTGATCGACCCCAATCATTACCCGCGACCCTTTTACGAGCTCTTCTAAGCTCCCCTTGATTTACTATCGCTATCCGCGCGCCGGTGTATATATACGCACGCGCGCGGCTTTTAGTTTCTATAGCGCGGTCGCAGCTCTCTGTGTCCGCGTGCGTCTGTGTATAATATGCGCGCGTGTGTCTTTGGAAAATTCACGGTGTAATTGCGTAAGGCCGAGGATAATTTATTATTATATTCCTCTCTCTCTCTCTTTCGCTCGCTGGAATATATACTCGCTGCTTAGAGAGTCGTACATATGTATAGGTACCGCACGTATGTATACGTATAAGTATATACGTATACGTGTGTATAATGGAGCAGATACTGCGCGCGCAGCTGCGGGAAAGAATTTAGAAAATTGCGCGGCGGAGACAACCGATCATTATCGAATCAAACGGAGATAGCTGCCGAGTGTAATAGTCGTCTCTCTTTCTCTCGCGCGGAGCAGAAGCGGCGGCAGTATATCTTCAAAGTATCGGCAACGCCGAGTGTGTGTCTCTCCCTCTCTCTCCATATATATATATATGTGTATACATATATCCGCGGAGAGTTCGCGCCTAGACGCGCGTTCTCTCGCGCGCAACCCGCGCCTATAACGTCTTCATAACAATTCCGACGTGGATTTACCACTTTCGTCGTGGTCGTCCGTCTTTTCTGACACGCTCTATCCTCCTCGGAAAGTTAATTACGAATAGGAAAAATCCACGGGGCTCGGCCTCGTGGCAGAGTAAAACTCGGGACGTTTTACTCTGCGCGCGACTCGCTGCTCTCTATTTTGCGCGCGAGACGCGCGCAACGCCTATACGTCGAATTTCACTGAAAAAATGCACTTTTCTTTCGTCTGGAAATCGAAAAAATTTTTTAAAGCTAGACGCTTCGGACCGATCGGACTTTCTTCTGTGAGCCGAAAGATAGTGAAAAGTGCAGAGGAACGTGGAAAGAATTATTAGTAACCGTATTTCTGAGCCATTTTACGCTTTTTTTTTACAGAAAATTAATGCGTCAAAACACTGGAACAATAACGACTACGAATGTTCCCGAGGCACCAATAAAATTTCGAATAACGCTATAATAAAGTATTACGAAAGAGCTTTAATTTAAAAAAAAGTATGCCAAGTTCCGATGCTCTGATTAAAAGTTATGCCCATTAAAAAAGCAACTAATAAAAATCCGAATAGCCAATTTTTTCCTTTTCCTCCTTATGCCTCCCCATGTCAAATTTTCATATTCTATATTTTGGCTTACAGAAGAAAGTCCCATAGGCCCCAAACCTCTGGCTTTAAAAAAAAATTTTCGATTTCCAGACCAAAGAAAAGTGCATTTGTTTCAGTGAAATTCGACATATACACGCTGCACGTGTCTGCGGAGAACGCGTTTCTAGACTCGCTTCGCGCGAGTCTAATTAAAAGTGCCTATACCCGCGCGAGAGAGAAGACACGAGTCGCGGGATCGCGCAAAGTGCAAACCCGCGTATAGCAGTGTAACGCGGCTCTATAGTCCGAAAAGGGAATGCGCTTGGGAGTCGAGAGCGAAGCGGACAATGCTCCGCTCTGCAGCGCGCGCGAGAGGGTATTAAATTTCAGCGGTCCGAGAAGTCTTGGGCTATTTTGCGCAGTGCGTTGCGCTGTCTATATACGTGTGTATAAGCGATAGGTTCCACTTCTTTCTTTTGCTTTGCACGTTTTTTCCACTCGTTTTTCAGCTTCAGTCTCGATTCGCTCGTCGGCTGTTCTACACGCAGTCGCGGGGGGCTGCAGCGCGACTTTCCGCGATTGTTCGAGCGATACGTCGATAGGATATGCGGTTGATAAGCTTATCGGCTCTGTATACTAAGGACTCGGGGTGGGCTATTGATTGAGGAAAGTTTATCGAGGCTTGTGCCGCATACTGCGAGGCAGCGGGAAAATTAATTGATTCGCTTGTAAGAAATTATCGTTTGCGCACAGTAGAAGATGTGTTTTAGATTTTTATCGAGTGCTGTTCACTCTTTTCGCCTTGGACTTGATATGGAGTGTATAAAAATCAAGTCGCAGGAAAACTCTCTCGATCGCGTGTTCTACGCTCCGAGAGTAATAATAAAAGAGAGTTTATTTAAATTTTTTTCTCTCTTCGAAAGAGACAACAAATGCCTTTGTACACCAAATATTGTCGCAAACATTCCGCTGAGCAGCGGTTTATTGATACACAATATTTTACATCCGCAGTCGGGCGAGTCGCGAAAATATTGATTCGAAAAAATCGATACAATTATAATAATGTCCATCCGTTCCGTCTTACGATGCGAGCAAAGAAAAATCTCTGCGGAGCATCAAAAGTGCCGCTGTGCGCTGTGCGTCCCTATGTAGAATCCTGAACGTCCCATTTGAATTTCGCGCGCAGCTGCACAGACAAAAGCTCGCAAAACAAGCCGTACACTGCACTTCCGAGATTTCCGAACGCAAACAAACGCACATGCGCCATAGCTGCGTATTTTCCACGCTGTGGGAACACATCGCATACAGATACCTATACATATACATGTACACTAAGAACCTATATACACACATAGGAAGGTGCAAGGTGCAGCGGCGACCCCTCGCGACCTTGGCGTCACGAGCTCGTAAGTATGCTCGCATAGCGGCGATACCGTTCGAGAGATTAGAGAGAGAGATTAGAGAGAGAGAGAGAGAACTTGCCGATTTAGTTCCCTCTCTATACCTTATAGGTATACCTATATACATGACGAGAATTGTGCCGATTGATAAGAGGAGATTCCTCTCCCGCGCAGCGGAGTCGTATTATTCCATCGAAAAGCGCACGATCCCACATGTATACAAATACACATACAAATGAATATTGTATTAGAATCGCATTCTACCGGGTGTACACACATATACACACAGTTGCGAGCACAGTTGGCACATTTAACAATAAGCCGAGCGATCGAGCTTACAATTCGCAGCGCGAATTCGCGCGCAGGTTCAAAGGTTCTCGCCCCGTCCCCCCCCCCCTCTCTCTCTGCCTCTGCGTGTGTACACGTATTACACTATCGCGTATACACCTATTCACGAGAAGCATAGTTAACATACAATGCGTTTGCCAAGAGAAAGAGAGAGAGAGAGAGAGAGAGAGAGAGAGCCTCTCTTATCGAGGTTAGTCCTGTTCTCCGGGCGATTTTTTTCAAAAGTCCTGTACACCCAACCGCTCTCCGAGGGTTACAGCCGTCTCGTACGCACACAGACACACACACACACACACACACACTTACATATGCACAAACGTATAATGCACACGCATAACGGAATACAGCCCAACCGGTATAGACATTATAGGCAAATGAAGCTCGAGAGATCGTTCAACCCTCGAAAATTTTGCGCGCTCGAACAATGCGCTTGTATACTATATATGTATATACACATGCAGTGAGAGAGAGAGAGAGAGAGAGAGAGAGAGAGAGAGAGAGAGAGAGAGAGACAAATTCTTTATTTCTTTTCGACGGAGAGCCACTCCTGCCTGCAGCAGCGCACTATATATATACTGACGCGCACTGCCTCGAAAAAAAAAGAGAAAAAAGAAAAACTGCTGGCTCACACGCGCGCGCGGCTCTCTCTCTCTCTCTCTCTCCGTGCGCTGCTGCTGCTATTACAGCTGATATGTGCAGTCGCGATGGAAAAACGTATATATATACGGTAGAGTGGGGCTTCCGGTTGCTCAAAGTCCCTGACACATACGCGAGGTGACGACGATGATCTTGACATTGTTTACACGCGCGGCATTCCGATGTACGCGGTCGTGTAAAACGCTTGTCGTTCTTTCATATGCATACATGTGTATATGTATGGATATACGGATATATGGATGTATATGCTCGCAAGCGTGTATGACGCGTGCGTCTGTATAACGTACGAGTAGAAAGTTTCCTTGTTCGCGCTTGTTCTCATTCAAGGGAATTTCAAGGTCGACTCTCGCGATTCACATATTCAAATTTCCCGCGCCGTCGCACGCGCAGGCGGATATGCAGCGCGCGGAGGATGTAGGATAGGACAGTGCGGGAGGATTGATGCATTTGGATTGGGAGCGACGGCGCGGGTGTGTATACAGGGGGAATCGGATTAAGTAGAGATCTGGAGGTGATCGAGGTCTTTTGTGCGCGTTCTATCGTTTCGTCGGGTACAGAGTGAGCTTACGCGCCGAGCGATGCGTGCGCGCGAGCTTTTTACTTGAATCGAATGTGCGCGCGCGTACTGAATATTGGGATTGTACGCGGTGTGGGGTTAAAAATTTCAAATCGCAATTCGTAATACTGACGAAGATGTAATTGTATATAACAGCGCATGGAGTTCCGCGAAAGCTTATGCGTGCATTTTTCTCGAAACGGCAGTTTCTGATTCTTCGACGCGTTACTCTATATACACTGTACACACGTCAAAAGTGGCTCTGAATGAGAATCGGCTTGAACTTTGTGTTTCACAGAACGGCGCGCAGGTATATATATATATATCGCCTGATGGTCGTATCGATTTTCACGATTAACTGAATACAAAGGAACTTTTTACAAGATTATGTTTTTATTTTGTAAGTATATATCGGTGATGAACTGTGATTATGGTAAAGAGGATAGGACAAGGCAGTCTTCCAATTCGCTTCGCCGCATGTCACTGGCAGTATTAAAAACGACCTACTCGCCCATCGCTCGCCGTATACCGAGCTCTGACCCACATTCCGGCGCGAAATTTGAATTTCCAATCCCATATATACAAGCTGAAAAGCTAACACAGCGATCGGCGAAAGCGCGGGGGCAGGCAATCTCGCGCGAGTAAGCAGCAGAGAGATTAGATAAATGTCGAAACCCGAGCCGCTCGGCGTGTCATCGATGCAGCTCCCGACTCGATTCGCCGCAGCCGCTTTATTATTTATATCTCGAGTTCACGGTGTGCATAATATACACGTATGCACACACACACATAAATTTATATATATCTACGTTATATATGTATATATATACACGAAACTTTCGCCGCCACCCGCGGTGGCTCGGACCACGAATTCGGGGGTGCAGTATATATACATATAGAGGACGCCCGCGGCGCGCGATCACTACCGATCTCGATCTTCCGCGCGCGCGCGTTTCTAATTTACGGCGCTGCGCTGCACGAACGTTGCGTCAGCTATTGTGCGCCCGATCGATTGATTTCTTCGATCGCTCTCTCTCTGTGTATATACACGTAGAGATGTACGTGTATATCGCATACCCGGCACTGCGCACGCAAAAGTCGATCGCTATTGCAAGAGGGAGAGAGAGAGAGAGAGAGAGAAAGAGAGAGGCGCGCATATGCAACGCGATCGCGATCGTTTTTCTCTCCTAGAGCGAAGAGAGGGAGAGAGAAACACATCCTCTTCGGCGGCGCTGATGGTACGGAACATCGCGGGCGTAATGTAGCCGGTTCTCAGCCGGGCGAGAGATAAGCGAGCGCGCGCATACAATCCGCCGCGATTGCGGCCGATCCGATTTATTAAATCTCGCGGCGATCGGTATATACAAGCGGCGACTTATGACCGCGAGTACTCGCTTAGGGACATGTTCGCACGGCTCGCGATCTATACAGCTGCGGATAGAAGGGCCTCGATGTACACTTCTTGCCCACCACTCTCTTTCTCTTTCTCTTTCTCTCTCTCTCTCTCTCTCTCTCTGGAGAGAGAAGCGACGCTGCTATTTGTGTCTCTCCCTCGTTCTTTCCTCGGGGCTCGCCTTCGATCGGCATCGCGGCTCGCGCTGTGTCTGCTCCACTCTCCCAGCGGCGCAACCCTTTGCAAGGACAAGCCCGCTTTCGACAAGCTGCGAGGAGATTCTTCGTCGCTAGGTTTAGCTTTTTAGCGGAAAAATCTCGTGACTATTTTTCGTTTTGTTTGTGGATTAGAGTATTTGGTTGGAAATCGGCGAGTCGTACCGATTTACCATCCCGCCAATTGCGATGGATGCGTCATATGCTCTGGAGTCTACAGTTGAATGCTCCTCTGTTATCGTTTTGCAGAATGTCTCGTGCTATATACGGATGATAACGGACATTTTTTAAATAATTGAGCAGACACCGATGAGAACTATCAATCGTCGGTTAAAAATTAATAAAATATATTCCGAGAAATAATCGAGGTGCCAATTTTGCATCGCAAAATTCATAAAGTTAATTAATAATCATATGAAATCTAATGAGCGCATATTTATAATATACATGCAATATGCATGTTTGTAGAACTTATCTATAAAGTTAAGAAATCGTTGTCATTTTCAACGCTATTTTTGCGCTCCGTGGATCCCATGCAAAACAAGAAAAAAATCCTCTGGGATGTGTGGCAAATCATTTTTTATGATTTTTTTATTTTAATCAATTTTCATATCCAAAAGAACTGAATAAATTTTTTATAGAGAAGAGCAATCGATTCGAACGAAATCGATTGTAAAAAGACAACAATCTTTTGCCTTACAAAATCCAATTGCGCAGCTTTGATAAGAATAATACGCGAGTCAAAGCTTCAATCTTTCACGAACTTCAGGACCTTCTTACCTATGCGAAGAAAAAAACGAACTTCAGCCACCAAATGCAAGTAAAGCACTTTGCTCGCTCGGAAAAAAATCCGAATTCGCAGCAATTCTGTCGCAAGCGCAGCGCAGTAATATGGCCAAAGAACTGTTACCTAAATTCGCGAGATGGAACTCGTTGTAACATTATTATCGCTTATTTGCAATTCATATCGGCTTGCCTGATTTCGTTTTTCCGGTTCACCAACCATTAGATCACGGCCGGCCAATCCCCGCGAAATCTCGTGCCCGGGCAGAGACGTGGCTGTATCTGCAACGTCCAGATAACGACTCTGCACAAGATAAACAACATTTAAGAAATCTTGGACACATTCGCGCTGCGACCAGTGCGGTGAGACAAGTTTTACCGATCGGTCCGAGTAATCGTTAGCGGGAAAGCGATCGACTTGAGGAAAAAAAAAAGAAAAAAAAATGGGACACCCTCCGACGACGAGCATCATCCTCGCGGTCTGCCTCGGCCTGGGCGTCGCGAGGGCCGAGGTGAGCGTGACCCTGGAACGTTACCTGGACTACCCCAACGAGCAGATGTTCTTCAGCACGGAGAACGTGAATCGCAACAGTTCGGAGCTCAAGGGTCTGCCGTTCGCCCTGTGCCAGACGTCGAAGGCCTCGGCCACCGCGACCTTCCTCACCGAGATGCAGTGCAAGCTGATGGTGTTCCGACGCGGCGCCCCGGAGAAGGTCTGCGACGTCAGTCTGAGGACGAGCATCGCCGAGAATCACAGGATCGGCAGCTTCATCAAGCTGGTGAGCTTCGCCGAGGAGAAGGCGGCGCTGCTCTGGTTCGAGGAGTCCATCAACCCGAGGATCGGAATATTCCGCGGCCGCATCAGGTGCGACGTCGTCGATCTGCGGAGCTGCGAGAGCAAGGAGGTCGTCCTGCTGGAGGACAAGTTCGACGCGCCGAACACACTGGCTTATTCCGTCGTCGTGCCTTACGAGGACTCGTTCGACGTGATAATCGGCTTTCCCACCTCCGAGTGGCACAAGTTCAGCGTCGACTTGGACGGCCAGATCACGGACGATCGGAAGGAGTGGGCCAGGACTGGTCACTGGATGTCGCAGTTCACCTCGGTCGCGCCCAACTCCAGGTCCATGGGCTACTTGAGATTCAACGAGGAGGTCAGCTTCAATTACGCGCAGACTTTCAAGAACAACAAAGTGCTGTTGGTCAAAGCGGATGGTGAGTTTTTTTTTTTAATGCTGGGGAGTCTGTTTCATTTGCGATTGCTGGGATAGATTTGAAATATTGCGCTGAGCAAACGAGGGGGACGAAGCAGCCCTGTTAGTTTAAATAAGAAATTATTTTGTAAAATTATGCTGTTTAAGTGTGAAAATTGCAAATGCTCAAAGTCATTCGTTCAATTTTTAAACCCTATTGAAAATAACCAGGTGATTTTTCTCCATTTGGTTATACCATATGGTAAAACCATCTGCTAAAAGCATATGGTAATACCATTTGGTAATTGTAATATTACCGTATGGTTTTTTGACTCGGATTACCATATGGCAAAACCATGTGGTAAGACCATGTAGTAACCTTTACATGGAAAACTAAAATGAAGATCTGTATTATTAGTTATTACAATTTGTAACACAAATTTACTGGAGAGACGTGTATGTACTGTACACCATAATCATTTGAAAAGATAGGTTATAAAACTTATATTTTTTAAAGTACACATTTTATAAATAAATGATTCTATTTAAGTTTCGTGTACAAAACTTACATAAAAAATCATAAATAAAAAAATTAATTTTATAGTCAATCATTTGAAATGATCATGGTACGCATACACGTCTGTCATGTATGTGTGTTAAAAATTGTGACAAATAATACTGCACATCTTCATTTTAGTTTTCCATGTAAAGGTTACTACATGGTTTTACCACATGGTTTTGCCATATGGTAACCCTAGTCAACAAAACCATACGATACTATTACAATTCCCAGATGGTTTTACCATATAGTATAACCAAATACCACCTGGTTATTTTCAACAGGGAAATGGTTTATTTTTCAAGTTAATAAGGGTTTTAATAGCCACATAACATTAAAACTTAAAATTGTAAATTGCGAATAAATTATGAATATTATATATAAAAAAAAATAAATGTTACACCATGATTAACCGGTAGTACGAAAAATTACGATTTAAGATAGTGACGATTAATCGAGTACATCCAATCGTTAGTACTTAAATAGTAATTTTTCCTACACCCGGTTTCTCAGTGTACAGTGTCTTTTATAAACAAATATTATCACCTCATCAAAAACTATCCAACATTTTCATCTCTTGGATTGTAAATCTTCGCTAATTTCTTCCCTGCTCTCGGCGCGTCGCGACGAACGATTCTTACGAAATCCTTGCCCACAGGCTCGGAAAAGCAGTTGATCGGCAAGACGCCGACGAGCAGGAGAGGCGCGTCGACCGCGCACCAGACCATCGGCATCGCCCTCCTCGTCGCCGAGAAAAGCGCGAACGTCTACCGTTTCGACCAAGCCGGCAAACCGAAGGCCAAGGTGCTGACCGTCGACTTCGACTACGCCCCGGCGAATTTGCAGATGCACAATCTGGCCGACGGTGGATTCCTCCTGTTGACCGTGAAAAATCTCGAGGACAAGTTCTACATCGTGGCGAGATTCGACGCCGAGGGAAAGCGGACCGGACAGCTGGAGTTCACGGGGCCGAGGGACAACAGCCAGTTCCGGTCGTACTACACCGAGAGCCTCGCCTTCCAGGACAATCCCGCGGGCGGCTACTGCCTGGCGTCGGTCATCAGCCCCTCGGAGACGGGACAGCTCAGGGGAGACTCTCATTTCGACTCTCTGGTCAAATGCTTCGGCGACGCCGACTTTGCCGCTGTTCAATGAGCGCGATTTTTAATGTAAATAAAAATGCGACACGAACGGTGCATTGACGGTTGATTGTCTTTCGAATTTGATTTGAGATGTAATTTATAGGTGACGATATAAGTTCGGAAGTGCTGTACTGAAATTTGTTTGATGCGCGAAGTGTCGTGGTAAATCATGTAAAATCAAAGTATCGCAATTCTTTATAGATTCATATTTTTAACGTTTTTGTATTGTTTAAGCAACAAATCAATTGAATAAGCGATTGTTTCATCGATAGCCCTACTTTTCATAACAGAATATACCATTGTAATGAAACTTTTCTGTATATTTACGTTAATCGGATATTTTCCATTTAAACACATCCGGCAGAGAAGACTTGATAAACAAAAACGAATTTCCGCGTTTACATTTGCCACATTCTTAGCTTATTCAAACAATAAAAATAAGCAGCAACATTTTTTATTTATAATATTCGGTCGTTCACGCAAATTGAAAAGAGACATATACTTGCAAATAAAATTTCAATTTCATTTTTATACACACATCGAAGAAGTATATCGTGTTCCTTATTGTTTCGCGCTCACCAAAGGCCCGGCCAAAAAAATTCAGATATATCGAAGAACATTGTTTCAAACGCAAAGAATAGCGAATGCAATTGTCTCGGTCCTAAAAATTCTTTCAAGCCTCAATTTTCCCCAGCTTTTCCACCGGAGTGTATACCTGCAGCGCGCGCCCGCAAATCAAGCGCAGAAAATTCTAAACAGCGAATCTTGGTCAAACGCGTCGCGAAAACCGCCTCCCGGCGACGAGCTATCCGCAACAACTCGAAACTGCCACAGCGAATCCCTCGAGACGCAAAAACCACCGCATTATGCGGAATGCAGACAGCAACCGCCGCGACTCTCTCGGCGACAATCGGCCTCTCGCGCCGTAAAACGTACAATGAAAAATCGTCGACCTCGCTCTGTACACCGTCGCCGTCGACTCTGTACAGTACGCGGTGAAGAGCACGGCGCGGAGAGCGAGAAGCTTATCTGAGCGCGAGCTACTCATTCTCCACCGCGATTCACTCGGGCTCGGCGTATATAATCAGGCGCTTCTGCGGAGCCCGCAAACAGAGAGAGAGAGAGAAAGAGATCGTAACGCAACACCTGCCAACGCTGCAGTCACACACACACACACACACACACACACACACACACACACACACACACATATATATATATATATATATATATATATATATATGCGCCCTCATCGCGAAAAGATCGCGACAAAATCCGAGACGTTATATACTCCGCTCTCTGTTTCATTCCGCTTATCGTGTCTCTCCGCGATGTATAATACGCGTATATATCTCGTGTCGGAGGGCGGGGAAGGGGGGGGGGGACCACACCACGTGCGCCCGCGCGCGTATAAGTCTTTCTTTTCGGGGTGGTTTTTTCATTTTTCCTCCCCCCCCCCCCGCCTCTCGCCCCATCGCGATAATTTCAGCAGCTGATCCGAATCTCTGACGCCGGAGTATAGGTAAAAATACACGCGGCGCCGGCGCGACGCCTCTTTTTACGCGTCACAAAAACGCGCACGCACACACACACACACACACAGCTGATGCGGCGGCGGATGAGCGAAATAAAGCTATGATCGAAATAAACGCTCGAGCGAGCGCTTGTTTCTGCAAAATATATCGTTCGTTTCGAAATAACTCGGGGGGTTTTTTTTCTCTTTTTTCCTCGACGCAATCGATCTCCCCGAGGAGAGAGAGAGAGAGAGAGGGGGGGGGGACGGGGGGAGAAGAAAAAAGTTGCTTGAATTCGCCAGCTGCGCGACTCCCACGCGGTATCTCCCCGCGGGAAACTACGCTCGCCGTGAATACACAATATACATCGGAGCCGCGGCGCCGAAAATAAGCCGTCAATGATAAATCCAGGCGGAAAACGTAACGGCGCGGTGGTAGCGTGACACACACACACACACGCGTGTGTATATAGACGGCGGCAGCGTTGAAGAAAACAGCGCGGGGAGGCTCAACTCTGCCAATGAACTTTTCGCGAAAAGGTCGTCAGCCTCTGTGTATAAGTGATGCGCGGGCTTTGTGTGTACAGGCGTCCGACTCCTTTTTGTATGTTAGTGTATCATTCGAGTTCGAGGGGAAATTATAGTGTGCCTTGTACGGGCGGATCGGGAGCGAGGAAGTTGGGTTACTCGGAAAATTTAACGTGGTTCCGAGAAAAAGTGCCTCTTGCATTCGTGAATTTTTGTGCGCGTGTACACGCATGTGCGGGAAGCATTATAAATTGCTGGGATGCGTGAGCGCAGGGAAAATTATGGGAAGAGAGGGTGTTTTCTTGGCGGGGTTTTTGCTGTGTGTATAACGGATAGCAAAATTTAGGCGTTGGAGGTAACGTATTTGTTTAGGAATGATAAATACCGCGCAATGAAAAGTCAAACTTGTTACAATAATAGTCGACGAAAGGAACGGAAAATTAATTCAACGATTATTGGTATTATTAAATTTTGGTAGCACGTCTATGCTGCTACAATACAATTCAGGTTTGCGTCTAATACTCCTTCACATGTGACTATAGTTCTCCTAAAAATTTCAGGGATCTAGAAATCGAAAGTTTTTTTTTAAAGCTACAGAGGTTTCGGACCGGTCAAACTCTTTTCTGTAAGCCGAAATATAGTCAGAAATGCAGAGAAAAATTTTTTATTACAAAAAATGAGTACGTCAAAGCACTGAAATAGTAACAACTACGAATGTTCCCGAGGCACAAATAAAATTTCGAATTACATACACTACAATAAAGTACAACAAAAGATCGTTGATTTAAAAAAAATATGCTCAAAATCCCGTTTTAAAAGAAAAAAAAATAAAAATCCGAATAACCGATTTTCTTTGATTTCGCCATATACCTCATTCCCATGTTAAATTTCCGTGTTTCCCATGTTCCTCTGTATTTTTGACTATCTTTCGGCTTACAGAAGAAAGTCTGACCGGTCCGAAGCCTCTATAGCTTTTAAAACAAACTTTCGTTTGCTGAACCCCCGAGAAGTACAAATTATTAGCGGAACTAGTCATATACACTGCATATACAGCAGTTTTATCGAAAATTTTCAAAAATTATCATCGACGCATTTCTCTCTGTATACGACTCGCAACGCTCCCCCCCCCCCCCCCCCCTCACAGGAAGAGAAGAAAAAAAGGTGAGCAACAGGAATACATTAAAAAAGAAAAGAGTACATCCGCCACGCAAGAGGCAGAGATTAAGAGGTGACGGATTAACGATCCCCCCGAGAGACCGCGCAGCTAAGTGGAAAGAGCGCTCGTTTAACTCTCGTAATGAAGTTATTGCTCGCCGCGCAATTATTGCCCGTAATAATATCGGCGAATATATATAAATATACAAGCCCGATAATGCGGAGCCGCGCTCAGAGGCTTCATCGTCCCGAGATTTTCTCTTACGCGCGCGTTGCGCAACGAAAATGACGACTCTCGTTGTAATGCTTATTAAGAGCGGGTCGCGGCGTTAACTCTGGAATTAACATATACGAGCTCTCTCGCCTCGCCTCGCCTCGTCGCGCGAAAGAAAGCCGCGGGGGAAAAAATTCTCTCTCGCTCTCGACGTCTCTCGCCTTTCTTCGAGGAATTCGCGCAGCTGACGCGCGCGATGAAAGTGCACATCAACGCGAGAGATGAGATTTATAAACGAAAACGCGCGCTCCGGATCTCTTTCACTTTTCACTCGCTCTTTTTTGCGCCCGGCCGCCAGTGCGCGTGTGTTTACTTACTTTTCGGTGCGACTCGACGAGAAGTGCAGTGTGTATATGTATATACATACACACACACACATATATATATAATGTGTAACGAAAGTCTCGTGAATCTCGCGTGATTTCGCGGCTCTGGATTCTGCGGTGTACGTAATAAACATACTGGCGACCGAGTGCACGCGTTTTTGGCGCGCGCGCTTGAGCGTGAGGTATGCGTGACTCACGATTGAAAATTCAAATTTCGCGCCGCGGAATGCGGGGATGGATTTTTCGATTTTTCGGGGTTTTGTTGATCGAGCGAGACGATCGATTGGGAAAGGAGAGTGGATTGCTGCTTTTTTCTTGTATATGGGAGTGAGTGTAATGGGATTGATGAAGGAGGTTCTACCCGTAACAGAACTAAAATTGAGATATATGATTGAAATTTTGTATATACTAGGTGTATAAATCTCAGAAACACTCGTGTAAATTTGCAGAAGGTTGCAGAGCGTAGAAGCGGAGATGTGAATGTTTTTATTTAGCGCAGGCTATCATGGGCTCTCATGGTGAATTGCACTAATTTGTATGCTATATAAAGTATTAAAAATTGAGATTTTCTCGAAATTTATTGTGAATGAGAATTAATTCATAACGAACATTATTGATTTTTCAAAAATATTGTTCATTAGCTCGGATGGATAATTAAACCTCATTGAATACCAAAATCATACATTTAACTTCAAAATATGAGTCAAATCAGTGAAGACACGAAAATTTCTATAAATAATCAAGATAAATAAAATTATATTAATGGAATTATTATAATCATTATTTGGTTTAAGTTGATTTATGGGAGCCACTGTAGAGAGCAGCATATTTTACGAATATTCCATAAATAAAAAATGATTACATTTTGACTAGTGCAGTAGGGGGTAGAGCGTCCTTGAAATGGTAAGATCGTTTTTTTTGGCATTTTAAATTTCGAGAAATGGACAATTGCATGCCGGAGAGAACCGTGCGTCTGATTTTTCCGTAATTTTAAGCATACTTCTTTGTTCTAAGAAAATGAAGTGTTCTTTGTCGAGTTGTACGCTGTGACGTGAAGTTGAATTATTATTTTTTTTAGGTACCTTGCAATTTTTATAAACTATAAATTACAAAATTACAGTACATGTTTACCGGAGACTTAAAATCTTCGTGTCTATAAAATTTTTATCTTCAATGAGAAATTCATTTCTCGTTAAAATATAAGTAATGGTCAATAAAATTATTTCTACCGCCTATCACAATAAAAAAATCCTATAGCTGCGTTTCCCTCAACGAAAATAACAAGCGATTTTTCGCAAATCGATATCCGAGCAACACCAATAAACCAATCGAGTTTTCTAGAACGCTCGAAATCCATTAAAAAATGCAACTGTACCGACAGACGATGATAGCAAAATCGCGCGTATTTCTGAGCTTCGGAACCTTGGCCGATATGCGCGATGGTCTTCCATATATTAATTTATCCGGACAGATCCGCGTTGTGTGTGTGTGTGTGTCACTTGGCACTGCGCGGCGGACGCGTCGCATTATCGACGCCGCAGCGGAGGGGGAAAAACAAACAAAATGCCAGTGATGAGTGTGTAGAATAGATTGAAAGGATAGACACACGCGATGCGTTCGGATTCTATAACCAAAGAAATTTATTGTTTCTTCAATTTTTATACTATAAACAAGTGACTAGCACTTACAATACAATTTTCATCTCATTCGATCGAGCGTATATGCGTACAGGATGTGTATGTGGTGTATATACATAACGTCGACAGTCTCCGGCTGCATGTGTATGCGCACTTTTTTTTTATATATATATTTAACATACAACGTCGATATCAGGAAGATGATGTATAATAGTCGGAAAAAGTCTCTCGAAAATTCATGTACAGAAATATTATACACTTATATATAGATGTATGTATATATGTATTGGAATGTAAAAGGCCTCGGGGAGCAGTCGCTCTTACTCTCGTCCACCATATATATATATATAGTATATATGCGTGTGTATGTGTATGTGTGCGTTTGTGTGTCTATGCGTGTGCGTTGTGCAGCGTGTGCACGTGTATATATATAATACGTAGTATGAATAAAAGGCACTATGAGAGATGTGTATGATACAAATCTAGCATTGACAATATATTCGACGAGAGACGCGCTGGCTTACTACAAATGGTTTTTCTTTTTTCGCAGGAGTGTTTGTGTCCGTGTGTATGTGTTTTACAACGTATCTCTATGCTACGGCATTATATGCGTACAAATTGTGCGTGTGGCTCCTCCTGCCTATGTCTGCACGTATATACGTGCGTCTCTGCGTGCTTGTGGTTCTATGTAGAAACGCGTGCGCTGGAGAGATGTGTATACAAGTAAAAAAGTTATCGGTGAAAAGGGATAAAATGTACAAACTACAAGGCACGTGTGGCCAGCGCTTTTTTTCGCTTTATTGCGTTTTTACAGAGGCGAGGGAAGACTGAATCCGCGGCGCCGGAACATTTTTCTCTTCCGTCTTCGCTGTACGCGCGTAATATTGCATATATTATATACACGCCTCTTAGTGTATTGTCGCTCTTTTTCGTTGTCTCGTTCTCCCACGTGTACACACGACCATGTGTATGTTACAAATTTTATCTACACAGCTCTCGCAGTAAAATATATACTTTACACTGTATATATAGAGAATTGAACCCATTCGAACTCACTACGTCTAACTATGTGGAGGTTTGTAATCGAGTGCGGAATTCGATGATCTTTCTCGTTTTCTTTCCGGCAAGGAAAAAAAGAAAAGAAAGAACAACGAAAGTTCGCGCACTTGTCAACCGCTCGTACACTTTATCGTATTATTTATATATAATAGCGTTACGTATATATGTATACGTCACATATTGCGTCACAATCGGCTTTAACAGTTTGCGTTCACCCTTTTATACATTCTACGATTTTAGGAACATGAGAATTTACAAAACTTGCGAATGTTTCACAACGATATACACAGATTCGTCGTCAAGCTTGATGAACACTTTTTTCGAAAACAAAAGCAAAGAAAACAAAACCAAACTTTCGATCGCTCACGACGCAGAGACCGATAACGCGGAAAAATTTCGAAATTCCCTCTCCAAGCGCACTACCAACGTCGCAATCGAGTATTCGATAGGTATGTATGTATAGGCACTGCGCACAGCACTTCATCTCGTCGGCTCTCGTCGATTAAAAACTCGAATTCCTAGTTTGCATCGTGCGCACGCAAAAAAAAGACAAAAAAAAGAAAAAAAATAATGAAGGGAAGAATCTCTTGACAATTGAAAAAGGAGCGTCGAAAAGGCCTCGGCGCGTCTCGCTCCGATAAAATCGTCGATTCGCGCATCTTCACTCGCCGTATGCATACATGTATATATTAAAAATAAAGAAAAGTCATCGCTCGCCTACCTAGACACCGTATATATAATAATATGTACAAAACGTTCACTTGTCAGCTGTTGATGGCTCGATCGGCCGTACAACTCGCACTTCGCCTCTTCGTTTTAATCGTCCGTTTGTTTATTTATTTATTTTTTTCACTTCGTCCTTTGCATTAGCGCCACTCTCTCGCTCTCTTTCTCTTGTCTCACCTGTTTCACGACGTCGTCGCTGCACTGCGCTCGTCACCGCCGCCCATATATACTCTCGCACATGTATACACATTTCATCGAGGCACATACACACACGTTTTCGACTTTCGTTTTTTTTTCGCTTTTTTTTTGGCACTCTCGACAGACCGACTCCCCGGCTCGCGAAATCGGAAGAGCTCTTTATCACCTCGCTTCGGCGTTTTTAACTTTCTTTTTTTCACACAATTTTTCTCGCTTCGACTCCCGCGCCCCCCCCCCCCACCCACCCCACCCTCGCCCCGTTTTTTCTTCATTTAAATACTAAAAATCCAACGAATACGCTCGCGAAATTTGCCTAATCTACGTACGTAATCTACTTAGGAAAATAGAGTAAATGCACTTTTCTGCTCGCGCGCGCGCGCGCGCGTCCATATATGAAACGCGAAAGAACACACGACGCGCGGCTTAACGCACGGTCGTCGACCGAAAAAGAAACAGAATAAAAATCAAACGCGTACAATTATAGTCACAGATGTGTATCGATCGAATTATGCGAATGAAATCAATGAAGGAGGCACACGCGCGCACACACACACACACAGTCGCACACACGCGTACTCTCGCGGGAAATATACACGTATATATATAAAAAAAAAGGAGAAAAAAAATTCAAGATTTTCAATAACGAGCATGCATTCGTGCACATCAGTCGGCAGCGATCGCACGCGCAACGTGTGTCAGCAGCAGTAGCCCGGGGGACCGGTGACGGCGGCCCGACTACTGAGGACGACGACGTTCTGCCTGGAGCCGGGCTCGTCGCGCGAATCAGCCGCGCCGAGGAGGAGGGCGCAGAGGAGCCGTCATATGCTCAGCGAGGGCCTCTTTTTCCTGTCCTTTGTGCCGCCGCCGCCGCCGCCGCCCCCGCTGTTGTTGTTGTTGTTGTTATTGTTGTTGTTATTATTGTTGCTATTGTTGTTGTTGTTGTTATTGTTGTTATTGCTGCCGTTGTTGTTGTTGTTGTTGTTGTTGTTGTTGCTGCTGGTGGTATTGTTGTTCTTGCCGAAGATGGTGCCGAGGACGCGGGATACGGAGTGGACGCCGAGCTTGCGGCGTATCGGCAGGGCGCGGAGCAGCTGGACCGAGCGGGCCTCGCGCAGTAGGCCCTGGAAGGCGAGGGCCGCGCCGGCCGGGCTCTCCGCCGCGCTCACCTCGTAGAACTGGCAGCCGTGGGCCAAGGACAGCTGCTGACCCTCGTCCACGCAGACCTCGCTGCAACAGAGTAGGAGGAAAGTCGATCGGTTAGATTTTGCGCTTTTGATAAAGCTCGCGAGACGCGACGATGACGACGATGATGTTTCTTATTTGCTATATGCGGCTTGCAGCGTTTATCGTTATGGACGTAATGGCGTGTTATATACATACAACTAGATCGAGCGATGCGTATAAGAGTCTACTTGCGTTCGTTTTGCTTTTTGTATAGTACGGGAACCAATTACGCTCGCGCATAGCTTTTGATATCGTTTTTTTCCCTATGTTATATGCGTAAAGTACTTTTTCACACCCCCGCGCTAGTTTGCACTGTGCTCTATATAAGCAGCGTCGAAAGATCGAGAAGCGCAGCAACGCGGGTGGAGGAGGCGATGTTCTCTAAGCGCTAACTTTACGCGCAGAAATTCAGCATTCAAGGATGACGGTAAGTTATATTGTTCTCGTTGAAAATAGAAACGTCGTTGCCGCAAAGCGAAAGACTTGTAAAAGTTTAACTTCCACCTCGAGAAAACTCGTGAAAATCGTAATCGCGGCTGCAAGGTGATGCGTGCCAGTTTTCAGCAGCTCGTAAACTACACCTTTTACAAACGATTCGAGCGCGACGAGCTCCAAGCGCCAAGCCTTAATTCACACTGAATTTTCGCTCTCCCAAATAAAGCCAAGAGAGAAATTTCGCGTTAAAATCCAAATTCTAATCGTCCGAACGAAAAGATATACGTCCCAACGTATCTCTCGCGAGCTATCCGCGTATATACCGTATGACTCTCTCTCTCTCCCCCCACCCCCCGCGATACGTAAAATGACGACGAGATAAAAGGCCGAGGCATCTGGTAATAAGCGTTGTAGAGAAATAAGGTTAACATATCTTTGCGGACTCTCTCGGAGATTGAAATAAGCAGG
This sequence comes from Philotrypesis tridentata, assembly GCA_018906965.1. Taxonomy (NCBI): domain Eukaryota; kingdom Metazoa; phylum Arthropoda; class Insecta; order Hymenoptera; family Pteromalidae; genus Philotrypesis; species Philotrypesis tridentata. The sequence continues at coordinate 6,481,582 of JACCIB010000002.1, forward strand.
CACGCAGCAACCGCGCGCGGGCGCATTAAACGCGTGCTTCAATTTGATAATCCGCTCGACGCACACATGGAGCGAATTTATATATATATATATATACACACACGTGCATACGTATACATACACGCACACATGCACTCGAGAGAGCTGGCGAGTGTCCAGCGAAATGCGGGCAACCTGATATATATTTATCTCCTTCGCGCATCTGCTCCTCCTCTCACGAAACGTATATATATGCATAAAAGTATGCGCTCGAGCGCGCGCCGAATTCGCGATATTTGGCGCGCGAATCTCTCGCGCTGTCGTACGGCGACGACTCGCCCCTCGACAGGCAATATATACGCTGTAGGAAGCCAATAATAAATAAATAAATAAATAAATAAATAAACAAAACATAGTGGAACGCACTATATGGCGCGTCGTATATAGGTATATACAACGGTGCGCGCACCCAGCCTATGGAAATTTGAAAAAAGCGCGCGCTTCTTTCCGCGTTCCGCGCACGCGCGGGAGAAGTCGCGCCGTCGTCGATATTTACGATCGCAATTAAAATCGCGCGCACCGCGCGACGCGTGGGCGCGTTGAATCCGTCGGTCTTCCGCGTACTTACGCCCGACACCTTATCTCTCCGTATGCCGCGCGGATCGCTGCGTGTCTCATACACATATTATACGTCCGTACAATGTATAATACGCATAGATATATATATACCGATTTTTTTTCTCTCCCGCGAGACGCGGCTATAGAAGCTCTGCGTAAACTTGCAGTACCGTCGTCTCGCCTGCGCAGTGGGTCGAGAGCGTAAATATCCCGCGGGATAATTATCGGCAGCATTAGCCGGGCACAATACCCGATATACGCCGTCGCGTTCGTGTTCGCCGGGCTTATATTTATCCCGTCGCGTACGTTTGTTTATTTTGAACGTGTCGCTCGTAAAAAGCCGAGACACGTTTATACCGATATACAGCCGCGCGCGCACTCCGCGGTCTTTGTTCGAGCACCTGTAGCTTATTTTATCTCGGGTATAGGTACGTATTATTGTACGTGTGTATGCACAGACGCACACCGATGTATACGATGTATTATACATACACATATACGTGTATCGTGTAAGCAGGAGCAGCGCGACGACGTATGTAATTATCAATGGAGCTCCGAATATTCGCGACAGCCCCTCGCGGCGACGACTGTGTAGCATTTTAATACGAGATGCAGAGCTCACCTCTCTCTCGTTATCGGCGATCTCGAAAATTTTCAGTCCCCCCTCCCATATCGGCGCGCGTATATATACACCCCGATTTTTCCGTGTTCTAGACCGAGATCGAGAGACAGAGAGAGAGAGAGAGGAAAACAGGTTGCAGCCCCGCGAGAGAGGAGCGGAGCCGCCGACGTTAACATCTTGTTCCCCATCGCTCGCGGCCGATTTTTCTCCCCCTCTCTCGCTCTCCTTTTTATATTCCTCCTCTCGATATGTATATATACGTGTATATATACACATACGGCGCAGGGATTTTTGCCGAGCGCCTAATTACCCCGAGTGCCACTCAAACGCGTGTGTGCATTACCCGCTATATATATACTGCAGTACATACGCATGTACTTATTGTTCACAGTCGAGTGAGCGATCGGCGCGTTTTATCTCGTCGTCGTCGTCGTCGTCGTCGTCGCGGAGAGGCGCGTTAGCCTGCGATTGATATATACTTCTCGAAATTCGCCGGGCTGTACCCTTCGATTAGCCGTGAAAAAGTGTACGGCCGAGCGGCGAACCGGATCGTCCGTGAAAAGCCGCGGTGAGGACGTAATTATCCTGGTTAACTTAGATGCCGCGCCGATACTGTCCCATTTGAGTAAGCGATTGAGTCATTTTATCGGTGTGTAGAGACACTCGCCGAGAGAGAGAGAGAGAGAGAGAGATCTTCTGTCCTCTCTACGAGCTATTTATACAGAGGGTAGACTCGACGTTATGCGCGTTTACAAATTAATCAGGGTGTGATCCGATTTTTTTTTCTGTCGATCGGTGTAGTGCGCGTGTGGGCAGTCGATAGGGGGGCGGGACGAGACACCTCTTAAGTCGCGAGAATATATGCGGATTATAAAGGATTGAAGTTTAAAACTTGCTCGCGATATTGCATGCGCGCGATAAGGTTTTACCTTGAATCTCTTTGAATCTTCAAGCTCAAAAACAATTTTTTTTTCTTTCGATAATTTGATCCATCGGCCGTGAACCTGAATTTTCAAGAGCTTTTCAAAAGACGCACGTCTCTCAAATCGACATTAATTTTATATACTACGGTAATCGATCAAACGCATAGCTTACGTCAATTTTTATCACACCTGTATTTCAAAAATCAGTTCTCGCATTAAGCTCCTAAAGCTTAGTCACCTCAATTACGCCGACCGATTTTTCCCGCGCGCGTGTATCTCCCGTGAAAATTGCTCTCGGCGCCCGCGGGACTTTCTAAACAAGTCGCGAAAATCGATAGATCGCCAGCGACCAATAATCGAAGGCCTCGCCCTGACAAGCGCTAATTCGCTTAACCGCGTTGTTGCCGATGTTGTTGCTGCTGTTGGGACGACGAGGACGAGGTCGAGGAATACATGCGATGCGTGGATATCGGCGAAAGCGCGGTATATATATCTTAATACGCGATGCTGATAAGGCGAGCAATTGAAATTTAATTGGATCGGAAAGAACTGCACGACGCTGCGGGTTTCCTCTCCGTGTACATAAGTATACGCGACGAAAGTTTTCTTCCCAAGACGCAGGAGGCAAAAATACCGATTTAATGGGACTTTGATTGTGATACGGCTCGAAAATGAAAAATCGGCGTATAATAGTGGAAGCTGCCGCGCTGCTGTATCGAGTTCGCGAGAAGGGAATTCACGGTTATATGGAGCAATTAGTAACGCGAGGAGAGAACCAGGTCTCTCTCGATCGTGCTTTTTTTCTCGTTTCGGCGCGTATCTCGGTGAAAGTTCTTTCCGCGATATCTCATTGTTCGCGGGACTGCGACGACACTTTTGGCGCACAACTTCGCAGCTTTATAAACACTCCCGATTACTTTTAAGTTTTTACGCGTTAACTGTACATTTATATAATGTATAGAAAAGATCGCGTGTGTGTAATGTAGACTTCGTGACGGTAATAAGCGCGCAAGTACTCGTCTAATACCTGTGCGTACTTATTCAGGTATTTTTCAGCAAAATCATAAGATATTCACACTTTCAGGGAATGCAAAAGTCGGAAACGAGCGAACGGATTGGTGAGATTGAGGACAAATCCTGTTTTGAAGTGGTTTGTTAAAGAATGAGAGTAGGGATTTTTGTATGTGAAGTGATCGAAATATTGAGAGCAGAAATAATTGCATTCATTTCTTTTTAAACTAATTTAGATCTAGTTATTATATTTAGGCATTCATTCAAAATAATGTAAGTATAAAGTATCGAGAAGTCACCTTTTATTTTCTACTCAAACATTGTTTATTTTTATAGAAACCTCACACTCCAATTTATTTTTGGTCCCATGTGTTTTGTGTATATTCCTCTAGAGATACATAATATAGAAACCACGTGAAAATCTTTTAGAGAATTCACATGGTTTCCGAGTAGAAATCAGGTGGAACATCTTGCTATTAAACTATTTATCTGATTTTCAAAAATTTCGTTTTATAAAATCGTATACTACGATACTACTGGAATAATAAAATTAATCCTTTACGAGACAGCCTGCATTATCATCTGAGCGTCAGGATAATAAACACGGCATAATAATGGACTACTTATTTCACGGATAAGCGGCATCAGTGCCGTTTTCGGCTCTTCGATCAGCAATTCCTTTCGTCCCACACGATCTCAAAACATATGCGAATTGCGGCGAGAAAAACATTCGAGTCCTCGTAAAGTCACATCTTCCGTTACAATTACACACACAAATCCAGATACATGTACAATAACGCGACCTCTACCACTTACAATCAATCACACGCACACACACACACACACACACACAATCATACAACTATTATCGCACACAATCGCAATCGTTCACTCACACACACACACGCCTAGATGCATATACAATCACACTACCATTATCACACACACACATACACGCGCACACACACATATCAAGATACACATACAATCACACAACTACTCTCACACACAATCAATCTCACACATACCTTGACACACATACAATCATACAATCACACCAGCGCTATCACACACAATCAATTGCATACACACACGCACACAATATACACAATCATACAATCACTATCACGTACAATCAATCATACACAATCACACGACCATTATCACATGTATCAATCTCACATACGCGCGCGCACACATACACATACACACACACACACACACACACACACACACACACACAAAAGCACCATAGCTATACTCCCAGAGAAAGCATAGAGTTCTCCACGGGAAGAGCAGAAAACATAATATCTAGTCTGCGTTGGGGCGAGTCGCGCTCCAAATGCGCGAGTGTGTGTGTGTGTGCGTGTGTGTGTGGACTCGCGGGACTTATCGGAGAAATTAACTGCGGACAAACTGTTTTATCGCGCGGTGAGATAAGCGCCGCGCGCGCCGCGCACAAACTGATTAATGGCGGTCCCGCAAGCAGGCTCCTTAACGCTATGCTACATATTACATACGTATACCCTCGCGCGCGGCTGCACACAAACGCAGCGGCGGCGGCGGACACTCCGCGCATTGTGTGCCGCTGCGGCATAGCGGCGGCACCGCCGCGAGATGAGAAATCGATCCGCGTGAGAGAACCGCCATTTTCCTCGGCTATACACGCGCGCGCTGTAGCTTTCATTTTTACTCGCGCGAAAGTGCAAGTGCACCTCGCCGAGCTTTGTCCTCTCTCCCTCTCTCTCTATACGCATTTATCCACGATCGATCTCGGCAAGCGGTACAATCCTATTGTGTCATAAGCGTCTATATCTCCCTCTTCCACATCTCTCTCTCTCTCTCTCTGTGCCTATGCAGTGTGTGCACACACGCGTCCACATAATTAGCGATCTTGACCCCAGCTTAGCCGCGCACAATGCGAAGGGTCCGCTTAGATAAACACACCTGCGATCCAGGATAATTGCACGGCTATGCATCGCGCGATCGAGCGACAGCGCCCGATGCATATAAGCTCCGATGTATCTCATCGACGCGCGTACTTATACTTACTCTCCCTCTCCGCGTCTATTCAAAGAGCGCAGCGCGTCTCCCCGCGCCCGATGCAGCCTTGAAAATATGGCATATCCTGCACGTCTACGTATATAGACGCGCGTCTCGGATTACTCATGAGACTGTGCCGCTCGTAAATCGTTCTCCGCGCGTCCGGCAGGAGAGTCGATCTTCGGTTTCAGACGAGGAAAAAAAAAAAGCGAGAGAGAAAAAAAAAGTGTCCGCGCGCGCCGGACCGTTACGTTTTCATTATGGTGCGCTGGGTCGATGCTGCTGCTGCTGCTGCTGCGGGTCGCGCGCTCACCCTCGGATAACGGCCCCGCGAGAGTTAGTGTTTTCGGCGCGACAGATTATAGCCGAGAGTCGTCTGTTCGTTGCGAAATAATAAATTTTGCCGGGCCTTTTTATCGGGAATTCCAAGGGGCGACGTTTCCAGGTCGAGCCCGCGCGCGAGAGACTTTATCAATCGCGTGTGCATATATATATATATGTATATACGATATATACGTTATATATACACGCACGGCCGTGCTGTATATAAATATAGAATATCGTCCCGATGCCGATTTTATGTGTAAGGGAGAGTCGCTCACTTATAGTTTCTTGCTCGTACTTTCGGCGCGTGTATCTCTCGTATGTACGATCGCGCGTTCGATTCGCGCGCGCGCGCACGTACTGCACGCCTGAGAATGCGAATGGGCGCAAATTGTGCAGTTTACGACGTCCCGAGAGCTCTCGCGGGCTTTAAAGAAGAAAAAAAACGGAATTTACGTATCGGACGTTGCGTGCGGGGAGGCTGCGTCCTTTTTGCCGTGAATTTAGATTAGCTACTGGCTTTCTAATCCGGTATTGTTTTTCAAAGATCTCTCGATGCTGTATAAATAAACACGTCGGCGCGCACTGGGTGCATATAATACAATTTTTATTTTGGAAATATTGCTCGAAATGTCGACTCTTGCCTACAGTCGAATTTGTCCACAATTATTAACGTGTCAAGCGTATACGTCACTGCGCAGTGCGCGAAACGAATTCTAATTTTTGCTTTTGTTTTTCAGTTTTCTTATTCTCCGCAACGAGAGCTCGCAGTGCTGATCTCACCGTTATAATACGTTCCATTAAATACGTACAAAGGTGCCTCGCGCGAACCCATTGAATAAACATGCCAATAAAGAAAACAAATTGTCCCATAAGTCAAGAAAGTTCAGCAAAACATTTCGCCACATAATATAACGCCCGTCCAACAGAATTGTGTCATTTTCACGCCACTATGTATAGCACGTTACGCGTATATATATGATATATATCGCGGCCACGAAAACGATCGAGTTCGCGGCGTCTCCGCACCGACGTCCCATCCGGGGGTATACAGAAACACACGCAGTATACATATAGACACACTACATAGACACACACTTGAAGCGCTGCGGCTCTAATCATCTCCGGGCGTACTTTATAGCGTGAAATTCACGAGGACGTTTCTCGTGCGCGCGCGCTGCGCTGCAGTGTGTATATGACAGTCGGCGCCGATCTCGATCTCCGCTCTCGCGGCGCGCCAGGCCGGATTAAAGATATCGGCCCCTCGGCACACGACTGCCCGGTCTATATATATATAGATACACGCGCGCGCGCGCGGTGGCTCTATGTGTGCGCCCGCGACTGCGAGTGTGTACACGTAACCGGTTCCCCCAGAGAGCTCACTCTGTCCGTCTGGCTCTCTCTCTCTCGCTCCCTCTGTCTTTGTCTCTCTCGCTCTGGGGCCCGGCGCGAAGCTGCAGCGTCTGCATATCAAAGTAGCCAGCGCAGCGCCAGGTTCGAGGAATCGCGGCTTTATCTAGCCTCGCTCACGACCCCTTCGCTATATACGCTCTGCGATACGTACTTGCGGGGAAGGGGAGGTCTGGGAATTAAGATAGGAGCGAGAGGGGGGTTAGCTCGGTGTGGAAGGAGGCTATTTTTCTTGCTCGGGTGTGTCGAAGTGTTCGCTGAAATGTTGAAAATAATTTGTACAACAGATGCCCGATGCATATATGGAAAAAAGTTTGATACAGAGGGTTTGGAAGGATTTTTTGAGGTAAATTAAAGTATTGAATTGTTTTATTGCAGCTAAGGAAGAACAACGAATTTTCTCGTGACTATATATCACTGCACAGTTTCGAATTATTGCGAACCACGAAATGCTTGCGGCTACTTAAAATCTCTCAGTCCGGTATTACGTTAAAGTGTATAGACTTAAGACGCTGGTAAGAAGATGGATTGTTGCGTAACCGAGAGTATAAGCATCTCGTGGTTTCCTTTCATTTGATTTGTACTATTAAATTAATTTCACATTTACCTTCCTCTCCCAATGATTGACGATCTACACTTTTCGATTAAGGAGTAAGTACACTCGTAATCAATTTTTTCCCTCGAATGTCATCAAACACACGTAGGTATATATATATCCGCTGATTTCGTAAGCTTCTAAAGAAATAACTGACAAGGTATACTAATAAAGTATTCTCAACTAATGAGCGTCCCATAATTTTCGTATCAGCTGAAAATTTCGCTATATATTTATTAGCGTCAAGTGCGATAATCCAAGTTGAATTATTCTTAGCCGTATTCACCTCGCTTTTAAGCTCTGTATGTGCCGTGTGCGCCGCGTTGTCGCAATCCCCATTCGTAAATCTACCTATATATAGCGGGGGCTTGAATATAAATTATTGCTTTTCATTGATCTTGTATTACACTAAACCGAAGTGAGATATTTCGTCACCTATACGGGCGCGTTCGTCACCAGCTACATTGTCGCTTTTGCGGCACTATATGTATATATAAACACACACGAGAAATGGGTATAACACCTGACCTAGTTAAATCATTGGGTTAGCATTTAGTGCAGCAGAAATTTCTTCACAAAGAATATACACTACTTGAGGAATGCGCGCACTTTTATCGGAACTGCGCGTGTACATCTACATATACGTGCGCGAAACGCTTTGCTCGGCGACGGCGTAAATTTATTCATGTGGGAATTACACTCGATGTGCGTATATATACTCTCGGACTACCTGGTACATAAGTCTTTATTTAGCATGTGCGCACGCCGACTTTTCCTGGTGAAATCGTTAGCGATAAACAGATTCATTAATAAATGGCTAATTTCAATGATAAAAACGTCGGGCACTCGCGTAATTAAGTTGTCAAAGATAAAAATTCAATTTCCTCTCGCGTAAGAGCGTATATATACGCGTACGCTTTTACGCCGTAATAATTGAGCGTATATACACACGCGCGCACGATCTCGCGCGTGTATGAATATATTGGCACTCGCCGTATTAACGACGGCTTTATACCCGTAATCGCGATTTTAATGTCAATCTATACCCGCTGCGAGAATCCCTCGCGCTTAATGAGCGCGGCCCCGTTAAAAACCGAACGAAAACGCTCGTCGATAATTCCCCCGGCCGCGAGATTGAAGAATCATTATTTTATTTTTTCAAAAGCCTCGCTCTTATCGTCCACCTCTCGCCATATGTATAGTGTATATACTGTATATATAAGTAGACGCTTGCGCGCGAGAGAGAGAGTGTGCGAGTACTTACCGAGCATGATCGAGATCTCGTTTGTTGCCGAGGAGCAGGGCAGTGAAGTAGGATGGCAGCCTGAGATCGGCGAGCTGCTTGAGCAAGCCCCTGGCCTCCTGGAAGCTGCGCTTGCACGTCACGCTGTAGACAATGACGAAGGCCTCGCCCCATCTTATGTGCGAGTACAAGCAGCCGTTCTCCTGCGAACAGAGCGACCAAACAGACTTTTCTTTAGCTATACATATACACACGCACACGGCAGAGAGAGAGAGAGAGAGGGGGGGAGGGAGGGAGAGTCCGTATATAGGTGACGAGATCCTCGTCGAGCTTACGCTGTGAGCTATATAAGTATATATAAGCTTCGTGTGCGTTTCAGTCAATTTTTTTTCTGCTTTACTCAACGAGAGCCAATTACCTCCCCGCCAAGAGTAATTAACGTCCCGAGAGAGCGCCGAAATTCGCCGGCAATAAGAATCTCGACGAGTTCATCGGAGCCTCTCTCTCTTTTTAATAAAACTATATATATGATGCACTCTGGGGAGTACACGGAACCGAAAACAATGTCAATCGCTTCCCATGTGGTCGAGAGGCGAGGAGCGCAATTGTTCGGCCCGAGAAGGGGAGAGAAAGAGAGAGAGAGAGAAAATCGCAGCTGCACCGTTACAGTCGAAAATTGAACTTTTTGCGCGCTCCTCTGCCGAGAGAAAGAGAGAGTAATTAACTTCTTGCGCGGCGGATTAATCTTTACGAGAGGGTCCGATTTTTTTTTCGCAATAACGCACCGCGTGTAATGAGCTCTCGTTTACGATCGGCTCGCGCGCGCGCGCGCGGGGAGGAGGAAGAAAAAAGAGGAAGAGAGAGAAAGAGGAAGAAAGAATAAAGCCTCTCGATTGTCAGCTGCGAAATTTATGTTGCTCGGGGGGGAACCGATAGCTTATTCCCCACCCCATAACGTAGGTATATGATATACGCATGTATACCCGCGTGTAAACGTACACACGTATATATGTATACGCACAAGTGGGCGAACGTCCGAGGTGTTTTCCGCGTTATACACACACGCGACTGCGGACGAGAGAAGCTATTAATATACCTAACCAGCACGAGTCTCTCTCTCTCTCTCGCTCGGCGTCGCGTTCGCTCGAGCCGCGCAACACCTTAATTCGCGATTCGGATTTCGAGAGCAGCCGTCGTTTATGCAAACGCCACGCGGAGAAGGGAGAGAGACGGAGAAGCGATGCGCGTTTGTTTGTTTCGCCCGATATGCGGCTAAGTAAAATTAGAGCGAGTCGAGTGCGAGACGGCGAGAGGGAGAGAGAGAGGCTCGTCTCGTCGTCGTCAAGTCAAAGATTGCGGGTGTGAGTTTTGGCGCGTTTTCGAGAGACGCTCCCTCGCTCTCCGCGGGACGAAAGTGGGAGAGGCTGAGCGACGTTTTTGTATGTATGCGCGCGAAAATCGTTGCGAGAGAGAGAGAGAAATGCGCGTTTCGAGATATATTATACAAGCGTTTGCAGATCGTTGGAAAAGAAATTCGAATTTCGCGCCATAATTCGCAGTGGACGGAGAAAACAATGAATTATCACTGGTGGTGTGCGATGGGAAGCAGTGCAGAGAGAAAATTATGAGAAGTTACGCGAGATGGCTCTGCGTATAGTTACGTAATAGTTTATTATTTTACAGAGATATTCTTAGTTCGAATTGTAGTACTTTAGAGGTGAGCAAAGATTTAAATGCTCAAATAAATATTCCAAGTTTTACAAACTTTTTTTCGTCGCCAACAAAATTAGTTTATTTTTCTTTTCGCCGAGCGTTACATCGTGTGGCGCCACAAGCTCGATCACCTCGACTGCTGTACCAGAATAAGTATTTGGAAAATTTCGATAACGACCGCAAGTATAACAGCTGAAATACATTCCAACCAAGACGGAAAAACAAATTAAACGCGTTGCGCGGAGAGAGGGAAAATCCTCGGCGGAAACTCATTATATATATATATGTGTGTGTGTGTGTGTGTGTGTGTGTGTGTGTGTGTGTGTGTGTGTGTGTGTGTGTAGAGGAAAATAAAATCTTGCTCAGGGCTGTAAGCTCGTTAGTCCCGAACTTTATTAGACTCCGTAGAGTTATATCGTCTTAAAGTCGCGTTTCATTCTCCAGCAATTGACGTCGATAGCCCGTCGCGCGTATATATAGCTATGAACACTCGCACACACAGACGCGCGCGTGTATACACACAGCCGGGAAAACTCTGCGGCGGAAGCGTAATGGCGCGCACACGCAGAAACTCACGCACAAACACACACACACACACACACACACGTGGCGCTTGAGGAATTCCTGTACAAAGGACACTATAATTAGATGACATAAGGTCAGCCGCAATTAATTTTCCAGCCACGGGGGCTCTCTCTCTCTCTCTCTCTCTCTCTCTCTCTCGTCGCCGTGCGCGCATAGACGCAGACGCAGGCGATTTATGAATATACGAATTGTCTTAATTGGCCGACAGGAAATCTTCGCGTCGGATCGTAAAAATAAATTATATGCGCGCGTAAAAAGAAAATCGCGGGCGTCCGTAGGAGTGAGCGAAAGAGAGCTTGTTAAAATTTTCAGCAAAACGCCGCGCGCGCGCGCGCGAGAGCAGTCGGCTTGACAAATTTAGTGCGCGGCGTGCATTGAAAAGCAGAGAAAGAGCGCATTAATCGCAAACTCGTTCTCTCGTCTCTCTTTCTCTGTCTCTCTCGATATACGGTGTACGCGCGGCGCAAAACAATAACGGATTGCCGTAATTAAGTTAATTCGTACAAAACGCTCTCCCGTCGGATTGAATGAATTGAACGTTACGTGTATGTGAAACGCGGCCGATCGACGAATAAATGTGTACGCGTACATGTAGTATGTATATAGTATATACATACATATATGGTACATATATGCGCTGCGCGCGCAGCGCCTGACATACGCGCAAACGCGACTTAATCAAAGGAGAATGCGTGTAATGTTATTTACGCCTTTGACCAGGTCATTAATCTCTCCCGCGTTTCTCGGCCTCATTTTTCCCCCCCACACCTCCCCCCCTCCCTTTACTTACCGCGCGCGCGCGCGCAATTTAATTTATTCCTGCGCTGCGGCGGCGGCGGCGGCTCTCTCGGGCGAAATTCAATTCCACACCGCGCGCGCGTCGATTTTGATCGATCGCGATCCCGCGAAAAATCGGTAGCGAATTCCTCGGGCAATTTTGTTTTCTTTTCCCCCCATCGCCGCCTGGTTGTTAAACGCGTATAATACAGGCCGCGACAAATCGTCGCTCGAATTCGGACAGAAAAAATGTTCAACACGTCATTGCGCAACCGTCTTTCTCTCTGACTCAATCGTTCGATCGCATAAATCTTCGCTCGCATTTGTAGATATATTCTATACGTATATACGTACACGTGCGGTAGTGTGTAATATACGCGCCGATTTTTCCCAGTCTTCGCATAGAGACACACGAATCTCCAGAGAGCCTCATTTACATGTTGCCGGACAGAATGATTGAGGGAGAGAGAGAGATTTCGCGACACACACACAGTCCTGCATATATATTTATAAACGCGAGCGAGTGTGTCTGGCCCGTTTTCGCGGCGCGCGAATATAAATTCCGCGGCGACGAGCCTTGGGAAGGTCGGCCGACCGGAGCCACGACCTCCTCGTTCGCGATTCACGCGAGTCGCATTTCGCGAGATTTTTATCGGATTTTTCAGTCGTTCTCGTCGCGAGAGAGCCGCGCGCTTATCTCGCTCGTGTGTATACACGTATACCTTGCAATACAAAGTATTTTTTTCTTGCGGTTTCATTTAGCCTGTAATAATAAACGATAAAAAACGGATATGATAAATATTCGCGCTGAAATTGTCGTCGGCGGAGTAAAATTATGGCTCTCGAGATGTTTTAGATATTTAAATCTGTTTGGAAAGCGAAATTATAATAAATGTTAGCGGGAGGCTGCGGAATGTGCGATTCTCCATTTTTTCTGAAAATTCTGTTGAACTTATGAGTTTTTCATTCCAAGAAATAATAGTCCCCGATAAACTTTTTGGATCGTTGACAAAGTTGAATAAATAGGCAAAAACGGCGAAGATGAAGAGTTTATTATTTATAAATTTGAACACACATGTGCATATCCATCCTATTTCGGAAACAACTCACCCGAGCAAGTCGTAAAAAATTTTCTTGAAGACACACCTACCAAACCTGATTTTTCTCGTTCCTTAGGCTATTCTGAAAGAGAAAAATCTCGCTTACATAGCCGATCCAAGGGTATACTTTTTCCGGAGCAAAAACGAATCGAAAAAATGAGAAATAATAGCCAAAAGAAGAATTTATACAAAACAAATTCATCGAAGAATGCTGTCAAATTTTTCCAGATTTAACGACACAATTTTTGATTTTTGGAAAATACAAAAAAGTAGAAATTTCGGAAACCGTGATTTCAAAAATCTGAAAAATTTTCAGAGTATTCTTTGATGAATTTTTAAGACATTTTTGTTCTAATGAAATATTTTGAAAAGTCCATAGTTTTCGAGAAAAAAAAATTCAATGAATTGTTTTTTTAATTATTTCCCGTTTTTCGAGTCGTTTTTGCTCCGGAAAAAAGTATACCCTTCGATCAGCCATGTACGCGAGGTTTTTCTCTTTCAGAATTACCTAAGTAACAAGAAAAATCAGGTCTGGTAGGTACGCTTCCAATAAAAAAGTTTTCGACTTGCTCGTGTGTGATGAGTTGTTTCCGAAATAGGATGGATATATGCACACATACATAGTACATACATAGACTATACAATAGTACAAATTCAATAAAGTATATGCGAGGAAAATTCAAACTGTATTACGTAAGCTCATCTCGTACAATCAACATATTGTTGCTCATAACAATAAAAAATTTTTTGATGAAAACATCTGCCATAAATCGATAACCAGCTCTCAGGGTACCACCAGGATCGAGATCATCCGAGGATTTTCCGTCTCATCCCCTTCCAAAGCTGTGGCATTTCACACGAGTTTATACGCCGATAACCAATAAGCACGAGTAATTAATAAGTACACCCACACCCGTTCCACAAAATTTTCGGTTTCTCCAACAAATCTCCGCAACAACAGGTATAATATCGATGATAATAAATATAGCTATAACTCGTTGAGGCGCACGCATAGCGACAACTTTTCCCGACCATTTTAAAAATAGAGGCGCACGCTTGCGTACACTGCACACTCGCCGACTGAAGACACGCGCATTCCTCGACATTGTCGCGAGAGACGCGTACGGCTCGTATGTAAAAAAGTCTATGCGTGCAATGTGCATCTCAGCCGCGAAAAAAAGGGCCACGGACTGAACTATATCGACGCAGTACACGTCGGCATGTCGCTGCTCTGCCTCGTGTACTATGCAGTCTATATATATATATATATATATATATATAGCCGACGCGAAGCGAGTAATAGGCTACGTTTCCGCGGTTCGCTTTGCCGGAGACCGAACGACACGATGCTCTACACACGAGCGTGCGCTAGTCCCATCGGTCTTTTTTCTCCCCTTTTGCGCGAGCATACCTATTTATATACTCTCGTCTCCCTCGAGATGCACTCGGGAGAATCGCGCACAATTGAAGTCGCTTGTGCAGTGTACTTTCGTTTTTCGCGTGCGCACGTGTTTATAATAGAACACACCGTGTGCTGTTCAAACTTGAATTTAAACTGATGGATCTTCGGAAGTGTCCCGTGTCGATCGAGCCGTTGTAATAAGAAAAATAACAGCGATGTAAAGCACGTTTTTTAAAGCTTGTATTAATTCAATCAGGCCGATTGTGATATACAATGGGTCTCGCAGTAGAAAATATCTTAGGGCCGTACGTATAGGCCATTTAAATTCGAATTAAAGTAATGGATCTTCGCATGAGATCTGGATCGATTAAGCTCATAACGATCGGCCTGGTGTATGTAGTAACACTATACTATATTGACATTCGACGGCGAGAAAATCTCGGCCAACAAGCGTCTGGACGGCCAAACGCGCGTAAACTACCTCGATCTCGTAATTGCAATCGCGAAAGAGGTCTTTTGTTCGCGCTTTGTGACACACACACGCCACACACACATACGAGGCGCATAAGCCATGATTTGCATTTAGAGCGAAGCGTCGCCCGCCACACGCGCTGCTATGCGCTATATGTACAGTCGGAGAATACATATATATATCGCGTGAATGGACTCGCGCGCGACACGCGGATAGTTGCTCTCCGCTCGAATTTCAATGGGAAAAGAGAGAGAGAGAGAGAGAAGAGGTTCGACGACCCTTTGTGGGTGTATACAATGCGAGGGCACTTTCGCCTTCGAGATTACGAGCGCAGCGGCAAGCTTCCCGCGTATCGATTTCGCGGAACGACAAGTGGATCCGAGAGGAAGTCGGTGCGTATAAGCGAGCGTGCGCCAGTGCGTATGTCCGTCTATCACTGTATAAGGGGATAAATTGCAGTTGCGTATGCGTACTTTGTATACGTTACATACACGTATATATATGCACGCGAGAAGGAGAGATAATCCGCGCGGCGGAAGTCGCCGATGGAGGTGAGCTGCGAGAGGTGTCCGCCGATCCATTGAGACGTCATTCAATACCGATGGATTAGGTAATAGCTCTCGGCCGGCTGTCGCCTGGAATTTTTAGTTTTGCCCCCTTGATAAATCGTCGCGCGCGCGCGCGCGAATATAAGGTGTCTTGGCGCGCGGAGAGTAATAAGAGATGGGGAAATTGACTTTTTCTTTGATTATTTCGTAGTGGGAAAAAGAAGGCTTGGAAGCTTCTATAGGAAGAGGTTGGATTCTGATGAAGTTGTCGTTTGTTTCGAGTCGAGAGAATGCGAGAACACGTAAGAACTGTGTGGGGAGATCGAAAGTTATTGATTTTGATTTCGGATTCTTTGAGTTGGACAAATTTGAAAACAGCGTGAAGAATGTGAAAGAAATTTTGTTTAAACAGTTTTCGAAATAATAATAATAATAATTAATATCCACTGAGTTGAGGAACCAGTGCGAGAATTTAAAAATAAATTTAATATATTGTATTTGTAGAAATGAAAGTTATTATAATTAGTTTTGGAACACTATAGATTTTATGTAGCTATGAGATAAATGTCGCATATATTGTTTAAATCGTAATCGAGTTTATGATACTGTTTAGCGCATTACTTAAATAAATTAAAATAAGTATGCAAAAATCTAGAGATAAAATTCAAATTTATAATTTTTCTACAATTTAATGCGGTTAGGTCCCTTAGAACAAAATAACAAGATACTCGACTTTGATATTCGACTGATTAGAAAATGCTGTACTCGAGCTAACGTAAAATAAGTAGAGCAGGTTCGTCGCTAAATTGCAATTTCCTCCTTACAACTGTAAAAAATTCCGAAGCTTGCGATATCTCGCGGTCAGTCCGAAAATTTATGAATGAATCGCTCTCCCAATCGACCGACCCACGCACGCGCGCACACACGTCGACGAGCATCTACAAAAAATCAAAATAAAAAAAAAAATACACGAACCCGACCGAAAGAAAAAAAATCTCTTTCCCCAAAATTAATCACGTTTCAATTCTCTTCCCGTTTCAAAACCGTTTGGCGCCTCTCTCTCTCTCTCTCTCTCTCTCTCTCTCTCTCTCTCTCGCAGAGCTCGAGCCGCGCGTCCGTACAAACACGTCTGTTACCACTGAATTGGGCTTTCGAGCGCTGCCGCCGGCGGGGCCAGGAGAGATATCGGTAACGCAAACGATTCCCGCACAGCGCACACAGACACACACACACACAGCCACACACGCGGAAAGAACGAATGCGATCGATCACCGCGAAGACACTGAGCGAGCATTGTGTTGTCAGTGCCGTGCCTGCGACCGCTGATGTATCTCTGGCCTTAATTAAGCCCGAAGTAGAGGCGCGGTCACGAGGTCAGGAGCGACGACGACGACGACGACGACGATCGGCACCCACTCGCCGCAGACGCGGCGCGCAGAAATGCAGTCGCGAGGCGATCGGCGAAACGATTTTCCGGCTCTTTCTTCCCGCGTATAGTCGCCGTCGTTGTTCTGCGCGCGCGCGCGCCAATGCCGAATTCCTATGCCGTTTAAATAAAGAAGCTCGCGCAGCGGGACGCTGTATATATCCTATATACTCTCGCAGAGTTATACAAAGTCTCTCGCGGCTATTAGTTTTACCGAGGCTGTATAAACTCGCGAGTGTGTTCCGGCGCACTGTATATACGTATACACGTGTACATAGGCAATTGCAGTACACGTGTACACGTTTGTCTATAGCGAGAGAGCGAGATGGAGAGAGGGACGCGGTTCCGAATATAGATGCTTATAATTAGCGCGCGCGAGTATCGCAAACTCTATTTCCGAGTGAGAGAGAGAAGAGAGGAGCTCGTGCGCGCAGCTGCATCAGCACCGCAGTTACTTAACTTTTCCTCCTCCTCCTCCTCGCGGCTTGTTATACCGCGTTATACGCTCGTGTGTGCCTACATCGCAGCCCTTAATACAGCCATGCGCGAGTATTTACTCGAGCCATTATAAGCGCGTCGACTATATATACGTGTGTGCATGTGTACGAACGAGAGGAGATAGAGAGCGCCGATCTCCAGACGCGGAAAACGAGGGGGCGAAATATTATTGCGGATAGCGCGGATATTCCGACTCGATCTCTCCGCCGTCTCGCTCTCGGGATATACGTCCGTATGTACAACCCCCCCTGAGTAATGGTGATTGTGAGAGCGCGGATCCTCGCCGTAATAAAGTAATTGGGAAACTGGCGCTCTCTCTCTCTCTCTCTCTCTCTCTGGGTATCCCCCCCCCTCCCCTGTCGACGCTATTAATCCCCGGCTCGGATTTTTAACGCTCACGCAAAGCGCGCATTACATAAATCTAGCTAATGATAAATTAAGCGCACTTTCACGTCTTTAATATCCTCCTCTCGAGCGAGTCTCTCTTTTTCTCTCTGTGTCCCTTCTCCCCCCCCCCCCCCCCGAGAGTCGTCGTCGCTTTTACACATTTGTATCGCGTCGCGCGACGAGAGAGAGAAATATAAGAGAGCCTTAATATCGACTTTCATCCGGTTAATAAACAATGGAGCTGCTGCAAGCGATGAAAAATGGACGGAACGACGCGCGCGCGCGCGAGAGAGAGAGAGAAAGAATCTCTCTCGCTGCTGTGCGCGTACGCGTGTATATATATTTATAACTCACGCATGTAACGCACGCGTGACGCGACAATGGAAAGGACGAAGTGTGCCAGAGAGCCCCAGGAAAGGCTATCCGCCCGAGAGATTTTTTTTCGGCAATTAGCGAAGGTTGCCGCGCGGCACGCGCGCGTATCGTATACACCCGGCGACGGATTAACGGCCCCGAGAAGGTATATAAGTTTTAAGTTATGCGAGCCGGGAGAGGAGGTTACCGTTTTCACGGGGGCTTTATCAACTCGTTCATCACACCCGCCCGGCCCGTTACCGCGATATCTGCCGCTGGATTTTTCTTTTTTTGTTTCGAGGTTTTTATTACGGAGAAGAGAGAGAGAGAGAGAGAGCGCGCGCGAAATTCGAAAAATGCGGGCAGTCGCAGGTGCGTTCGCGCAAGAGATTTAAATGTATATATGTCGAATTTCACTGAAAAAATTCACTTTTCTTTGGTCTAGAAATCGAAAAAAGATTTTTAAAGCTAGAGGTTTGGGACCGATCAGACTTTCATTTGTAAGCCAAAAGATGATGAAAAATGCCGAGGAACATGCGAAATATGGAATATGAAAATTTAACATGGGGAGGCATATGGAGGAAAAAGAAAAAATTGGCTATTCGGATTTTTATTATTTTTTCTTTTTTAATGGGCATAACTTTTGATCAGAGGATTGAAGCTTGGCATACTTTTCTTTAAATTAAAGCTCTTTTATAATACTTTATTATAGTGTTATTCGAAATTTTATTGGTGCCTCGGGAACATTCGTAGTTGTTATTATTCCAGTGTTTTGATGCATTAATTTTCTGTAAAAAAAGCGTAAAATAGCTCAAAAATATGGTTACTAGTAATTTTGTTTGAAACTGACTCTATCGCTCGATGATGGAAGATTGAAAGGTTAATAAAAATGCGTCTCTTCGAGCCAAATGTTAATAACTACGCCATACGTTTCGGGGTATTTTACCCCCTCATCAGTGGCAAAGTTTAAAATGAGTCGTGAACTACATCGACGACGTAAAAACCGCAGACGGCGAAGGTGTAACGCTCGAAAAACAAAATTGATAAGCGCGACCGGTGCCACTCGGTGGTAATGTGGCACCGGCCAAGGACAAAAGTCAACTGAAAACTAGTAATAGTAACTAGTACTAGTAATTTTTCCTATGTTCCTCTGCATTAATAACTATCTTTCGGCTCACAGAAGAAAGTCTGATCGGTCCGAAACCTCTATAGCTTTAAAAAATTTTTTTCGTTTTCTAGATCAAAGAAAAGTGCATTTTTCCAGTGAAATTCGACATATATAGTCGTTCGTTCGTCAGGTTCGTAAGCTGCGGGAATGCGTTAGAGAAAGAGCGAATTTCGCATAGTTGTATCAACTTATAGCGAAGTGTGATAAATGTACTACTCCTTTATGGAAGAGACCTGCGCGTTAGGCCTGCGAGAAATATTATTAAACTTGTTACCCGCAATTTCAAAGGCGCGCGCGCGTCGAAACGAGTTTTCCGATTCTTATGTATACACAAGCGCGCCGCGCGCGAAAATCTGCGTTGTGAATGAACGCCGCACCGAAAGCGAAACTGATTAGCTCCCGCCGCGAGAATGAACTTTCATATATAACGGCGGCAATAAAATATAAGTGCCTCGAAATAGCGCATAAAGTGTAACGTAATTATCAATTATCGTCCCCGATATGAATGCGACGCGCGCGCAGCGGCGGCGGCCGCCGCAGCCATAATCGACGCGCGAATAAATTATACTCGACGGATTCGATCGTAACATTCCGATTACCTTCGCTGTCTTTTCTTATCTCCGCTATATAGAGACCCTATAGTATTTTTATAGCCGGTCACTGCCCCCGTAAATCGAATGCAAAGCGACGAAAAAAAAAGAAAAAAAAATGAAAAACGCGGTGCGCAAAGTCTCTCCCGGGCTATTTCAGTAGCCCCGAGATCTTTATCATCGCCTTAAAATACCGAGCGTGCAGAAACTCGTCGTCCTCTCCTATATACAGCGCGGCGGCGGCAGCAGCAGCAGCAGCAGCACCGAGAGCGAAAGGAATCCAGCTAATTTCCACGCCGCGAGAATTTTTTCCGTCTCGAGCTTTGGCGCCGGGGGTGTAGCCCCTTTAAGAGCGCGCGCGCGCTCTGCACCGCCTGCAAGATTTATGCCTCGAGCCGCGCGCGTATATATAAAGCCAAGAGAGAAAGAGAGCCACGAAACAATGCTCGATAGAAATATTAATTCTCTCCTCCCTCCCGCTCCTCTGTTTTCTCGCTCGAGGTTGCGAAAGCACGAGCGAGCCGCTGACGCCCACGCGACACGACTTCCTATCCAAAGTGACATCGACGCGAGAATCCAGGGGATTTGTACGTGCCAAGGTCGCGTTGTGGAAAGGGAGGAATTTGTGGGGGTTGCGGGCGTGTAACGCTGGCGGGAATAGAGATCGCGAATTCTCAGTGCTGTGAGAATTACTTTTGTGCGATTTTAAGTATACTGAACTTTAGGTACAGATATTAGTACACTAAAAATTGAATATATTTATAAATTTATTATTATTATTATTATTATTATTATTATTATTATTATTTAATCCTAAAATTGGTATAATTTTACTTAAATACGGGTTATCATTATAAAGAATAACTGCAAAAGCCGCATGGTCTCTATTTCGTATTTGAAAACTGTTCTAAGCCTCTCTAGCTATACCGCTAGGGGGCGACGCGTAATTCGTACTCGCGAGTGAGAAAATAATAGTGCAATTATACTGCGTATATATAAGAACCTTTATTATCAGAGAGTGTGTGCGTATAACGTGTGTATGAAGAAACTTATAACTCGAGAATTACACGGAAATCTGTACACTCGACGCGAGCTAACGCTCGAAATTACCCTCCTTCGAAAGTGTAAGAACGAAAATTACGCTCGACAAATCGCACAGCATTGAAATCGACACTCAATCGAGAGAGAGAGAGAGAGAGAGAGAGAGAGAGAGAGAACATTTATCGTACATCGGATGTATAATATATATATATACGCTAAACATCATATACCCTGGAAATTTCGCGAATGCTTTTCGCGCGCACGTCGTGTCCTTCGGGAGAAAGTCGCGGCGTGTTCCAATTAGCCTCGTCTCTATTGTTCCACAGCGACTATTTTGATTCCATTGTGTTGCGTATGTATACGTATAGGACTTACACCCGTACAATCTCCCCTCGAAGCTTTACACAGCGAAACATCTCAAGCGCGCGCATCATCTCTCTCGAACAAAAGCCATTAACTCTCCCCGAGCACCGGCTGCAGCAACGCCAGCACCAGGTGTGTGTGTGTGTGTGCGCGCGCGTGTACGTGTTTGTACGTCGGTGTATAGCGGTTAGAGCGCAAACGGCGACGTCTCTCTTCCCACCGCGGCGGCGCGGGATCAGAAAAATCCGTGGAATCTAAAACACGGCCTACCGCGACCTTGAGCCTATACACTCGCGCACAATGCTGCACACTTTCAATTTCTCCGCGCCATCCCTCTCTTCTCTCTCTTCTCTCTCTCTCTCTCTCCTTCACTTTCATAAACCCGCGAGCGCGTAGTACACACCTCCCCGGCGCCTCTTGCGTAAACGCCGCGCGCTTACGACCACCTTATATATAATATATACTTGCTACGTATATGTATATGTAAGTTATAAGCGAAGATTAGGCGTCTAATCCCGAGCAATTAAGCCGTAAATATATAAGCGAATTGAGTCAACAGCCTCTCTATTTCTCTCTCTCTCTCGTGCGAGAAGGAGATCGGCGGTAGCGCTACTCGCTCGCGTATATACAGTATAATCTCTGTTTCTTCGGGGCTCTTCGTCTTATTCGTCTTCTTCTTTTGCAGTTCTCGTTCGCTCTTCGCTCTCTCTCTCTCTCTCTCTCTCTCTCTTGGATAGCCGACGGGCGAACGGTAGCCACTGCGTTGGCTCGTTGATTAACGATGTCGGCGCCCCGCGCCTCAATAATTGGGCAATAAATCCTCATTAAACGCTCGCGGTGTCGCGCAAGCGCGAGCGCGCAACGGCAGCGGCCGTATGCACTTATGTATATATATATAGACACGCGCGCGCGCGCGCGAGCGAGCGCAAGGACGTTTCGTGAGGGGCTCTCCTGCACGCGCTCGCGCGCTTCTTATCACAAAGTCGGAGATGCCGAACCGTTCGCCGTGTGTAGTTTATGTATATATAGGTAGGACGCTGTAGGGGATAATGTATGGGGGGGTAGGCGATGGGGATCGAGAGGGAATTTATTTATGCGAGGGGGGGTTGCTTTGAAATTGTAATCGCGGAGCGAGCGGCGAGAATTTTTACGACGGCTATTAGAGATTACGGGGCAGTTCATTCGCGGGCAATTACACGGCACATTGTCGGGAGGCTGCTATATGTATATATATATAGACACGTTGCACCTATGAGTGTATAGACATGTGTGTGTGTGTATCGGTGCAGCGATTTTCCAGCGGGGCTTCATTAATGGAAAGGTATTTTTTACCTACACTTTTCCTCGACTCGAGGAGAAAGCTTTGTAGTAGTAAAATTTTAGATGGAAACGTGCTCCGAGGCGTTAAGATAGTTGGGATCACGCGATTTTAGAAAATGACTGTGTGAATCTATATACGTGTGTATGTGAGTGCGTGTATATGTCTGTATGTGTGTATGTAGGTGTGCATATCCAAACAGTCGACTATTCTAAAAAAAAAAATTATAATCAATGCAGAAAGTAATAGAGCATATTCTGTAAAAATTTCTATTAATTCTGGTTATTTGTATTGGAAAAGAGTAAAAAATTGAGCGTTAGAAAGAAAAAAGTCGTGATTCTTTTAAGCGATTAAAATTTTGTGAAAAGGTAGATTTGTGGTATAAACAAGATCAAACCTGTTTCCTATATACAAATAACAATTAGATTTTAAAAAATGTAAAGGTTGATATTTTTGCATAATTCTTTATCCTATAACACTTATTTTGAAAAATTTATTTTTAGGTTTTCAGAATACGCTGTGTTATATAGGGTGAAAGAATAATACTTGATTTTAACGGATAATGAGGAATTTACGCTTTATCGTGAAATTTTAATCGTCTAGAAATTTTCATCATCTAGAAGAATTAATATAAAATATTATACATCATTCTCTGGCAAACTTTTTTAAACAGTCGTGCACTGCTCCGATTCACTTGCAAATAAATAGATCTCGACAAAATATTATTTACGGTTAAAGCACGGTTGTCCAAAATATTCAATCGCCTTTTAAAATTTTCATTTATCCTCCAAAGAAAGATAAATGTCACAGTCAATTACACCATTATCATTTCACAATAACTTATCAAACCGATAAATTAGTATATGTACGATAAAATGCCCACACGTATATTATCAATGTATTTTATAATTTATTTATTACCGATCGCGCGGTGAATAATCGATATCCCTTTCTGTACGCTCGACTTTTACGCTCCCTTTTCGCATTTTCAAGAGATCGGCTTTCTCTCTCTCTCTCTTTCTCTCGCACATAATACATAAAGCATCGCGAAGATCGGGAAGTGAGCGATTAATGAAAGTTACGGGCCGCGAGGCTGGTACCGCTAAGTGCCAGTAGGATAATAATGCGAGCGAATATACCGCAACTCATCGGCGTCCCTGTACTATGTATATGTGTAACGCGGCGCAGCAGCAGCAGCAGCAGCAAACAAGTGTCTCGTATATACCGAACAACACGATTTGCATTTCGAATGAATACGAAATATCGGTAGCTGAATTGCAGGATATTATTTTTATCGGGCACACGATCGATATGGAACTCTCTCGCGAGCTGCGCGTTCAATAATAATGCGCAACGCCGCGGCGAACGCGATTACACGCACACATCGTACGCGCAATGTACATGTATATATACGTACATTTTATATATATACGTATATACGGCGAGAGAAGCTACAGCTACTGGAATTTTCGCTTCGTAATATATAGCTACCGCCTTTTCACCGCTACTCCATTAAAGGACCGCGAATACACCGCTACGGACACACGTGATTCGATTCTATAATTACGCTTATACGCGTATATATACATACGCACACACACATATATATATATATATTATAGAGCTCTCGGCGCGTGCGACCTTTTTTTGCGCCTCGGCTGCAGCACGCGCGCACGCAAGCGCACTTTTAATATTATTAAACGCCCGATTATTATTAAGCCGATATTTATAAGGGAAGCCTCGTCTCGCTTTCCAGGCGCGTACGCGCTGTTGCGTCTAAAAAAAAAATCACAAAATAAAATAATTATATTAATGATAATAATAATAAGAAAATTATTATTCTCGCCCGGGTGTGTATGCATACATACGCACACTAATGCCGAGCATATTTCGAACAGCGACGATAACGGTGCGCGCAATTCTCGCAAGCCTAAGAGGCAAAGATGCTATAGGTGCATAGCTCGAATACTTGTATTTAATACACACTACACTATGTACGCACACGTACTCTCGGCACATTGTTTATAGGGTAGGAACACTATTCGCCTCGGAGAAGACTCCGCATATAATGAGTTCACGCATACTCTCTCTCTCTCTCTCCCTTCCAACTGGTCCATTTGTGTACGTGTATTATATATATATCATGTGCACGCACACATGTATATATAGACGCACACGGAGGTGACCAAGGCCACCTTCGCACGAGCTTGTGCGTAAGTGTATGACACACAATCCAGAGAGAGCCGCGAGAGAGAGAGAGAGAGAGTCGCTTCTCTCGCGAATTCTTTAATTATAACGACTCTCTCGGCGCGGAGGCGAAAATAGTGGCGGCGCTACTCCGAGAATAGAGAAAAAGAGTTCATCAACAGGCGTCCGCGCCAAAGCCCGAGAAAAACAAAATTCTCGCGCGACCTTGGCGCATTTCGAGTGTAATACATTAAGTATATGCGGCATTAAAGTCGCAGCAGCAGCAGCAGCAGCGCGGGGACGACATTTCATTAACCGACGATAAACAAGCTCGAAATCCAATCAGTTCCGATGATAGTGCGCAAAATGAACGAGCGCGCGAACGTTAAAAAGCGTTATATACCGCGCGCTGCGCGCAGGTGTTGTAAAGCCCGCGCGCGACGCTTTTTTCCGCGCGGCGCCTGCAGAGGGCGCTGGCGTCGCGGCCTAACCTAAAAAAAAAGGCGAGAGAAATCTGAATAAGACAATAAATCCTCGGGAGAGCGTATATGTATAAACGTGTTTGCGAGCGTGTGTGTGCGGGCAGGATGTGTACGCAAATACACACACGCGCGCGCTTATACACATATATAAACGCATAGAAAGAGAGAGTTGGAAAATCAGAGCAGCAAAAAGCCGAGGGTTAATCGCGCGCGAGCATCGCGACAGGTGCGAAAACAGTGAGCGGCGCGCGGCGCGTCGGTAATTGCGGACAAACCAGTTTGGCTCGAAAAACAGCCCAGGCGCTACCGAATGCCTCCGCGTGAATATACGCCTGTGTTGCGCGCGTGTGTGTATGAGTATATATAAGCGAAGCGCGCGCGAACGCAGCTCTCCGCGCGCGCGGATCTTCTTTCGCGCTCGCGAGCGAGCGAGAGCGCTGAGACAGCCGGAAATGAGGAGGAAATTTTTACTTGTTTTTTCTTTCTTATTATTCTTTCGGATCGGCTTTCCTCGGTATTGTTGGCTCGCTCGCTTTTTGTGCCGGGAACGAATCGGAGAAGTATCAGCCCGCCAGAGATGGCTTCTTTCCTCGCGAATGTGTAGATCGTGTGTATATGTACATTTGTACGTGTGTGTGTGTGTGTGTGTGTGTGTATATGGACAGACACGTGCATGTATGTATATATATACATCTGGGTAGAGCTGTTACCTACTGTATACTTTGAGAGTAAAGTGGAAGCTGCAGCGCGCACAGAGATATAGGGATGGAATTAAACTGATCTCTCTCTCTCTCGCTCTCGATCGAGTTGCGCGCCGGCGAGTCTCTTTTTATTTGTTAATATAGGTGGATGCGCTCTCCTGCAGCTCGTGCGTCAGAAAAGGAGTTTTTTGCGAATTATTGCGCCGCGGCGCCGAGCGCGATTCGAATAATCGATTCGCGGACTTTGCATACTCGTGCGGTGTATAGCTCCGAGACGTGTGTCTGTGTTCTGTGTGTGTGTGTGTGTGTATATGCGGGAATAATTCTGCCTCGTCGTATTGCGCCTATAAGTGCGCGAAAAATCGTTGAAATGAAACGCGAAAGGGCTCCACAGCGCTGCAGCTCATCCACCGTGTGGTTATAAGTGGCAATTTTAAAAATTCGAAAGCGTGCGCGCGTGTAACACCCAATTTTCGGATAATTACACGAGCTGCGTAGCGTCGCGTGTGTTTGCGTATAGACGTAACGCGAGCTTTGCTTCCTAATCGGAAGCGTAATTTAGAAATTTTGGACGAGTGGAGAGCTCATTTCGCGGAGAGACGGGCCCAATTTTACGCCGTCGTCGCCGGAGGGGCTGCGACGCTGATGACGCCCTACTCAGCTCGAACGAGACCGGATCGAATCGGCGTGTTTTAGGATCTGCAACCGCAGGAGAGCTGATAGCTCTGTCAAGGGCAAAAAAGGAGCTTGGAAGCGCGGTTTTACACGCCTGTCTCTCGAATTTTGCGGAGACGATCATGTGTGTTCCCTTGAATATTTGGACTCGGAAGGATCTTTGTGAAACTGCATAGCTATGTTCCGCGAAAAGGGCTTTGAAAGTGTCGGCCCGACGAGAAAGGGATTTTTTAGGCTTAAATTTTGAGGGGTGATTTTTATTATTACTTAGGCGCGGACTTTTTCATTAAAAATTTACTGCGGGTTGCCGACGTCGAGAGAGAAACTTAACGTAGTATAAAATTTATTGCATAGTGAACAGTATAATTTTAATGAAATTCATAATTTGCCCGAACATTAATTGTATATATTGTTTAAGTTTTTCACCGTTCAGCGCAATAATTAGCATAACAATACGCATTTGATTTCCATTGAAATTTTCTACTCATACCCAAAAAAAATCTACAACACACTAAAACGGAGCGTGATCTCTCCCAGGGGTGGAAACCCCCTCGACAAGGAAATTCTAATCATCCATAACAAAGCTTACGTTCCAGGATCTTTCTTTCCTGGGATCTTTTTCACATTTCACGAAAGGAACATGATCGTATGCGGGAAATCAATGTTTAGCCGATGTTTGTCCACCATTTTAACAATGTTCCGAGCAACGTAGGGTAAGAAAAAAAATATGGGCTTACTTGCTGGAACGTAAGCTTTATTATGGGGCAAACAAAATTGCGATCATTTTATATTTCACGAATGAATAATCAATACGTTTTGTAATCATTGCTATATCTTTCGGAAATAGGAGTCGTTGTTCGCTAGCGATTATTTTGTAGCTTTGACTGCTGCGAAATGGCTTATGTACCATATTCCATAGTACTCAATTACCCATTAAAAATTTCGAAATTGAAAAAAGAAATTTTCGTTGGAACCAACATTGCAGACTTCAGGTATACATCCCATATACACGCAGACGTTAAAGACGACGATTTCCCGTTTTCCAGCCGCAGAACGTCCTCATTCGTCTCCCGTCGACGATCTGCGGTGTCTCTTTCTCACTCGATATGCACCGCGGAGTCGAGGGATTCTCTCGCGGCTATTTTTTCCCTCCTACTTTCCGCGCTCGCGCGCGAGCTTATATACACACACAAACACACACACAAGACAGAGAGCGAAAAAAGACTTTCTGCGGTTTCTCTCTTCTCTCCTGCGCGAGTGCACTTTCGCGACTGTTTCCAAGCCTCGAGTGTATACGGCACGCCCTGTGCCCGATGAGGCCGATCAACGCGACGGCTTACTTTTATAATGTACGATTAATTCGCGAGCGACAATGCGCGCGCGTGTAAGGAGAGAAAGACGGAGACGATACGACGAAAAGGGCTTGTATACAGCCGCGTCGCGGTTTGCAAGCGGAAAAAGCTCCTCGCGCGAAGTGAAAGAGGGAGAGAGAGAGAGAGAGAGAGACGTGTCCCCAAAAATATACACACACACACACATATATATGTAGACACAATCGAGAAGTCGCGAGACTGCGCGCGCGAGCCAATAAATAATAACGTCGTGCGCGCACGTTCGCTTCCGCATGTGCATATATATACATATGCATGTGTGTGTGTGTGCCGCTGCGCGTCACCAAACCGACTTATTGGCCAAGCTTTCTTGAGTGAATGAGCGAAATCACGGCGCGGACTACCGCGTAAAACTGATGTATATGCCACTGATATTTTTTTTTAAGCAAAATACGACGAACTCGAGAGGCAGTTCGTCTTGCACGTCGTTAGTCAAAATTTTTTCAAGCGTCGCTTTTGTGTATGTGGGATTTAATTCGTTTCAGATAAAGAAATGGAATTGTTTTGACTAAATGATCGCTCGTGATAGCATTAAAATTATTAATTATTGTGCATAGAGGATATGCATAGTAATTAATGGATGGATGGGTAACAATAATTAATGGATTGATGGGTAATAATAATTTATGGATAGATGGGTATCCGCAATCATATTTTTCTGAAGCAGTAGACGTTAATGAAAGATTAACTTTTTTTCGTCGGGTATATCCGACTTTGGCATAGTCATTTTTTCTAAAAATATATAGGTCGTCTATTTATATATCATTTTTACTAATTCATGTCTTTTATTTATTTCAGCGAATGGACCTTAACGCTGTGACGAATTTCAAGCAAGAATGATTACTGAATGAATTGAAAGACTCACCTCGCATCTGGATGTATCAAGAATCTCGACCTCGGTGGTGACGTTGTCGATGGTGACGCTGTGCCTGTACAGAAAGTCTGAAACAAAGAGAAGGTTCTCATGAACTAATTGTATTTTCGTTTTTATCTATATTTTTAAAAATTGTTTTAGGTTACAAATCAATCGGTGCTTGTTTCGCTATTTCTATCATAGTTAACAGCACCTTCAGATTACATTTCGAAAATTGCATCAAATAGCGATTGTAACAAACTTAACAATTTAGAAGACTTATTTTGAGAAAATAAAAGTATTGCTTATTTTGTTACCAGCTATTGCGCTTTTGCCCGATGAAATACGACACTGCGCGGCGCTACTTAATTTTAATAAATTAAAATTTATTCAAAGCCCAATTGAGCACTTATCGCAACTATGACGTAACTCGATTTACGACGATTAATTAATTACAACAAACAAAAAAGAAACACAACATTTTCTGCTGCAAGTGTAATGGCGATCGAGTGAAAACTCCGTGTCGTAAGCCGATGCCGCGAAGCCTCGCAAACAAATTTCTAAATAATGCACAATAATTATTGCATTTAGTACAACGCGCATGTATACGATTTGTGTATGGTACATATACACCGAGTTTACAATCGAGAGGTTCTTATACGTACAGCAGACTATACAGACGGATCGAGCAGACTACTGTCGATATATACAGAGCCTTTATCGTCGTGCGTACAAAAGTCAATAAAGCCTGCGTAATCGATAATATTTGTCATTACGCCATGATATTTAGCGGTAAGTATTATAGTGACTTGAAGAAATCGATGCGCCAACGCCGACTGCCGATCGACAGCATATTGTCCTCTGAGAGCTTCTAACGAAAGAAAAATGATAATAATAATAACAATATTCTTCGTATTCTACATTACTCATATCGCGCGAGAAACGCGTATATTTTTTTCCGCGTTGCACAAATTTTTTAAAGCGCGTCGTGCTGTCGGATCCTTGCTATACCGATCCTATTATAATGCACAACGGCTATGCTTATAGCCAACGAGAAAAGAGCCATATATAATGTATGTATATATACATAACATAGCGAACACTCGTCTACTTTTTCAAATAGGAAAACACGTGTACAGAACCTTACGTATATATAGGGCTTAGTAAAGTTTCTCCGTAGAGACCTATACACACACACACACACACACAAACATAGATATAAAGAGAGGAGACCTCTCTCGCGATCATCTTACTCGTATTAAACGTCGCGTCACGGCGGCGGCGTCGCGCGTCGTGAACCGCGATTCTTCAAGTGCCTCTCTCGCGCAGCGCGCGCGCGGAAGAGAGATCGCTATTGATATCGCCGATTCGTGAGAGAAAATTCGGACGAGTATATTGCAGAACGAGATCTGCAGCGAGTTATTTTCATTCTGTATATATACAGCGCGGTGTAGGCGTTTTTATTGCGTCACTATATATATACAACACACAGGCGAGCTATAAGAATACGTATACGCAAGCGTGTGTGTGTGTCTGTGTGCGCGCGCGCGAGCGACGCTGTATTTTCGCGAGTTAATGCGCCGAGTTGCGAAATTTTTTTCGTCGCACTCGAGTGTAATCGCGAGCGGGCGCGCGACCGAGTGAAAGTTAAATTTGCTAAAAGAACGTAGGAGTCGCGAGCGTATTCCCCGCGTCCACGTGCACCGAGACATGGATAGTGCGTTTTTGCACATATGTCGAATTCTCGTAAAAATTTGCGTTTTTGGGGTCCCGAAATGGAAAAATTTTTTTGTATAGCTGAAGATTTCGGATCGATCGGACTTTCTTCTGTAAGCCGAAAAGATGACAAAAAAACTGTCGAGGAACATGGGAAACGTGAAAGATCAGAATTTAACATGGAAAGGTATATGGACAAGAAAAAAAGAAAATCGGATATACGGACATAACCTTTGATCAGAGCGTCAAATCTGGGCATATTCTTTAAAATAAAAGCTCTTTTGTTGTACTTTATTGTAGTGCAATTTGAAATTTTATTTCTGCCCCTGAAACGTTTGTTGTTGTTATTCAGTATTTTGACGGATTCATTTTTTGTAAGAAAAAGAAACGTAAATTGGCTCAGAAATATGGCTGTTAGTAACTTTTCTCATGGTCCTCTGCATTTTTGACCATCTTACGGTTTACAGAAGAAAGTCTAATCGGCCCGAAATCTCTAACTTAAGCAAAAATTTCGATTTCTGAATCCCCGAAAAGTGCAAATTTTTAGCAGAATTCGACGTATACATACGTGTGAATCCACCAAATTTCGGAAACAACTCGGACGGAAAAGTGGAAAAAATTTTCTTGAAGGCACATCTACCAGACCTGTTTTTTCTCGTTCCTTAGGTCATTCTGAAATATAATAAACTCGCGTACATGGCCAATCTTAGGGTATACTATTTTCCGGAGCAAAAACGACTCAAAAAACTAGAAATAATTAACAAAAAGAGAATTCATAGATTTTTTTCCCGAAAACTATGGACTTTTACAAACATTTCATTAATGCACTTAAAATT
Organism: Philotrypesis tridentata; assembly: GCA_018906965.1. Classification (NCBI taxonomy): domain Eukaryota; kingdom Metazoa; phylum Arthropoda; class Insecta; order Hymenoptera; family Pteromalidae; genus Philotrypesis; species Philotrypesis tridentata. Next base: position 6,512,933 of record JACCIB010000002.1, read on the forward strand.
CATAAAAGAATGCTCTGAAATTTTTTCAGATTGATCCGATACAATATTTGATTTTCCGAAAATTTAAAAAAATCGAAATTTCGAAAAACGTCCTAAAAAATCTGAATAAATTTTAAAACATATTCTTCCATGAATTGTCAGACACTTTTGTTCTAATAAAATGTTTGCAAAAATCCATAGTTTTCGAGAAAAAATCTATTAATTATCTTTTTGTTAATTATTTCTCTTTCTACTTCAGAATGACCTAAGGAACAAGAAAAAACAGGTCTGGTACGTGTGCCTTTAAGAAAATTTTTTGCAACTTTTGCATTCGAGTGGTTTTCTAAATTTGGTGGATTTGCACATATATGCGTGTTTAAATATATATTTTCAAATGCGCGTATATTATATTTTCGATCCGGCTGCATGTGTGCGACTGAGTGAGCGTGTGTGTGTGTGTGTGTGTGTATGTGTGCGCGCGTGCGTGTGTGTCTGTGTGCAAATATACTGCGAAGCGTTACACTGTATGTATACGTAGACGTGTATATACCTGCGAAGCTGGTCTGGGCAAAATACGAGAGAAAGAGAATGAGAGAGAAGGAAAAAGAGTGCGCGCGCGCGCGGAGAATCGAATAACACGGAAGACCGAAAAAAGAGCAGCAAACACACGCGTGGCATTTGCGAAACGTGTATTTAGCAAACTGCGCCGGCTTATTTTGAAAGAAGTCCACATACCCGCTACGTCTCTCGGGAATAATACGGGAGAGAGAAGAGAGAGAGAGAAGAGAGCGAGAGAAAAGAAAAGAGAGGCGAATCACACACAAGTGCGTCTGTCGCGCAGAGGCTCGTAACACAATATACGATAAGTGATAAAATGAGCAAGATAATGCGAAAGGGGGGCGGGGAGGGACGTATACGCCGCGTGTGTGTGTAAGATAGCGATTCGCGAAAACACGTAGCCTTTTGGATAATCATTTTTTCTTTTTTTTCATACCGTCCTTTCATTCTTCTTGTTATACTTGTCTCGGTTTTCTCGCCCGTATATATACTGCTCTTTTCCAGCAATCACGTATATATAAACGCAAATTCACGCGCTTTTCTAGAAACTCGCCTTACCTATATAATACACATCCGACTTTCGATTTCGCGCGTATTATACTTATACACATATATATACAAGTATACGTGTATGCGTATAGATCTATCTCTCTCTCTCTCGCGGAGAGGCGCATAAATCACGAGTCAATTACATCCGGGACCTCGTCTCGGAGTGTACAGCAGCGGCCAGAGTCTATATAGCGATCTCCTCTCTCGCGGACGTGGAAAATCAGGAGAAACTTTTTGCCTCTCTCGCCGACACCTGTCGGACATTTGTCATAACACGCGTCGCTCTTCCCGATCAATCAAGCGCCCCGAAAGAAATTCAACTTCATCCGTCACACGTCGCTCGTATATGCATCGCCGATCTCCCCCGGAGACATGTACACACATACACACGCACACAAACACACACACACACACACACACACACAGAGATACGTGTATACATACACCCATAAGTTATATGATTTCACTTCTTTTCTTCCTCGCGCCCGGCAGTGTCTGAGTTATTACTCTCGTTTCTATCGGTATAACCGGCGCTGATTACGCGCGGAATATATGGACTGAGGAAATACAAGACGAGTGGCGCGCGTGTATGGATGCTCGCGGAAAAGGGGGATTACAAAGCGCGAAAACTCGCGCTCGCGCTGATAATGTATGCTTTCCCGGCCGCCTTGCGATGCGCGCGACGTATTATATATATATATATACGAAGCCGACCGGAAACAATAAGTTTTGAGTAATCTGGAACGTCTCTCGCTCTCGCGGGAATGCAAATTCCCATTTATATATATACATACATGCGTATACATGGATTGCCGCCGCCAACGTTCCAAATATTCAAAGTTACGATTTCCGGCGCGCGAATTAAGTTTTTCCTTTTTCAGACGATCGAAGAGAGAGAAAAAAAAGGATCGTAAAAAAAGAGGCGCGACGATATGCCGAAAAAGCATATAATATACTTTGTATAAAAACGCGCAATAGCACCCGCGGGGTAAACGCGCCGGTCGCGTTCGATCGCGCGCGCGGATTACGAAAGTCGTTGTGGAATATAACGTTATCTTTACGACGCGCGGCGCGAGTAGTGTGGAAAGAAAAAAAAAGGGCCGGCCGTGGGCTCTCGCCATTTTTGGTCAGCCGAAAGAAGTATCATTATATATACGATTTGCATACGCATACGCATACACATATACACACATACGCATACGCACGTTATACTCTCAGCGCTTCGCAGACGCGCAGAAACAGGTTAGGCCTTGACACTCATATTTAAACTTCCTCAAAGCGCGCGGCCGAAAAAGCTCTCTCTCTCTCTCTCTCTCTCTCTCTCTCTCTCTCTCTCTCTCTCTCTCTCTCTCTTTCGTCTCTCGCGCGCACTACTCGAGTCCATCGCCTAATCCGTCGAAGCGCGCCCGATGTCGCGGTCTCTCACGCGCAGTTAGCGTCTATTTTAAATACACGTGCCCGCGCGCGCAAATCGCTCCGTCGACCATTAAAATAGGCTCTCTCGCGCGTATATATCGGCCGAATTCGTCCGGCCGGCGCACCGAGTATAGTTTTAGAGGTGGCCCGAACATAGAGCGCAACTGATTTACACGTCGCCGCCGTTATACACATCTCCCGCGCGAAAGCTCGCGAGCTTTCATATATACTTATACGGGCCGCTATAACGAATGTACAGCGACGACGACGCGCGACGAGCCTATATACATCGCGCACTTGCGCCCTGGCGATTTATGCGCTTCTCCCGTTATGTATACGTAGCGCAGAGCGCATCGTCTTACTCGCGAGCGCGATGTTTAGGAGTAGCCGAGAGAGCTTTTTATCGCTACTCTTATATATTTCCGTGTCTGCGTGTGTACACAGTGAAAGCTGAGCGGAGGGAATAGTTAAAGCGATGCTTATTGATGGGCTCGTTGGGGGCATAATTGAATGCCAAGCGCGCATCTCCGATGTACAATTCAAATAGCGCGCGCGCGGGAAATTCAAACGCGCGCGCAGCTCGCGCGCCTATATATCCAGTCGGGACGAGTTTAGTGTTTCCTGAAAGACTGAAAATCCGAATGTATCGGGGCTCGTTTATGCGACATTGAAAGCGACTTACGCTCCCGAGAGCTTATCTATATCTTAACTACCGGATAACAAGTTTTTTTTTCTCCTGCGGCGGCGGCGATTTTATATATATACATATCACGAGCGCCACGTCTAATAATATATACGGACGCCTGATCGTTATGAGGCGCCTGTTTTGATTCACGAGCGAGAATCGTATACTAAGTATGCACAAGTATATATACAACGCGCGGCAAGAAGTAATTTCGTTAATTTGCCAGCGCGATCGCTATATGTATATGCCTGGCGCCGGCGACGAGGAAACTCGCTTTTATACATTTGGCCGCGGGAGAAATTCGCGCTCGATGTCGGAAGTATCTTGGTTTTACGAGCTATATACGCTCGCGCGCCGCGGGCCTTTTTTTTTCTTCTCCGTCGAGCGGCAGCTATACGTATAGCTATATACACACTCGCCGCATAGGTACTGCAGGTCCTGTTATGTTATTGTTCGGCTCTCTCGGCATACTGTGTAGCGCGTATACATTTGCGACGCGTTACGTTTGCTGCGTAACGCAGCTCTTGTTCGCTAAATTAACGCGTCTTATGTCCGAATGTTTAACGCGCCTGCGTTACGTATGCTTCGACGAGGCTTTGCGCGTTATATGTGCGTATTAGTCGCGAAATTTGAGTGTCAATGCGGGAATTTACGCTCCAATTATATGGAGACTGAAAAGGTTTCGTAAATCGACGACGGCGAGGAAGGAACTCGTGTGGCAGAGTGGGTTAGATGAAATGCTGTAAATTTAGTGTCGATTCGAGCGTTATGATTCGAGAGTACGTGTTTCGAATGGATTTCAGTGGCGCACTTGCACGTACGAGGTGCGGAATTGTAAGTGTTAGAATTTAGTAAGTATACTACTAATAGTATAGACTTTCATCGATCGTTTATTTATACTTTGCCGTTTTCAGCATATATTATATTTTATTATATTTATTTTTATCGTATTATTATTATTATTATTATTATTTATACCAGTAAAATTCGTGCGACCGTTTACATTTTATTATTTGTATTTACGTACTTCACTACATCAAAGCCAACACTTAAACGACAAATTCAAAAATTCAAACTTGCCGTTTACGTCGCTGCTCCCATCTATAAATTGTCCAATAAACTCAGGTGCAAGAATAAAACGTAACGAGCTTGCGAAAGTACTCAAAAATTTTCAGTGCTATTATACGTAAAAAGCCGCCGACAAGCCTCTCTAAAATCTCAATCCGTATTTTTGCCAACTCTCATTATCGTCTGGAAAAATTATTGAGCAGGAAAACGAAGGCGCGCGGGCGCGTACAGTAAAACCGAAAGGAAAATCACGCGCGCGATTGCGATCGTTAGAGCCGTGTGTAATTCATCCTTAATATGGGCGCGAAATGACGGTGGAAATCTGTCGAGGAAATCCAAAGTCAGCGGCACAACGACGACCGTGTATGTGCGCGCGATATCGACATCCGGCAATACGGCGGAACAATATAAAACACGGCCGAGTCTGAAAATTCTGCGGCATCGCCTGGAGCAACTCTGCATTATACTGCGCGCGCATGCATATATAGGTATACAGCCTGTCTTACGCGGCAACGAACGAGAAAATTTTTCCCTTTTCTACACATAGTATCGCTCCCGCGATAAAGCCGCACACATGATGTAATTATACAGAATTTCACTCTCCTCGCGCATACGCGATCTCTTTTTCTCGATGCCGCTCGCGCGCTCGATCGATTTTCTTCGCTCTCGCCTTCATATAGCGTTCACGAGCGATTTTTCACACGCCTCTGTAGGTGCATACTCGTTTTGATTTTATAAGCAGCGCCTGTGCGCGGAATTCTTCAAACGCGCGAGTCTAGCGTGTGCACTATACTATATGTACATATAACGCGTGAAATTTTCCAGGAGATAGAGCGACGAGAGAGCGCGGCGATGAGGACCGGAATTACCCGGCGGTCGTCGAACTGAGAAATTTGCATTGTTAATCATCCTGCCGCGTATACTTTCTTATCTATCGAGATGAGGTTGATTTACGCGATCGGACAGGGGAGGCTCGCGAAAAATCTTGAAATTCATTAAAGCCTGCAGCGCTATATATACGTATATTAAACGCCGCGCGGCATTCTTCTCTCTCTCTCTCGTCGCGCTTGGATCGAAATTCAAGCTCGCACTTCTGCTGCCCGGTATTAGAGTGAAAATTTATATGCGGAGATCTCGATGCGGAATAATCCGTGTAGGCGAGTGTATACACAACACCTGTGCGCCAGGCGCGCGCGAGTCGATTTCAAGTTCGGCGAGCGCGCGCGGGAGATTCGAAATCGAAGGTGATATCGATCGATCGATCGATCGGTCGGTGAACCGTATGCGGAATTGACGATTACGAGTGCGGTGTTGACGTATTAATTTCGAGATTTTTTCGCAGTATTTTTTTGCTGGCACTTACAGACTGTACAGATATTGCGAGGCGTGTTTTGCGTCGGAAGGACAATGTGGAAGGAGATTGTGAAATAGATTCCAGCTGTCATTTGAACTTCAAAGAAATTCCGGGAAACGCGCGCTGTTCATTTCAAAATTCAACTGTATATATATCTGAGTGACAAATAGAATGAAAGCTTTAAAATCATACTATAATGCAAAATCCATGTCGTCGGCAATCCCTCGCGCCACGACCCTCCAAACCGCGCGATTCGCCCCAAATTCTACGCAAACCGACTGTGGTCGAAACAGCTCCGAATCCCCTCGAATTTTCGAAAAAGCCCGCGAGAAAAGTCGCACCGGCCGCCCGCAACGTCATAGCCGCGACCGTCCGCGCACATCAGCTGAGCTCGTCGAGGAATGCATCGGCGCGCGCGCGGCGGGTAGACAGCCGCAGCAGCAGCGGCGGCGGCGGCAGAGCAGCATCTCTCGAGGCGGAGATCGGAGGCTCGATTTAAACTAGAAAGCCGGCGCAGAATGCAGATCCGCCGCTGCAGCGCCATAACTCATGAGCCGGCACAATAATTAGGTGTACACCCGGCTAGATACTCGCGGCAGGGCAGCTCTCGGCTCTCTCTCTCTCTCTCTCGCTCGCTCGCACGCCGTAGAAATCTTCGAAGCTGCAGCAGCTTGCCCGAGATTTTCATCTGCGGGAGCGAGCGAGCGAGCCAGTCGGTATGGTATATACGTGTTACACGCGCTTGTAGCCGCTTTTATGATCTATCGTAAAGCTCCTCTAGTCTGCGTCTGAGAGAGAGGCTTGTAGGGGAATAAAAGAGAGAGAGGGAGAGAGACTGGGAATACTGTAAGTAGCTCCACGCGGTACTAGGCGAGTGCATTTTTTAAGGGTAATTAGCCTGGGGGTGCTGGGTGTAAATTCAATTTTTCCCCGAGGTATGTTACACGAGACTAGTTTCGTAAAATGCTTATCGTTTTTACGCATCCACACGCTGCACAAAACGAGACACGCGCAAGCTTCGCATTTCGCTGAAACGCGCATTATCCCGCTATATAGCGAGCTATACCACCCAACGAAACAAAGAATCAGCCACTCAAGACGAGTATAACAGTGTCGAGACAACACCCGAAATCCCAGTTACTTTTCGGACACACCAGATAAACAGCCGCGAGCATCGAAGCTCCATCCATCATATCCCTCGCGATATTAATGAACCTTCCGCGGCGATCCCGTACAAAAAAAAAAGCAACAGGACCACCAGAAGCCAAAAGAATCCCCGGCGAAAGCTCTCATTCTCGAATCGCGAAGCGAGACGATCGACCGCAAAAACCCGTTTTCCCCGCGCGTGCCAGAGTTCCCCCCTCCTGGGAAAAGAGGAAAAGGGCTTTTCCATCGGCCGCAACTTTTTCTTCAATTAGCAAATTTATCGGCATAAGCCACTCAGCTCCCGACGAAAGGGAGTGGGGGGGGGGGGGGGGAAAGAGCCTGATGCGCGCGAGTGGAACTGGATCCGATAATTTTATACACGGGAGCTGACGACGAGCTACCGGTCGTACACGACGAGCGATTTTTCCCGTCCCGGAGGTGCCGGAGAAAAAGAAGGATCCTCGCGCGGCTACTGCAGCGCAAGGACATATCGTCGACCACGAGGATGACGACGACGACGACGCTGTTGCTGCCGCGTATATATAATACTGGTGAACGAGTGTGTATAACATCGATGGAGGATCTGCGCTTTTTGCAGGAGACGAGAGAAAGGGAGATAAGTCCGCAGCGATGATCGATCTTTGACGAATGTTGCCGCGCCGATTTTCTTCTTTTGCTCGTTTAGTACACAAGCCGCGTGTACGTCCGTCAGCCGCGCGTACATATACATATATATATACTCGACTCGTCGATGAGTTTATCGGCGCTCGGCTGCGTAAGTGTACCGGCGGCTATTTTTCGCTTGATTGATTGTCTCGCGTCCCCCCTCCCCTCCCTCCATTCCTCCGCACCCGAGAGCGCGTTTGATGTATCTGCGTAACGTGGATGTATATATAGATCTATCTATCTTTCTCTCTCTCTCTCTCTCCGCTCGCGATTTTTCAGGCGAGAAAAACGTCAGCCCTATTACACGTTTATTACAGCCGGGGATAGTCGTTACGCCGAGGCTTTATCTAGTAGTTTATACGCTATTGAGACTCGCGACGGCGGCAAAAAGCTGCGGGGAATGGAAGCCGCGCGCAGCGCCGCAAGAAAACAGGAGGAGCCAGTCGAGTTTGGATTTTAATCGATGCGACGATTAACCCGACACCGAGAGCGTGTTCCTCTCCATTACTTTTTTTCTCTCTCTCTCTCTCTCTCGATCTTCCCCCCACGGAGATACACTCGCCTCTCCTCGGGATCCTCTCGTACTTTTCGCATTTATTTACTTATATACGTATATACCGGCCCCTCAGGCGCGTTACGCGGATAATTAAACGATTGACTAATGTCGAACACGATTTTTTCCTCCGTGGGAAAATCGGCCGATTCTCGAGGGGGTCGAGAGGGATATTTTCGTTCGGGGAACGAACGCGTGAATGTATACGTATAGAGAGAGGGGAGGAGGGGGGAAGAGGGGAGACTCGCGGACGTATATATGCGGCGATCGACGCGGATATCGGCGCCTTATCGCGCCGACCGGATGATAAATCGGCTGTATACTCGACGAGATCCAGTTTGCCGGCTCTAGGCAGCATCCTACTGTGCGCCGCGTGCGCGATGACGTGCCCCCGCGCGACCAATGAGTGTCTCCATACCTCGCTCTACCCTCCCCACCTCCCTCTAGGATTTTAAAGGCATTTTATCGAGCGCGACAGAAGTATTTCGCAGTTTACAGGGGGAGTCGGACGATAATTTAAGAGGCTTGTTCCGCGCGGCGTATAAGCGTGCGTTTTTTTGAAGTATACGGCAAGTATACTTCAATTGTTCTATTGGAATTGATTTTTGCGTTGAGCATTTACTTTAGAATGGAGCATTCGGGTAACTTTATTGAAAACGTGACTATTTTGCAGCGTTTACGCAAAGCTCAGCGTTTAAATTAATTTCTAAAAAATATTTAAATTTTAAGTATTAATTATTATTTATTTATTATAATTTTAATTCATTTTTCTATTTTAATAAATAGATATTGTTTTTATTTTTTTATTTTATTTACTTGAATTTTTTAATTATTTTTTATTTATCAAAACGTGATTGTAAAAGAATGCATCTGATAAATTTTGAAGTTGATTTGAAGTTTATTGCCGCTAGGGGGCGACGCCAAAATTCTACTCGCAAGCGATGAAACGATTGCGCCAATTTGTACCAAATACTTTTAGATCTCGTGTGTATATGAAGCAAATTGAATGAGAAAAATACTTAAGTCTACATTCAGCCGATCAGCTTACACTTAGTCTGCAATTGTAAAATTAAAAATATCTACCTCGTGCGCACTCACAAATCCACCGTTCCAAATTCCATTCAACCTTTTCAATGTAATCTTAAGCGCACATTCGAAAGTTTACGCTTCAATTTTGAAAGTACTCTCCCTGCGCGGAATGCCACGAATACACTCAAATGAAATAAATACACATACACACTGGGCGAAAGCTTCTCATTGATAATTCCCGGGCGAGACGATAAAAATTTCCGGAGTTGGTAAAAATGCGCCGGCATCGCCGAGGATATAGCCGAGGGGCCTCTCGATCGGCCCTCGATATGTTCCTCGGCGTACAAGTACGCCCCCGCGCCAATAGCGATGAATTAAAATCATCGTGGCGCCCGCGACGCCCTCTGGCCGGTGCAGCGACCTGCGCCGCGCTCGACCGGGAAAAGCTCCTTCTCGCCCCGTGAAAAAATCGCTCGAAAAGTCGTCTTTATTGCGCTTTTTCCGCGTGCGCGGATCGACTCTCTTTTCGTTGAGAAATTCGTTGTTTTTTCACATACTGCAGACGAAAACTGCCGCGAGAATCGCGCGCCGCATATTGCGTGTAGTTTATGGGCATATCCGATCTGTGCGCTCCGGGGCAAAACTGCATAAATTGACTTTTCGTGTTTCCGAGAAAAGGGATTTTAATGTTCCAAGTTATCTGTAAAATCTGGAGAAATACGATGGCTTGTGCTCGATACCATATACCGAATGCACGCGGCGCTGTGTATGCGGGAATAGGCGCGAGAGAGACCTTTTCTGCTTCGAGCGCACTCGTTATATCGTAGGCAGTTACGTCGTTAGGCCAACTGAACTATACGGACTCTCTCGTGTGTACGTCTGCAGCAGCCGCGCGTTGCCTTCGGCCGCGATGTTCGCCTTTATTTTGGAACTACATTCCGGAATTTTATTATGCGCGTTATTGTGTTGTATTTGTAAAGCGGAAAATTGACTAATAAATTCTTTGTAACGAGCATTTTATGATGTTCTTATTGAATTTACGCTCGTGCATACTGCGTGTTTTAAACAGAATTTCGCTGGGAGTCGCGTTTATTCGGGTTGTTAAAGTTTCGTGAATTTGTACAAATTTTATTTATGAAATAATTTTTGTACTTAATTATGAAGAATAAAATAAGCCCAAAGGTTATACTACACGATAAGCTTTATATAGCATTGAAATAATCGATTAACGTAGTCACGTTATGTTGCGACACAAAAATTATACGTGTTGGCATATATTCTCTGACTTGTAAAAAATATTTTAACTATTCATTCAAGGTTATACTTAACGAAAAGAATTTTTACGATTACACGTGAATCAAGCGGTATTTTCAAGTACAAGCTTTTTACCTCCAGCCCCAGGAGTAAATAGCACAGAAATTCAGAAATTCTCGCACATTTATTAACTTTTTAACCCCTCACTTCATCCCTTACACAACGAGAAACAGAGTTCAAATTCTCCCAAAGGATCAAGTGATTCGATACGTATAGTCGTACGAGCTTCGCGTCTACAATTATACGCGTGTATCCGACATTTTCCTCAACGCATATTACACAGACAGCGAGAAAAATTTCGGAACAGCCGTGCGCGCATGACTATCCGCCAAGTAAGCCCCGCTCGGTATAATTAATGAATCGCGACGTTAATGAAATCGTCTCCCATAATTGAATCCCATAATTATATTCATATACAGCTGCGCATGTAAGAGGGATTCTCCCGTCTATCTCTCTCTCTCTCCCTCGTTATTCGCCTCGAGGAAAATCGTAAAACTTTTTGAAATAAGCGCGTACACACGCCACACATACGCCGGGCGCATATGTTCTCCGTTGCTCTGTCTCTCTGTCTCTCTTTCTCGCGCGCGCGCGCGCGGGACGTCTCGTCAAAAGTATATCTCTGTTTGTAAACAAGAGTGTATGGGTGGCAAGTGGAAAAAATCGCCGACACACGTCAAGTAGAACACGTTGCGGATTCTCCCCGAGAAAATAGGCCAGGATACCGTCCGAGCGATTTGCATGCGCGCTTATACGTGTATTCACATATATACACATATACGGGCCGCTGCACGACTCTGCGTGCGCGCGGCTTGTGGTGCGTACACTTACGTGCATATACAGATATATATACGTAAATGAAAGAAGAAGGTATATTACTCACCGCTCGTTGAGCTGTACTCGCCGATGTAGCGCCGCGTCAGGTATCGCACTACCACCGCTGGAACAGACAAAAAATTACGAGCTCTTATTACTCTCTCGCTCCTTCACTCGTTTCTCCGTCTCTCGCTCTCGCTCCTCCTTTTCGCGCTGCGCACGCGGAGAGCCGATCCGCAGCAGCAGCAGCCGCGTTATAGGGCCGCGCAGTGCACTCGCGCCCGGGTTATTACCTCCCGGTAATAAGCCGGCTTTTAATTTCGGCCTCCGGGCTTGTTTGACCCTTATTTTTTAGCGCGCTTTGTTGTTTTTCCGTTTTTTCTCTCTCTCTCCCTCTCTCTCGCGCTCTCTTTCGGAGCTCTCTGCACCTCGCGAGAAATCCGTTCGGGACGCGAGAGCCGCGGGGACGAGGATTCGCCTGATTGGCCATGAGGAAGCGAGCGTCAAGGAAGGTTATTATTATTTACTTATTTATTTTCATTGTATTTTTATTATTTCGAGAAAAGTAAAAGTGGGACACAGGCCGCAAATTTGTTAGCCGATAGTCGCACGCGCACACGTGCGCGCATACGTGTATACCTATAATACTGTGCAGTGTGCTTTTATTCGCCTCGATTGGTGCGCGCAAGCGACCGAGTTCTTGCTGCTATATGTTCCTATATGTATATATACGTGTACACGTATATATAGGTATGTATACCATTTTCTTCTTGTCTTTCTCTCTCTCTCCCTCTTCAGAGGGAGCAAGAAAAAGAGAACAAGGTTGAAAAGTGATTTCCGAGCTCTCGCGGCTACGCAGTGTATTATATACGTATACACACGCTGCATTTGCTCATTCACATACGCCTGTATACTACACTGAGGCACATTATAAGATCGAGCTTGCGAGCGCGCATAATCGAAATTTGAATTTCCCGCGCACTAAAGTTTAAAATTGGCCCGCGTGGATCGGCAAGGTCGATTGTAAACGCACACGCACACACAAACGTTATACGTATGAATACGTGCGCATTCCGATCCAGAAAAATCGGTCCTCCGCATATATATATATATATATATATATGTACACCCGCATAAGGAGCGAGCAGCTCCTCTCGCGCTGACCCGATTCGCGCTCTCGCGCATAGATTGCGCGCGCTTACCTGTCCGCGCGCTCTCTCGCCTCTAATTTCGCCGGGTTATCAGAGAAAGTATAAGCGAGCGCGGCCCAATAACGCGCTTACGCACACACACACACACACGCACATATTATACATGTGTATTGTATATATATACACGCGTATTTTTTCTCCGGTCGCCCGTTTCTCCGAATTTCGATGGAGCTTTCGTGCTTTCATTCCTCGTGGCTTGTATAGCCGTATGTGCGTATGTGGACACAGCTTTTTGCGTGTGTATGCTTACTTTCTAAAATAGCGGCCTAATCGGCTGTCAAATCGGGCGACGGTAATTAGCCCGTGTGTACACAGGTATAACGTACACCGGCGGTGTAGAAAAGTGCGCGAAAATTGAATAGCCGCTAATTATGGGCGCCTCGGCTGACAAATTTAGATTCATTGTCGAGATTATGACTCGCCGGTGCTGTACGTGTATCGGATTATTTTTTCGCTTGTTTAGCCGAGAAAGAGACGGAAAGACAGAGAGCAGGCCTATATCGCGAGGACTATGAGAGAGACGGAGAGAGAATGATTGTGTTTAAGAGTGAGTCAGGTTGTGCGAACAATGACAGTGAGATCACGCGATAAACGCCGATCTACTCGCATTTCGTCTACTCCCGCGAGATAGAGACGGAGAGAGACGAGTCTACGTGACAAAGACACGGCGTTATCGTCGCTTGCCGAGGCATTGTTTTAATCCTGTGAATTCAGCGGAGGAGAGTTACTCGGTATGCCAAGCATGATGGTATATATATTACGGCCAATTATGTTTTTTACTAATTCGTGTACGAATAAATAGATGCATCTGTACTATGGACTATTCGCGCGGCAAAAATTAATACGACAATAGTGCATTTAACTTTGAATTGATGTATTGTTGGAGTTATTTATTAAATGTGCACGTATTACGATAGATAGAAAAAATTATGTAAAAGATAAACGGAAAAGAAAACAATGTTTATACTTCCAACGATTTTGAGACGCGACGCTCCACTCGTTGTGTCGCACTATAAATACGAAAAGAAAATCGTGCATTTCTCGAATTATAATTACGTAAAGCTACAACTTGCGTAACGAAACGTTAATTACTATGCTTATGCAAAAATATTTCGAAAAGCTCCATTTCCATACGTGAAAACCATATTATTATACAGCCATACTGGACGCAAATTTTCCGAAACTCGCGAATTCCACTTCTCTCCTTTACGTTGACGCACGAATAACTTTCTCAAATTTCCGCCTCTTTTTTTCTTTTAATTATCATCTCACTTATACCAAAATTAAAAGATACGCCCAAAATGGTCTGCGCGCTCTCGACTATATATAGAGTCGCGTACACTGCGCGACTCTCCGCTATATCCTATATACATATATATGCAAGTATATGTATACGGTGAATTAGATAAACCCGACTTACGCAAACCCGAACGACTAATTAACTCGGTCTGTAAAAAGTAATGCGAGCGTATATATACCGGGGGGGGGGGGCCGTGTGCAAAAGAACGTGGAAGCAAAGCTCCGAACGCGGAACTCATTTCGAGGAAGCAGCAGCAGCAGCAGCGGCAGCGGTAGCTAAAACGTCCATAAACGCGCATATATAATATAACAGCCAAGGTATATCCACGTATGTTATACATATATCTATATACATACATATATTATATACATATATAAATATACACATACACGGCGACACTTTTGATACACAGAAATTTGCATGAACCGGTAAATCGAGGTTAAGCCGGGAGAGAGAGAGAGAGACACTTTCCACGCTTGCATATATACGTATAATGTATACGTATACGCTCCTCTCTCGCGTTGACACTTGTCTGCGCGCGGCCGACTGCTCTCTGCATATCTCTCTGTCTCTCTGTCTCTCGACGCCGACGACGACGACGACGAGGCGCATCAGGAGGACGAGGACGACGCGTACACGCATACTCCTCGATAAACTAATTACGGCATCGTCGCGCGCGCATTTTTAAAGTGTATCGCACAAGCTCGCTTTCGGGAACGGAAGCGACTTTCACGAGCTGCTATCGTGTGCTTGTGTGTGTGTGTGTGTGTGTGTGGACAATGTCGATGCACCCTGTGACGAGTCAAGGTCGCTATGTGTTTTTTCTCTTTTTATTATTTACACACTTCGCATACTTGTATGTATATATTAAATATATATATATATTTTAATGAATACCGCGTCGACGGCCGAGACTCGATATTTTGAATATTCGCATTCCTATATATGGATATGTATTATAAGAGTGTCGCGCAGTGTGGCGGAGAGCGGCGTCTTGTTAAATAAATCGCGGCGAATTTGTACAACAGAGCGATGTTTAGAAAGCAATTTATTTATTGTCGATTCTATCGGGCGAGCGGAGAATTATGAGCTTTCGAATGGCGGGAATTATAAATCATTAATCTTTTCGCGCTCTCGCGAACGCGAGCGCGTACATACAGGAGGATATCAATACCACCGCGCCAGCCTGAATTATATCCATATATTCCCCCGCGAGTGTATACGTATACTTATATATATATATATATGTGCACTGTACACACACTTATATACCGCACTGTATAAACTGCACAGAGATTTACGCGTATCTCTACGTATAGCGTATGCGTAGAGCGAGTCTTTGGGGGATAAGTCTAATCTCTTTCTCTCTTTCTCTCCTTCTCTCGGCCTCTCTTACTCGGAATAGAAATAACGAACGATCGTAAATAAATCCGCGAGTGTTTACTTATAATGAGCTTAAGCCGTGCATTCATTATAACGCGGTGCGTGATTTTTCGATCTTCCCCTTACGTGTAATACGTATAATACACAGACATATACACATACACACGCGTATGAGCGCCCGCGCCGCGTCCTTTTGGAATTGCGCAATTGTAGATTTTATAACTGGGCGAAAAGTTGTTATATACACGCGGCGAATATAATTACGCTATTATGCGCGCGCTCGGGTATTAATTATGAACTGCATAGGCCCGCGCGAGTCGCCTGTAATTTATGCCTCGGCTAATTAATAAATTTTCTCGCTTGAATCGATCGTTCTCCATTACACGCGTTTATCTGCGCTCGCAAGGCATATACGTATATATACGCACGTATCGTATACGTATAAACGTATATATATATATTTATATATACACACACAAGCAGTAAAAAGCGCCTACGTGGATAAGGCAGCCTATGATAAATCAGCCTCTTCCATAGGCGTACAGTCGTATATGTAAAGTCCTCATCTCTCTCTCTCCCGTCTACGTGTGTATCCCACACGTGTGTGCGTACGTATATATACATACAGTATATTATCTATATACGCGCGCAGCGAGGCGCAAAAATCGCTCGGACGCGTGTGAGCTCGTTATGCGGAGCGAGAAGAGCCTCGATTATTGCGTGTATACGAAGCGGGAGATCGTATGTGGGCAGACACTCGAAATTGCAGGGAATTTGGGGGCTCGTTCTTAGAACGACTCTCCTTCGCGCTCTCTCTCTCCGTCTCTATATATATACGGCGGCGTCGACAGCTGCTGCGATGCTGCTGTGGACGAACCACGCGAAGAATTTCGGCGAGTAAAATCGCCGGGGAGAAAGAGAGGGAGAGAGAGAGATGCCGAGGCGATGGTAGCGGCCACAACACGAGGAAGAACGAGAGATTGAGAGAGAGAGGAGAGAAAAAGCGCTGAATAGGGGAATTTTTCGCGTGATCGGTAGTAACGCTCCCTCCGGCGATATAGCGATGTGTATAGGTATATATATACATATACGTGAGTGTGTGTGTGTGTATACATAGAGAGGCGTGGATCCGACGGAGAGAACCGGCTCGTACCTCAGGGGAGAGAACAATTGGCAGGCTGTATCGAGATAGCAACTCAAATTGGCATTTTCTTATATGGCTGACGAGTATACGAGCGATTCCGTGTTGGTGTATCGATTGTTTCTTTTTTCAAATTCTTTTTTTTTCTCGCCAGGATCGAGGAGTCGAGTGTGCGGCGCGAGGGAAAGTTGCCCAGTATAATACTTCTATGACAAATTTATCCTAGCGAATATACGTTTGCCGCGAATACAAGCAAATCTGTCACTCATAATTGCGACGCGGGAAGAATTAATTACAGAAGTCTCGCTGCCATTAGCGCTGACAGGCTCGAGTTGTCATAACAGCGATTTTTCTTCGTTTAGCGCAATCTTTTCTCTCGGTTGACGAATGTTCACCTTGACCGAACTTGCATATTAAACGGGGTACAACCTGAAATAATGTGTCTTAGAAAAATGTTGTATACATAGTCAAAATTCGTGTAAAGCATGATTGACCGAACCAATAATTTTCAAAAAAATTATTGGTAATTAACGATATTAACAAAAGTATACGATTCCGATCCTCGAAAAACTCCTCAAATTCGGAATGCCCCGTGTACACCAGTATTTTCCTCTCGACGTCTACTCGACTCCACTGTACGTATATACACCTCTATACGCGAGCTTTATCTCTCCCCCTGGAGCCCGAAGCCAAGAGATTGATGGATGAAGATTGTAAGAGGCGCGAGAACGACGGCGCAAGTCAAATTCCGCGCATTGTCGATCTGCTTCGGATAGATCGACACAGACGCGCGCACACACGCACGTACGTACGGAGACCTCCATTTCTCACCTACAACGACGACGACGACGACGACGAGGCGGAGAAGAAGAAGGAGGAGGAGGAGGAGGAGGACGACGACGACGATTTAATCGGTATAATATACCGGTCTCCTATCCTCGAGATCGGCAAATTTCTGGTATATAACACACGGCGCATTAAAAGCAAATCGACGAGGCGCTCTACGGAAGATATATAGAAAAAAAAGGGTGAGGAGGGGGGGGGGGGTAGAAAAATGCGAGACGCAGGTAATTGCATTACACGTCCTTTCACTCGACGTCTAGGCGCCGAAGACGATGACGACCGGTCCCATTACTCGGCCGGCGCCTCTCTCGCTGTACCCCCCTCTCCCCCTCCCTCTCTCTCTCTCCCCACATAACGCGCGCATATGCAGAGACCCGAGGATTTTCAATCAACCGCTTAGAATTGAATTACGAGCTGCAGCAGCGAAGCGAGAGAGAGAGAGAGAGAGAGAGGACCGTTACACGCGCCGTTGATGAATTTTCGCACGAGTGGAAAGAATAATAAAAAGCGCGAAACGGCGCGTGTACACCTCACCTTGACACTCTTTGGGAGGATCGCTCGCTCGGGCGCGCGGAAAAGAAAGAGTGACGGCCGAGGTTAGCCTTATTAACCTAACCCACATTATCGCGCGGCGCGAGCGCAGCTATCATCGTCTCTGCGGCTCTTTCTTTCTCTTTCACTTGTGCATATAAGGGGGGTATATACGTGTTAGACGCGATGGATTTATATACGTACATACATACGTATATATAATACGCGTGTGCATACACGGGCTAGAGAGCCGTCGGGACAGACGAATATTACATACCTGCGTAGAGCCTCTCGGCGCGAGCTTTATTAATTTATATATGTATACGCGCCGAAAGCTGGGAAAAGCAATTATTGCTTTTTTCTTTGACCCGTTATAAACGCGCGCCGATCGTCGTCGATTTTTCTCCTGGAGTGGAACGCATTGATTTATACGCCGTGTGGTGCGCGCGATACCCATATATATCTATATATAAGACACGCCAGAAAAATTAGTACAATGAAAATCAATTTTCTCGACTTCTCCGCGAGACCGCGTCCGCGGATCTCAAGGAGCAAAGCTCAATGGAGCTCGTCGTAAAGCTCGAAGACTCAAAAACTTAAATATTTGTATACAGCGTGTATAGCGGCCGCACAAAAGCCAGGCGCATTAATGGATCAACGCTGGGATGTCCCGCGCGCGCGATCTAACACGCGTCTCATTATACACGCGCGCGCGGGCGCGTGTACTTCGCGAACAATGATAATCGACGCAGACAGTCGAAGAGCAACAAAACCGGGGAACAAGTGTCTCGAGGGGCAGCTTCATAAATCCGCTGGAAAACAAGCTGCTCTCCTATACATATATATCCTATACACATATATATATATATCGCTCGGGACACAATGGCTCGATTGTGCGCGTGTGTATAAGTGCACAACGCTCGCGCGAGCGATGGGACCCGGATTTTTCGCGCTCGTTTTTCGGATTTGTCATATAATACCGCCGCGCGCGCGAGCGAGCGCTATGTATCCATTGTATATCAATCTTTACGTATAATGGACACTGCCGCAGCGCAGCCAGTTTTGCGTTTTAATTTGGACGGACGGCAGCGAGACAGCGCAGCCTCGTAGATCAGACGCCGAGCGTAATTTATCTCCCGCGCAACACCTGCTCCCCCTCCCCCCCTCCGCCCGCCCGCGAAAAAGCAGCCTCGAGTGTACACGCCGGCAACAATGGGGAGGGATCAGTCTCTCTCTCTCTCTCTCTCGCGAGTGGCTGCAACAATGCCGCGCAGAGCGCATACTTCTCAGCCCATAAACAAAATCGCGCCTCGCGCTGGACACGTGCGCGCGTGTGTGTGTGCAGAGCCTCGCGGGCGATAAACAATAATCCGGCGCGCGCAGCGCAGCAGCGTCTATAACGTTGTCGCGAACAAAAGCCCGATAAATTCGCGCAAGTTGCCTCCAGTGCTCGCACTTACAGAGCGACAAGTTTGACCCTGTCTCATAGGTGTAGGTACATGTATATAGTATATACATAAACGTGAGACTGTATATAGCGGATTCAGAGAGAGCCTATGCAGACGAGGCGCGAGAGCTCTCGCGAGGAAACTTATCGGGGCGTAAATACCAGCCGCGTTGTAAAGTCTATGTGTACACCTCGCGGGACACACATACGTATAGCGATATAATGCGAAGAATACACTATCCCGGAGAGCGAGTCCGCGCGTATCTCTCGCTAATTTTCAGAGATGCGCGCGCGAGCAGTGCACATTTTCTTCGCCGCTCCCTCTCTCTCACTCTCGCGATTAAATTCGCGCGCACTTACGTATATATATATAGGTATGTATATAGTGTCTCTCGCGCGCTTTTTCCAAGCCCCGCGCGTAAATGGTAGCCGCCGAGCGAGAGATAAATCGGCGCGCGCGACGGCGTGTTTATATGAAAATCCCGTAAAATTAATCAAGCGCGTTTCGCGCGCGACAAATCCTCGGGGACGAGGAGGACGAAGGGGGGTGGGGGGAAGACCGGGAGAGATTCTTAACGGCGGGAAAAACGATGAGCCGATTAATCGGGAGTCTCTCGCATATCCCGAGATAGAAGAGGGAGAGAAAGAGAGAGAGAGAGAGAGAGAGAGAGAGGAAAACAAATCGAGCCGGAGCCATTGTGCGACATTAATGGGCGACAGGTGCGCGCGAGCGACGGGGCAGACGCGAGGCGCTCCTTTTGCGACGAGTCATTATCGCGACGCGACGGAGCGAATGGCCACCGGGATTCCTCTCCAGAGAGGGAGGGAGAGACGAGAGAGGAGTAAAGCGCAGTCGCGGAGAGAAGAACGGCTGGAGAGTCTATATAGACTGGGATTATTGTTGGGGGAGGGGGGAGGAGGGTACAGGGGAGGACGAGGGCTTGATTGACTTTTTGTCGATGTGGTGGGAAGGAGTCGCCCGATGTGGGGAAGCAACTTCTGCGTTATCTTTGGCGCATGTATATATTATACTTGATTATATTTTGGAAAAAATCGGCTTTGAATTTTGTACAGCGAGAAATGGAGTTTGACGTTCGTGTGGCTTGTATTTAAATTGGGATTTCCGATGTGGACTTATTGATGAGTCGTTGAACTTGGAATTTAATTGTATGATATTATGAATAATTTTTGTAAATATAGGATTACTTATGTGAATTTTTTCTGGTCAAATAAATAAATAAATAAATATCGTAATGACTCGAATCTTTAAAATTTCGGGAAAATACCGAAATTCCTTCGATATCAAACAATTAATTTCCGATAAAAGTTAAATTTATATAATATTCAAGATTCAAGTTTACAGCCTTACCAAAAGTTTTATATCGATATACAGTTTCGAACTGCAATTATGAATCTTTTGATATCCATACCGTTACAGATTAACGGATAAGCCCTAAACGCCTGTATATATAACAGCAGCCGCGTAGCAAGTGACTCGCCCCCCCCCTCCCCCCGCACCCTCGAAGATACACGAAAAGATACGCGAATTAAATTATTATACACGCATATATCCTCGCGTGCAAAAGCGCCGCTATACATATATATATATACATATATAACGCTTGTGTTAAAACGGTCTCGCTTTGTTGCGCAACTCCTCGTCGCGCTCGCGCGGGGGACAAATATCGTTATTAACCGGTACGCATGTATAACACTGGCGACCGGCTGCAATTTTCTCTGATTTATAACCGATTCCGATACACGTCCCTTGTTTTTCTAAGTTAATAATATTTTAATCGGGCCGATAAATCATCGGCCCGAGAGAGTCTGTCCTTCGCTCCGGCTGCAACGAGCGATTTCGTCACGTCGCGTACTACAGCCGATATTCGCGCGTATACGCACACACGCAACGCACAATATATATCTATACGTATACATACACGTGCATACCATCCGCGTGTGTGATATATATATATATATATGTGTGTGTGTGTGTATACGCGCACAAAGCGGCCAATCTAAAAGCCATTCAACATGTATTCCGAGCAAACGTCTGGCGATCCTCTCGCCCGATGAATTTATGAAGCGTCAACTTGTAACGCAGACAAATCGCCGCGACGACGGCGGCGTCTCACGATCCACATATATACGTATACACACACGTGGCGATCGTCAACTGTTCTAATTCGATTGCCGAGCGCCGTGGCAGTGTATAACGTCGATCGGCGAAAAATCGCTAAGCGTTCGGGTATGTATATAGACATCGGTCTGGACAACCGATATAGCCATTTCCCAATATACATGTGCCAAAGCCGCAAATTCGTACACACTGCGCGCGTACAGAGAGACTCGCAGGCTTCTAGAGTAACCTGGACACCGATACGGACACTGCCGGGCTGGGAAATATCGGCCACAGGACGGTACAGCAGAGACACAGAGATATTCGGGCCGCGAAAATACGAGTCTCGGCTTACACGCGATCCATTGCCCAACTCGCCCGGAGAGAGAGAGAGAGAGAGAGCCGAGTTTTCCCGGTAATTTGCATTGGCGATTGTCGCGGCGTGTGGCCTATATATATTGCATAACGCCCTCCCACCCTCCGACGTCGTCTCGCGCTCGCGCGACAAAAGTCTCTCGAAGCGCCGAGTGTATATATATACAGTTGTGTGTGTATATACACGCATACAAAAGCCTGCGCTCGGCGCACGTAACGAGGCATTGCACGCAAATGATGACGTTAACGTTGCGCCGATCTCGCCGGCCGTGTTTTCCCATGCGGCGAACAAGTGCGCGCGAGGAGAGAGAAAAAGCCGCGGAAACTCGCGCTCGTTACCCGCCAGGGCGGGGGGAGGGGGGGGAGAGCCTTATATCGGAGCCGGCGCATCGCCTCTGTACTCTTTGAGGATCTCTGCACGCGGCTCAATGAATCGCTTTACGATAGACGCGCTCGCCTCTCCGCTTAAGGAGCTTTTCCCTTATAAACATCGGACGCTGCGGAGAGAGAGACTGAGAGACGCGCGGGAGAAAAAGGAACGCGTGCGTAAGTGCCGAGAGAGAGAGAGAGAGAGAGGAGCTATGGAATGTCCGAGGCACCGGGGGATTCGTCCATAACCATACCGATTTTTTATTTTTTTTATCCCTCCTCGCGCTCTCGCAACGCCGGTAGCAGCGTATATAGGTATGTAGCTATAGACAGCCGCGTGTGCGTTGCATCTTCAGTATACGTATATGTGTATACGTATATATGTGTGTATACGCACGAGTGTCTCGTGTATACGCGCAGAAACACTACACTCTTTTAGAAAGTCTCTCTCGAGAGACGAGCGGATTTTCACTTTTTACTGCGGCGAGCGACTGACCTCACGTATACCTATATACATTATACACTATACATGCATATATGTATACGCGGAGACGCCGATTTTTCGTATTCGTACGTATATAGCATATAATACTCGCGCTCGCAGTGCCGGCGCGCCGATTACTCCATTATATACGGACTGCGCGGGCCTATCGCCGTGATAAATCGGTAATACGCACCGGAGGAAAGCGCCGATGAGCGAGCGAGCGAGCAAACATTGTAATGAGGAAAGCCGTATAAAAGCGAGTGCGCGCATATATGCATGCGTGGCGAGGGTGAAAAATCGGCTTGTATATATCGCGAGATAATTCCGTCTGCGCAACGAGTAGTAGTAGTAGTAGTAGTAGTAGTAGTAGCAGTAGTAGAAGTGTCTAGTGTGCATAGCGAGAAATCGGGAAAACGTGATTCCGCTGTGCGGAATACGTGCATACGTGTGCAGTATGTATATGCACGTGTGTGTGTGTGTGCGTGCTTGTCTGCGTGGTGTATACGTAGAGGAGAGGTGAAAAGTGAAAACCGGCGGTGGCGATCTGTCGACGCTCGGCTACGAGTATTTATGTACTCGCGGTGCAGGAAGTGGCTCATTGGCAGGTCAACTCGTCTTGTAAAGCGCGAATCTAAGTAGGTTTACCGTACGATAAACTCATTTTTCTCCAAAAAGGAAGAAGAAAAACAAAGCCAATCCAGCGGCCGCTCCGTATACGGGGATATACGCGCTGCGATCTGCATATCCTGAAAACTCTCTCTCTCTCTCTCTCTCGATACACTTTACGCGCGCGTAAACAATGATTTTCACTTATGCACAGGTATATACGTATATACGCGTATAAACTCGCTGCGCGTGACTCGCGTTCAATTAGACGGCGCGCGATCCGCAAATAGAACTCGCGCGGCGGAGAGCACAATGAACGAGGAAGCGAGAAAAATTAGTCACACCGCGCATAAGTCGTATACTCTTTATATTACACGATGGGAGCTGCGCGCATGTCCGCGTGTGCGCAATGTAAACAGCGAAAAAAGGGGCGGGAAATTCAAATTGCCTTAATTAGTCCGCGCGGGCAATTAAGGGCGAGGGCGACACCTATAATACTGCCACCCTCCCAACGCGCCTGCGGCGGCAAAACGAACGAGAGCCTCCGCGCACGCGACATGCCGCGCGAGAGCATCGCGAGAGTGAATCTTTTACACGCACACACACACACACGTACACACAGCATCGGAGAGCTGCGCAGCGCTTCGAGGAGGAGAGTCGGTAGACGGACAGTGAGAGTGTGTAGCTCTCTCTATCTCTCTCTCTCTCGCTCTGAGGAGCAGAGCACGAGCGAGGACTGATGAGACCGACCTGATTTGCCGACTCTGGGGCCGCCGAGGACGACCACCCTGATCCTGTTGACGTTGGTCATTAGCCGGTCTTTCTCTCTTCGTCTGCTTGCTTCTCTCTTCGTCCCCGCAGCGAGTCGTATATCTATGTATACGTGTAGACGGACTCGCGGTTGGCTGCTGGTGTCTACACGGCTGTATAGCGCCTAAATGACAGTCTTTCTCTCTCTCTCTCCGTTATGGTATAATCGTATCGTGTGTGCAGAGACGCGGTTGTGTACCGGGGCGCACGCACTGCTAGGTGTCGTCGGGGCGGCTCATGGCGACGGCGGCTGATACGTGTACGTCTCGCGATCACTTTCACGCTCGTCGTGTAACGAGCCGTTTATACGAGGACACTGACCCACTTGCGAGGGAGCTCGACGGCCAAGTGCTCGCGCCTCTCCCGCAATAAGCTGCAGGGGGAGGATGGGGCACTCGCGAGAGCTATACCGGCGATTCTCTTTCCGAAGCTCGTGCAGTCTATACGTCCGGCGGAGGCGGCGCGCGTGCCGTAAGTGTATATACGCGATGTTCGCTCGGTATATGCGTGTACGTATGAGAATCGCGGAGGAGTCCGGCTGCAAGCGTGTGTTCGCGTATTACGCGATGCTGTATGTGTGTATGTGGAGTACAATGATGCACGGTTGAGCCGAGAGCGCGGGCGCGCGTGACCACGAGGCTCGAGCGTCGGCGAGCGACTGAACGGAGAGAGCGACGACTGCTGGCCTGGCTACACTCTCCGCGCGCCGCATCGAAAGCTGTGCAGCGCGCGACATCGCGGTGGTGGCAGCACCTCGCGGTCGGCACGTGCTGCGCCGCAGGGCGAGGAGAGAGAGAGAGAGAGAGAAGGGGGAGAAACGGACGTCTACACCACACGCATTGTACGTATACTTATATATATATATATACGTAGGTAGGTATATCGTCCTGTCGATTTTTTCCTCTCGCTGTGCCTATCAATTTACAACTTTTCCTTCTCAGCTAGTCGCGAGCTTTTACACGCGCACGTGAGACATGTGCAAAAGGACGAGCGTCGGATATACCCAGTATATACACGCGCACACACACAAGGCTTATATGCACAGCAGGCCCGTCGTTCCAAGAGAGACAGCGAACAGCACCTGGATGGGGCAAGCTCCGACGTCGCAAGCTCTGTTTCTCGAGAGCGAGAGAGAGAGAGAGCCGGAGATCGCGATCGCAAGTATTACGTATATCTACAACTGCCTCCAGGGGTCAATCGACGCATAGCGCGGATCTACTCCTTGCACCCGGGAGCCTCGCAAGTATTCAGGTCACTTGGCCGCAAAATATCTTTCTATACTCGAAAAGCCGCGGTGTCGCCCCCCCCCCCCCCGCGTTCTCGGCTCGCTATATAACGATATATATAACAGCATCGTGCCGCTCGCGCAGAGAGAGAAAGAGAGAGAGAGAGAGAGGAGACGCTTCCGTCAGCGCTTTCGGACGCATTCTTCGCTCTCTCGCGGGCCGTTTTGTTTTGTTATGCCGCGCCGCCGTCGCCGAGCGCTCGCCCCGATATGTTTCGTAATGTATTTATTGTTGCGCGCGCACACGTGCATATACACACTCTTCGCGCTGCTTGAATTCTTATCTCTCTTTCTCTCTCTCTCTCTCGCTCGCTTTCTTTCTTCGCGGCGCGGCGCAGTCCTCCGACAGAGAGCAATTTAATTATAAAACCGAGAAAAAAAAATTTTTTTTTGTTGCTCGCCGCAGCTCTCGTCGCGAAAGAGGCGACGAGTATTGTATGCGCTTTTGCGACAGAGAGAGAGAGAGAGAGAGCGAGCAACGATACAAGTTTGGGAAATCGCACGCACACCGCAGACACATACGAGCCGCGAACAATTGAGAACGCACGAACGTGAGATTTGCCGGGGAGATTCGGCAGCGGCAAGTGCGGATTAGAGGGAAAAGCGCTGGAGCTTGTAGAACGGGATAAAGAGAGAGAGAGAGAGAGACTACTTATAACGTCGCGTGCGTGCGCGAGGATCGAGAAAACGTTTTCAACAAACAAAGTATATATATAAGTGTATACGCGCGGAGGGGATATCGCGCGCGCGCTTATGTCAGCCCGCGGAGCGGTGCGAGATTGAGACGTATTTCCTTTATTTCGCTCGATTTCGTCGGCCGTGGCTTTTGTTTTTGTTGAAAAATACGCACGTTTTCCGAATATCTATTATTATGTGTGTCGAAGGACGTTCAGAGAGAGAAAGAGTTACGTACGAAAGGGGAGGGGATTTAGTAATTGGGGATTAACAATGTGTGTATGCGTATGTTTCATACTTTATTTTAATTCCACTTTTTTTTAGTCTAATTGGATTTATAATGTTTTTTTTTTGCTTTTTTTTAAACGATTAATATATACATAAGGCTGTATCAAAATAAGAGCACCATTTACAGAGTAAATGCGAGCCTCTTAAGAGTTCTTAAAATTTTTCTTTTTCCTTGCACGTTTTTCAAACTACATATAGTTTAATAAGATTACGCGAGTTATTACATATATACGCATACGTACTGTTACCCACATCTCACAACTTATGTCCAAATGATAGCACATACCTTATACACTACATCTAGTTACAGCTGTTTCGACCAATCTAAGTCTCTTAAAGTATGTTGATATTTCTTCGTGGAAAACATATATTTACAGGCATATCCTTACTTCGTTTCTCATTTTCGTGCACTACTCTGTTGGCTTCTTATTTGTGCAAATTTTCGATGAAAATTATTTGGTCTTTCCTTTCAGCAAAACGCCGCTATCTTGAGTCTTTTTTTTATTTCGATTTTAAAGAATCCCTCAGCAGATTCAGCACAACTAGTTTCATTGACTTCACGACGAAATTGAATCAATAAGAATAACAATACCACGTTTTCACTAGTGCCTCTTACAAGGCGTGCATTATGATTTAAATCTCAGATCCCATGAACAAGGCCAATAAATGTGGAATTATTACTTTTTTTCATCGATTCGAATTCCTTAAACTAAATATTATGCCAGTTTAATTACAAGTTCCGTTAAAGTACAATCAACTTTATCTTTATTTTCAAGTATCGAATTTATGCACAAATATTTACAATCTGTGCTTAACGAGATATAAATAATTCTAAATCCTGTAATATCTCGTTTGCGTTTAAATATTTCTCTGGATATTGTATAAACTCTTCTTAAGTGAATGCACAACCGCTCAATGACTCATAAACAATAATAAAATAATCGAACGCGCGATGTCAAACAAGCTTGAGCTCGCGTGTTCGGTGCAGTCAATGTAACTAAATATGAATGAAATAATGTTCGCAAGAAAAAGTCGAGCGATTTTAACCATGATAATAAAGTAAAATGAAAACTCATGTTTTTGATTAAAAAAAAAAGGGGATGCGTATTGCGAAGCCGTAGAGCTTTCTCAGATCTGATCCTTTGCAACTGTTCAATGATCTTGATCTCCTGTACCACCGTCGATAAGACAGAATGCGTGAATTGTCAAGCCTGGCTTAGCTGCAGTGCCGCGATTTTCCATAATGAAACAGCAAGCGTCGCGATCACCTCAGATACTCAGTAACAAACGCATTTTACAAAACCATTCAATCTAAACAATGAAAACGTTGATAGCCATTCGTCGAGAAAGCCTCCTCCTGTTCTGTCTTGAAAACTCCTCGATAAGCCTTTTATCGCATGCAATAATAACCACTTCCCTCAAAAGTCTTTTTTTTTTCTTTTAAACCGCACTTAACTTGAAGAACGTAGTGTCCTTGCACTGCGCGATTTCGTCGCGGGTTTGGCCACTCGTCGCGTGTCGGAATGCCGGCCACTGAACGGAGTCTTCTTGTGCACCGTTGCCATGTGCTTGGCGAACAAGTCGCCGGGTATCGGCTTCCTGCACAGCGGGCAACGGTCAACATCCAGTCGAGCTGCAATAAAATTAGAAAAAAGGTCGATTAGAAACTGGGCTTTCCCGGCCGCTCGCGAAATGAGAAGGAGAGTTAATGAGAGGCCTTGTGTTGCCAAGTGTAGGGATGTTAGAGAGTGTTGAGTTTTTAAACGATGGTATTAACAATCCTTCTTTTATATAATAGCTTGAAAAGTCTGCATACTTGTAACGTTTGGCAAGTCTGTTACACAGCGCATTCTTCAGCGTGCTTACTAGACTAATCTGTACAAAACAAAATCGACACAAGAATATGACACATCTTTATCGATTTGAACTACTGATTTCTACTGTTATAAGTGCGTGTACGAACACTGGCGATGAGCGTTCGCTTGTCAAAGTGCATTGTTAAAATAAGCATGTTCCTTGATTTTTTAATAGCAAATTAACCAGCTCGAAGACTGTAGCGAAACGTACCGAATTTCTTAGTTCTGTGCTGCAGACGATGAGTCTTCAATAAAGTGGCACTGGACAGCCACTTGCCGCAGTCCTCGCAGTTCAGTTTCTTCACTTTCCACGTTCGATTGGGACTCGGGATTTTCTTTTTCGTCTTGCCCTTCTCCTTGTCGTCCGTCGCAGGGGACTCGGCTTTCGTACTTTTCTCCGCTTCCGCGGCCAGCTCGTCGACGCTTTCGCTCTTCGATGATCGGTCCTTGACTGGTCTGCCTCTCCTTCGCGGGGTATCGCCGGCGCTTTCTTTCTTCTCGTCTGCGTCCACGCTCTCCGGCTCGTCGTCTTTCGACGTCCGTTCCTTGCCCGGTCGGCCCCGCTTTCGAGGAAGATCCGGGTCGACTTCGGCAGAGGCCTCCGAAACTTGTTCCTTCGAGTCTGCCGCCTCCGGCTCGTCGTCTTTCGACGTCCGCTCTTTGCCCGGTCGGCCTCGCTTTCGAGGAAGATCTGGGTCGACTTCGGCAGAGGCCTCCGGAACTTGTTCCTTCGAGTCTGCCACCTCCGGCTCGTCGTCTTTGCCGGACTGAACGTCTTTGCTCGATCTACCTCTCCGTCGAATTTCGGTTGTTGCATCAGTAACTTCCACAGGCGTTTCTTTTCCTTCGCTCTCTGGAACCTCTGCCTCCTCGTCTATTGAACCTCTGGCTTTGGTGGGTCTGCCACGTTTACGAGGCTCCGTCAGAGTCTCTGCTGGCTTTTCAGACTTCTCTTCTGACACTGGCACTTCTGCCTCGTCGTCGACAGAAGGTCGTGCTCTACTTGGTCTACCCCTTCTTCGAATTTCCAAAGGCGCTTCAGTCGTACTCTCAACTTTCTCTTCAACTTTGGGTAGCTCGGATTCTTCTTCCAGCGGAGCAGTTTCCTTCGTTGATCTTGTTTTTTTACGAGTAGGCTCGTCTAAAGTTTCACTCGAGGATTCTTCGGTTTTCTCTTCGACCTCAGCTTCCGACTCGTCTCCCTTCACAGATTTGCTTTTGGCTGGTCTTCCCCTTTTACGAGGCTCAGGTGAAGATTCCACTGCGCTTTCCGTCTTGTCTTCTATTGCAGCCGACACGATGTCATCGATGTTCATAGGTTCATCTTTACTAAGTTTGCGCTTTTTAGGAGGTTCTGCGATGGATTTCTCCTTACTTTCTTGTACAACCTCCTCCGCGATTTCTTCAGCAGGTGCCTCAGTCGATTGCTCTTTCAGAATTGCCAACCTGGCTTTATTTGATTTTTCGTCCGCAATATCGATAGACTTATCCTCTACTTCTGGACTCGCTGATCTATTGTCTTTGGATACGCTCGGTTTTCCAGACTGAGCTTTTTTCCGAGCTTCCAATGGCGTATCGTCTGAACTATCATTTTTTTCTTCAGTCTCCAAAGTGTCATCCTTCGAGATGCTGATCTTCCTTTCTTTTGTCTTTTTACGAGCTTCTAGCGATGTCTCGTCAGAACTCTCGTTCTTTTCTTCATTTTCTGGAGCCGCTAACCTGTCGTCACTCGATACGCTCGTCTTACTCGTTTTAGCTTTTTTTCGAGCCTCCAGTGGCATTTCATCGGAATTCTCTTCCTTTTTCTCAGTCTCCGGACTAACTGACCTGCCATCTTTCAACGTATTTGTTTTCCTCAATCTTGCCCTCTTGCGAGCTTCTAATGGTATCTCATCGGAGCTTTTATCTTGCTCATCATTTTCCAGACTCGCCGGCCTGTCATCCTTAGAAAGACTCGGTCTGCCTCGTTTTCTGGAAGGTGTCGATTTCAAAGACTTTTCATTTTCAGCGGAACTGTCGTTCTTATCTTCTGCTTCGTTAGTCGACATTTCTTCGTCCTTTGACAAGTTGCGTTTTGCCGGTCTACCTCGCTTTTTAGGTAATTGTGCAGATGACGCTGTTGCGCTGTCGGACTTGTCTTCGAGCTCTGGGGATAGAGACCTCTCCTTAGAAATACTGCGTTTCCTTGGTCTTCCTCTCTTTCGCGGCTCTTCAAAATCTGGCGATGCTGACCTTTCTTTAGCAATAGATTTTCGACCCGGGGGTCGGCCTCTTTTCTTGGGTTCTTGATGCAGAGTTTCCGTTGAACTATCCAACTTTAATTCAATGTTTGAAGATGGACTGTCGCTTACTCTGCTTTTTTTGACTGCTGGTCTGCCTCTTTTCTTTCGTCCCGATTCGGGCTCAAGCGAACTATCCCGCATTCTGTCATCGGGCATCTCATCGTCTTCATCACTCTGTGAAGAATCGGTCAATTCAACCTTAGCCCAGCCTTTGCTTAGCTTTCCTTTCTTTTTTAGCGAATGTATGACTCTTACGTGTCTCGCCAATGAAACGGCAACATCGAACATTTCGTTGCAAGATTTGCATTTAAACCTCTTTTCGCTCTTAGCTTCTTGCTGTTTCCTTTCTTCCATCTTTTGAATGTACGCCGGTGATTTTGGACAGGCTTGTACGTGCTTTTCTAACGCCTTGCGCTTCCTAAAGTTTCGGTTACAATCGGTGCACTGCATCATAGGTTTCTTAACCTTTTTTGGTGCACCAGCCTCTTCCTCTTCCTCTTCACGTCCTGAATCGTCCACACTAATGACGTCGTTCTCCTTATCGCTCGAACCTTTTCCCTTATTACCCTCAAGCGTCGAATCGTGTCCGCCTGTTCTCTCGCTCTCTTCCACGTCGATCTCGATTACTTCTACTGAACGATTAGCCTTCTTGTTTTTCTTGACGGGCTTGCGAGGATTGTAATCAGGATCGGCAGACGCCTTCTTTCTTCTTCTACCACGTTTCTTAGAAACAACAGGCTCATCTTCCTCCTCAGAGTAGGCAGAAGCCGGTTGTATGATGATTTCTGAATCGGTTCGATTGACCATAGTCAACTGCTGCTTGCGGCATCGCTTTACTTTCATTCTACCCGGGGAGTTTTCATTCATGCTGGCATCCTGTTTACTTATACTTCTGGACAAATCGTCCGAAGACACGTGACCATCGTCGAAACTAGATACATCACCGTACGAAGGATCCACTACCTCCTGCTTGATTTTCTTGATAGGGTGAAGAAGATTGTTTGTCATTCGTGCTTTCTTTGGGCCCTTAGAGTAGGTACGATAGACTGTGGTTACTGGTTCCTTTTTCTGAGATAATATTGGAGCAACCTTTGGAGAGCTTTTGAGAAATGAAGAGTATCTGATAATATTTTCTTTCTTTTTTTCCTGTTTTTGAGGTATTGCTGTCTTCGTTTTATTTACACTACTCATAGGTTTGTTCATTTTGAAACTTTGTAAAGATGCCTGCAGCTCATCAAAAGTCATTTCAGAATCTGATGGATCACCATCGCAGAGAATGTATTGCACTGTTGATTGTTCTATTATTTCTGCATCACTGTCCAAATCGTCAAATGCGGAATCTAGAACAAAATTAAGATTAAATGTATAAGTTTTTTATGGTTTTTTATTTTAAGTAATTCTTTACATACCTATGATATATTGATTTTCATTAGAAGCGTTTGAAACTACGTAAGCAACTTTGGTTTCCTTTTTTACTTCTGACATTCGTGGTTGATAGACGTTACTACTAGTTTTTGTAGTTTTTGTGACAGGTGACATGATTTCTTTTTTGACTTCTACTATTCGAGGTTGATAAACATTACCAAAAGTTTTTTGTGTTTTTGTTGCAGGTGATACTTTTGGAATAGTTTTTGTAGCAGATGATATCATTTGTGTAATTCTTGTGACAGGTGACCCCATTTGTGTGGTTTTTGTGATAGGTGATACCATTTGTGTACTTTTTGTGATGGGTGAAGCCATTTGCATGGTTTTGGTCCCTGGTGAAGCTGTTTGCAAAGTTTTGGTCCCTGGTGAAGCCATTTGTGTAGTTTTTGTGACAAGCGATACCTTCTGTGTACTCATACTTTTATTAATCAAATTGTGATTGGGAATAGCAACTGTTTTCATAGCAGTAGGAGTTGTAACTGTTTTCACAACAGTAGGAGTAGTAACTGTTTTCACAGCGGTAGGAGTAGTAACTACTTTCTTTTGTTCTAGTTTTGGAACTACTTTAGGTTGCGGCTTAGGGGTTTGTGCTTTGGGTTGGGGTCCTGGTACTTCAACCATTTCTGTTTTAATTTCATGTTGAGCCTTTTTCAACTGAGCTGCTGCCGTTTCTTCTTTTTCTGCTTTGGCTTTGAGATCTGAATACTTTTCAAACTTAATCTCTTCTTTTTTTTCTGCTGGCCGTGGTTCCCTATTAGGCTGAAGTTGGGGTTTCTTCACCGTTTTTACAGCACCTTCTCCAATTAATCTTTCAACATCCGCTCTAAAATTAAAGAAACAGTTAATGCAAAGTTATTTGCTTATATTTAGTGAAAATATATATTTTGTTTTAACTTACTTCATGAGAAAATGAAAATTTGTAGGTGGCTCTCCAGATTCATCAAACAAAGCTACCGCAAATATTTCATCTGAATCTTCAACTGCATATAGAGCTAATTGTTGTCCTGTAGATGTCAGAAATGTAGCGATTGTCTCATCATCATCTGTATCGTTGTCTGCTTCTTCGTTCTTTATGGGAGAAGTTTTTATTGGCTCAACCTTCAATTAAAATATTTTTTACTGTATGCATTGAACATATTATTATGGAATATGTAACTCAAAGGTTATAAGTACCAAGTTTTGAGGAACAACAGCTTGGGGTTCTTCTTGGGATTCATTTTTTATATCAGTAGATGCATGAAGGGTAATGAAATTATCTGGATCTTCTGCACTTTTACCTTCTACAGCAGTTTCTTGTGATTCGGTATCGTAAATTAGCTATGAAAATAAAACAGACCAAATTATAATCAGGTTCATAATTTAGAATAGTAGATATGTAAAAGTGTCCAAATTTCTAGTCAATATTTTTAGGTTAGGTCAAATTGAAAATAAAACAGAAATGTAGTCAGAACAATAAATTTTAACCAAAGTTAGAATTATAATTTATGCGTCTACATATTTTATGCGTCTTCAACCAACTACATTGATATTTACCATTCTGTTTGAGTTCCAAAATCAACAGTGCACAAATTTATCAAAAGAAAGGGTACTGCAGACATGGTTTTCCCAATCCCAACAATAAGTACAACAAACAGCACATGGATTCGCTTACCACAGCGCCTTCCACTTGGCTCTGGCACTGGCTCAGCAAGTCCATCTCAGCTGACGTGTTCAGCTCCATTGAAGTGGCCCCCTGCACGTCTACACTAGGCAGCAAGCTCTTTGCTTCGAGTTCCATGATCACTCAAACCAGTCCTTCTCCTCGCAGCTTCTATCTCATCCTGCTGATACCTGCTCCTGCCCGATGTTGTCAGCCCAGAGTCCTCCCAAGCTAACAGCATCCGGCAAAGTTTCCACAGATCTCAGTTGAGCCAGCGAGCCAGGATTTCCATCTGGCCACCAGCTGAACTACTCGAACAGGCCAACCTGGCTGGAATTCGCAAAAAACGTAAAGACAAGCTTCCTTGGAGGTTACGTTCTCCGCTGGAAGATCGATGGCAAGACGTAAAAGGTGCACAGACTCCCGGGGAGACGCTGTGGAGACTCCCGACTCTTGAACCTTCCTCTCACCGCCCCCCGAGACGATGCTTCGAAGCACCGACGTCCGGCTCGATTTATCCGGGGTCGCACTAGCCGCAGGTAAATCCGAGGTTGAGATGCTCGCGCAAAAACTAAGTGGGGCCTAGACTCTCTCCAGGGCTTCTTCCATAACATAACAAACGTATACGCGCAGTCGCCGCTTATTACACTGCAGCAATATAGAACAGAGCCGCGAGAGAGAGAGAGAGAGAAAACTGGAAAAAGCGACGAGCGGTAAGGTAGATGTCGCTGGGCTCGTGGCTTCACTTTTTTCCGCTATTATATATGACGGCGTCCTGCGACCGTATGCGGGTGACGCGAGATAATTCCGTCGTTGAATAAAATATAGCAGTCGTTGTACGGATGCGGTGCAGGTATTTCAGGAATTTTTTCGGTATTCAAATTCGTATTGCGAGATTATTTTTGTTTGGCGGGCCGACTGCGGCTACTTGGCTCTACTGCTGATGCGGTGTTGATTGCAAAAATTTATTGTGGGTTATTGAATTATTTTGTTTAATTTTTTTTATTTATGTAAGATAAGATTAAAATCAGTCCTTATGCAAAACATATCTATGGAAAAATAGTTAAATTCTGATAAATATTGAGTATGTTGTCATATTTCGAGACGATGTCAAAATGACGGTCACTGACCGTCGGGGTGACAGACTCCATAGAGTTTCTCAATTTATTCTCAGGGCGCAGCAAACGACTATTTGCAGCTGCAAATATAATGCTGGCAAAAATGAAATTATTAATGCGAACGTCTATTCGCGCACGATTCGCGATCATTTTGTGAGAAAGTGTTCAATCTTTTTTATTTTGTACGTAGCGCATATTTAGAGTAAATTGTATAGATGTTACTCATAATTTGGCGCAAGAAATGGCTGTAAATTTTGGTTCTGCAATAATCTACTCTACAGTGTAGTTCGTTGACTGTAGCTGCATAACCTGTATCATGTATAGATATATATATATTGTGCCCCTACATTATCTATATATTCAGCAGAGATGAAAGATGATAGATGATACTGATACATTCGGTGCAATAACTGCAACTGTACAATCGCAATCTCTCACGCAAGATTTTCATCGCTTTATCAACTCTCGAGCCGTGTATAAATAATAAAACACTAAGTACGTGTTTCATTCTGCATTCTGTTCGTCGATTCTGATAGAAATATAACGATAAACAACGTGTGAGAGAAATTATGTATGTCCTTAGATATGCATACGATATTTGGTTAGAAGTAGACGCGGCGGTCGCGAGTAAGAAGACCCATGATGAAAATAAATCTTTTTTAGTCTCTGTACTACTGCTGTTGTGTAAGTATATAATGAGTAGATATAAGTAAGTACGTATTTTCTCGGGAGTACAACGCAGAATGTATGTATATTCTACGATGCCGATGCGGCTTGTGCGTAGATACACAAGATCGTAAATGTGAAAAGTTACAACGACGAGTGAAAAGTCGGAATAATGCGAAATGTAAATTTTCCGACAAAAAGAGCAATGTTGGAGAGCAAAAAGTTATACTTGCTGCTATCTCTATTAAACCAATTGTGCATGAGACATTGTAGATCAGTATCGCGGAATTAGCGAAATGAAGAAATTAAATTTACACGAATTAGGTTATCTCACGCTGTTTTGCGTGTCACATGCATATTATGCATTGTGATTTTCACTAGTCGCGACTATACTTATACAACGTTTTATTCGCAACCTCGTATTTTATTCGCAATTAGTCGCATTTGTAACTCTATACACACATGCTCAGCCGCTTACATGTAAGTCGTAAGAGTAATTTGAGTTTATTTGTATAATTGCAATAGCAACAATTGCGTAATATATTATAGATATGATAAAAAGCTTCGAGGATATAATCGCGAGTATATACGCTCGAAGATAAAAAGTCAACGATCTTCAGCCGGTAAAGTAGCTAGCGGTTTTCGCTCCGTCCCATTATCCACGCCATCCTCGTATTTCCTTTGCCGCTGGTATAGGTAGCTTTCAGATGGAGTTGGGCGAACGAAAACTTTGGTTTGGCAGTAAGAAACTGCTTCTAAAACTTGCGAGAAAGAAACTGCTATAGTAAGTACGTAAACTTAGCGAATTGTACTTACAACTTGCATTCATC
The DNA here is from genome assembly GCA_018906965.1 of Philotrypesis tridentata. Lineage (NCBI taxonomy): Eukaryota > Metazoa > Arthropoda > Insecta > Hymenoptera > Pteromalidae > Philotrypesis > Philotrypesis tridentata. The sequence goes on from JACCIB010000002.1 coordinate 6,548,746, forward strand.
TAAAAAATTAACTTTTCTAAGGGGTTCTTCCCGAATCATCGATACTTTTAGTGTATTAAGGGATAAGACTCCGTACACACGATGAAGTTTATATATACCGGCATTCTTGGCAGTTGCGACAGTGGAAACATTGCGTACATAATTTCCTTTGAAAGTGGCCCATCTTCATTATACGTAGAGTATTAAGGGATTCGTGCGACGAAATGCGCTTACATGTTTTGCCCTTATTGTTGTCGTGAGTACAAGATTCCTATTAACTGTTTTTCGTTCGTTGCATTACTATTGTACTTTTAGAAAATAGAATCAAAAACGCGTCTCGTAGAGCGTTCCGTTTGAATTGTGCATACACTTTATTCATATTGTCGTATCGAGCTGCTAAACGACATTGATTTTTGCTTAGATATTTATTTAATCATTTTACACATCGATCACATTTTGTGATTATCTTCTTTCAAGCAAGTTTCGACTTGAAAAAATCATTTCGTGAATCCTTTCAATAAGCGTTGCACATAAACCTAAAAGGATAAACTATAATAAATATACGCATAACCGTGTTTTCCAATCGTTGCACATAATGCAGTTGAATGAAAAATTGGAAAATAATATTTTGTTTATTTAATTAAAATAATGTCATCGGAGGTGCATTCGTACACAAATTAATTATCATGATCTGCATCGAGCTGTCGCATGATTTACTTACCGTTGAAATGCCAATGTCAATACTCAGCTAATTTGGATCTAATTAAAATCTCGAAATAACAGTATAATTAATGAAGTTACAATTAAATTACTTCAGTACAAGAGCGAATACACCCCTATATGCGCGTTGCGTATCATCGCGCATCAAACGCCCTCTATACACATACATATCATCTTTCCATTACAGTCAAAACTACTCTGCCTTTTCCGTCGAAATTTAATTAAAGCACAATATTTTTCCTCCTTAATACAAAAGCGCTTAACGCTCAATCATTGCATGATAATATACATCCGGTACAGACCGAGAGATGCGCTTATACATAAAATTCGCGGACTATATTTTATTCAAAAGCCGCGCGCACGTTTTGCCGTGTATAATGAATTCCACTATGCGGCTGTCTCTTTCCAGCCGCACGTCATTTTCGATACATCCGCAGCAGGCGCGAAATGAAAATTTTTCCCCAGTTTTAATGCGCGATCCATCTTTTCTCTATGCGCGATTAAATCGCGCGCGGCCGCGGGGGGCTCGCCTTCTCGTTCTCCTCCTATATATATGTATACACCTACCCTCAAGTTTTCAGATATCGGGCGGCCGCACCGCGGCGCTTATGCTAATAAGGCGAGAAATTCAAATGCCGGATTATAATTGTTAATTCGTTAAACGATCCAGTGAGCTGTTCCCCCCCCCTCCCCCTCCTTCTTCCTTTCCTCTTCATCAATTTACCAGGTCTCTCTCTCTCTCTCTCTCTCTCTCTCGCTTCCTCAAAACCGAGGTATTTTTCTTCCCTAACGGTTCCTCGGCGGCTTGTATCCTTAAACTTTCCCCCGCAGTTGTTCCAACCTTATGCCTTTTCTTCTTCTTCTTCTTCTTCTTCTTCTTCTTCTTCTTCTTCCTCGTCGTCGTCTGCTTCTTCGCGATCTTGGTCGTCGTCGTCGTCGTCGTCGTCGTCGCCGTAGTCGACGGCGTCCCGTCTTTTACTTGCTGAAGTGGGTAATATTTTTACATAATGCAAACAGCTGTTTGAATTAAAACGCAATTAAAGTGACTGGATTCGTACAAGCTGCAGCTTTTTCACGACTTCTTTTATACGCTCAAGCGCACCTGCGAGTAACACGCTCTTGAAAGCGCATTAAACTCGCGGCGCTGCGCAGGGCAGCAGAGAGAGGTGGGGGGGGGGGGGGAGAAGCGCGTTCAAAACTTTGAAAAAGCCCGCGACTTTTAATTTTCGCTATATAACGGCCGAGTGCAAATATTTGCGTGTTTTTGCCGGGCATTTTGCGTCATTTCGAAAATGAACCGTACAGCACGCGCGTAACTGCAGCCGCCGAGTCTCAAAGAAACTTTCGAGCTGCTGCGTGTACATAGCTGTGCATATAGACTGCTGATACGAACAGGTTGTATACCTATACATACCGAATGATCGATGAAGGGAGGCAGATTTCACTGACAGCTCAATACCGGACCCGCGACACGGGCCATATATATAGGCATCGCCGCGAAGCGCAACACGTGCACTCGATGCTTTTTTGCCGAGAAAATTTGAAAAATCGAACTCCTCCATTTCATCGAAGCGGACTGAAAGCCTCTTGCTCTATAAAAATCGCCAGCCGCTTTCTTAGCGGCATCGGCCCTTTGATATACGTATATACACACTATCACGCACGAAATGGAAGTATATAGAAAAAGCGATCTCACGTGCGAAGAAGACGATCGAAATTCGCGCCTCCTCAACTATCGGCAAAATATAAATTGAAAGACTTCATCGACGGAGTCCCGCACGCCCCCCTTTTTTTTAATGGAGCTCGCGCAAGCGTGCGAGTTTCCCGACAAGTTTTTAATTTAGGGGGTAGACGCTGTCGTCTACGCTGCGTACGAACACGTTATGCACGTATCGCGCACAACTGCCTCGAGAAAAACTTCGCCGGTCGACGACGGGAGAGAGAGAGAGTGCGGGGCGAGGGGGATGTGTATTACACGAGAGCGACTTTATCGACCGAGCGCGACGCGAAATTAATTACGTTGGAATATCGCCTCTCGGCAGCCTGCAACTTTATTTCGTACACCGCTCTCGCCGCGCGCAGTAAAAAATTCCAACTATTCCGAATAAAATCGTGCGCCCCCCTACCCCCCCGTGCCCCCCAAGTTTTTACATCCGATTATATTAGAAGGCTTTATGCCACCGCCGTGAGCTTATACAAGCAAAACTATGTCGATGCGTGCGGCTATACGACAGTCGAAATAGGAGAGGGGGGGGCGTTTAGGGGTCCGCATACTCGCAGCTTCTTGAAGTATTCTCGTATAAAGATCGAGCGAATGCGGGGCGCGGCTCTTTGTGCGGCACGTCGAACTTATGAAAATTAATAAGAAAAATTGGCCATAAATTCGCGGAGAGCTCGGGCCAATAAAATGGGAATCGTGTCATATTCCGCGAGCCTCTTCCGCCCCCCTATATACACGTTATACACACTTTTTCCAGCCGAGTCCCGAGTCGAGGCTACGTATACACAAGTCCGGTAGGAATACACAACGCCGAGAGCGGCGAAAGTCGCCTCTCGGCTTATCCGCGCGCGCGCGCGCGCGCGAAAAATTCAAATTTACAATCGACTTGCCAAACTCGAAAAAAGGGGGGCTGCTCTCGCTAGGATACACACACACCCACGTACACTCACGCTTATATATACGTACATCTATAAAGCCGCTCCCACGGCTCGACATAAAAGCGTCTGCTGCTCTTCGCGTGCTTTAGGACGATCCTCTCTCTCTCGCTCTCACTCTCTCTTCCAGTTTGGTTATTAAATTTTCTTATCCGTTAAGAGCCGCTCGGCACCGTCCTCCTCCTCGTCGGCGTCGTCGGCGTCGTCGTCGTCGTCGTCGCCGTCGTTGGCTGCTCCCATGGGGCGTTGACTTATCATCGCGGCGCATTCCGAAAGAAGAATTACGGCGCGCAATCTTCGGTCGGCTTTCTCCTAGCAGCCGCTAAAGTAGATATATATAATCGATGTCGCTCGGGCTGTCGGTCGAGTTTTATTGGGCCACCTCTCTCTCTCTCTTCCGAATTACCGCGTTCGGGAATTTCATAACGGCCGATAAACATTTTTCTTCGGGGGAGGCCTCCTCCGTGTGTACCTCCGCCCCCCCCCCCCGTCTCCCTGTCCGAAATTTATGCTCATCCCGAAACTCTTATCAGTTTCTCGGAATAGGGTACAGGCATAGTAGAGGTCGGTCGCGATAAGATTGAACTTTATTTTTATCGGAGGGAAAGGCGATCAATATATACGTATATATACTAATTGGCAACCGCTGATATGATTGATTTTTCACTGACTGTAAGATTCTAGATAAAAGCGTTGATTTCTATTGGAAAATGTTTTAAATAACTGTATTGTTTCGGTCTGAATGCATGGATTTTGTTTTCAATAGTTTCAGCATTTTTAGTGAGCTCCATTGAGTTCTTTCCAAAAAATTTTTAGCCATTCACATAAAAATCCCCATACAGTTCAAAGTATAGTACAGTGTACAGTTCAAAATTACAATTATTTGAAACGTTTTTAAAAGAGAGTAAGTTTATTTCATAAATATAAGTATTTTTTTAATTTCACAAAATCGTAGTGAAAAATCCATTCATGAGTGCGTGTATACGCTTAACAGCTGTGTGTCTGGAGAAGTACGTCGTAGTTCAGCCTTAGCAGATTTTAATTAGAGGTGATCATATATGTATATCAATTTTACAAAATTTAAAAGTATTGGTGTGCCCCCTGAGTAAAAAAAGTTTGCCCTTCACACAGTTAGTACAGTCAACTGTCCAATACATTTTGACTTTTCATAATTCCTTAAAATTTTACCATTCCGTTCCAAATCAGTCTACCTAAAATTGTTTCATTCCCTTCGTAATTATTCCAAGACCTATACAAAAGAAAAAAAAGCAGTGACCGATTACCGTATATCGCTTTTTCCCCAACCCGCCGCATCGCCGGAGATTCCGTCTCGGGGCTGCAAGCTGCAACAACAACAGAGCACCGCTGGTGTAGTCCGCGTATACGAGGGTGCTAGTAAAAATAGAAAATTCCATTTCAATGCGCAATAGACGTTAGCATGCTATACCCTCTCCAACGCAGCGACCCTACATAGATATACATATAAGCGTATATCGGACAGACAAAGCCGGCTTCGGCTGCATTATTTTTGCCATTATATTCGCAAAGAAAGCAAAGGAGCGCCGGCTGAGCTCTCGGTATCATTAAACTTTCACAATGACCATAGCGCGGAGGACGACGCCGACGCCGCCGCCGCCGCCGCTCCGCTGGCTGCTGCTGTTGCTGCTGCTGCTACTGCAGTCTCATAAGTCGCGGCTTCATTTTTCTCGGGGCGCGCAAACGGAAATAAACGGATACGACGCGCTCCCTCTCTCTCTCTCTCTCTCTGCGCGGTCGCGCTGCAGCTGCCGCAAAAAAAGCGGGAATTTCACCGCGGGCTGGATGACGGCCTTCTTTTTCCTATATATAATACACTGTATACTTGCACTACCCCAAGACGTCGCTTCTCTCTCTTTCTGTCGCGCTATCTCGCGTATACATATATATAGTTACGGAGTTGGCGAATTCAGGTTAACGCTGTGCTCAAATCTCGCCGATGTATATACCTATATATACGTGTATATCCGGGATATGCAGAAATTCGCTCTGCGAATCGGCTGCTATGTACGGAGAGGGCGAGAGCTTTCGAAAAACGGGATCGATTTTCAAAAAGGCGCGCCATAAAAACACCACCTCGAGGACTACTTTTGTTTCGCGTATATTGTTACGTCACGTGACTCTCTATATGGTATACACACTAGGCGCAAGGAATGACAAATGCGCACGCATGATTTTCCATGTATGACCAATTCTCCTAGAAAAATGCACTTTTCGGGGATTCAGAAATCGAAAATTTTTTTTTTAATGCTAGAGGTTTCGGACCGATGAGACTTTCTTCTGTATTTATGTGCTTGAAGCTTGTAACCATATTTGTGAGACATTTTTCGTTTTTTTTTTACAAAAAATTGATGTGTCAAAATACTGGAATAATAACGGCTATACGAATGTGTCCGAGGCATAAACAAAATTTAAAATTGCACTACAATAAAGTACAACAAAAGAGCTTGAATTTAAAAAAATATGCCTCGATTCGATGCTCTGATCGAAAGTTATGTCCGTTTAAAAAAAATAAATAACTAAAAATCTGAATAGTCGATTTTCTTTTTTCCTCTACATACCTCCCCACGTTAAATTCCCATGTTCCATGTTTCCCACGTTCCTCTGCATTTTTGACTATCTTTCAGCTTACAGAACAAAGTTTGATCGGTCCGAAATTTTTAGACCCCCGAAAATTGCATTTTTCTAGGAGAATTGGTCACATATTATACGCGCATTGGAATGCGTTTTACGCGCGTATGAAAAAGTAAGTTAAGCAGGATTTCCGGCAAAAAGTGCAGGCAGTCATTATTCCACGCGTATGCATGTTCTTTATTGTAGGATTAGAGTGCGCTAAACAGCAGCTCGTTAACGAACAGGACAATTTGTCTTGATTAGATTGCGCGCACGCGCGCATAGGTCGAAATTATATATGACGAAAGCCGTGCGCGAGGAAAAGGACTTTTCGGGTCAATTAATACGAGAAGCGCGTGGACAGAAATTAAACCGTTTAACTGCTTCGATATATACGGCCGTAACTAAAGACATTAAATGAATATTCAATGGCAGTAAATAGCACTGTATATATATTGCGTTCGTTATCTTCCTTCGGAACTTTCGACCAGTCCATCCCATCCTGTGTAATATATCCCACCAAATCATTTTCAGTCCTCTATACACAATCTTTCAACAACGCGCACGTACAGAATATTTTCCCCCGGAAAAAGGCGACGCGTCGTGATCATCGTCGTTTCTTGGCCAGCTCCCGCGCCACGACGAGCGCTTAATGATAAAAAGAGGATCGTGTGGAGCGTTTTCGTGTACAGAAGCATCTATAGTGCACACCGTAGAGTACACACATAGATATAGTCGCGGCGCAGCGGTGGAAGGGTTGTTAAGGAGCTTACGTTAATGACGAGCGGACGCAGCCGAGCGAAAGACGCGATCGACGAGAAACTGTGTCTTTCTCTCCCGCGCCCTTTTTCGCCGCTGGAGGGAGATTTGCTCCGAAAGAGAGAGAGAGAGAGAGAGAGAGAGAGAGAGTAAGAGAACCCCATCCCCCGCTCTAGTGTGTATTAATAATTGACACTCGCGGAATAAGGAAGAGCCTTTCGCTGCACGGCCTGACTTACTCTGTACTCTCTCAGCTTAAGTCCTCTCCTTTTTCACCTTCTTACACACCGAGAGCCGACTATCTCTATATATGACCGATTCTCATAGAAAAATGCACTTTTCGGGGGTCCAGAAATCGTTTTTTTACGCTAGAGGTCTCGGACCGGTCAAACTTTCTTCTGTTAGCTGATAAGATGCTGAGAGAGAGTGCAAAAATGCAGAGGAACATGCGGGAAACATGGAACATTAGAATTTAACATGGGGAGTATGAAAAAAAAAGAAAATCGGCTATTCGGATTTTTATTTACTTTTTTTTAGTCAAACGGACATAATTAAATCTCTTTTGTTGTACTTTATTATGGTGCAGTTTAAAATTTTATTTGTGCCTCGGAAACATTCGTAGTTGTCATTATTCCAGTCCTTCGACGTATTAATTTTTTGTAAAAAAAACGTAAAATGGCTCAGAAATGTGGTAACTTTTTCCACTGTTTCTCTGCACTATTCACTATCTTTCGGCTTACAGAAAAAAGTCTCATCGGTCCGAAGCCTCTAGCTTTAAAAATAAAATCTCGATTTCTGGACCCCCGAAAAGTGCATTTTTCTACGAGAATCACGACCGATTCATGTACACGTGTACCGCGCGGTTTTCTTCCTCCCTTTCGCCGTCGCGTTTAATTACGCCCATTGTCGGCGTGCGCATATACGACGAGGTATATACACAGAAGCTCTCGGACTCGGCGACGAGTCAAAGGGGCGGCTTACGCCGATGTTTAAAACGCACGCGGAATTCGACGACAGGCGCGCGCGGAGGCGGACACTCTGCACACGCTTCGCGCGCGTACGTATAATGGGATTCATCACGGCGCTTTGATCGTCCGATTCAGCTTGAAAAAGACTATATTTCCCGGCCGTATATGCAGTAGTCCGCGCGCACATGCTCAATTTTACATTTACACGCGGCCGGCCGTAGACGCGCGGACACAGCCGCGAACGCGGAAAAACCCGCCCGAGTAAACATTGGCACAGGGAGAGAGAGAGAGGGGGGGGGGAGAATCGGGAAAACGATTTAATGCAGCCGACGTAGTCTGTGCGTCCCATTGTTTTTTCAGATCAATCCAACGGTGAGATTGAATGTTGATATATTTGATGCATCGCAGAGCTTTCGCTGGTTTTATATATATATATATATACACACATCCTCACCTATGTATGTACACCCTTGTATGTAGGTGTGTATACGTGTGTCTACGTATGTACGCGTACACTGTGTACACAGTATCAGGGGACTATACGGCCAAGAGTAATAGTCGCGCATTGTGAGTGCCATTGATTTTCTTCCTCCAATATCTTTTAGCGCGCTGCAGTAGCTCTCTCCGTTTTCTCTCCCCTTTTATCCCCCCCCCCCAAGCGCGCACTTGTATATAGTTTAATGGATATCCGAACGCGAGGCAAAGTAAATATGGAGATCATTTTTTTTTCGCGTTTTGTTTTCTCTCTCTCTCTCTCTCTCTCTCTCTCTCTCTCTCGGAAGATATAGTCTCGAGTCTGGGTAATTGATTCCATTAGTGCGCGGTTGAATATTTTAGCTGCAGCGAAGCAGTGCGGCTCTCTGCGTCTCTCCGGATCAATTGAGCGTACCGCATTCTCGTTCGTTCGGCTAACGAGAATTTGTAATATTTTATACAGAAGCTATATAGGGGCGCGTCGAGGAAGCGATTTTATTGAGTAATGCGGATTATTTCTTTTTGGCTTTTTGCGCGAATGGAAAAGGTGCTTGCGCGCGCTTTATTGCACTGTCTTGAAAATGAAATAGCTGCCAGTAAGCGCATTTGCATATTGGATGCGAAGAAATAACATTGTGCGGACTAGTTGCTCGGCTTTTTTTTTTACTTCGAAACTCACTCGATTGCGGGAGAATCGCTCGCGTTGGGACCTACATGGAATTCGGATGAATTGAAAGAAATGTCCATTTTTAATTGAAATACGAGAATGTTCATTACATTAGAAAACTATAGCTAAAACTATTTTATATATGTCGAATTTCAATGAAAAAATACACTTTTCTTTGGTCTAGAAATCGAAAACATTTTTTTAAAGGTAGAGGTTTGGGACCAATGGGACTTTCTTCTGTAAGCCAAAAGATGATGAAAAATGCCGAGGAACATGTGAAATATAGAATATAAAAATTTAACATGGGGAGGCATGTGGAGGAAAAAGAAAAAATTGACTATTCGGATTTTTATTATTTTTTTTTTTTTTAAATGGGCATAACTTTTGATCAGAGCATAGAAACTTGGCATACATTTTTTTAAATTAAAGCTCTTTTGTAATACTTTATTACAGTGTTATTCGAAATTTTATTGGTGCCTCGGGAACATTCGTAGTGGTTATTATTCCAGTGTTCGACGCATTAATTTTCTGTAAAAAGAGCATAAAATGGCTCAGAAATAATGGTTAGTAGTAATTTTTCCCATGTTCCTCTGCACTTTTGACTATATTTCGGCTCACAGAAGAAAGTCTGATCGGTCCGAAACCTCTAGCTTTCGATTTCTAGACCAAAGAAAAGTGCATTTGTCCATTTAAATTCGACATATACGTATAATTTTTTTTATGCATACTATATAGAGGTAGACGCATGTGTAACTCGCGTCACTTCAATGAAAACGCAAAACAACTCGAATAATCAAAATAAAACGATATACAGCGAAACATCCACGTAACTAATTCTTCCGTTTTGCAGAGCGAGGAGGCGACGACGGCGAGAGGAGTGCGCTGACATTGAGAATAAGTTGAGGCTGTGAAGCGCGCAAGAGCGGTCTTTTCTCGGCTAACCCCTGCAAGAGATGTCGTCGAGAAGGATAAGCTGAAGAAGCACTTGTCCAACTACCGCACTAGGTATGCTCGCGGAACAATGCGACAGCAACGGCAGACACAACACCACGTGTATATATACAGAGAGAGAGAGCAGGACAACTGGGTCATTCAAACTCGAGGAGAACTTGTTCACCATTTCCTAGCATTACGTCGAGCTTCAATTTCTTAGTCGCCCATATAAACTCCTCCCTCCCTCCCTCTGCCCTCCCACCCCTCAACAGGTCTGTGACAAGCCTTTAATCGAAGGGGAAAAATCGATATTTGCATACATTACACCCCCCCCCGAGTGGAATTTTCTCGGCTCTCCGATCCGAGTTCTCCAGCGAATCCCGGCTACTCTTTTGGCGCGCGCGCGATCGCGAGTAGAAGGCGAAAGAAAAAGAGCGACGAGGGAGAGAATGGGAATAGGCTTTTAACGAAAGAGCTCTGATTTATGCCGGGAAGCGAGGAGCAAACAAGCTTTCTTTCCTCCCCTGGACACACCGCGTCGCATTCGTATAATGGATCCGAGAGGGTCGCCGCCGCCGCCGCCGCCGCCGCTCGAGGACTGTTTGCCGGCTTCGACGCCGCATGTATAATAACTATTCAAATCGTCGAAAAGGGGGGGGGGCGGCTATCCACTAACGCTCTGCTTTTGAATATTTACCGCTTCACTCCGTCCGAGCGCGTTGTGTCTTCGCAAGCATCGCGAATTCTTCGATGTGTCTACACGTCTCCCCCTGTCCCCCCCCCCCTGTAGACGTGTATGCGTACACCCGCCTAAAGTAGACGCATATAACTGCAGTATTATACAGCGCGAGTTTGTACACAATGAAGCGTCTCCGCGAGACGGACGGCTGACTAAGTCGCTCGCTCGAATCCGCGTCACGTGCGTTTCCACGCCGACAGATTTACGCGAATTCTCCGGCGCAATCCCCGTGGCTTACACCGCCGCTGCACCCGCTCTCTCTCTCTCTCTCTCTCTCTCTCTCTCTCGCTCTCTCTCTGTCTCTCTTACTTTGAATTTATGCGCTCGCAGAAAGGCCTCTAATTGAGTTTATCGATTCTGAAAGCGTAATTATAGTGTGCCGCCTATAGTGCTGTACGCAGATTTTTTTAGTTTTGCGGGTGGGGTGAGTCGGCCCGTTATGGATAACACCCAATAATACGAGTAATTATGTGTGTTTCCAGGCTGCAGCGGCATACGGCGCGCCACTTTCACTTCGTTATTCGGTGAGTGTTTCTGCTCTACTAAGCGTATTCTCGTATAAACGTGTATTATAGAAATCTGCGTTGAATTTAGCCTAGATGTATAAAATTAGCCGTTGGGACATTGTGGAGTCGAATCTGTCGAGTTTATTCGCGACGGGGGCAATGTTTTCCTGCGAGTTATAATTTGGTCTCGACGGATTAGCGTCTTGCACGTATATACACGTGGACAAGAGAAACTTTTTAAAAATTTTCCTAAACTGCAGTCCAGTACGCGAAGTCAGGACAGACTCGACAGAGTTATGGTTTCTCTTCTGCGCGCTCGTATGAAAAATGTGGTTTGGCGAAAGTAAGACGAATGGCAATTTCTCATGGAAAGTATTATAAGAAAAAAAAAACGTGTACATACACGTAAAAACGGTTAAGAAAAATTTCTAAGAAAATAATTTAAAAAAAGCGAAGCTTCTAATGGGAAAGGAATAAAAACGAGGATTTTACTATAGCTCTACAAGTCAAAACTAAGCTAATCCCACACCCCTACATCAATGCTATATATCCGAACACACGAATGGAAATAAAAATCTTCGATTCGAGCTCTGCGTGTATGCTTTATTTTTTAATCGACAGCGGGAGACGTCTCGGGCTTCGATTCGGCTACGGTGATTGATCGGCCGCGATTAGCCGCGCGTCGATTAACTGCGCCGCTTGTAAATCCGCCGCGGACAAATTGGCAGCTGCGGCGGCGGTTTTTACCTCGTTTCGGTCTTGTCCCACTTTTTTTTTTTTTTGTTTGCCGTTTTTTGCGTTCGCGCGCTCGAATTTAACGCTGCCGTGGCAAAGGAGAAAGCGGGAGAGCGAAAGAGAGAGAGAGAGAGAGAGAGAGAGAGAGAGAAAGGGAGAGACGAGCGAGAATCTAATTTATTAGGAAGGGATTGAGTTAATGGGGGCGCGTCGTTGTGTACCATCCCGAGGCTATCGACGCTTCATTATACGAAATCTGCGAGCGAACGAGAGAGAGAGAGAGAGAGAGAGAGAGCGCAATGTTTTTCTTTTTCTTTCTTGTGTTCTCCCTGAAAGCGAGTGTCATATAGCGAACAAACTCGATTACACGGGCTAATTACGCGAACGCAATGAAACTTACGATTGAAATTGCAGTCGGCTCTGTCTCCCTCTCTCTCTCTCTCTCTCTCTTTCTCTCGACGGGGTCGCGCGCGCGCCGACGAGAAAAAGGCGGGAAGTTTAAAATTTTAGATTGCCTTTTAATTCGAGCGACAAAGGAAAATTCATAACCGAGTTGCAAGTTTCCCCGGGGAGGGGGGGGGGCAAGGGGGAGGTGGGCTTTTCCCTGCGCTCGCGCGCTGCAACACACCGCTAACTGCTGATGGAATAAAATTACAATGTCTTCGCATTCGCATTTGTCAGACGCGTTATACGCGCGTATAACGCTCGCGCGCGGGTGAGACGCATGTAAGAGTATTACAGTCTCTCTCTCTGTCTCTGTCTCTCTCACTTTCGCGCGGACTCTCCTGGGAAAATGAATACCACCCCCTCTACTCCTCGCATATATTATTATATATTTAAGTGTAGCGCGGAGAGGAGCGATAATTGTAAGGCTGGAACTGTTATGCTTTAAATAAAAGAGAGGGAGAGAGAGAGAGAGAGAACGGAACCGCACAGCGCTATATACGAGAAGAGGGGAGGGGGGATGAAGTTTCGAGCGTTAAACGGGCTATTCTATACTTACGCGTACAGTCGATTTCTATGCGCGCACTCCGCTGATATTGTTCCGCGAGAAGTTTCGAGTGTTTTCCAAGTTTCTCCCTCTCGCTGCCTCTCTCTCTCTCTCTCTCTCGCGTCGGAGTTTGGATAATGCGTGAGTAGGTACTTTTGTGCATATATATGTATAGATAAACGTTTGGTGAATTAAAATCCAGCCGTTTATGCGGAATTCCCTGCGCGCGCTGCTCCAAAGCTCTCCTCATTCACTCGCGCATGAACTTGGAACGGAGTGTCTTTATTCAGCGCACAATTTGATTCATAAAATAATCGATCAAGCGCGTACGTACGTCTGTAGGTAGTTGCGCGGATTCTACCGCGATAATTCATTTGACGCAGGTCTCTCTCGTTGCGACGATTTAAACATATTTTTATTAATTTTTCGAATCGCATATTCATTCAGTATATCGCGCCTTATCTAAGGCTGCGTATATGACGTCGGTGTCATTAACCAGTATTCGAACGATTAAAGTTCAATTAAAATCATTGCACAATATCCAACATTTTCTTTATTTTTCGAATTCAGTACGACTGTAAAATAGCCTGGATAATATGGACTCGCATAAACGTAAAAAAGACTGCGCTAATATCGAAGGAGAGCTAAAGATTTTAATGATCACTGTATAACTGAGGTAACGATTCATCGCCACTTAAAGCCGGGGAGAACAGCTGAATTCCCCGCGTCGTAGCCGATAACATTTTTCCAGGTTTTTCGTCGATGCAGAGATATTTGGAAATCTCTTTGGAGATTACGATCGCCAAGGGAAGTTTAATTTTTATACTTCGCTAATTAGCCCATGTAGACACGTGTGTTATAGCTGTCAAGAACGATTGTAATAAATTACGATTGAAACTTGAGTATACGAGAGAGAAGATGCGCTCTCCACTACGTTTTCGATCTGACGACGCGTATGTCGAATTTAAAAAAAAAATGCACTTTTCTTTGGTCTAGAAATTGAAAACTTTTTTTTTAAAGCTAGAGGTTTCGAACCGATTAGACTTTCTTATGTGAGCCGAAAGATAGTTAAAAGTGCAGAGGAATATGGGAAAATTTACTAGTAACCATATTTCTGAGCCATTTTACACTTTTTTTACAAAAAATTAATGCGTCAAAATACTGGAATAATAACTACGAATGTTTCCGAGGCACCAATAAAATTTCGAATTACACTATGATAAAGTATTACAAGAAAGCTTTGATGTAAAAAAAATGCTGAGTTTCGAAGTTTTAATGAAAATTTCATTTAAAAAAAAAATATAATAAAAATCCGAATAACTAATTTTTTCTTGTTCCTCCGTATGCCTTCCCATGTTAAATTTTCATTTTCTGTACTTACCACGTTCCTCGGCATTTTTCATCATCTTTTGGCTTACAGAAGAAAGTCCCATTGGTCCGAAAGCTGAGGCTTAATAATTTTTTTTTTTTTCGAATTCTAGACCAAAGAAAAGTGCATTTATTTTTTGATATTCGACATACATGTGCTAATCCACGAACTAATGAAAATAACTCACCTCAGAAAATTGCAAAATTTTTTATTGAAGGAACACCTACTAAACTTATATTGTCTGATTCCTTGGACCAGACTGAAGAGAAAAAACTAGTGTGAACGGCGAATTAGAAACGGCGACAAATGAGAAATGATTAACAAAAAAGAATTCATAGATTTTTTCGCCATTCTTCGATGAATTTCAAGACAATTTTGCTCTAATGAAATTCTTATAAAAGTCCATAAAAATCTGTCAATTTTTTTTTTGTTAATTATTTCATTTTTTTTTCGAGTCGTTTTTGCCCCGGAAAAAAGTATACCCTATAACGATTAACCGTTCACGCGAGTTTTTTCTCTTTCAGTACGGTCTAAGGAACCAGAAAACATAGGCCCAGTAGGTGCGCCTTCAATAAAAAAATTTTGCAATTTTCTGAGCTGAGTTGTTTCCACTGCTTCGCGGATTAGCGCGTATACAGCGAACGATTTCCTCGCGGAAGACGTCGCATCGCCATCCATTATACTTCCGCATCCGCAGCGCACGCGCACTCGCGTACGTTCGCGCGATGCATCATTGAGCCGGTAACAATTAATAAACACCGCGTACGCCCGTCCGAAAAAGCGCGAAGAAAATAAAGAAACGAAAGAGAGTCCGCGAAACACCCTGACAAGCACGCGGTAGCGAGAGCGACTCTCTCGCTCTCTCCTAACATCTGTGTAACAAGTCCGTGCCCGTTGCAGAAGAATTTAAATACGCCGCGAAAGGGGAGGGCAGCGGCTTGCGTAAGCTTCGAAATAATTCAAAGCTCGTAGAGCGAGCTTGCAGGAGAAAAAAAGGCCAGTGTCTCTCTCTCTCTCTCTCTCGTCTCTCGGTTACAGGTCACTCGCGCGATTACTCATGCCCCGGGTAAAATTAAACTCTCTCTCTCTCGCTTTCGGCCCCGTCGCCCCGCGCGCACGTAAACACTGCGGGAGCCCCCGAGCGAGAGCAGACGAGAGCTTGCGACAGATAGAAGTGAAACCGCGCCAGCAAGCCCTTATTAAATCGCGAAGCGTGTCCGCTCTTAATTGTAGACTCGGCGCCGTATACTTTCCAGCGGCGGCGGCGGCGCGCTCTCTCTCTCTCTCTCCACCTATATAACGTGTACACATTCGCAGCTGGCTCTCACTCTCTCTCCGAGAGCAAGAGAGAGAGGGAGAGTGATTGATAACGAAGGAAACTTCGTGCACTTTATCAGCCAACTTCTATCTGCGCTTGTCTCCCGCGCTCGCTCGCTCCACCGCCGCGTCTCTCGCGCTAATTAATTTACTTAATCGCGCGTCTTCTTCTTCTTCTTCTTCGTCCTCCGCCGCTTCTGCCCCTCGGCGTGCCCGCGCGCGTTGCCGAGAGTTTTTTGAGAGAAGAACCAGATGTATCGATCTCTCTTTTTCTCTCTGTCTCTCGCGTCGCGACGACATTTTCACTCTCGAGCGCGGCGACGAGGAGCGAGAGTATTTATAACCGCGGGATCGATCGATCCCGGCGAGAAACTCGTGTACACGCGCTCGCGGTGTATACTGCGATTTCGCGATGTATATTACGAGAGGAGGGAGAGACCTTTGCTCTTTCAATTTTACGCTCGGGACTCGGGAGGAGGAGCGACTGGAATTTTTTTTTCTCAAGTTCCCCTGACCGTCTCGGTATCACTTCAATCCCCTCTACTTTTCGAAACTTCCACTCTCTCTCTCTCTATTCTCTCTTTCCCTCGCATTGCCTATAAACACTATACGCTCCTCTCCGGAGGATACACGCGGATGATTGCGCGCTCGCGCTTATACGCTCGGCGAATGAAACTATATACAGCGTCGTCGCGCAGCCCCGTCCGCGCGGCGGCTTCTTTATTGAAATTGCCGGAGCTCGCTTCCGGGGGATGCCTCCCCTTTGTACACCGCCGCCGCGAGTCTCTGCTTAAGCGGCAGAGATGATTACGCCTGGAATATTGAAAATCCTCTCTCTCTCTCTCTCTACCGCGCGCGCGCGTATTTTCTCTAGGGTGGGGGGGGGGGGGTCGAGGGGAGAAAAAAAAGCACCCGATAATTCCCGAGCGCGTACAGGTAGACATCGGCTCTTTAGGACGATTGCGTTTCTCTCTTCCTATCCTCTCGGCATCGCATGACTGAACGTTTTAGAGCCGACGAGCTCGTGAACGTTGGCAGAGGCGCGGAGTAGGGGAAGCAGGGTGGGTGGGGGGGAAAAAGCAGTTTTTCCGGGAGTAAGTAGTATGTGTACATTACGGTTAAACGGCCGAATGAAAACGAAGGGAGGGACGCGCGCACTTAGCAAAGAAACGACGTCGTTGCCGCTGGAGCGCGGAATTACAATTCGGCGATGTAATTCCCACACAGTCGTGCAGGGGCGAGAAACGGCCGAGCGCATACCGCCCCCCTACCCCCTACGCTCTCCCCCTCACCCCCTCCTGCATTTGTCAGGGGCTCGTTATTTCGGCGGACCTGCTGCTGTTGGGGATTTTTTTGCTCGGTTTGTTCTTTGTTTTGTTTTTTGCAGGGGACTGCGCGCGGGAGGAAGGAGTGACTTTTTAACTGCGCGTGAAAACGACGGCGAAGCGCGCGCGGCAGTAGACGCGCGGATTCGGAGGAAAAATGCGCGTCGAGTTTTTTTTTTATCGGCTATAGGTAGCGTTTGAAGGTTTCGACGACCGCACGCGCCGCTGGCATGGATTTCATTGTATCGTCCCGCGCGCGCTCTCTATACTCCCGCATTGTGCTTTTCTTCCTCTTGCTTTTTCGTTCCAGCCGGTCGGCTCCGCCGCGCGCATCGAAATTCTATATGTACCCATGACACTTTGGAAATTCGTTTCGCGGGGGATAGTTTGTACTCCCCCTTTTTTACGACGAACGTTAGGACATCCTTGTTTTCCGTTTGGTATTCGTGTACACTTAGTATTATATGGAGAGAGAAAAACCGAGAGGATCGTTGCGGGCTATTATACAACGGGAGCGGCGCGATGCCTTCAATTAGATTTATTTTTGCGCGGAAATTGAAGCGCGTGTTCCCGATTCTTGTGCACATTATATATGTTCGTGCTGCGAAAATATAATTCTTCGGCGCGTTTTATAAAGAGCGAGAAATGCTGCCGGCTCTCTTTTCGGTACACATTTATTAGGAATGTTAATAGTTTTGTGCTTGAGAAATTGTTTTGAATTGTAATAGTGTTTTTTTTCGAATCATTCGTTATTTATGCGATACTGGGTACAGTGCGCAAAACTGTTGTCGCATTTTATTATTTCATAATTTTTAATTGCTAAAATAGTGTTAGATCATGGTATAGAAAGAAAACTTTTTTAATCTTCATGAAAACTCAATTGTCTATTCGCCTAACAAGTATTAAAAACTTACGTACGCTGCGCAGCTTCAAAGGAAAATCGGCTTTTTTCAAGCGACTCTGGAAAAGGCGCTTTTTATCTACTCGCGTCTCTCGCACAAATTAGTTTAAATTTTGCTACGCTCATTTTTTTTCCTTTTGTTAACTTCAACATTTCATCGAATGTATTCGTTGTCTACACCAAAAAAATTCTCTATACTCACCACTTCTTACGTCCAGCATTAATTGTGCAAATCATCGAAGAAAATTTCCACCGGCCTCGCAGCGAGACGCGAGCAATACTGCACGACAGCGAGAGACGACGAACAATACTAGCGAGCAATAAAAATATAAACCGTAAAGCACGAAATCGGAATTGGTAAAAGTTCGAGAGAGAGAGAGAGAAAAAAAAAACGGGAGCGTAAGGGGGAAAAAACAATGCGCTCGTATATAATCGAGAGGACAATGTCACGGTCGACCGGAGGAAGGTCGATCGACAGCTACAGCGCAATTAATCGCGTTTGATTGCCAGCACTACCGGCGCCGTTGTGTGTTGCGTCGAAAACACACGGACTCGGCCGCCGGGCGCCGCCGCCGCCGCCGCCGCGGAAAAAGTCGTTAGAATCGCTCGGCGATAGTCACCGACGTTTACAACGTATAGAGAGAGGGATGGAGAGAATGCGCTATGCGGCTGCTGCGGAGAGAGCGTCAGCGGTGGTCGAAATTAACGGCTCAAAAATAGCCGGGGATTTTTAATCAAACGGCGAGTAACGAGAGAAAAAGGGGGGGGGGGTGAGAGAGAGAGGGGAGGGAAAGTCCATCAGTTCTCTCGCGATACAAATGGACGAGCTCTGGCTCTATTTTTTTTTTTTTTTTTTTTTGTTCCCGCGGCCGCACATTCTTTCCACCTCGGAGTATAGGGCTGCCGCTAATTCGCGAGTAGATTGGCTCGCTCTGTTAGCTGCAACTTTAATCTCGAATTCGCCGGCGAAATTACGCGGGCATAGCCGCGGCGCGGCGGCTCTCGCACCTGTCGGAAGCGAGAGAGGGTCGGGCGGGGGAGGGGGGATCCGGTCGCTGCGCTAATTTTCCTCGGAGGAAAAATTTTTGCGAATTTCCAAGGTCGTAACGGGCCTCCCGGCTGCTCACCGCCCCGTAACAATTTTGCCGTCGTTTAGCTCGAGACTCTGGGCGCCTCTTCTACGGCGCATCTCGCTCGGGTTGAATGGACTCTTAGCTGCTTCCTCGAATTTTCAATTATTTCGAGGCTCGACTGCTCTCTCGCTCCGTTACGGCTCCTCCTCGTGTCTCTCTCCCCTCTTGCTCTGTATATACGTACGTGTGTATACGCGGGCGAAACGACGCTGAAAGAATGTAGGCTGCCGCGTGCCACCGGGGCTCCGTCGGCGGCTGCTTTTTTTCTTGAACGACCTTGTTAGGCAGGCAAATTGGAAGAAAAGATGTTTTCAAAGCAGTTTTAGACGGCTGCGGGGGCTGAGGGAGGGAGGGAGGGAGGGAGGAAAATTGAAAAGCGAGATGGGCTTTGCAGTATGCACAGGGTTCAATTGAAGGCGCATCCGTGTCAACGATAATTGCTAATTTTATTGATATACAAGATATACATCGCGATTAGCGCTGCCGACGTTATCCTACGTACACAACATACGTCTCGCTTAACTTTACTCGCTCTTGTATCCTCGCTTATTACATCCCACGTACTTTCGCAACTGTGTATTTATATATTTATATAATTTGTTCGCCTCGTCGGAAAATACACGCGCACACGCTCACGCGCGCCTCGGCGCATTTACATAATAATACGGATGATGCGGGGAGACTTTCATCGATTCGAGACTTTAATTTTCGCTCTCATCGCCGTAATATTGTATTATCTTGCCCCGTCCCCGCTCTCTCTTTTGCTCTTCCTTTTTTGTACACACACACACACACACACACACACACGCAAATATATATAGATATGTCGCGTCGAGCATTATTTTCCGCGATGGACTCGCGCGCATGTTTTTTTTTTCGAGGAGGCTTTATTTTCCGACGAAAAAGTCAATTCAATAATATCAGTTTTCGCATCCAGTCAGGTGAGAGGCTTTCGAGCGGGCTCTCAGCATCGAGCTTTGTTGGTTGTTATTATCTCTGTTTATTCGTTTTTTCTCCCCCACCCCCTCCTCTCTCTCTCTCTCTCTCTCTCTGTCTCTCTCTCTCTCGCTCTCTGACGAGAGATGAATCACCGATCTGCGCGTGTATTCTATATATGCATGCGATATGCGATATCCGATACGATTTGTGCAACTCTCAATATAAAATGGCAAGTACACACATTTAAACTTGACGTATGACCATTTTTTTCTGGACGTGCGTGCGTGTGTGTGCATTTCTTTTTTTTTTTATTTCGCCTATCGCAATCTCTTCCTTTCTGTATATATGTGCGCGAGCATTATACGCGGTGTGGCCTTTCGTTTAGAGTTTAGAATCTACACGGAAATGATCGGTAAAAATTTTTAAAAACTCGCGCTTTTTATTTGCTTGGAGAGAGACGCGTCCTGCGATGCAGACGATGATTCAGACGGGTCGTTCTGGCCGATTTAATCGTTATAACGCTTAGGTATGGAGTAATCATATATCATATTTATTAATATATATATATTTATTTATTTATTTATTTACTTATTTATTTATAATAGTTGCGCTCAACAAACGAATCGACGATACGACGTTTACATTATATGTATTTACAAACATTTTCAGTGTTCGTTGAAATCAATGTGTGGGACGTTGATATAACGAAGCCTCTTCGATTTTACACGCAAGGTCTCAATCGAATAGTTGCGTCATTACAATAATCGAATAGTTAGAAACGTTTATTATTTACAAACCGAGTTTACAAATGGCAAAAATATTCAACTCTCGTGTATAGTATAATTGTGTACGTTATCACGCAGCTACGTATAGTTTATATATGCATATAAGTATCATTGGTAACAATTCTCAGCGTCTCAAATAAATTTCAATATTTATAGAAATATACATGCAAACACTAATTCGTATAATGTTCAACTTTATTTTTTGTAGCTCGTAGAAATTACTTAATCGTTTATGTGACAGCTCTATTATTCAGTATTCACAAGTTCGCCAAATTCTAGAATTCGTATATATATATAAGATTTTTTACTCTCATTGTCACGTAATAAAACAGTCGCAACACGTGTACATATACATGTTCACTAGTTCGCTATCTCACGATACATACGCTCGCGAAAGTCTTTGTAATTCACTCAAAAATCAAGAATTATCATTTGCATAACAGTATGTGTAACTGCTCGTATTATCGAAGCACCTGCACCTAACGCTAACCATTTAACAATTAATCTAAAAGCCGCGCTTGCTTCCTCTCTTCTCCAACTTTCCACATTCTTTTTTTGTTTTTTTTTTTTTTGTTTCCTTTTCTTAAAGATTAGAGGAAAAAACAGGTCGTACAAACTCGCTCGTCTCCGCGAACACGTCGAAGTAGCGCTGCACACTGCGGCGAGGCGGAATTTTTTCCTCAAACGAAACAGTCGAAAATAGCCTCGCCCGTATAGTACAGCTTTACACGTGTACTTGTATGCATACCGTGTAATAGTATGCGTATAGTTATGTATATAGCGGAGCTCCGTAGGCTCCTTGTTACAATATGGGTAATAGAGTGCGGTGCAGTGCAGTAGTTCACGTGTCCGCGCACTCGAGCCTTAAAAACTACGCGTACCGCGAGTCTCTTATCACAACTTCGCCGTCGCAGTCGCGGTAGGAACAAACACATATAATAGCCGTTTTTCTTTTTCTTTCCGCGCGAAATCTACAAGTACTCGTGCGCGTGTGTGTGTGTGTGTACTCGTGTGCAGCTTGCGAGCGCGATCTTCGATCTATGTATATATGTATATATAGTATACGCCGAAAGGAAAAAGGCAGCAGAATTATGTATAATATAAAAGCCGAACTTGCCCCTTCTTAGCCGCCTGCCCCCTCGCGGGCTTCCGTAGAATATAATTTTCTGTATACACACGTATATATAACATAACCGCAAGGCAATAACGTTCGCTCGGCGATGAACGGCAAGAGCTGCCTATATATGTATACACATATACATGTTACATAATAATATATCTGTATGTATAGGAGAGGCGCAGGAAGAGAGAGAGAGAGAGCGATAGATAGAGGATGGGAGAAATCTCGCCATGACGCATAATTGGCAATTTGAGACGATGATTCGAGCTTGTCTACGTGACGCGCGGAAGAGAAGGGAGGAGGACGAATGGAAGCGGCTGCGCCGCGGCAGTAGTACAGCTCCGGCTACGGTCAGACGGCGAGACGGCGCGCTCGCTCGTCCGCCGTCTATAGCGTACAGCAGTAGAACAACAATTCCGACTCCGATGACGCGCGGAGGACGGGATGCAGCGGGGAGGGGGGTGGGGGGGGGCTTCCCCTCTCATTAGCAGACGCTCTTGTCGGCCTGGCAGACGCCCTCGGCCGGCGCGAGGAAGAGCTTCCCGTCGGCGCAGGCACAGAGTTGGTAGACGGCGACGCCGTCCGACGTCTGCCGCCGAGTGGAGGAGCTGCCGCCGCCGCCGCTGGAGCTGCTCGACCTGAGGCCTTTGAGGACGACGCTGCGGGAGTCGAGGACGACCGAGCCCTGCTGGCTGCTGAGCTTCAGCTCGGAGAGGCAGCTGGCGCTTATGCCGCCGGCCGAGGACTCGATGTCTATCCGCTGGGGCGCTCGCACCTCCAGTGAGCGCGTTGCCGACTCCAGCCTGTTGACGGAGAAAGGGGGGAGGCGAGGCGATTGGTTAGCTTTGAGGCTCAGAGATTTAATTCGAGATTTCGAGCTACAGCGTGCTTTTCCAGTGGATTAGTTTGAACAATAATTCGAGGGGGCGAAACGCGAGCCGGTAATCTGAGAAATCGATTGGCAAATTGTGGTTATTTTTTGTGAACGTATTGTGATAAAGTGGGCTTTTTACCTGGTAATTTGCGAAAAATTGACGTTATCACACCTTTTTCGGACGCGTTCGTCGACGTGTACCCGCACTATAACCGTACACTGAAATTTATGTAGCCTCTGCTCGTTGCACTGTTCGTATAATTCTGGACAAACAAATGCATGACTAACTCATTTTTCCTGGAAAGTTTTTTTTAATGTCTGTCATTTCGAGATGGATTTGTGTAATTAGACCAATTTTTCGTTAAAAAGCAACAAAACATCAAAATCACAGATATTTAAAACGTTTTTCACAGATTCTTAAAATATTGCAGATTAAAAGGATTTAAAAGATTACAGACATTTAAAATTTTTTCCAAACGCAACGAGTGTTACTCATAATTTTACCCATTTGTTTGCCTCGGAATCCCATACGAAAGTGCAAAAATTTATGAATTTCAATGTACGCTTACAACAGCGCCCAAAGCTACACTAATCGTTTCACATTCAATATTTTCAGATTACACAAGTGTCATTGCCCGCATAAACTCTTCGGATTAAAAGCAGCGAATCGCGCGAAATTCAACGAGCGCAATAACGTCAATTTTTAATTCCTCTCCGAATTCAAGACGACCGGCTCTCCTCGAGTTGAGCACAACATTTTTAATACGCCCTCGTCCCCTGATAAGCGCGCGAGCGACGAGCGGCGCTTTTAATCGGCTGAAAAAGCACGAAATAATCGAGTTACCTCAAATCCCGGCCAGCCTCGGAGCTAACGAGCGGCGTCTGGACGCTGCCCTCGAACACGGCTCCCCCGACCCCGGTCACCTTCAGCATCCTCGCCCCGACGACAACGCGCTCCCTGTCCGCCGAGAAGAGCAGCTCTCCATTTGGCTCCGTTATCCGGAAGGACTTGGACACGCACTCCGCCTTGTCCTCCGCTGAAACACAGAGAGAGAGAGGGTTCGCGCAATACGACACAATCGTATAATGGGTCGCCTGTTTTTTTTTTCCAGGGTAACTCGCATTATTTTTCCGGCCGGGACGAACAAAAGGACGAATCATCGGGCTCGTTGGAGCGCGACTTTTTGCCGCGCGCGAGGTGTCGAGAGAGCGCGTTTCTCGCGGCTTTGTAAATAAATAAACTTATTTGTCTTTGACAATCGTCGGGTGCGGATCGACCGGACACCCGAATTCACGCCCCGAATGGCCGCGTTCAATTATAAAATCTGGATTTTATACGAGAGTCGCGAAAGTTATTGCGGGATTTGAAAAAAAATCGATATATGGCTGCCGTCTAAAGTTCAAATTAATTAGAATCGTTACAGGCGCTCGACTAATGCACTCTCGCGCTACTTCCACGGCTCATTTGACAATAATTCGATCCAATTAGATTTCGACGCGAGAACGCGGTGAGAAATTGCTGTAAGTAAAAACGGAATGATGTACTTTCATTATTGCGGACGGACACGTCAAATGGGTAATTTATTGTTATTTCCAGCGAATATATAAGGATATACTCGTCGCAAAAAGCTTCGTGTCGCTGCACGTATGTTAATTATCGTTAATTTAACTTCTCGTGGTCTCAACACTGCGTTAACGCAAATTTTATCTTTTTCACACGGGATTACATCATCGAATAGCATAATATCGGTCAAATTATCAGTCGTCGAGCTCGCACTGCTCTGTCATTAATCGAATGCTCTTCTCCCATATTACGAACTTATACATTTCGTTCCGACACGAGTACACCAAACTCCGCACGTGTCCCGCATTTGAAATTCCGCGTAAATTAGCGATCCCGCGTGTCCCGTATAATCCAACGGAAAATAAGTCTCCGGGAGCGTAGAATTTGTCATCTCGTCTCCGAACCTTATTCACCCCTTCCCGCCCCCCCCCTTTAAACCCCTGGGTACTTACTAAGCGTGAATCTGGCGAGAACCTGGCCGTTGTCGCTTCGGGCCGAGGCCGTAAAGTTGGCCCAAGACTCGAGCATGAGGTTGCTGCCACGCCGGGACTTGACGCTCGAGGCTATGAGGGCGTCGAGGATCGCCGCTTGGCCCCTGAGCTCGATACCGCCGGGGATGACCTTTAACGAGCCCATGCCCTCCTGCAACGCAGCGTATATAAAGAGGCCGCGCATATAACTTTTATTCATCATCTCTCTCTATATATATAATATATATACATATATATAAGTGTACAAGAGCGTTTACGCGCATATATAGCGCAGACTGCGAAGTGTGTGTGCGAGAGAGAGAGGGTGCGAGCTTCTCTCGGTTAAGGGCTCGGCCGTTATCAGGCGCGTAGTCATTCGATTAATCGTAGTGGCTCGCTATAATTTCCTCCCATCCATCGAAATTACCCAGCCCGAATTCGTGGGGGTACGGTCTGGGCTCTGGCTCTCTCTCTCTCTCTCTCTCTCGCTCTCTCCTCGCACCTCTGGGCTGACTCGCGCTTAATGGCGGCCCATTTCGTGATTATGAAAATTAATTGACCGCCTCGCTGGAACCTTCGCGCGCGCAAGAGAGAGAGAGAGAGAGAGAGAGAGAGAGAGAGAGAGAGCGTCCTCCTCCCGCGTATACCTGTATACACGGAAGCCCCTTCTGCGCATACACACCTATCGCCGTAGTATATCTGCATATTCTCTGCAGCCGCGAGAATCGTATAATCCGTTATGCCGCGCGTTCTATGCGCATTATTGATTGTGTCGCGCAGCGAGCTCTCTCTCTCTCTCACTCTCTCTCACTCTCCTTCTCTCTCTGGCTTAGCAGAAATATTACTCGCGCGCGCGGCGACTATACATATATATACTCTTCGCCTACTGCCTCTCTGCTCGCGGGGCCGCGGGATTACACGGCGAAAGAAAATCGTATAATGGACCTTACTCCGTCTGTGGGTGTGAGTGTGTGTGCGCGCGCGCGCGTGTGCGTATGTACGCGATATGGGGAGTGATGTGCCGGCGCTAATTATCATTAGTTTTCGACTGTATAACCGGGCCCGCGCGAGCTCGCTTTTAATGCTTCCGCTCGGGTCGGAAAAATGGGGAAAAATGATCATTACCGCGCGACTTTTTTATTTCTCTCTCTCTCTCTCTCTCTCTCTCTCTCTCTCTCTCTCTCTCTCTCTCACTCTGCCTCCGAACGACCCCTTCGCGATGTGTGTATGTGTGTGCGTAAATTCTCGCCGTGAAAAATCACGCGGACTTTTGTTAATCAAAAACGTGCGCGAGCGCGCCACGTGAAAAAGAGATCATGCACTCTCCCTCGCTCTGTGCAGTGGGGCTTTAGCCGTGTGTTCGACGCCAAAGAATTGTAAGTCATTTGCAAAAACAACCTGTCGATATATACACATATATATATATATATGTGTTTATATACGCGCGTGCACACAAAAATCCCGGCCGCCACCGCCGACGCCGCCTGGCGTATCTATATATCAATCAGCGGGGGTATTAATGATATTCCGGCAAAGGCTTATCGTCGGTCATTCATTCCAATGGCCACGATCTCTCGGCGAGATACATACGCGCTATTTCATCCAGAAAAATAACGCGTACACAGACAGAGACGCGCTTATGCGCGTATACACGCATCCAAGTGATATTTGAACCATATATTCATTTCGGGTGTATATTATCGCGGACGCATACGTGTACATATACGTACACAACGCGGACAAAAGAACCATTCGTTTCATTTATTCTCATTCAGCGCGCGGGACACGAGAGAGAGAGAGAGAGAGAGAAAGACAGAGGAGATTTCCCGCCCGAACGTAATTAACCGCGAAGGTTTTCGCGATGCATTGCATAATACTCGGCGATCGGCTCGTTAAACGCGAGTCCGCGCGAGTGCAGCGCGCACATGCGGCACGCAGTGCACTGATTAATTGTGCGCGTCGAACGAAAGAAATGATTCAAAAAAATTTTTCCCTCGTCTCTCTCCCTCTCTCTCTCTCTCTCTGTATTACGCAACAAAATCATCGAGAGACGCGTCTACACACTTACGTATGTTACAGCGAGAAGACACAGACGCACAACAGGTCCTGTGTATGTAGGCGCGTGTTACACAGCGCTGCGGCGCAGATATAGCGGGAGGGAGTGTGTGTGTGTGTGTGAGAGAGAGAAGCACTTGGCGCCGGAGACTCATCGGCCGTACGGCAATTAGCCCTGCGATGCATTAGCCCCTCTCTCGCGCGCGCGCGCTTATTGGATTCGGGCGTCGGCGCGACGGCGGTGGCGGCGGCTTGCGTGGCGTTGATTGCGGATATCATTCCCGGGACGCTCTCTGAATTATGTTTACGAGCAGCTCTCGAGCTTCTCTAATTGCCCGCTGAAATTATCGCCGGCGATTAGGCGGGCCTCTCCTGCTTTATTTCGTTCGTCATTTATATGGACTCGCTGGCGGTGTGTTGTGTGTAAGGTGTAGATACGAACGGAAGTCATGGGAGCGACCAGGACGACTTTCGTGTTTACGGGGTGTAGTCGACGATTGTTGGGTGGTGGTGTGAGGGACGTGGGTGTACGCGAGGGAAGACGTTGGGAAATGGGGGACTTGGAAGGGGTGAGGAGAAATGTTTGGTTTAGATGATGATTCTAGTGATTGACGGGTTATAGGTTGTGGATCGATGACTCGTTTGATCGATGATCTGTGGCTAGGTCATTTTTTGTTTCTATACCCTGCAAGAATCGTTCCCGATATACTAACCGACTGAATGCCTTATTTTATCGTCTGTCGATAGATTGTCGGGCAAAATATCGCCAGAAACCCCGTCACCTGGCGACGTTTTATGGGCACGCTATGCCGAACTTATCGTCAACGACATATGTAAAGGTTAAAATATTATGAAAATAACGATGATTAAACAGATTTCTTATTAAAACACAAAAAATAATTTAATTGAAACTAATTTATAATTAATTATTATTAAGAAACATTATGTATTTTTTCTAAAAGTAAATAAAGCATAGATATTATCGGTAGCTTATCGGAAACAATTCTACCGTGGATATGACCTAAACGATATTATCGACAGTTCATCGCTACATTGTATCGCGACAAAATATACCGAGTTGCTAGTTTTCAATTCTATACTTATACGCTATTTTCTAACAGGGTATCGTTCATACAATAAAGAAGTGCAGATTAATTGTATTGCAATTGTATAATTTTAAGCCCTGAAGCTTAGGCCTTAGAGCTTGAAACGTAGGAATTAGTAATAAAACAGGTGACTCCAAAGGATGGATCAATTTCTTTTTACTTCAAGGAAATATTTGGATAAATATATTACAGTAAAAATCACTGATGTGAGCTTTATAAGTGGAAACAAAGAGATTATTCTTTGCTGACAATGGAAAAGTGATCGTGCCATCAGTTCTCACCGATTCGAGTATGCGTATCTTGACAAAACAGAAATTGCAAAACAGCGCTACCAAACCAAGTTTAGCCTTTGGTCCACCATCATTCTCTCGCTCGTCGAGAATCTCGAGTGTCTCTCTTGACCCGAGCGCGCGTGTACATATAATGCGATTTCCTCTCGTCGCGCTCGCGCAAAAATGCCGAGTGCATACGCTCGAGAAACGCTCGTTACGCTCGACGAGCTCGCCGCAGAATCCGAATCCCGAGTAACCGTCAAAACTATACCCCTCCTCCCAAGCCGAGTTTCGTCCTTATGTATACCACTCCTGCGAAGCTCGAACCCCAAAGCCGCTTCGGTAATGCTCTCCCTCTCTCTCTCTCTCCCTCGACGCTGTTAAACTATAAAACTGCCGTCGCGGAGGCCCTCTCCGATGGGCTCGAGCCTCTCGGCGCAATTCCATTTTAAATGCACGTTTATAACGCTTGCTCGGTATATACGTATATAGCGATACACTTTTGAGGATTATACGGGTTTAATACATAATTACGCTGAGTATATCGATAAACGCGGCCTTAATTTAAGTTGATTAATTTTGGGTTGATTTAATTACGCCGAGAGAGCAGCGGCGTAAAGATGCAGCGACGAAAGCTGTATCATATAACGTTCGTAGCTCTTGGTATAATTTCGACTT
Organism: Philotrypesis tridentata; assembly: GCA_018906965.1. NCBI lineage: Eukaryota > Metazoa > Arthropoda > Insecta > Hymenoptera > Pteromalidae > Philotrypesis > Philotrypesis tridentata. Next base: position 6,577,429 of record JACCIB010000002.1, read on the forward strand.
GAGTCATGTGTACATATGCACGAAAAGAAACGTTGTGTCACTTGGGAATTCCATGTAAAATCGATGGGAAACCGTTGCAGCGAAGACGATAGTTAATAAACTATTGTTAATATCGCACAAATTGCTTGTTAATTCAATAGTTCTTATCGAACTCGTGCAGCGTCTCTCTCTCGAACTTTCAAGTCGGTTAAAGATGCAGCTCTCGTGCCACTAGTGCACGTCGAAACGTATACGTCGCTTACAAAAGATTCGCTCGCAAAATTTAATGCGCGCACGCGCGCGCACCAGCGAAAAAGAGTCTCCCGCCGCGCCGTCTTCGTCAAGAATCTCATGGCTAAGTCCCTCGACTATAACGAGAATCAATCCGATGTACTTCTAGAACTCGACTTATATTCTCTGCATTAATTTCACTGCGCGCCTGGCGAAATAATTCATAACTTTTTTAAAGTCTCTCGTACGTATAAAATTCATGCACTATATCTGACAGAGACGCCGAGACGCATTGCGCTCGTATTATTAAAAAGACAGGTCAGAGCGTAGAGACGAGAATATGCATATTTATTTTCCGAAGCGATTGTTTAAACAAACTCTTATGCGAAATAGCGGCAAAACTCGCGTACGCGCGCTTGATTTATTAATTTATAAACATTGCCGCGCGCGGAAATATCGAACGCTCCGCAAATCGTGCGACAGATTCGAAAACTTTATAGCAAATCGCGCGTCATCCAACGAGCGCGCGACAAGTTTGTCAACGCCAGGTTCTTTACTTTGCGCAGCAGACGTATAAAACCGCGACTGTCGTCGCGTCGCAACTTTGAATCCCCCGCCGGTATCTATATACCTATAATATCTGGCGGAAGAATATAAGACGTCACGTGTCCATTATATACCTATCTGCACATGGGATAGATATATATATACATATGCGAATCTATATATACGTCGACGCTAATTAACCTTTGGCCCTGCGGGCGACCGCGAAACGTCTAGCGATTGTCAAATAAAAGAAAAAAAAATGAGAAGGGGCAGAGGAGACGAGAGCTGACAATGAGACGAGAGACGAGAGGGAGAGCGAAGGCGACGACGGCGAAGGCAAGCTCCATTAACCTAATTGAAAAAAAATATCTCCAAATTGACGGCGGAGAACAGGTATCCGGCGCGCAGTCCATTGTCGAACTCGCGACCGTCCGCAGAAAACATCTGGGACACGAGCCGCTGCCGCGCGATAATAATTAGTGCGCTCCCCGCCGCGCCTGCAGTAGACGACGAAGTTCGGTCACTTTCCTCCCATCTCCGAGCCCTATATAATGAGCTGCTCCCCTCGCTATTGCATATATATACAATTTTCGCCTCGCGCCGAGCTTTTCGTAGTCGTCGCGCATTGGTATAATGTTTTTTCGAGCGCATTTTCGCGCTATAAACAATAATGTATACGTATCGCGGTGTGCGTGGCGGTGTGAATGCGCGACACGCTTTGAAAATGAAATAAATAAAAAAAAAAATGAAACTGGGGAGCGAGGGAAAAACGAAACAGCGCCTCCGGCCGGAGCATCCGTCCTTCGCGTCCCATCAGCGAAAATTTCGCCAGCTCTCTCTCACTCTCGCTCTCTCTCTCTCTCTCTCGATATTTAATAAAAATATATACGTATACAAATATATACTAGCGGAGATACGCCGGAGGGCATCATTACGCGCCTGCCTTTGCCTCTCCTTCCGTTTCTTTTTCGCTAATGTCTCTATCACTCTCTCTCTCTCTCTCTCTCGCTTTATCTTTTTTTTCAGCCGTATATCCACACACACCCTCACGTATATCGCCCCAACACACACTTATAACATATATAACACACTTATAACAAACACAACATATATATACAGAGCGTAAATAGGAGAAGCGAAATGATTTTCGATAGACGTCAGCGGCTGACCCAGTTGTTTCCGTCTGCATTCGCGGCGGCGGTGTATATATTTTAATGCGAGGCGCGCGCGAAGATTTCGCCGCTGTGTACGTATACGTAAGGCCGCGTCGCCGTATACGCCGCGGCCGCGGGAATGGAAACGTCGCGTTGTTTGATGAATTTTGAATTCGCCGCCGCGTTGCTGGAATTTATGGTTACGATCGATGTGTGCATACGCACAGCGCAGAGGGCAGCTTGCGCTGCAAGCTCGCGCGGCCTATGTGTATTTTGCGATACGACGCCGTGTACATCGGGGATTCGCGCCGACGAAAGCTCTCGCGATTTTCCCCCATTGATGAATAATGTCGACTGCATATACGTATACTTGCCGTGTAGGCAGATCTCTACGATGTGTGTGTGTGTGTATGTGTATGTATATATATGATCAATTCTTCGAGAAAAACTTTTCGGGGATCGAGAAATCGAAATTTTGTTTTTTAAAGCTACAGAGGTTTCGGATCGATCAGACTTGCTTCTGTAAGTTGAAGCATAGTCAAAAATACAGAGGAACATGGGAAACATGTAACACGAGAATTTAACGTGGGGAGGTATATGGGAAAAAAAAATGAAAATCGGCTATTCGGATTTTTATTTATTTATTTTTTTTAATCGGACACAACTTTTGATCAGAGCATCGAATCTGGATATATTGTTTTTTTAATGAAAGCGCTTTTGTTGTACTTTATTGTAGAGCAATTTAAAATTTTATTTGCGCCTCGGAAACATTCGTAGTCGCTATTATTCCAGTATTTTGACGCATTAATGTTTTGTAAAAAATAAAAACGTCAAATGACTCGGAGATATGGTTACCAGTAACTTTTCCCGTGTTCCTCTGCACTTTTGACTATCTTTCTTTCTTAAACCTCCAGCTTTAAAAAAAGATTTTCGACTTATGGACCTCCGAAAAGTGCATTTGTCTATACGAAAATTGGTCATATATGTATAGTACATATATACGGATCCGGAAGAAAAAGAGCGCGTGTGTATTAAGGGAAAGGACTAAATCAGGAGGATAGACGTCAGTCAGCATTACCGAAGGATTTCAATAACATTCAAAGTCTCTCGACGGGGAGGGGGGAGGGTCGCCCACGACGTGTTCTCTCGCACTCGCGCGCACACGCGGAGTCTCTCTCTCTCTCTCTCGCTCTCCTTTGCCCCATCGATTCGCAATTAATCGTCGGAGGCGCGCACGTCAATTCCCGACGTAAACTTTCTCTATTTTAGCAGCTCTCTCTCTCTCTCTCTCTTACTTACTCTCTCACTCTCGCATTGCGCCGACGATCGATTCGGCCCCGATGACGTGCTCCGGAGTATTAATTCTGACGTTCGAATGTTAACTTCCGAGTTTTCTCTAATTTAGAGCGGAAATTATCCTCCTTCGCGAGAGCCGCTGCTTTTTCAGTCTTCTCCCTCGATCTCTAACTCTCTCTCTCTCTCTCTCTCTCTCTCTCTCTCTCTCTCTCTCTCGTCGTTAAGCGAATTAGTCGTCGAGGGCGATCGAGTAGGAGAGTGCGCGAGAGAGTGTCCGAGTTTTAATTATAGCGAGGGCCGTGTCTCTCTCTCTCTCTCTCCTCACGGTTTTATTGGCATTCCGGCTGAAATCTGAGAATCTCTCCGCTTTGCAATATTATCGCGAGATAGTACGGCCCGCTGCCTATAAAACTCAATAGTGTATGGCGACTATTTGTTACGAGTGAGAGAAAGAGAAATAGAGAGAAAGCAAGCGAGAGAGAGAGAGAGCGGGACTGAGGAATATCCTCTGGGAGCATTAAAGCTATATCACGCGTATTTCCTTGCTCTGCACACCGGCAGCAGTAGCAGCAACAGCAGAGCTTTTCCATGTAAATCCTCCCCCCCCCCTCCTCCCCAGTTATATATACATACACAACTATATGCACAGACGCTCGCGCTTAGCTTTATTCCATTTGTGTTTTTTTTACTCTACTCTCTCACTCTCTCTCTCTCTCTCTCTCCCTCCCAATTAATAATTCTTCTTTTTCATTTCCCCGCCAAGATGCGCGCGCGCGCGACTACTCGGACTTTATGCATCCACTGGGTAATTTTTTTCCTCAGCTCCGCTATCCTTTCGCCCCTCGTGCGCGTGAGAGGAGACGGGGGGGGGGGGTGAATCGCCGTGTGATAACGGAAGAGAAAACACAAGGCTAACGCAGATGTAGCGCAGCGCGCAGAGTCGAGACTCTCCCTGTATAATACACTCGAGCCTTTTAATTATACACACTCGTATGGGCGAGCTTCGGAGCCGAAGACAGGAGGCTATGCGCGCACCGCCGAAACGAATCCTCGCGAGTCGAGCGCGGTGTATAAGCGCCGACGCGATCGATAGCATCATCCGCTGCACTCTATCTCCTCGCCTCTAGAAGAGAGCGAGAGGCGCGCGGGCAGGTATACACTAGACGCGCCGGCTTTTCTAATTGTCTACAAGCCGGAGCTTAATCGATCGTCGAGTGTGCAGCCGCGAGAGAAAACGAAGGATAGTCGAGACGGAGAGTAAGAGAGAGAGAGAGAGAGAGAGAGAGAGAGAGAGAGCAAGAGAATTTCACTGCGCCGAATCGAAGCTTGTATCTTAGTCGCGGAGTTGTGGGGTGGGAGGGGGGGACGTTTCAGAGGATTGAAATTTTCCGGACCCAATACAGTGGATATTTTCGAATGCGCCGCTTTATCGGGGCGAGGATGGTGGGAAGGAGATAAGGACGAATATTTTCGAATTTGCCAGAGCTTTCGAATCGTCCAGGACGATAAAGCTCCGCGAGCTTTCGGGAATTCCGAGAGCGATTCCTATCGCGCTGCGGGAGAACGAGTTACATTAGCGTGTAAAGGCTGCGAAACGATCGTTATACACGTAGTACACGTGGCGGCGCGAGGGGCGAACGCGAAAGGGAGAAACGGGTAAATAAAAAGGAGATTAGAAGTCGATGTGTGTAGAGTCGTTACAGCAGAAATACGCGGGGCCGATAGGACACGTGCTATTCCACGGTGCGGCTCTCTCTCTGCTCTCTATGGGAAAATTAAAAAATGATTTGGAAAAGTCGGGAGTCACGTGATTCGTAACGATTACGACTGGCTGGATAAGAGGGCGGTATATACAGTACGGCTGAATATTCATTCGAAATTGCGCCGCGTCGTCTACGTTAGTTATTCTCACTCGTCGCTTTCCTTCCGCGACTGCAGCGTGTGTAAATGTACGAGTCTCTCCATCTCGAGCTTTTCCATATATATACGGCTGGCCGCGGAAAAACGCTTCGTATGTCCAGGAAATTTCGAAAACAATTCGGAGGGAAAAGTTGCAAAAAATTTTCTTAAAGGGACGCTTACCAGACCTGTTTTTTCTCGTTCCTTGGTCATTGTGAAGGAGAAAAAGCTCGCGTACATGGCCGATCGTAGGGTATACTTTTTTCCAGGAGCGAAAACGACTCGAAAAACGAGAATTAATTAAAAAACAAGAATTCATAGATTTTTTTTTCTCGAAAACTACGGACTTTTAAAAATATTTCATTAGAACAAAAATGTCTTAAATTTATCAAAGAATGCTCTGGAATTTTTTCAGATTTTTTAAGGACGTTTTTCGAAATTTCGATTTTTTGGATTTTCGAAAAATCAAAAATTGTATCGGATCAATCTGAAAAAATTTCAGAGCATTCTTTCACGAATTTTAAAACATCTTCGTACTAATTAAATTTGTAAAAAAGTTCACAGCTTTCGAAAAAAAAATCTATGAATTCTCTTTATGTTAATTATTTCTCGTTTTTTCGAGTCGTTTTTGCTTCGAAAATAATACACCCTAAGATTTTCCGTACACGCGAGCTTTTTCTCTTTCAGAACGACCTGTAAGAAACGAGAAAAAACAGGTCTGGTAGGCGTGCCTTCAAGAAAATTTTTCTCGCAAATTTTCCGTCCGAGTCATTTCCGAAATTTCCTGGACATGCTCGTATACATGTATGACTTCGCCGCTTAGCGAATCAAGCGGAATCCGAAACCCCCGCATCAAATTGCCGTTTGGCTGAGCAGTGCGCGCTATTACGGTGTATATACATGTATATATACACAGGGACTGCGCGTATGCTCCAAAAATTAGTGCTCGAGTTTCCAAACTGCTATTGTGAATTTGAGTAATTTCGAAAACGCGAATGGCAAAGTGCGGAATTCTCGGAGGGATTGCATTGCGCGCTTTCCCAGAAATTTCAATCGAGTTTCATTACATCTGATACGCCACCCCCTGCCCCCCATCCCCCGCGAGTGTGTGAGCGCGGCGGCAGAAGGCTTTTGCTAGAAATTTAAAAGATAACTTTAATTTCTTCTCGTGCGCGCTCTCGGAAGTAGCGACGAGCAAAGTGTCTTTTAATCCGACTTGCTGACATGAATTCTCCGAGTAATTATGAAAGGCTTTTTGAATATGCATGGGGAGAGAGAAAGAGAGATAGAGAAATTTCTCGGCGTCTCCGCATTAAGAGGCAACGGTTTTCCGCGACTCTCCGTTACGCTTTACTCCGATGTTCGTTTTTTTTTTAGAACAATCGATCGTCAACACACTTTGCCCAGACGCCAAACCGACTCTTATCGAGCTGCCTGTCCCCTGAAAGGAATTTTTAATTTTCTAAGGGACGAAAACGAGCGATTCCCGGGAGAGATGTATATATAACACGCGTATATTCGAGGGACACCTTTTCGCCGAACAAGCGAGAAGATCAGCCGAATGGACAATCGAGCTCTCGCGATGTTTGTCGAACGCACTGGGCCCTCGTGTGCCTCGCTGTGTTACAGAAGCAAATCCGCAGAAGATACGTCGCGACAGACTGATCCACTGCGACACGTTTCGTGTACAAGAGCAGCTCTCGGCGCCGGAATCCCACTCGAAATTCGCGCGTATAAAAGTTTTGGATGAACATTTGTTGTTGGGAGGGGTAGATACATATATACATGTATGCATAAAGCTCTGGAGCCATTGGCGACTCGCCTCTTAACGTGAGCGTAACCGATGTGATTTACAACCAAAGTTCCGGAAGCTTCTATGATGAGCTCTTAAAGGTTAAGGAAAAGACTTTTATATTACACGACGCGTTACGGCTTGCATCTCGCTTGTGATGTTGAAGAAGAGGTATAGAGAGAGAGAGACGCTATTTGCATAATGACGCAAGTCAACGGGAGTAAGGAGAGTTTACTTGAAAACCTGTTTCTACATCGGAAAAGATGATCTATCGTGCTCGAGGCTGGATTTTTGGTTTTGTTTTTCTTGTTTTTTGACGAAAGAATGGTCGAGAGTTGTATTTGATAAGATTTTGCGAGCTGTTTTGGGAATTGGGAACGATAACGGTGAAAAAAGTTGGTTACCGTGTTATTTGAAATCGTGTCGGGTCTCCGTAGTGGATGAGCAAATTCTCTCCTATTGTATATTTTTAGCGGAAACGATCATTGTTTTATTGTAATCATGTATAAATAAGTTACTAATCGAGACAAGAATCGCTGCGGATTATCTGTATCCGAAGTGCTCGTTGAGGTCTCTTTTGTAGGATTGAAATAGCTGTAATTGTATAGCATATTTATTTTGGATTTGAATTAAGTTGACTTGAATTAACTGAGAACGTAACGAAGTAGAGACAAAGTCATTTTTAGATGTATCTATACTTGTACAAGAGATCCTTTAGAAACGATGTAATTTTGCATGATAAACTGTAGGATGATACCAACTAAAAATACCTATATAATTAGGTCTCTCCCACTTCAGAGAATTCATCAATGTAATAATGTAAATTACGATTAATGGAAATCGACACTACCGAATATTTTATGTATTTTAAATGTAGAACCGAATATATCATCGAATTTATATACGTAAAACCACTAACCCAATTACGAATTTTTTTTTACAATTGCACAATATTTAATAATTTTCATAATACGATAAATGGAATTTTTTGAATACCATATTTTTTTGCAAATTAAGCATTTAATTCGTATTGAATATTCGTACTACATGATGAATGCTGTAATGCTAAATTATTCGAATCGTTTTACAAGATAATTTCGTCAACCCGTACGAAGACTGTGGTAACTCAAAAAACCCCTATTTTCATTTGTCATATTTTATTTGATTTTTATTTTATTTTATTTTATTTGTTTTGTTTATTTGAGAGTTAGGATAAATCAATTCGTCAAGGATGTAATAAATTTGAAATATATCGTGTATTTTAAGTTACATTTCTGATACCCTGAATTGATTTACCCGGGCCCTCTAAAAATGGTAAATTAAAATAGGTGTTTCTTGAGTTGTCATAGTCTTCGTATGGGGTGATGATTTCGTATATTAGCATAGTATAGATGCCAAACGAAAAAAAAATTCTACCTCTCTCTCCCCCTCTCTTTTTTGAACCCCTTAAACTCGGTGAAATGGCCATGAAAATAAGTGGAAATCTGTTACGATCGTTGCGTCGGTAGTACACTCTGATGCGCTATTCGACTTTCCGTCGAAAATTTATGAACTGTGCTTCTTTCACTCGGAACCCAAGCTGCTACTTTACTCCGAGAGTCAATTAACAATTAAACAATATTTAAATTAAACTACACAAAATAGCGCGCATAAGAAAACTGAAGATTCACGTCTAACTCTCGACCTACACATTATTCCACGATCAGTAATTCTGCAAGCATTATTTCAGTAGAGATACTAAATTAACAAGCGCCACAGAGAAGATGTACGTGCCAAACTAAATTGCCAATGAATTTCACAGTGCTCGCTGTACTGTGGAAATTTTCGATCTAAAAATACGCATTTGCAACTTTTAACATATACAAAATAGACGATACGATTATCCGCGCGCACTCAACCGAAATGAATTATACACAACTGTTACGATTGATTTTTTTCTCGAGAATAACCATTCGTAATAATTAATTCTGTAATCTTCCTGCACGCTTCGAAATAGATCTCAATAAAAGTCGAGAGATCAGCGGATTATCGATTCCACCTCTCTTCTTCGCCTCTCGAAATCGACGAAAATTCATCTCGCGCTATATAATCTCGTTCTCTCTCTCTCTCTCCCTCGAACCCGATATATATTACGGCTGTATGATACATATCGTGCAAGAAATCCTGCCGCGGCTCTTGTACGAAAAAAACCTCGGAAATATCGCCTCTCACGATATGGCCAGGCCATTGTCAGTCTGAGAGGGGTGGGGGGGGGGGCATTGATGCACCGATGTTTACGATTGCTAAGAATGAACGACCATTGCGCAGCAGTTTTTGATTTATACTTGGAGAGTGCCTCCGGCAACTTCCGCCGGCAGATCACGACTAATGGACAGGATGATATTTTTGAGCCTGGTCATGGTATCGTTTAAGTGCTCTCGGCCAGCGGTTGATTTTTAGTCGCGACGACGACCCTCGAAGCCGATGAACCGCGCGGAGCTGCTTTCTGCGCCCCGAGTTTCAAAAGGATGTATCAGTCGCGCAGTTGCGTGTATTTGCTGATGTCCGAAAGTTTCTCGGTGATGTATCCGGTCGATTTATGGGAAGACTCGAAATTTCGCGCGAGTAATTACACGCGTTTTCGTTACGGTGATATATAAATATATAGGGTCGAGTGTGTCGAGGGATAACGACAAGTCGATTAATTTTTTGTGGAATCGAGAGCTGCGCAGTAAATTGTAGGAAACACTTTATTCGAGATTTTATCCGTGAAATACAATGTAAGGACTTTATTGTACGTACGTAAGATTTTGAATAAAATGCTGCATTCAACCGTACGGTATATACGCGCCCGTAGCTTTAACCGCAGATTCGCGTTGCGATCCCCACGTACGATCTTAAGTATGATTTAAAAAAAATTACTCCTCGTCATGTAAGCTGGATCTGACGTAAGATCTCGCTGTACATATACCTGTGTAGAATCACGTGTACCATTAAGCTTACAGATTTTACCGCGAAAATTTATCGTATACGTCGGTCGACTGCGTTTTTTTTTTTTACATTTTTACATAAACTAAACTGAAACTCGTATCGAAATAAAGTCTGCCCGCGTTATAGGCTCCTCATTTCGAAGTCACGGCCGAGAACTGATCCGCGCTCTGCGCCGTATCGTCAAAGCAAAACGCATGTGTACCTATATGCAAGAGGCGAAAAATAATAATTTTCCCGGATACGCGTAACAAGTTCCTCACGAGCGAGTAGTCGGTTCGGTTATCAAGCCAGCGAAAATTCAGCGGCTGCAGCCGTGACGTGTCCTTCGTTAAAAAAATCCCGAGAGCTGATTAAAAGCGGCGGCCGCTGCCGCGTATATATCATCGCATCGGCGAGACTTATTAAAAGAAACGCGGCAGAGTCGGCGAGCGGCAGCTCGTTACGGATGGCAGGCCGCATACGCGTACAGGTACCTATGTATATACGCTAATGAATTTTTTTCGCGGCGCATCGCGCGAGCGAAGGGCCGCGTACGCGACACGGCCAGCATATAAGCTCTCGCGCATTAGTTAATTATTAATCTCGAGCGCGCAAGACGGATCGGCCTATACGTCCGAATTAATATTCAAATGACGAGCAGCATGTGGATATACGGCGTCGTAGTATACGTATAGACACAGCGGAGGGGTGTATAACGCGTCGCTTACGAATTTTTCAATTCCGAGAGAAAATTGCACTCCCTCTCTCTCTCTCGAGCGCGCGCCCGGCAATGAATTAAAGCCCATAATTTCTCCTCACATCGTAATAACTCGGCCACAATAAACCCCGATCCCTATTTATAATTCTCAAGTGCGGAGATATTTCACTTTTATAATTTTCCTCCGCTTCCCCCCTCCCCCTCAACGCTGCCTGCCACCCCTCGAGGGAGAGAGAGAGGGAGAGCTCCATTGTTCTATCGGGCACTTTTCGGTATTTATTCTCTCTCTTTCTGGCGACTGCTCCATTCATCGCCTTCGTTCTCTCGGCGGCGCTGGCTCCCGCTTCAAAAGGAGCCAGACGCACGCGATCCCCCTGTAATTGAAAAAAATGACCGAGACAATGCGGCTCGCGTGGAATAGTCGTCGACTCTCTTTCTCTCTCTCTCGGCAATTTTTATAATAACGATGCCCTCTTGATTTTCATCAATTCCAGCGCGAGTACACACGCCGCAATTATTGCGAACAGAGAGAGAGAGAGAGAGAGAGAGAGAGAGAGAGAGAGAGAGAGAGAGAGAGAGAAAAGAGGCTGCCGAGAAATAACACCCGGGAATGTTATATACGCACCTGCGCGTCGTAATTACCTGCAGTGCAAGATATTTTTTTTTTTTTGTCAAGTTTCGTCCTTTTCTTTTTTTTTCTTTCTAAAAACGTGTATTATTAAAAATTTACGTTGTTCGCGGAAAAAGTGAAACAGGCGCCACGCGCGCGCGTATAATTTTAAAAATATTCCCGTGTACTCTTTGTACGTGTTCCCGCGCGCTGGCGCCGAGACACGATATAATACAGCGAATTCTTTCTTCGCTGTGTTTTCTTTTCGGATTAGCTGATGGTTTCGCACGTTGACCCAGATCGAGCCATATACACTGTTCCAACGAGCTTTCCGTATCGCGCGCCGTCGTCTCTTTTTCGACCCTTATGTTCTCTTTGCCGCGGCTTCGGAAGTCAATTATTTTTCTTTTCAAATATTCTAATAAATTCGAAAAGGGGACGAAAAAAAAGTTTCCTTTTTCTCTCGCACCTGCGCTATACGTTGCACACGCTATCGCAATAAAGCGCGTGAGGCCTTATTAAATTTTTCACGGGGAGCAGCGCGACGTCGCTCGATTTGTGTAATATCGGGAAAATGGGAGATAAGGATTATAACCAGCGACTATTCATTGCCGTATATACCGTCTCCCCTCCCGATAAATTATCATTGCCGCGGTAATCCAGCTCCGCAGCTTATACCCCGCGCGAGTGTATCGCCCGCGAACTCCCGAACAATCATCAATAAACCTAAACAAAAGAGGCCGTATAACAAACAAGTCGGCCGGTGCGCGCGCGCGTGATTTGTGCGATCTGCGCGTGTTGTGGCGCGGGCCGATCGGCTCAACTTTGGCCAGAAAAAGCCTCGCGCGCAAGGGGGTGGGGGGTATCGGAATAACCTGCGCCGAAACCTTAACCCTCGTCAAAGCGATGAATGGAGAGGCTGGGACCCCCCTTCCCGCGCAGGAATATCGAAAAATATAAGAATCGCTCGATTCTGCGCAGGAGTCGCAAAAAAAAGGAAAATCTACAGCAGCACGTACTCCCACCGTAATAAAAGCGGCTGCAGAGACTTTCGACGTATCTCTCTCTCTCTCTCTCTTTCTATATATATATAAAATTGTGTATACGTATATATAGAGAGCGCGCGCTTCCAAGCGCTCGACTCGTCGCTTTCTTATCCGAGAGGGGGTGCGCGGAAGCCGGGCTCTCCGAGGAGAAAAATAAGAAGATCGTTGCAAAGTGGATGATCCGATGTCTATTAGAGCGAGAATAAGGCTGGTGGTGTATATATGTATAAAGGAGAGTGAAGGAGAGTGGAGCGAGAGGGCACATTTCCCCCGGGGTGAAAGAAAGAGGGAGAGTGAGAGAGCTTCTCCGGACTCTTAACTCACGGATTGATACGCAATTTCTATCGTGTTTCCACGTCCCTCCGGCCCGTCAACGGCCAAAGCGACGCAATCCTTTCCTCGGCGCTCTCTTTCCCTCTCGCTCTGGCTTTCAGCCGTCGAGCTGGAAAACTCGACAAGGCCGAAAGCGCCAATCGCAGAGTCTCTCTCTCTCGCGCGCGCTTAAGTCTCCGCGATAATGGAAAATTATGTCGCTGCATCGGCTCTCTCGCGTTCCATTATAATTTCGTCTCTCCTGTATACAGAGACTGCTACTGCAGTCGAGCTGAGCGTAGTAGGTGGGGTGGGGGGAGTGGGGTTACAGTGTTCCCAGCTTTATATTTTTACCTTTACAGCTTCGCTGGATTTCACTCGACTGACAGCGACGTCAGTTACAGAGGCCAACGACTTTCCTACGCGCTGCTCTACTTGCCGGATATAGCTGGGAGAGAGAGAGAGAGAGAGAGAGAAAGAGGAAGAGCGAGCGGGAGGAGCTTTAAACTTGAAACTTAATTATTGCAATGAACTCGCGATCTCAATTTTGTAATATGCGACTCGGCGAACAAGAGGAAATGACTCGGAATTTTGGAGAAGGTTTTTGAAAATATTTTTTTTTAACGATAACTGTAATTCCGTTTAGATCGGAGCTTTTTCCACTCGTATCTTTCGTTGGCGATGGTCAACGCTGTTTTTGCATACTGATGAGCAATTGCGCATAGAAAGGAAGGCAGTTGATGAAAAGAGCTTTATTTAAAATAAAAATCTTTCCGAACGATTGATCGAGTCGAAGGTTATATAAGGGGGAACGGGGAGGGTGGTTGCAGCGCGGAACATAAGGAAAAATCGATTATTTCCGCTTTGAAATGTGGACGATTTTTCACCGATGCGTCCAATCTGGATAAATTTTCCTTGAAATTGAAGCTCTCCCTCTCTATCTCTCCCTCTCTCTCTCTTTGTCGCGCTTCGTTCGCCGACTGACAAGAAATTCGAACAAAGCACATCGCTCTCAAAGCAAGAAATTCGAATATTTGATACGGTACACACATATTTTTGTATAGAAATGCGAAAATCGCGCCAAGTGTGTTATTACAGTCGGATAAAAGGTAAAACGATGACTTGCGCGCGAGAAAATGCGCTTTTCATATAATTCGCGCGCGCGAAGCTCCGACAAGAAACCGGATAGGAAATCCACTGCGCAAACGATCAGCCGCGGATTATACGCATATATATGTGTTTCGTACCAATCGCTTTTAATATATATCTCTCGATGCGTTGCGTATCGGTGGGGTAACGAGTTTATTACTATATTATCCCGCGTAATACAGGAAAGTTGGGGAAAACGTACGTTCGAATTGTAAACAAGCGGACGCTAACCGAGCGTATTATGCGCGTGTGATGTCGAGCGAGTATTTCATCCGGGGCGCGCATAAATGCTGGGCTCATTAGGGGACTCGCTTATGCCCTGTAATCTGCAGTAAAAAGCGCGAGCGTAATTTTCGTAACTTCATATCTCTCGCAGTATTGTGCGAGTTGCGTGAGAGCGTATAAAAATTTACGCATTAGCTACAGGATCAGTCGTTTACCGCTTGCAAATATCTGCGTATAAGCAATATGCGCGAATACGAATAATAATACACTCGGGCAATGAGCGCAGGAAAGACGTATTAAAAGTGGAAGAAGATGAAGAAGGCGAAAGAAGACTCACCGATGAACAAACGACGATGTATATACGTATATATCAAGCAGAAAGCTAGAACTCGCGAGTAATCAGGATGATTAGCCCGCTCGAGCTCCTGCGCCGGCTGAATTTAAATTCGAATTTGAATGAATAAAAGCGACCTAGATTTCGCGTAGCCTCAGCCCTCTCACAGCCCTGTCTTTCCCGCGAATTTTAAATTAGCCCAGCGCGGCAGGCGCGCGTATACCGCATCTCCGCCTAAAATTGGAAGAAGGGAGGAAGGTGAGTCTCGATGCAAGCGATTATCGTGTCTCGCTGTGCACAGGGTGCGCATAGGGGTTGTGCGCGCGAGCTTCGCGTAGAGGGCGCGAGAAAAGCGCATTCGGGGCCGGCAATTAGGCGGGCGCGTCTCGGGGGCGAATTATATTAAGTTGCGCGCAGTGTTATTTCGAACAACAGAGAGACGCTGGGGGGGGGGGGGAGAGGAAGGAAGTGAGAGAAGTACGGGTGTGAGTTCAGCACGGCCGAAACTAATTTTAAGCCGCAAGACAGAAGTCGGCCTTAATAGCTGTCGAAAAGTTCGCGGCGGCGGTTGTGTTTCCCTCTGGATATAGACTCTGCGCCAAAGACTCGCTGTGCATATGTATATGCGTATACGGTGTGCATGTACACACTCCTGGCCTCTCCGGCTCTCCTAAGCGTTTGCGCATTTAACCGGTGTTGCGCGGCGCGCTGTATACAGACGAACAACTCTCCGCGCGCGGTCCTATGGTAATTTCCCTATCGGCCGCCGTCTTTCTCTACGCGCGTGCGGGGGATGCCTCGGCTTTGCTTCGATGGCCGGTGTATATACGCTACGCTGGCCACGGTGTGGGTCCTCTGAGATTTTTGGCTGCGGTTTTTCTTTTTGTTCCGAGTGAGGTAGCTGCGCAGGTGGAAATTTTAGATGTGGGGGTATACGTGTGTGTGTGTATGCAGAGAAGGGATTCCGCTGGTTATAATAGCAATTGCGCATACGAATGTTGCTTTCGAAATGTTATACATACAGTGGATTTTTTAAAATTTTTAAATGATTTAATATTGAAATCTGTTGCGGATAAAAATCATGGTAAGATAATGCTGTGAAATTTATTAACCGTGTGAATTTTAAGATATTTCATCAAGTGCATTCAAATTAAAGTTTTCAGTTCTCTGATTCTTGCAAATGAAAAATTTTCAATTCTGTTAGTTTTTTTTTATATTATATTCTCCGTCTTCGAATTGCTTACTAAGTGATCCAGATTTAGAAATTGAACTTTTTTAGAAATTTTTTAGAAGATCGACTTATTATAAAAACTTCAAGTTATTTAAAGAAGCTTTCCTGATAGAAAATTAACTGTGATTTAGTCACATATTAGACAATCCATCTAATTTATCTTGAAATAAAGTTTTTAGGAAAAAACAACCCTCTCAGTAAATCGGCAGCTTTCCTCTCGTCGTAATAACGAGGCTTTTCCCCCGATTTAACCCTGAAAAATCGTTGGAATCACTCACAAAGCTGAACTCCATGACTTTGAGGAGCCAGAGCGTGAGGGCGAGGTTGAGTATGACGATGATGGTAAGCCCGAGGACGAGGAAGTAGAGGCACCTCTTCCTCCAGCCGTAGACCCCAATCCTCAGTCCTTTACATCCGGTATTCGAGACGCGGCAGTCGGCGCTATTGCTCATCCTCGTGGGCGTCGTCGTGTTACTCGGCTCCACTGTCGTCATCGTCGTCGTTGTCGCCGTCATCGTCGTCTGTCGGGGACTGCCCCTCGGTATGCTGCTCGAGTTTCCAGGCTCGTCCGACCAGTTCGACTGACCCCTCGACAACCTGCAAAGAGCAAACGAGACTCGCGTCAGAACAATAACGTACACGTGCATAAAACAGTCTTATATTATGTAAGCCGCAATAATTTTCCGATTGCTCATCCGCGCAAAGTTACCGCGTCAGCAATCAGCGCTAATCCGGGGGATTACAAATTAGAATCTCAGCCCGGCGGCTGCCGCGAGTCCATTCAAAGCGTATACAGCTCCCCTGCGCGCATTGTGTGCACAAACCCCTCCCTCCCCCCAAACTGTACACGCAGAAATAGTAAAAAATATTAATTTCGGCCGCGCGAATAGCAGAAGCCGAAAGCCGTGGAAGGAAAATTTAAAAGCCAATTAGGCTGTTCCGATAAGGAATAGCGCGCGCTCTCGCGCCCGCCTCGCTTGCGCCCCCCTCCCCCTCCACCTCCACCCACCCTTCCCCGGTAAAGAGAGAAAGAGCGAGAGCGCACCGGAAGTTATGCAAAGCTGGCCGCAAAATGCCCGACATAATTTCAGCCGACTAATCCTCCGGCCCTCGTACACGTGAATCCGTGGCGCAGTGAGCGGCACCGTTTTCTCAGTCCTCACCCCCACCCCCCACCTCTCCCTTCTTCCTACTCGCTCACACGTATATACGCGCACATACACACACATGCATCCATTTGTACGTATATATAGAGATATACGTGCGAAAAGCTCCGAATAAGGAGGAGCTCCCCTGAGCTTATCCGTAACTCTGCGAGTTAGACGATCAAGCTTTATTTACGCTCAAGTCCCGCGCCACGCGCGCACACTCGCACACCAGCGAAAGAAGCGCTTTTCCCGCAAACTGAGCTGCATCTTCAGCTGCGGAGTTGGCGTATTTCAACGGCAAAAAAAAAAAGGAATATGAGGAGTAGCACAGTGCAAAAAACGATCGTGATTCATTTCGTTTCGAGAGCCACGTATACATATGAGTGATTTGCAGAAAAGTGGCATACGGCATGTCGCGACCTCCTACACTACTGTATTTAAACTTTATCCAATTCGCAATCACACCAAAATCTTCTATTAAATTTGCTTTAAAAGTGAGGTTATGTATTTAAGTCACTTTATTAAGTGTGCATTAATGATTTAGAAATGTAGCCAAAATATGCATGATTTTTTCCCTTGTCTGAGCCCCATTATATTAAAAATTTAATTTTCGCATTTTGAATTCCCCACCTATTTTCGGCCAGTATGTCAGTCTGATCGCTATGAACATTACTGGAGTCAATGATTTTTAAAGCTTTGTAGCCTGAATCCGAATTTTCCCATGTAGTTTGAATTTTGCACTATGTTAAAACTGTTTTGTTTGCATGGATATGATGTGGTAAGAACAAAAACATCACTCCTGAAGCCCTTGTTATTGCAATGATAAATACATGTATTCGTTGCTTAAATATAGTCCAAATGTTGTAAATATAAAACTAAATAAGTACCTGATAGGATATTTGATTATCTTGTAATGGCTCTTCACACCATAACTATTAGTGTGAAAATGTCACTTCCGAAGCCAATCCAGAAATTTCACTATGTTAATCTTATGGAAAAAATTTTAATGATAGTTGTAGGTATTTCCGAATAAACTATGTTTTGTTATACCTTAAGTGATAAAAAAACGACTATCAGTTGTCCCCCAAACGAAACTTTTTTTCTTCGATTTAGACGGCGAAATATGCCATTTTTCTGGAAATAACCCATATATATGTGTACATACGTATAAAATATTCACTGTGCTCTCGATTTTGAATATCTCGTCGCGCTCGAAAATTAAAAGCTCGCACCTGAGTGTCTCTCTCTCTCTCTCTCTCTCTTGTGCGAGAGCCAATTGACGCTTGCTATGCATCGGCTGCCGATTTAATTGGCTTCTTTAGTTATGCATGCATCATAAGCGCGCGCGCGACAGCTCGAATTTTTAATCGAACTTGTATATACAGTCTATACGCATACGGACTCGCGTGGGAAAAATCAATCACTGATATATAGCCGTTTATGCGCTATATTAGCCGCGAGCGGGCGCGCGATTTAATGGAGTCCAAAAATCAATAAAGAATTCAAATTTACCGCCGAAATTTTGAACGGCGAAAAGAACAACCGTGGCGTGTATCGGTGTATGCTATATATAAAAACGAATATAATTAAAATAGAGAATAACGAAGTTACTCCGGGCCTCAGCTGTGTGTTTCTCTATACCATGTCTAATTATGTACTGCTCAACAAAGTTTGACGTGCAATTTATGTTAAAATATCTCTCTCTCTCTTCTCTCTCTCTCTCTCTCTCTTGCTGAGCAATATTTGAATAATTTGTCAAAATCACGTAATTCGAATATATTTAAATACGAAAACTTCGAACCTTGCGCAAACGGTATGCAAATAATTACGCATATGCAAATGACGAACAATGTTACGATAATTGTTCGTAATTTAATTCAATTTTTTTCCTGTCTTTTGCAACGGTAAATCAGCTGTTTCTTCATCCGGACCGGAATCTCGCGGCGGGAAATATGAAATTTGAGCCCCCCCCCCCCCTTGAAGCCGTATACAAATGTATACTGCTGATCGGTGCGCGTTTAATACTCTCTAAATCTGATACAGCGAAAAATTTACTATATCTCATAGTTAAATACTATTAACGTCCTAAATAGTGAAATTGTTTACTATTTACAAGTAGTACAAAAAATATCATTTTACAAATTAGCGAATTATAATTCGCTATAGTAAGTAGTGAATAGTCAGTGTTTATGTATCATTGCGTATACTATCGAATTAGTAAATATTTCTGAACAGTAGAAAATATTTGATTTAAATTGTCAGTGGAACACTGATTATCCGGTACATAATCACTTTAGCAAATGGTGAACTTGAAATATTGTGAAAATTTACTATTTTTAAGTGAGTCATAATGACTTTTAAAAGAACCGAAAATTGTCGGTACTTCTACATTTTGAACAGCCGAAAAATTCACTATTCAAGTAAAGAATCCACCACTCAGAATAAGTGAAATTTTCTGGACTTAATCGTTTTACAACATGAGAAAAATTTACTATTTCATTAGCTAACAATGAACTTGTAGAATAAGCGAAAATTTATGTCCCCTTTAGCCTCCTGTTACAGGGCCACACACTATTTTGAGTAATGTATTTGCAACATTATAGCTAGTGTATTTTCACTATTTCAGCTAATGTTTATTATTTTCCCAAATATTATTTTCATTCACTATTTGCAATGTTCATATTTACTATTTTGGGTAGTTTTCAATTCGTTCATTTTTTTCAAATTGTTAATATGGACTAAAGAACAGTGAATTTTCACTAATCTAAAACAGTGAATTTTCACTGTTTTAGATTTAGAGAGTACACTGTAATATGTGAAATTTGCGGTGGTACCTGTAGACACGCGCTGTAAAAGTGTTGCGGGCGAGAATATTTAACGAGCGGGCTATAGCGCTATCTTCGTCGTCGCTTTTAACGCGAAGCGGCTCCTTCCGGAATTGGCTCGTAAGATTCGGGGTCTGAATTATTTATTGATCGAGTATAGCACGTGTACGCCGCGATGCGCTTCTATTAATATGGTCTTATCCGACCCGCCGCGACCTGTCAATAATTCACTCAACTTGCCTGATCTACTTTCCGCTTTTGGACTTCAGTGCTCCGATTTCTTTTTACGTTTAATCCTCTTTCCGCCGTTACGAGAGCCCGCCTCTCCCCGAATCGAAATCGAACGGCGAAATCACGTCTGTGAGCGCCGCTTTAAAAGGTGCGCGCGCTTTAAAACGCACTTTTTTCGGCGCAGGCTCGGGAATCTTGAAAAAAATTTTCTTTTTTTCAGATGAAAGGGTGTCAGTGTCTGATTGCATTTGTTGTAAATAGAGTGTAACTGATGAAGATTTCATACTTTTTATTAATACATCCTCATAAATTTTTATGCAACTGGTCTATACGAAATTTTGTTAAATATTAATGGGTTTAAGAATTACATATTTTTAAGGTTTTAAAATAATAAATAAATAATACGTATCTCATCACATAAAATAATATTACCAAAATGATCTAAAATTCAAGTAATATTGAATTAAATAAAATTGAAATAAAACCAAATAAATTATTTTCATCAATCGAAGAGAGACGTTCGTTGTTTCGGAGCGAAAACAACTTTTCGCCATTTCGCTTTACTTCCCCTTATCAGCGCGTTTTATTGACACTTTTCCACTATTTTTACGATTTCAATTTCTCTCCTCAAAAAAAAAGGTATGAAAAAAAAACAGTCAAGTCGCAAAGTAATTGCTTTCAATCCTCGTTCTCCTTCCTCATCGTCCCTCGACCCATATGTACACAACGAAGAATCTAACTTTTTTCCTCCAAAATTCTCAAGCAGTCCAAGCCCGTCCAACAGCGTATCTATAAACGCATACGCAAAACGGAAATCAGCTTTTGCTTTAAATTACATGAGCTCTACACAGAAGTGAGGGGCGCAAACTCCCGGTCGACTTGAATTCTCGGCGAGCCACACTGCACTCGGGAGGGGGGGGGGGGGGTAGGGGTACGCGTATACCCGTAACAACAAGAGAAATAATGCGGCTAGGGCATAGTAGAGCTGCGTATTGGAAAAAAACGGGGAGAAAGCGGTTTTATCAGAACAACGACACTCGCTATCACGCTCAATCCGGAATTAGCCCAGTTGTCAGGCAAACATTACGGCTCGTTTAGCGAAAGAGAGAGAGAGAGAGAGAGAGAGAGAGAGAGACAGAGAGCGTGCGATAAATCGGCTTTCGCATAATTCAATAGGTCGTGTATACAGAGCGCGCCGGAGGCAAAAATACGTACACACAAGAGGTTTACAACCGCGCGCGGCTCGCGGTATCAACGAATTCTCTCTGTATGCATATATATATGAGTGTGTCCAGGAAGTTTCGGAAACGACTCGGACGGAAAAGTTGCAAAAAATTTCCTTGAAGGCACACCTACCAGACCACTTTTTTCTCGTTCCTTAGGTTATTCTGAATGAGAAAAAAATTCGCGTGCACGGCCAATCGAAGAGTATAATTTTTTCCAGAACAAAAACGACTCGAAAAGCGAGAAATAATTAAAAAACAAGAATTCGTAGATTGTTTTTTTTTTTTGTAAACTATGGACTTTTATAAAAATTTCATTAGAACAAAGATGTCTTAAAATTCATGGAAGAATGCTCTGGCATTTTTTCAGATCTCCTAAGGACGTTTTTCGAAATTTCAATTTTTTAGATTTTCGAAAAATGAAAAATTCTATTGGATCAATCTGAAAACAATTTAGAGCATTCTTTGATGAATTTTAAGATATTTTTGTTGCATAATGAAATTTTTATAAACGTCCATAGCTTTCGAGAAAAAAATCTGCGAATTCTTTTTTTGTTAATTATTGTTTCTCGTTTTTTCTAGTCTTTTTTGCCCCGGAAAAAAATATACTCCACGATTGGCCATGCATGCGAGCTTTTTCTCTTTCAGAATGACCCAAGGAACGAGAAAAAACAGGTCCGGTAGGTGTGCCTTCAAGAAAATTTTTCGCAACTTTTCCGTCCGAGTTGTTTCCGAAATTTCCTGGACATACTCGCATGTACACGCGTGATGCGCACAGAGTCTCTCCCTCTCCATCTCTCTCTCTCTCTCTCTCTCTCTCTCTCTCTCTCTCTCGCTATTGGCGTACAATATTGTTGTACGAAGACCGTCGGCGCGCGGCCAACGAAACCCAAATAATCCCTTACGCACAGAGCAAACACAGAAGCGACGCGTACACGCGCAGAGCAGTCGGTTAGTCCATTCGTCGGCTTGTACACATAGTCGTCGAAATTTCAATAGCCCGCGCTGTCACGTAGTAATATACTCAGCAGGCGCGTCGCGCGGTCTGCTATACTGCCGTGTCCGCGTGTGCGCGATGCGCACATTCCGAAGAGATGAGAGAGAGAGAGAGACGAGAGACGAGAGACGAGAGCGTTTTATCATCGGAGACTCGCGCGAGTCGTCCTCGCACTAAAGCACCGGCTCGTTTATGCGTCGTACGCGTGTGCGCGCGAGCTCGCGATAAAGAAGAGTCGTAGAGAAGAAAATAAGTGCGGCCCTGAGGGACACTGCAGCGCCCGCGACGACGACGACGACGAGTGCGTGTACTCGAGAGCTTGCGGTGTGGGGAGGGGTGGGGGGGGGGGAACAAGTGCCTCGAGATCGATCGCGCACGCGGAGGAGAGAAAAATTGGAAGAAGACACTCCTCCGATCGTCAATCCACGATTAAGTCCGGCAGCTGCGCTCTTCTCGGTAATCGCAGCTGCGGTCTTGGGATTCCCCGGGAGCCTCGTTATGGAGAGGGCGAGAGAGAGAGAGAGAGAGAGAGAGGGAGAGGGAGAGAGAGAGAGAGAGAGAGACTGTGAAAATTCGGCGGCGTGCCAAATTTCCCTGAGATATTAGCCGCAATTGTTTGCTCGAGTTGAGCGTGGGACAATGGCGCTTCGAGAGCTGCTCGGGCTGGGTGTATGCCGTCGTGCCGGGAGTTCTGAGCAGCTCGGTGTCGAGTGTATTAAGAAGGGAAAATGTCTGAAGAGTGTGCTCGTGTATAGCTCTGTGTGCTTGGGGGCACTTGTTTGTCAGTCTTTATTTGATGGTTGCTGAGCTGATTGCACATTAGGGATTTTGTTTGGGAATTGATATATAACGGGGATGATAATTTCGACAGTCATGGAGATTTTCTGGGCTGCAGAAAGAATTTACTTTTTATCGAGTTGAAGTGAACTGAAGCTTATTGCCTTGTTTCTTAGAAAATTTAAGGGTATATGTGACACTACGGTTATTTCGGTGATAGCTGCATTCGCGAACGAAGCACAGCGTCTAATTACGTAAACACTGAGACTGTTCACTTCGTCGAGGATAATTATTATCACCAAAATAACCATAATGACTTACCTGAAACTCCTCGTTGAACAAAATAAGCTTCGGGTACATTCGAACGAGATGAAATCAAAGGAATTCTGTATTTGATAACGTACTTAATTTTTTTAATTGGCGATATTGTTGGATCTGGATAAGCAACATAGTTAATCGCGATTACAAGCTTAAAAATTAAGAAAAGGCAATTAGAATGATTCCTTATTAACTGCACAAAAGTGTCTTACTCCTGTGTTTATACAACAGCACTACACTGCTGACCATAGAAAATAAAAGGGTTTACACAAAGAATATTGTATATCTGATAATTAAATTTATACAATGTACGCACCATACAAAATCATACGAATTTATTTGTTTAATATCAAACACGGTAATAAGTTCTCACATGCATACGCATTATTTTAGATCTGAATTTCCAATTACTTACATGCGGGTCGGAGAATCGCTGCACCTCAATGATATAATTTATAATTTGTATTTACCGTAAGGGTCTTTTAGCCCGTAAAATAAGTTAATGTAAACAAATGTATACCGACGTCGCGCACTCGCCCGATGGAAAAATCAACTTTCCCATCGTATGTCCTTCGCTATTTACACTCGCGATCGGCTCTCCCCGGAATAACTCGGAGGACCTTATATATATACCGCGTGATAGAGCAGCCCAAGAAAGCAATATCTCGGATGAAAATTCCTCTACGACTAAACGAGGATCTAGCCTTTATGCGGCATAGGCCACATGGGCGCAGGATTAACGCTACTAACGCCCGAATACTCGGAATAATGCAGAGAGAGAGAGAGAGAGAGAGAGAGAGAATGAGAGGAGCGGAACTTTCGGAAGTTCACTAATGGAATTAGGCAGCGTAGTGTAGTGCTGTTGCGCGCACACCTCCGAAAATCGCGAGACGCCTATTTAAGCTCTTAGGCTCTGTGTGTATCGTGTTCTTAGCCGGGAGAGAGAAGCTTCTCACAGAGAGAGAGAGAGAGAGAGGGGGTGGTACGAGGTAGTAGCAGTGCGATTATATAAATACACAGCGCTTATTAGGAAGCCCTCGAGCTTGCGACTCTCTCTCTCTCTCACACACTGACAAAGAGCTCGTCGATCATCCCGATTATACGCTGGCAAAGTTTGACCCTGTGTCTCGGCTGATCCTCCTAATAAAGGGAGCCGTCTGTTAAGCCTCTTGCTTGAGTTATCGCCCCGATCCATTGCTCGGAAAGCGGAATCGCGTCGCGCGAGCAGCTCGTTACGCAGCGGAGCGACAAGGAGATCGAGAAAAAAAATCCAAGGCCGCAAGCTCGAGCTTGCAGCTTGCAAAGCTCGCTGCCGCGAAATCGCGAATGCGATCGAGTCGCGCTCTGCAAAGCAAGAGAGAGAGAGAGACAGAGAGAGCTCGATCGGGCGCGCGTCATCCGGTACAAGCTGACGAAACCCGCGAGCTGTTTGCTAATCTTATACGAGGATATTTTTGGTCGGTCGCGCCCGCGCCCCAGCAACAGGTGCGGCGCTGTACACCAGTGTACTCGGGCTTCTTTTCCACCGGCGCGCAGCGCATAGCTTCTATATGCGCGTGCAGGGAAGGGAGAGTCTGTACGTACACGTATAGGCGCGACATTGTACACACACTGCGCGCATAGGTGGTTATACACACGCTGCAGGCTTAATTCTTTGCGGTGTATACACAGTCGAGCTGCTGCTGCTGCTGCTGCTGGTGTGCAGCGAGACGTCCGCTGCAGATTGCGGAAGCACGCGAAGCAGCAGCAGCAGCAGCTCTCGAGACACGGGGCTCGAGCGAAGGCGAAGATAGTTCGCGCGACCGGAATCTCGAGACGACTCGTGCTTTTAGGTCGAGTTAGCCGCGCGCGCGCGCGGAACTTCCGTAATGCGTTAATCCGCTGCGGCCACGTGCTGCTGCTGCTGCTGCTGTTGGAACAGTCGTTTGGTATTCTCTCTCGAATGACCGGACTCTCTCTCTCTCTCGTACTCTGCTCTCGCACTGTTCTGCGGCTGCTGAAGCCGCCGACTCTGATAAGGTGTGGAACACGGGAGAGGCGACGCGCGTGTAGAGGGTATGTGTATATGTAGAAGCTCGTGAGCGCGAAACATTCTGTCGATTGTCGTGGGCGACGAGTTCGGTGAGTGATAAATAATAATATTAATAATAATACAAGCTTTATTTTTGACAGCCAAGCCAAAAAATTAGTACATCACAGTCATCATTTTTACATATTTACATTACATTTCATTATACATTTCATTACCGAGATTTTGTCATTCTTTTAAAATATCAATCCAAATCGAGTAAGTACTCTTTAAGTGCTTTTTATATGCTATCAGCGTAGCCGTATATTTAAGAGAGGGTGGTAGCGTGTTCCAGAACTTCGCAGCCTGAACTCGAAATGATAACATAAACGCTCGCGGTACCACCAGACTCTCTGTACCTGACCTAGCCGGGCGATCAGATTGGCGTTTAATGAACATTTCATATAGATACTCCGGAACACCGATATTTAAAATTTTATAAATCAAGACCCCCATAAAATAGGAGCGCCTAGTGTCCGTGCGGGTCCAACCTAATCGCCGACGGTAGGGAGTCACGTGATCCGACCACTTCAAGCCAAAAACGTACCTGATACAAGAGTTTTGCAATCGCTGCAGTCTCGCTCTCTGTTCGTACGTAGCGTCAAGGTATATCACACAGCCATAATCCAAGATCAGAAAGACAAGCGCCTGTATAAGACGCTGCCGAAGCACCTCGGTGGTGCACGATCGAATAAATCGCAAAGTATACATAACTTTGTTAACTTTCTTGGTAATTTGATCAAAGTGTTGCTTCCAAGAAAGAGTTCGATCGAGCACCACGCCAAGACTAACAACGGATTCAGAGAATGGAACAGTCACCCCTGATCTCAGCCCTACACCAGCAAGTCCCATCTTTTCGATTGATTTTACTAAATAATTAGTGGCAAAATAAATCGCTTGAGTCTTTGCTGGATTCAGCCTGAGGCCAGAGCGCAGCGCCCAATCCGATATCATGATGGCAATTGCTGATAGTCTTGAGATGCCCTCCTCAATTGAATCACGGGGGACCTGCAGATACACCTGTAAGTCGTCAGCGTACAAAACATGTGCAACGTCGCGTCCGTAAAAAAGGTCCCGAATGTCGTTAATGTAGAGGCTGAATAGCAGAGGGCCAAGTACAGAACCCTGTGGTACCCCAAGGTTGGTGGTGAGCCACTCAGAGGTATCACCCCCTGCCACGACCTGCTGTTTTCTCCCCCAAATATAAGAGTGAATCCAGCGGAGCACTGAGCGAGAAAACCCCATGCCACCCAGCTTATGCAGCAATAAATGACAATTTGTATGAACTAATTGTAATTTTTAAGAGAATACGCGTTCGCTCTTTGTCGAGTTAAAGTTTAGAAAAATTTTTAATACTGGTTATCTTTTCTCTGGAATGGTAGGGGGGGAAGCTATAAATAACATCTGCGCGGGATCATTCCGTTAAGTTTTTAACCTATTAACCTCGCTTTTACGATCTCGCTATCGTTTTCTATTTTTTTTTTCCTATATAGTGCTCGTATACAGGATATTCGAAAAATACTGGAACAGCTGCGTAAATAACTCGTTACGGGGAAGTGTTTTCGAGAAAAGTGTTGAATATGCACAAGTTACGGGTCATCATCAAATCAATGAAATTCGTCGTGACATTGACCTTGCGACCTTTTTAAGATCACTATGATCGACTGAATCATTCGATAATCGAGGCAGAATTATCCATAGCTGTACCGATAATTTCAAACTTCCCGCATACCAAATATCCTGCTGAACCAGTTTTGGGTTTAGTTTCGATTTTTAAACATAATATCGATTTCTGCTCCAAAGATAAGTAGGCGACCTCATTGTGAGAATCAGGCAATTAATTGCAATAATTTATAGACTGGCAAGAATAGTGTCGTGCGCAGAGGTCACAGATTGGGTTAAAGCTTCTTCTTGTTTGTTTATCGAAGTAGGTCATGTAACCTGAAATATACATGGATTAACATTGATTTTATGCATGCAGTGTATATGTCTGTACACCGTATGCATACAAATAGGCGAAAGTCTCAGTTTGCAAGGTATATGTCTACTTAACTAAACAAAAAATTAAATTTTAACCCTATAATGTCTGACCCGAATGTCAGATGCTGCGTAATTTATCTGGGCTCATTTTATGCTGGCCTTAAATATGTTCCCACTACTGTTGGCTTGGGTATCCTGGTAGAAACTTAACGATAAATTAGCTAATTTATAAAGAAATCAGCTAATAAATTAGCTAATTTATCAAGTTTCATTTCAAAAATTTTCTCACTAATTTCCGTTCGGAAAATAAACTTCATCGATTACCTTAAGATAAGTGTCAGGCAAATATCAAGTCTGTGTACACTCATTAAGAAGATGTCACAGTGGGTAACGACTTGGCAATCAATATCATGAATTATAAGACAGCTGCCGTCGCTATCATCAATATCTAAATATGAGTATAAGCTTGAAATCGAAAGATTCAGGCGTTGATGAGAAATCATTCCCCCAAAATCGGTATAGCCATGACTTAACATAATCACGCTTCTCCCCAAACGGCCACTGATCCTCCAGGAAAGATTTCTCATCAACGCTCCTGGATATTTTGATTGCGAATTTTCCATACTGATATAGACGACGCCGGGACGAACGACGCAGCCGCATCTCACACGGACCGATGGAGCGATATTCATTACGACACTTTTCCATCGCGCTTGCAATCCAATACCAATTTAGATTCCTACAGCGCGCGCTGCATAATTAGTAAAAACAATACATTTTTACCCGCAGAGAGAGAGAGAGAGAGAGAGAGCGTCCAAGTTGCTCCGAACGAGAGACGCGCGGGAGAGCATCGAGAGGTATAGTGGAGAGCGAGGAAAAAAAGGGAGGCAGGAAGGTAGCTCGCAATTACCTTCGTAGCCGCGAATAAACAGAGAGAAAGAGAGAAGGTGGCCGCAGACGCCCGGAACGGAGATAATGAACGGCAGACCGGAGAATCGGAGATTGATTGATTGGCTGGCTCGAGGCTCCGTCTCTTGTTTTATTGGGATCCGGCTGCGCGTGAATTATTGACTCTACTCCTATTCCCCTCCTCCCCTTCGCTGCGCACACACGCGCCCGCGTACACACCTACTATCGCGCGCAATTTTTCTGATTACCCGCCCGTATATACGCGCGTCAGTCATTATGAAGATTCACGCTTTCGATTTTCCCAGAGATACACGAGAGAGAAAGAGAGAGAGTACAATGCCGAGTATACGTATATATAGTGCGGCTACACAGTCTCCCCGAGTGTGCATTTTTTTCAGGCACACGCGGAAGAAGAAAAAAAAAACGCACCCCCCCCCCCGAGTGTACACCCCCGAAGAATCGATGGGGGTAAACGAGACTGTCGTAAATTATTCAGGCGTCGCTTTTTTCGCGCTCTCTCGCTCCCGCGCTCGCCCCGCAGAGAGCGGACGTCCGCCTTTTCTTCTGCCGAGTTAGAGAGCGGGAGACTCGGGGCTTTTATGTAACGAGACAGTGGACACGCGCGCTCTGCACATACGCGCGACACCGAGCGCCCGTTGCGACAGCCGAAGCGAAAATTTAAGGCCTCGCTTTTGCCTCTTCCCCCTGGTACTGCGCGCCTCCCGCAAATAAGAGACTTTAACGGCTGTAATGAAGAGTTACGCGGATCGATCTCTCTTTCTCTCTCTCTCGCGCGCGCGCGCGCTTCGCGAAAATTCCAATCGTCATCTCGATGCATACGAAAATCCTTCTCTCTCTCTCTCGCTCTCTCTTCTGGTCGTGCCTCGGCGGGAGCGAGCGAGGGACGCAATTATTCCAAGCCGGGGAGATTCATGAAAATTCAAATCCAAGAAAAAGAGCTACGGCGGAAAAAAGCGCCCGCGCGTATATACCTGTAAGCCGCGGGAATTCGCGGGGGAGACGAGATCGCAGTTATTTCGTAGACGAGAGAGAGAGAAGAGAGAGAGAGGAAGGGAGCGAGGGAGGGAGAGAGAGAGAAAAAGAGGATTTCTCCCGCTTTTTATGCAAATTTATGCGCGCGGACGCAAAAATAGAGCGATTAGAGAGCTGCACGTGAAGAAGCGGCGCTGACTCTGATGAAAGTGCCGACGAGGAAGCCCATGGCTGCGCCTCGCTCTACCTCTCGTTGATTTTGATTCGGCCGCCGCCGGAAAAATTCTCACGGTCCGATGCTCGTCGTCGCGCGCCGGGGTTATGGCAAAAATAATTATTATTCATTCGGCGCGCGAGCGCGCGCAGTTTGAATGTAATTCGCCCCCCCCCCCCCCCGAGTTTTGCGCGCACGCGCGTTTATATGTGCGTGTGTTTCGACGCAGTTAAATCGCATTCTATTCTCGCCAATTTTCCTTTTGCTCGCCGCGCACACCCGAGAATTTTTCTTTCCAAATCACGCGGAAATACATATCCGTGTGCGTGCGAGAGAAAGAGGGAGAGATCGAGAGAGAGAGAGAGAGAAAGCAGCACCGCGTGTGCAGGAGAGTAAAAAAAAATTTATTGTTACATCGCCGGGCGATCGTAGATGGCCAGTGGGCTTACGTCGCCGCTATATATGATCTCTCTCCCGCTCGCTCGGGATATTTATACTCGCTTTTTATGCTCGCTCGCCGCGCACACGCTGCGCATCGCGCAGAAGACAATTTTTCAGCCGCAGCGCGCGTACGTCGCTGTATTATATATACGACGACGCGGCGATCGAGAGCGTCGAGAGAGAGATGTATATATACACGCACACGCATGCTATATATACGCGTCTACGTAGATGTATACAAGCGGCGGCTCTAATTTATTAAAGCCACTACGAAGCTTCCAATTAGGCTTCGGCGCGCGAAGAAGAAGTGTAAAACTTGGCGGTGGCTGCCTTTCATCTGAATGCAAATCGCGCCGGGCGGCGAGGCTCTCGCGCTCACGGGCTCTTCTCTCGTAAAGCCAAGCTGTTGGGAGAGAAGTGCAGGGCGGCGGGTCGGAAGGAAAACGAGCGGACCAACTGCCGCAGTGTCTCGTATAAGAGGATGTTTCGGTGTACAGCGGCGGCGCTGTCGAAACACTAGGCGACGCTGTAGAGGTATTCGATGGGGATGTGGATATAGAGGCGTTGTATTGGCCAAAGCTTTAATTCGGAATCTATACGCGCGTCCGAGATGCGCGCGCGCGCGCGTTGGATTGTATTAATATGCGCTGCGGTGTGTGACTATATGGCATTAGTTGAGAATGGAAGAAATAAATTTGCGGGAAGAGAGGCATGAGGTCGTTCTTGAGAGCTGAAAAATCTTCAACTCGTGTACACAACAGTTAACGTTCTTCTGATTTTATCGAAATTTTACAAGATCGTCTTCGTGTCTGCCTGCGGAGTGTTATATTTTGTTATGATCTGTTTGTCTTAAATTAATAGTTTTTGCGTCTGCATTTTCTTTCAAACGATCATTTATCGTAGTCAGTGAAAAATTCAAATTTCGCGCCACAATACGCCAGACGTAGATGCAACTATGATTTGCTTAAAAAACCAATAGTAAGAACGAAATTTTGGAAACCCAAGACATATTTATCCTCCGGCATATACAATTAATTATCTATCCCATTTCGCCAAATTGGAAATTAATATCTCTGCGCTAATGCTAACTTGACATTTGCGGTAAAATGGTAGATAATTACATCTCGGACGTCAATTATGTCTTGCTCCTTCGAAATTTCGTTTCTGCTATTTCGTCTGCTAGATTGCGGCGCGAAATTTGAATTTTTAATTCCCAAATCACTTCGTAAAAACTGATATTCATTCAACACAGTGACATCTCGATACGACGGCCCCAAACGCACGACGCAGCCGACGTCCGTCCAATCTCCGGCTGCCGAAAGAATCTCATGTCAACACGAGCATAATCGATTTCGCAAGCTCATCCAACACAAGACACGAAAGTCGGCTACGGCCGTAGCGGCGGAGCTTTGGTCCCAAGCTCGAGCGGTACGCTCGGCTCGTCCTCGGCGACGCACCTGGCGTTGATGCAGTGCTGAAATCGAGCGATATCAATGTACTCGTGGGGCGGAAAATAATTTACGGTAGATAGAGAGAGAGAGAGGGGGGGGGAGACGGTGGCCATACCATTCCCTCGCCGCAGGATGAGCCTTCGGGCACCGCGGCGTAAATAGCCGGGGCGCAGGCGCCGGCGCTGCCGTTCTCCCCGGCGCAGTAGAGCTGGACACAGTCGTTGGCTTTAGGAGCTCGCCAACAGGACTCGGTGCCCGTGATCCGCCGGCATTGTTCGGCCCTGCTGAAGACCTTGCCGGGAAGTATGCGAGGAACGGGCTTTACCGTCTCCGGAACGTTGAACAGGCACTGGGCTCTTTCGAAGCTGCGCCCGAGCGAAAGTCTTTTAGTCTTAAAAATTTATGGCTCGTGGAGTCGCGCGCCCGCCGCGCGCGAGATAAAGGAGAGGGAGAGAGGGGGGGAGAAAAAAAAGACGGGAAAGAGAGAGAGCAGAAGAGAAAGAAAGTTACTTGGCCAGGAACTTTTTGATGCTCGATACGCTGCAGATCGACCACACGAAGCTCTTCGGGCTCACCGTCAGCTTGTACGACATCAGGTAGCCGTCTTCGACGGGGCAGCGGTTTACGTCGGTTTTACTGTGCGAAGCTCCCATTCTGCAATTGCGAGGCTCGAGTTTGTATCTGCTTATGCGGAGAAGGGAAGAGAGAGAGAGAGAGAGCTTTCGCGGGAAATGCGTTCGTGTGAAATTTTCTTGGGAGTCAAGGTGTCCGATGTGGAAAATTCATCGCGAATTGCGAAGAATTTTAGTGAAATTGCGCGACAATAGAAATGCCATTCCGCTGTAAATAGAGAATTAACGAATGGACTGTTTCGTTTCGACTGAGATACTTTTGGAAGGTCGATCGATCGCTCAACGCTGTAAAAGTTTATCAAATCTTTTGTCAGCCGAATAATTCGTCTAGACAAAAGTTATTCGACAACTGCTTTTAAAGCAATCGAGCTCTATATTGACTTTAAAAGATTGTATATTATCCGCAATGATAGGTAATTTTCCATTCCCGAAACGTCGGCAAATTAATTGAAAAGTATAATGGCTCGAAGCGATGATTGGAGTTATTTTTTAATAATTTTCCATTCCATTAGCTTGTCTCTAGGTAAAATTGCTTTCCACGCGTTACTATCCGAAACAGCGCTATAATTTTTCAATCGCCTCGTCACGAGCGACAATAGCGACCCGAACTTTTAATCATCGGAAACATTGACTCCCCAAATTATTCCCCATCGAGCCCCCCTTTCCCCGGATTCCTCCCTCGTATTTTTTTCAGAGTTCATCGTTCGTATATACGTCTCTCACAAGTGTCCGATCTCGTGAGCCGTGGGAATGATTCCGCTGTATCCGCCGTGATCCTCGATGATCCCGACGGCTTCCATCACGGCCTCGTCGGCGCTGATGGCGCAGGCTCCGGTGTAGTAAGCGTATCCTGCGAATATTTCGTAGCTCTTGAGTGCAGTCGCGAGGAAAAGAAAAAAAAAAGAGAAAAGAAAGGGAAACGAAGAAGTAGTAAACTCAACTGTGCACCTACCCAGAGTGATGCACTCCCTGCTCAATCGGCGGGATTTCGAGGGGCAGACGTACCTGCCGTCCTCCAAGCACGTCGGTGGAAATTGACACATGTCGAAGCTGCGCAGTGATGCAAGTTGCGAAACGGAATTTAGGTACAAGACGCTACGTATACGTGTATATGACCAGTTCTCATGGAAAAATGCACTTTTCGGGGGTCGAAAAGTCGAAAAATCGAAACATGGAACATTAGAGTTTAACATCGGCTATTTGGATTTTTATTTACTTTTTTTTTTGTCAAAACGGACATAACTTTTGATCAGAGCATCGAATCTGGACATATTTTTTTTTAAATTACAGCTCTTTTGTTGTACTTTATTGTGGTGTAATTTGAAATTTTATTTGTGCCTCGGAAACATTCGTAGTTGTCGTTATTCCAGTATTTCGACGCATTAATTTTTTGTAAATAAAAACGTAAAATGGCTCAGAAATATAGTTACCAGTAACTTTTCCCATGTTCCTCTGCAGTTTTGACTATCTTTTGACTTACAGAAGAAAGTCTCATCGGTCCGAGACCTCTAGCTTTGAAAATAAAATTTCGATTTCTGGACCCCCGAAAAGTGCATTTTTCTATGAGAACTGGTCATGTACACAAAGATAAATTTGGAAGACCTACGGAGACATGGTGATCACCATATCGTACTCGAGTCCGAGTCGCTTCATCGTCATGGATCTGCGGGTGCTGTCGTAGCTGGTCTCCGCGAAGAATAAGCGGGACTTGCTTCTCGCGGCTCTCGTCACCTCGATCTTGTTATCGGCTTCCGTGCCGTTCACTCTCACGCGGTTCTGCGCTACGTACGACGTCGCCCCCTCGTCCTGTATACAGATCGCGTCGATGCTCGCCAGTCAGCTCGAGGTTACAAATTTTTACGAACGTCTCTAGGTCGCAACGTTTATACACCTTACCTCGGCGAGAACGATGCCGGCAATGTTGAGCCTTACGTCGGGATCGCGGAAGACCCGGTAGCGCAGGTCGACCGCGTTCCAGTACGAGAGCACGTACTCCAAGGTGGCGTCGACCTCCTGCTTAAAAACGCTGAAACGGCAGGCCAAAGAAAGAATCGTCATGCAAAATCGTCTCGAGATGACGGATCGACTTACTCGAACAGCGTCGACTCGAGGACTACCAGCACCTGAGGATGAATGACATCCGGGAGAGGGTTGCCGCGGCTCTCGCGTGGCACACGTTTCGGCTTCGCTCCTCTGCGGCCTGAATCAGAAATTCCGTCGCTGCACATGCGGAGTTGTGTGGTTTGCGTGTGTGTATAGCAGCAGCAGCCCTCGAAAGCCGCGCACAATGCACTTACCCGCTGGCTCGGCTTTCTCGCCGGCGCGATCCCTCGGCAGCTTGAACACGACGTGCTGCTGCGTGTCCTCGAGATCCCGATGGTAGACCGAGCGATTGGATTTCAAAAATTCATAGCCGGCTTGACGCTTCTCCCGCCGGCGGCTCGCCGGCTGCAGACGCCTCGGTAATGGACGGATCGCGTAGTCGTCGATCACGCCGTGCTGCGGTGGAAATTCTTTCGCCTTACGACACGCCTATCTACCTACAGCCCGGAGAGTTTGGCTTTTTCGCGCGCCCCTCCCCCCCCGATAACCGCGTACACGACCGATTCTCCTGGAAAAATGCACTTTTCGGGGGTCCAGAAATCGAAATTTTTTTCTTTTAAAGCCAGAGCTTTCGGACCGACGAGACTCTCTTCTGTGAGCCGAAAAAAAGCGGAAGAACAGAAAAGTTACTGGTAACCATATTTCTGAGCCACTTTACGTTTTTTTGTACAAAAAATCAATACGTCGAAATATTGGAATAATGACAATTACGAATGTTTCCGAGGCACAAATAAAATTTCAAATTACACCACAACAAAGCACAACAGAAGAGCTTTAATTTGAAAAAAAATATGCCCAGATTCGATGCTCTGATCAAAAGTTATGTCCGTTTGACAAAAATAAATAAATAAAAATCTGAATAGCCGATTTTCTTTTTTTCTCCATATACCTCCCCACGTTAAATTCTCATGTTCCATGTCTCTCATGCCCCTCTTTTTTTACTATCTTTCAGCTTACAGAACAAAGTTTGATCGGTCCGAAATTTCTAGACCCCCGAAAATTGCATTTTTCTAGGAGAATTGGTCATATACAGAATAGAGTGGGTGTGCATTGTGCGCATATATCCACCAATTTTCGGAAACAACTCTCCCCAAACATTGCAGAATTTTTTTTTGAAGGCACACCTACCAGGCTTGTTTTTTCTCATTCATTAGGTGAGTCTAAAAGGCAAAGACTCACGTGCATGGCCGATCGTAGGGTATACTTTGTTAACGGAACAAAAACGACTCTATAACTCATAGATTTTTTTCTCTCGAAAACTACGGATTTTTATCAAAAATTTCATTAGAACAAAAATGTTTTAAAATTCGTCAAAGAATGCTCTGGAATTTTTTCAGATCTTTCAAGAACTTTTTTCGAAATTTCGATTTTTTTGGATTTCCGAAAAATCGAAAATTCTATTGGATCAATCTGAAAACATTCCAGAGCATTCTTCGATGAATTTTAAGATAATTTTGTTGTATAATGAAATTTTTGTAAAGGTCCATAGTTTTCGAGAAAAAAATCTATGAATTCATTTTTTGTGAATTATTTCTCGTTTTTTCGAGTCTTTTTTGCTCCGGAAAAAAGTATACCCTACGATCGGCCATGCACGCGAGATTTTTCTCGTTCCGAATGGCCTAAGGAACGAGAAAAAGCAGATTTAGCAGGTGTGCCTCAAAAAAAAAAATTTGCAACTTTTGTGCAGAGTTGTTTCCGAAAATTGGTGGATATGCACACTGTATATGATATACGAACGATGCTGGCGCCGCTGCTGCCGTCCTCGTCCTCGTCGACGATCACAAGGGCCGCGAGCTCGGCCCGGTCTTGGTAGAGGCGGTGCTTGGATTTGACGGCCTGCATGATAACTTTGTTAATCGGGGGTGGAGTAATGTCAAATTCGAGATGTTGGAAGAGAGAGAGAGGTATATATAGTTACGGTGTATGGCTAATCGCGCTCGTTTTATTGGGACGTTAAAAGTTTATTTAAGAATCGCGCACTTCAATTTCCGCGGCTGCTATAAGTTTAACGCCCCGCTGTTATATGCTAGTTTTTTTTATACGGGACGATGTACGCGCGTTCCCTCGAGCTAGATTGATACTTTAATTGAACTTCGAATTATATTCCATTTGCTCAGGAGAGTAGATCTTCGAGCTAATTCGGTTGTTACGTTCGCTTGGAGTGACGATTAAAATTGAATCAAAATTATTGCATTGTATGATGTAGGGTGGGAGGGGGAGGGGAGCTCTGACGTTAAATCGATGAAAGATACTTTAATATTCGTTGTGCACGATTACTTCGAGATGACGATTCAACTGTAACTGGAAATGTATGAGCATTGATTTTTCTTCTCGCGCTAGAAAGCTTTGCCGCATATTTCAAGCGAATTTAAGGAGGATTCGGAAATTTTAGAGGTACATCGAATTCGCGCGTAAATTCCTGAAATTAAGTTTTTTAAAATTGGCTACAACTAAGTTATAAATTCACGTATTCAGCGAATATGAAATAAGCGACTTTTCATTAAGGGGGTCTGAAACCCATAGCGACCGGTGAGTAACAGCGCGGCAGAAAAATACTTAGATCTCAGTTAATATAATAAATTATACAAAACCAGGAGATACTTGCTCTTCGTATACAAATTACCTATCATTATGCAAAGTTTGGAATCAAAATCTTTAGACATTGGACAGAAAAGCTTGTCCGAAAATCAGTGGCTGTCGGCAGTAGTAAGTTACGTCAGATTACAACTACTGATTTTCGGACAAGCTTTTCTGTCCAATGTCTAAATATTTTGATTCCAAACTTTGCATAGTGATAGGTAACGTGAATACGAAGGGCAAGTATCTCTTGGATTTGCATAATTCATTAAATTATTTGAGATCCAAGTATTTTTCTGCCGTTACGTAAGTAATGATCGTCGTAAAGCTTACTTTAGCAACCATATATGAAAAACCCATAACCAGATAATTTAAAAAAAATTTCCGTCTTATCAATGAAGAGGCCGAAGATGCAGTAAGAAACAGCCATCAATGCACTAAATTCTCTTCCAACAAACTATTCAAACGTCCTAAGTATATCGAATCTTACATCGTGGACGCGCTCGAACTCGATTCCCGACGGCGCGGACGCGCTTGATCGAGCCTTGAACACCGGCGTGTCGACTCCGACGAGAAATCCATCGGACGGCTCCAGATAAAGGGTCGTCGGCCTCTCGAAGCTCGTCAGCTGAACGATGCGATGATCGGCGCTTCTCTCGTGCCGAGCGTGAGCCACTCGGACGACCTCGTAGTGCTCGGGTACTGTTTTCAATTGAAAATGTTTACGGGAAATATTGCGCGCGTGCAGTCCACCCCCGTGTCGGAACGTCAGGTTACATCGGCCCCCCGAAAGCAATTACAAGTTTTCGTAAATCTGTACGTTTACGATGCGTCGGGAGGAGGTTACGAGCGCGAAGCTCGAGAATTTCGAAAATACTGAGAGAGAGGGGGAAGCAAGATTTTCCCAAAGGGGTGGACGCTGGCAAGGGCTGCGAATGACGCGGACTACTTACCCTTCTTGCCGAACACCGAGTGAATTTCCTTGAGCGTCATTTGCTCGTGGACCTGGAAACTCGACGTAAATTGTACAGCTAAACACGAAAAAAAGAAAAGTGAAATTCGCAAAGCTGGCCGTAGAATAAAGGCCCTTGCGTTTACCTTAGTCGTACGAGCCGCCACAACGGCGAGCAGCAGCGGCGGCAGCAGCAGCAGCACGAAAATTTTTCTCATTTCGCCGATCGATTTTCTTCCTTCTCCTCCTGTGGCCAATAAAATCGAGCTATCGTGTGTATAAGAAATCAAGACGAAAACGAGTCCCGCACAAGATAAGCCGAAAAAAGCACGTAGAGCTGAAATTGCCCGCTGCGGCTACAACACACACACACACACATACACAGGCTTTATTTGGGAAAATCCGCTAAAATAATTCAGATAATTGCAGTCGAAATCGACCGAAAAAAAATTTCGTGCTACGCGCCTGGGACTGCGTTTTTTTTTCTATATGACCCCAGAACACGAAAAAAATAGTGTTCCCACGAAATCAAATGAGTGTTTTTGGGTAAAAAAAAAAAACTATTTTTCAAGCGTTTTTTTTTCAATACAAATTTGAAGGGGAAAGGAATTTTATTTTTCTGTAGCAAATATGCACAAAAGCGCACAAAATATCTGAACTTTTTAAACTGATCGATTTTTTTTGCGTGGCTCGAAAATTTTTGAAAAAAATCACGCTGTTTCACAATAACCGCTGCCATTTTGGTAAAAAAAAACATAGACAAAAAAGCTCGACCAATTTGAAAAGCTCGGATATTTTGCGAACTTTCGTGCGCATTTGCCACGGCAAAAATAACATTCCTTCTCCCTCTAAATTCGGATTGAAAAAGATGCTTAAAAAAACGAATTTTTTCTTTAATTTTTTACACAAGTATCTAAATACCCAAAAAAACACTCATTCGATTTCGTATGGGAACACTATTTTTTTTTCGTTTTTTGGGAGCCGTGGCGCGAAATTTCTTTTATACACGTACATCTATAAACACAGAGAGCACGCTTATAGGTGGCGGTACTCTTATACCTGTACACAGTGGAAAAGTGAGCTTCGTCCCTCGGAGAAGTGCGGCCGCGAATAATCGTCGCGGCTCCCTCTTGCGCACCGAGATATCAGTCGCCTCGTCGTAACGACTTATTCTTTCGGATCATCGTGTATACACGTGCTCTGTGTGTGTGGGTGTGTGCATGTGTGTGTGTGTTTTTTTCTAACGCGGCTTTAAAGCCACGTGTCTCTGGCTGCTCTCTTTAATTGGTACCGTCACGCAAACGAGGCTGATTGTCTCTCTCACACTCACTACACGACGACGACCACTCGTCGTTGCGCGATCGACAATATTTTCGACGGTTCCCGTGTATCTGCACGACAATGCGTAACCTTGTTTTGCGAGAAAAACAGGTGTACGCGCGGGCAGACTCGTCTATAAAGCTTCGCTGAATAGGAGATAAGAGGGAGATAAGAACGAAAGGCGTTTTCGATACGCGTATCATTGGCGTATGGAAATTACATAATTATAAATTAAGAATAGAAATTTTGCCGAGGTCTGTCGCAGTCGTGGCGTGTAAGTGTGTGTCTGTGTGTACGCGTGTTTGCTACGGGGAAATCCGCGAAAATAAGAAAATTTCTTTAAAAACGTGTAACACAGCCTGTTTATGCGCGTTGCACGTAGCTCTCGAGCGTACAAAAATATTTTTCACGTACGGTCGCCGTTCGGCAGTACGTCTCGCACTGTGAAGGGCGGAAGTGGTTGGTGGCAGGAATCAAAATCGAAATAAATTCAGGGACTTCGAATTATCTTATTATGTATTGAAGTTCGAAGGTTGAAACGGCACT
Source organism: Philotrypesis tridentata (assembly GCA_018906965.1). Classification (NCBI taxonomy): domain Eukaryota; kingdom Metazoa; phylum Arthropoda; class Insecta; order Hymenoptera; family Pteromalidae; genus Philotrypesis; species Philotrypesis tridentata. Next base: position 6,616,605 of record JACCIB010000002.1, read on the forward strand.
GCCGCCGCTGCGGCTACACTTCATTCATCGAAAAATTGGGAAAATCGACAATTTTTCCCTCTCCATTACGCTCTCAGTCATACTTGCACTTGTGCACACTTGCCGAAAAAACGTGGCTTTACAATACAAATAAGGCACTTCACGGGCGACTCGTGCAGTCAAGCACTTCTGCGAGACACTGTCTTGCTCGATGTCTACAATCCGAATATTCATTACAAGTATAGAAAAAACACGTCTGCTGGTCCCGCATTTGCCCAGCTCGTGGCTGTGACGCAGGAAAATGTATACACAACTATCCGTAACAGTCGCTATTTTGTACGGAAACAAAGCTTCGATTTGAAATGTAAAGAATATTTTAACGGTTTTAACGAGTCTACACTTAAATTTTTTTTTCCGTTTTTTTCTTACCCCAAATATTCAAATACTCCCAAAAACTCCCCTTCGATTTCATATGGGAACTCTACATTTTCTCGTATTACGTGTAGGTCGTGTTACAGAACAAAAAGAAGGCGGGATTCCACAGACAAATTCATTTTCCTCCCTCTTGGCCTCGCCACAATTATATTCGAATTATTTCCGCGGATTTTTTCCCAATACGTGTCCCGCAGCCGAAATACTCGTACTCGCTCTCGCAGAGTCAAAACCGCAGACAGCGAAACTCAGCTTTCTCTCTTTCTCTCGATTGAATTTGCTCGCGCAAAAGAGAACGAAGAGAGAGAGAGAGAGAGAATGGCGACAATAACCAACTTTTTCCTTTGCGCGCGATATCTCTCCTCGCTTACGTTACGCCGAAAGAATATATACATGTATGTATACACGCACACAGAGCCGCACGTACAGCGGGACGAGCAAAGCCGCCCGCTGCCTTTTTTCCAAACGGCATGGCAGATGAGCTCCTTTGTTCGGCCCCCGGGCGAAATTTCTCAGCGCAAGAGTCTTCCCGCGGATTTTCCCTTCCTTGTTTTTCTCCCTCTCCCTCCCCCCTTCTCTCTCTCTCTCTCTCTCTCTCTCGTTATCCGGAATCTCGGCCGATATACACTGCGAACGACACTTCGCCGCAACTGGCCATTGACGCGACGCTGAAAATTCGCCTTATCGCGCGCGCGGGGTTGGCGGAGAAGAAAGAGAAGAACGACTGCTGCCGCTGCCGCTGCCGAGAGATAGAGGAGGCTATACTTTAGAAGAAAAGGCGTGTTTCCGCGCGCGCAGAGCGAATCTTCGAGCTTTATTCTCAGCGCCGTGAGCGGCGAGGGGGATTGTTGATGGCCGTTATTTCGGTAAATGTATATGAATTTGCGGCGCGCGCGCGTGTGTGTGCAGGTCTCGCGTGTAGTTGAAATTGTCGAGAGCTGGAAATCCCCTGGAATATATATATATACGTATGGGTGGACTCTTTTATTGATAATATAACTTGCGTTGCCTGGGAGGGATGAGCGGATTAATGGAATATTAAAAGACCGCCGCGTATGCGCGCATTTGTTAAAGCGCAATAAATGCTATGCGGTACCGTACGCAAAAGCGCAAGCGCCCGGTGTCATGCTGTTATATATGTTAACGAATTTATCGGACGTTTTCCACCGTCGACAAAGAGAGAGAGAGAGAGAGAGAGAGAGAGAGAGAGGGGGAGAGAGGGTTTATTTAAACGCTACACAACCACGACGTAGAGACGCCGAAAAGTATGGTTATATCCCGCGCTCTCGGACCATATGTTTTTCAATTAAAAATTAAAATTGTCGGCTGCAGCAGACGCGCGCGCAAACTGCGGCACACACGATGAATCCGTGCCGCACGCAATCGATGTTGCGTGTTTACGCGAGAGAGAGAGAGAGAGAGAGAGAGAGAGAGAGAGAGTCCAGAGAAAACGATTTTTAATACAACGATGCACACGCGCCTTTGCCGTAAAAAATTGTAAATTATTTTACGCCCGCCCGGCCCGTCTATGTTTAACGATTGTTTACGCGTAGTCGATAAATCGAGGGGGTGCAGTGCGCGGATACATATATTGGCGTGTCGCAGAGCCGTTATAATGAGCTCGGGGTAAATAGCAGCTCTCCGCGCGCTGCTATATATATATATATATATATACGTGGCGCGTTATCGGCGTTTTCGAATCATCGCCCGAGTATCGCGAGAGCGCTTATAAACTTATACACAATGCGAGCTCTTTTTCCGAAAACACGCACTCGTGTCATCCCAAGCACGGCCTTTTTGTCCGAGAGCCGCGCGCGTGACTATATGTTTCCGAAGCAAACACGCTTCTTGTACACACACATTTACCTTCTGCGTTGCATATACATTGCGCATGTATACGCAAAAGCTACTGCGCGTATAGATTAAATAACGCGATCGTACCGCGGCTAAATAAAAAATTGGATAGGATTGCGCCTATGATAAAAATTAAAAATAATAATGGGCTGTAAAATATTCAAGTTTGGCAAAATCCCGTTGACAGCGTTTAGAAAAGGTTTAGCTAAACGTAATTTTGGCAAACTTTGGCCAAAGTTGGTTTCTTTTAACGCAGATAGTTCGATCTCGGTTTCTCGCCACCCCACCTGTCCTATCGAACGATGGTTCATTTACAGCGCGAATAATTCAGTTTCGTCTCGCAAGCGATATCTCAAAACTGAATTTTACAAAGAGTATATCTGTGGCTTACAGGAAGAACCACTTAAGTGACATTTTCGTGTTTTCGAGAAAAAGCGATTTCAATGTTTAGAGTAATACGTAAGATCGAAATGTCAGAGAAAAGATCTAAGTATTGGCTCATTTGATTAGGTATCTGATACAAATACAACCGTAGTATTACATTTGTAAATAGTTTCTTTCTCGACGCCCAAGCTAAACAAATTACTCGAGTTAAGTGGTTCTGCGGGAACTTTGCAGATAAGTGGTTATGCGCTCACTTTCTTTGAGGGCTCGTAACTAATGTAATTTGCGATTAAAAAAATTCGGGCGGGATATATTTTTAAAATTTAACTCATGCCCTTTCCAATGGTATAATTAAAATTTTCGAAAATTGTTATTAACTATGAGAAAAAACGGTTTAAAGGAAAAAAGCATGGTTTTTCCACAATTTTTTGTTTTAATTCGAGATTTCAAGAACGTTTTCATTTACAATGTATCTGGAACCCCTCTAATCAATGGGATAAATGTCCAAACCTAAAAGATACGTGATTTGGGGATTGATTTTGAACCTCGGTGTGGTCAAACTGGCGCATATTATAATTGAAAATTTTTTACGAAGACTTTTACGAATTTTTTATTCAGAAACCACAAACTTTTGGAAAACATTTTCAAGAGTAATAAGTTCTTAGAATCAGCTAAGGAATACGTATGAATTTTATCAGAGCGATTCCAGTAATTTTTTTGTTTTTGCAAATTGACAATTTTTGAAAAATTTAAAAACGTTAAAAAATTTTTTTTAATTTAAAAAAACCGACGAATACATCGGTATAGGTAATTAGATATATATTATACCGCTTTAATGTACTCCACACGGTATATCTCGCACAAAAATAAAAAAAACAAGTGCACTTAAGTGGTTCTGCGGTAACATTTTTACGAGAGATGCAGTTAAGTGATTATGCAATCGGCTGGCATTTAAAATATTTGTGCATTTCGGAAATTCTACTATTGTACAATGAAAAAGGGTACTAAGAGCACCTCGAATTCGACATAAAAAAATTTTTCACAAAATGTCACTTAAGTGGTTCTTCCTGCAAGCCACAGATATAGATATACGCAATCGCGTATGGGCTTTCATCGTTAAACCGAAAAGAATAATTCGGTACACTCTGATGTGTACGTGTGTACACACGAATACGCGCGTCTAAGTTTCGAAGAGCACACAACAGCTCGCAGACAGCACTCGGTCCAGGGGGGTGAGCAGGGGGAGTGGGGGAGGGAGAGAGAATCGAGTGTCCGCGTCGTCGAAACTCCTTCAGCTCTCGGCAAACGATTCGGCAGCATTGTGCTCGCGATCATCCGGGAGAGATAGAGAGGACGTCGCTGTGCGTCCTCGATGTCCGATAGGCAACTTTCCCCGAAAGCCCGATGGCTATAGGGGGACGGAACGAGAGAGAGAGAGAGAGAGAAAAGTCGGATGCATATATACGAGACAGCTTTTGTCGCGCTGCTGCCGCTGCGGATCCCGCATATTGTTTTCCTCCGTCGCCGTCGTCGTCGTCGTCGTCGTCGTTCGCCTCGCCTTCTCTTCTCTTCCTTTTTTTTTCATCTTCGTTTTTTATTTCAGCTCGAGAGCTTTTCCGATGCGAAGCGCCCCGACTCCCCCACACTCCCGACGGATTGCTTCCCCCCCCCCCCTCTCGGCCTGCGCGTTCGCTCTGTTTGACGGGACAAATCGGACGGAGAGACAGAGAGATGTATAGAGGGATGGAGTTTATGTTTTTGCCCGGTGGGATTAATTAGCGGCCGCGTGTCGAACGTTGCGCGCGAGAGTTGAGAGTGATTTTTCGGGGCGGGCGAGAGATTGTCTCCCGCTAATGCTCGGGGATATACACAGGGACGGATTTATGGGGCGAGAGCGTGGAGCAGCGCGAAGAAAGCTCGCTCGACGCTATGCGCTGAGGCCGAAATATTGAGAGCGCGAATTGAGTGGGGGGATAATTTTTTTTCAGCGATGGAGAGAGCGACACTTTTTTTGGTCGTTTTTCGTTGTTTACGGGGCAGAGAACTGTTGAGACGGTTAAAAGCGCGTAATTTGGATAAATATTTTGAAATCGAAACTATTGGGAAGCATCGCTGTTTCGGGTCATTTTCTTCGCGACGATTCTCCCGTTAATCCAAAAATTAAAAACGGCAAAAAAATTATCTCTCGTTAGCCGTCCTTTTCTTTATCCACCGCAGAACGGCAAAAAAAATCTGAGCACTGTATAGAAACTCGAATCTTTCGCGTATTCCCACAGCTCGAAACTCTGGATTATTTCGAGAAAATTAACCTTTTTCACTCGCTCCCGCGCGCGCACGATAAATTCGTTCCGCCACAAAGTGTATTAGCGAAACAGTAGTCCCTGGGAAAAAACCACTTCCAACTTTTCGCGCGCGCGCATGTCTACCCCCGTTCCATACACGACCGTTAATTAATCTATCACACCGGACAAAAATGCAAACTCGATCTCTCGCCGTTCTCCGATTTGCCCCATCAAAGCAAAGCCGATATTCCGTTTTCGAAGCACTCGAGCGAACCCGAATTTTCGCGGAACGCTGCAAAACAAAAAAAAGAATTAAAGTTGCAGGCGCGTGCGCAGATCGAGCCTCTCGGAGTCGAAAACAATCAAGAATCCTCGAAAAACACTCATTAAACAATTCTCCGAATTTGCAGTACAGCGTATGCACACACAGCTAGCGGCGGCGGCAACAGCGGCAGCAGTATCTTTCGCGGCTGAAAAGGGAAATCGCCGAGCCGCAATCGCCTGCTTCCTCTCTCTTTCTCTCTCTTTCTCTATCCACCGGCCAAAAAAGCTCTCGCAAGCTCTCGGCAGACGATCTTTGCAAGCGCAGCGATCCGAGACGCGCTCGCATAATGAAAAAGCGCGAGGCGCTATGTATAGCGGGCCTGGGCTCTCGATACGTATGTATATACTTAGATATATACACACACACACACAGTTCGAGACACGCGGGCTATGCCGACTTTTTCCCGCGTCGCATATATACCGGCTCGCTGCAGCGCGCGATGCTCTCACAAAGCCCGAAAGAGATCGTTTGCCTTTGGATTTTCTCGCACTGGCTCTCTCTCTCTCTCTCTCTCTTTCTCTGTATATACTTATAGCTTTTCAATCTCTCAATCGCTATATTCCAAATGTTTCTGTTCTCCGTCGCAGTGAGACACGCGCGTGATTATCGTCGTCAATCGGGACGTTGCGTATATATATATATATAAATACATGGGTATATATCTATATGCCTCTAATACGCGAAAGACGAAGGGATATATATAATATATATATAAATACACACACACACGTCACACACACACACACACACACACACACACACACACACACACACATATATATATATATATATATATATATAATAAAATGTGAGCCGAGAGAAAGAGAGGGGGAGAAAGAAAAAGAAAACAAAGGGAGACCTCCGCCGACAGAGTCAAAGGAGCCCGCGCTATGTACACGCTCACCTGATTTCCCGGCTCTTCTCCGCTCTTCTCCTCGAGAGAGAGAGAGAGAGAGAGAGAGAGAGAGAGAGAGAGAGAGAGGTATCTCTCGGGCTCTTTTTTGCGACGTTTAATTTCTTTCCTTTCCCCTTTATCGGCTCTATAGTGCTGCGCAAGCAGGCATCGGTTTAGACTCTCTCTCTCTCTCTCTCTCTCTCTCTCTCTCTCTCTCGTGCGGCGGCAGTTTGTTTGCGGCTTTTTTCATGTTTCTTTCCGCGTAGCTCCGGGGGGTGGGGGGCCGAGGCTCTTTTCAAGGAGCGCACAGTCGCTGACTCCGGCTAATTGATTCAATTATACGGGGCTGGGGGACTTTTGATGTTGCCTGATTATACTCCGCCTCGAACAATATTCTCCAGAGCGCCCGCGGCGAGATCCGCGCACGAATTGCGCCCCGGGAGAAAGAATTCTGTGTACACAGGGGAGAGCTAATATATATATATATACGCGCATAGTAGTGCGCTCCTATGATTTTTCAATCTATGCGTATCGATAATTCAGCCGACTGTTCCCACGCCTCGAGATCGATTGCCGAAAAGTTTAACGCTCTTATAATTGGACGGCCCGGCCAGCGGCTTCGGCTCTCCTCCGCTCTATGATTCACGAGCTTTCTTTCTCTCTCTCTTTCTCTGCCTCCCGTCCGCGACGAGTTGAAAAGTTAATTGATAAATTTTCATGCCAAAGCCTATACGAGATGAATATCCCCGACGAGTACTTTTCTACGTATCAAGACTTCTTCTTCTTCTTCTTCTTCTTCTACTTTTGCTTCCTGCAGAGGTGCGCCGTCCCCCCTTCCCTCACCCCCCTCGCTCTCACTCTTTTCCGGCGAGTCGTATTCAAATGGAATCGCGGCTGCGATTCTTCACCATCAAAGAAACTTGCGCGGCTTCGGAAGAGAAAGAGAGAGAGAGAGAGAGAGCCCACGGGGACGATTCCTGCGCTCGCGAATTTTGAGAAAGCGATTTTCCGGACGATTTCTCCCTCTCTCCTTCTCTCGCGCGTATACCTGTACAGTGTTACAGTCGGTATTACGCTCGCGCGTCAAGCCGTATTCGCTGTATAATCCGGTTAATCGAGACTCTCGTCGCAATTAGGAGCCTCGAGTCGCTGATTTAATTATCATAGACGGAAGGGCCGGCGGGTGAGGGGGGGGGGGGCGGACGGCGAAAAAAAAGGGCGAAAAGAATGAACTGCCGGCTGCTGAGCGGCGCGCAGCTCTCGCACGGCGTGTACGCCGTGCTCCCGAGGACGAAACTGCTGCGCGCGCTGCAGCAGCAGCAGCAGCAGCAGCGGCACGTAATCGCGCAAAGTTCGCACGTAGGGTCGCAGCTGCGCTCGTAACTTTTCGACTAAATAAAGCCCGAGTTTGAAAGCTCGCCGCGTTCAATAATACATACACACGCGAGCGCGAGATAGGGAGAGCGTTACACAGCGGCTGCGGAAGCGCGTTGTCTTATATTTTTTTTTTCTGTTTCTCTTTTTCGGATTTTCACCATGCGGTCGTCCATACGGCCGCGCGCCCTTTCTCCCCTGCCCCGGGATAATCTCGTAAAAATGTTAATATAATAGCCTCTTGCTAATTGCAACGGACGAACTCGGGCGGGAGGAGGAGGGGGGGAGGGGGACGGCGGCCGCCTTACTACCGCCAAATCCCCGCACCCGCGCGCAGCCAGTTAATGGCCCCGAGAGTTATGACGTAAGAGGCGGCAGTTGTAACTCCTGTCCGTGTGGGAAATATAAATGTTTCCGTATATCAGGCCGCGCGGAATTTACGACGAGCTTATACATACTTATAATAGTCGCGCGCCGAGCGAGGCTTTAACTGTTTTATATATACGCGTGTGTCTGCGCGCGTCTGTGTTTATAGAGCTAAACTGATCTATTGACTCGGGCAGATTATTATTTATCGAAGACAGTTATGTAGTTCGACTTTTTCTTTTCTCGGTTTATAAGAAATTATATTGTTGTTTTCGTGAACTTAAGGAGATCCTCCTCTCAATGCAATGGATTGCACGTGCTCTTCGACTTTGTATGATTATATATATAGTATATATAGTTGTGTGTGTGTGTGTGTGTGTGTGTGTGTGTGTGTGTAATATTGTACGTTTTATAATATCGTATTTTATACGATACATTTTACGAAAATTTCAATCGCAGTGCAGAGCCAACGTCGTTACTTTTATTCGAATCTCGATTGATCGATTTTCAATTGTGGCGCCGCGCAATTTCAAATTCATCAAATCGCTTCGTCGTAATGCAGTCGATCGGGAATTTTTTATTTCGCGAAAATTTTTTCGCTGAGAAAAACTGCTTAGTAAAGTGACAGCTCTCGCTTCAGACACACCCGACAGTTTACTGAAATTTTCCAAAGCTTTCTCAAACGAATCCCCCGTTCGATCGCAAAAATATCCAGTATTTTTTTTCTTTTTTTCATTCTGTTTTAAACAAAAGAAAATAACGCGTTACACGCGTGAAACTGGAAAGAAAAGGCGGAGTTCATTAACGAGCGAATATCAGTGAAACGAGTCGACGTTCGGTCGGACAGCTGCTATATATACTTTCAATTTTCAAACAGATTTCGACAGTGCCACAGACGAATCCTCCGGCCGCGTGCATTTTATACACGCGATAACTCGCTCATTTTCCCCGGATAATTTCCCTGCCGAAAATATGTACCCACACTCGTCGGCCAACTTAACGCAAGATTAATTATCAATTTTCGAAGTATGCGCTCGGCGATGGTAATTCAAAAAATTCAACACTCACCACGCTCACGCTCGCCCATGTACACGTTACACATATACACATACACACACACACACACACACACACACACACACACACACACACATATATATATATATATATGAGCGTGGTGAGTGTTAAATTCATTTACTCGTGTGTGTATGTGTGTGTGTATGTGTGTGTGTGTGTGTGTATTGGTAATCACGGTAGAATCGCGGATAGGGGCGAGTCCATCGGAAGTTCATGCAGTATATGTAGCCGCGAATGTAGCTGAGCGGCAGCGCAGAGCCCCGCGGGCGCGGATAAGCGGGCGGATTGTTCCTCTCTGTCAATGCGGGAAATTATTTTCACGGATCTCTCCTCCCCCCCCCCTCCCTTCCCCTCCCGTCCCGCCAATTGCGAGCGGTTCAAAAGAACTTTTCTTTTTCGAAAATTCGCGAAAATCGTTAATCCGCAGCGGGAGGATATTGGACGCGGTGCGTATAAAGCATCCCGTATGTACCGGTACGCTCCTTTATACCATATACGCGGCTAAACAAGAGCCAGAGAGAGAGAGAGAGAGAGAGAGAGAATACGATAAACACAACGGTATATAAGACGGACCGCAGCAGCGCATAAAGTCGTTCCTCGTTGGAATGCTAGTCTCGCGCGAGTCGGACCCCTTAAATAAAGTACATTCATAATCTTTATGCTCCGCGGAGCCGCTCCATAAACACACGGCCGTAGCAATTTCGCGCGTCACGAAGGTATTTTTCACGGGAATCCAGGTGATTTACCTCTCTCTCTCTCCCTCCCTGAGCCCCCGGCATTATTAAAATAATCCCGTATAGGCTGCAGCAGCGGCGGCGGCGACGCGGCGCTCGAGTATTTCTATTGGCAACGCATTGCTTGGAATTCCAGCGATGCCCGACTCGTGCTGGACGAGATGTTGTATATATACACGACGGGGTCGGTTGTTAAGATCTCGAATGAGTTGGTTCAATTAGAGCGCGTACTGTTTGATATATATTGGTATTTTTATCGCCTGGAAAACGATATTACTGAATATATTCAATAATTTTTCATTAATCCATTCATTAATTTTATATATTATACACGCGCGCGCGCATTATATACGTAGATTTCGTAAATTCGGCCAATTTCGAGACTTTCGGGGAAACGCGCGGAAAAATGCGTGAAAATGCACGGGGCGAGAGCTGTGGAATTGCAATCATTTATCCGCGCGTTTAAGGCAAATTTCCTATATATATATATATATGCGCGCACCATGTATATCCCGATGTCACGCGCGCGCTGCAGAAATCTTTTGAAATACAAAACGCATTAGCATATTTTTTGTATTACACGAACTCTACAGAGGGAATACCGTAACGGCAGATCGATTACATATATACACATCACTCCGCGTTGTTCAACGCGCGCTCAGTGTTACACATCGGAATAATCGTCGATTTCCCGCGCGCGCTTTTAAAGTATTCGCGTAGTCCCGACGCGCCGCACATAAATACCTCGTCAAATTAGTCGACTAGTCATCTGTAATGCATATATATAACAGAAGCTTACGCGCTTGTACTCCGTCGCGTATTAGTTAGGCATTGCTATATACAGAGCGAGAGAGAGAGGAGTCTATTAGCGAGCTTGAATAGCTCGCAACAATCAAACATTTAACAATGCGCCTAAATCTCTATCCAGACGCACAGGAGGGAGCAGGAGAGCGAGAGAGAGAGAGAGAGAGAGACGCACGAGGTTCACGGGCGACGCTATAATATACATAGATCCTCGTGGTCGGACTGTCTCGCTGTACAAGCCGCCCTGTACGTATATATATATACATACAGTGTCTACAGCTGTACACACAGGCGAGGACCGACGGGGGTGCAGTTAGCCCCGTCGCAGCCGCTTATGCCATAATGGCGGACCCGCGGGAGCCCTTGCACCGACTACTCACTTCTTCGGAGAAGCTCCTCGCCCTCTCTCTCTCTCTCTCTCTCTCTCTCTCTCTCTCTGCGGAGGGGCCGCCCCGGAGAGCCGAGCGGGAGAGCGAGGCCACACCGGCTGGTTATTTACACGGGATCCTGTCGCGCGCGGTCTCCACGGGAGTAAATTCTACTGTTGGGGATTAATAAGCCGGCTATTCGAGTTCTCGAACGGGAGGAGCGAACGACCCTTTGCGCGGGCTCTATACATACACATATATACACGGGTCGTGCGCGGCGTCGATGCGGGAAAATTTTGCCACTTCTATTATACATCGGCTGCGCGCGAGGCGCAGCGAATTCACGCGGGGAACTCGCTCTGTTTGTCGCGAATTTCGAGTCTTTAATCCTCGTTCTTTATAGTACCGCACAAAATTTTTTTTATTCGCGCTTTCGCGTTCGTATATATACGTATACACGTCGTCGCGGCGGTGCACGTACGTGCATTTTCGCGCCTCGGTAAGCGCGCGCTCAAGTTTTCGCGGTGTTAACACGCTCCTTCGAGAGCGTAAACACGTGATATTTGAGTTTGCGCATTAATATCCGCGAGTGAACAATGAATTTATAGTGGTATTTATGCCGGCGTTTAAGAGTTCGCGCATCCAGCGTTTCAGTGTGTTAACGTCATTATACAGGTACACGTATATTGAGCGAAAGTTTAGCCGTTTACTGCGCACTGACTGCGCCCCATCTGTATACAGCGTCGGATTAATTTTGCAAACGGTCAATTTAAAATTAATTGCACAATTTCGCTTTACTTTGGTTCGGAAAAACGATCTAGTTCGCGCATTACAGCTAGACGACCTCGTCTGTCCGACGCATAACTGCGTTTTATCGTTAATCAAGAATAGGAAACCATTATCCGTTAAAATTTAACTTTTACGATATTTGAATTATTCATCTGTCATCCATAAACTATCGATTTTACCTGGGAAAAAATATCATCATCAGTAGTCATATTTTAACTCGTATAAAGTCTCAGCATAATTAAGCAGAAAAATTAGATTATTTCAATAAGACAAACGGCCAACATCGAAGAAACTCATCTAACAAGAACAAGCCTCCCTCCCCATGCGACTTCTATCCCCGCACTGAGGCTATACATTCAACGGAAAAAAACGGAAGGATCGCTCCCAGGCAGCAGGAGACGCGGGGGGAAGAAGCGGCGATTGTCAATGCTTCTCGAATGACTCGCGGAAGAGTCGGGTTATCGTCCCGTCTGTCCCAAAGAGAATCCGAGAGTCAATCGTGTCTATATGAGAATCCCGTGTCTCGCGTCTCTCTCTCTCTCGCGAAGAAACCGTGAGAAAAGGAACGAATGGGACACGCTCGATGGCTCGCGCGCCCGGATTTATTACTCGCGCGCCGCGTGCGGAAGAGCGTTTTTATTTCCTCGAATGGAAATTCCTCGGCTCGTCCGGAGACTTTTCTCTCGCTTTCCCTCGCCTCTCCATCTTCCGATTCCGGCTCTGTATAATTTCATTCGGAAGGTGGGGAGCGCGTCGATCATGTGTGCGGTGCGCGCGCGTGACCGACGTATACATGTATAAAACTCTGCGGGGAAAGTTGAGGCGCGGAAAACCGGCGCGGAGCGCTTCGCTATATACATGCGCCGATAAAAGTCAGCGTCGCGGCGGTAATTGCTGTGACGGTTGCGCGCGAACGTCTCGTTTTTGATTTTTGGACGTATACTTGTATTTTGTGCGCTTCAAGATTGTTTGCAAAAAAATTTTGTTGTTACATAGGAAAAGCTTGAAGCGGTCGGTGATCGGACAAAACGCCGTCGTGGCAATTGGAAATTTTGTTGTTGGCAATCGTTCGCTTTATCGGACAAAATTATGACGTATAGAGTATTAATCACGCTAAATCACGCTAATCAAGTACGGGTATATGATTTTCTTCGGCGCACATAACCAGGGATCGTGTCGCTGGAACACAGCGGAATTATTTTGAATTTTGCCGCCACATTTAGAGCGAATAATGTCCACGGCTCTATAACGTCTATTTTGACCTCGTAACATCCGGTCATGACTATTTTATAGGTTGAATAGAGGGCACAACAATACACTCGCTCACTGTCGTATACATATTAAACAGGCTTGGATTTTTATTCCACCTCTCCTCCTCGAGGCTGCAACGACACCATATAACCCGGCGCCGAAATCGCGTTTATTTTCAAAACCAATCCTTCCGGCAAATTTTCCATTTTTCTCGCGCGATTTTTCGGAAAAGCGCACCTCCCGCTGTACACACACACACACACACACGCCGCCGTCCGCAAGCCAAATATTTGAATTTCTACTTAAACACGTAATCGGAAACCTGTGTCGTTTGCGCGCGGAAAACTTTATTGACCATTGAAGTGTACACAGAGCGCGACGTGTCAGTCTTATACGGGGTAATAAATTTATTTATGCGTTATAAGCCGCGTGTATACACATTGGCTCTGTGTTTTGGTCGATTTTTTCACCCCTCGCCGAATTTGCAGTTCAAAGTGCGCGCGCGACAACGCCACTCTTGGCGCAGCGAAATTATGTTCGATCGCCCGATGGGGAGGAAAAATATTTTATTGCGAAGCACGTGACGCAAAAGAACTCGATTTCCTCTCGCTTATACACAGCTCTTTTCAACTTCTCCGCCGCCCCCCTACCCCTCGAGAGAGTGAGGGGGAGGGAGAGAGAGATACGGTACACCACACACGAGAATGAGAGAGAGAGAGAGAGAGAGAGGGGAGGGTATCAGCAGTCGACGGGCTGGAAAAACTTGATTAATTATCCACCTGCTGCAGAACAGGATATCCGTGTCACAGCTCCATTAATCACTATTTTATTACACCTGGAAAACGGGCACTCTTAGCCCGATAACGTCGCACATCTCATGTCGTCCTCTCGTTAAAATATACGTTATGCGCGCGGAGGACTGGGGGGAGATTGCGCTAGTCGCGGAATTTGAAAATTTCATCGAACACTGAGCGCGCGCGCGCGCCGGTTACGCGCTATACTTTTATGGATTCTAAAATTTTTAGCGCCGTTTTCAGAGAGCTAGAATTGCACCGGTCGTAGATTTTGACCGATTGATTAGCGGAAAATTATTATTATTATTATTTTCTTTTTGCGCATTATGAGAATTGCGATGCTGAGTGCGAGGATGACGACGAAATTTCGAATAAGTATAAGTAAACAATTGTTAATAACGAACAAAAATTATTTAACAATAGATTCGTTGAGAATCGCCGCGGTATAAATAAATTTGATTTTTCACCATAATTTAGCCGGAGCGGATTATTCGCTTGTTTTTATTATTTTTCACGCACACAAGTCGGTGAATATTCAACGCTCGCGAATGTCGCGTCCCAGAGAAATGGCCACAGAAGAATTCATAACAGATCATAATTCATAATTTATTAACTTATATATAGCGTGTGAATTCATAACTTTTGGAAACAGTCACTTCTCAAAGCGTCAAATCCCGGGGCTTTTCATTGCCGCCGCGCGGGGCCGCCGCGAGAGAAGTTTCGGCTATTTTTCACACATTAATTATTCGACAGTATAAAAGCTGAACTGCATACATATTTAAAATTTCGAACACGCCACGCGCACACGTACACACACACACGCGCGCGCGCGTACACACAGAGAGAGAGAGAGAACTGCGCTTTGATTAATAATGAAAGCGGCGTTTATCGAGAGATAATGCAAAACTCTTTCATTTCATTTTCCCTCGCGCAGCCAGCGACAACGACAAACAAAAAAAAAGAGAAAGAGAGAGAGAGAGAGAGAGAAAAAAATAGCTCGCAATTTTATCTCGACGCCCACACTCCATTGCGTCTTTTTGAATTTTTCCGCGTTTTCATCTCTCTCCTTGTCAGGCCGCGCCGCGCTGCATTGAATTAAAAAAAGAAAACACTTTGCAAGACTGCCGCGTCTGGGCGCAAACAAACTGCATCGGCAGAGCGAGAGGGAGAGGAAAGGGGGAGGGGGCGGGGAGAGAGAATAAAAAGGGAGAACAATCCAAAGCCGAGAGAGGGAGAGAAAAGAGTCGCGCGGATGTCTCGAGATTGAAGGAGAGGAGACGGGAGTGCGACGCAAATGGATGGCTGATGGGCGCTTTGTACGAAAATGAAAAAGTCAGAGGCGCGGAAAGTGTCGCGCGCACCTGCAGCATTAATCGCAAGGGCAAAACACCTTGAGGCTTTTTTCTTTAGCCCGACGAGGAGGAGGAGGAGGAGGGGGAAAAAAAGGAGCATAAGAGAGCGCGAGGGCAGGCGCACGTGTGTGTATATATATAGAGAGCGACGGTCTGTCGTAGTTCGACGGAGCGCGCGAGTCGCTTCTTGCGCGCTGATTTATTGCCAGCGTCGTCTGTATACTGCTACGGACTCTCTCTCTATCAGTCATCGGCGAGTATGTCTACGGACGTGTATATCTAGATTCGTGTATTTTATTCAGATGAGAAATTTTATTCGAGTACGGATATACCTGGGATGCATTTGACTTTATCTATAGACGAGGAAAATATCTTATGTGAAGAAAGAGGAAAAACGAGGAAATACGGAATCGTCGCAGAATGTCTTGACTAAAAGTATCTATACGTGTAGACGACTCGTATGATATACATGATAATTTAGACGTTGTCATTTTAGATAAGATTCTGAGTTTATTAACAACTTTTTTTGGATACTATAATAGAATGTAGTATCTGATCGTAATTTTGAGACGATGGCCAAAGCCAATTGAAAATTCAAGTTACGCGCCACAAATTTAGCAGACAAAAACGCAGCCTTCTTGCATACAGTGCTCTATAAAAATTTTGATGTAAACCAAGACATAATTTCGCCATCTGGCATGTATAATCTACCGCTCCGCGAAGTTTGAAATTGACATTTAAATATTTCATGCGGAACGACATTTGAGAACAGTTTCTCAAAATCGTGAAATTCAAATGCCATTTTTGGACGGGATCTTTCAATATTAACTTCAAACTTTGTAACAATGTTTGATAAATTACACAGGAGAGCATAATTTCGTTTTTAATATTTAATTATCAGCAGCTGCTTCTTCGTCGCTGCCACACTATACACGGCGCGAAATTTGAATTTTCCCGGTACATAATCAAAACGCTTCGAACTATATATACACGTATACATACGCGAACACGTCTGTGGGCGAAGTGTGCCCGGAAACTCAAAGGGCAAATGGGATTAAAACTGCCGCCAAGCAGAACAAGCATCGCGCAGTGGATAAGCCGCGCGAGACTGTTTGTTTACAAGTTAAATCCGCGTCGCATTATTTGTCGCGGCGGCGGCGGCGGCGGCAGCTGGATTATCGGCCGCCGAAGAAAATCCCAAGAGTATTAGCGAACTGTATTAGCCGCGCGCGCGCTCGCGGCCCGTGTATTTCCGCTGCTTTATTTTGCACGCCTCCGCCTCCTGCATCAGCCGCGCTCTCATCTCATTATTCGTTGAGCGGGGGGAGGGGGGGACGAGGAGCGCTGTATACGTATATATATATACCCGCAGCTCGTAAATCATTTGCACTTTTGAATCTCTTTTACATCAATGAGGCTCCGATAAGCCCCCGTCCCTAAATGTAGCGATGAATTTTTCAGAAAGAAGTCTCGACGAGCACCGCCCCGTTCCGCCGCGCGCCTATACGTATATCGGCTGCTTTCGATGCATCATCCCCTCGTACGGCGGGCAGAGAGGGAGAGAGAAAGTATAATACATCACGCTATCGTGTGTCGCGTCTAAACAGCGCGTCGCGCGAGAGGGTGAGAGAGAAAAAAAACGAGCGCATCCGATTAAGAAGCTTCCGGCGATAAGCGGCGCGAACTCTTTCGCGGCGTTAGTCGGCAAGTTTTTTGTGCGCGCGCGTCACAATGGGCGATTTTGCTGCCTGCAATTAAGCGCGGCGGACGCGCATCAGAAGCCGCGAGAACTCGGGGAATTGAATGATCGACGAAAATCGCGCGCAAGTGAGAGAGAGAGAGAGAGAGCTGATATTGTTCGGGTGAATTAGGGGTAATCCTTGCGAGTTTTTGTAGAGGCGCAGGGGATGGGGAAATTTTCTTGTGAAATTGTAGTAAGACGGATTAATTAAAGAGGGGTAGTTATGGAGGTGTTTACAGATTGAAATTTTTCAAAAGAAAGAAATAAACTTAGACGATAGTCTCTGTAGGTTGAATGATTTATTTACACTTAAACTGCAGAGTCCACGTTTTATAATGTAGAATCTTAATTCCAACTCAACGAAAAAAAAAATTTAACATTTCTAAAGTGTTTTTCCCATACATTTCTTTCCATTAACAATCTATACGTAAGCGCACGTAACAGTCCCCGTAGAGTAATTGAAACAATTCGTCAGAAATTTTAGAAAATTGATATGTTACACGCTGAAACAGTAGTCTTTCACTTTTTAATGAATAACCTGAGTTTCGGCTCAAAATTTCAACATTCCTAGTGTGTTTCTCACATACCTGTCTCTCCATTAACAATATATACGTAAAAACACATAATTAATCGTACCCCCCAAAATTTTAGAAGCTCAACAAAATATAAATTTCTCATTAACGACCTACCAGATACAGCACGACAAACGCGTTCGTGAAGATACTAACTTAAATCTAATTTTTTTTCTCCTCCCCCCCCCCCCCAGTCGAAATTCCCACGCGCAGACAGTGTATTAAAGTTCAGCTACAATATAACGAGAAAATCATAGGGAACTCCGGAACAACTCGCATGTGTAACCCAAGTAGGTATACACACCAGGACGAGAAAAGCGATTACGACTCCGGAGCTATGATAATTCCCATATCTACCTCTCGCAACAACTTTCGTCACGAACGACCGATCGAGAAAGGGGTCGATGTTGGCGATTAACGACTATGCACAGCTGCTGCTGCTTCTGCCGCTGCCGCCGCTGCCTTTGCCTCCTCGCGATAATCGGGGGGGAGGGGGGGGAGGTAAAAGAGTCGTTGCAGCCCTGGGCTCGCGGGGGAACCTCCTACGGCTGTGGAATATTGAGATTTCGAAAATTTTCCAGAAATAGAGAGCGAAAGCGCAGCCGCTCCCCTTTATTTTTCTTCTATAGTCATCAAAGGGGGAGAAAGAGAGAGAGAGAGAGAGTCAGCTACCGAAGAACAAAATCGGATTCAGAGCTGACTCTGCGCAAACATTTTCCGATTTGAATTTTAAAGTTTCCGCGCGCCGCGTCATCCGCGAAATTGAAAGAATCGCTTCTGCTCCTACAGAGCGCTGCTGCAGTTTAATATAAAAAGAGGGAGAGGAAGAGAGAGAGAGAAATAACGACGACCTTGTTCTTTCCTCCCCATGATTTGAAAAATGTACTCACCTGATTTTGCTCTCGGCGTGGGGCGAGCTCTCCGTCGATTTGTAGTCGTTGCCCGTCTGCAACAGAAAACGAAGAAACGGAACTCCGTCATTATCTCCAATAAATGTCAATCAGCATTATGATAGCGACAACTCCAGCTTTCTCGCTATACACATATATTTATATCTACATCTATGCATATAATTCGCGAAATGCGCTAACTGATTTACGGGACGCGCGCTGCACGTTTTCCCGTATAGCCGTAGAATTGCAAGTATCGAAATTCGCATTATAAGCTTTCTCTCGCCGGCGGAGAGAGAGAGAGAGAGAGAGAGAGAGAGCATACAGCAGCTCTGCACCGGCGTATAATTACATTTTTAATTGGCGCATCCATTGCGCGCGTCTCGGCGATGGCGCTCCCGCGATATGATAAACACTCGTTATACCCGAACTCGCTCGAATTCGATTTCCACGTTTAATTTCCTCGTCGCCCTGCTCTGCAGTATACTGTAACACGCCCTGCGGATCGAGATCGAGAGAGAGAGAAAAATTTTCGAATTACGCGGCAAGTTTCGAGACGCACTGCGCCCGCGCGTACACCGCGCACGGCCCTGTCGACGGAGAGCTTAGCGGAGCTCAGCTAATCATCCGTACGTGGAGCGTTACAAGAGCCTCCCCCCCGCGAAGCTCTCGCTAATCCTCCGACGCGCGCTGCAGCTTCGACGTTCGGTGCGCGCGTTTTTCATCGGCCAAATCGTCGGAACACTAATTAACGCGCTCGGCAATTTCGAACGCAGGAGGGATAGGGGTGGGGGGAGGGAGGGAGGAGAAGGCGAGAGTTAAGCCGCGCGCGGCCCACTCGAGAGGGACTCGAAAACACAACGAGTTTGAAGAGAGGGACGGGACGAGACGGGGGGGGGGGCATAAAAAAGAAAGGCATAAGCTCGACACAGAAGTCGAGTGCACGCACGCGAGTTAATTTTCGCCTCTGCGACATGCCTCTGTGTACGTGTGTACGTGTGTATGTGTATTGCGCGGACTCTGGCATTGTACACGTGTATCTGCGTGTAGGGGCGTAGTACATAATGGAGAAACATTAGCGCAAAGGGGTCGTCGGCTCTTTAATTAACTCAATGCGCAGCAGGATTTTTGTTTAATTAACGCGACTCCTTCTCTGGCTTCTTCAGCGAGTGCTTTCTCTCGTTGACATAAGCAGTATGTGTGTGTGTATATATAACGTGTACCGCCGCTGTGTGTACGTACAGACGTATACATGTAGATACCGGCTTTTTCTGTCGTGGTTCCTTTCATTTGCGGTCGGAAGTATTATTATGTCTGTATATATGTATATATACACTCGGGTAGAGGGAGAGGGAGTGAGCGGATGTTTTTTTTTTTGACTGTTGCATTAGTCACTGCGCGTCAAGGGTGTCGAGTGCAAAAGAGAAATGCGTCGGTATCCGTTTGGGTATTGGGTAACGCCGTATCATTGTTATTATCGTAACCACGTGGAATTTTTACCCTCCCCCCCTCCCCCCCACGGAATTCGTGGAAATCCTCCTCGTGCTTCATATTGTTTCGTTAAAAGTCGCATACGCGTCGATGACCGCACGACCCGTTTCGTAAGTATCCTTCAAAATTTTGAAATTGTAAAGCAGACATTGTAATACTCGACCTGTACGGCAGTTTGAAAAAATTTTTTTATGTGTCAATGTAAAACGAGCAATTGTCAGGGCTCTCCAACGAACCGCGTCAGCTTGCGCGCGATATTTTTGCGTTTATCGGCGTGACATTTGAGCGTATAAAAATTTTAAACAAATTCCAACCAACCGAAAGTCGCGCAACATCATCGTCTATAATCTTCGAAACGAGCGATCGTCGAGCTTTTCAGTACTTGTGCATGTACAATTTGGCAATAATGTTTAACGAAAATTTTGTTGCTCTCGCAACTGTCTCGCGAAGAACGCGCTTAATTTGCTACGATATTCTGCGCAGCATATTTCCAACGCAAACACGGGAAAGCTGCTCGAAACCTCATTAAATATCCAAAGCCACTCCGGCGACATTCGGTCTCGGCCGCGCATCAGCTGCCGAACGCCGCTAAGCAACGAATATCTCCTGCTCACACATTTACCTTGCAGTTTAGCCCGACCGTCGCGGCATTTTTTTTTTTTTTTGCCTCTCACCACCTACTCTCCACGAGGTATACATCAGCCCTCGTCCGGAGTCAGCCACACGGACGCTCTCTCTCTCTCTCTCTCTCTCTTTCTCTCTCACTCTGTGTTCGCTGGTCCCTCGGGCTTTTGTTTATAGATTTTCAGCTTAGCGCGTGCTTACGCCGGTGATGCAGCTGTACGTATCGCGTAACGCCAAAACTCCACACGGCGCTATACGCTATACATATATATATATATATATATATATATATAGACGTGTGTACGTACGCGAAAGTTGGTATGCGAAAGCCGTAGACGAGAGAGAGAGAGGGAGAGAGAGAGAGCGTCGGCTGCGGCGTAAACACGCTTGTAATCTCGGGGGTTAGAGCGACGTGTTTCGAGGCTCGGAGAAAAGAGTCGGATGGCCAGTCGTTCGCCACGAGTGCGACAGCCAGACTGTGTGTATGTGTGTGTGTGTGTGGCTGAGAGAGAGAGAGAGAGAGAAAGAGAGAGCAGCGTGCGCTTGGACACTTTTAGGAGGGGTAATGGTGCGCTTCATGCGCCGGATCTCCCGCTATCCCACTATTATATTTTTTGTTCTTCCTCTTGCTCGGTTGACGGAGCCCTTGCGATTTTTATGCTTCCGGCTGCGCATCAGGGACTAACTGCCCTGGAACGAGTTGGATGACGCTGTTTTTTTTTCTTCTTTTTTTTGGGGGGGGGGGAGGGGGGGGGGTTACCGGAGCTTGCGTCCGATGGAGAAAATTTTGGGGGAGGATGTATGGGGTGATTCCGTGCGGTTATTTTTAAGTGCACGCGCGTGAGCGATGTGGAAAGAGAGCTTGGGGTCTGTGTTTTTTATTTGCTGTATTATTTTGTAGGATTTTCGGCGGCCAACTACAGCGACTATGCTAACTTTATTTAGACCGAGCGCACAGCGGAACCATATTTTTTTTTGTTACACGCGTATTGATTTGCGCTCGTTTTTATTCCGCGCATTAATCCGGACTTTTGCGACCGACTTTTATTTAGACGCGATAACGAATTGCACTGTAAATTAAATTATTACAAAAAGCCTCCTTTTTATGATAAAACATTTGCACAATTTGCTTATTTGTTCCATAATATTTACCCGTTGAAAGAGCTTCATTTATTTCACGAAATAAAATTCGAGTAATAGCTGCGACAATTAAAAATAAATGATTGCAAACGAACAAAAAAAAAGGACCGTACAACTGCATTATAGCGATTAAGGGGGTCTGAAGCCTATAGTGACCGGTCAGTAACGACGCAGCAGAAAAATACTTAGATCTCAGGTTACTATAATAAATTATACAAAACCAGGAGATACTTGCTCTTCGTATTGGCATTATCTATCACTATGAAAGGTTTGGAATCAAAATATTCAAGCGTTGGAGAGAAAACCTTGTCCGAAAATCAGTGCGGCTGTAATCTGACGTATACTTCCGCTGACAGCTACTGATTTTCGGACAAGGTTGTCTCTCCAACGCCTGAATATTTTGATTCCAAACTTCGCATAATGAGAGATAATACCAATACGAAGGGTGAATATCTCTTGGTTCTCCATAATTCGTTGTATTATTTGAGATCAAAGCACTTTTCTGCCGCATCGTTACTGACCGGTCACTATGGGTTTCATACCGAAATCTTTGAAAAATCGGGCAATCACGATTTCAGCGCGATCGACGAAAAGAAGCTCTTTATTATAGACACATCGTCGTCCTTTGTTAGTAACGCAAACTCTGCGCCACTGAAGCTGCGCAACACGAGAGCGCGTCGCTTCCCATCCGGTGCCTCTCGGTAAACAAACATTGAAATTCAAATGCACATCGCGCGCGGAAACGTATATATACGAACGGACGGCTAGGCCATAAAGTCGTCGTCGTCGTCGTCGTCGTCGTCGTCGTCGTCGGCAAAAAGCGCCCGCGAGATTTCAAAGCCGAAATTAAACGGTAAGAGTAAGCGCTGTATCTAGCGCATACAGCTTGGGCAATTAAGCAGAAATAAAGGAGAACGGCCGTTAAAAAATTTTCCAGCTTTTTTGCTACAATGTAGTCCCGCACTTGGAGGACATTAAATAATATCCGTCGCGCTTGCAAGTTCAACCGAGAGAGCGAGAGAGACCCTCTTTGTCTCTTTCTCTCTCTCTCTCTCTCTCTCTCTCTCTCTCTCTCTCTGTCTCGGACGTTAGGCGCATCTGGCGCCGCAGCCGTATTTATAGTCGTACCGTGACTCCACTTTCCTCTTCCGCGTATAGCTCTTCCTCTCTCTCTTTCTCTCTGCGTCTCTCTTGCCTTCCTGAACATTAAGGGACACACACGCGCGCGCACACACACACACAGAGAGACTCGTCGCCAGAATGAAGAAGACGTCCGGAAGACGGCATGTCGCTCCGTTCTCTCTCTCTCTCTCTCTCTATCTCTATCTCTAGCTCGCTCGCTCGCTCTCTCAAACTTGCGAAAATTCAATTTCCAGCGAGTTCTCCCCCCAGCGCCGCCGTTGTTGTTCGTCCGGATGATGTTCATTGGCTTTCGGAATTAGTGTCCCCTGCACTCGACCCCTACACACACACACACACACACACACACGTGTGTGAAAGAGTCGCGCTTCGAGGATCGCGTTAAAAGGCCATGCGGTACATAGACGATACAGAGGCGCGGCAGAAAGAGCGGCGAGTCTCGCGGCGGAAGTGCTCGCGATTTTTCTCAGTCAGCGGGAGGGCGACGCGAGGAGCCATTAGGGGCGCTCTCTTCACCTAATGATCGATGACTCTCTCGCGGCTATATAATGTACATCGAGAGGTTTTGTATAGAGGCGTACACGCCGGCGAGAGACAGGTGTGAGCGAGCGCGTTTTTACCTGTCCTCGCGCCGAGAGATTCCGGCTGTGTGTATGGAAGATTGATGAAAAAGTCGCGCGGCAGCGGCAAAGTTCGCCGCGCGGCAGTGGTAATAGCCGGGTTTGGTCGGACGCGCTCGATTTTTCGTATTACACTTTTTCCCTCGCTCTCTCTCTCTCCCGAAAGTCTGCTCTCGCGATAAAATTCCAAGCGACGAGAAGAAGGACGCGCAGAGCTTACACGTATACGTCCGCAATGTAGCATGTGCGTACAGCGCATCAGGTGTCAGCCGACGCTGCGGCGGTGTAGCAGAGGAAAATAACAATGAAGCCCCTCGCGGTGGCTGCGCGGTATGCATGTATACATAGCGCACGCGCTCGGTGCTGTCGATCGCGGCACTCTCGAGTTCTCCAGCGGATTAGCGGCCGAGCGATGTTGATTAGCTTCATTAAGTAGATCTCCCTCCCCTGCCCCCGACCCCACGTATGCACACATAGAGGGGGTTGTCTGTACGCGTACGTATCGGAGCCTGGCAATTAGCGCGCGCGCGCGTTGATTTCCACAGATCGAGAGTCGACTGCAGAGAGAATACTCGAGTCGAGTGCTCGGATGCGCGGAGAGATTATGTGTGTGTGGGGTGAGGGCGGCATATCGAGCGTCGTGTTCGGGAGATAAGTGGTAAGTGACGTTGGCGGGAGATTAGCCCTCCCCCCCCCCCTCCAGAAGGATGAGGGAGGCAAAAAAGAAGGAGGGGCGAGGGGGGGGGGGAGAGCGGAAGAAAGTAGAGCGGCTAAGAGAATGAGAGAAAGAGCTGAGCGAAGAAGAATCGAGAACTGCGCGGCCGACACCTGTTGCTCTCCCTTCTTTCGTTATATACCCTCGAGAAGCAAAAGGGTCGTCGGCGTCGTCGACGACGACGACGACGTTGTCTCTTGCCTCTGATCCAATTGTCGCTCGCCCTTTTGTATCCGAGATTAGCCAGCCGGAAGTCGAGAGACGCTCTCTACAAACCCCCTCGATGTATTTACTCGCGATGCTCGACTCTTGCTCTCTTTTTTTCGAACCCTGTGTTTATGTGTATACATTGATTGTTCTGCAGTGGTTTGTTTAAATCTATAAGCTCCTTTTTGCGCTGAAACTGAGATCAATCAAATTATAGTAGTATTGGAAATTGAGAGATCGATGAATTGAGTTACTTAATGGTGCTTCTGGCCTTTATTGACTGAGAATAATCCACTGTTGAATGAAGATGTTCTTTTTAATAAGAAGCTCGAGGCTACCAAGCAAATAAGACTGTATTATCCTCTCGATCCAAATCTTATATTACGGGAAGAAATCAAATGATTATATCGTTGCAATTACAATTACTGATAAAGTTGATAAATTTAAAAAATGCAAAGCTAAATCGACGTCGGTATACAATTTTAGCATATATGTTCATACATACAAATACTGTTTATAATATTGTTTTTTTATTGTTGTTTATTCTTTTCTCACTATTATTGTTTACTTGCAATTTTGTTTGTAGACCAGATGGAAACTGATCATGTTGGACCGATTCAAGTATCTCCAATAGGACACTGATCGAGTACAAAACAAAGTTGTCTGCTTACTTCAGAGGTCACACGTACTAGACACGAGGTTTGAAGGTAAATCCCGACATCTTAAATGACCACAACGCTATTCGCTACTGTTCCTCTTGTCTGGTACATTGTCTAAATGGAAATGCGGTGCATCCCAATGAAATAAAATTGTATGTATGCAAATACAATTCGTTGCGCGCGAGTTGATGATGCAGAAACTAACTCGATATCATCTCAAAACACAAAATAAGGCGAGTACACGCTCGATATCTAGGGCACGAGCTCGTTACACTGGGGACGTAATTTTTGCAAATTTGAAAATTCCTTCCACCTCAGCACAGCGGCGGCTATCTCATTTTCAAGATCGTATCCACATGAGTAAATTCTAGGAAACCCAATCGCCATAACACACCTAAATGCAGCGTGATTCTATCAATTATACTCCGTACGCGCGCAGCACTCGATTTCTTTTTTCTCACCCCCTCCCCCCCAGACCCCCGCAGGAGGAGTTGACGCACAGCTGCTGGAAAATAGTCGGTCCCAGCAGCACACTCGCCCGGAAAAAATTGAATTTCATCCCTCGTTCGCGAGCAAACTGTTTTTTCGTCTATTTTTTTTTTCCTCAACCAACGTTTTCAACAAATACGCGCACGGGTTTACGCAATGAATTCTCTTTGCTTCGCTCGCACGCGCGCGCAGATTTGCGCAACCTGACAAAAAATAGCCGTGGAAAGCTCGAGTCTCGTATGCAGAAAGAAAAGTAAATAAATAAAAAGTGCGCACGAGCCGCGGCGGACAGCTTATTCGCGATAAGAAGATAAAAAATAGTTCTCATTCGATTGCATCTGCGGATATCATTCGTTTTCTCTCTCCTGCGCCAAGCCGCGCGTACCTTCGGCGCCAAGGGTTCTGCGCGTCTGTGTAAATATATATAAGCGTGGACGGCGCCGGTATACACACATCGATCGGCACAGATAGCCGGGAGAAATGTTTAATGGGGTGAATTCGTGGGAAAAATGAGCCGCGCCTCGATATAACTTTTCAGATCTTCGCTCATTACTTCCGAGTTTATTTTTCTCCTCTTCTGTGACACTTGCGATTTGTAGCCTGGATTCCTCGAGCGATCGACGGAGAGATATTCCGGAAGCTGAGCGACGTTCTTCGAAAATAGAAAAAAACGAAAGAAAAGAGAGCGAGAGAGAGAGAGAGGAGAATTTCCGAAGGCACGAGAGAGTCGACGCCCCGTTAACCCCTCACCCCCCGGCCACCCCATCCCGGAAAAGTTGAAGCGTGAAAAAGTAGTATAAATAAATTCTAGTATAAAGTGCTTTAATTTCTTGGCGCTTGGAAAATTTAATAAAATTAACTCGGCTTCATAACTGATTAGTGAAATCTTTCGACGTGAAAAATGCTCTTGTCGGTATTAAATGAAAATCTCATTATTTATAAGTAGGTGT
This sequence comes from Philotrypesis tridentata, assembly GCA_018906965.1. Taxonomy (NCBI): domain Eukaryota; kingdom Metazoa; phylum Arthropoda; class Insecta; order Hymenoptera; family Pteromalidae; genus Philotrypesis; species Philotrypesis tridentata. The sequence continues at coordinate 6,642,903 of JACCIB010000002.1, forward strand.
AGGACGCGTTTTCAAATTATTAAATTCCAACAAACACGAGTGTGTTTGCGAGCCAGCGGTTTATTTGAAATTTTGTGGGCCCAACGCTCAATAGCACCTTCAAAATAAATATTCTTTACAATTACGCCACAATTTTGAATGTTCGTTGCAGTAACCTGAGGAAATTGATTAAAAAATCAACTTCAAATACAATTTCAGAGAGTTCAAAGTCCAAGTAATACTGACTTTTTTATTATAAAAATCATCGCCTGATCATAATCTGTTTACACTTTTACGGTTTCCAAGAGAATTTGCATGTGTGCGAAATATTATAAAAAGCATTCTATAGTAAAATTCTATAGTGAATTCTGGATTAAATACCATTCTTTATTAAAATTTTCCAATTAAAACGTTAAAAGAAAAATCTACACATTATGTTCAGGGATGTGAATTTCAAATTTTTGCAAGATTACGCGAATCCCTCTATCCCCCCCCCCTCCCCCAGAAATCATCCGTTTATAATTAACTCGCTGGAACAATAATTCAGTTTGAAGAAAGCTACGCGCCATTGCGTCGGCGCCGCTGTTTTCTCTTTCGCGCGCTGCAATTTTCCCGGTAATAGGGATGTTTTCACTCGTTAAGGCGTGTTCCATTGCTATTAGCGCTAGACCATGAGCATTTTTTTTTCACGGAGTTAATACGGCAAACGCATTCCAAGAAAACTTTCATTTCAATGGCATAAGTGCAGCTGGCGTTGAGTATTCGCTTTTTAGTCACTGCGCGAAGCGCTAGAGGGGCCGTGGATTATTGCAATTAGTCGCGGGGCTGACGAGCCTTTCTCCCCTTTTAACCCCCTTTGTGCTGATATGCATAATGACCGGTTGCTTTTCCGAATATACACACACACACACACGTACACACACATTTACCGTAAACAAAGCAGAGGGCACCGCGCGTTTACATTTGTAAAGGCTATCGATTGTTCATCCCGATTCGCACACGTGTTTCCCCCCGCCCCCTCGTCTCTCTCGCAGGTTTTTTCACCTCTGATATCCGGTAAAAAGTTGAGAGTATTCTGGGCAGGTTTTTTAGTCAGGATTTTTTTTCACATTTTAAACGAGGCATTGTCAGAGAAATTCTTATCCGAGTATTTCTAAAATTTTCAGATAAACTTCATGCGGTGTGGTGGATGCGAAAATCAATTAAAAATTCAAATTGTGCCACAAAATACAGAGCGCGGATGAATAAGCGAGTAATTTGTTTATGACAAGAGTAATTACGAAAAATCAAGACGTAGCTGTCTTTCGATTTATTTCAAACATTTCACGAAGTTCGAAAATACATTCTTTTTAAATATTTCTGCCTCCGGCATTTGAATTACACGATTTTGAAATATTATTCAAATGCTTTATATATCCCACAAAATGTATTATGCACGAGTTTCAAATTCTGTAAAATGGTGTGGGTAATTGCATAACAGAGGGCAACCACGTCTAAAAGTTCGGTAATTTTGTTATTATTATACTCGTTGTAAGCAAATTGTTCTTTTTTCTTTTGTCCACTATGTTATGGCGCGAAATTTAAATTTCGAATTGGCTTTCACGTTCTTTTAAAATAACGCGAACTGTAACACGTGCTAACCGGAAATTCTGTGCGTAACATGCTCGATTTTCTATCGTCGTAAAAAAGAAAGTCATTTCTCGACCAGACTTTTCATAAATCTCTCCCCCCCCCCCCATCCCCCCGAGTCTGTATTTATACGCAGTGTGAATTTCGTATTTTAATGGCGACGGGCATTTTTCCCGCCAGAGTGCAGCATCAGCGTTATAATAATTAACGAGCGCTCGCTTTTATTCGGCTTCATTTGCGTAATGCTCGCGCCTTATATTCCCCTCGAAACATCGAATTGCCCGACACGTGGCTTCTTCCTTTAAGGCGGGTCGCCATCAATTTTTCATTTTCTTTTTCGATTTGCACTCTGCCTAATTAAACTTTGAAAAGGCTTGATTAACGTTAATCCTCGAAGATAGAGGATTTTCGTACTTTTGGATCTGTAATGAACGAAATTTAACATTTTTCAGCGCAAGAACTTTCAGGGTACATGAATGAAGGATTTATTCGACAATAGAAGTATTTAAAAACAGTACAATTCCCTGATATTCAGAATTCAGAAAAACATAAAAAATTAACGTCTTTTCACAGTTTTTAAAATAAAATACATAAAACATTTCAAAAGAATCGATAAAATGCCTTGCTTTAGTATATTTTTTGAAGCACAAAAAAAATCTTTAATATCTCGATCTAAAATCCAAGTATGGTTCCAGCTTCGAATATAAGATCTCTCAAAATCCCTGAAACGACTTCAAAATTTATGCGGTTCGGAGTTAAAAAATATTTTAAAAATCCGCACACCACTTCCACGTTAATAAAAAGAGAAAGAGGAGGGAAGAGCATCCCTATAGCCAATTTCTCAATGAATTTAAATTCGAAACGAGAGCAAAGAGCCCCGTTGGCATCGAATTTCACCGGCCGCTGAATTTTACGAGCGCACCCCGCCACACAGCGCAGCGGCGCCAAGGAAGCCGCCGAAATTGGACTTATCCGCCTATGCTAATTCGCCTTGGGGCAGCCGCAGCAGCGCAGCGACTGCATATAACGCACAGACACACGTTTATATACGTATACACGTATACACGAGCGGAGGTCGAGGCGTTGGAGAAAAACAAAGCTCGCTCGCGCAAAGAGAAAGAGAGAGAGAGAGAGGGAGGGAGAGAAACAGAGGATGAAATAAAGGGGAGAAATGGAGAGCTTTCATAATAGAGCCCGAAAGCGCCCGGCCGTGAAACGAGGCCGAAGACTGTTTGTTATTTGCTACACCTCCCCCGTGCCCCCAACTACCTGGTTGTGTATACATGGTTTATCAGAATGAGATGTGCGCCAAGGTCCAATACTGTCGAATACACTTGATTCTCGGGAATACGGGACGCGGAATTTATTATAGCAACGTGCGCGACGTGCGCGAGGGTGAGCGCGCGCGTGAAGAATTTATCGATGCCGCGCGCTCGTCCGAATGCAAATGCCGGGGCGGGTACAGGGGGTGGCGGTGGTCGTCGTGGTGGTTTCTTTTTTTACCCCGAGATTTTTCTCGCACCCCCGTCGCCCCACGTGGTGTGTGTGTGTGTATATATATAACACGCTATACTGCGGGGCGGGAAATGAAAGTCGATAAATAAATTGAGCGCGCGAACCCTAAAACGGGTTATATATTCCGCGAATCCGACAGTTAAACTCGAGCGCGCGAGCTTTATTCAGTCCCCGCGCGTGAACTGCCTCGGCGACACGATAACACTCAAATTTGAGGTCCGCTCGACGCTGCCGAGCGAAAGAGACTGGGGAAAACAAAAGACGTCTATACACCGTATAGTGTCCCGCAGGTCCGAGGCAAAATAACTCGCTTATATAAAGAGGCAAGCACAGCTGTGTACGCACAAATCCGAGGGAAAAGAAGAATCAGAGAGAGAGAGAGAGAGAGAGAGAGTTAGAGGAGGGAGGGGGTGGCAGGGGAGGAGAGAAAAAACGAGGAGGATAAGAAGGTAAGAGATATACAACTTGCTTTATTTACCATCGATTCTCTTTGTCGCTCCCCCCCCCCCTCTCCTTCTCACTCACTCTCTCTCTCTCTCTCTCTGTGTCTCTCGCTCTTTCTCCCTCTCTCTCTGCTGCCGCAGACTATACGAACGCAGCATAACCCGGTCAGCATTTACGACTGCTACTCGCGCGCGATTTTACGAGCTTCAGCTCTGCCGGATAAGTAACTTATTTCGGGGTTAACTCAAGTGAGTGCCCGCACTCCCTATGTATACATCTATATGTGGCTGTGTGTGTATGTATGTGTGTGTATGTGTGTGTATGTGTGTGTGTATGTGTGTGTGTGTGTGTACGAGACGTGGCTGCACGTCCGGTAATTTCGTTCTCTCTCTCTCTCTCTCTCTCTCTCTCTCTCTCTCTCTCTCGCTCTCTTCCCGACGGAGAAAAGCTATACGTATACAGCCGCAGAAGAACCGGAGAAGCAAATTAGAGATCGCGGTTGGCTGGAAGAAACGGGGAATCGAGTGAGAGGAATGCAATTTGACCCCCATTTCCTCTAACTCAGGCTCTCCTCTCTCTCTCTCTCCCTTCTTCTTCTTCTTCTTCTTCGTCTTCTTCTACTTCATGAATCCCAATATCGCATTAGGTGTACATTAGGCACCCAATGTCTCTCGTTAATTCCAAGCCCGTGTATATATACATACGTATATACATATACTTGTACAGCTATACTGTGCACAGCATAGCTGCAGTTTATACACGGAAAACTACGAAGTGTTTCCACGTATATAGGCCTCGCTGGGACGGGGGGATTAGCCATTCCGCGAGAGACGACGCGATAATGAAAAGGAGACGCGGAAAAACAAGCTGATATTAGATTCGAAAGTCTGCAGTAAGAGTATCCCTTCTCTCGCTCTCTCTCTCTCGCCCTCCGTCGACGCCGGTGTGATTTGAATACAGGCCAGTTAGCGGGACGTGCCGGGAATCCGCGATCGGTGTGTACTCTCATTACGCCGCTTTCAGCCGATATTTATTGGGACTGCCGTCGACGCTGCTGCTGGAGCGTTGTAGCTATTTACGTGTATACGCTGTACGCTTGTTTTCTCTCCCGTTTCTTTACACTCGTCGTCGCGCCATTTGCAAATTCATCTTCTCTCTCCCCCCTCCCCCTCGCCTACTCCTCGGCCCTTCTCACTGTGATTTATGCATATCATGACGAGCCCGAGGGGCAATTAAACGCGAGCTTTCATGGCTCGCGTGACGTTACTAGTCATGCCTCGTAAATCTGTGCTCGTCAATCATTCGCCTTTTATAGATATATATGTGTACATATACATGTGAATATATATATTTGCGCGCGCGCGCGTGTGGGGGTATAACGTCTATACAGACACGCATCATCAAAAACGAGCTACGTGCAGGCGAGGGAGGGGGGGATTAATTTTTGACCGGCGAGTATGTGCGTACAATGCGGAGAGCTACACAGATATGCGCGGGCGAAATTTGATATTTAAATGAAGTTAAAATATTTCGCGGACTGCCGGCAATTTGTCTCGGCGAGTTGCCTCGTCTTGACAATTTCTCCGCCCCCTTTTCCCAAGAGAGAGACGCGAGCGAGGACTACTTGCGCTCTGTATCTTCCTGTTTGTCTTGACACGAGTGCGCGCGCGCGCGCGCGTCGCGGAAAGCGATTTGCGAGCAACGCGCCCCGGAATTTCATCTCGGCGAGGTGGAGGTGAAGGAGGGAGAGCTACTGCAGCTCTGCTTTATAGGGTTTGGAGTACCAGCGCCGCTGCCGTTGCTGCCGCTGCTGCTGTTGTTGTTGTTTGTTGGGAGAGAGGCGATTAGAATTATGACACTGCGCGCGCGCGCCGGAGAGGCTTGTTTGATTTGGAACGGATTCCGCGGCTGCGCTATTTGCCGTCTGATTTTCTCGGCGGAGAGGGAGAGGGAGAGAGAGAGAGAGAGAGAGAGAGCTTTTTCTTGCGAGAGACGAGCAAGTTTCTCCTGTATATGCTAATCAATGAGCAAAGTATATTATAAGCGAAAATGTAAACGACAGACTTACTGCCGGCGCGAACTTCGACTTGGAGGAGATATTGGGGTAGACGAGCTTGCAAGCTCGCGCGCGACGGAGAAAGTGTTATTTTTCTTTATTTTTATGGTATTTCCATGGGTTGGATGCACGTTTTCGCACCAAACTGCAAATAGAGTCATAATCGTGAGTCTGCGCGATAAAAGATTGGAGGGGAAAAAAGTCAAAATGTCTTTTCAGTAAAAATTTTCAGACAACAAATTACAAAATTCTGCATTAACCTTACTCCATTCGCTATTAGCGATCGTTAGCATTCGAAGAAATAAGAGCATAACGAATATAAAAAGCGGAGTACATGTAGAGACCGAAAGCTGCACACCTACAGATCAATCAGAGATATATCCGCGTCAAAGGGACAAAGCCGACGCGCGGGGCTAAAAGGGTTGAAAGCTCGAAGAAAAACAGAGAGCACGTGACAGGGACGAAATTGACTATTTGAGGGGGGGGGGAGCAGATCGAGCGTTGGCTACGGGTGCAGGGGCGGGGGGGAGGGAGGAGGGCAGGTGCGTTCTCTCCCTTAGCGCGTCAATATTCCCGCGGCAACTAATCAAAACTTTCAAGCTGTGCTTTGCAATTCAAGCGATTCGACGCTTGCGGAAAGTACTCGCGCCCCCCGCATGTGAAGCGACGAAGAATAACATTATAAATAAAGGTATTTCTCCGCGCAGCCATTACCAAAATGCGGGAGTCGCATAAAAGCTTCGGAACTTTCTGTCTCTCTGTCTCTCTCGGTCTCTATCCGTCTCTCTCTCTCTGCCAGAAGGGCCAAAGTTGATATTAAAATCAATCCGATAGTCGACTTGGCCTCTCAAAGAGCCTCGGGGCTGCAGCGCTTGTGGTTTTCCAGCGGCAGAACTTCCGTCAAGTACGCTTTGCTGTTTGCCCACGGATATACCGTAGCCGCGAAAAGTACGCGTTTATATACCCTCTGCATAGCTCTATAGCTTCGGGCAATTTTTCTCCCTCCTCCGGCGTAACTCAACTCCTCTCCCCCCCCCCCCCATTTCCCTTGCTCCTCTCGCGATTTTTTATTTCGAAGCGTGAACAGCGTTATTGTCGAAGGTTAGCCGGATCGGCGATTAGGAGCCGTTTCAGGCGCGAAGACGAAGGAGAGCTTACAAATGAGGTTAGAATAACTGATCGCCTCCCGAAGCAGTTGCGAATTTCGGGAGACGGGCTAACGATCGGCTATTCGATCGAAACAAACGTTTAATTCGGCGCATTGAGAGCCGTACGTATATAGCTTCTCAAACTCGTTAGCGGGTAATAGACGATCAGTCAGGCGCTTTAACGAGTCGCCGAAAGTTGGATTTCGAGCCGAGCGCATTTTACGCGCGCGGGCGAGCGTATATAGGGAAAAAAAACGCGCATACATTTTAAAAAGCCTCTCGCTCCTCGCTCTCCGGGCGATTTAAAAAAATTTGGCTAATGAAAAATGCCCAGAAGTCGATTCGTAAAAATGCTAATTATGCTCGCACCGGCCCGGCCCGGAGAATTTGCAGGACGGAAAAATTTCGACGGGCCACGGGCTGCGCGGGCACTTGTTAGCCGAGAGTTGCAAATTTTTACCGAACGCCCACGGCTACGCGCAATTTTTGTCCCCCTCAAACTTCTCTCGCCCTATCGCTCGGCGATGCGCGCGGTGAAAAAATAATAAAATTCTCGTTTTTTTTTTCGAAAGTTATCGGAGGCAATGCGATTATTTCGAAAAATTTATTCAAGTACGGACAAACTCATATAATAACGAGTTTGAAAGTCCGCGCGTTATGTGGGGCTTATGTACGGGATCTGACGCGGCACGGTTTTGCTTTGTTTTTCCGCACGCTAGAGTTCCAGCGCAAAAACTATAAACACCGGTTGAATTTTAATCTTTTCACTCTTGACTTTTAACTAAATTTAATATCGCGCGCGTAAGAAAAACACGAGCTTTTAACTTTCAGCTGTAACTTGTTCTGATGCTGTTGTTTTCAGAAGCTTTTCCCTCTTTTCTCCCCCTTCCCCCTCTCTTTCGCTTTCTCTCCCAGAGAAAGAGAGAGAGAGAGAAAGCATGAATTATTGTTAAGGAAAAACTACACGCAAACGTGCTACCATAAATCACAATTAATTAACTCAATAATCTCTCGACGGAGCGAGGAATCAATACAACGCAGCGCTACGCATATATATATATATACATATATACATGTGTATAGCTATATAGAGCTGGACCAAAGGAGACAGTGCTGGTGAGCATAAAAAAGCATAAATTATCACGACCGCAGGGATAACTGAGAAAGTGGCGACGTGACTTTTCCAACGGCTGTATTAAACTTATGAATATAAATCACGAGAGACCGGTGTAGCCCGTCTCTTCTGTCGGCATGAGTTCGATTTACGGTGGCGCCCTCTGCGCAAGTGTGCAGCGCGCGCCCGCGGACCCGGAGACGTTCTTTTATTGGACGACGATGTGTATATACACAGACAGGTATATATATACTTATCCACTCGGTTCTCCCGTACTTTTCGAGAGAAAGCGAGAGATACTGTGCGCAGTTGTTTACTTCTTCTACTTAGGTACCTACTCTTTTTCGGCGAGAAACAAACCGGCACTCCGCGAGCGCCACGTCTCCCCTAAGCTACAAAGTCACGCTCCTGCAACTTGCAAACTGCGCGGAGTCTGCCCCTTAGATGGAATGGCTTATATGTGTACGCGTTATACATCACACGTAGCTTTATATAACGCTTCCTTTTTGTCTCTCTTCGCCCCGCGTAGCACTGGCTCTTTGATAAGCGAGCCCGACGTGCCGGTTGAAATTCCATTTCCTAACCTCGAAGAAGCGAGAAGCGAATCTCAGTACTCGAAATGTTCGCATTGTCATTGGACCGGTGATCGAACGCAAGGCTCGAGATAGAGAAAGACAGTGGCAAGATCAGCATTTCTGGCGCGCACACACCCGCACACATACGTACGGAGACTCAACCTCCCCCCCCCCCTCCGACCCCGCCTCTCCCTCCCCCAGCAGTGTTGACGCGGCGTCGCGCGTCAAAACACAGCCGGGCCATAATTCACCGCAGCCGGGCCATGCTCCGGGTTCATTCCGGTGCGGCACGCGCCACCAACTCTCTCTCTCTCTCTCTCTTCCACCGTTTGTTCTACGCCTCATCGGATCCGCCACACGTACACACGCGCGCGCACACACACACACACACATACATACCGGTCCAGTAGCTCTGACCCAGATCCAGGGTAGAGTCAACGCGGTTTAATTGGACGAGCGTAATGAATGTTTAACGAGATTTCGCTTTTTTGCTCGACCCTCGCTTTATACGTATATGTATATGTGTCTATGAATGTGCCGTGGGCGAATGTGTGTATTTACGTACAGGCAGTACACTTTATGTATATATCCCACCATGGCGAAAGTTAAACGCTTCCGGTGGCTGCATAGCAGTCGTCTCTGATGAGAACGGCCGCCGCAATACGTCAGCTTGAAAAATGAGGAAAGTCTCTTCGGTATATGTATATATATAAATACGCGCGCGCGTATAGTCCCGCTAAATGTGCACGCGCGCCACTGTAGGGTGGCGCCCTCATTTACGCGCGCGAATTCCGTGTTAAATCTTACGGCGCGAAAATTAGTACGGGCGGCGGCCACCGGCAAAAAAGTGGGACGATCCTCGCCGTACACATACGGGACAACGCGCTAAAAGTGCCATCAGCGCCGGTTCGCGCCCCTCTTCGCAATGAGCGCCGCGCGCGCATACGGCAGGCTGCGCGCACGTGTTTCGAATTCTCAAGAAGTAGCGACTCGCGACTCGAGAAGAGGACTGAGTAATCGACCGAGAACGCGTGCGTATATCTTTTCCTTGCGTGTATAGAAGGAGAGCTTTGCGGGGCCAACGTCGATTTATCCGACATTTTTTCTGTACGCGTAAAGGGCGACTTTCGCTATTATATGCGCACGTCGAAATTACCGTCCATTGTCCTAGTACACGCTGGTATTTTCTGGTGTACTCGGCGCCGAGAGAAAAATAATTCATCGCCCTCGCAGCAAGGACGACGAACGTGAAACAGCATCGCGCGACAACGTCCATTGTTCGGAGTCGCGCGGCGGGTGCGCGCATGCAAACCATACGATAATAATACGAATATAAGCACACACTGATATCGTTGTAATGCAGGAGCACGTACTAATAAAGCTCTTACGCGAAAGAGGCATGTATTAGGCATACCTTCATTACACCGCGGGCACGTCTACATATTTTAACGGTTTTAGCGCGCGGGCGGGCGGGCGGGCGGGCGCGGGATGTACATTCTGTGGGATATATGGATGGCCGGCGCTGGCTTGCTTTTGCAGCTGCTTGTCATTAGGCGCCCCGCTGACTCGCGCGCGGGAGGGATGGTTAACGAAAATACTCGCCCCCGCGCTCGTAAGCGCGTGTACGGGTGTGTGTATGTGTATATTTGCGTGCATATATATAGTACGAGCGCGCGGGTGTGGATGTGCGCGCAGATACATTGCATCAGTTTAAATGGCCAAATAGCCAGATGTATATACGTATACACAGCCGAACGCAGCAGTGCTTTGTCACTTACTTCGGGCAATGGGGCATGATTGTGTTTACCGGGGGAACCAGGAGCGAAATTGATAATGTGTTATTTATTATCTCATTGAAGCTTCTATATTGTATTTTCTAGTCCAGCTGTTATGCGAGCGCTGCGCTGTATGTGTATAGCGTATTAGGTTCGGCAGTGTATTTTACCCGGAGAAATAGATATCCATTGGCGGAAATTTAATCTCTGTGAACGCGCGCGGACGCGCTCCGCACAAACACGCCCCGGAGCTTCTCCACGTCATAATAATAAATACTGCACACAGGCGCAGACACTGCGCGATCGGCAAAATACTCGTGAATTAATCGGAAGCAATCGATTGAACGCATATAGACACGGCAGCTGTTTTTCCAGATTTCTTTTCTCAAAACGCGCTTGTTTCGTATATATGTTTATCCGAAAAAAGCTCTTTGGAGAAACGGTGCATAGACGATTGTTTTTAATGCTCCGAATGAAATTGCGCGGGCTAAGTGGAAAAGTTGAGGATTTTTTCAAAGCGCAGCTATCGTAGTACTTGATTATTCTTTGTTAGTTAATTAAACCATTCTGACGATCAAGTGAGACAAACCAAGTGTACGTGTGCGCTCTCGCTTGGCGTATATTCGTTCTGACCTAAGTAATGCAAAGTTATACATTCGTACACGTGCAAACGCGTCGGTCTAATTCAGCGTGCAACGTTTTATTTGTAAATATAGTGTGTAAGATATAAAAATAGTACATCGTGCACGTACAATTAAGGAAGAAAAATTACCTACGCCTACGGCGCCATCCAGACACTCTGTATACCACTTGTGCTCAAATATCACCCTCGCTAGAAAAAGTGGTTGTCTTCTCTTGTTTCACGCAGTGCTTTTTATAGCAGGGCATGAATAGACCCTTTTTATGAAGAGGAAGGAATAAGAAATCAAGGAGTATTTCCTGCACGTTGGAAACGTTGCAAATTTTTTCAGAAAGCTTCCTAAATTTTCAATTTTCTCACCCTTTTTCGTAACTTTTAATATTTTTTTTTTTTACTTTTTCAAAAATTCAATTTCTGCTTCAGTTTGAAAACCAATAAATCAATGTGGCAACAGATATTTTACACTATATTAAACGTTATTCTTGGCTTTTTCAGAATTTTAGGGGCACGGTTTATGAATAAAACATGTGCTTTAAATAAGAAATGCATTTGAAATAAAACACGCATTCTAAAATACTCATGTTTGAACGTTTTTCTGAGCTGCAACCTTTTTAAAGCGGGCTTCGAGTTGCGCCGTTTTAAAAGCAGGCTCCGAGTTATGTCCTTTTAAAAGCGAGTCCCGAGTAAAGTCCCTCTTTCTCTCAGCTGTCAATATACTGTATTCTAATTTTTTATTGGTAAATTAAGCTTTCTATGCGATTGTCTATTACTGAGCTTCGATGAATACAATTTTAATTATTTCAACATGAAATTCTATCCAAATTTAAAATAAAATCCTAGACATATTCAGTCGTCTAGACATTGTCGATTATCAAAACTGTTAACTTTTTAAAGATTACGTGCACTAGTAACAAACATTAAATATGATTAAATGAAAAAATGATGATGCATCTCTTCGAGCCAAACAAAATTGTTTGTTAATCATACTTTTGAATTAAATTATTTTAAAGTTATATTTCATTGTGTTAATTTTAGAATATATTTTAATTTAGCTAGTGCTTGGTCTAACATCTACGGCCGGCATATTGGCGATTTAAAATTAGTTTGAATAGTGTTTAAGGTAAAATTGTGATTTTGAAGTAATTTGTATTTAACTTCGAATTTATTGTATAAAATTGTAAAATTTTTTTGTGTTGGATTGTAGCCCTGAGGAGGAACCGCAACGGTTGGAAACGTTGGCAACTGATTAATAAACAATTTTGTTCGTCTCGAGGAGATGCATCGTCATTTTTCATTTAAACATACCGAGTTCGAAGTGATAATAGCATATCTTACAAATTAAATATGATTGTTCAGTAACTATTTAATGTACGTCAGAATTGTCATTAACCTCAATTCAACTTTTAGATTCAAAGCCATATACATATAGTAAAAAAGAGATATACTCTAAATGAAATGATTTTTCCCCTCTATACAGCCGAAAGTTCTTGCACATTTAAAATTCGACTTAACATTTTCAATTCCGAGCAACTTTAAATAAAAAGAAAAAAAAAGGATATTCACGTAGAATTTTTTTGCGCGCTCGTTACCGTACCGAGCTGCACGAGAAGTTTGGAACGCAAATATTTCTATTTCCCTGGGTTGGCGGAGAGTGCACTCGAATGAAAATCTGCGGCCATAACCGGAGGCCGATTACAACACGGCACAGATACAGACTTGACCCGTCGACCTGTCGCTACACGCGTTTCGCACAGTTTCTGTATAATACACGTTGCATATACACATATATATGTAGAAACACACGTGTGGCTCGATAGTCACGCACTGCGCGAGTTTATATATAAATGATACGAGCACCTATACACACTTGGACTCGCAGCTGCTCGTCGCGTGTTACGTTATTACGACAAAACGACGACGGGCGGAGAGAGATTATCTATGTACATCGTTGAGAATCTGTCTCGCGCGAGCTCCGTACAAAAACGAGGTGAGCTGCAGCGCGACGCAAACTTTTTTCCTCCCGTCTGTACAAGTTCATTATTTATCAAGTCTCCATTTGAAATGCTCGGCGCAAGGGGGGGGGGGGTAGAGAGAGAGAGAGAAAAGTTTAGTTGTTATCGAGTGGAAAAGTTTTGCGTTTTTCATCGATTATGAAAAATGTGCCGCGCCGCGCGCATCTGCCGTTATCGATTTATATCAAAAGACGAATCGAGTTCCTAATGAAGTTGGCCTTTTTCCTCTCTCTCTCTCTCTCTCTCTTTCTTTTAATGGAAGCGCACGCGTCTACTGCAGAGAGGAGAATTTACTCGGCCGTGGAATTACTCATTCAGGCGTTTTCGAGGACGACCCAAATATTCGCGACTTGTCATTGAAAGCTGGCTATTTTTTTTCTTTTTTCTCTTATTGATATAAATACAGTAACTGCGTATAATCGTTGCCACGTGTGTACGCGTGCGCGCATCAGTGAAATTTTTGAGGGAAAAACACACGTCGATGCCGCGCGCGTTCGCAATGCCAAAGGGAAATTCCGATGTGTATATTAATTAGAATAATATCTCTCGCTCTCGCAAAGGTTTTGTACGCGCTCTTTATGGGTGGGAAAAGGGAAATGTCAGATATATATATATATATATGCAAATAGTCTAATTATATCGTTGATAACGAGAGAGAAGAGGGGGAGAGAGCCCGCGAGCTGAATTATGACACGAAAATCCGGAGCAACGATTCAGATGGCTGTACACTATGAACGCAGGCGATCAGAGCTTTGTACATATGCCGGGACAATTCGCCGGTTAAATTAATTATCCGTACGTCAGCGGCATATAATTCCTCTCGAGAGAGGCGAGTCATTAAACATTTTTTATTCTCGCACTTGTCTGTCAGCTACGTACTTAGGATATGACCCTATACACGTTGCGATGCACGTAGATATTTGTGGCTTACAGGAAGAACCACTTAAGTGACTTTTTCGTGTTTTCGAGAAAAAGCGATTTCAATGTTTGGAGTAATACGTAAGATCGAAATGTCAAAGAAAAGATCTAACTATTGGCTCATTTCATTAGGTATCTAATACGAATACAACCGTAAATAGTTTCTTTCTCGACGCGCAAGCTAAACAAATTACCCGAGTTAAGTGGTTCTGCGGGAACTTTGCAGATAAGTGGTTATGCAGTCACTCTCTTTCAGGGCTCGTAACGAATGCAATTTGCCATTAAAAACATTCGGGCAGAGCATATTTTTGAAGTTTAACTCATGCCCTCTCTAATGGTGTAATTAAAATTTTCGAAAATTGTTATTAACAAAGAGAAAAAACGGTTTAAAGGAAAAAAGCATGGTTTTTCCACAAATTTTTTTTTTAATTTGAAATTTCAAGAACGTTTTCATATGCAATGTATGTGGAACCCCTCTAATCAATGGAATAAATGTTCAAACCTAAAAGATACGTGATTTGGGGGATGATTTTGAACCTCGATGTGGTCAAACTGGCGCATATTGAAAATTTTTTACGAAGACTTTTACGAATTTTTTATTCAGAAACCACGCACTTTTGTAAAATATTTTCAAGAGTAATAAGTTCGTAGAATCAGCTAAGGAATACATACGAATTTTATCAGAGCGATTCCAGTAAATTTTTTGTTTTTGCAAATTGACAATTTTTGAAAAATTTAAAAAAATTTAAAAAATTTTTAAAAAGTAAAAAAAACGGGGAATATATCGGTATAGGTAATTAGATATATATTATACAGCTTTAATGTACTCTACACGGTGTGTCTCGCACAAAAATAAAAAAAACGATTGCACTTAAGCGCAGTTTCTGCGGTAACATTTTTACGAGAGACGCATAGTTAAGTGGTTATGCTATCGGCTGGCATTTAAAATATTTGTGCATTTCGGAAATCCTACTATTGTACAATGAAAAAGGGTACCAAGAGCAACTCGAATTCGAAATAAAAAAATTTTTCACAAAATGTCACTTAAGTGGTTCTTCCTGCAAGCCACAGAATATATGGCCATGAATATGTAGGTATAATAAGCAGTATGTACATATAGGTATACGCGAAGGTGTTGATATAACCAGCAGTCAATATTCGTTTGATCTACATGGGAAACAATTATCTTATCGAGCTCCAGAAGGAGACACACACCCGCACGTGGCCGATGCCACTGCCGCTACTGCTGCCGCTGCTGCTGCTGCTCGTGTGCACGTACCACTATATGGTCCCGTGTATACACGTGTCTCGACCGACGAAACAATATGACGCTCTTCTAATCAACATACACACAGCAGTTGATCAATTTAGCTTCAATAACTCGACGCGCGTGTCTGCCGAGATGTTCCAAGGCCTGGCGAGTTGAGATTACCGAGGTTTTGTCTTCCGTTTGGCTCATTGTTGGCGAAATTTGTGCTCTCGATAGCTGTACACGTCCTCATAACGGACCGGTTATCGCAAATGATTTTTCAATTGCTCGGAGATCAGGAAATACTGTTAGATTTTGTTCTATTTTTTTTAAACGTATACGTGTAGAAAATTACTGCTCATAATGTATTTTAAGTTATCACAAACGACAGTGTAATGTGCCATTAAAAGAATTTTATCAAGAACTACCGTCCGTTCATCATAATTATTCGTATGCGCAAGTTAACTTGTAAATGTAAATGACGAAAATGTAAATTTAGGAAATTAATTTATTTGTATATACACCACGTGATTTACGCGCATCACTTTTATTTATTACTTCAATGTTATCGTTCGCCACAGCCGTGACATTCGCTCGGAAATTCCTGTACATTCGTCGTGTACAAACTAATTACCGCGCAGCCCACCGCGCCGATCGGCAGCCCGCACAGCAAACAATTTTAACAGGAACCTCCGGTAGTTGTTTAAAAAAAAAAACAGTCACGCTTAATATAACTCGAAATGAAGAAATGAAATGTACGCCTTGCCTGATTTTCCGTTAAACAAAAACAGCGCGCTTCTCACGCCAACAGATCGGAATGACAAAAGCCACTATTTTCGCACTTTTTCCAATCCCCGAGCTTTAATGTACGTCCAGCAATCCAAGCGCATTATCTATACGCGCGGGTCAATGATCCAACTTCTCTCGGACGCAAATGGAATTTTTCCCTCTCGCACTCTCGCCATAATATTGTACATCCCTCTCCATCCCCATTAAAAACAAAAAAAAAAAAGAAAAAAGCGACTGGCGAGAGAGAGACCGCGCGCGATTTTAATGGGCTATTGCCTCTCAAAGCAAATTTGATTGTTTGCCAAGCAAAAACAGTCCGTACTAGCCGCGGCGCCGGTTCGAGCTAGGCTGCAAATAAAAGTAACCCGTCCGCGGGTATACGTATATATATATATATACACACGCAATTCCTTTCTCTAAAATTTTTTTTCGTCGGAATTAACTTTATTGTTTTGACAGATCTAGGCCAGAGCGCTTTTCTTCCCTACCCCCTCCCGCCGTCCCTCAACCCTCTCTTTGTAGCCCTCGCCGTTATTACTTTCCGTTTCTCGCGAACGCGCGCGCGCGCTCTGAATAAATAAACTCGCGGTGTGCGGCCGAAAAACCTGCTCGAAATCGAAGAGCGAGGGCCGTAATTGAAAAAGCTCGCGAGAATGAGGAGAGCCGAGTCATCCTCGTCTATTAATACGTAATATGCGTACTGCCATAACTGTACGGGGAGGAAGAGGGGGGGGGGGACGCGGGGTTGATGCAGTGAAAAAAGGGGCCTGCGAACAAAGGGCCGAAATGAAAGCCTCGTGTCCCGCAAGAAAAGAGCTTTAATCGCGCGCTACTGTGTGTGTGTGTGTGTGTACCGCTGTTCTCGAGCTCCGCTCTCGCTTCCCCGCACGTTCGCGACGAGCGAGAGATACATATATATGTACGTAGGGTACCAATTATAATGATAATAACGACGTCGTCGACGCAGGAGGTGCACGCGGGGGAAGGCTGCATATAGATAGAGAGGAAGCCTCGGAGTACATAATCGAGGGGCAGGGGGGAGTGCAGTGCGGTGAAAGAAAAAGGCTTTGAAAATTCCATCGGGGTGGGGAGGGGGACTTATATTGAAGCGAGAGGCGAGCTTTAAAGCGACGATCGTGACGCTAAACACAGAGTCCGGTTGATCCGCGCTAGAGCGCCGCGAAGGGACAAAAGAAGAAACGCAATCGAGAGAGCGTCGTTATCGAGTCCCTTTCACTCCCTCTCGCGCTCCATTACATGCAAATAAGTTCGGATGAAGAGAGAGAGAGAGAGAGACAGAGAGGTGCGGAATCGTCATCGGGCTTGTTCTCTCGCCCCCCCCCCTTATCCGTCCACAATCGTCTCGCTCTCTCTCACTCTCTCTCTATCTATGTATATACATACACATCCGCGCGTGTATATATATGTGTATACGTATATATACATACAGACGCGAAGCCCGCAGTCGTCGAATAGCGAGAGGCGACTCTCAAAGCTCGGGGGCTCGTCTTAATTACAGTTGTCTCGAGTCAATCTCGATGGTAATTAACCGAGCGCCTCCACCCCCTCCCCTCCCTCCTTCCCACCCTCGTTCTCCTATCTCCAGCGCAGTGTTGTATATAGCGACTGCGCTGCTATCTCGGAAAAAGCGCCGATCGACAAAGAGCAAACACTGCCTCCGGAGGGATAAAGAAGAGCTGGAGAAACGCTCGGCCAAATCGGATTGATTTTTTTTCCAAGCTTTCTCTCTCTCTCTCTCTCTCTCTCTCTCTTCATCCGCCGCGCCGCCGGTTCGAGCCCGCGCACTTCCCGCAGTGCGGAGAGGAAGAAGGCGAGGAAAGAGAGAAAAGTTTAACGGCCGTTATAATTAACGCGATGAAATCGACGTTCCCACCTTGAAACGATTTTGTATTTCACCGAGGATAGTGCGCTCTATGTATACATATATACACACCTGTGTGTATAAGGATAGAACTGAGACGACGACGACGACGGGGACGAGGACGGGAGCCACTCGTGCAGTTTACCTTCTCGACGTGCACAAAGACTCTTCGTGCAACTGGCCGGCCTGCCATATCCCGCTGAAGGAGTAGCAAACAAGCTCTTATTGTCGCGGGGGGGGGGAGGGGGGGGGGGAAGAGCAAGAGAGCGAGAGCGAGAGAAGCGCCGAGGGATTAACGAACGAAAGGACAAAGCTCGGGAAATGAGAAAATAGGAGAGAGAGCGCGCGCGGTTTTTCTGTTATTTTATTAGGGAACGCGGAGCAAAGCGCGCGCTTTTGCTCTACTGCTTTTGTTATTTTTTCCTTTTCAAAGAAAAAAAAACCGAGAGAGAGAGAGAGATATCGTATCTTTGAGAAAGATTTCCTAGCTTCCCGCGCGCACAACGGGAATAAATACGCGCGCGCCGGCGAGTTCCCGTAAACTATTCGATATGCCTGCGCCGGTGTGCGTACGGCGAGCCTCATCCATCTCCCTCTCTCTCTCTCTCTCTCTCTCTCTCTCTCTCTCTCCCTTTCTCGCTGCAATTAAAACGTAAATTCTTTAAAGGCTCGGGCTTGAATGGGATAAAGCCGTTTGCTCTAATTAAAAATGCCCGCGCGCGAGTTTTCGTTGCGCAATTTTTAATAACAATTATCACGACGACTCGCTCGGCCCTTTGCCGCGCGCTCGAGTTCCACAAGCAAACGCGTCGGACGACGCCTGGAATTTTTCCTGCGGAGGACGAAAATCCAGGATCTTCGGCGGGCGAGAGAGAATAAAAGAGAGAGAGAGAGAGAGAGAGAAACACACGGTGTATAATGATAACAATACTCGATTCCGAGCTGCTGCGGCCTTTCTGCAGCCGGCTCCCTCTTTCTCTCTCTCGGCTGATATGTGTACACGTGTACGGCAGAGCCTCGTCGAGCGTAGATCACGTACGGAGCACCGCGAGTACGTGCTGGACAAAACGAGTAGTTTCTATGAATGTTTAAGCGACTGACCTCCCACCCCCCGATGTATATTCGAGCTTTCGCTACGCTCCACACATACTCTCGCAGACACACACACACACAGGCACGATGACATCGCTTGTTTCCTTTTTTACTTCTGGGAATTCAATGAGGCAACGAAAGAACGTGTAGAGGCCAGCGGTACGTGCGACGTCAAGACGATTAGATCGCGATGTATGGTGTTCGAATGATAATTTTGTTAAGGTTTAGGGGTGGATTGGAGTGGAACGCGATGAAACGTATCTGTCGTAGATAGTTTGGTGTAACAATTTTGAAATTTACGAGGATAGCGATGAGAATGTAAAACCGATGAATTATCCGGTTTTTTACTGCTACGGGCGAATTTTTCGGGTAGAGTAGAATTCGTAATCGTTGAGATTCCGAGGATAAGAATGATACTGATATTTTTCGTGATCGTCAAAATATCAATATATTCGAATGGGGAGAATAGCTTGATCCCATTTTCACGTCAAATCTTACTCGCAACTTTTTAGATTCCAATCATACATATCGATTAGAATCGAATAACAGATTAACCTCCATTCCCTTACCAAATCTAACTTATCCCTTCGTCAGAAAAAAACATAGGTATACACCAATAAAATTTAAAGTTTCTCAATCCAGCATTTTCCACCAGCAGAATGTGCCGATCCCCGCACGACCAGCATCCAAATTCTCGGCACACACATCCAAAAAAAAAAAAAACATAATGGCCAGAAGGACAAAGATGTACGTATACGCAAATACACGTACGTCGAGCAGTAGCAGCGAAATCGCGTGACTGCGCTCTTCGACATCGGAGATACTACCGCGGGCAATGGGCAGAGCGAGGGGCAGGGAGGAGGGGTCGGGACGCACGAATTTCGGAAAATTTATGCGCCGCGCGCGACGGAAAATTTATCGGTCAAATTTGGCTGTTTCCGGCCGAGGCTGCCGCCGGCTCTCCATTTATTACGCGTTAACGGACTGTGTAACACGGCTCGCGAGCTTGTCGTTAGCGCAGTTATTCTCGTTTTGCAAACTGCACAACAGCCGCGACGGCGGCGACGGCGGCTACAGCAGCGGTACACCTCGAAGCTGAAAAGAAGCGAAAAAAGAATATCGGCTCTCTCTCTCTCTCTCGCTTCCACCCCCTATAATTATCGTCGCCGAAGCATATTTTCTCCCAGCTTTCTCTCTCTCTCTCTCTCTGTTTACCCAGCCGGAGTATTTTGCCGCGAAACGAATTTGCATAGACGATGTGCTAGAGCACACACTTCTGAATTCTTTATTTTCCCATTCGGCTGACGCTATACTACACGCGCGCGCGCGCGCGCGCCGCTTCTGCAGTGTGTCTACCTCTCGCGCGCTCTTCGAGGAAATTCCTCGCTTACGTACTCGAGATGCAAGCGTGTGCGCGCGGCGTGCAGCGCGCGCCTGTCTCCGTGTGTGTATACACAGGGGCGCGCGTATGCGCATATAAAAGCAAAGCAAAATTAATCGACGGCTGTTGCTCGGCTGACGTTCGCTCCTGGTTTATCGGCGCGCGAGACGCTTGTCGTACAAGTTTCCTTAGTGCACTCGAATGTAATGCGATTCGCTGCTGCTGCTGCTGCCGCTGCTGCTACTGATGCCGCTGGTGCAGCAGCAGCAGCAGCAGCAGCAGCGGCGGCGGTGGCGGTAGCGCAGGAGCTTTTGGAAGTGGGAGGCGCAGAGCGCGAGGGCTGCAAGCTCTTAACTCGTAGTCTCAACTCCCCGGCGCGCGCGTGTCTGTGGGGCTTGCATGTGAATGAGCCCGACTCCCCCGAGTGGCTGCATGCTGTTTCGCGTTAAGACGACGTGAGCCAGTGCGATATTACGCGAACTCTCTCTCTCTCTCTTGCTCAGTGTGTGTGTGAGTGTGTGTGCGGGGGTCTGCGTACGTATACACTCGGCGGTGTGTGTACCCACGTACACAGCCGAGCCGCGCGTATAACATAGCCGACGATGGAGGAGGAGCCCGGAGGAGGAGGAGGAGGTTAGCTCAGCTTTTCATTGTTGCGCTTAGAAGCACAAAGTGTCACGCGGGGGATACGCTTCTTCGCGAAAAGCACAATGGATATGGGCCGCGTTTAATGCCACGGGGAGTTGCCGATATAGCCCGCGCGCAGCCCTTACGTACACAGAGAGAGAGAGAGAGAGCCCGCGCGACGATCATCGCCGCGATGCGCGCAGGAGCTTGCATCAAATTTTTCGATGCTGTACCCTCCGTGCTGCAGCAGCAGCAGCAGCAGCTCTCGGCTTGTTATATTATCATGAGCACGACGCCTTGTGTGTGTGTATTATATACACACGTAGATCTCTCTGGGAAACAACGGAGCGCGGGGTGGTGGGGATGCCTCTCTCGCGTATCCGACACGCCGACTCGACCCAGTGACCTTAGAGAAGCCTCTTATCTCGCTTCGGGACGTATTATATACGCGCGCGTGCAGGCACATCCGCGCTGCAAGCTCCCGAGCTCGCGCCGCGCGATATCCGTCGCTCAGACGGTTATGCACAAGCGAACAAAGCGCAAAGACGCTGCGCATTTCGACGACTCTCTGCGCGTATATAGCTATGTACCTCCCCCCACCCCCTTGTCGGATACTCGACGTGTAAATCATCCGGTTGTCGGGCTCTCCGGTATATACGGCTTTATATGTACGCTACTGTCGGGCTACGGAGATGGAAGCTTGAGGGGTGTACACACACGCACGCACACAGGAACTTAGGTATATAAGGAATCAAAAGTCTCGAGCTCTCTCGCGGGCTTCATTAAAAAGCCGCGCAATAGCGAGCTTAATTTCCCCGTAGTCCGATTGACTCGCGTCGCGCTGCGCTGCTGATGCTGCTACTGCTATACCGCTGCTGCTGCTGCTGCTGCTGCTGCTGCTGCAATCGAGTTTTTTGCGCTGCTCAACTTTCTTCATTAAAATCAAGCCGCCGATATTTCTTTCGCTCGTCTCGTCGCCTCTCCCTCTCTCTCTCTCTCTCTCTCGCTCTCGTTCCTTTTAAGCCCTCCCTGCATCCAAGACTTGCGCGAAAGCCAAAGCGAGCTTGACTAGCGTAATTGCACCTGTGGCGTTTGTGGATTTTCGCGATTAGGACTGACTTTTCCCGCGGCTCTGTACGTCTCTCTCTCTCTCTCTCTCTCTCTCTCTCTCTCTCTCTTGGAGTTTTCCTCTGCGCCTCGCGGGGAGGGACGAATTCTCGCGAGGATCGTCGCGAGCTCCTCCCGCAGCTTTTAAAAAGCTCGTGCCCCAATGTGTATGTGGGGAAATCTTCTTGAGGCCGCCATCGGGTCGAGGAGTCAGCCAATTTTCGAGATGGGAGCTCTCGGATCGCCTTTGTTTTCTTCTTTGTCCATTTTACGGTTGAAGGGGGGGGGGAGCTGTAGCTTTTGCTTTATCAAAGATTTGACAAGAATTTGACGACAGTGATTTATTTCAACGATTTTTTACAATTAAAGACCTATGCTAGTATGTGTATCTATAATAGCAATATAATTATTACGAAATACCGTCTCAAACAACCACTTGGCTCAAAAGTTATGCGAGTATTCTTGAAGATAAGAAAAAATTCGTTGAGCTCTTTCGGAAACACGCGATTTTTTACTTTTGGCCTTTATTATCCACTGATAAAACTGCCTCCAGTACAGGCCACAGCCGAAGCTATAATTTCAGGCAGGCATTATAAGTTAATTTAATTACCTGTATTCACATTAAAATTTACCGTTAAAATCAAAATTAATTGTAAGATTCAACAAAAATATAAACGTCACAACATCGTGTACGCACTTCCGCTTTAAAATTAATGCTTATGGAAATCAAGAAAATACTTCGTTTCGTTATGGGCGCTCGCGCATTAATGCACAAATATCATGGGAAAACGAGCATTAAAATTCATGAAATTTTCGACAGCGTGTACACACACACACACATTTCGAGACGCGAAACCCCCGAGATAAACTAGGTCCGAAAGCTGCCGCGCGCGTTTCCTTTCTGCGAAAATCGCTCGCTCTCCGACACTATGCGCAGCCGCCTCAATTCGACCAACGCCAATTTCGAAACGATCATCCGTCTGGGCGCGCGCACGACTGACAAAATCGAAGAGCTCGCCCGACCAAGTATACAGCGAGTTTCGAGAAATTCGAGCGCGCTAATGGGAAAACAGAAGCGGAGACGCGAGGGAGATTGCTATATACGCTCGGCCATAATCTGGCCATCGGGAGCTCGTTAAAATCTCCCGCGCGAGATGGGCTCTCGTCGCCTTTTTCTCGCAGCCCCGCAAGCGTCTTTACGAGTAGTCGTCTTTGCCGTAATTACCGTCGAGCTTCCAGCCTGTACATAATGTGTATATATAGATACGTATCTAACCGTAGAAGAGCTTGCAAGGGGGATTACAGCGTATACTCCCGTGTTTATAGATTGATTATGGCTTTATCTCGGCGAACTCTCTATTTTTCCATCTAATAGCCCCTCGGCAACGCTTATACCTACACGCATACACATTATACGTGGAAAGACGGAGCAGTGTGACGCTCGAGTGGCTGGAAGCTCTTCTCTCTCTCTCTCTCTCTCTCGCTCCCTCGCGGACGCGCGTTATATTTAAACGGATCTTCCTCCTCTGTGCAAATATTTCAAAACTCCGGGTAACGGGCTAAATTGTTATGACGGGGGGGAGGGGGTGGGGGGTTGGGTTCGGGAGAGTTTAGAAAGTTCGAAACGCAAGCTCTCGCGGCCGCGCGACATTTTCAAAGTTGCCGCGCGCGCTCCGCCAGGATGAACTTAACTTTCGGACGGGGTGTATATAGCGGCTATCGCTAAGCGAATTAAAAGCGTTGCGGCTACGCGCATTTTCGGACACTCGGGCGCTCGAGCGAAGAGCCGAGCAGCGCAGTCAAGCCGGCGATTCAGCGGGAGCAGAAGAAACTTTGATTAATATCTCGGCCGCGGAGCTTTCAATAGGCGCAAAGCGCGGCCGCGCAGCAGCAGCAGCAGCAGCGGCAGCCGACTCGTGCCGTCTGCGGTGTATTGTATGCACAAAGAGAGCAAGAGTGAGCAGCAAGGGGGTAAACGCGGCCGAGAAGCCTACTTCCTCGGGAGAAGAGTAATCATCGCCGAGGTCCTGCTCTCCCGGCTCTCTCACTCGTTGGAATTAAGAAAATCCAGCCGACGGCGCTGCACGTCCTTTGATAGCCTGTGTGTGTGTGTGTCCGGTAATCAAAATCCCGCGTCCCTCTGCACGTAAGCGGCAGACTCCCGCCCGTAGTGCTTCTCGCACTTCATCAGCGTTATATACGCGCGGGCTTTGCAACAGACACGCAGCAGACTGGCTAATTAAGCTCGAGAGACCGGAGCTGGAAGACTTTCGTTTCACGTGTGCGCGGGGGGGCAGGGGTGGACGGGGATGTGGAAAGGAAAGCTTTGCTTGCGAAAAGTTTGAGAGAGAGAGAGATAGAAGACGAGTCGTCTTGAATGTCCTCTTTAAAATTAAAGATGAGAGCGGAATTTTTCTGCGCCGCAGCTTTGTCGATGCCGTCGTCGCCGTGGCCGAGCAGCAGTTTAAAGGAATTACCGTCAACATTGTCGCAGCTGATGGAAGAAGAGCGCGCGTCGAGCTTAATTGGTTTGCTCTCGCGTTGACTCGATTAAGCCAGTTTCTTAGTCTCAAGGTTGAGTCGTGCGGTTAATTGGCTCGGTCGTCGGTAATTTGCGCTCGTTACGGGGTGTGCGCGCGCGCCGCGCCACGTTCAAAAAATAACTTTATACAATGACCCCGCGGTTATGGACAATTAGTTTCAGCGATACGCGTATCGTCGGGACGCTATTTCTAGTGTTTGGCTGCGATTTTTCGGGAGGTCTGCACTGCGAATGCAATGTATAATCGTGTCCTCGCTGAAATTCACAATATTTCGAGTATTTTCGTGTAAAAGCTCTTTCAGTCAATTGTGTACGATCCAGACAAATCGTTCAGTTTATCCAATCTTGTGTTGTTTACGGGATACGCGATTGACAATACGAAGATAATTTCAATTAAGAAAACAGGACGATTGAAGTGTGCATTGATTGTATAACGATTCGTGAGTTATGAACAGCACACGGTTTTGGAAACACTCCGATGTAGCTGGATTGTTTGAAATCGTGATTCGGTTGATTTGGTTCGACATTTGGTTTGAACATAATTTTAACTACGTTTTCAGCTGATTTCGATTACGATGCAGCCTTGGCCGGTTCTCGGAAAAGAAAAATTACGTCTACTGGCTGAGAACTCGTTAAAATTCCCAATGCACAGAGAGAAGACGAGCTTGCGAGAAAAATATCGCGATTTCAAAGCCTATCGACGAGTCGAAAAAACTATAAGGCGCAAAAAGAGAGCACGAAGATTGCATCTACTTTCGATTCTTCAGATCATGAGTTCTCTCTCTCTCTCTCTCTAGCTCCCGCTCCACCTCTCTCTCTCTCTTGGCGAACTCTCGTCGAAATGGATTAAGTTTTCTCTTCGCTCCATCTATCGGAGACACTCGGCGTAGACTCCATCGCTGAGAAAACTCGCATTACGTCGCGAGCAAGTGTGCGTGCGTGTCTGGGTAGTCGTATACGTATACGTGTGCCGAAGAGAGGCAGACATTGCAATCGCGGAATGGTAGGAACGCGCTAGCGGAAGTATCCAACTTTCTCCCTCTCTCTCTCTCTCTCTCTCTCTCTTTCCGCTTTTCCGTATTTTTACAAATTACGCGAAATGTTGTCTCCCGATCTCTTCCTCTCCGTCGTCCCATCGATTTTCCTCATCCCGAAAACAATCTATATGTATACGCGCGCGGAGCCTGAACGCGCGGCGCGCAAGCGTGGATATCGAAGCTTTCCCGTATTGCAGCTCGCCGTGGAGGAGAGAAAGAGAGAGAAAAGCTCGGCTGTGTAATGGAAAAATCATAGGCTCGATGACCCTCTCTCTCTCTCTCTCTCTCTCTCTCTTTCTCTCTTGTATATATATTCGTCGAAATAAACCAGCGGCTTTTTTCTCCGCTCCTAAAATACACGCTGGAGTGCGCAGAAACGAAAGCTCTGCGTTCTGTGTGCTTGCGCGCACTGATACACACACATACACACACAAACACACTGGCTGCGGCGAAACTTTTACTCTAATGTTCGATTATTTTCCGATATACGGCTCTCGCACCGCGTCCACTGGTGTGTGTAAAAACGCGCGGATTCTCTTTTTCGTTGTTCTCTCTCTCTCTCTCTCGTTGTATATAAGGCTACTTTGTCAGCTGCAGAGCGGGTGAAAAATAGCCGCGTCCGAGTAATCCGGCTGTATATAGGCATTTTTGTAATTATTCCCCTTGAAATTCGGTAAATAAAAGCTTTCGGTCCATCGGTCATATCACCCTTTCTCTCTTTCTCTCTCGCGCATCCAAGCGCCCGTACATTGGAGCAAAAACCAGGGGGATTAATTCGCGGGAAAAACAGAGCTGCGACTCCGATACTCATTTCGATCAATGCAGATTGTATAAGCGACATTGAAGCAGAGAGAGCGAGAGAGAGAGAAAGCTTTTATAAACGAGAACGAGCCGAGAGAGCTTTAATGAGCAAGACACTGTCAATTAGCAGCAAAGTAGCTCTCGTAGAAATGTTCAGCAAGCGTTTCACCGGTTATAACGCAAGGGAGGGAATAACCGCTAATTTTTTGTTCATACTCGGTTTCAATTGCGGGTGCGTATGTTTTTCTTTAAAAGCACAAACAAGGGTACTGCAAAAATTGTAGAAGCAAACGAGTTACATTATTCCCGGAGAAATCGTCAACTTGAATTAACTCTGCATAACTGCACTAACGCGTAAAATCCCTCGAAAAATTTTCCATCAAAAACATCATCATCCCGCAGTTCGCACAAATATTTATCAGTCACGAGCCGCGCCATACGCTACACACGCGCACACCCCCCCCCGACGTCGTCCGACTTCATCAGTATGCATTGGCCAGAAATATTGTCCAATAATTGGTCATTAGGCCATGAAAACCAGCTTTACTTTCTCTCTCTCTCTCCCCCTCTTACCCAGCGAATATAAAGCTGGAAAATGAAGCGAATCCGCAGAGGGGGCCGCGCGCGACGAGTCGAGTGTCGAGTCCCCATGTATAGCTCTCGGGGCGGCGGCGACGGCTAATTTACGAGCGTTTCACCCTGGGCCGCGGCCTAATTTCCCGAGCGATCATCGGGAGAAGCTTCTCCTTCCCTCCCCCTCCCCGACGGATAATACCGCCCCGCCGTGTACACTCGCTCTTTCTAAACTCTCCATATAGCGC
Organism: Philotrypesis tridentata; assembly: GCA_018906965.1. Taxonomy (NCBI): domain Eukaryota; kingdom Metazoa; phylum Arthropoda; class Insecta; order Hymenoptera; family Pteromalidae; genus Philotrypesis; species Philotrypesis tridentata. Next base: position 6,670,036 of record JACCIB010000002.1, read on the forward strand.
AGCTCCCTCATCGCCCCTGGAATTTCTCTCGGACGGGCTTTTACTGCGAATGAGATATCAGAAGTGTATGGCCTCGATAAAAGGAGAATCGGCCTGTTCGCCGCCGTGTAAAGGGGGGGGGGGGAATGCGACTACCGCGCGGGGAGGCGCCCGTCTATGCACGCTGTAATACAGCCGCGCGCAGTGTGTGCGTTTAAGTGTATACAGAGGGAAAGTCGCGGCGGGCGAGGAGCTTACTCACCGATAAATAGATATTCGCCGGTGCGGGATCGTTGCAGCGCGCCCTTATCGCTCCCGCCGACACATTGTATAATTTTCCATCAGGGTTTTATCGCGGCACGCGCGCGCTCGCGGCGGCGCAAAAAAAAACGAGAGAGAGAGAGGGAGAGAGAGAGAGAGAGAGACTATCGCATAACTCGAAATAAATCACAATGTATATAAGAACAGGAAAGTCGTTACGCGTTACACGTTACGCGGAGGTCCTAAACCGTAAAATCCGCTCCGGCCGTAAAATCCGTCGAGTGTACTGCACTCTCTCTCTCTCTCTCTCTCTCTCTCTCTCTCTCTCTCTCTCTCACTCGCCCCCTCCGTCTGTGTATCTATACACACACACGCGTACATATACACTTGTGTATACAGACGTATACGCGCGGACAAAAGACGCGCGACTGACCTCTACTTTATATGCGGCTTGCGCTGCGTGTCCTGTACACGTATAATACACACGCGCCCACACACAGCTTTCTCACCCACCTGCAGTCCGTGCGCCCACGGGGGATGGTTTCGCACAGTTTCCTGCATACGCACACACACACATACACACACACACACGCGACTATCGATCAAGTCTAATCATCGACGCGCTGCATCTATACGTATATCTATATATATACGTATATCCCCCGCATGCGACTCGCGCTCAAGTTCGCCTCTCAATTCCGAAAGCACACGGGTCAGCGTCTTTCGCTTCTTCGCTGCACGCGTGTGCGAGGGTGTGTGTGTAGTACACCCCCTGCCGTCGTCGTATGCGTACCCACACGTATATACGCGCGAGAGCCTCTCGGCGTCTTGTTCGACAAGCTGTACCGGGCGGATCTGGCTCTCTATTCACACCTTGTCTCTCTCTCTCTCTCTCTCACTCTCTCTAGCCTCTCGGGGTTAACCGCAGGGACTCGACGACGGCACTAGATGCATAGCCGCGTACACTCCTCCCCCCCCCCCCCCCACCGACCGTGTGTGCGATCGCCCGTGTGAGGGTGTATCCGGAGCTTTCGCCATGTACACACACACACACACACGGATCAGGCGCACCTTTTGCCTCGTCCGACACAAGCTCGATGCGACGCGAACGGGGGGGGGGGGGTTAGGCTCCCGCGTGTCCGACATAATGCAACACTTAAAGCGATCGCGTCATCTTTTACCCCGGTTCTTCGATCGACGAATCGTCTATTTTCCACCCCCTCGCCCCTCTCGCTCCGTGTATGCAAGCGTATATATGCGTATACGTATATAATAATTCAATGCAAACACACACGCGTGTATATATAGACGTATGCACACGTGTGTAGACACGAGGGGCTCTGCGTGTCCCAGGAATATTCAATCTTGTATACGAGTCGACGCCGCCGCCGCCGCTACTGCTGCTTCTTCTACTTCTTCTCCGAAAAAAGCAACGGCTGCTCTCCATGAATAAATAACTGGGTATTCCGGCAATTCTACGTGCGATCGAAGGAGAAGCAGAAGCGGCGCCGCCGCTGCTGCTGCTGCTGCGCATAAATTTCGAATCGAATAATTCATCTTTGGTAAACACACGTACATACACGACTGTACGTACGTACGTTAGCGTGTGTATTTGTGACATCGGAAAAACATCCTTGGCTATGTATACAAACCGATCGAATCTCGTACGTACAACCCCTTGCCTCCTTCCCGCCCCCCCCCCACCCCTGTTGTTCGCATACATCTTTTCCGCCGTTTTATGCCTTGATTTATATTCGCGATTTAATTACCGCTTTGCACATGCACGCGGAGCAAAAAAGAGAGAAAGTACGAGAGAGAGAAGAAAAAAGTCAGGCAGAGAACAACAGGTGCGGGAGGGGAGTAACGGCGGAGGAAGCTCCGAAACTGGAAAAGCTCGCACATCCGGCTCGGCTGGCCGAGCTTGCGCATCGATTCGCTTCGGCTATTATTATATCTGTATATATATATATATATGGAGAGCGCTTTCGGAGAGCTAGAGGACGTGAAGCGAATTTAATAACAGTCCCCCCCACGCTGCAGTAGCGGAGGCGTCGAATCGAAAATTCAGCCTGTCTGTTTACTCTTATATTGAATCCTTATGTACTCGCCGCGGAAAAGACGGCTAATGCTCGAGCAAACTCGGTCCTCCTCCCCCCCCCCCTCCCTCACCCCCATCCGGCGGCTAATGGACACTGAAAGCTCGTCGCGAGTGTCAATCAGTCGCTGGCGCGCGCGACACAAATAAAGCCGCCGCTGCCGCTGGCGCCGAAATCAATGCGCTCGAAAAGTGAGAGAGAGAGATAGATAGCGAGAAAAAAGAGGCGCGTGTCTCGCAAATCGAGTATACGCGGGAGAGAAAGAAGTCGTTAGCGCAGGCAGGAAACACGAGGTAGAGACAGAGAGAGAGAGAGAAGCGTCAGTGCGTTTCGCCCGAGCTTGCAAAGAGACGAGCAGGAGAGAAGAGATCGAGAGCTGTTTTATTGGCCGTGTTGTATGGCTCCGCAATCGTTTATGCAAACTTTCACCTCCTCGACCGTCACCCCCCCCCCCCCTCCCAAGTTTCGTCGTTAAATTTTCATTTCCACGTGCGCAGCAGCAGCAGCAGCAGCAAAAGCGAGGCGCAAATAGCTTCCGCTCCATAATGCTTATTTGCCTTATTTTTTTTTCTTCTCATCCCTCGACTCTCCCACTCTCTCGCGCGCGGGCGCTCTCTGGCGGACGAGAGAGAGCTGCACAGCGAGCCGGTAAATTACTTTCGAAAATTCGCGTTCTCGAGGCGCTGCCGCGTTTTGACACGCGCTCGAGAAAGAGAAGTGTGCGCAACGACCGTCGGAGTTTTAATAGCTCAGACGACTCTTGGAGAGAGTGCAAGAGGGTGAGAGGGAGGGAGAGGGAAAGACAGTAATTACGACATTGTTAAGTGGTCGCGTGTTAAAAGCTCCGAAATTTTATCTCGACTTTTATCCCGACTTTCTCCCCCTCCCCCTCTGTCTCGATAAACGGAGTCTTCAGCGAAAGCTCGGGATATAATATGTCGCTTTCATTAGGACAAATTCAAGTGTCGTCTGTCGTGTATCCGGCTGATACTGCTGCTGCGGTGGACGCGCGTATATTCGGATGGAATAAAAGCGGCGTTCAGAGGTGGAAAAAAAGTAGCTCGTTTTTAGAGCGAATTCACGGCTTGCCAGTCAAAGCCCCTCTCTCTCTCTCTCTCTCTCTCACTCTCTCACTCTCTTTTCTCGCCTAATCCATCAGTCGCTGCCGCCGCCGCCGCCGCTGCTGCCTCCGGCTTCGCAAATTGAACTAAAAGCTTAGCGCGCAAGGTAAACTCCGACCGCTGCGCGGACAAAGAACACGTTTGTAAATTATTTCATTTCGGCTCTCGTCGGCCATAAAACTGATTGGAACGGCAAGCAAGACCTGCTCGCTCGGCGCCGCGGCGGCGGCGTCGGCGGCGTCGGCTAATGATTAATTCGTACGCTACGGGAAAAAAAGAGTATGTAAAGGAGGAGAGAAAAGGAGGGAGTGGGAGATAGATTTGATTTTGGATCGGATTATTTGTCGAGTTGTTGATTTGAGGGAATGGTTTTTTTTTTCAGCAAGAGATTGAGCTTGAGCAGAACGGTGGAGAAAGCTAAAGTGCGTAGTGTGTTGCATGCGATCAAATTTTGGATTCATGTAGAAGGTGTGTAATTATAGTAATTACGTAGAAGATGTAGTTGAAAATGTTTTTTTTTTCAATACTTTCACCTTTTGCGGTTAGCGTAAAGTATACGTGTTTTTTTACAGTAGCTTCAATGTATATTATTATGTGTACTGTTAAAACGGGGAAAACCTGCGCATTTTCCTTACATAAATAAGTAAACATTCATTCTCTCCTAATTAGTCTCTCATCACAAATTTTGAAGTTGGAATTTCGCAAGTAATTTCCAGACATAGTTGGATCATGGTAAAATAAAATTGAATTGATTCGTTATAGCGTTTAAAATAAGACAATTGTTTTATTCAGAACTCAAATCCTGCGCCATTAATCGAATTTACTTCGAGCAAAACGATTTTAATTTTTCACAACGAACTCGGCAGCTTTTCCCGATATAACCAATCACAGCTCAGCTTGTAGAATGAATCATCCAACTCTTTTTGCATCATCAATTTTCCATCCTCACTTATTTTCGTGGCAAAGACACGGCAACGAGGCTTCCGTAAAACATCCCAAAATTCTAACAACGTCATAATTGCCCAGAAAGATTATCGAGCCGCAAAACCCTCCGCAACAATGCTCTGCCCCCAAAATCGGGGCGAACGAGGAAGGAGAAGAAGCGAGAAAAAAAAAGGCTAAACCGCGGAGATTCTTCAAAACAACGAATAAGAAATCGATTGCCCCAGTTCTTCCGCGATAACCTTAAACCAAAAGCCGCCGCGTACAGCGCACTCCAAACATGTACATCGTGTACACCAATATTTTCCACGCTACAGTGATAAGAGCGCGCGGCATATATAGAGGTGGAAGAAAAAAAATTGAGCGCACAGCAGCAGCGCTGTGCAGACAGCAGAAGAGCGAGCGAGAGAGAGAGAGAGAAAGAAAGCTTTGAAAACAGGAGTTAAGCTCGCGCGCGGAAAGGACATTAGCGTGCAGCTCGCGCGGAACCGGCAATTTCCGATAGCAAACGTTGCCTCGATCGGACTTCCGGCCGATGTCCGAGTTGCGACTCGTCGAGTTGCACTTGGCCGACTCGAAGCGAGCGGACAACTCCCCCCTCCGGCGAACTTCTTCTGCCTCGCGTAGCCGCTGCCTTCACAATTTCTGTATTGGAAAATGTCGCTGGCTCTCCTGTTTTTCTTCTCTAACGAGACAGAGTGAGACAGCGAGATGGCTTATTAAAGTTTCACCCCTGTCGCATTTATTCGCGGTAATGCGCATCCTACCGGATCTTAATTATTTTTCTTGGTGGAGAGCAGTTTGTAATCGCGCCGTTGTGGATGCTGAGCTTTTTGGACAGCTGCCTTCGAGTTCTCGAGTTGCGAGAGCTCGTGAAATTTTAAATTGCTAATTCGTTTGTTTTTACATTGTACAATTTGTACGGAACGCCCGATGGATAAGGCAGGACAGGACAGCGTTGATTGAGAATCCGTTTTTGTAACAAATAGTTTTCGAACAGGAGTCGTGAAAAGATAGTTGGTCGGATGACGGCATTAAAAGAATTGGAATTAGGAATTAATTAAAAATTGAAAGCTCATTGTTTTGTCGCGTTAAGGGTGAGTCGGAGCCATGCAAATTAAATGAGGCATGACATAACCTCAAAAATTGTATTCGATCATAAATAGCAAATACATAGTCTTGTTTATTGCACTAAAGCATAGTTATGCGAGAAAGTTATTACAATTATTTATATTTACTCCATCTCAGATTTCTGCATATATTCATAATTTTTGCGTGAAGTTGGAACGGCTATCCGATATGAATTTTGGGAATGCGTAACGTGACCGTCACTTTTTTATACAATAAATTCATAATTTAAAATTTTTTAGATATTGAATAAAAAAAGCTTTGTGTCGCGAGGTAGCCTGTACAATTACGAACAATTATCAGTTTGATTTTTGACGATATAAAGCATGTGCAGCTTAATAAAAAATTGGAACTGCCAGAGCCATAACCCGTCACGCGAGCTCCGTCATCCCCTTAATTCCGAATCTCGATGCATATATTAAACGCTTTCGCAGAAAAAAACATGTGTTCCCAAAATATCCTAGAGTCAAAGCTTTGAATTGTTAACCAGACATAATCCCAATTAAGCCATCAATTCTCGTTTTTCCTTTAGAATTCTCTCGATCAATATTCACCGATTCGATTTCAACTATTTTTAAAAACAGCTCCACCGAAAAACGATTTCCAAACTGGCGCAAGCTTCTCCTCATCCCCCATTTCTTCCACAAAAATTAACCGTAAAACTTCTCCCATTCAAAATTACCCCAGTTTTCACCTTCACCACCACTCTTTAACTCGCCTCAACTTTTCTGCATTCCGTCGGCACATCGGTGTACACATGTGCTTCTCCGCGTAAAGCGCCGTCGCACATCAGCCGTGTAAATAAAATCCACGAGGCGCCGCGTATCGCGCGGCAGCAGAAAAAGAGCCGGTGAAAAAAAGGTATATACGCGGCCTGTCGCGTTCAGGCTCGAAAGCTCCCTCGACTTCTGACATCGATGAATCGCGTCTCTCGCCAGAGTCCAGATTGAATTTCGCCACTCTCTCCCTCGCTCTATATACTTCTCCGACTCCCCCCCTCGCGCGGCTGACCCCAGAGGAATTCGACGCGGCCAAGCCGATTTTCGCGCCACGACACACCGGCTTTCACCTTTATACACGCGTATATATCTGTATACGTATACACACACCTCCGCAACGAAATCGTCTTGGCCGCGCGTCGCGAGCTTTTTATATATATATACGCATCGCGCGAATTTTCCATTCCTCCCATTCCCGAGAGGTGTGGAATACGCGAAAAATTCCGGAGTTTATCGGCGAAAATTCTCTCTCCGCGCTGAATTATTGCGCGCGCAGAGGGAGTGAGAGAGAGAGAGCGGGAATAAAAACAAGAAATTCTCATTAACGCTAATTGCCGTCATCATCGTCATTATCATCGTCGGGAGAGCAAACCGATTCGAAATTACGCGCGCGCGTCCGAACGAACGGGAGGGGGGGGGGTGGAGGGCGAGGAGGGAAGGAGAGATAAAAAGCGCAGAACGAGGTGAAAACAAAGAGAGTCGCGCAATTATCGACGAAAAAGTATTCGCCGTTGCCGCGCATATGCGCAATGCACGAGTGTAAGTATATGTATATACATACGTGTGTGTATTACTGCAGGTGGATGTATCTGCGCCGAGGCGATTGTTGAAGGCCTTAATTGGAAAATTATTCGGCGATAAACTCGGACGGCATTAGCATAGAAGCTCGTCCCTCGTTATTCTACGAATGCAGCGCGTGTATTATTCCGTGTATGCGGCAGTAGCCGCCGCGGCATAAACGCGCATAAAAAGGAATGCTGTATCAAAAGGGGAGAGAGAGAGAGAGAGAGAGATAGGTGGGAAAATTCCCACCTGCTAATTGCCAATTGCACTTGTGTACATAATATACATGTATACACTGTACGCAGAGAGAAAGAGAGACATATATATATATATAGTTTTAGCGCGTCGAGACGAAGAGCGATACGTATGTATATAGAAATTTCGCGACTGGGCTCTCTTATTAAATAACTCTCGGAGATCTTATGGGGGAGAGGGTGAGAGAGAGAGAGAGAGAGAGAGAGGGAGACGTCGCGAATATAGTCGAACGTCGAAAGTGGAGCTTGCGGAGCTTTGAACCGGAAGCTACTGCGGTATTAGGATCTTGCTAATTAGCGGTCGTCGGCACGAAAATCGCATAAGACTGGCTTCTACTGCAGCCGGTAATTAAGCGCTGAGAGATTCATGCTCGCCGAGACTAATCCTCGAGTTCATATCTATGTATACATATACGAGAGCTGCGGTAATGGGGCAACAAGTCGATCCTATGATTAAACGATCCTCGTCGCGTTATGTCCTCCTGTATATCTATACACGTATACGCGAATCCTGCAATCGATAATTCTTTTACTGCAGCCGCCAGCGCGCCGACGAGACGAAAAGAGGACGGGCAAAAAAAATCTTAGATATATACGCGTGTGCGGGAGGGGGCTTTCAATTTTTTTTTTTTTTTTTCGTCGATTGGCACAAAAAATTGAAAGGTCGAGCAGAAGAGCTTTTACGCGGGATTTCATTTTTATTTATTTTTTTTCGAAAGCTTTTTGCTCGACGCATTGTGCAGCTCGTATGCGTCTATATGTGTATACGTATACGTATATACGAACGGCTGGAAAATATTGAGCGCTGCGTATATATTCGTTCGATTTTTTACAGGGGCGAGATATGCGTAATGAAAATTCGAAAAGTCTCGGGTTTTCATGAGAGAACGACAGAAAAAAAAAGTCCTCGACGAGCGCCCGCGGATTTATGAACCATTTGTATTAGGGGGGACCTAATCCGCGAAAACCGAGTTAACGTCATTGTAACGTTAAGCTGCGGTGAAAAGAGGTATTTTTGGACTTTTAACTGGAATTCTTGCAATTTTTTTGCGGTAAACAAGCAGTCGGAAATCATCAGGGAGATTTTATCATTCGAGAAAACGTTAAATGAATTTTATTAATTAATCCGGGAAAACAATTATTTCAGTGGTCGGAACAATAATTACGATGAATTATAACCTTACAGATATACAGGAAATATGAAATATCATTGCGTGTTAAAGCGTCGTAAAGCTTTGATTTCCGCCTTGACACTATTAGGAAACGCCGCTATTAGCCATTCCAAACGTGAGTTTTCAAAAGCTCGGATAATTACACTTTTCACATCGATGCAGATAACCGTTTTAAACGTCCGCTTTGATTAATACGAGCTTTCGCTCTTACACATAAGCGCCTTACAATCTGAAAAATGGAAACCAGCGCGTTTTTTCGAAAACTTGAATTGTCATCGAGTCTTGACAGACGTAGACGCTTTCCAAACACATCGCGGTTGGTATCAACAATTAAAAAAGTGCACAGTCGCCTGACAGAAACGTAACGTCCAATAAAGTTTGCAACCTAATCATCAGATGAAACCGAAGCAACAGAAAAGTACGACAGCCGCGAAATCGAAGCGACAACCTCGTAACGCAATCGCAATTAGCGTCTCTCCAGCTCTCGCTCTCCGATCGATCGAGCAATAAAGAAGTATTATTTAGACTGTCCGCATCGAGCGGTCAGTCAACTCGAGAGTCGGTGCGCGGCTATGCCCCCGCTTCGAAAATCTTATCGCGCGTCCGTTGCAAGCAGCTGTAAAGCGCGGAATTGAAAGGAGAATTGCCGCGCGCGGACCGGAGAGTCTCGCTGCAGCCGCGTCGGGCCGCCGGGCCGAGGGAGAGCGAGAGAGACTACGAGCTGCGCGCGGATAAAATTTTATCAGCCGAACGAGGGAAACGAAGTGGACGAAAAAGGAGAGATTGCACGGCGGCGGCGGCGGCGGCCCCGCTCGCGCCTGCTAAATGCGCCGTGACGAGCTATGCATGCTAATGCCAGTCTCTCTCTCTCTTTCTCTCTCTTCTATATATATATATGTATACAATGCCTGATTTAATCCGCGGGATATCTGCTTGCGCTGCAGCGGCGCCGGCTCTTACCTGAAACATAAAACGAGAAGTATTCCGTTAGTACCTACGGCTACTCCGGCCCCACGCTTGTGTGTTATAGAGAGAGAATGTCGGCGGCGTCGCGAGTAATAACGCGCCGTCGGCCTCTATAGATAGTACATATATAGCAATGATAAATGACGGTCTATCGTCGCGTCGGTGCGCGGAGCAGCCGATATATACACATAACACACCACGCATATATATAGACTCGCGTCTTGGATGGGGCGGAGAGGGGGCGGGGGTGTGTGGAGGAAGCTTATAAACGAGCGTCTGAGCTTACGCCGCGAAATTACTGGATCAACCTGTGGATCCGCGCGATATTCGTACATCCACCCCCCTCACCCCCTGCCTACTCTCGCAAACGTTATATACATCGCGTGTAATACACTCGGATATTCCCATTGTGACTCGGAAGACGTGTCGCGATTAGCGTATAGCAGGTGGACTCGCGCCGACGACTCGCGTGTCGGAGGCTTATATATATATATATATACGAAACGCCGCTAGACTGTACGTATACGCGTATCGCGGCGGCGCGGCCGGCGTATCGAATATTCCGCTATGCGTAAATCATTAAACAACAGCCTATTAAGGGTAATGCCTCCCTGTAAGCTCTCGAGGGCTTACACGGTGCACACGCGTGCACACAAGCACGCGTGTACCTGGACACACGCGCCTCGAGCGGAGAGCGGAGAGGGTATTTCAATTTTTTCACCCACACACACGGACGGACGAGAGCTTGCAGCCGCCCCGCAGTTATTGGACTGCACGCGAGTGAGAAATAGAGAGCTTGCAGCTGGTGCGCATTTTGCACGCGAAAATGAAGTAGCTCTCGCCGACTATGGCCGAGAGATTTCGCTTCGGGATTTTTGCGGTCGCGTTATTAGCCGCCGGCGGTATATATAGAGGCGCCGCCCTGCTGGTCGCGCCGCGATTACGTCCGTCCGTCCGTGTGTGTTATATACGTGTGTAGACGAGCTCGTCGTTCGCAAGCTCTCGGCGAGGTCGGCACCGGATTCTCTTGGCGACTCTGCGTGTACGTATGCGGCTGTATGATATACACGGCTAATGGAAAACTCGCGCCAGCTGATGAGTTAAGGACGTATCGCGCGCGTGCCAAGTGGGTTTTAACGAAATTAACGCCGCGCGCTTTGACGCGGGACACGCCGCGGAACTCGAGGCGCAAATTGCCGAACGGCCCGGGAGAAACTCGCGCTGCGACTCTCGACGCGCGCGGCGGCACGCGTTCGATGACGATTAAATACACTGCGGCTCGATTATCAATGTGGAGGGAGAGCTGCTTGCGGAAGCTGAGGAATGGGAAAAGCGCAGCGATTTTTCTTAGTCCGCCCGAATCTGATCGAGTGTTCGGGCGGAGGGGGGAGGTTGCTGTGAAAAGTGAATTGGTTGGGGTGTGGGAGGAGGAGGGGAGGGGAGGGGGGGACCGAACATGCTTTAAAAATCGGAAAGATTAAAAAGATGGGGAAGCTGGAATCGATAAATTCTAGCGCGATATACGTATGTATACATATAGCGATTTTATATTTATGGATTATTTTTAATTTAGGCGGTCTGAATCTAGATTTGGACTTTGCCGTGCCGTATCTGTCAAGTCAGCGCTGATTTATGAATTTTCGTATCCTGCGTCCGTGCTGGATCTAAATCAACGAACGGATGGAATCGCTGCGAGCTGGGTACGTTTTTTCGGATAAAAAATATTCTAATAATTCAAATGAAAATTCTCCTGTGCGTAGTATGTTTGCGTACGATAGAATGACTGTGATTAAAAATATTTCATAAAAGTAGAGGTTAGTTTGAAATCGTATCGCGGACAGCGTGCACAAATCCGCAGAAAAGGCAAAGGTCGAAAAATCAATTGGACAATTTTTCTGTCAACGATAATACGATATGGTACGTATACGATCCATCAAAAAACATCGTAAATTTTTCCAATTTTAAAATTGACCATATCCCCCCCACAAAATCTTCCGCAAAACCTCGCGAGACAGACCCTCCCATAAGACACGCGAAAACAAGCCACACCGCAGGTGCCATCTCGGCGTCAGGTGCGCGGCGCACCTTTTACAAAAGAGCATCTTAATCTTAATGCACTCTCTCCGAGTGCTGTGCCGCACGAAATTTAACGCACAAGCGGCGCGATTAAGAAAAGCGGCGCATCGACACCGCGCCAAAGTCTCTCGCCCCCCGTGCAAGTTTAATGCTTAATCGATGTATCTTCATGAATCATAATCCTCGCGCGGTGCCTCGCCACAAAACCTCCCCTCGCTCTCGGCCATATACGGCGGCCCCCCGTAATTTTTTTTTTCTTCTTTTTTTTTACGCGGGCATGAAAATTCACCTCTCGAATTTTTAAGAGCCGCGCGCGCACCGGCGAGAGGGAGCGAGTGCGAACGTATAAAAGCTCGGGTGCGGTGGAGGGGGGGTCACAGCCGCATACAGTACTCGTAAAGCTCGGCTAATTCAGCTACCCTAAATCATCTTGTAATTATAGCTTCGAATTACAGGCGATCGTTGCCTATCGATCCTCCCACCGAGTGCATACACACGCGTATAGAGCCCCTTACACCTATACCTACAATACGTGACTGTATACAGACACACGCAGGCGTGCGTGCACATGTCTATACAGGTATACATATATAAATATAGTTCACACACGCGCGGCCGTAGCGTCTATATATACATAGAGCGTGGGCGCAAGAGCGAAATCACGTATTTATCTCACGCGCGGCGCGGGAAAATAAAGCTCGACGGATTCGGGATTTATGCGCGATTGCATAAGATTAAAGTCGGCGTCGGCGCTGCTCCGCGCGTATATAAGAATGCTGCGCGCATTACGCCCGCGTGGATAAGGGCGCTCGCGAGAGCTGGACTGCGGCGAGACTAGAGCCACGGGGGCCCACTTTCTCTCTTATTCTACGCACATAGCGCTCTCGCGGGGTCGGGGGGGGGCGGCAGTGGGCAGGGCGAGGGGGTGAGGAGAGAGGGAGAGAGGCTAAAGAGAATACCAATGGCGCGTGTAAGCCCCCGCGCTTGAATTTACGGCCGCGAGCCCCCGCGTATTGTTATTACGTCGCTTGTTTTCTCGCTTGTTCGTATGTATGTATTTGTGTGCGCACAGTGCGTCCGTGTGCGCACAGCGGAGAGTCTACGTGTATAGCGGCGCGGTGGCTCTCCCGATGCTTTTGGATTTATCGTTGCCTGATGCTAAATTTCCCGACACAATACTTTGGGCGCGCGGCGCAGCTGCGGCTTTAATTTCCGATTCATCAATATCCGCGGGGCTTCGTCTTTTATTCTGCCGAAAGCGCGAGGATCGTCTTGACCCCCTTTGCCTGCGGTTGAGCGCATAGTGCATGGTTGGGAGAGAGAGAGGGGGGAGGGAGAGGGGGGAAGTTATTATCGGCTGTTTTCGGGCTTAAGCGCTGTATCGCGTGGCCGAGCTTGTTTCGCAAGCGCGCGAATCATATACACTAAGTCAAGTCCCTCAGCTCACGGTTCTTTCGAAGCTTCGTGGCTTTGGATTCGAGGGGGGTTGGATTCGGCCGGTTACAGATTGCCAGCGCGACGATTTGGACAATGATTTACACCGTTGCGAGGAAATACGAGGTATGTACAAGCTGCTGTAACCGAATTTTGAAGTACAGTGATTGTTAAATAATACCAAAAATGATATCTGTATTTGGTTTGGTATGATGTATTGCGAATGAAAATATAAGATTTTGGTTGCAGTGAAAACCCGCTGCTTCGCGCGTATCCCGACCATTTCCCCTACAGACATTTTTGACAAGCGAAATACACGTCGAAATGGTGTGAAAAACAAAAATACGAACTTCTCTTCCGGACGCGACCGGTTTCGGCACTGATAAAGTCGAAAAATAAATGTATAAATTCAAAATAAATTTCAGTTTATAAATTCTACGCACAACATTAAGATGGAAACATCCTTTAACAAGGGTCGCCCTTCTTTCCTTGCATCGATCCAATCAATTTATCGCTCGAACGACCCGTTGAATATTCAGTCTCCCGTATACACACGCTGGCGTTAAATCTCCACGTTATACATGTATATATACGTTGCTGGACAATTGGGATATTTGTCCAGTTTATCGTGTACGCTAATTTCATCGGCCGAGCCAAAGCAGCGCTCCTTTGAAATATTCGACAAAGTTTTAATGACGAATCCACGCGTACGTATAAACAGCCGGTCCTTCGACATCGGCTAATTACTACAATGTAGTCCCGCGACTAATTCGCGGGGCAGGTCCAAACTCCCACGAAACTTGCTCTATACTATTAACATTTCAGCTATAGATATAGACTGCTCTCACACACACACACACACACACACACACGCACACACACACACACACACACACACACACCAACACTTTGAGACGTAGTTTCTCTTTACTCCTTGTTCGGTGCGATGTTATATACTATATCTACGTCAACGCATATTCGTGCAGTATATCTACAATCGAAATCCGCTGTGACTCGGTTATTTTTCGTCTTAAAGTGTCATCGATATGCATCTCTCGGCGGATGACGAAATCCAGGTGAAAGCGTTACTCCTTTCTCGGATTTCGGAGCGCGCGAGAGACGGGGAAAAGCGATGCAGATTCTACACAGCGGTAAAAGTTGTTTTTTTTTTTGAGCGATTTTTCAAATTATTGCAGAATTTTATTTTTTCAAATGTATAGCTTAGGTGTCGTGCGCGTACGAAATCATGCAAACGATCGCTAGTCAAAGCGAAAGCAGACAAAAGGTAATATAATTTTTCAAAAAATACATTGGCGTTGGACAGAAAAATTCCGGGGACACAAACATTCGAATAAAAACTGAGAAATCGATTATTTTCGTACAACAAGCGTCGAGACTCTTCTGCATTCCTTTTTTCTTTTATTTTAATTAAAGCTCCGTCACAGCGTACTTTATTCCCCCGCTATCTAGAAAATTTATTTGCACCCTCTCTCTTTCTCCGGACATTAAGTTTATAGCGTTATACATAATTTCATTTCTTTTTGTGCGTGCGTTAAATTTCTACACCCAAAAAAAAGGAGAGAAAATAACGAAAAAAGCCCGTTAAAAAAAGTAAGCGTACGAACGCGCTCTTCTCTCCCCCCCCCCCCTCGTGGTTTTTCATCACCTTCCGCCCCTCCCGCGCACAGAGGGCGAACAAACTGCAATTACCCCGAAACCCTTGACAACAAAGGCGAAGAGAGCAGAAAGGGGAGGAAAAGAAAACAATACATATAGGCGCCGCGAGAATTCTAAACCCAACGGAAAGTGCATTTTTCTCGGCGGATATCTCTCCTCATCCTATACGCGCGTCATACTGATATTCCATCTCTCCGCGACGCACGAGCTCACACGCGCGAAACAGCAGACACAATCTTTTTGTCTCTCTCTCTCTCTCTCTCTCTCGCATACACACACGCACTCTCTCCGGAGATGTGCTCCGCTATTCTCGAGACAGCGTGTCCCGATATCCCCGCAAAGTGCAGTCTCTGGTTCTCTCATAAGCGTCGCATGAATTACTAAGCCGCTCTCTCTCTCTCTCACTCTCTCCGACGAGAGAGAGAGGGGTATATATATAGCGGTGCGCGCGTTGTGTAACAGCCAGCCGATTGACGCGTGCATTTTTCAGGAGCCCGGCCCCCTCACCCCCTCTTCCACCCTCATATAATTTCTCTATATTACGCCGACAATTTTTCAAGGGAGCCGCGCATTCGTCATCGCGAGGGAGCTGAGAGCGGGAGGTAATTGCGCGCGCGAGTATTTAAATTTATTCGCGGAAAAGAGGAGGGACAGAGAGAGAGAGGGAGAAGAAGCGCAGGATCTCTCGGACACGAGGACGTAATGATACATCGCCGTAATGAAAACCGGCATCCCGTACGCGTGCCTCATCTCATCTCGTCGTCGTCGTGTGCTTCCTGCGATTTTCATCCTCTGCAGTCGGCATTCTTTCGGGATTCCCCGGCGAAGCTTTTCGCGATGACGGAGTGCCTTTGAGCGGCGCGCGTCTGTTTACGCGGCACGACGTATTGTTATTGTGATTGCTTCGCTTTACCCTCGCGCGGCCTTCTCTCGCAAAGTTTTCGAGAAATTGGCGTATTTCTCTCTGTGCGCGGCCGCGCAGTTTTGTTTGCTCGCGAGCAACAACAATGCGCAAGAATCGAAGTGCACCGAGAGGCAATTGTGCGTTTACGGTGTATAATTGATCAAAGCGCGCCGCGGAACAACAATCTTCGTTCGGGGGCTTGCGAATTGGCCGAGAGAAAGAGAGAGGGGGGGGGGGAGAGAGACACGGGACGAACGAGAGACAATGACGCCGCGGCGACGCGAGCGATATAGAGGGAGAGAGAGGGATAGACGAAAAAATAGGGTGTGTAACTTGTTGACAGAGCGGGAGAGAGAGGATATCCCGCGGGGCCGCGATTATGCAGTCAAATGAGATTGTGGCATATGCATGAGAAGCCGGGGCTGCATAGAGTCTCCGCTGCCACCGCCGCCGCGACTCCCGACGTCGTTTTCGCTTGTTTCCCCGTGATATGTCGCTCGTCTCTTCTCTTCTCTCGCTCTCGTCGTCGACGCCACCACCCCCCCCCCCCCACCCCTGTGTATCGAGATCCTCTGACGGCGGCTTTCACGCGCGCGATACGCTTGACGCCGAGTACGTAGAAAAATATTCAATACACGCGTTTCTACGGCTTTAATTATGACGACTGTGCGTTGATTTTCGGTATTGTCTTGTAGTGCGTGATTTTTTTTTTTCAGCGAGGCGAAAGGGGTTAAGCGACCTTTCGAGTGGAAACAAATGAATTAAAATTGATATAAGTCTGGTTGGAAAATGCTCGGAATATTTACGTAACGAATTCTGTCAATCATACCGGATATCGTAAATGTATGTATCATCTTTGAATAAGAAAACTTTTCGGGTTATAATTATTCACCGTAATTTTCAATGCATTCGAAATCCAAATCCCTCTCTCCTTACCGTAATTAATGCATTGGAAGGCTTGCATCTTTAAAATCCTATACGGTCGACGAAAATAGTCTTTGCACGGAGTCTTCGCACTTTCAATAAATTCCAAGGGTTCTCGTCGAATCGATGATAATTTTATCTCCGTATACCAGCATTTGAACAAGCGTATTTTAAGCATTGCCTCGTTCTCCTATTCTGTGCGTAAAGTCAGCTTTCTCCCTCCCCTCGAACCGTCCGTACATATACATACCTATAACAACTCGATAGATCTGTCTCTCTCTCTCTAGCTCTTCCAAGCGCTCGGAGAGAGAAAATTTCATTCTCCGCGCGCGCTCTTTGACGCATTTTTTTCATCTTGTTGAAGCCGCGCGCGCGCGCTATAAATCGCTTGCCTCCCGCGCGCGCGCGCGCGAACTGCGAGTTTTTTCAATTCCAAGAGAGGAAGCGTATCAATCATCGGCCCCGTTAGCGCGTATCACGCGGCTCGTAAGTTTCCGAGCCGCTTTTTACGACTCTCGCGCGTTCTCTTCGTATGTACCGATGCGTTTGAGCGAAAACACACACACACACACACATAGAGAGGGAGAGAGAGGGAGAGAGAGAAGCGAGACGAGCGGTACTGAAATTCAAAGAGTCACACAGGCGGCAATATAAGGGAGTGTGAAGGATCGATGGGGAGGGCTGACCTAGTGACACTTGGCCAATTATTAATCCCTCCTCCTCCTACTCCTCCTTTCACCTCCGCGCCGCAAAAAGGCCTCGTTCTTTTCTTATAATCCGTTAGGCGTCACCGGCCAATTACGGCAAGGACAGTTGGGTATACTCGTTTCTCTTACTCTCTCTCGCTCTCTTCTCTGTGTCGGTGCAAAAACGCCACGTCAAATTGCTCGCAAGAGAGAGAGAGAGAGAGAGAGAAGCGAGAGAGAGAGTCTTGGAAGACCCGCAGCAGCTGCTCTTCCGGCGCGCGAGAGCAGCAGCAGCAGCAGCAGTAGCAGCGGCGGCGGCAAAAAAGCGACGTCAATTTTCTGGGCAACTAGTCGCGACAATGGAGCCTTGTTTTTTTGTTCTCCCAGACTATGCTTCTTCCGTTTTTTCTTTAATCAATGGCGGCGTGCGGGAGAAGCTTCTTATGAAAATTCAATGAATTTTCCCGTTGCAGCTCATGGGATTTTTCCTTGTCTACACCCTATGCGCTACGGCGACGGTACACGCGCCTATGTATACACGTCAGTCTGAAAACTTTCTGATAAATGCGCGAAACACCTGGAAAGCAAAAAAACTTTCCGCGGCCGCAGCGTTTCTGCGCGTGTGTCGAATTTTCAAAAAAAGAAATGTACTTTTCTTCGGTCTAGAAATCGAAAAATTTTTTTAAAGCCAGAGGTTTCGGACCGATCAGACTTTCTTCTGTAACCCGAAAGATAGTCGAAAATGCAGAAGAACATGGAAGAAGTTTCTAGTAATCATATTTCTGAGCCATTTTAAATTTCTTTTACAAAAAATTAATGCGTGAAAATACTGGAATAATAACAATTACGAATTTTTCCGAGGCACCAATAAAATTTCAAATTACACTACAATAAAGTATTTTTATAGAGCTTTAATTAAAAACAATATATACCAAGATTCGATGTTCTGATCAAAAGTTATGATTGTTTAAAAATAAAAATGATTTTCCTCGGTATGCCTCCCCATGTTAAATTTTCATACTTTGTATTTCCCATGTTCCTCAGCCTTTTTTACCATCTTTTGGCTTACAGAAAAAAGTCCCAATGGTCCGAAAGCTCTAGTTTAAAAAGTTCTGCTTCGAATTCTAGACCAAAGAAGAGTGCATTTGTTTTTCGAAATTCGACATTTACGCGTATACCTTAGCGAAAACGTAGGAGGGAACCGTTTTCGCGCATAAACGTTCCTGTACAGGAGTCGAATAAGAAACCTCGAGGAGAAACGCCTCGAGTTCTCGGAATGCCTGATGTTGCGCGCTGCGGATCTCGCGCGCAAGGCGACGTCGTACAAAGTTGCAATGTACAAGTAAACTGCGCCGCGATGTATATGTATAGTCTTATAACGCACACACAGCGATATATATATAGAGAGAGAGAGCGCAAAGTATTCCAGGTGGGGATGGTAGGACGGACCGCGTCTTCCAGTATAAATACAACATCAGGCGCGTTGCGTTTCCCAAAGTTTCTCCAACGTTCCTTATACATTTTAGAAAAGTTTCGAGAAATGTTTCAGAAGCCTTTTTACAGCGATGCTGCTGCTGCTGCTGCTGCGCGAGTCCAGCAAACAAAACGTTTTGACGCGCGCGGTGTGTATATAAGTAGATAGTACCGTGACGTTTCTGCAACGTTTCTCGACACCTATATAGTCGCGTGCGTGCGTGCGTCTAAGGCGAATAATTAAGACGCGGCGAGAGGGGTTTTGTGTTCCGCAGAATTATTGTGGCAAAGTGTACTTAATTATTTATTTGAAGGGAAGGTAGTGTTGACTGCTTTAACGTTTGTTAATTGGTTCTGTGTTTTAATCTTGATGACACATGACACGCGGACTTTTGATACGTTGTTCGCTATCGAAGATACACAGGGTTAACAATCTAACAAAAGATTTTTTTTGGAAAGTTGTCAAAATTTCACTATTTAAACAATCATAATAAAACTGCCTGTATTTTAAAGTGTTTATTCAGACCTTCAATTTAAGCTGTTTAACTCTTAAAAATAGTAATTTTTCATCTCAAAAATCTATTGTTATTAAGATATGTATTTTACTAAAGGTTTTTTGCGGTGTGTACGGTTCTAAAATTTTTTTTTTCATTTTTTCAAACAAGTTTATGTCATTTTTTTCAAATTCGTTTTTATCGTTTAAAAAAAATGACATAAACTTGTTTGAAAAAATGAAAAAAAATGTTATATTAAAAAAGTGCTCCACACAGTTTATAGTGCAGGTTTCCAGGAGCAAAATGGGATATTAAACTTTTGATTTCCCAAACGTTCAGAATCGTGCATACCGCAAAAAAACATTAGTAAAAAACATGTCTATTGTCTAACTAATAATAGATTTGCGAGACGAAGAATTAATATTTGCAAGAGTTCGATAGCTTAAATTGAAGGTCTCAGTACCCACTTTAAAATACAAGCAGTTTTATTATGATTGCCGAAATAATGAAATTTTGACAGCGTTTTGTTAGCCATCTAAAAAATTTTTTTTGTACATGATTAACCCTATCATAACCCCTTAACCGCTATATATCAATCAATTTCCAAATATCAATACATGCATTTCCCCAGAAAAACTTTATTTCCCACATCCAGATTCTCCACTTTCCAAAACGATCTTTTCATCCCCTCTCCAGCCACTTCGTACCGAGCAACCGTGTTCCATCGCGAAACCCCAGCGCAGTTCTTTCAGCCGCATCTTACGCCTACATATATATATATATATATATACCCACGTAGGCAAAGCGCTCAGTCTCGCCGCGACTGAATTATGCATCGCGGGGAGTATCCAGACGCGGCGAAGCGCGCGCAGTGCACAGCGGACGGCTACTCCGAGATTTCGAATCTGCTCTCGTCGGCTGCGACGCCCTGCCCCGCCCCCCCCGAATAAAATCGGCCGTGAAATCCCCCCGCAATAACGCGCGTCCTCGACCATCACGGTCGTCGGCTTTCTCTCGACTATATACACATATATTTATACATATATACGCACGCATGTACGCAATAATACGCATATAACGCGCTCGCGCTAATCCATCAAGCGGCGCGGCGGTGGCGGTTCGTCTCTCCTCATTCTATTTGCGCAATGTTATTAGATCATCGGCGAATGACACGGTGACGCGAGAGCGCCGCCGCCGCCGCCGCCACGCGGCGTCCACGACATAAGCAGTTTACACCGGAGGATTGCTGCTTCAGATTCCATTTGTTCCGGCTGTCAGCCCGGCTGACGTATATCCCGCCCGACGAGCTCTCGTCCCTCTGGCTCTCTCCGCCGTTATGTGTATATATATATAAATATATATGCTATACACCACACACACACACACACACACACACACAAAGCGGTAGTGGTAAACGCGTATACGCGTCGGAGGCGAATAGTTTTTTACCTTATCCTCCACGCGCTCTATTTTCCGGGGAAACTTTAACGGCCCCGCACCAGAGGGAGAGAGAGAGAGAGAGAAAACCAAAGAGGAATTGCTTATGGTGCTGCGCTGTACGCTATATGTATACGTATATACGCGCGCGCGCGTCTCCGAGACAGGCGACACTTGATGCTTTATCTCTTATTCCGTATGTGTATACGCACGATATATGTATATGTGTGTGTATACGTACGGTACCTGGACGGATTACGCAGGTATGGAATAGTAAATTATTATTCTCTACTCCTCGAGACCTTTGTGCTACGCCGCGCGCTCGAGGCGCGTAAACGTTTGATACGTTTCCGCGATACCGCTCCTCGCGCCGCCGCCGACTCGTCGTTTATCATCGACGAGTCGAGATACGTATCTGGAGGGGACGCGGGAGACAGCGAGAGAGAGAGAGAGAGTGTCGAGGACTAAAACAATAAAGTCTTCTCGAGAGAAAAGGAGCGAGAGAGAGAGAGCACTCTGCGCGAGTTTATAAAGGCCAAGACAGAGAGAAGGAGAGAGAGAGAGAGACTCTATATATACGTATAACACACATCGTCGTTATCGACTTGTATAAAGATCGGAGTTTATATATTTCTGCGATTTCTGTTAACAACGAGTTGTAGCGGTGGTAGTCGAGAGTAAAAGAGAGAGAGAGAGAGAGAGAGAGAGAGAGAGAGAGAGAGAGAGAGAGAGGTATACCGGAAGAAAATAGGAATACAAGACTTCCATAAACAAAGTTTCGCTGCTCAAACTCCGCGCGACATTACTATAAGTTTCCCCCCCAAACTTTTCCGCGCGCTCTCTCGCTCTTTCTCTCTCTCTCTCAGCTCCTCGTCGAATATTTCATCTTTACCTTTTTTCCTCTCTCTCTCTCTCTCTCTCACTCTCTCGCTCTCTTTCTACCTCTCACCGGCGAGATTTTTCCGGAAAAAGCTTTCTCGCATCAGATAACGTTACGCCGCGGCCGTATTATTTATTGCTGAGGCGCAAAGAAAAAGGAATATATATACGCGCGCGGGTCTCTCTCTCTCTCCCTCTCTCTCTCGCCGAGCGAAACTATTAACGATCGACGCGCTGATCTCGAGGCTCGTAATATTTCAATGTTATCGCGCCGCCGCTTCTTATTTTCTTTTGCGGACTCGTGTAGCTACACCCTTCTCTCCGGGGGCTAATTACCCCACCGCTGGCTCGGATATCGCGCGCACTGTATATCTGCGTGTTGGAGGAGTTGGAAGGAAAAAAGTCGAGAGGCGAGAGGAGAGAGAGAGAGCGATACCCCGCGCAGACGTCGATGAAGCTCCATTTAAATAATCTGTTTGTTGGCTTTATCTCGCGGCTTTGTACGCGCTGTTACCATAGTTTTAAAATTTTTCGATCGCAGGCGGGGGTTTGGGTTGGATCGACGCGATTTAGACACACGTGCACGCACACACACGCTCGAGAGAGAGAGAGAGAGAGAGAGTTGAACTTTCGAGGCTCTAAATTCTCGGTTTTAGAGCTGGGAAAAGCGCCGCCTTTTTTTCACGGTGCGCATAATGGCTAGATTTCGGGTGAAAAGAAATACAGCAAGCCCCGCGTACACCGCGGCCATAAAGCCGAGCCCGGCGCCGTAGTTACGCTTTATTTATATTTAAATGCGGGATCGCACTGCTCCCACTGTATATAGTCTACGCGCATTTTTCGGGGTATTTAGAATTTCGCGCGGAAATGATACGCGCGTATAATATAGGGTAGACGACGACGTTCGTCTTTCGGGATTGATAACGTCGAGGACGAAGCGCGACGCGGTACGGACGTTGGAGTCGGTTAGACCAGTTCCCATATATGCGGGTTAACTTTTAGTTAATTAACTATATAACTTTGATATACGATTGTCGACTGCGGCCGGAATGGTAATTGCGGCTCAAGCGTGCGTATACATACGTATATATATACGCCTTTCGCGAGCGATTAAAAGAGATAGAACGCGCGCGCGTCTAAATTGTTAAACTAATGAAACTTTAAGCTAATACAGCCCAAAGAGACACTCCGCGGTCTAATCTCGAGAGCACATATACTTTACTGGATTAGCAGCAATCTTGAAGCGGGTTCAAAGGTAACAGTCGCGACGCTCACGGCGCGCCGGATACGCGCTGGCACGGAAATAGAAAGACAGATTTGAACGCAAGTTTTATCGTATCAATGGATCGCCGAGGCGGAACGAAATTGATAATTGACGTTCGATTGAAAAATGAGTTTGATTCGCCGGTGAAGCGATGAAACTTTTCTTCGAGTACGCGCGCGTTTGTTTCAATATATGCTTTCAGCGCGCTATAATGTAGAGAGTTTCACGGTGAACAGTGTGTCGATTCCAAAAATATGCCGAGCTATTTTAAAACTGTCAGTCTTTCAATGACTCTCTCTCTCTCTCTCTCTCTCCCGAACCCAGTTATCCAGCCGGTCGATTGTTCGATCTCATTACACAGCGATATATCGACTATCCGGGAAATAATCCGAATTAGACGTGCGCGCGCTTATATAAAGTCCGAAGTCGTCTCGGGCTTTTTTTTCTCCAGCCGGTAATGGCTACATCTCGGCTGAAAAGAAACACACGTTATTCGCGTACACACGTATAGAGCGAGAGCGACGGCGAGAGCGAAAGAGAGAGAGAGAGAGAGAGAGAGAGAGAGAGAGAGAGTGAGCAGCTCCTTGAAAGCTCGCAGTTCTCGACTGCAGCTCGCTTTAATCAATTAACTCGTTGGCGTATCTCGCGCTGAGCAGACTACACTCTCTTGCCCTAGACTCCCACAAGTGAGAAAGAGCTGCTGCTGCCGCCGCCGCCGCCGCTGCGTTTGAAAAGCCGACGTGTGAGCCGGGAGCTGCGCAGCTCTTCCGTATATATAGTTTTAATCAGGGAAGCTAAAGTACGGCACGATCCGATGCAGCAGAGAGAGAGAGAGAGAGAGAGAGAGAGAGAGAGCTTTTTGCCGGGAGCTCTTTGCACATCGGATACAGCGGCAGCCTCTGGATATCCCCCTCTCGCCGAATTCTCCCAAGACAAACGCCCGCGTGAATCTTATTGTTTCGCCACTTGTTGAAGGGTTAGCGCGTCGTGTGCGGGAGGAAAAAAACTGCGGGTGCGAAGTAGTATATTCGGCGTCTTTTTCGGCTCGTACACTCGCGCGAGCGCGATTTCGTTCTCTGTTTCTCTTTTCCTTTTTACCGCGCGCAAAGTATTTTAACCGGATGCTCGCGGAGTGGGAGATTTAAAAATTCGTCGTACCCGCGCGCGCGTGCGATGGAAATATTGCCTTACCGAAAATTCTCTCGAGCTTGCGAGCGTACACCCTGGGCGCATAGCTCGAAAGCCCTGCATAGCTGAAAATCTCGGTAGAGGGGAGTATATTTTATTTTGTTTTTTGTTTTTTTTGAAAATTCTTTCGTAATTTTGAAACCGCCCGCTTGCACGCGTGTGCAATAACGAGATTGTGGAGAGTCAAAGTCGTTTATTGTGAAAGAGGTGAACCTTTCTTTTCTATAATACTCGTCGGTTTTGCCGAGAGTATAGACGCGCCGAAATCAGCCGAGACAGAGGAAAAATCCATACTCCCGCCGCCCGAGAAACAATGCTGCCGTACATATCAGAGCCGGCGCTCGGCGCTGAGAATAAGTACAAACGTTAGATATATATACACACACAAGGAGAAAAAGAATCGGCCAGAATGAGAGATGCAAGGTAATTAAAGTAGAGCGAGAGCCGAGCGTGCAGCAGCGTGCCTGAGTATATATAGCCGCGCCACCTTGTCTGAGAATTAAAAGCTCGTAACTTTTTATGATTTATTCTCTTTTCATTTAGTCGCTCGCCCGCGCGCCCAGTGTACACTGCGAGAGAGAGAGAGAGAGAGCGAGAGAGCCAAGTAAGCAAGCTAGAGTTTCTCTCCTACTTTGCGCCTCTCTCTCTCTCTCTCTCTCTTTCGCGGACGTTTACTCGCGCATAAAGGAAGCCATTGTTTTCGCGCGCGCGCGCGCTCGCGGAATTCCAGCGCAGCTACTCCAATTCCGCGAACTGCAGTTATTACGCGGCGCGTGTTTGCCTCACCCCGAAAGAATCGAACTCCCGTCTCCAGGATTAATCCGATCTCCCAGTTAGAGACAGAGAGAGAGGGAGAGACGAGTTTCGCTAATCCTTTAATTACTCGGCGCGATTGACACAGGCCGAGGAAATTCGTCAATTAAAATCGAGCCCGCGCCACTCGCAGGATCTCTCCCAAGGATCAAGACGCTTCTCCCAAGTCCCGTTCAGTCGTCAGTCGGCTATACCTGCGCGGAGCTTCGAGAGAGAGGGAGAGAGAGAGAGAGAGAGAGAGAGAGAGACAGCTGAGCTAAACTTGGAACTACCCTGAAGTTTGAGGGGAGGGAGCGTAAAAAATCGAGTCGCAGCATTCTGCGGCTCGGCGCAGCCGGGGGTATATATAGGGAGGTAGGAATACCGAGCAGTTCGAGCCATTAATTGAGGAGGGCTAACCTTGAGATCCGCATAATTGGGAGGGCTTGCAAGTGCGACGAAACAATGTGCGTGTGTGGGTGTGTGGGTGCGTCTGTGTATGCATACAGGTGATCGATCGGCGAGTTTAGCCTCTCGATTACTGCGCGCGTTACAGGTATGCATGCGCACATGTAAGCGCTCTCTCGCCGACTGGAATATGTAGCGTTCGATGCGTTTTATGCATTATTATCTGGGCTCTGTGCTCTTAATAGCTGCACTTTAACGGCGTTTCGCGTGCAAAAAAGTATGGAAGCTTTTAAAGCCGTCCCGGACACGAAAATAAGGTATCGTAAACGGCGTCTTTTTTAACACAAGTTATGCTCTAATTATGTTCTCTCTCTCTCTCTCTCTCTGCGTTCGTCCCCTCTACTCCGCCACCCCCCACCCTACCTTTCATTCGCTCTGGAGAAAGAGATATAGAGGAGTAGCAAACTGGATTAAGGAGTTTAAATTTTTTATGGAGATTATATACTAGGCGAGAGCTCCTTCATACATATATATCTATACGTATACGGAGAAGGGAGAGAGAGAGAGAGAGAGCGTCAAGTGTAGAACGAGATTCTTTTCATATTTAACTTCGGTACCTGCATAATTAACGGGCTAAAGGGAATGAAGATTTTCGAATATGCATCAAGACGATGAGAATCCACTGAATTAATGATTCTCTACCTCTCATCCCCGCGCGAAACTCGAGGGGAGGTCCTGCGCAGCTCTTATTACCACCGCGGTAGTGAGCGAGCGCCCGACATGTGTAAATCTTATATATTACACTCTCTTAAAATTTTAGAGTGGGTCGTTTCACTCTAAGAAAGAGTGACAACTCTTAATCTTCATTGTGACTCTAATCGAGTGATTATCGTGGACACCGAGTAAAATTTTAGAGTGAACAATTTTCACTCGTTGCATTACGAGTGAATGGCTCACTCTAGACATTCGAGTGATATAAGGTGAACGCTTGAATTAGAGTACGAGTGAAAAATTTCATCTATAACAGAACGTAAATTCAATGCATGACCGAGTACAAATTCAACACATATACTATATAATATATAGAGACAGAGAGAAAAAGTGCGCGTGCGTGCGTGTGCGCGTACGTGCGTGCAAGCGTGCACTTCTACCTAAAATATTTCACTCTAATTATACGAATGATAATCGACTCTTACCAGTCATCAATTTGCTCTATTCAGAGTTTAAATTATGACTGATATTTACTTTTTCTTGGAGTGAAAAAGTAATTTATCTCAGAGTCAGCTGTCACTCTGCGCCTAGTCGCGCGGATTCAACTTTAACGTAGAGCGAGAATTGACTCTATTGGAGTAATTTTCACTCTAACATTTTAAGAGAGTATACGTGTGTATATGAACGAGAGAGAGAGAGAGAGAGAGAGAGAGAGAGAGAGACAGGTTTGATCGGAATGACGAAGCGCGCGTATATACTCTAGATTTTAATTAATCAGCGGAGCGAGTGGCCGAAAAAGAATCGTAATCTCGTTCCCTCTGCGCGTAATTCGATCTGACGATGAGCGGAAAAAGGGAGTAACTGCAGATAGCGCTCTGCAGGCGCGCATCGAGAGAGAGAGAGAGAGAGAGAGAGAGAGAGAGAGAGAGAGAGAGACAGAGGTACGGGACGAGAGCAGAACAAAAAGCTCGCACGCGCGCACTCTGTAACATTGGTTTGCCGAACGCGCCGCGGGCTAAATTGAATATTTTCATTCTCCCTTTCTCTCCCTTTCTCTCTCTCTCTCTCTCTCTCTCTCTCTCTCTCTCTCTCTCTCTCTCGCTGCATCATCAGTCGGGCATGAAAAAGGGGGACTGCCCCCACCCGGTTTTTTGCTCCATCGGATAACTTTATCGCCGAGTCAGCTGCATTTGCCTAATTTTTTTTAATTCGTCTCCCCGCGCGTGTATATATATATAGGTACGATATACCTATAACACCGGAAAGCGAGCGCAGCTTCAGCGTATATATAACGTCTCGCGGCTGCTGCAGTCGGCTTCGGAACTTTGCCTCGAGAGGAGAGAGAGAGAGAGAGAGAGAGGACTGCACTCGAGTCACTTGTAATCAAGCCTCCTCCAACGAAGACACAGCCCGTAATCTTTCTCGTCCTTCTCATTCAAGGTTACAACGGGCGACTGCCGGAATGCGTCTCTCTTCTCTCTGTGCGGCGCGTGTTTAGTCAAGGTGAAATTCGGATTGCCAGAGCCTCTCTGCCCCGCAAAGTTTCGCCTATGAAACTGCGCGCGTCAACTTCCCAAGACTTCGCTCTCTCTCTCTCTCTCTCTCTCTCTCTCTCTCTCTCTCTCTCTCTCTCTCTCTCTCTCTCTATACCTACCTACCTGTCTGTGTATGTGTATATATGCATACGTATGTATGTATGTGTGTGTGTGTGTGTGTGTGGGAACCGAAGAGGCTGCGCGCAGTCTCACGAGTTAATCAAGCTTTCATGATGATTGGTCTCCGGGGGAGTCTCGGAATGACGAGTGGAAACGTAGACTGTATACGCTCGCACGATAATGTCACGATGAGTTTTCCGAGATTTCATTAGGCTGAGAGGAGAGAAGAGAGAGAGAGAGAGAGAGAGAGCGCGAGAGACGAGCTGTTATAATTGAACGAAATGCAGAACTGCTGCTGTACTCAAGTTTATCGTGGAATTCCGCAATTTGTAGCTTTCTTTCTCTCCTTCAACGCGGACGAAGACGAGAAGGAGAGAGATTTATCCATTCCCGGGACGCTCCCTCGTAATATCGCTCTTTCACGAGCTTCTTATTCTTATTCTCGTATCTGAGATAATGCGAACGTTACAATTCATCAATTACAGCCGCGCTGCGAAATCCATACGGCGCGTGTATACTGGAATTTATATAGATTTTGTAAAATCGCCGGCCGATGAACTGGAGTTATACGTCGAGGTAAGGAGGTCGCTCTCAGCTCGGCGTTCGAGAGGATATTGATTTTATAAAATTAAAAAAAAATTTCGAGAAAGATGTACAATGTTCCCAGGCGCAGATATATTCGAAATTCAATTTCCATGCTTAATTAGATTGGACCAAATTACGGCGGATTATTGCGCTGAACGGCGAGTTATGCGGAGGGATCGCTTGATTAAAAATCAATTGTGTATACGAGTCCCCTTTAATAGCCTTCTGTTACACGAGCTGTTCGAAAACGATTAAACGCAAAAAGACTACTAACTGATTTTGCATATCCGCTATAAAATAATGTAAAAATGTAATTGCGCAAAATTATTATAAAATTGTCGAGAGAACGAAGAACGTATATTTTCACCTGACTTCGATGTACCTTCGTACGTAGAATTAACAAAATTGGATTGAGCACGAGTATTCTGGAGTTTGCTGAACATCTTTACAAGAAACATACCTCCTCATTTCAGGCTTTCACTGCGTATTTCAAAAGTTAATTTAAGAGTCTCGCCACATTTCCCTCTGGTAATTTTAAGTCGCTGTAACAATTTTTTATTTTTTTTTTTTTTGCTCCGTACTTTGTGCGCGGTCTTTCCTCAATCGACAGAACCTTGTTAAAGTTCTAATTATTTATTTATGAGCTGAATAATCTAAAATACGCCTCTTTGCTCTTTCTTATAAAAGTCTGAAAAGAGTTTGATTTTTTAAATTCAATGTACTTAAGAAAAAAATCTGAAATTATGGAGTGTCACTGATGAGAGCAATTCGGAATAACTGAAATTAGAGCAGTTGCAATTAAAAAAAAATTGAGAAACCTGGAATCGTGGTATCTCATTTTGATGTTAAAAATACTACATAACTGCATTGAGACGAAAGTAGTCAAAGATGTCAATTTCCCTTATATAATTTCGGCAAGGACGATTCCTTGATTTTAATAATTAAAAAGCGGACTTATCTCCTCGCGCTTGACGGTCTTCCAGAATTTTTAACAAGAATTTATAAGCTAAAGCGCTAGTTTCAAACGTTAGCTTTGACTATAATACCAATTTGTACGCTCTTATCGATATGGCTTCGAGGAATAATAAAATCTGTTTTAATTTTTATCTAAAGCTTACAAATTATCATACAACGTATAATATATTATAGTATAGTAACATAGGGTAACTCTCTCAAAAGGACATGTGCGGCTTTCAAGCTGATTACGCTGCAGCGAAGATCGGGAACTGGCTCGTTCGATCTTTTAGAATATCGAATAATCGAATCGACTCCCTCGGAAAATGTCGCACAGCATCGCTTCTCTCGTTCTGTTCAACGCATTCGGATACCGCATTTTCATTACGACTTCGCTTTCCAGTACGATCCGATCCCCGCGAGCTAAGCTCGCCGAAGAAAAATCTCCGACCATCCGCAGGATCTAAGACAATCTCGAAATACACGGGTCGCTCTAAAAATCAAGTCCACACCTTCGAATTTCCGTCTACATTTCTAGAAAAACAAAACAAGCAAATTTCAAGCTTCCCTATCCTGTCCACAAAATTGCCAAACGAATGTCTCATCGCCGCAGCGTATTACTCTTTTATTAGCGGCGAGAAGAATCGAAGCCGCGCACGTCCCGTCACCATAAATACGAGTAGTCGCGCGCTCTCGAAAAAATATACGAGTAGCCGGGGCGAAAATTGCATTCTCGCGCAGCGCACGTATGTGGACTAATGAAAAAAAAAAAAAAAAACAAACGAAAGAAGTATATACCATTCCCGCGTAGCCGCGGATTGATTTGTCGCGTGTCTTTCCAATTGCGGGCGTCGAGTCGCGAGAGTCATTAAAATATGCATCGGCTCCCATTGTTTCTCCCAGCCCCCCACGTACTCTCATTTTTTTTTTCTTTTAACCATCGATTGCTCCGGCACGATATTTTCTCCGTCAATTTATGCGACGTCTCTCTCTCTCGCTCTCTCCTTCTCTCTTTCGATTCTAGTAGTATTGCTGGTTTGCCGTCAATCATGTGCGCGTAAAAAGCGCGCGGGCAAATCAACGACACACGGCCAGAAGCTTTCCTGAAAAATCGAGGCGTCGACCGGAGAGTATCCTCTTTTATTCAATAAGTCAATCGGTCAAAAGTGCATAACGCGCGAGTGCGCTGAACTCCGCGGCCGCGATTTCCGAAAATAGCCCAAAAGCCCCCGAAGTTTCGAATCATCGATTCGCAACTCGCCGCCGTACACCGTTGCGCAGAGCGTAAACGTAACGTAGCGTGGCAAATGCGTCCTCTATGTACATTGTACATGTATATAGTGTATACACACTGTGTATATCATAGAGACAATACGTCGGAAGGAGCGATCGGCTGTGGAGAAGCTTCGGGAATTATAAGAACAGAGCAGGCGGAAGAAGAGACACACTGCTCGGTGCCTAAAAGCATTGGATAATAAATAAAGCCATCATCTCGCTCGGAGATATCAATCTCGAGTCGATATCGATGCGGGGGTGAGAAGGGTGGGAGCGGCGGCACCCGGGAAGGGAGGTTTTACTCTCTCTCTCTCTCACTCTCAAGAGCCACTTTCAATCCGCGATAAAGCATTCATCCGGGGGAAAATCGATTCGCGTGTGGACAGCAGTCGCAAAATAATTATACGAGCAGAGAGCGTAGCAGGAAGCGATAAAAAAGACGTTCGAGAGAAAGAACTATTGAATTGCCTCGTCTCCCTCCACCCCCTTCCGATATTGTCGTCTTCATATCGACGATGTCTTTTCAGAGAGAGAGAGAGAGAGAGAGAGAGAGTGAGAGAGAGATAGAGAAATAGGGAGAGAGTACCGCAGTAGCGCACCGGATTGTCATCAATTTCGCCGCAGAGATTCATTTAAACCGAGCGATTAATCGTATTTTTTAGCGAACGAGAGAGGGAGAGCGCCCTCGTTATTGGAATGGGATTACCCACTACCGGCCGATGGATAATTAAAGACGTCCCCAGATTTTACGACTATTCCCTCTATATACACCTATATACAGGTATAAGCGCGCGTGTATATATATACGCTCGAGAGAACCGCGCGCGCGCTTTTTTTTCCGCCATATCGAGGCTTTCGGCCGATTTTATTTTTTCGAACCAGAGTTGGAATTCTTTTTTCCTTTTTTTGTTTCACCTGGGCCAGAAAAGCCGGAAAGTGCAGAGGATAGAGCAAGAGAGAGAGAGAGAGAGAGAGAGAGAGCAGTCGAGAAAAAACAACAATGGCTTAAACTAAATATTTCCCGGCAGCGCTTTTTTTTCCCTCCCGCGACGATATTTATACACGTGCGCGCAAGAAGCGCATAAAAGAGAGAGAGAGAGAGAGGGCGAGGCTGCGAGGCTCGAAAAAAGCAAAGTGAAATTAACAGCAGTGAAAACGAACGCTGGCCTCGGTATATACAGGGGGCGAGAGAAGAAAGGCCGGGGCGAGTCGTAACGATGCTCGCATACACCTATTAACGAGTGTCCGAGAGGCAGAATTGTATATAAAAATAGAAGGAATTACGCGCGGAGATCGGAGGCGCTCTTCGTTACGGCTTCGTTAAAACGTATACCGGCCGTCACACCGGGACACGCTCCGAGGAAATGCAAAATCTTGTCGGCTATGAATTGCGAGAGAGACGAAGAGAGGGAAAAAGGAGGAAAACTCGCGCGCGCGCGCGCCCCCGACAGTCGAGTGGAATGATAAGAGGGAAAAAGGGCTCGGTAGGCAGTGCGGCCCCCGCTCTACTCCCGACATCGGTGAGTGTACTATGTATATATTATATATATATACGTATACAGCACTGCTATATACGTAGAGCGTTACACGCGTAAAAGAGCGCAAGACCGGCGGGAAGTTATACGCAAAGGCGCGCAGCAAGTTCATAATGAAAGGCTCATTCTTTATGCAACGTCAAAGTGAGAGTAAGAGAGAGAGAGGGGGGGCAGAAGGGTGGGGGAGGGGGGTTCTCCTTTACGTCGAGCTGTCGGCCGAGTTAACGGACCGGCGAATTAATTAAACTTCTATTTACGATATTGATGAATCAGCGCGACTGCGCGCGCCGACGCACTCTCTCGCTCTATACAGCTTTTTAAGCTCCTATATAGATACATGTATACGCGCGTGTGTGCAGTGTATATATATATACGTGCGCGTGTATTTATAGAGGGCAGAGCGCGCCGGACCGGCAATAAATCCGGAAAAATTGCTCTTCCCGAACTTGCCGCGGCTTCCTCGTTAATTTCAATTCCCGGAGCCCTTCCGCGACTTATCGGCCCGGTGAATCAATTGATGGAACGCCCGCGAGTGCTCTTTTTGTTTCCCATACTCTCTCATACAGCCTCTCCAATGCCGCCCCTGTGCGTCTACGTCTCTGCGTACGCGTGCGTCTATATACGTATACACATGTTTCGAGATTTTCTTTTTTTTGTCCACCCCCGCCCTCCCCCCTCGTCCGCGCCCATTGACGTTCTCGCGTGCCTCTCGTTCTCGCTCATTCATCCCCGCGGCGAGTAGCAGTAGTATAGTGCGCGTATACGGTACGACCGAAACGCCGCTTCGCTATACTGATTGTGCGGCGATCAGCCTACTCTACACGGCGCTTTTACGCGGGGCCGCGAGCACTTTAATTGCCGTGTACGCGGCCGTGATCGAAAATTTTCTTTGCTCTCGGGGACGTTATGTGCGCTCATAATGGCCCGATATCAAAGGGGCCCCCGTCTCGATTTCCGAGTGGAAAATTCAATCGGAATATTTTACTGCAGCGGAAGAGACAGAACGATGGAGAGAGAGAGAGAGCGAGAATGGAGGAGGGGGGAAACTTTCACGGGACTATGTCGGCTTTAAAATACAAGCGGGAGCATTGACGTTTGATCAGATACTTGAATGTATATGTAAAAGTTAAGTTTAGGGGATAGATTCATTATTAATTTGAGGGGATTTAAGACGCTTGAGAAGCTTGTTTCGTATAGACCGTAAAATTATGAAGCTATATCGATCGACCAAATGAACTTTGTGAGATACTGCGCTTTCGAATATGCAGTAAGTTGAGGGATATAAATTTGAGCATATATTACGTAAATGAAATGAAATTTGGCTTGACGAGAACTCATGAATAACCAATTATTAAAAGTCAATATATTACTAGCCAATAATAACGTTTCTGTTCGATCAAATTCAAATCCCTCGAGTTCCACGAACAATAAAAAAAAAATGTCCCATCAACCATGTTACGTTCCAGGCTTACAGAAATATTCCAAAAGTCCTCGGGTACCTCTGAAATTCGAGCTAACTCGCGATCTAACACCATAATAAAACAACCTACCTTACACACACACACACACACACACACACACACACACGTTACGCATATCAATTTTCTTCCCCGCTACCCACGCTAATAGCAATGCGATCAAAGACGGTCTCGATTTCCAAGCGGAAAATTCAATCGGAATATTATACCGCGCCGCACGCCAGCTACAGAGAAGAGAGGGTAGAGGCTTGAGAGGGCTTTAAACTCGCGCGATCCATCGGCTTTAAAGATCAGAGCGCAGTAGGCGACGCGACTCGCGCGCCGCGTATGCATATTATACGTACAAGGCTCCGAGCTCTCGCGCGAGCGAGAGAGAGAGAGAGAGAGCATTTACTTGTGTGGAAAATGGAAAGAGAGCGCGACGATTAATACCAGCGTCTCTCTCTCTCTCTCTATCTCTCTCTCGTTTTGGCGCGCGGCGCGCCACGCAATTTCCGCTTGTATCGCGGCGCGCTTCCTCCGCTTCCTTCCGCCGCGAGCGCGAGCTCAGTCACTCGGCTTCTATGTACCCATAGATACGGCGTGTCGAATTAAAATTCCCGCCGAAAATTCGCTCCTCGTAATTTTTTCAGCCCCGTGCAAAATGCATTTTCGCCGCGCGACGTCGCCGCCGGGCTGTCCGCGTATATATGCGCTCTTTCGTGGATTACACGCGCTGACGCGCATGTACGTGTATGGATGCCTATACGTATACGCGTATCCGCTCTATATATACTTGAAATAAATTTGTTTCCTCACTCGGGCCCCAGTAAAATTTTTATACGCCGAGAGAGTACGCAACGGTCACGCCTTCCATCGCCTATATACTTATATGTAGGTGTGTCTATAGATATATAGGTGTCTATCCATATTCTATATGTACAAAGACACCTGCACTCTACGCCGAGAGGTACGGTATACACGCACACAGAGGCGTCCAAGTTGCATCGCGACGACGCCGAGAGGCGAGGCAGAGAGACGGCGAAGGGAGAAGAAGACGAAACACAAACGAGAGAAGCTCTCCGCGTCTCTCGTCAAGCCAAGTTTTCTCTCCGGCTTCTATGCTGCGCTGGGGAAGAGCCGGCTGGCACAGTCGGGCCAGGAGGAAGGGGGGATGTTTAGCAGCGGCGCAGAGAATCTCCTTAGAATCTCGCGCAAGAGGACTTATCGCGCTCCAAGAAATACAATGAATAACGAATTAGCGCGCGCGATTTGCGCGAGAGGAGCAGCGCGCCCCGTAATCGGGCTTTCATCTCTGTCTCTCTCTCTCTCACTCGGCTACTTACCAACTTTTGGCTTTCAGAAAACGCCTTTTTCCTTTCAGGGTCTCCATAATTCAGAGGCCGCCCCCCCCCCCTATAGCTGGCAATATTATCGAGAATCGTGTCGCTGTAGAGGAGGGCAACGAGGACAAACAGCAGCGCGTATATATAACACGCGATGCATCGGCGATATTTCGCTTTTCGTTAGCGTCGACAACGTAATTATCGCTCTCTCCCTCTCTCTCTCTCTCGGTATAGCCCACCCCGGACGGCAGTGCGTGCGATAAGCCGACGGGTCTGGATTTGTCGCGTGAATTATTATTCTATATTTGAGGTAGGATTTGTAGGGTGTATATATATCTCCGACGCGCACGCGTTGTAATTGTTGAAAGCTGCAACAGGGGGGTGGGGGATGAGGCTGACTTGGAAAATAGAAGAAGCGATTCTCCCAACGTTTTTTCGAGTAATTACGGCCGTGGAAAAGAGAGAGGGAGCGAGAGAGAGAGTCTAATTTCAGAGCGTAAACGTGACTGCGAGTCATTAACGATTTGCGCGCGCTGTACACACTCTCCGCCGTTTTAACGGCCGCCACTTTCGCATTTTCGCGAATTTTCTTTTTTATTCGCTTATTTATTTTCGGCCACTCTCTCTCTCTCTCTCTCTCTCTCTCACCCTCGCCGCGTAAAAGTTACGCGCGTGCACTGTTTAAAATGTTATTAAATTTAATTTAGTGCATGCGAGACGTTAAATTTTAATACGTACTCCCGGCGACCTTCTGGCTAATTCTTAAAATTAATGCACAGCGCCTAATAAAACAGAGTGTTTGTGTAAATTTGCATGGAATTTAGTGTATTTTTGCGCCGCGCGCGAGAGGAGGGGGGGGGGTGTGCCGCACACCTACAATTTAACGTAGATTTGCATTAACGTTTATTTTAATGTAAGTATATGTACATGAAAGTAAAAAAAAGAACGGATATATATGCCCCGCCAAAGTTCTGGCTCGCGCGCGCGTCGAGCATTCAAATTGCGCGCCGTATACCGTGAAAAAGCAACGCGTTTGCTTCTAACAAGTATATGTATGTATATATGTAGAAATAAAATTACGAGAAACAATGAGGGGCGCTTATAAATACTCTATGTAATATTCCATTATTTTACAAAGTTTTCCAACTTGACATTTTAATATCCGAAACGAAAAACTTTTTAAGTATAGCGTAATTTTTTCTAAACTGTTTCAAGTCCCCCCCCCCTCTCTCTCTCTCTCTCTCTCTCTCTCTTTCGACAATTAAAATATAAACTAGAAAACTTTGCATAACCATAGATTAATACGTTGGTGAGCAGTGTCGGGGAGGGGGGGGGGGCAACTTTGCAGTTTCTTTTAATTTTTCACTTCTATTATACGCATCAGTCGTAAGAAGAATCGCGTTTCTCGCCTCACACTTCTCCTCGCGCATTACCCCGCGAAATTCGAATAAAAATTCTCAGCGACAGAGAGAGGACGAGATAGATAGATAGATAGATAGATAGGCCTTTATTCGCATAACAATAGCAAAAATTTGAAATACATAAATCTCTTATAATATATAAAGAGAGAGAGAGAGAGAGAGAGAGAGAGAGAGAGAGAGAGAGAGCGCAAAAACTTGTACAATCCCCGAGATAAAGCTCACTTTGCGCGCGGTACAAATGTATTTATATCCCAGTGCGATTTTTTTTCTCCTCCCCCGGCCCGCCCCTATACTCTCCCGGCATGGACACACTCGATCGGTTAATTGACTTTTTGCAGCAGTCGAAGCTTCACTTTATAACCGGGACGAGTGCCATCTCCTGCCAGGCACGACCCACACACACACCCACACACACACACACATACACGTTCTCTGGTGAGTATCCACCGTTATTTTTTTTTTTTTCGCCTATTCCGCGGACGCGGATACCGGCTTATATATACATATATACGGGCCGTTTTACGGTGACTCGAGGGGAGGAGCGAGCGTTATTCCATCGGCTTATTTTTATCGAATGGAAAAGTGGCGCGTAATTTCGAGGAGCACGCGCGGGGAAGAGAGAGAAAAAAGCCCAGCGACTTTACAGCTCCCCTTGCCGCAACGGCGGCGGCGGCGGCGGCGCGTTAATGACTCTCGACGCGCGTTCAAGTTTTTAATCTACCGCGAGAATCGCGCGTTGTTTTTACGTCTTCTGCGCTGCAGGCGAGCGCGCGCGGCATTCGTCCGCGCAAAGGGAACGGAAATAAATAAAGGGAGAGGAGGGAAAAAAAAAAAAGAAAAATATACTCGATAAATCTCGTTCGAAAGCGCGCGCGCGCGCGCGGGAGCACGTAATCCTCGGGCGGGCGGGCGCGCGCGCGCGCGCGCAGAAAAAAAAAGAAGAAAAGTCGAACGAAGTACGCTCGGCTAATCCGATAATCGAACGCGCAAAGGTCCACTAGTTATTCAGGCCGCAGTCGAGCGTATATCCATAAACACGCTTTCTCTCCGTTTGTTCAGCGTTTCACGAGGGGGGCAGGGGGGCGGGGGGAGAGAGTGAGCTGCGCGGAAATGACGAATGCGCTTTTTACAATAATTGCGCCTCTGGTTTTCTTCTTCGTAATTATCCGCGAGAGCCCCCGAGAAAGCTCGTAAAGCTCGAGTTTTTCTCCTGCCCTGCCTCCCTCTCCCTCCCCCCTCCCTGCCTGTTCCCGTAAATTCTCCAAACCGGAAGTGAGTTATCGTTTGCCTCATCCTCGGTGGAAATGTTCGCCAAGTATTCGCTTGGTTATAGGCTGAGAACGGAAGGGACGGGTCGTAATAACGATTTCGAGCTTGGCGAATAAATCGTTTATTCCGAAGTCCCGAAAATGCTTGTTATCAATTGTAGACATGTCGTATTTCAAAAAAAAGAAAAAAAAATACACTTTACTTTGGTCTAGACATCGAAAAATTTTTTTAAAGATAGAGATTTGGAACCAATTAGACTGTCTTCTATGAGCCGAAAGATAAGTTGCTGGTAACTATGTTTCTAAGCCATTTTATGCTTTTTTACAAAAAATTAATGCGTGAAAATACTGGACTAATAACAACTACGAATGTTTCTGAGGCACCAAGAAAATTTCGAATTACACTATAATAAAGTATTACAAAAGAGCTTTAATTTAAAAAAAATATGCCGAGCTTCGATGCTCCGATCAAAAATTATTTTTCCTCCATATACCTCCCCATGTTAAATTGTCATATTCTACATTTCCATGCTCCTCGGCATTTTTCATCGTCTTTTGGCTAGCAAAAGAAAGTCCCATTGGTCTGTAAGCTCTAGCTTAAAACATTTTCTTGCGAATTCTCGACCAAAGAAAAGTGCATTCATTTTTTGAAATTCGACACATACTTACGGAATCGTTTGTGATTTTCGACTAAATTTCAGTATACCAACTTATCATTCGACTATCTTCCATCATCGCTTTACTCTCCACCCCGCAAGAACAGCAAAAAGGCTTTTCCCCCCGCACACCATCGCCCGACGAAAGTTCGCGCTCATCAAACATGAATCGGGAATTTCGCGCGTGCGCGCGGTGTCGAGAGTTCCGCTTTCGAAAAATCGCAGAGACAACAGTCGTCTTCGTCGCCGTCGCGAAGTTTCTCCCGACAATTCTGACCCGCGAGAGGACATACGCGGGAGAGAGAGAGAGAGCTGGCGCCGGGAGAAATCGCGGCCGAGGCACTTACCTCGCCGAGGCACGTGAGCTGACTACTTGCCTCGAATCACCGGGGGAATCTCACCTGCGCTGCGCGCTCTTTGACGCCCTTCGGAATTTTCGAGGCGAGGCGAGACGAAAGAGAGAAAGAGAGAG
Source organism: Philotrypesis tridentata (assembly GCA_018906965.1). Classification (NCBI taxonomy): domain Eukaryota; kingdom Metazoa; phylum Arthropoda; class Insecta; order Hymenoptera; family Pteromalidae; genus Philotrypesis; species Philotrypesis tridentata. The sequence goes on from JACCIB010000002.1 coordinate 6,708,488, forward strand.
AGAGAGTCAGACGCAGACAGACAGACACTCGATAGGAAGCGTCTTCATATACGTGCCGGGATTCAACGCATTTTTCTCCTCTTTCTCTCTCTCTCTCTCGGCGGATGTAAAAGCTGCGCTGCTGCAGCGACGGTAACGCGCGGCCTGATGCATACAGCGCGCGGGCGGCGCATCTCTCGTCGTCGGCGAAACAAACATCGCGTTACACGGGCGCGCGAGCTCGCAAAAAGCCGCTGCCGCTGCTGCTGCTGCATAAGCACGTCGAAAATCAAAGCTTTCAGCGAACAATGCGCTGCGCTGCTGCAGCTGCAGCAGCGCCGCAGTCGCTCGGAATTTAAGTCAACTCGTATTTTACAGCCGGCAAACAGACGGACGTATACAATGGGGCGGTGCGCGCAGAGAGAGAGAGGCCGCTCCGCGATCGAAGAGTGTATACGCGCGAGCGTTAATTCGCATTAGCGTTAGGCGTGATCCGAAATAATTCGAATCGAGTTGGCTGCTCTCTGGCCTCTCTCTCTCTCTCTCGCTCTCTCGTGCCAGTGCATCCCGCATAAATTAACGATGCTTGCGCGCGCGCGGGAGCCACACGGCCCGAGATATGGCTATGACCGGCCTCTGCACCAGATGCTATTCTCTCGCGCTCGCTCGCTCTCTCTCTCTCTCTGTCTCTCTTCTGTCTATGCCTATTATCATGTATATACCGCCGAGGCAACGTGTGTATATATACGTGCTTGTGCATGTGAGGGATATCTATTTGCGGGAGTATAGTGTGCGGTCCGTCAAACTTCGAGGTTGCGGGAGGGGAGGGGGGGGGGGGGGTAAAAATTCGATTTTCTGCCTGGCTGCCCGAGGTAAACTTCGCGACTTTGTGGATTGGGGTTCTGGGGGAGAATTATCGTTGTTTAGGGGTGCAGGGATGCGCGCATTCTGGAATTAAAAGTGGCGAGATAGAGAGAGAGAGAGAGCACTCTTCGTTGGCTAATTTCATCAAAGCGGTTGCAGCAAGTAAAATATTTAGAAACAAGTTTGTTGCACAAGTGTAAAATAAGTTGTTCTTGGGTTGCATTTAAAAATGATGTTAAGCTTTTTATTTGGGGAAGGAGAGTGCAGATAATTCCCGACCCTTTGGAAAATGAATAAAGAAAATGTAAGAAATCGAGTAGATATTGGAAGTACAATTTTTTTTTAATTTATCAAACTAAGAGCAGTTCAGATATTTCGAGGTAAAATTTTTACGCCCGTTACTGTAATGAGAAAGGTAAATTAAATATGCAGATCTATATCAATACTTCTTCGCTCCATTTGAAATCAATGTTTAAGGACTCAATCGACAGCTATCGAGAAAATCTATACTGAGCGACGCAGACCTTAACCAATTTTTCAGGTCAATATTAAGTTTCTTTTTTAACAACTCCCCTATAGTATTATTATTTAAAATAAAAACGATAACTGTATACGATTTTAAATTTTAAGATAAATTACAGAACAATACGTAACTTTTTACAGCCACCGCCTGTACCATTTTTCATTAAAAATAAATGATACAGTATTTCAACCCTAAAAATTCGAAATCATACGGTGCAAAGTTTCTTGCGTTCAAGAAAAACACAACACTGCATCGCTGTAATCAACTATATACGCAACGCGCAAACGAGCGCTAAAAATACTGTTCGTCTTCTTTTTCGAAACTTAACGTAACTTCGCCTTAATACACACTGCACTGCTCTCCGCGTCAACGTTCCGCGCCGCAAAAAAAACGACACACTGCACAGACGCCGCATTATTCCATTATACCTCGACGCCGCATAGCCGACCGCTCGCGCAATCGTTTCAGACTTTCGTTTCGAGGAAAGAAAAAAATTCATCAGAGTCTCCGCGGTCTGCTTTTTCAACGGTATAACGCCGGTATTCCGCGCGTGCACGGCTTTATCGCGACGTTATAACGTGCAAGAGGGGGGGTGGGGGTCGAGAGGGGCGGAAATGCGCAAATTTCGCTAAAATCTCGTCGGATAAAATAAAGTCTTATTGCGATAGCGTGTAATATTACGCGTGCGCCCTTTCAAATGTAAAAGCCACCCCCGAGAGCTTTTTCCACAGACGAATATTAAAACGGTACATAAAACCGAGTTCTCTCTCTCTCTCTCTCTCTCCCCCTCTCTCTCTCTCTTGCGAAGAAAAAGCCCGCAAAAGTGCATCTACACACACGCAGACACGAGAGAAGGAAAAAGTACATCCCGATCGCGGGGGGCCGCATCGTTATTCAGCGCTCGCGCTCATACGGGCCGGCTCCTTGTCAAACATCCCGAAACAAACCGTAAACACGAGAGGGGCTGAAATCTCGCGCACGAGCGGCTCTCTCTCGCTCACACGCCGTATAAGCTCTCGGTCAGCCCCCGACGACGATCGATTCTCGAGTCGAGTCTCGACACACTCGGCACACACGGCATACCTACAAATTGCTGCTGATACGAGAGTGCCCCCCTATTTTCTTGGACTTATTACACCCCCCTACCACCCACCCCCCGCTGTCGCGTTTACCCAAAAATTTTTTCCGGCCTCGGTACGTACACACACACACAGGCGGCTGCGTATTTGCGTTTCAATTACATGGCAATTGCAGCTGCTCTCGACTATTTTTCCGCGCGACCCAATAGGTGAAAGATGCATATGTACTGTGTGCAATAAGATAATTGCGGACACCGCATGCGCGCGAACGATGCCGCGCTTTTTTTTATCTTTCGCGCTCGTATAGGTGTATATACGTATTATACGCGCGTTTAACGATGTACGCGCGCGATACGCAACGGACGATGCAAAAAAGAGAGGACGCAAGCGAATTTCTCGTTGCTTTAATAAATTTGTTATTTGCTTTATATTGGCCAAGATATAGCTTCGGAGGCCCGCGTCAGCGGAGAGAGAGAGAGAGAGAGAGAGAGAGAGAGACAGAGAGCGTAAACCGCTTTTAAATCATCTCTGATGGATATCGCGAATGCTTTATTTTTTTTCTTCGATCGTCGGGTTTCGATGCATCGCGCGTTTCTGTACACGTATATGCGTTTAAAGGGGGATGGGGCGGGGGCAGGAGGAGGAGGCTGTTTTCGTTACTATCACTTATACGGATTACATTAACGCTGATTCATCGCGCGGCGCTACAACGCGGCGTAGCCGGGGCGAAAATTCGACTATGCCCGCGGCCCAGAATCGCGCGTTCGTACATTTTATTTATTCCATTAATTCCATTATTAAACTGCACCTCTCTCTCTCTCGTGGCGTTATAGTTATTATTCCGTTTAATTGAAATACAAACCATTTAGCGGCTCGTACGTCATGTTGCGCCCACTGCGCGCATCCGCACTGTATATACGGGCGCTTGTGTGCGCGGGGGCCGTATAGTGCGCTCGCGCGTGTGCCGTTGCGTTATAAAAGTTGAATAATTTTGAAGATCAATGGGGGATGAGAGTCGGCGATAAATTTCGATCGTAAAATAGCGAGTGCAGCGCCTCGTATCCGCTTGAAAAAATTCCGGGGTGCACGGGAGGAGGGGGGGGGGGAGGGGAGTTCTTGCTTCCTGCAGAATGTCGCGCGGTTCGAGAATAATTAAAGCCGTGTATATGTATATGGGTTTGCGCGCGAGGTGCGCAATTGTGTCAAGTATAAATCGAGTCCGCAGCTCGAACGTTTCTATAAGCGGCGATAAGAACGCGTCGTTATAAAAGAGTCAACAGAGTAGGATTTTCCGGTTGAAAAGCTGTTGGCTTTGTTTACGCACGGGATCTCGATCGGCGAATCGCAAAAATAAACGCGTCGCGATTATGCATTCTCGCGTCTCGCGAGTCGCCTGTTGTGAATCGAAAATTTAACGATTTTGCCCGCCTGTCCGAAAAATAAAGTAACGCTTCGCGTTAAAGCAAAAAGAATACTCGCAACTTTCGCGTATTTCACCTCGCTCGAAACATCGTGTTTTCTCCCCTCGTTATGTACCCAATACACACCATCCAGTGCGTGTCTAACTCATATTTTCGCCGTTCGCGCATTATCCGCTTCGTGCGGACGTATATATACATATACACAATATACGAGGGCTGCAAAGATCGATTATTCACAACCATGGAGATTTACAGCCGAACTTGCGGCGCGTAAATACCTGTATAGCGTATACGTACATCTATATACATTATACACACACACATCTCGTTCGACATCCTTTATACATCCGAACATCCTCGTCAGCGCGCGGCGAGTTCGATATCAGTCGCGTTTAGCGCCCGCTGAATTCCCATCAGCCGCGAGAAAGGGAGAGAGAGAGAAAAAAAACAGCAGCAGCTCACCTCATACTTGCGAATTCATGCGCGCAGCGCTGTGTATCAGGAGCGAATCTTATAATTCACGTCCGTGGCGACGGGGGGAGGGGGGAGTATGGCTAAAGACACGCGCGCGCGGGAAAAAGAGTCGGCAGCTCGGTTTCGTTTTCACATGTCGTAAAGAGAGAGAGAGAGAGAGCGAGCGAGAGAAGCAAAAAGGAGGAGAAAAGTTGGCTCGACGTATTTCAGTTTCGTCGTCGCGCGATAAGGATCGTCGCCGCGACGCGCGCGCGAGCGACGTTATTTCTCCGGCTGAATTTTTCACGGATTCGCGACGTGTCTGCCGGCATTTACGCGGCGCGCTCCGCGCTGTGCGATGTGTATATGTGTACGCGGTGTACCAGCGCACGTCACCTCGTATTCCCCGCGAAAATTCGTTTCGCTCGCTGCGCTCCCTCTACGCGCGCACACACTACTCTCGTAGCTTCCATCGGCGAAATAATGGCCATTATACACCTGTGGGCCGAAGCCATCGCGTCGCGCGCGGGGAGAGTTCGACAGCTGATTTCAGGAATCGCTATCCGATCGAGAAAAGTTTTATTAACACACATGGGGCGGGACGAGTCGTGGTGTGCAGGCGTCGCGTCGTCGCTGCGAACTCGCGTAAATCCATCTGGTATTGGTACACATACCCCCGCGAAACGTGCGGTTGCACGATGAGGGGGGAGGGGGGGAAGCTTTATTCGGGCGACCGCGCGATCGAATAAGAAAAGTTGGACTTTCGGTGCGGAGAAGCTGCGATGTTGGCTGGATTTTTCGACTGTGAAAATAAAAATGAGGGAGGTATAGAGCCGAGTATTTTAATGAGCCTTTCGTTATTTTGTACCGGAAATATGGCGTGTATTTTTATGCTTTTTGTTCGTAAATTTTCTAGACGTTTTTCCTTTTCTTTTTTTTTTTTTTTTGTTTCATTTTCTCGGCGAGCGCGAGAGGGGCCACGGAAAAAAATTTAGTTTTACCGCGCTCTCTCGAGAGAGAGAGTCAGCTCTCTCTCTGACGTTTAAAAATTTGTAAGAAAATTACGGTTGAGCTTCAAACGAAAAATATTTCCGCTTTCTCTTTCCCACTCTTGGAAGTTTGACGGAATCCGTAAAATATAGGGATTTTCCCGCAAAAATCAGTGTTTCAAATAAGCCGCGAGAGGCGAGCTCAGAGTATATATATATAACAATTTCGAGAGGAAAAATTTTTGTACGACTTTAAACGTAATTTACCTTTTACCTTCTTCCCAGCGTTGAAATACGTACTGCCAGTGCCGCATATAGCTATACAGCGAGCAGAGCCACAGAAGGAAAAATAAATTTTCCCAGTTCTCAAGATCAATGTTGAGAAAATTCAGGGAAAATCACAAAAGTAGATAGTCTTGTTCGTTTATCGTTGCACAAATCACGGCCGCGCGCAACGCCGCCGTCTTTCTTTGCAATTTTTTTCGCGTCTCTATCTATACACACACACACACACACACACACACACACACTTTGACCGAGAAAAGGCTCATTAAAAAGTAGAAAGGGAAAACGGCAAAATAAACTAAGAATTTCATTTCGAAACTTAAAACTAAAAGGCGAGGTATATACTCTCGCGAAATATTCTTATCCGACGAAGCTCTCGCGAGCGCGACTTATCGGCCAATTGCGCCAACGACGTCGCAGCCTCGCAGACGCGTATACAGACCCGCTGATTGCGAAGCTTCGCGCTCGTCTCGATTTCTCTTCTATTTTTCTTCTTCGCCCGCTGTCGCGGATGATCTCGGGATTCCATTCATTTCCGAGGGGCTGCATAAGTATCCGCAGATTCGCGGGAGACGGCGTATGGCGGGTGTGTATTAGAAGAAGAAGAAAAAATCTCGCGATAGCTACACACACACACACACACACACACACACACACACACACATCCAAGTACAGACGTGTATACAGATATGTACAGTTGCGGCAAGAGAGCAGATGCGTAAAAAAGAAAGAGGAAGACCTGCGGTTAGAAGGGGGGGGGGGGAGGTGGAGGGTTGGGGGGCTATATAGGAAGAAGCTGCTGCATCAGCCGTAGACAACAAAGGACAAAAAATATAAAAAGCGAAGAATCTGAGCCGCAGAGAATATCGATGGCTTTGTGCGCGCGCGGGGCCGATATCCGGAAAAATGTACTCGCAGATATTGCAGCGACATGAAAAATAATGGCCGGCTCCTCGGAGTCTATACCTGTGTGTGTGTGCGTGTGTGTGTCTGTGTATCGATGTAACTGTGTGCGCAGTATTCGTGCACGTGAGTGTGGAGGGCGACGAATTGTTATTGCGATATTCCCCTTCTTTTTTTCCATTCATACCCCAGTCACGCTAACGAATTTTCCCGTACATGTGTCGGTACACCGCCTCTATATATATACACATGCACGTGCACGTGGTATAACTGTATGTGTACGTATAGAGGACATCGGTATTATATAGGTGTATAAAAAAAGGGTAGGGGGTAAGAGTAAGAGGCCGCAGAAAAAGCCTCGCGCGCGCGAGCACACGTGTGCAGTGTGTCTCAATAATTCAGGTCTCGGAGCCTGTAAAAGCCGGGCTCGGGAAGGTGTGGGGGGACGGGTAGGAGAGCGGGGCTCCGGCTGTATAGCCGTAATCGTAAAACACTCTTTGCGATTCGCAGCCGAAATGGAAAATTTTACAGTCGCCGCGGTACGACGACGACAACGACGACGGCGACGACGACGACGACGACGACGGATGTCATGTAGAATTCCTTCGTGTGTTATTACGCCGCGGTGTGTGGCGCGCGCGAGAGAGAGAGAGAGGGAGAGAGAGAGCCGCGGCGGAGACGATGCGGAAAACCGTTTGACGAGGCCGAAATTATTTTCTTTACTGGGTGTAAAAGTGCATGCGCTCTCTCTTTCTTTCTCTCTCTCTCTCTCTCTCTCTCTCTCTCTTTCTCCCTCTCGCGCTCTCCTTCTTTCTCTATTATTAAAGGTGCCGTGTGCGCACGGCATCGCGTATGTTATTTCCACGAGGATATATCCCTGGCATTACGTCGTCCGTCGAGAGAGCGAGGGAGAGAGAGAGAGAGAGAGAGACTTTCAGACAGTATTGTAACACCGGGTATAGGGTAATTATGGGCTTTCGAGTCGGGACGATGTAGATATCGCCGGTTTTAGGGGATGATTTTTTTTTCCTTTTTGTATAATAAAGTTATTTTGTCCTCGCGAACTGGAGAACCACACAGTGTTGCGGATGATTTTATATATTCGCCGGTGAACTGAATGCGCAATTGGCCGATCGATCAATATTTCTGGAAAAAGTTTATAAATGTGGCGGGTCGGTATAAATCTAATTTTGAGAGTCAATCGAACCTCTCTCGATTGAACAAGTATAAATTTGCAATCTTAGGTCGCGCGTAAAAAATTAATTTCTGAGAGTCTTGGCAATTGATCAGCTTCCCCGTTTATCTCGCTCGAGTACAGCCGGTCGCGCAGTTGTCATTCCGAGTGAGCAATTCGAATTCAATTAAAATCGTTGCAATACCGAAGTTTTTTCATTTTTCCGCGGGTTAAATATTATATTGGAACGCGCGCGCGCGCGCATTGATATGAAAAATTGCTGTAACTGTATAAAGGGCGAAAGAAATCTTATTGGAGATTATCGTAAAAAAAGTTTTTCGAAACTTCGTAAATTGCACCTTTCTACGCAGCTGTAGCGCAGGTATATGCGTAACTTTTTTAAATATATATCCCGAGGAAAGAAATCCCGTTTGAAAAACGTTTCGTTTCAATGCACATTTCATCGTGTAACATCAATGAGAAAAGGGGAAACCGCGGAAACCGAAATTAGCCAAACTAAGCGAGAGAGAGAGAGAGAGAGCTTCCGCTAGATCGTAAATTCTACGTTTGTATGGCATTGACGCGCGTGACTCTTTCGAATCTCGAATAATTCAATCCTCTCTCCCTCTCTATCTCGCTCGCTAATTTTCGCTCGCAGCTCCGCATTCCGGTAGAATCCACTTTTCAATTTTGATAAGCAATCGAAAGATACGCTCGCAACAGCCGCTCCCGCACATCAGCACCGGGTAACTCTCACCCCCCTCCCCACCCTTAACTATATATCCACATACATACTCGCATAACAAATGACAGAAAACCGCAGCGAGCGCAATTACGCTTTGAACCGGCAAAATGAAATTCTAATCTGCATCATTGGAGAAAAGCGTCGACACATGCCGTGACTCGATATTCCCGTGTAATTTTCCAAAGGAGGGTGAGGAGAGGAGGACGGGGGGGGGGGGGTGAAGAGGCAGGGAGAACGAGCCGCCGCCACCGCCGCGAAATGCCAAGTCGCCGGCGAGCGCGCGCGCGCGCAGCGTTCGATATCGCGAAATCCAGGAAGGAAGCACTGCCGCGTTTAACGCCACCTGCGCGCTCTCTGTCAATTAACTGCACGCACGCGAGCGGATATTTCTTCCCTTTGCATTTTACGATTCTTTCTTCTTCGCCTATCCGACGCGCGCGCGCGCGAGCCGGATAGAGCGAAGCAGAGAGAGAGTGAGGGGGAGGGGGCAGGAACGGGTATTTCATATCGGGGGATTGATTGCGCTTTGATTACACGTAATCCGCTTATAATACACGAATATATATAAGGGACATTATGTACGAAAAGCATTATAGACCTCTTTTTCTCCGCGTGTGCTGCGCTCGAACGCAATTTTCTTCTTTTTTTTTGCTTTTTTTTCTTCTACTACTTCTTCTTCTTCTTCTTCTTCTTCTTCTCGGATAGAGAGAAAGGAGAGATTTTTACGAGGGGCTCGCCGTACATTTTCCTTTTTACGCGCTCGCGCGCGCGGCTTCTTTCAGTATTCCGGATACGTCAATTTCGCAGCTTCCTCTCTCGCCGCGAATTTTCAAAAACACGAATTGATGCGCACTTGGCACACGCCGCCGTGCGCGTATATACATGTATATACGCGTCTGCGCCCGCGAGAACTCGCGTATTATAAGGGGGGGTGGGAGGTAGAAAAAAGACATTAAACCGCACGTGAGAGCACAGAGGGAGCGCTGCTTTTCAGCGCCCGCATCTTTTCAGGGTTACTCGCGGCGGCTATAGTCTCGGCTTAAAATTCAAGGGGCTCTCGCCGCGCTCGAGCTTTGTTTCCGCTTGAACTGCGCTGCTTGTACACACTTTCTCCCGGTCTCGCGGAAGTGGCTTTGCTTTTTATATATGAAGCAGCACTCGGCGAAGTGTCGAAGAGGCCGTTACACGGGCCACGAGTGCGCAGCGTTGCGGATTTCAGAGAAATCGCGCTGCAGCGCTCGAATTTGGGGATTCGACCCCCCCCCCCCCCGCTCTCTCCGCCCCTCACCCGCAAGAGTTGTGTCTGTGTGCCCACAATTCGTAATTAAGGCAACCATGCAAATGACTCGCGAGAGAAGTAGTTAAGCTGATTTAAGATAAGTTTGCCCGCCAAATAATACGCCGGCAACAGCTCATTTGGCCAAACACGTTACATTCCGCGCGTTATGTATTTAAGCGGGCTTTAAACTTCCCGCGCCGAATTATGCGCGCGACCCCGATAAGTAATCAGCTTCATTAAGGAGGTTCCATCGCTCCGGCTGTGTGTACGCCTGTGCCGCTTGGAATGCAAAATGTAAGAATTAATGTAACATGCAAAGTGCTTCGATACGAATTACTAATCGTGATTCGCGCCGGACGCTTCGGCGAGAAATTCAAAAAACTTTCGACGCAATTTGAAAAGTTTTTGCGAAAAATCTTTTCGAAACAATTCTTTTTCCCCGTCCGCAAAACCAACCGTAAAAATCAATTTCATCCGTACGTTCTATGCAACGCATAGAATCCACACGATATAGAATCGCCTTAATTGCCGAGAGCGCGCGGCTGAGCTCTCGTTAGAACATTGTGCAGGTCTCGTTAACGTAATAACTCGAACAACGCACAGAGAGAGAGAGACGAGAGACGAGAGACGAGAGATTGAAAGCAAACTTTGAAAATCCGAGCGCGAAAAAGGAATGATCGGCTATTACGCTCGCGGGCGGTATCGCGCGCTCAGAGCGAATTTTTGACTCTAAACACGTGCGCCGGTTGGCGGGCTTCACGCGCAATTTGAGTTTTCTTCCGTCGCCGTTTATGACAGCGCAGCCGCGCGCACTGACACGCGCTCGCGCGCGCGCGCGTAACCCTCCAGGAAATATCCGCTCGGACAGCAGCTGCAATAGCATCGGGAACGAGAGTAGTCTCTGACGCGGTAATGCATCAATCCACGCGTCGCTGATCATCCTCCGATCGCGACGTTAATTGAGTTAGTGCCGCAGCAGTGTATAGCGCGTCGGGGGCTGGCTGCAGTGGCGCCCTCTCTCTCACTTTGGAAATTAACGATTTCCCAGCCCCGCGGCCTGGAATATTTATGGGAAAAGATGCGAGCTTTATGCTTTTTTATACTCTTTTTTTTCTCTCTCTCTCTCTCTCTCTCTCGCTCTCACCGCTGCGTTTTTTCTTCTTCTGTTCTTCAGCCGCGCAGCAGCTGAAAAATGACTCCTGGAGATTTACGCGGGTAATTATAACAGCTCGTAAATAATAAGCATACGACCAAAGGATTTGTGTTGGGGGTGAGAGGGTGAGAGAGTGAGGGACGCGCGAGGGAAGGGAGCGAGAGAGAGAGAGAGAGGGAAGCTCTCGAGGGGAATTCGAGAGATCGCGTGCGCAGGCAGTTTCCGTTTTTGAAGACCTGGATCTTCAGCTCCTCGTAAATAACAACGAAACGTCTTGCGCGCGCAGCTGCGCGAGCTCGGTTTCTCTCTCGCTCGCTCTCTTCGCACCTCGAACACCTGATCTTGCCGAGGGAGTCTTTAAAATCGCCGTATAACCCGCAGCGAGAGGCTATACGGTCTCCTCACTCTTCTCTCCCTCTCCTTCTCCCCGTCTCCCCTCCCCCCCCCCCCACTCTCTCTCCGTAAGTTACTGCCGAACATAACCTAACTTTGACATTACTTTCCATGCGGTATATAGATAGAATGGAGAGAATATGCTACACTGGACGCCGTCTCTCTTTTTCCCTCTCGCCGGTGTCTTATATCATGCGCGTACCGCGACAGTAAAGCAGTCTTAATAATTTTAAAAGCCTTTTACGATTACGCTCAGTTTTATCAGACTTATAGAAGGAGTGGGGGTAGGGGTGTGGGGCGGAGGGGGGGGGGGGACGGTCGAGGACTCTGATTGCGCAGATAAATTTCCAACTAAACTCTCTCTCTCTCTGTCTCTCTCGCACTCTCTTAAGTTGGGCGATAAAAGATAATTATCAAAACATAACCCAGTAAATTCCTGGCGGGAAGAGCTTGAAAGCCAGCATAAAGGCGAGACCGCTAATGAAAATTTCAATTTTCCAGGACACATCGCGAGACCGCGAGGTCGCGCGCTGCAGTCGCGGCCGCAACACTAAGCGCAACGACATAGTTTGTGTGATCGCTCTTCTCATGTACAGTCGTAAAACTCTCTCGCCGAAAATGAAGGCGAAGCCTCGGAATGGTATCCAGATGGGGCAATTTTCTGCCTAGAGGGCGCTCGCTTTCTCGTTCGCCCATAACCATCAGTCGGTAAGGACGCGCACTCGCTACTCGTTGTAAATAATTCTCTTTACGACGTCTACTTCGCGGATAGAGAGAGAAGAGAGAGACACAGAGAGATAGAGAGAGAGATACTCTACAGTCTACGAGAGGAGCATGGGAGAGTCTAGTAGTCTCTACATAATGGCATCCCGAAATTCCGGAGGCTGCTACGCCTCGTTTAGAACATTAATAAATCACAGGCCGCGCGTTTGTTTCGCATATAGGTGCACGCGCAAGCGCGCGTGCCTCTAAGCCTGGAGCCGAATGAAGGCGCTGCGCAGCCTCCACGTTACGTACTCACCCTCTCTCGGCTCTCTCTCTCTCTCTCTCTCTCCCATACATGCTCTGCTGTTCGGCTGGCAATGAAAAACGAGTACCTTCGAGACTATTAATAACGGAAATACTTGGCGGTACAATATCGGCTGGGCGCTGGCTGTACGGGTAATTTACGCGATGCAGCAAATTAGCCGGCACGCGAATGAGTTCGATGAATAAAACTGCGTTTCTTCATTTCCGCGCGTGGCCGACAATGTTTCCGCATCCGCACGTCATCCCCCTGGTATACAGGTATACGCGCGTGGATCCAGAAACGACGAGTCTAAAAACAGTCCGGCAAAAAGTACAGGGCGCTAGAGGGCGCCGCGGCCGGAAGGAAAAGAAGAAGCAGTTATTAAGAAGATTACGGCGACGGGTCGTTTCACCGAGTTCAAAGGACCGATTTTCAATTTACCAAGCGGAGGGAACACGATGTAGCGAAAAGAGAAGCGGCCGACTCGCTGAGCGGCTTGCGGCAATTTCCGATCGCGGGGAATCCCCCGATTTCGTCTCGTTTTGCGAGAATGCGATTGGCGTAATGGGAACTCCTCTCAACACAATAACTCTTTGTCTCTCTCTCTCTCTCCCCCTCTCCCTCCCTCTCTCTCTCGAGTCCCGGGACTCGCTATATCGTTGGACTTTATTTTCCCTGCGGTGTCTCACTCGCGCGTACAGCACCGCGTGTGCATACACTATATATACGTCATATAGACGCGTATAATACGTATAATATCGGCGACATTATTAAAAATCATCGATCGTCCATCGGGGTTCATTAAACTCGGCCTCGCCGAAAAAGAAAGAAGACGCCACCGCCGCGGAAGCTGCGGAAGCGCGAGTGCGAGGGGGGGGGGATCAGAAAAAAAGCCGAAGCCCCCCGAGTTCCATTCTTCTGCGCCAAGAATAGCAGCGGCAGCGTAAATGAATTAAAATTCCGCGCGCCGTGGCGCGCGCAAACCCGCGTCTTACAAAACCATTCGGCTAAGAGAAGCTGTGCCGAGACTCCCCCCCTCTCCCTCTCTTTTGAGAGTCAGCCCGTAAAATCCCGAATTATTATTCTTATATTAAGCGACTGCAGTGGTGGTGGTGGTACTGCTGCTGCCGCCGCCGCGCGGCTCCGATAATAATTCTAATGAAGAAGAAGTCCCATTCATCGCGAGCCCGCGGAACTGACAAAACAGTTGATACCGCTGTGATAAAGCGCGCCTGCCGCGTGGAGGCCAGCTCCACACCGCGTATACGTATATATATAAATATATATATCTGTATATACGAATGTGAAACCTCAATATGGAAGTCAAGGGAAATAAAGAGGAACCGCGTCCTGCTCCTTTTTTTCCCTCTACCTCGTGGTTAGATTGCTATATATACGCCGTGTGTACCGGCACAGCTCTCAGCCAGTCCCTCTCCGTAGCTCTCTCTCTCTCTCTCGCCGAGCTACGTTCTTTGACGAAAGAATTTTTAATGAAATGCTAATAAAGCGCAGGTGAGACCGAGACTTGTGTGTGTGTGTGTGTGCGTGTGTGCGCGTGTTTTTTTTTTTGCTTCCGGCCTTTCTTTCTTCCCCGGGCGAAATTTTAATTTAGATTCTCGGAATTATTCCGCGGAATAAATTGTGTAACCTCTGAATATAGGATAGAAGCTAGTTTTTCCACTTATTTTACAGTGGCGCGCTCGCGCTAGATTGAGGCGCAATAATGAAAAACGAGTGAAAATGAATCGCGTCGCCGCGCCACCTGTATTATAGCGGCTAATGGAATATATATGAGCTTTTTGAAATCCGACTCGTTTATACATATACGTATTATACGACGTGCGGAGGAAAAAATATGTATATATCTCACGCGTATCGCCGCATAAATCAAAGCTCAACGCATACACTCGGCCAATCGATCGGCTCTAAGCCCATCGTCTTCGGGGATATACTCATCTCTCTCTAATTATACAAAGCAAGCTCGTATTTCAGCCGTAAGTGACGCTCGGCCTCTCACCGCTTATCTCCATCCTCTTTAACCGCAAATCCCGCTCTTATTATATAGACCTGCCCTTTTTTTCCCGTCCCCCCACCCCTCCCGACTCGCGGCGCCGCGGACTTGGCGACTCTCGCACGAAGGGGTGGGGGGGGGGGGGAGGGCGCAATTATAACCAAAACGAAAGAAAATATAAAGCCCGCGATACAGCGGCGACGTCGGCGAAAATGTAGGTCAAAGATCTCGACGCTCGAACGAGCCCCATCCGCGGGATATATAGAGCCTCATAAAATATTCATGCTCTCGAAATTCACTTGCAACTGTCAAGCTGACACTCGTACACGAGACGGCGAGAGCCGCTCGCGAGCTCCGCTATATACGCGCAAGTGTGCAGGCGAGAGAGAGAGAGAGAGGGGTGGAGAGAGACGAGAGCTTTGAAACGGCTAATCGAATCCCAATCAACGTCGCCGTCTCGGTCGCCGTCGACGTCGTCGAAGGGGTTCAAAAACCGATCGGCCGAGCCCGCGATCAAACGATCAAACCAGGCCACATCCGAATATATACATGCAAATCCGGAGGAGGCCAGTGCGGACGCTTTCGATGCGCTCGCGCGTGTGCGAGTGTAGCCGATAGCGATCGATGATATGACAGCGCGATAGAGCGAGACAGAGCAAGAGTGAGAGAGAAATGTGGATATAAGGCAGCGGCGAGATACGGAAATTCCGAGGGACTCGGCGGACTGTGTGCGTAAGGGACTCGCGTTTCGGTATAATGAAAGGGCTATAAGGGGGGCCCCGCATATCATGCCGCGCGCACTGACGTCGCTCCAAAGCTTTGCGCGCAAAGCGACAAGTGCAGGACTGTGCGTTTGCCGCTTTCTCACTCTATACGTATATACGCATGCCTATATACCCTCCGACATGCCTTTTGAGCAGAGGCCCGCGGCTTTCGCTCCTCCGCCAAATCTACGTACGTTATTTCTATTACACCGCAGGGACGAGAGGTTTGGTGTACATTAAAAAAACAGGGGGTTCCCCGCGTAATCCGACCTCCGCAGCTCGCTTATTCCTATGCGATATACACTCGCGCATACGCAAGCTAATGCATGCACGCGCATCGCGGATGAGACTTTGAAATTTGAATTTTGATCCGCTAATTGAAATTTCTCTTCCCGCGGGCGAGCTGAGAGGCGCACGTCTATACCCCGTGCGCGCCTATATAAGATATACGCAAGCTCTCGCTTATAAGTGCGCGCACACCTATATATACACGTATATATATAAAAGCGCGTGTATACGAGCTTGCGCGCGTAAAGGATCGTTAATTAGAAAAGAAAGGAGAAAAATTTTAACGACCATCGTCGAGTCAGCGTTTATAAGCGGCGTTTTTAGTACTGCGGAGCGCTCTCGCGCAGTCGCTTTATCGCTTCTAACCGAGAGCCGATTGAAAAAAAAGAGTGGGGCAGGGGGGGGGGGGGGTTAGCGGAATCGCGCTGAGTTGCTCTCGTTAAAGTGTGACTCACCGTGTTGGGCGACCAGTGATGCGGCCAGGTCCTCGTCTCGTGGCCGGTGCTACCGGCGGCGGCGGCGGCGGCGGCGGCTGCCGCCCCGACGCTCAGCGTCTGGGTCCCCCCGGGCGCTTGACTCGCCAGGAACACGACCCGCCGATGGCTGTCGCTCAGCGCTGGCCCGCTCGTCGCCAGGAGAGCCGTGCGCGCCCGTGTCGTCGTCGAGCTCCCGAGACTCGGCGGCGACGCCTCCATGCTTATCTGCAATTTTTTCCCATCGATTAGCCCGCGGCGTTACGATTTGCTTTCGTTTTTTTTTTCTTGGGTTTGCGGGCTTCGCGTATAATGAGCTGGAATTTTCGGGGGGCGTGCGCTCGGTGGAGATTTTCGAGGAGATGCTTCGATTAATTTTTAGTGGAAACTCGCTGCTGCGTGCACGCGATAATGGCTCTTACGCATACGATCTCGAGGCTCGGCTTTGAGGAAAATCTTTACTCTCCGCGCGCGTATACGAGACAGTTGAACGAGCGGATTTTGTTTTTATAAATTGATCGTTTAATTATGTAGAAAGTGGTCGATAGTTTAAGCACAGAGACAGCTGCTAATTGGAATACCGATAAACGTTAAAATTAGTTTTAAAACAAAGTTGAAGTAGTTTATTCTGTTGCGTTTGGCGTATAAATCTTTTTCACGAGAGAGAGAGAGAGCTAACGCGTTTTTACGAAAAAAAAAAGAAAATTGAAACACGAAATGATAAATAAAATTTTTTTACTTTCTAGCTTAAACTCGGATGATATATTATCAATAATTTAAGCCTCCCTCTCGGATCCATTGTTAAACCTTCATTGAAATATCTGCCCGGTGATTTATAGATTTGTGCGCGGAGTCCGCGGAATTCCAAGCAAACAAATCGACGAACTGAACTAATTCCATTTGTAATGCGCATTTTAAAACCTCGTCGTTACGACGTGATTGCCGTAATTTCGCGACTCGAGCGATTGAAAAAAAATTTTTTTAGCTGAGAAAATGTAGGCCGCGAATCGCGTCCACTATGTAGAAAAAAAACTTTTCCGCAACCGTTCAAATTGAAATCCCCGCAAGTTTACACATGCAAGAACGTTCGATATTCAAAGATACTTTCCAAAAGCACACCACCAGTCCATTTCATCCAACGCGTTATGTTTGGAGTCCCACACGCCGATAATGCACAAATCCGCATGAATGAGCGCGTATACGTTAAGCAGCTATTATATACACAGCGACGTATATAGAAACGTCAAAATCCAGCTGCGCGCGGGGCTTAAATCAAAGCTAATTACGTCGACGATTCAAATCGTTCTTTTCTTTTTTTCCTCTCAAGCTCGAAAACCGCTGGATCCCCTCGAAAATTCCATCTCGAGCGCGCGACAATATGCCCGCAAAATTCCATCTCGCACTGCACGCGCGTCGCACTCACCATTTGATAAGGCCTCGGATAATCCAGCGGAACATTCGCCGTCGACACTCCGTCAGCGGGGTTTGTTCTTCGAATTCTCTTGCGAACTCGGCGGCAACTTTTATACCTCGGAACAGTCACTCGTACGCATTGTGTCTAAATTTACGTATATACACACCGCGCACTCTCCGCAATATACTAACGAAACTCGCGCGGCGATGAGGGACGCTCGTCGGCGTGTATTATTGAGGAGCGCTGCGGCCGGAAATTTTTCTGCGTTTCAATACCGCGGATAACAATAAAATTCTATACAGCATTAAGAGAGAGAGAGAGAAAGAGCGAGTGGAAGAGAGGGAGAGAGAGAGAGAATAAATAGAAAGTCCGTATATGAACAATAACAACGACGAGAAGCCGAGAGTTTCCAGGGTAAACTTATCAAAGCCGACCCGACAAATTCCCTTGGGTATATACCCACCGAGAGCAAGTGAGTGAGAGAGAGAGAGAGAGAAAGCAAGTGAGAGAGTGTATGCGCGCGTATGCGGCTCCGCACAAGGAGTGGAAGCTCTCTCTCTCTTTCTTTCTCTCTCTCTCTCTGTTCATCTCGCTTTGTCTCGGCGCAATAACGCGCCCGCGCGCGCCCGCTATAATCTCGTCCGCTTTTTCCCATTTCCCGGCGTGTGCACCAGAGAGAGAGAGAGAGAGAGAGTTGCTCCTTCCATATTGGCGGCATTATTCGCCTCCTCTGTATGCAGCCAACCAGCTTTCTTTCGGATCCCCCACCCCCTCCCCCCGCGAACTTCCGCCGTTTGTCGCGGTTAGAGCTTCGTTAAAACTTTACCTTCGACTTTACCCTCCCCTCTGTCCCTCTTCCACGCTCTGCCCTCTCTCTCTCTCTTTTAATTCGATTTGCAATATCCGAGTGTATATACGAGGCGGATTTTCCGGCTCGATCGGTAGAGAGGATACGACGGTCGGCACTCGAATCCCTCCCGGAATGATCACTGCGATCTGTCGCGAGCGCGTAAGTTTACACGTAGAAGGGAAAAGCGCGACTCGCGGCGGCGGCGGCAGCAGCAGCAGCGACGACGACGGTCCAACTGCCGCTGACTCGCGCGCGCAACTGAACCGAGCGGCGAACTGCGGATCTCCGGGAGAGAGAGAGAGAGAGAGCGAGTGAGAAGCGCTCACGTGCTTCGCTCCGCGCATGCGGTCTCTGCGGCGCTCTTGCCGAGCCGAGAGACTCTCGCTTTTCGGGGTGTAGGTGGATCATTGGCGAATTGACGTGGGAGGGAGAGGGAAGGGTGAGGATTCTTTTGATGCTTATTTGTTCGTTGTGGCGAGGAGTTTTCGGGATTTTGTGGGGATCGTTGGCGAGGCTGATGAGGAAGAGTCGCTTTTTGGGATTTTAGGAGGGGTGTAGGAGGACCCGAATAGCAGTCGTTGCGGTTCGCACGTTATTGCTGCGAGGGAAATCGTGTTGCTCGAAAGAAAAGCTTGCGCAAATAGCTGAGTGTTCTGGAAAGTCACGAGAGTGGCAGGGTAATGGTAATGGCTCTGTGGGTGTCGTATGCAGAATGAAAAATCGAAGGAATAATTTCTCAAGGATTGCAGCTTAAATTATTCTCTTTATCGACGGCCAAGAAAAAATATTCCTTAGTGTTCGTCTCGGGTTACCAGACATCCAATTAAACGTAGTCGAAAGTTCTGGAAAAATTAAACAAAAGAATTAAGCAAGAAAAGTTTTTTAAACTTTGGGCTGAAAAAATCGTAAAACTTCGAATTACGATGTCCTCTAATGTCTTTTTTTTAATTTCGTCTTCAACTTCGTAGCCCATAATCTTCGCGCGGTAACCACACGAAATTTGAAAAAAATTCCTTTGCCAGTACACGCGCGCACCAGGATTGAAGAGCAAACGTCTGCTCCACACGACGATATGTATATAGAATTATAATACTCAGCGCGCAACTCCCTGAGATCAAACGATCAAACTGCAGCGAGACGCGCGGCTATACAGCAATCACGAGTCGGTTATAACTGCATGCACTTTATACCTCCCGACATGATTTAATTGAATCGATGGCAATAGCATGTACATACGAGTACACACGCCGGGCTCGTTGTGTGTCGTTGTCGTTAAATACCCCGAGCAAAGGAGGCATTTAATTAAACAAAACTATTCGCCATACGTTTACGGGTGAACTGGATGTGCGTTACTCGCAAAGCAATATAACGAGGGAAAAATCTGACTGTAGGTGTGTCTACGTGTACGTATACGTGTACATGTAGAAACTGGGAACTCGTTGGCGTGTGACCTGATTTCTCTTGGATAATTAAGGCCTGCTGCTAAACTCCAGCGCTGCTATACTGCTGCCGTCGCTGCCGCTGCTGCTGCTGCTGCTGCTGCGGCTTCGAGATGCTCATTAGGCGGTCAACTCGCTGCGAAAACATCGAGGACTGCTGAGACATGGACTTGATGATTCAAAGCTGGCGCTAATGCAGGCTCATATCGCAGCTTGTTGTGCCAAGACTCTGCGACGTGTCTTGGTATCACGACGTGGACTGACGAACGAAATACTATTTTCTATATAGAGAGAGAGAGAATCTGGACGGTTGAACGTTCACTACACGTTTTTTTTTTTTTGGTAAATTTAGAAGATATTTGAAACTTGGATAAGTCGGTTGAAAGTGAGTGAAACACGATTTTTAACGCAAAAAGGAAAAAAGGGAATTTTAATTGGTCAATAAAACTGGCGAGGAGGCAAACATTTTGTCGCGCAGCCAATTGCTTCGAGTCGCGCAAACCGGACACTAACCTCGCAATCGCTTAGTAAGATGAAAAGCAAATATTTTGAAACTTCCAGTATACACTTTAAAAGTAAAAAACTCTCTCTCTCTCTCTCTCTCCTCTCTGCGATTGCTTAGCATTGCAAAATCTGATTTCCCAATGACTTCCCCCCAGCTTCAACAGTTTACATTATCTGCCCTCTCCTCCACTCCCCTCGACTTCGTAAACTCTATACGAAAATTCTATTGCCAGCGCATAAAAAACTGTCTTCGCGCATACATATTTATTTTTCTTTTTTTCTTTTCTAAAATCCTTCGAGCAAAAGACGAGCGAGCCACCCTCGCCCTTCTCAACCTCTTCCAAGTAACAAGCGCCCAATGTACTTAGACATCCGGTTCGACGTCTACTCAGTCAATTCCGCGCCGCGCGCATGAAGGTAATTGGCTGGAATCTCGATCAGAGAGGGAGACAGGGGGGAGAGAGCAGCGTACGCCTCGGGGCTGCGCAACTGCTGTGTCTTAATTCTTTTCGCCGGCAACTGGAAGCTGCTGCGGAGCGAAGCGCTCCAGAGCAGAGCAGCGCGGGAATCGCTCGGTGAATATTTCAGCGGCTTCTCTCTCCGCTCTTTCGAGTCCCGCTGTAATTCCAGCTCTGCTCCCTCCCACCCCCCCCCCCTTGCGCCAGTATACTCCACGCTATATTGGAGAAGAAAGCTGAAACGTTCGAGGCAGCGGGGAGAGGGGGGGTTGGCGAGAACTGCTGCAGAGCAACTGGTCGATCGATTAGAAGAGGAGTCATCGCGAATAGCGGCTGCTGCAGCGCAGCCGGCAAACAAGTAGTAAAGCCACGGAATCGGTCGGACGTTAGATCTCCGTATAAAAGTTGGCGCGCGCGCGGCGCGGAGAGAGACGGAGAGAACGAGGAGCTGAGCCGCAGCTGAGATGAGTTTGATGCCGCGCAACTCGCGAGTAACGCCGCGGAGTAACGTCTCTCCCTTAGCTCCTCTCGCGCGCGTGTATGTATATATATATTTATATATAAATCTAGCGTAACACGACAATTACACCGCGCGCTAATCGTTAAATCATTACCGCCGCAAGAGCTTTCGTAGTAGGTCTGCGCTGCTGCGTGTACAGAGAGGATGTACACTTCTCAGAGGACTGCGCGACGGCGACGGCGGCGGCGGCGGCGATGGCGCGGTGGTTCCGGTCTTCCCATTTTTTCTTTTATGGCAGTAGCTTCTCTCTCTCTCTCTCTCTCTCTCTCTCTCTCTCTCTCTCTCTCTCTCTCTCTTTCTCCTTGCACTGTTATTGCGCGGAGCTGCAGCCGAGCATATTGAAGCTGTGTGCACAAAGGATTCAATTTGTTTCTCCAGCGGCAAGTGGGTCAAGAGGCTCCGGAACTCTCCCCCCCCCCCTCCCCCTCGCGCGCGCGCACTCTACCTTCGAGGCTTTGTTTTGAATTTCGGTTTTATGCACGTCGAGATTTTCTTGCGCTTTGTGTCTTGGCCATTCGACATTATGTGTATACCTGTGTGTGTGTGTGTCTATACGTATATATATATAGGCTTAGATAAGCGCAAAGAAAGCGTAAAAGTATTATATACCAGGCGAACGAGTCGCGTAGATTCGATTATACCTCTCTCTCTCTTTCTGTCTCTCTCTCTCTCTCTCTCTCTCTCTCTCTCTGTATATCGAGCTCTAATGGCGGCGATGAGGCGTTTGCGAAACGCGCGAGCGAGAGGGAGGGGGGGGGGGGCAGGTGGAAAAAAAGGCGGCGACGCAATTTTCCCGCGCGGTCGCGAATTAAACAGGCCTTTACGAGGTATATACGCCGCCGTCGCTTTATGTCCCGGGCTTTGCGGCGTCATTATGCACGCGCCGATGCCTCGAGTGCGTATGGTTTTAGTATATACGATTGCGCTGGCGCCGCCGCCGCCGCCGCCGCCACTACTGCTGCGCTGCTGCTGCGAGCGAGAATGAGCTTGACAAAAAGAGAGCATATTTTACTTTTTTAACGCGTACACGTTTTTAAGGCAAAGGATACGCCCCTCTCGAATTGGTGAAAAATATGCGAAATGAATTTACTTTTCTCAATGTTTTTGCGTTCAACTCCGCGCGAGCCGTACTGCAGAGATTCGTAACGTTTGCGCTACTTTTTTTCCCTCGCTTATTTCTTTCAATTCGAGGGAAATATAATGTATTAAATATTTGTGTAGGAAATGCTTCTAAAAATTCTCATGCTTAAATTTTCATGCGTATATATATGCGAAAGTGTACGTGTGCATGACAAACGTTTAGTATAAGCGAATAATTAATCTCTCGATCCATATAGGTCGATTATGAAATGTGCTTTGTATTGTGAATTTTAATCGCTTCTACATCAAATTTGAAGCAAGCGACTCTTCTTGAAAAGTGCATTAAAATTGGAGCTTTTTGTTTTAACCGCAGCCATATATAATATTCGTGTACGCGTATGTCGTTTGAAAGAAGCCATTCGCAAGAGAAAATTGTTAAAAAAAATGTTCTCGTAGACAATTTCGTTTAAATTGCAAAGCTGGATGATCTTATGTTCTTAAAAAGATGTTTATGTCAACAACATTAAAATGACTAGTCGCGAGTTTACGCTTTCCGTCGATTTGAAATTCAAAGTCGCCTCTCTCCCCCTCTCTCTCTCTCTCTCTTTATCTCTCACTCACTCGTAATTCGAAATGTCCATTGTGGAAAATTTTTCCTGTAAATCCGCCGCCAGCCGTCCCCCCCCCCCTCCCTCAAGGAAACAAAGGGGAGAGGAAGAGGCCGAATTATTATATTAATGCGGAAACGACGCTCGGCTTTCCGCTCGATTCCGATTATTATCATTATATACTTGGCCGAACGCGAATGCCCGCGAAGAACAAAGGGGCCATTGAGCCGTAGCGCACGTGCGCTACCTTTTTCGAAATCTCTTCCGGGGCCTCCCCTCCCTCCCTCCTCTACCCGCGGCTTAGATAACGGATCCGAGCGCCATTCGGCCAGCCGCGCGCTCGTCCGAAATAATCGCTAATCCGCGCTGTGCTCGCGGTTAAAAATAACCCGATTATTAAATTCCCCGCTAAATCATCCGTAGCTCGAAAAAAAAGCTCTCCCCACTCCGCCTTATTATCTGCGCCGCAGCCAGCTCTGTAAGTGCGCCGGCGGCGCAAAGAAGGACGAATAGCCGGCCTAAAAATTATACTGCTTTTCGTGTATGCATGTAGGTGTGGATAGGGTAGTTTGGGGGGGGGGAGGGGTAGGGAGGGGGGTGGTGAGCTATAGGTAAGCGTGCAGCCGTCACCTATCGCCGTCCGCGCACTCGCCGCTCTAAGCCCCTCGTTTTTCAGCATTTCAGTTATGCGTCATCCTCGAATTTGCATGCGATCCCCTACGGATGCTCTCTCCTTCGTAATATACCCATATATACATAGACGCACGCACCTCGCTCGTACTCCTATTTTTCTCGCGCACACGGTATACCTGTGCGCGAGCTGCTTAAATCGCAGGTGGAAATACTTCTCTCTAGGATCGGTCGGAAAACGGCTCGAGAAGTTTTATTTCGCTCGTTGTGTCCCGCGTCGACGACGAGAAGAGGAAAATGAATGCGAGACGAGCGCGCTTTGTTACACCGTTTACTGCCGGGGATATAATGCTTTACACGGTGGAAATTAATCGGGGTGACAAGCGACAGAGGCGCGAACTTTATAGATCCGGTCCCGCCCCCCATTTTTTTAATTAAAGCCTGGGGGCTCGAGAAGCTTATTTAAGACGAATATTATGCTTCCGATGGAAAGTGTCGAAAGATTGCAACGACGTCGTTGAAAAATTTTCTTCCGAGGCGAAAAGCCGTGAGAATTCGAAACAAAACAGAAAATCCGAAAAAGTCGATTATTTCTATGAGTTTCTAGGTGTGCTTTGCTGTCCTTTCGGATTTCCATAACTTTTTCCCGCATCATCCCCAACCGAGAATCCCCTTATTTTCTTTAACTGTCGTTTTTACAGAGATGTCTTTTATTCCTTGCGGCCGAGAGAGATAGAGAGTTTGCGCCCGTGAGGCCCGATCGTATTATGATAACGCAAGCTTATCTGCGTATCCGCATCTCGTGTTCGCGAATTTGAATGCAAAAAGGGCGGGAAATTCAAACGGCGAAATTCCTATTATCAATTCCAGAGCCGCACACGCGTCCGTATATAGACACACGCGCCCGCGCATACCTCCGAGCCATTCCTCAATCAATCTATCGTTAAAACTGGCAAAAGCTCGACCGCAAGCTTTCCCAGCCATAAAGCATATTCCGAAAAGCTCCGTACGCTCGGCGTCGATTCTCCCTCGCCAAGGGCTTTTGGCATCGGTGCCCGTGTGTTCGCGTACGTGCGTGTGTGTGTGTGTGTATACCGTAATAGCCGTTACATCATAAAAGCCGATAAATTCCGTCTTCGAGAAAATTTATTTGGCCGCAGACACACGCGTGTGCGCGTCTGGCCGTTCTCTCTCTCTCTCTCTCTCGCTCCCTCTAATCCTAATGCAAGCTCGCGCACACGTACACACAAACGGAGAGAGCATTTTATTTATGCAGCGTCGCCGCAACCGTAACGGCTTTCAATTTCCGTTCGCCATCAATATTATTTAGTTTAGTTTGGCGGCGAGAGAGCCGCTATGCTCCTCACGCCTTCGCCCAAGGAAATTACTTGTCCTCTCCCTCTCTCTGCCCCCCCCCCCTCACCCTCTTTCCTCGCTCTCCAGCTACTTTCTCGCTTTATGTATGTATAGCGCAGCGGCGAAGTAGCTTTCTTAGGAGGGGGAGGTGCCTCTCCTGCGAGTAGCTATGCAGTGTATGACGGAAATCTTGTGTGCTGAATGTGTATGTGCGTTTGCGGGAGGTGGAGGAGGAGGAGGAGGAGGAGGAGGAGGCGGGTGAGATGGTCGCGGGAGATTCGTCTGTCGCGCTTATTGTTTATTTATGGGCAAATATTCGCGGCGAGAGAGGGCTTTATCGCGAGCGGCCAGAAGACGACACTTTTCCGCTATTACTCTTGCGCTATCTGTTTTAATTCGAGCTGCTGCGCAAGCAGGCACTCACTAATGGACGCTAAGGTTCTCTCGCTCGTATATAACGTTCACGCATTGTATAAGGGGGTAACACACGTATATATGTATACCTATCGACGCTCGTTTTGAGCGAAGACTAGCGCGGCTCGGATTCGGGGGTGAGGAGGGGGGAGAAAAAGAGAGAGAGAGGAACATCAGCTCGGGAAATAATGGTTGGTGTACAAAAAATGATTTACGATGATTGGTGAAGTATCGAATATTTTTTGGAATTTTTCGTTGGCTCGTCGAAGTTTTTTGGGAGCTTTGAAGAAATTTAATTTGGTTTATCCAATTAATTGCTTTGTGGAAATATTTCCATTAAAAAAAAAAATACGAATGTCGGAAAGCGTTGTCTGTGTAAACATTTCTGAGACGCATTTACAAAAACGTCCCTGAAACGTAGACAGCGTTGAGGAAATTGCGGAAACGCAACGTCTAGCTTTAATGGAATACTTTACGATGCGGACTACAGTTTCATAACTTCACTTGTACGTCGCAAGTTCGCAAGACATCGCCCAGTGAAATTCATGCGATTTAACAACATCAAGCATTCCAGTAGCTTTCCCTAACGTTTCTTATTCAACTTCATACAGAATGATTTTCAGAATCATTTCCTGCTCATCTTTACGAAAACGTTGCCATAAATATCACCCACATTTTGTTTCAACGCAACACGAGCAACCAATAAAAACGGCCTGCTTTTCAACGTCTATAATAGACTATTCTACTTCAACGTTTCAAACGTTTAAATCGAACAGTTACAGCGTCGATTCTGCCGAAATTTTTTCATTTCCCTGCGTTCGACTCACGCGCGCGGGACACAAGGTTACGCACTCTGTCCGCAGCGGGGGGAAAAAAATCGGTGAACCGAAGACAGAAGCTGCGTGCGCGCGCTCTCTCTCTCTCTCTCTCTCTCTCTCTCTCTCTCTCTCTCTCTCTCTCTCGCACGAGGACGACCCAATAACCCGAAAATTGAAAGATTAAGCAATTTTTTCCCATCGGAAAAAGCCATTATACGCAGCTCTATACGTGTACCGTGAAGCATATCGAAACGATCCCGGCCTTTTTCCATGAATCGCCAAACATCAATCCGCGCGAAAAATCCGTCCGAGCGGAATCGAATGGTCCGTGACGTGTCCACCTCTCGACCGGCGATGGGGTAGAGAGAGAGAGAGAGGGGGGGAAGGGGCAAGGGGAGGGGAGAGAACAGCGCTGCCGTAAGCAGTTTATTTCGCATGCGGCTCCAAGTTTATCCGAGCAAATAGATATTCGGTTATTAATATCGAGCGCGCGCAGAACGTATTCGATTAGGAGAAAGAGAGAGAGAGAGAGAGAGTCGGCGAATCCAATAGTCGACGACCGCACGCGACCGTTGAAATGGAATTACAAACCAATTCCAGGACCACTGCTGCTGCTGCTGCTGCTGCTGCTGCTCGGCGTTTTCCAAGTTTCGGGGGGGAAGGACGTATGCCGCAATTTTAATGACTGCCCAGAGGGACTAGTACTCTCCGCTCCATTTGTCACTGCGAGCATTCTTCTCTCTCTTTTTGTTTTGTTTATTATTGTCTTTTTTTTCGTTCGTCCAATGCGAAAATTCTGAAACCGGCGATGCCGGCGAGCAAAGGGGAAGAGCAGCTTTGCGCGGAATAAGAAGAAAAGCTTTGGCTAACAGAGAGAGGAAGAGAGAGAATTATTAGAAAGGAAGGTCATTTCCTTTTTGTATACGGATACGCGATAGGGAACAATAGCTCTTTGAATTTTTATGTCTTGGACGTAAGTGTATACGTGGAAAAATTCATAAAATTAGTTCAATTTTTCGAAGCCCCAGAATTGAAAGAAAAATCAAGAAATGTGAAAAACATTAACGATGAATTGCTTGCATTATCCTTAAGCCCGTAAAATATTAACTTTAGCAGAGTTTATTCTACATAAACCAAGAGAAAATTGAGACACGGCATTTCTCTTATACTTTACAAAATTCCAGAACTCAAATAAATAAAAACCAGACATATACGTACGCGCACACCCACCCGTGCATAGACACATGTATGTGCAGGACGGTATGGGCGCAGATGAGGAGGCGATATTGGAAACGTCATCGAGCTTGCAGCGATTCAATACTCGCGCTCGGCACAACGATAATCGCCACGCGATCATTATTCAAGCCTTTCATTAGCTTATCGACGCACGCACGGACCGACGATTCAATCACGCGCTGTCTAAATACACAGAACTATCACCGAATAATAAAGCTCGCTTTCTCTTATCTCTACCTCCCCCCCCCCCCCGCCCCCTCTGCCGATTCATCTGTCTAACTCCGATGTTATATGACGATTTCCGGATAGTGCGAAACGGCCGCGCGCAATGCAGGCCGAGTAATGGCATGACGATTCCTCGTGGAAAATTTTTCGCGACAATGTTTAAAACTATTTCATTTCTGTTTATAGACGCTTATACGAAATAACTTTGATATAGAGAAAGCACACGGAGAGTTTCAAAAAAAATTGGAATCTCGATGGCTTTCCACTCCTCGTTTTCCGACTCTACAGCTCTTCTCAAAAAGCGCTTCCCTTCAACGTCTATACAATCCCATCGATTGAAACGTTTATTGCGCAGCCGTGTGCAAGCGATGCATAAAACAACAACGTAAAAATCGCCACACACCGCAATTCGCAACGTCCCTCGCGTCTCCCGTCAAAATCATCCGTCATTCCCACCACCGACTTCTCGCTCTATTAATATTCAATTCGTCGCTCCGTTATTACAATCCTCGCAATATACACATATTCGCCGCACCACACGCACTCGTCGGAAACTTTCCATTCGGACAAAGTCCCGCGCCGCGAGGAGGTATATACATAAAGAGAGGTAATCCCGAACTATCGGCGCTCGCTTGCTCTCGATAATCCTCGAGGCGCCGATTTCTTTTCCATTACCTCGATAAGCTCGCGGGCTCATATAACCGCATAGTCGAGACTATATATATACAGCGCCCGTCGAGAATGAGGAAAAATACAGTGACGACGAGGACGACGACGACGACGAGGAAGAGAGAGAGAGAGACAAAGGGGGCCGCGGCGCGCAAAAAGGCCGGCCCAAATCCTGCTAGGGGCGAGAAAAAGCCAGTCGCGCTGCGCAGTCGGTGCGGATTCCCGCTGTCTCTGTGTGTACGTGTGTATATAGAAAATCGGCTTCTTCCTTCTTCTTTCATTCGCGCTTCGCGCAGAGCCTTTAAGTCCGACTTACACGATATCTTCGCCGTGCACTCGCTGCGGCCGGCATAATACGCTTTCTCTCTCTCTCTTTCTCTGCCTTTCCTCTCGAGCGCGAATAGTGTACGTTAAAACTGGCGGTCGCGCGCGCATACTTTGTTCTGTTAAGGGCTGTGTCGAACTGATAAGGCGACACTTTTACAAAGGTGAGGGTCTCTCTCTCTCGCTCCACCTTTTTCCCTGCGGCTTCTCGCGGACTCTCAACGCGTCCCGCGTGTGTCCACTTTATTGATTTTCGTATGGACGGCCGAGGAGAGAGAGAGAGAGAGAGAAGAGAGTATCTCACGTATTCGCGACTTTTTTCTCTCTCTCTCTCTCTCTCTTCTCCCGCACGCGCCTCTCTGCAGGACGAAATTTACGAGGGCGAGATAATGAGACAGCGCGAATTCAAAAAGAATGTAAGTGAAAAACGTGCGGACGAGAGATAAACAAGCCGCTAGAGAGAGAGAGAGAGAGAGAGAGAGAGAGAGAGAGCGACTCTGCCTTGATCAATTCATCATTTTTTTTATCGCTAAAAACGCGCCTTATCCGATGCGGCGCGCTTTAAGGGGCACATCTTTCTCGGAAAAAATTGCGTGAGCTAATCGGCTTTTAGAGTTTCTTCTTACCCACCTGGCTGTATAGGTGTGCGAGTGCGTATACATATATACACACACCACGAAAGAGTCTCCGCGACGAGGTGGAGGAGGAGAGCACAACCTCGTCCTCTTGCCGGAAGCACTCGCAAATCCGAAATTTCCGGAGGGGAGTGACTCGATCGAGACGCTTATTTCTCCTTACAGATTGGCCTCTTCCGCGCCGAGACATGAATAAGGCTTGTTGTGTGGAAACTACCCGTTGGGGGGGGGGGGGGTCGATTGTCAAAAAGAAGATAAAGACTTTATTTATGTGCGCAAAGCATCGTGGCATTGTGTTCTCGCGAAATTTTTGAATTTCCCGCCCTTTTACTCGGCACGAATCGCGTGTATTCACGCTGCATATATCGGATAGTTCCGATTAGCGCCGCTTTATGGAATTTCGCGTTTATTCCGTGGCGCTGTGCGCAGTTATCGCTTCAGTTAAGCGAATTGCCTCTCATTCGCCTCTATACGCTATCTCTGTGTCTCGTTCGCGCGACAAATCGTGATGTAAGTAACAGTTGAAATTATATTCAGATCGAAAACTCGGTATTTTAAAAACTCGTTCGAACACTTCCAAATAACCTGGTAAATTCATTTAAATGCTTTAATCGATGCGGTAGGCCTTTGGCAATTAAGGAATTATTTTAAATTTACCGCCGCCTGACACACGCATGCGTGACATGCGAAGAAGGTCAAAAACCTATAATTAGATAATGGTCCGCATATAGTCCGCGTATCGGTAGACCACACATGTACACATCGTTGATACGAAGTCGAACTAATTAGTGGGAGGCACGAACGCGTATATACGCGACTGTAGCAAATGATAATTCAGTTGCTCTGGAGAAGTGAAATCGTGCAGTGCTTTTTATCAACTGTCTCTGGCACTATCTTTGAATAAAGAAAATCCTAATTCATTCAATTATCCAACCTGTTTCACTTTAATTCCTTTCTTTAAATCTTCTATTTCTTCCTTTTTTTCTATTTTCATCGACTTATCGCAGATATATTCAATCATTCTTTCCGAAAAAAAAGTTCCAATCAATCTATTCATGCATGGATTCGATTTTATGTCCGATCCCCAATGTTTGACAGTTAATATTCCACACTAACGCTCTTGTACTAAAGTGTGAAATTAAATTTAGAGTATTTCAGATGTGAATAAAGCATCAATTAAAATTTTATATAATATGAACGCACAGTGCACATTCTTCATAATATTTACACCGCGACGAGATGCGTTGTTGACTCATCAGAAATGAGACAAGCAAATTCTATCTATTGTATGACGACTGGATAAGTAACAATTGTCGTGAATCTATACTCGTAGCACAGCGGCATCCAAGTACCATCGAATAAAAAATGGACGAAACTGACGAGAGCAACAATGTCACGCTAACAAAAAACGTAACCTCCACGTCAATCGGTGAGTTGCGTTAACACGTCAATTGTTGTATTAAAAGACTACCTTCGAATAAAGCCGTTGCATCGATGCTGTTTTTGCATTTAGACGGCTTATTGATCGACGAAGAAAATGAGGCGGAAGACGAGGGTAAACGGTACCTGATGGGGAAACCAAAAGTCACGTGCACAAAGAGCTGCTGTTTGAGTATCACCGCTGTCATCGTCGTTTTCATCTGCATCGTTACAGTAGCTTTACTGCTCACTCTTCGCGAACCACGTGAGTCTTTTGTTTGGAAATGGAACGCCATAACGGAATAAGTCTCAATAATCTATGGCAGTCAGGTGTACATATTTTTCCAGCTTGCCACTTCGCTGAAATTACGAAACTAGAGCCAGCATCAGCTTCGATCAATTATTCACAAGTGATTCTCATGAGTCTACCCGGTGGTATTGGCTATCTCGATCCAAAGGCGAAGAACTCGTCGATTTCCACGATCGTTCGGAGAGCCGCAAATCTATTCGACGTCTACGCGGAAAATTCGATGTACTGGGTGGACGAGAGCACTCGAGCCATTCGATTTTTTCCGGAAGGAGAGCATCGGCGGCTCAACGCAATAAGGTATCCGAGAACGTGGAAGCTCACGTCCGTCGCCACGGACTTTGCGAGCGAGAAATTATATCTGATAGAAAGTGCTTCGAACTCGCTGCTGGTCGTCGATGTGCGCACGAAATTTCATCGAACTTTGTCAAAGGATCTGGAAAACTCCAGAGATTTAGCAGTCGATCCGACCAGCGGATTCTTGTTCTTTGCGAAACACGCGACAGGCGTAAGTATACAGACGTTTGAATGCGTCCTCAACTTTAAATGAAAGCTGGTACAAGATCTCTAATATCGTTCATCGAAATTCTGCAGATATTCAGAATGAACATGGACGGCTCGATGAGTACGCTCATCGTGATCGGTTCGGATATTTCAACATTAGCAGTGGATTGTGAGTCGAAACTTATTTACTACGCCATTGACTACACTAGTATCGTAAGCTCGAACTACGACGGTGCCTCTAACGTGCTCCTAACCGAAATCTCCATGAAAGTTACCAGCATGGCATTACTGGACAATGGCATAGTTTGGTCGACAGACCGATACTTGTACTCTTGCGAGGTAAGCAATCGACGATGCGATAACGATAACTTAAACGAAGTAACCTATTTGAACAATACGACGATTATTCGAACTCGATCCCATCGCATTAGAGCCATGGACAACCCTTGCGAAAGCGACGAGGCGTCTACGTGTGAAGAAATGTGTTTGCTCACATGGAATCGGAAGAAAGCGAGGGTCGACTTTGTGTGCTCATGCAAAGACGGTTGGCAGCTCAACGTGAACGGCAGGACGTGCGAGCCTTTGTCAAATCTAGAAATGCCTAGTTTTGAAAACGTGATCACTTTACTCGATGCCGACGGTTACATTCGACTTCTGAAGGGCGAATCCTTCGAGTTCCTGAAATTTCTTGGGAAAGAGAATGACTCCAACATCGTTTTCGACGTTTCTTACAATAATATTTTCTGGTGCGACCAGCATACTTCAACAATCAAATCTCTTACCCCAGAGTTTGGAAATGTGCCATACCCATCAAGATGGACACCAATTGTCATAAGAGTCGATTACGTCACTGACAAAATATATCTACTGGATGAAAAGACCGAGACGATAAATTGCATCGATATGAACAATAAATTTTTCATGAATTTTCTGTCAGACATGGAAGATCCGAGAGATTTTCAATTGGATCCGGAGTTAGGTCTCATGTTCATTCTTCATCTTTCCAGTAAATCGGTAAGATTGTATTTATTGCATTGTATTACTAGCATAACAACAAATTTGAATGTGATGCGACCTTCCTAACTTTTCAGATTTCAAGAGCAACTATGTCAGGAAGCTCGTTGACCACGATAGTCTCAAATATTACAACAAGCATTTCCTCATTCACTATCGATCGGCTGAGCCAGACAATTTACTGCGCACTGAGCTCTCTGGAAATAAAGAGTTTTGGTTACCAGAATAATGATCCTCGACGAACAATTCAAATCAGCGTCTCAAATAGAGTCAACAGTTTAGCTGTGCTCGACGGGAGTCTTTACTGGTTGGCCAATTCGCATCTTTCATCTTGTAAAATCGAACTCGAGGGTTCTTGCGAGTCGATCCACTCTCCTTATCCAATCACCAGTGACATAGTGGACATCAGGTCATTTGGAAATCGTGGAAACGCGACCAAGACTGACTGTAGGAATAACAACGGAAAGTGTTCGCAACTGTGTATTCACGGTCCAACGAGTAAATCGGGTGAAGTTTGCGGCTGTAAAATTGGTTGGGAATTGCTAACAGATGAAAGAACGTGTTCACCAATAGCCAGCTTTATGCTTTACACCAAAGGGAACATTGTCAGAGGAAGTCTTCTAAATGAGAGAACCAGCTTCAGAGAAGCCATTTTACCCACGAGATTCCAGGTGGAATCGTTGCGACTCAAAGACAGCATCGACTTCGACTACAATTGGATGAGGCACGACTTCATCTTCAGCGACGACCACAACATCTTCCTCATCAACACGATGAGCAACGATGACTCCCAACGGAAAGTGATCAACCTCAATCGCAACTTTCACATCAGAGGCGTCGCTTACGATTGGGCAACTGGAAATCTCTACTACATCCAGATGTCTCTGGACAACAGCACCGAACACTCGCTCGTGGCTCTGCCGCTCTACCAGAACGAGCAGCTGCGAAAGACCATAAGTTCGTTCAGCCGCGAAGTGGCTCTACACGCTCTGGTCGTTCACTCGAAACGAGGATACCTCTTTCTCGACGCTCGGCACGGCACACGCGAGTTCATTCTGAGAACGGCGTCTGACGGCGGCGCATTGCAAGAAATAGAACGGACGTACTCGAGCAAGACTGGCCACGCAATCGCCGTCGACTGCGAGGAGGACCTGTTGTACTGGATTGAGGAGCTGAGACCCAAGGAGATGGGAATAAGGCGCAGCAATTTGACCAGCCTGTCGTCCGGTCTCGATCTCATCGAAATCGATCAGCAGCAACGTCCAACTTCGATATCCGTGTGCCAGGGCGACGCGTACGTCGCCGACCCGCACGGAATATGGCGATACGATAAGATATTCTTCCTCAACCGCACCCGCAAGATTCCCATCGCCAGCACGACTCGGGAAGTCGTAGCAGGTGTGCGCGTAGTCGGTCGACTCGCCCGATTGTATGATGAGGCGCATCCTTGCACTATCGGCAATGGCGGTTGTCAAGAGTTTTGCTTCACCGTGCCGCTGGAGTCGACGAGCCTGGACTGGAGAAGAACAACGGCGAAGTGCGGCTGTCAAGACGGTAAAAGCCTGTATCAGAATAGGCTGTGCGGCGGCTGATTTTCGCATCGTTGTTCAATGCAGATTTTTTTACAATTTACTAATAAATTTTTAGCTCAGAAAAATTCGTACCGCATTCGCTACATTGTATCCACCGAGAACAGAAAGTGCGAAGTTGATTGATTTTCGAAATTATATAATAATAGCTAAATCGCATTTAATATTTATGCTAATTCCAAATCTCGTGTCTATTGAAAATCAAGCGATGTGCAATAATAGGGAATTGCCGCTATTTCGATTTTCGAGACTGCTATACGCACTGCCACTGTAATTTCATCATCGACTATTGACGAGGGAGAGACTGAGAGCTTCGTGCCTCAGCGATATTTCTTCTCCAAAGTCGTTAATGCGGTTCTCGGCGTAATCTCCTAAGGCGGATAAAGCTGAAATTGTCATTTCCTTCGCCGAAATCTGCGTAAGCTAATCGCCGCCGCGACGCACCCTATATACGAACGCGGCGTCCTCGAGACGAGAAAACTAATTTTAGCCCTGTGTATAAGGAAACGTGCTGGGGTACGCTAAAATCCGGTCTATATATAGACATACGCGTATATTATACGTTTGCGCATACGTGTAACAGGGCGAGACCTTCGAAACATATATCGAATAATACACGGAGCCGATATGAAATTAATCTCGAAGCCCGCGGTATACCGCCTTATCGCGCCGTTATTATTGTTATTTTTGTTTTGAAAGCGGGAGGCCTCCGAAAAATAAGCGATTTTCACGCGACGAGCGATAAGGCGATTTGTCCCCGAATCTCGGGAAGTCTGACGACGGGCTCACACGAGGGGATAATTATTGCCCGGGGAACGATGGAATCAGGCGATTCCCTCTTTTACAAGCCTACACCGCCTATACACGTATATCTAAAGTACACACACACACACACACACACACACATACAGCACGACGACCATCTATACGTGTATACATAAGTACACAGCTATCCCCAAGGGGAGAGATCGTCTGCACTCGCGGCATTAAGCGCGA
Source organism: Philotrypesis tridentata (assembly GCA_018906965.1). Classification (NCBI taxonomy): domain Eukaryota; kingdom Metazoa; phylum Arthropoda; class Insecta; order Hymenoptera; family Pteromalidae; genus Philotrypesis; species Philotrypesis tridentata. Next base: position 6,743,282 of record JACCIB010000002.1, read on the forward strand.
TAAAAGCCCGTTATTGAAAACAGCGTCGGCGCGCGCGCCGAGGTTTATCACGAGGAGGGCTGCGACTGCGTCCTCGGCTTGCCTCAGCTCTTCGCCCAGGATTTTTATTGTTCGAGCGTCGCGAAGAAGCCCGAGCGTCATGATCGCGCCGAGTGTCTATCGGAATCCGATATAGATGAAATTGCATTACCGCAAGTATATGTCTCCGCGGAGTGGACGCGTGTTTATAACACGCGCTATGTGTATATACGTATGTATATATATATATTTTAAATGAGAAAAAGCTCAGCAACGAAATCTCAGCTTACGAAAAAAATCTATTTAGGAACAAAGCTCTCCACCCCCCTCGCCCTACCCCCTACAGCTTCCCTTCATTAAACGAAGCCACCGCCGCCGCCGCCACCGCTGCGCTACGCGCAAAAGAACAACAAAGACGAGCTGCCGCAAAAGGAACAGCTCTACAGCCGGCTCCTAGCTCTCGAACTGCGCGCTACCGAGTTAAATTACAAGAATAAAAAGGGAAACGCAGCTACGAGAAGGGATGATGGGGGGGGGGAGGGAGGGAGGCGAGGGGGTTGGAAACAGGCGGCAAAAACGCCGGGTTCTTTGTGGCACTTACGTGAGCAAGAGAGAGAGAGAGAGAGAGAGAGAGAGAGAACGCGCCTTCCTCTTATTTCTCGCGCGCTCTTTCATCACGTCCCTCTCATTACCCAGTACCCCCCACGTTCTTTTTTAACCTCCACCTCTCGGTCTCCCGATAGCCGCGAAGTTCTCTCTTTCTCTGCCTCACCATCGTCTCGCAGAGGTGCGCGCACACCTGACGCAGCAGCGGCGGCGGCGGCGCGCCCGAAATTAAAAGCCCCGCTGTAGATTCGGCGTTTCGATTTCGTCGGCTGATCATCGAACTCCGGGGGAGATATTAAAAGCGAGAGACAGAGAGAGAGAGAGAGAGAGAGAGAGAGGGGGGCAGCGGGGGCAACGCGTAAAACCATAGCAACGGCGAAATATCTCTCCGGCCGCAATAAAGTTTACGAGCGCGCGGGACTCTCGTAAACATACTGCACGCGAGCGCGTACGCACACACACTATACAAGCGTATACGAGTCGAAATCTTTGGACGAGCGAGAGTCAGCTTTCTCTCTCTCCCTCTCACTCACGAGAGAGAGAGAGAGAGGAAGGGAGGGCGGGAGAGGGAGGGATAAATTTTACTTCGAGCGGCGCATTAACATCGCAAGCCCCGGCATTATTCAAAAGAGAGACAGGCCAGAGCTGATGTCGTAAATATGCCGGCACGTATGGGGCAATCAATTCGCAGTGCGCGCACTTGCTCTCTCTCTCTCTCTCGCTCTCCATCCGGGCGACGCTACACACTCGAAAAACGGAAATTGAAAGTCTCCGCGACGTGACTCCTCCCGGCGGGCGCGCACTCGCGCGTCTCCGCGCAGCGAATGCATATAAACTACGGCTCGCGCCGCTCGCTCCGGCCCTCCGTTTCGGCCCTTCTTTTCGCTTTCTCTCCTGCACACGTGCCAAATGATCTGCGATATCGTTAGCGGGCACGTGTTTGTGTGCGAGTCCGCAACGAGCGCGACGTACAATATATATCGGGCGGTTTAACGAGCGAGAGACACGCTCGATCTCCGATCGGACGTGAAAACGCGCAGCGGAGCCGAACGAGTTAATTCAAACGACTGTTCCAGCTGATTGATGGGTCGGCTGCGGGGGGGGGGGGGGGGGTTCGATGGCGAGCCGGTGGAAAAGTCGGCGGATGCGCGCACACGGCTCGCTCTCTTGTGTATATAAATGTAAAGGGGAGGGAAAACTCGCGCGAGAGAGAGAAAACTAAACAGAGAGAGAGAGAGAGAGAGCCGGAAGAAAGGGAGATTGATTAACCGAGACACAGATAGAGAGCCGCGGAGCGAGAGGGAGGAGAGAAGGAGCGAAACGAATGGGACTGGCATCGCGGCGGGATTGCAGTAGCGCTCGCGTAGAGAGTCCCTGATTGCGTCCGGCTGAGATGATTGCTTTTCGCCGGGGGAACGAGAGTTGGGAGGCTCGTATATACGCGAGGCCGACGTGGTTTTTTCCAAAATGGAACGACGACGCCGTGCGCGACGGATTCGTTCCCCGCACACATCCGCACCTACACAGACGCAGCCGCCGCGCAAACACTCGCGTACTCGCGCGCACCCGTACAATGTGTGCCCTCTCGTAATCGATGCCGAAAATACTTGCTTTATACGCTCGGTCTACTCTCCTCTCTCTCTCTCTCTATAGCGGGGGGTATCGAGAGCTTTGCCTTCGTTACGCGGATTTTTCCGAGTCATTTGTCGAGCGACGCGCGGCGCTTGGTATGCGATTTTTTGAAATTTGAATTTCGCGCCGGAGCTTGCAAGCTGCGGGGATTCGAGTTTTCGAATGCGCCCGAGCGCGCGCGCGCGTGTGTGTGTGTGTAAAAGCTGCATTTAAAATTATCTTGAATTTGAGGAGTCTCTCTGAGCTCTCCCTCTAAAGCCCCTTCGCACTTGTTCCCGCACTCGGAATCCCATCAAAGTCCGCTCCAACACTTTTAACTTTTTCATCGATCGTAGCATTCCGAAGGATCCGATGGACGATAAAAGCTCAAACTTCGGGATACTGCTTTTCAACGCGTGTTATAGGAGTGTTTGAAAGAAATAATGAAAATATATCCATTGTATAGGTAAAAATTCGTAAATAGTATAATCGATAATAAAATAGTCAAAAACAGACTCTCTGCCGTTATTTGAGTTGAAAGGGCTGTCCAGAAGAATTGGACGTTTTAAATTAAAGCTTATTGTGTGCTAATAACATAAAAAAATGTAGCTTATAAGCATACGCATTTCAGGATTTTACATGTTAATTACCTTCATTTGTTTCTCAAAGGTTGTTTACCCCCATATTTACACTCCTTCTACTTTACGTAATTCCATGAAAAACGAAACTTCGAACACAGCGCAACACTTATTTTTCACATATTTTTCTCCATTAAGCTCGCAAATTACTTTTTCAATGGAAGTGTCAAAATACACGCGAAGAATAGGTTATTACAGAACCTGCCCGTGACTCGTTATACAACCTGATTTCCGTTATCAATCACCAGCGAATTAATTTTTCCCCGCCCCGCGCTCCGTTACGGCGCTAAATTCGAATTCGCAAATCCGAACTTATTGCCGCGCCCCGCGAATTAATTACCCGGCCGGAAGCTCGACTTCTTTATGGCTGATATTTCGAGAGAAAGAGCGAGGGAGAGAGAGAGAGAGAGAGCAAAGCGCGCGCCATTACGAAATCCACCCGGAGACTACAATAATATGGAAGTAGATAATCGCAGTACCCCATAAATAGTCGACAATCGAGTCGTATAGCAGTTAATCGTGTAATCCCACACCCCATAACAAAAGCCTCTCTCTCTCCAACGCTAAAATTACCATCCTCTCCCTTATATTCGCTGGGAACCGAGCGAGAGAGAGAGAGAGAGACAGAGGGGGAGTAGAGAGGAGAGAGCGAACGAGCGAGCGGTAGCTATAGAGAAGCAACAGCAGGTCCTATCAGCTGCCAAGCCACTAAATACACTCTCTCTCTCTCTCTCTCTCTCTCGCGCTCGCGCTGGCGCTTGCGACACAGTATAGAGGAGAGCATCAGCGATCTCTAACAAAGCATCGCGCGCCGAGTGGATTTCCCGCGAGCAGATCGGGCCAACTACGCGCGGCTGCATACAGCACACCGAATCGATCCCTCTCTCTCTCTCTCTCTCTCCTCTGCGCGGTAATCCGACCTCGTGTGTCGCGAGCCTCTGGCGTCTCTAACTCCTTATACATGTCTCTGCATACACGCGCGTATAAGTATATATACCGTGTGCACAATACGGCCGCAGGAAACATCGGCGCAGTAGAGAAAAGCTCTGGTTTGCAACGCGGCGCGCGAGAACGAAGGTCAAGGCAGTAATTTCCATTGATTTCTCATATATACCCCATATACCCGCAGCGCTGATTCCAGTTCTTTCTCTCCGCCATCAGCTGCACGCAAATGACCGATTCTCGTGGAAATATATATTGCGCGCGGCCGCCCTTCCCCTAAAGAACTAATCCACTCGCTGCTCTGCGGGACGGCCGTTGCAGTACTTATAAGGAAAATATCCACGTACGCGTATACTCGCCCGCACCTTTTGCAAAGTCAAAAATTGTCAACTCGAGTTTTTAGCCATCGCCGCCGCGGCGGCGGCAAGCTGCGCTCAATTTCCGAAGCCCCCAAAGTTTCAACTCTCCTCCTCCGCCTCCACCACCACCTCGTCCTCGCCGTCGTCGTCGTCGTCCTGCAGACACCGCATTATTTCCGCATCAATCATAAACTCGAAAATAAGCCGGAGAGAGAGAGAGCCCAGCGCTCGCGCGCGAATAATAAATCTAGCACCGCGCACAGCTCTCTCTCTCTCTCTACTCCCGCGCGACTCGCCAACTAAAATTAGTTTCCGGCCTCTTTTCCGCGAAGCAACGCGACGACCTCGTGCAGTGACACACACTCGTCCGCAGAGTACTCGCTGTATAGGGAAAAGCTCTCTCAAGCTCCCTCCCTCGCCCCCCCGCCACCCTACGCTTTCACGCAACACCTTCGTTTATATGTAGCCGGGACGAGAGTGACGCCTCGTCGACGAACGAGCACACCTGTTTTGAATGTATATCTTGACGTCTGTTGAGGGGATGAGAGAGATTGGCTCTGATGGCCAGGTGTACGCGCGTACACAGGGCTGTAGTTGCGCGTTTGCGACTACTGGAATTATGATTACGGTGTGCGGGATTCGATGAGCGCGAATCGGAATCTACATTTACGGGGAAACGGTGGTTTCTGCACATTTTACAACTGGGATTGCGATGCTTGGTCAGTCGGATAAACGATTAACTTGTATCGAGCTTTCGATTCTTTCTTTATATAGAGAAGATATTGGTTAAACTAATTATTCGCTGCGTTTTCCTACTTTTGCAACGTCCGCACGTTTGAGGAATGGATCCTTTTGCTTTGTTTTTCGTTGAGTACGAAAGCTGGACTCTGGAGTGAAAAATTTTGATGCCCATCGTCGTAAGCACTAAAATACAATGCTCAGTGTAGGAAAGAAAAATTATCCATGTACGCCGAATGAAAATTCGTGAAATCTACTCGAACACATCGGTCTCAAAATTGGCGCCAATTTTTAAACTTATAGACAATATAATTCGATTTTTCCCCACGCGAATTCACATAGATATATGTATATACGTTCCGCAAATCAGCGAATCGCGACTCTCGCCTAATCTCGGCATCACCCCCACACAGCGAATCCGCCGAAACTCTAGGGAAAAATCGGCGCAAGCTCTCACGACGCTTTCGCGAGTTTCTTAAAAAAGCGCAGCATAAGCGTAACCGGATCCCGATCTCCCTCTCGCTCTCTCTCTCTCTCCCTCGAATGTCGGTAAACAAGGAGAGTTTGCAGCTTGGGAGAGGCCGAAAATCGCCGGGTGGACTTAAATCCCTCCTCTCTCTCCCCCTCCCCCCCACCTTCCACCCCATCATCCCCTGCTCTTCCGTTCGTGTGTTTCGAGAGGCGGATTACTTAACTCCGGGAAATTCATCTCGGGGATAAGACTACTCGCGCGCCGACGTCTTAAAGGAGACTTGCCCGCTAAGCGGCCTCCGCGCGCTGTGCGCATCACATAGACACACGCCCACACACACACGCAAACACACGGAGACTCGGCGTCGCGCGCATAAATGTTGTATATAGAGGACTTTGTCGAGAAATTGCAAGGCGAGCATCAATATTCATCGGCGAAGCTCCACGAGAGCGATGTATATATGTATGTTGTGCATATAGCAATTTTTCATCGACGCGGGGGGGGGGGGGAGCGGGGGAGGAGGGAGGGGAGAGAGGCGGGACGGTTTAAGATTTCGCTGATTCGCCGAAGCTCGTTTAGTCGAATAAGCTAGAATTTCATTGCGTGCGTGTAATATCTGGTGGGAATCCCGAGAATCGAAACTGGCACATCGGTATGCGGGGGGAGTGGGAGAGAGGGAGGCAGGGGTGAGAGAGAGAGACGGAGACGAAAATGAAAAAAAAAGCGAAAAATCGCTGCGCGAAAATAAAGGAGAAAGAGAGAGAGAGAGAGAACAGCGCCGTGTGACGAATTTTCACGACGATGAAAATTGAGTCACGTATCGGCAGTTTTGATAAATAACGTCGTGCTTTGCCGGCTACGGTCTCTCTACTATATAAATACATGTATACGGCGCCCGCGCGGGTATACGTCTATATATATATAAATATGGGGTTATACGCGAAAAACGAGAGAGGGAGAGCGGGAGATGCTCTACTATGCGAAACTAATGGAAGAAGTCGGACAAACGCGTCAAAGAATTATTGGTAATTGCCGGGGCTGTGTTTCGGGCCATTGGCTCTGATAGCTTCATACTTTACAGATTCGAATCGAGTGCGCGCGCGCCTCCGCTCCGGGTGTTAGATACATATATAGACGCGCGCATATCGGAAAGCGCGCGCTGACCGCATATGCGCGCGGGAACTCGCAGAAATTACGAGCGAGCGAAAGTTTCGCTCGGCTTGATAACGCATAAAGCAAGTAGCTATATATACACGCATACGTGCATGTATAACGTGCTTGTATGTATATATGTATACGCGTACGGAGAGGCTTTTTACTGTTGAGCGCATTATTTGTGTACTGTGAGTCCTATGGGACTTGGCGCTATACTTTATATATACAGAACGAAAGTGCAGCTCAAGAGCTTTAAATCGAGCCTAAAATTTTTAAAATCGGATGATCCGGTCACGAGTTACACCCTCTTCAATATTGCTAACTCTTTATAGGGCTCTCGCGAAACTAATCGATTTTCACCTTTTTTTTCAAATCCTCGAAACTTTTGATCCAGTCACTCGATTTTAAAGTTTAATAGCTTAAATTAAAGCTCTTTTCCTCAACTTTACGATTTTTAGGTCCAAAATTGATTTTTCTTATCTGTTGAGCTATATATATGCGTTCAGAATACTAATCCGCTTTAGAAGCATATATATAGATCAACAGATAAAAAAATTTTAATTTAGACTTAAAAATCAAAAAGTAGAGAAAAAGAGCTTTAATTTGAGCTATTAAACGTTAAAATCGAAGCATTGGATCGAGAGTTACAGGGATTTGAAGAAAGGGAAAAATGTCTGGTTTTTGGAAAAATCGAGCTATTTCGTGAAAGTCAAACCAAACCACTTTTTTCAAATGGTCATAAATTTTGATGGAGTGATTCGATTTTGACGTTTAATAGCTTAAATTAAAGCTGTTTTCCTCAGCTTTTTTGTTGATACAAATATTTTTTTGTAGTGAGCTATATATATGCTTCTAAATCCGATTGGTTCTTTGAAAGCATATATATAGCTCACTATATATCAAATTTAAATTTTGACTTAAAATTCAAAAAGTAGAGGAAAAGAGCTTTAATTTAAGCTATTAAATGTCAAAATCGAATTACTCGATCAAAATTTATGACCATTTGAAAAAAGTGGTTTGGTTTGACTTTCACGAAATAGCTCGATTTTTCCAAAAACCAGACATTTTTCCCTTTCTTCAAATCCCTATTTCTGTCGATCCAATGCTTCGATTTTAACGTTTGATACCTCAAATTAAAGCTCTTTTCCTCTACTTTTTGGTTTTTAGGTCTAAATTAAAAATTTTTTATCTGTTGATCTATATATATGCTTCTAAAGCGGATTGGTTTTCTGAACGCATATATATAGCTCAATAGATAAGAAAAATCAATTTTGGACCTAAAAATCGTAAAGTTGAGGAAAAGAGCTTTAATTTAAGCTATTAAACTTTAAAATCGAGTCACTGGATCAAAAGTTTCGAGGATTTGAAAAAAAAGTGAAAATCGATTAGTTTTGCGAGAGCCCTATAAAGAGTTAGCAGTATTGAAGCGTGCGTAACTCGTGACCGGAACATCCGATTTTAAAAATTTTCGCCGTATATGCGTATATAACGCTTAAACAACAGTTCCGCGAATTTTCGTAAATATTCTCGCTGGCAACCCTCTTACGTTACACTCGGCAATTCGAGGAGCCGCGCGCGCGCGGAGGCAGAGGGTTGAAAAATAAAAGGAAAGACAGAGAGGGATTTTCCCTCGGCTATTCGAGTGCGCACCGATGGCGGCGGCGGCGGCAGCGGTGGGGCCCCGACTGCAGCGACGTTTATTAGACGTTAAGTAGTAATATCCGCGTATCAGGCAGACACCGCTCGCGCAAGCGCGAATAAAGGGGGATGGAGAGGCGTCATACTAATTGCAGTAATTCCAGCGTCCACCTTCGGATATTTAATTAAGTTTCCGGCGACGGGGCGCAAGCGCGCGCGCGCGCTAAGGACTCGTCTCGGAGAACCGACTTGGCTATATAGCTCTACCGGTACGACGAGGACGACGACAACGACGACGACGACGACGACGACGCATACCCGCGCGCGCGCGCGCGCGAGCGCTTTCCACCCTCCCCCCTCCCCCCTCCTCCTCTTTTTTTTTTTATTAGCTCGGCGAATTTTCTCTCCGACGTTTTTTAGGAGAGTCCTCTTGCGGTAGTGCAGTGCTCTTGTTCCTCTGGATTATTCTTTTATGAATATCTACTTTTTTCTCTTTGGAGGAGCGAGTCGTTTAATTCGCTTTTGCTATCGTGTGCCGCCCAATACCGTGGGACACGCTGGAGGGGGGGGGGGGAAGGGGGACGCAGTTGTTCGAAATTCAGTGCTTGATTGCGCGTAAACGTTGTTGAACTTTTGTGAATTGTGTAGGAGTGGAATGTTAGCTTTCGAGCGGTTTATAATGAGTTAGATTTGGTTGATGTTTTGTTGATGAACCGACTTTATTGATTGACAGATAGCGTCGATATTGATAATTCATAGTGTTACAATTTGATTGACGAAGATTTTGAGTTCATGAGGATAAGAAGGAACTTTAGTTTTTGTTGAAAATATATTGATTACGTGTCAAAAATGGGAGAGATGTGATACATAATAAATGGTACAGCTTTACGTTTAAAAAAGAACGGTAATCAATCAGATACACATAAATTGTAGAAATGTAACGATATGAAGCACGCAAGAGACACTACAGATTTTTCACAAATAAAATTTCACGATAAAATTTTGCTGTTTGCAATTCATTAAAACTTTTTAATTTGATAAAATTTATTACGTGCAACACCGAGGCAATCACTAAAGTAATTTTAATTATTCAATTTCACTAATTTTAAATACAACTAAAATGGTATAGGACGCGCAAGAATCAAAAAGATCCAAAAGCACTCTTACCATAGGACACCGATTAATGCAGTTAAAAACTGTACTACATTTCATCCCATTAAGATCCGATTCCACCGTAAAGTTTCCCCCACTCTCCCATCCCCACAATTCCAGAATCGCGCACGAAAATCCGAAACCCACCTCGAAAGCGCGTCCCGAAAGCTCTCGAGCCACGGTATACAGAGATCCGCGCAGCAACCAGCAGAGAAAAGCTGTGTTGGTTCTTATTTATAGGTATATCGCTCACATCCGCGCAATAATATCGCTAAGTCCCTCTCCAATATTTCATCGAGAGCACATACATACACGTATATACAGTACAACCTCTATACAGCACAGAGAGAGAGAGAGAGAGAGACCATAATGCAACCTGTTGACATCTCTCCTCCAGCCTTATGAATTTTCAAACTCCCAATAGCTCGGCGTCGTCGCGTATACACGACTATACGCGAGAATAAAAGCTCGCGGGACCGCCGGGCGCGAGTGTAATATACAATCCGTCCCGCCTGCTGCAGGAGGGAGAAAGAGTGAGAGAGAGAGAGAGAAAAGCTATCGCAAACCGAACTTAATAATTTCTCTCTCCGACGAGCTGCGGCCGCGCCATTATCCTTACCCCCCCCCCCCCCCGCATTCCCAATCTTTCACTTTAATATCGTCGAGGCGGCTCATTTCGATGCCTGCTGGGGTATTAAAAAAAATAAAAGGTATAAAAAGGAAGCGAAAAAGAATCGGCTGAGTTGCGGCGGGGTTGGAACGAGGGGGGCGGGGGAGAGAGGAGGAAAGACGCTGTAAAAGTATGCCCAAGTGTTTTATAAGAGATCGAGCGTGAAAGCTTGGGACTCTGTCTCTGCCTTTCGTTTTTTATACGCGATCGTGGAGGCAAGAAAGCGCAAGTACCAGAGGGCTATTGTTTAAGCTTGCAGACTTTTAAGCTCTCGCGCGCGGCGCCGCGGAGGAGGGGAAAAATCGTCCGTGCCCAGCGCCATTATATATACTTACTCGAGAGATGGAGTATTTATACATCGACGGCGATCGGATCGATTCTGTAATTCGTCCGACTCTGCTGTGTATTATCCTGCAGGTATTATTTAACGGTGTACGCTGTTGCTTCTGGACTGAGAAAAAAGAAGCCGGTTTTACTCGTTACGCGTATATAGTTGCTTGTAAAATAATTGAAGAAAGCTAATGTAACGCGGAGAGCATTTCGAATTTTTTAATGAAAATTAATTTTGTACGTCGGCGAGAATTGTACTGCAGAGAATTTTTTTTTCTCTAAGTGAGCAAGTGCAATATTAATATACTTTAAAAGTTTTAATTTTTGACCGACTAAGTCGTAATAATTATCGTAATAAATTACAGAAAATTTAACCGAACCATATGCAGCTCTTAGTAATTTTAATTTTCATCATTGGTCCGGCTACTAATCGATTATACGCGCATTACATACCGCACGAACAAACGAAACAATAATACACTTAAACCTCAATTACAATCACTCTCCAACTTGACTACTATACCGAACGAAAATGTCCAACACGAGATGAAATTTCTACCGCGCAGGAAAGCCACGCTATAACCATTACAATTTCTTCCTTCCGTGAGCTGTACGAAACGAGCTACAAGCACACACACACACACACACAGAGCACACGAGCTCGCGCTTATCAGTCCGGCGCAGTCCATCCTCCCGTTGTGCCGCGCCATAATACTCTCTCTGGACAAATTACTGCCCTCCCCCGGCATCGGGAATCGAGTCGTCGCCGATGTCGCCGCCGTCGTCGTCCTCCCTGCGGCCCAAGGTCGCGCCAATCAATCATCAGCCGGAAGTCGCTCCGATCGACGTGTATATATAGCGCAAGCTCTCTGTTTATCCACACAGCCCGCCGGCTCTCCAGCCGATGTGCGACATACGTATATGACCAATTCTGAATAGAAAAATGCACTTTTCCGGGGTTCAGAAATCGAAATTTTAGTTTTGAAGCTGGAGGTTTCGGATCGATGAGACTTTCTTCTGTAAGCCAAAAGATAGTCATTAGTGCAGAGGATCGTGGGAAAAGTTACTAGTAACCACATTTCTGAGCCATATTACGTTTTTTTTTTTTACAAAACATTAATGCGTCGAAATACTGCAATAATGACAACGACGAATGTTTCGGAGGCACAAATAAAATTTGAAATTACACCACAATAAAGTACAACAGAAGAGCTTTAATTAAAAAAAAAATATGCCCAGATACGATGCTCTAATTGAAAGTTATGTCCGACAAAAAAAAGTAAATAAAAATCCGAATAGCCGATTTTCTTTTTTTTTCCCATATATACCTTCCCATGTTAAATTCTCATGTTACATCTTTTCCATGTTTCTCTGCATTTTGGACTATCTACCAGCTAACAGAAGAAAGCCTGATCGGTCCGAAACCTCTAGCGTAAAAAAAAAGATTTCGATTTCTTGACCCCATAAAAGTGCATTTTTCTATTAGAATTGGTCATATACATACGATAACACCCCTCCAAGCGCAGGATCCTCGATTCACCCGAGCAAGTGCGTATAGCTATGTATTCAACGAAAAACACAGCATCGAGTGCGCTTTACACACGTGAGCGAGAGCGGAAATGAGAGAGCGAGGTTACACCGCACCTATCGTATAAAAGGGTTAAAGGGGGGGGGGGATCGGGCGCGCGCGCGCAGAGGCAGCGAAATAAGATTACAAGAAAATGAGCGAAAAATAATAGCCCGAGGGAAGAAGCAACGCGCTCGCGCCCGGCTGAAAACGTATGGCGGCTGATTTATAAAGGAAATAATTTCGCCGGGCAATTTCTTACGTCAACTCGCCGGGCGCCGGGCTTTTATATACGTATTTAGCCGCGCGCGCGCGCCGGACGAAAATTACAAGAGCCCGCGTTGTTTCTATAAATACGAGAGCGCGCGCTGAAAAGCTGCGCGCACACGAGCGATGACTGCGCGCAAAAGAAATCTCCCTCGCTCTTAATTCGCCTCGGCCGCACACACGCCCACAGCCTCGTCTAGTGTACACAGGTATACACGTATATATACGCGCAGAGAGACGCATCAGGTGCGCGTAAGTGTGTGTGGGTGTGTAAAGCCGGAGCTGCCCGGAAATCGATCGGGCCGTCTGACAGGACACGGACTTGCACTACTGCGGCGTCGCTGTTTCCCTCGGCGCGATGTCCTGTTCTCCTTTCGGAATCGGCTCTCGTCCCCCGGGTTAAGCTGATCGGCTGAAATTGCCGGGGCAGAGAGGTGGAGAGGGGGAAGGAAAGAGATCGAAGAATCGGCGAGGAAGACGCAAATTTTCCGTTGAAGATACAGCGGGAAAATGTGCTAAATAGCGAGGACGCGTAAGGTGGGATTGTGTGGAATCCGCGGGAAAAAGTCGTGAGAGTGTGCGGCTGATGCTATATTTATATGGACGAAGCGCGAGGAGGTAATTGCTTGCGTCGCTTGGTTCGGCGCTTTTTATTGGCGAATTATTGGATTTCGCCTGTGCCCGAGTCGATAAACATTGCCACCGAAATGTCCGCGGTGGACTTTGCCCTGATATTTTCCAAGAAATATAAACGACTCGTGTAATGCGTGTGTGTGTGTGTGTGTGTGCATATAGCTTAACAACGTTAACAAAGCTTGAAATTTGTATAAGCCTCTTAATGTTGTTAAGAAGACAGTCGCAGCTGAAACAGACGGAATATAATGAATGATTTAACGTTGCTTTTATACGCTCTCGCTCTGCACTGTATTTCAAATAATGCAAATTTTATAAACAATGGCGTGCAACAAAATTTTTACCGCTCGTCCAGACAGAGAAAAATAAACTCTTGCGGACCGTCCCGTCGACATTATTCTTACTAATTAAAAAAAAAAATTGTATATATACGGTATACAAGAAGCGATTAATCGACCCGAAGCGAAGCCGCGCGTATTAACCGGAGAATTTCCTCGCGGTTTTTCCCGTTCCCGTGCCCACCAAGCGATATTGTATAAACGAGAACAATGAGATTCGCCGCGACAGGCCGCGCACTGCACGCACACAGAGTCCGCAATGAGGATTCGATGGTGTTGGCCGAGCGTATATACGTGTATACCGTATACACACGGCCGAACGAAACAAAAGTACACCCTGGTAATTAGAAACTTTTCACGCAGAAAGAGAGAGAGAGAGAGAGAGAGAGAGAGAGAGAGCGAGTGAGAGAAAGGCTAATGCTAAAGCGATTGAGGAGTCGAGTGCACGCGTAGTGAATTCGGGAATGTCGTCGCCGTCGCCGCCGCCGTCGGGAGGCAAACGAGATTAGGAGGCTAACTCTGTTTGTCCCAGCCAATCAGCGGCGGATCCAAGAATTTCGAGTTAGACACCGGCTAACTCACTCCCTCCCTATCTCTTTTTCCCGGGAAAAAGTGCCTCTATACGTGTACATGCGCTTTCTTTCTGTCATGAGAGAATAATAAGAGAGAAGAGTTCGCCACCGAATATATTTCTTTATCAACAGATACACACACATATACACATATACTGTCCCCCGGTAAGTGACGAATGCGCAACAATAACTGCGCGACACGCGTTTCGCCAATTAAGCCTCTCCCCCCCTGCCCTCCCTTCTCAAACGCGTGACTCTTCAATTACCGCGCGGCTAATTAAATCACCCCGCGCGCGCGAGTATCGATTGATCTCGGCGCTTCGACGCGCGCGGGAAATTCAATTAGCGCGATATGCGCGCGCGCGTGCGAGTATCCGAGAGTGAGAGAGATATGGAGAAAAAAAGAGGAAGCAACAAGTATGATTATACGAGCGGGTCCTCCTCCTCAATCCTCCCCACCCCCCTTCAACTCTTCAACTCTTCGGGGGTGATGTAGAATTTCATAAGGCGCGACAGTTTTAGGCGGCGCTTAACACTGGGCGAGAGTTAGTATCCTTAATATGTCTGACGCAGTTAAATTAAGGTCCCGGCAATCTCGCATACCGTCACGTTCCGCTCCTCTCTCTCTCTCTCTCTCTCTCTCTCTCTCTCTCTCTCTCTCGCTGCAAGCAGCTCTCGCGCGAGTATATAGTGCGCCTCTGCGCGAGAAGTAGCTGAACTCTCGATGCTATCGGCCTGAATTACGAGCGGGCTTTAAAGCGAGTAGCTCGAACACACGTGCTCGTGCCCGCGTGTGTTTGCGTGTGTGCTGTGTGCGTCTGCAAAAAGTTTGCCACCTCTCTCTCTCTCTCTCTCTCTCGACGGCGGCAAGAACCAGCGAAGAAACACATTTTTTCCCTCCAATTTTCTCCAGGTAAATTCAGTCGCAGCGAGGCGGCTGCCGCAAGGATAAAATTAATAATAAAAACCGTCGCGGAAGCGGGAGAGATATACAGAGAGAGAGAGAGAGAGAGAGAGAGAGAGAGAAGGATAAATGAAAAATGAGTCGTCTCGCCTCACGTAGAAGGGACGAGTATATATACACAAATATATGTATACACACACACACACACACATACACAAGCGTGTAAGCGGTAGGAGCGAGCGTATAGAGCGGGAATCCCCAGGACGGGTAAATAAGCGAAACCGCGGGTTGGCCGCGCCGAGCGAACTGTCAAGCCGAGTCTGCGGCTTCGCGCGCGCCGCTGCTTTTTAGCCAACTGTCAAACTGCCGCTCGACGGCCGCGAGAATTACTCATTCGCAAACTCCCAGTGTCTCTCTCTCTCTCTCTCTCTCCCTCTCTCTCTTTCTCCCCCTCTCCACATCCGCGCACAGAGTGCGTGTGCAGCCTCCGCAATCTATACGTATATAGCTATATCATGGACTCTCTCTTTCTCTCTCTCTCCGCTATTTATACGTATATACACACATACAGCCTCTCGACGAGTTATCGCTCCGCGAGGAATATTACAGTAGATAATGCCGCGCTACCGCGCACAGACTCGTCGTTCCGCGGGAGAAAATCGCGCGGCAAGATCGCGGAGACGCCGCAGCAGCGCAGGTACACGTATATATAGGACACAAACGTATTACCTGCATGAAAGGAAGCCGGCAAGTGCGCCGTCGAAGAGAAGGAGAAATTTATCGATCGGTACATGACAGAGAGCTCGCTCTCGGGAGGGAATTCATCGGTTCTATTCTCGGCGGACGCGACTCGCGGCGTCATTTGGGGAATCGGTGTGTACGTGTCTCTCTCTCTCTCTCTCTGCCTCTCTCTTTCTCTCCGCCGCGCGTATAAACGCCTGGCAAACAAACTCGTCGACGACAGAGCGCCGGCAATCGGCTTGCATAAATATATCCCCGGCTCCCGGAGGTCCTCGGGGAGGAGGCTTGATGGGAATCGAAATCGCGTGTGCAGCGCCTTTGTTTTTCCAGGAGCGCGCGAGAAAGGGATCGCGAACGAGCTCGCGCGGTGCGGCGTCTAATTGCATTTTTAGCGGGCCAGTGGAGCGAGTCGAGCGGGAAAAACTATATTTGCACGCGCGCACAGAGGGAATGATAATGGGAGTCGCGGGGGTAAGAGGGTGGTAAAAAGTCGGGGAAGGGTGGTCGCTTTTTACGGGGGGTGCGTATGGAGTTTATTTTTGTGTTGGGTTTTTCCATGGCTCGGGTATGGTATCAGGGGAGACACTGGAGTGTAGGTTTTTGAAAGCTTTTTGGGGAGAAGGAGAGAGAGAGATAGAGCTTCGAGCGGCATCTGGACGAGGATTTCGCGTAACGCCGAGGCGAATTTACCTACTGGCTAGGTTGGGATTGATCGATATGGAAAGTTTCCTCGCGAGGTGTGTGTAGCATAGTGCGAGGCTGACAGGTAGGAGGGCAGCACACACTGTTGCTTGTTAAACGTTTTTAATTTGCGTTTGAAATTTTACGTAAGGCGAAGAAATCGATAAATCAAGCCTTGTTCGGGAATCTATCATTTGAGGTATAACAAAACATAGTTTATTGGGAAAAAGCTACAACTGTTATTCAAATTTTTTTTCATAAGATCAACGTAGGGAAATTTTGCGAGTTGCTACGGAGTTGACAGCTTCGGAAGTGACATTTTCACACGAATTGTTGTGGTGTAAAGAGCCGTTGCATGATAGTGAAATTTCCATTTAGATACTTATTTCGCTTTATATTTACAACATTTTGACTATGTTTAAGTAACGAATACATGCGTATTTACCACTGCAATAACAAGGGCTTCGGAGGTGACATTTTTTTTTACCACATAAAATTCTTGCAAAAATAGCCGTTATATCAATACTTCAAGATTCAACTCGCATGAAAAAATTTGAATTTGGATTGCAAAAAATGGTTTAAAATCGCTAACTATGGTTATAGCGATCAGCTTGGCACGACTGACCGAAAATAGGCGGAAAATTAAAAATCAGAAAATTCAATTTTGAACATAGTAAGACTTAGACTAGGAGAAAATACGTATGTATAAAAAATATTTCTCAAGGAAATTTTAAATTATATCCGTCTTAAAAAAACTGCGCTATTTACCGGAAGCCTAATTCTCCATGAATCTCCTACAGTATTTTGATTACCAACGTTCTTTCTGGCGACATGTTACGGAGGTGACATTTTAGCTATATTTACTGCAACCGTATTGATGCACATTTAATAAAATGACTACAGTGTATATCCTCGTTTATTAAGCACATTTAGTAGAAGGTTTTTGCATACTTGCCGATTCAATAAAGTTTAAATGCGGCAGTGTAGGGGGTGACGACATGCCATGCGCCAATTTTCTGCAAATCACCCATACACGCGATTTCCATGTTCGAAACTCTCGAAATAATTACGCAGACGACTCTGCTCACATATTTACAATGATAGCTTATATTTTTACGAATGCACAAGCATTCGAAATACACGATGCGTATCGCAATTACCAAACTCGTTACACGTACTCGTACACAATCTTCGCTCCACGAAGAACCAAGACCGAAGCGATAAATACTCGTCACAGATCCATCGCGGTGTCGATGAAAGCTCTGTACTTGTAGACATTGGTGAAAACTTCGGGTATCCCGACTCCGCATCTTCCTTCGTAGATCCAAGAGGCGATGCCAACGACTTGATTAATATCGCTGACCAGAGGACCACCGCTGTCGCCCTGTACACACACATACACACACACGTACCCGAGTATTAATCGATGTACAAAGCCATTGTCATGGAGCGACGGCGTAAAGTAATCAATTCGAAGCGTATAGTTCAACGAGTTTCGCCGATCGAGTTATCTCTGATGGGCTACCGGAAACTTACGTAGCACGGCCCGCGTCCGCCCGTGTGGTAGGCGCATAGCTGGCCCTTGTAAATCATGTCCTTGTGCTGCGAGCGGCAGTCCGTGTAATCGAGTACCGTCATCGTCAGCTTCTGCAGCTGGTCGGAGAGTCGGGCGGCCTTGGCCGCGGAAGTGCGGCCCCAGCCGACGAAGACGCCGCTCTCGCCGGTCAAGCTGTTCTCGCTTGGCAGCCGAATCGCCTGCTGCTTCGCGTCGAAAGCGATTCTGTCCGCGAGCTGAAAGCTCGCACGTCGCCGGTGTACACAGTTGTTTGGCGCAGGTGTTTAGGGCGCGCGTCGGGGACGAGGAAAGTGCGGAGTTGCGGAATTTTTTTTCGCAGGCGTCAGAGATGGATGGTAAAGAAATTTTTTGAAAGATAAAAGAAGAAAATATGACATACCGTAAGAACAGCGACGTCGTGAACCAATTCCGTCTCGTCGGTCTTGTACCAGAGTGGATGAACCGTGACTCTGTCAATTGAGTGGGAATTGCCGATCTCTGACAGACTGCTGGCACCCGTGACGACTGTCATTGGCACGTAGGCCGTGAGAATGCGCTTTTGACGAGTCACACAGTGAGCGGCTGTAAGGATATGCCTGTCGCTGATAATGCAACCGCCGCAAATGTGCTTGTTTTTAGCTCGTATCGATACCAGGTACGGAAAGTCCTTTATAACCGCGTCCTCGCCGCCGACGATTCTTGCTTTGAGTGAGGCTTTGATAGTTCCTGCGAATTCGTTGTACATATTTTTTTTAATTTGTGGAAATCGTTCAATCGATCTTCCCTTTATAAAATACTTTATTTAAGTGAAGTATTGTTTTATATTTATTGCTTCGAGATCGATAGAGCTATTTCCACAAATCTTTAATAACTACTGAATAATAGTGATTATTTTAAACGTTTATATACTTTAATCGTGAATGGCTCGCTGACGAAGCGTGCAGTCAATTTTTTTATACCCATTCCAGAAATATTTTTAACATTTCTGAGAATCGGTTAAACCGATGGAAAATCATAAATAAGTAATTGCTCTTCGTCACGTTTACCAGCACGTACTAACTCAAAAACATTCTAAGTTGTAGAATACGTTTCGTGACCTTACAAAAATGATAAAATAAAATTTTCGCGAACTAGAAAATTAGTGTAATTCGTTACTCAATACATCTTGTAGCCACAGATGTTAATTATATTCTGCTGTACAACGAGTCGTGCACTTACCGATAAGCAAAGCGATGCAAATGAGGCAAGTCGTTTTCTTCATGATTAACTTTTGCAACTGTAGTGCAACAGGAATCTTAAATGATATAATATGCCCTGTATATATATCAAAGCCGTATCAGTAAATTATCTTACTTTCCCCAGAACCAGATAAATAAAAAGATAAGAGCAAGATTACGTCATATTCGAAATTGTTTCATTAAAAGAAAATACATCCAGTTTTACGTACAAAAGATTGACACACTCGTGATTTCCTTTATTTCCACGTAATATCAATAATTATTTTTCCCGTTTAATCTACACATTTGGCGAATAAATACTGTTAGACTATCAGAGTAATCGATACATATTCAATTCATGCATTGACTATTTATCATTGAAACGCAGCTGGATTTCTCAATTGCCAAACTATCTAATTATCTGCTCGTTAATAAACCTTCTGTACGCATAAATATTCGTGTAAACTTCAGGCATTCCATTGGCGCAGTCTCCCTCGTACACCCAAGAAACGAGTCCAACGAGCTCATTGAGATCGCTGATCAGAGCACTGCCACTGTCGCCCTGCAAGCACCGTTAAAAAGTACTACAGCTGATGTACCTATACGTATTAGCCAAATGTAATAGCTCGAAAACTCGGTGAAACAGCTTACGTAACAGGGTCCGTGGCCTTTCTTGTGATAGGCGCACAGCTGTTCCTTGTTGATCGCTTGCTGCATATAGTGCGACTGGCAGTCAGTGTGGTCGAGGATTGTCATCCTGAGCTGCTGCAGATCCACGGACATTTTGGCATTTTCAGTTTTCGAGCGGCGACCCCAGCCTGCCAAGACAGCGTCCGTGCCGGTGACCGCGTTTTCCGTGGCTAACTTGATCTTCTGCTGCCGCTCGTCGAAATGAATTTTGTCCGCGATCTGAAATCGAGGCGATATCGGGTGTCTTTTCGTTATTCATATTCAAAAAATGAATGGAAATGTTTTGGATTGTCGTAGAGAAAAATACGCACACCTGTAACTTTAAGCTTGATAAAAACGTTTAATACAGTCTCTATAGGCTACAATAAGGTTCACTTTATCTTTACGGTACGGAACTCAAAAAATGAATGTAAATGTTTTGAACTTTGGTAGAAAATATATGAATTGCTTACACCTGTAATTTTAAGCTTAATAAATATGTTTAATGTACAGTTACTAAGCTATAATAAGATTGACTTTATCTACTACCAGAAAAGATACATGAAATATACCTGATCTCTATATATGTACTGAGACACGAAACTAACGATTACGTATTTATTTAATTCGACAATCGCTAATACTGACAAAAATATATACATACGGTAATAACAGCGATGTCGTTAAAAAAAGACGCATCCACTGAGTCAATCCATCCTGGATGAACCTCGATTCTGGCGATGCGATGAGAATGACCAATCTCCGTGGTTTTATTGCATCCAGTACTGACCACTACGTTATCATAGGGCGGAACGATGTTCTTATTGTAAGTTATGCAATGCGCAGCCGTGAGAATGTGCCTATCGCTGACGATGCAACCCATACAATAGTGCTTGCTTCGAACGCGAATTGATGCCAGGTAAGGAAAATTTCTGATGTCCGCGTCTTCGCCACCGATGATTCTTGGTCTGAGAGCGGCGTTAACACTTCCTGTGATTGTGTATTGAATTCGTCAGAACAGACAGAAAGCTTATGGTGTTGGGCGAGTGGGTTAAAACATGGTTTTTTTTTTTAAATAACAAAGATTCGTTGAACCTCACGTAACCCCGAATATTAATGTTAGTGTTATATTGCAATAACTCGTGAACTTACCGATAAGCAAGACAAAAAAAGCGAAGAGAGTAACACATTTCATTCTACAATTTTTACGGCTGCGTAGCCCAGCTAACATTTCAGACGACTTGCTCCTTTACTTGAAAAAATGTTTATGAGTAGTTTAAGTTATAAAAAGATCTACTAAGCTACTGTTATCAAAACAAGAATGGAGCTTACATAATGAAAATTCGTTCAAAAAATGATTGTAGATTTATTGAGATAAGAACAACACGTTAGCATACTTTTGATTCACGAAGCAAAATTAAACATTCAGCTCACATTTCACAACTTTTCCACAAACCTAATGAAACATTAATATATTTGCTATCTAATGTTTACTTGTGATTTGAAGAAAAATCTAAAATACTTGCTAACAAATGATAAGAAGTCTAGATGTATTACTTTTTTTATTTTGACTGTATTTTATTTTGTTTCACTTTACTAAATGCATAAATGTATACATAAAACAATGAATTTAATAAATTTTAATCTTCATTCATCGCTGATTCGATAAAAGCTCTGTTTGTATACACGTTTATGTAGACTTCTGGCATTCCACGGGCAAGGAGCCCTTTGTCTGTCCAAGAAAGGACTCCAATGATTTCATTATCAGTAACTAGAGGACCACCGCTGTCACCCTAAAAGTGAAAATAGAAAATCATTTTGTTTCAAAAATAATTAAATATTGATTTCAAACTTTCTCAAAATTTTACTTTTACCGATTGTTGTGCAAGTAAAATTTTCGCATACAAGTAAATCAGTCAGAGTCATTGACAAAACTCACTAATACAGTACTTACATAAGACGACCCATGACCTCTGCCGTGGTAAGCGCAGAGGTGATTTCGATTCAAATTTAAAGCGATTACCGGCTGACATTCTTCGTACGTTAAAAGTGTCATCGTAAGGTTCATCAGCTGTATGGAATTTGTAGTTTTTTCCAATGTCGGTTCGATTTGTCCCCAACCGGCAAAGTAAGCCTTATTGCCGTCAATAACATCGTGACTGGCCAAATCAATCTTCTGCTGCGTCTCGTCAAATATGATTTCATCTTTAAGCTGAAATCGTTGAAAAATGTCAAATTCTATCAGATTCTGTTCAAGTGATACACATTTCTAATACACACGTCAGATATAAAATCATGTACCTATTTCCATGCGCAATGTAAATAAAACTATACTATTTTACCCAACAAAAATAGTATATAGTACGTACCGTTATAACAGCGACATCATAAATAAAAGATGTCTCCCAAAGCCCGGTATACCTTGGATGAGTGGTGACCTTGGCAATTCCATGAGAATGGCCAATCTCTACAGAACTACTCGTTCCAGTATGTACAGTTGCATCCTCGAAAGTCGGATCGATTCTCCTGATATCACTTACGCAATGAGCGGCTGTAAGGATATGCTTCTTACTGATAATACAACCACCGCAGCCGTGCCGATTGTAAACCCGAAGCGATGCTAAATAAGGATAGTCCTTGATGTCCGCAACTTCGCCACCGATGATTCTTGATTTGAGACCGGCGGTGACGCTACCTGTAAATGTTGATTTAATAAAGTAGACAAGATTTTTTATCTTAACGAGCAGCCCTCGCTCAGCTGGTTAAAGTGCTATTTTTTGAAATATAAAAAAAAGATATTCGTGGTGATGTGGCTTACGTAATCACAAATTTTAATTGCAATAATGTTACAATGGCTTATATACTCACCGATAAGCAAGGCAAAGAAACTTAAGAGAATATGGCACTTCATTTTAAAACTTTTGCTGCTGAAGCGCAGCTAATGTTACATATACTTTGTAATGCTTTCCAACAATGCCATCTATATATATAAGAATAATATCAAGTTTTTCATGGTATAGAGTAAACTAGAAAGCTGTTATCATATTTAATCCCGATAATTATACATTCACATAATATAGATATATTAACATATGAATAGCGTTTTATCATACTTTGTGTTCACTGTCCGAAAAAAGAATTGTGCTCGCATTTCGAGTATTTATACAAACCTGATAAAGCACTATTATATTTTATAACTTTCCTTAATATACTTTAGCATATTATATATTATTATTTTAATTTTTAAAAAATGTACAATTACTTGCTATACGGTAAGAAGTCAAGATGTATTATTATTTTTATTTGGTTGCGCATGTTCTTTCGTTTTATTTTATTAAATCCATAAATTTATACATAAAACAATGAATTTAATGAATTTTAATCTTGATTCATCGCTGATTCGATAAAAGCTCGGTTTTTATACACGTTCATGAAGACTTCTGGTAGTCCACGAGCAGGGGGTCCTTTCTCTGCCCAAGAAAAGATTCCAATGACTTGATTATCACTAACTAGAGGACCACCGCTGTCACCCTGCAAGTGAAAATAGAAAATCATTAGTTTCAAAAATAATTAAATAATGATTTTTAAATTTCTCAAAACTTTACTTTTACCGTTTGTTGTGCAAGTAAAATTTTCGCATACAAGTAAATCAATCAGAACCGTCCCAAAACTTCACTGATAAAATACTTACGTAGGACGACCCGTGACCTCTGCTTTGGTAAGCGCAGATGTGATTTTCACTCAATTTCATAGTGATCATCGGCTGACATTCCTCTAACGTTAAAACAGTCGTCGTTAGCTTCATCAGCTGTAGGGAATTTGGAGTTCTTTCCATTGACAATGAGAATTGTCCCCAACCGGCAAAGGAAGCCGTTTTGCCACCAATAACATCGTGAGTGGCCAAATCGATCTTCCGTTGCGTCTCGTCAAATATGATTTCATCTTTAAGCTGAAATCGTAGAAAAATATCAAATCGTGACAGATTCCGATCAAGTGACACACTTTTCTATTACGCACGTCAGACATAAAATCATGTACCTATTTCCATGCGCAATGTAAATAAGATAACGTACGTCACACTCGTACGTGAAATCAGATTTCACACTTTAGCTGCGAAAACTATACTATTTTACCTAACAAAAATTGTATACAGCACGTACCGTTATAACAGCGGTATCATAAATAGAAGATGTATCCCAAAGCCCGTTGTATCTTGGATGAACGGTAATCTTGGCAATTCCATGAGAATGGCCAATCTCTACAGAACTACTGGTTCCAGTATGTACACTTGTAGCCTCCAAAGTTGGATCGAATGTCCTGATATCAGTTACGCAGTGAGCGGCTGTAAGGATATGCTTCTTGCTGATAATACAACCTCCGCAGCCGTGAAAGTTGTTAACTCGAAGTGATGCCAAATACGGATGATCTTTGATATCCGCAACCTCACCACCGATGATTCTTGGTTTGAGACCGGCGGTGACGCTTCCTGTAAATATTGATTTAATAAAGTAGACAAGAATTTTTACGTTAACGAGCGACCCTCGCTCAGCTGGTTAAAGTGACATTTGTTGAAATACCAAAAAAATTCAAAATATTATTCGGGATATATGCCTTACGTAACCACAAATTTTAAGTTTAATAATGTTGGAATGACTTGTATACTTACCAATAAGCAAGGCAAAGAAACTTAAGAAAATATGACACTTCATTTTAAAACTTTTGCTGTTGTACTGCAGCTAATATTCATACTTCGCAGTGCTTCACATTAATAATATCTATATGAGTATAATAATCGAGTTTTTAAAGTGTTGAGAAGTCTCAGGTACTATTGTTAATCTAAATTTACATAAAATCTGTTTCCATAACATTAATATATTAACACATTAATAACGTTTTATCATACTTTGTATTCACTGTCCAAAACAATAATTGTATGCGCATTACGAATATTTACACAAACCTGATAAAGAATTTTGAGATTTTATAATTGTCCTTAATATATTTTTGAATAAAAATGTACAACTACTTGTTGTACGGTAAGAAAAGAAGATGTATTATTATTTTATTTTGTTTCATTTTATTAAATTTATAAATGTATACATAAAACAATGGATTTAATGAATTTTAATCTTCATTCATTGCTGATTCGATAAAAGCTCTATATTTATAAACGTTTATGTAGACTTCCGGCTTTCCATCGGCAGGGAGCCCTTTGTCTGCCCAAGAAAGGACTCCAATGACTTCATTACCAATAACTAGAGGACCACCGCTGTCACCCTAAAAGTGAAAATAGAAAATCATTAGTTTCAAAAATAGTTAAATATTGATTTCAAACTTTCTCAAAATTTTACTTTTACCGATTGTTGGGCTAGTAAAATTTTCGCATACAAGTAAATCAGTCAGAACCGTTCCAAAACTGATAGAATACTTACATAGGACGACCCGTGGCCTCTGCTGTGGTAAGCGCAAACGTGATTTTCGTTCAATTTTAAAGAGATCACTGGCTGACAATCCTCGTACGTTAAAATTGTCATCGCAAGCTTCATCAGCTGTATAGAATTTGCAGTTATTTCCATTGATGTAGTAGTTCGTCCCCAACCGGCAAAGTAGGCTTTATTACCAAAAACAGCATCGTGGCTGGCCAAATCGATCTTCCGTTGTGTCTCGTCAAATATGATTTCATCTTTAATCTGAAATCGTTCAAAAATATCAAATTCAATCGGATTATGTTGAAGTAATACACATTCTCATATCAGACAAAATTATAGCTACTTCCATTGTACAATAGTAAATAAAATAACACACGTCACACTTGTGCGTGAAATCGAATTTCGAACATTAACTGCAAAATAGCATATTACGATACATGTGAGCTAAATGGTCCATTATTGCACGATGTGTAAATAGCACACGAGCTTTGGCAAGAGTAATATGTACGTCGTGTGATGGCTCAGTTAGGTCACTAGTATCGTTTACAGGTCATGATTATTTGCGATATATAAGCAGTCGGTTAGTTCACTATGAAATTAACGATATTCACCGTGAAATAATTGACTACTTAACTCACGGAAACGCGCATGATTTACGTACGAATTTAGATCATCTTGTGCTATAAACTATATTATTTTATCCAACGAATCTAATATAAAATGTAATACATTTGTTGCTTACGTACCGTTATAACAGCGATATCATGAATGAAAGATGTCTTCAAAAGCCCGGTATATTTTGGGTGTATGGTGACTTTTGCAATTCCATGCGAATTGCCAATCTCTACGGAACTGCTGGTGCCGGTATGTATAGTTACACCCTCGAAAGTCGGATCAATTTTCTTGATATCATTTACGCAGTGACCGGCTGTAAGAATATGCTTTTTGCTTATTATACATCCACCACAGCCGTGTTCATTGTGAAGTCGAATCGAAGCCAGATAAGGATAATCCTTGATATCCGCAACTTGGCCACCGATGATTCTTGGTTTGAGACTGGCGCTAACGCTTCCTGTAAATGTTCATTTAATAAAGTGGACAAGAATTTTTATGTTAACGAGCAGCTCTCTTTTTCAACTGGTTAAAGTGCCATTTTTTTGTAGTATAAAAAAAGATATTCGTTGTGATGTGCCTTACGTAACCACGAATTTTAATTTCAATAATGTTGCAATGACTTTATACTTACCGATAAGCAAGGCAAAGGAACTTAAGAGAATATGGCACTTCATTTTAAAACGTTTGCTGCAGTAGCGCAGCTAATATTCATACTCTGCAGTGTGTCACATGAATAATATCTATACTTGTATAATAATCGAGTTTTTAAAGTTGTAGAGAAGTCTTAAGCTGCGGTTTTCAATAAAAATTCAGATAATATTATTACATAATATTGATATATTAACATATGAATAGGGTTTTATCATACTTTGTATTCACTGTCCAAAGCAAGAATTATGCTCGCATTCTAAATAATTACACAAACATGATAAAGCATTAAATTAATTGCTATATACGGTAAGAAGTCTAGATGTATTATTATAGAAGACTTTCTTTTATTTTCATTGTATTTTATTTTATTATATCCATATATGTTTACGTAAAACAATGAATTTAGTGAATTTTAATCTTGATTTATCGCAAAATAAGATTAATAATAACATTAATAATTCCAGATGTAAAACATTGAAAAAGCTAAAAACATATTCATTTTAAGACTAAAATTTAGATATGTTAATTTGATTAATTTATTTTTATTATCGTATTTTTGTTCTTACAATGTATGCATCTCAATTGTTTTATTTATATATTTACATATATTTGTTAAAATAAAGGCTAGAAGAGTCGGCAACCAGTTCGACAAAACTTTGTTTGAATTTTGTACATCTGCAGGGATTATTCTCACATCGTTGACGATTATTAATTGAATTGGAGGAAAAAATGGAAATGTTATAATCACACTCATTAATCACATCAAACTTGATAAAGCATCATTACTATCTGATTTTCCTTAATTTTATTTAGAATAAAAATGTAAAATGTACTGTGAGAGTATAGAACTCAGTATACAGCATTTTTATTTCATTTTACTTTATTTTATCTTACTAAGTTTAAGAGCTACAAATAGGCGTGACTATTTGTAGCTTAATCTAGCGAGCAGTGCTATAAAATAGTATACGATACGCGCGTGTTGTGCACTTTCCGGCACGTCGTAAGCAGACCCTCGCTGCGCTCATGTGCTTCACTTCGTCGTGCCAGAAAGTGCTACAAATACTACTTGTGTCGTAATGTACTATATTTACGCTTAGGTTCCAAAAGGGCAAGTTTAAAGTATAATAGGGTCTGGCTAGCGCCCGACGGCGGTGTACGTACTGAAGTACTTATACTTGCCATCGTGGCGCTATCGCGCCCCTTGATTTATCTATTTATTTATTATCATGATCCATCACAGATTCGATAAAATCTCTGGTCGTATACACGCTTGTGAAGACTTCTGGTATTCCGCAGGCGCAGGCCCCTTTGTCTATCCAAGAAAGGATACCAATTACTTGATTATTGGCAATTAGAGGACCACCGCTGTCACCCTAAAAATTTCGATAAAACGCGGCTTTAATGTTGACGGGTCAATCAATCGGGATCGTTTCAAATCTTCATCGTTCGAAACGATTGCTTACGTAGGACGATCCGTGGCCTTCGTTTAGGCAAGCACACACGTGATTTTCATCCATTTTCAAGGACACCTGCGGCTGACACTCGGCGTAGGTGAGAAGCGTCATCTCGAGCTTCAGCAGCTGAACGGAATTTTTAGTATCTTGCGCTGCTGTTCGTCCCCAGCCGGCGAAATAAGCCTTTTCACCGCTAACGACGCCATGGCTGGCCAAATCAATCTTCTGCTGTTTCTCATCGAATGCGATTTCGTCCACGAGCTGAAATCGCACGACCGATTGTTCAGAAAGTTTCAATACATATAGTTCGCGAATTTGTCAAATGTTTGAAGAACCAGACCTGTCCCTCGTTACTCTCAGTGCTCACGCGAAATCGTGCGTAAAAGCGTAGCTTTACGCACAGGCCGCGAAATCTCCATTATCTAACCCATCGAGACAGTGTATAGCGCACCTACCGTTATAACAGCGATGTCGTAAACAAAAGCCGACGACTTGGTCCCCGTATATCCCGGATGAATGTAGACGTTGGCAATCCGATGAGAATTCCCCGTCTTTTTCGAGCTACTCGTCCCGGTATTGACGCTCACGTCTCGGTAAGGCGGTACGATGCGATTGTTGTGCAGTATGCAGTGGGCGGCCGTAAGGACGTGCTTCTTGCCGATAATGCAAGCACCGCAGCCGTGGTCGTTGCGATGACGAAGCGACGCCAGGTACGGGAATTCCTTGATGTCCGCGGACTCGCCGCCGATGATTCTCGGCACGAGGGAGCCGCCGATGCTTCCTGTAATTACAATATGTCTATAATATGAAGTATTGCACGATAAACAAAGATTTACGGGCAAACAATGCCGCGAGCCATGTACTTTCCGATTAGAAGCTGGAGGGCAACGAAGACAATCGTGCGCTTCATCGCAATTTTCGTACAGCTCGAAAAGTGCAATCGAAATTTCGATGCGCCATCGATTATATATAGGCGAGCTTCCGAATAACGATTTACCCTCGCGAGACGTATTTGACTTTCGAGGAATCGTCGCGCGATGTCGTACTTCACACACAGGCGAATATCGTGTATGTTGCGTGATGTGCGATACGCGTCGAGATAAGAATTTCGAGCGCATAATAATTGCAATTAAAATAATGTATTATTCAAAATCGATAAATTCACGCGGCACAGATCAATATAATGGCGCTGGAATAAACGCGAAATTTCGTGCCAGTATAAAACAAATTTGAACTGATATGAAATTGCGGAAACGCTTCGGGTTGGCTCTGCTTTATCAAAGCGGTTTGCATTGTGCAATAGCAAACATTCTTGAAATCATACATTTGACAATGTGAATTAATAATTCGTGTGTTTACCGATGATAACTTCAAAAGCACGGATTTACCAATTCTGTTGATAGTAGAAAATTTGTGGACGTATACCTGTCAATTTTAAATGTACTTTCAAGCTTATCATTGCCAAGGAACAAGCATATTTTGTTTACAAATTTTTTTTATTACATCTCTTTACGCATCGCCGTTTCCAAAATCTGTACAAAAATCAGACACGATAATGCGAGTATTAATTTTAGTAATACTGCAACAACTCATGTGCTTACCGATAAGCAAGACAAGAAACTTAAGAGAATAAAGCACTTCATTTTTAAAATGTTTTGCAACTAATAGCGGCAGTTAATATTTTACGCTTTGCAGTGCTTTACGTATGAATAATATCTATATACGAGTACAATAATCGAGTTTTTAAAGTTGTAGAGAAGTCTCAGTGTGCTGCTGTCAATCTAAATTTAAATGATGTATTTGCATATCAGCATATATGAACAGAGTTTTATCATACTTTATTTTCGCTATCCAAAACAAGAATTTTGCTCGCATTTCGAATGCTCAAACAAACACGATAAAGCACTATTACAGTACGCGCATGTAATTACGATTCGAAAAGAATCCCAAAAGCAAATGCATCTTTCATACTTTTTGTTTTCGCAAACTTCCCGCCACAACTTGCGCGCAGACGTATTACATTATTATCCGTCGGCACTGCAGATTACCGATACGACACACATGTATATATACATATATACACAAATATACTTCCGTGTAGCTCGTGCGCCCGTACTGCAGAGCTCTGCAAGCTTTCAGTAGCGCTATCGTCGAGTCCTGCAGCCTGTGCTGCTGCTGCTGCTGCTGCTGCTGCTGACAGTGCGCTGCGCGTATGTATATATACATACAGACGAGTACAACAGCCGAGAAATCCCGATCCAATCGGGCTGTCCGGCCCCGCAGCCCCGCACAGCCGCCGTCCGCCGACGACAACGATGCGCCTGCTCGTCGCCCACCAGTGTGCATAGCTCATCTCGCTTCCGCACCGAATCTCGCTCCCGCCGCATCATAGTCTCATCGGGAGCTATTCGCGCATCCGCATCGGTGCGTGTAATAAGAGTACGCGAGAGTCTGAGAGGTTATATCCATGGGCGAATCGTCGTGTGTGTGTATATAGCTGCAACTCGCTCTACTGCTCTCCGTCTCTGTCTAATCGCCCTCTCTCTCTCTCTCTATCTCTTTCTCTCTCTCTCGCTCTTTCTCTCTACGCAGCTGGGAATCATCGAGGAGAGACACTGATCTACTCTGTGTACGTTCGAATTCGAATTGCATTGTGCAACCTATTGTTTGTCTTGTGTGCTTGTAGCTATATACGTATATACGCGACGAGACGTGAGTGTGCACGTATACGAGTATTGCAACTATTGCGAGTGTCTCTCTCTCTCTCTCTCTCTCTCTCTCTCTCTGTCTCTTTGTGTGTGTATGCATATGCGAGTATATCGTCGGCTTCGTCGTTCGCCGCCGCCGCTGCTGCTGTGCTGTCTTGTTTAGCTGCCTCAAAGATGTCCGGGCGAACATCAGCAGTGTTTTGTCTCTGACGGATAGGTAGTGGAGCTCGCGAGCGCGATCCGCAGGTAGTTCGCCATAGCGCAGCTGGAGACGGTACACGAGCCCGGTTCGCGATCAGCTGTTCGGCGCTCTGGCCTCTCCACCAGCGTCCTGGCTCCGTTTCTAGTTCGCTACTTACACGCTTATTGATACACTTGGTTATTCTCTCTGTGCTTTGCCTTCCGCGATTGACGAATATCGTCGAGAGATTGCTTCTTGTTTTAGTGCTGCTACTTGGGACTCTGGAGAGTACAGGGTGCATTGGAGTCACACGAGCAAGGATCTTGTTACTGTGCTGCTTACGTGCTATCACTCATCGATTACGTATACTTTGTCAGTCGGGTGTCTGGCTATATACCCTGTACTCGTGTTGCTTTTTTTTTATTAGTGGGATTGATGGAAATTGCTCGTCTTCTTCAGCGCTTTCCATTTCAGTGGTTAGAAGCTGGTGCATATAGGTTTTGGCACAGAGAGAAAGAGAGAGAGAGAGAGAGAGAGCGAGAGAGAAAGAGAAAGAGAGAGAGAGAGACATGCTTGAGACTCTTATGTACTATAAGATTGATCTTTTTATTAGCTTTGGAAGGAAATAGAATTTTGAATTGAATCCAAATGGTTGAAATACATTGGCTTTAAATATAGTGACACTTCTAGATTAATACAGTCAATCTTCAGTTCTATTATAACTTGGAATTAAAATTTTGATTGAATATCATTCATTATTTCATTTTCAATAGCAATTAAAGCTTTTACAGCAATTTTTTAATTTTAATAGAAAAACATTTTTTACAGAGGTAGATAAAAAGCAAGATTCGAATGACAGCGCATCAGCAGGAACAGCTGAAAGGTGGTTGTAATGGTGAAGCAGCGAGCCATTACAGGTTCTTGCTTAAGGAGTCGGGCAACGAAAGGAGCTAGCTAAATAATTAATCAAGAAAAGAGAATCAGGCTCCTTCGGCATGACTAACAGCAATGCCAACAGCAGTACAGGAGTTGCAGAACTGTTTCACATGCTTGAATCGAACAAGCTCAGTGAGGTCGAGGAAATCAAGAAGGTTTTTCATGATCATTTTTTATCCAGTAAGTAATCAATTGAGTAATGCAAATCAATCAAATTTGATTTAATGTATCTCAATTTAATATTTAAATTTAAATTAATTTGTAGCTAAGGATAACTGGTTGGTAAATGGGTTATTCGATTACTATCTTTCCACTGACTCTCTGAGAGCTGTTGAGGTTCTAGCAGGAGTGAGAGAGCCACATGACAAGCATCTTTTCGATAGATTGTCAGATACTCTTGGGGCTAAAACTGCAAACAATGGTCAAAAAGTCAAGGCACTCACTCTACTGGGTCATGTGGCTCGACGGCAACCCACCTGGCTGTTTAAATTGGCTAGTCATACACTCTTCAAACAGTTACTTCAATTACTCAAGGTACTAAGTTGATCTCATGTAAAGAAATAAATTAAATATTCGTGAACTAAAAAAAAAATAATATTATATCTGATATAGCTGTCACTAAACATTATATGCTTAACAAAAATGTAAACAAGTAAATTTACTTTAGTATATTATGAATGTTTTATTTGATTACAAATAAACTCATTTTACAGGTGGAGGAAGACACAGTGCTATTAATGAGTGCACTTTTGTTATTGATAACTCTGTTACCCATGTTACCAACGGCGTTGACACCTTATCTCAATGAGATATTTGAAGTATTTTCTAGACTAGCGTCGTTACATTATCAGCGATTCATATCCATCTCATCTCCTCATCAACATAATTCCGCGGCCTTTTCGCCACATTCAATGTTAAATCAGCAAGGCGGCTGTGATGCAGACCAACTCTACCTCCTCCACGTACAGGTGAATATGGATTTTACGTTGTTTTCAATTTGAAATATGTTACTCATTGATTTACATATTCAAAGACAATATTTTTATTAATTACAGGTTGGATTGCACCACTTATTTTACAGGCTCTACGCTATGTATCCGTGCAACTTCGTCTCTTTTCTAAAACAACAGTACCTTCAACGAGATCAGCTGATTTTTAAAAAAATTATTAACCCGATGCTTGATTCCGTACGCATGCACCCGCTACTCGTAACAATGTCCAAAGATTCAGAGATCTCTTCGTCGAGGTATAGTGCAGCATTTTTTAAAAAATAAGTTGTTTTCCGTACTGTAAAAAAGCACATATTTTCATAGGTGGAAGAAAATGGAGCATCATGACGTCGTTGCAGAATGTGGTCGGTTTTCGTTAGTAGAAAGATCAAATCGAGATGAGACAGGAGTACCGCCTGCCAACATGCGTTTTACACCAATATCAGGTATTTTCTTCTGCTTCCATGAAAATTTTGTACTTTACATAAAAGATCCTCAAAACAAATTACTACCTCATCTTTCAGATTATTCTTACTCATATACACCGATAAGCAATACCAACGAATTTCCAATGGTAATAGAAAATACAGGACTACCAAACGGCAGCCAAGATGGCAGTTTTTGGTCACCCAGTATGGTTGTGTCACCTCAGAGTCCAACACCGACAAATTCGCTTCAAGCAACCCCACTGTCACAACATGATGTTAAATCAACGCCGACTACTCCAGGTGCCGCAAGTCTTAACATTAGCGCCGGTACGACTGCGGTCAGCAGTCGCAGCAGAACTTCTCCACCCGAGGCAGCTGTTGAGGCTACGCCCGAGACTACTCCTGTCAAGGTAAATGTGGACTTTTTTCTGTGTTAAAATAGTACATTAATACAAACTCTTTACTATAGGATATGCGACAGATACCAGGACGACAAATACCGGTAGGCTCAGCAGCAGTGCGTGCACTCTCGGCGTTCGGCAACAATGGTGTCCTGGCTGGCCCGACCAGCGGCAGTCGACCCTCAACTCCGACTCCAATCAACCACATGATAGCAATGCCCTCATCAGTAGCGACCAACGCATCTGCTGCTCTATTCTCAAGCTTTGCAGATGCCAGTAGTAGTAGTAGTTCAATATTCGACAGAAAGCTCAATAAGCTTGTAGCTGAAAGGCAGAATGCGCTACAAAGTACAACAACTCTTAAACAGGAAGAAGAGTTGGTAGCATCAAGTTCGGGGACAATTTCCGCCAAGAGGATGTCCACACCGACTGCCAGTCAAACGGCAATGGCGCAAGTTACAAGTGAACAGATGAATGCTGCGCTAAACGGGAGAATCGAAAATTGGCAGCATCAACTTGAGGACCAGGAAGTTTCAGATATCGTATCTGCGAGAAAAACAATACCGTACGGAACTAAGGATTACACTGAAAAAGAAAGGCAAACATTCAATGATTTATCTCGCAAAGTACGGCTTAAGGTGTGCTGCAAGAATCCTACGCCCATCCCAGCCTCGAAGGTTTGTTTAAGTTGATATGTAATCTAGTATGCCATAGTTTTCTTTTTCTTGCTACCAGTCCAAAAATGGATAATTATAAAATTCTGTTATGTTCCTACGATTTCTCCATATCTTGCATTGTTTTACAGACTCGTCGCCGCGCAAAATCATGCCCAAATATTAGGTCGGTTAACAAACCAGAGAAGATGAGTGAACGTTCGACTCAGACATCAGGTCTTTCGCCTTACGAATGCTTCCTTTTGGGTATTTTGGACCAACGTGTCAGCAATGAAACTCAACCCAGCATTCCCGATTCAGCTAGACTGTCGCCCAGTGCAATGCTTGAGCGATATATCGAGATCTGTTCCAGGAACACTACCCATGGAGAAATAAAATCTCGTAAGATTTCAATTTTTTGATTTATTTTCGTATATAGAAAATAAAATGATCAAATACCAATGTCAATAGCTCAATTTTAAATAAATATTTTACGAAAAAAACAATACAGGATCAAAACAAAGCTGGCCTGGTGGTAGAAGGAGTACGAAACCGGACGATGAAGAAAACAGTACTACTGGATTTACATCACAACAACAACAAAGCACTAACGACGAAATCAGTAGCGATACCAGCAGCGTTGGCTGTTGGGGCGAGATGGATCGAGCAAATCAACAGATCCAGTTGATGCAAATGCAATTACAATTTGAACGTCAGCGTAGAGAAGTCCACGCCGAAAGAAATAGAAGACTGCTTGGCAAACTCCGAGATTCGCGTGCTCTTGAAGAACAAAATAGTGCGATGGTGAGTTTTCTGAAACTAGATACTATTTATTCATTTCCGTGAGGTGCATCGTTGCGAAAATTGCAATCAATTAATATTTACATTGCAGAAAAACAGCTTGAAAATAGCAGAAAATCAGACTGAGTCACTGAAGAGCGAATTACATTATTCCAAAGTTGAATTTCGCACAGAATTAAATAAGCAAAAAGAGGCCATTCTTCATTGGCAGACCAAGGTAAAAATATGGTTATAAAAGTGACTAATATAATATTTTAAGATAAATTATAAAATTTTATTAATTGTTAATCAGTGCAAAGAAGAGCAACAACGAAACACTGTGTTAAATGATCGCATCGAGCTGTTGGAGGACGATCTAAAAAGTGAGAAAAAAAAGGTGACAATTCACGAAACAAAGACTCGCGAAGCAGAAGCCACCCTTTTTGAGGCAGCACATCAACTGAAAGAAGCTTTAAGGGCCGCTAACCAGAGTGAGGAACTTAAACGTGTGCTAGATGGTGTACAAAAGAGGTTCTTACTGTTGGGAGAGGTATAAATTTTTCTATTACATTAAAATCAGTTTTCAATGAACAATTAATACGTAATATTATTATTCACCTGTTTGTTAAATAGGCTCAAACAAGAATACAAGAAAAAATAAATGCTCCTGTTCACATGGCCAGACAAGAAGCTGCGCAAATACAAAGGTCTTGGTCTGAAGAAGTTTCGAGTAAGTTCAAAGCAATTCAGCTTACTTGTCGTAAAATTTATTAGACAATGTAAATATAATATTAATAATGTTATTTAAGGTCTCCGTCGACAACTGGATTCACAAACGCTTCACTTAGAATCGCTAAAAGCTCGTCTGGCCGATCTTGAGCACAAGGATGCACGCAAAGAGGTGCAGCTGGTGGATCAGCAGCGTCTCCTTCAAGAATCTAAAGAAAAACATTCAGCAGAGCTTGAAGCTGTAGAGTCAAAGTATAAGGCTCAAATGGAGATCAATCTGCTTTTAGAGGGCCGGATTCTCGAACTGCATGGAAAGCTTGAACAAGCAACATACGCTATGTCAAGTTCGAGCGGCGCTATGAACGTAGCTTCTTCGGCCTCGCCGAAAGAACGTTCGCCTCCCCTATCAGCCAGCTTGGCCTCCTCGAGTGAGGGCAGCTTGGCCTTCATCCAATCA
This sequence comes from Philotrypesis tridentata, assembly GCA_018906965.1. NCBI lineage: Eukaryota > Metazoa > Arthropoda > Insecta > Hymenoptera > Pteromalidae > Philotrypesis > Philotrypesis tridentata. The sequence continues at coordinate 6,779,166 of JACCIB010000002.1, forward strand.
GCGATGAACGACTGCTGCGACCCCGCAGGCGAAATCGCCAACCTTCAGGCTATCGTTGAGCCTACAACAGGTCCTTCGTCTAGCGCGAGTCACGTAGTCACTTCGACATCCAAGACGATGGCGAGTTCCTCTGCAGCTACTGCTTCTCTGCGGTAGGACGAGAAGAATCAACTTCTAAATGTACATTGATTATGATGATCACGATTGTATGTGGAATCAGTTTAATTTTATAGATCCCACGAAAAGAGTAATGAATTACTGTATGTATGCATATACCACAGAAAGAAGTGTTTTTTGTAAATGCTAATGCATTATCGATGAGGTGATTTTTTTTGTATAAATTGCGCAGGACTGCGTCCTGAAGGAGAAAATGGTGATATTTCAGCATGTGCGCGAGACTTGGAGAGAAAAAGACGATAAAGAGAAAAGGAGGATTTGTACGATTATGGAAATCGCTTATGCGTATACAAACTCGAACATTTATACTTGCACACACTCAGTCACACTGACACGGAAACATACAGACACAAAGTCGTATACATAGACACAACTTGCTTAAAACTCTGCGTTAAATGCAAAGATAAAATGTCTTTGAAATGGATTCGCTCTGAATAAAAGTAATATTTTGTGAGCATATTGTTGATCTTTTTTTATTCTTTGTATGGACAATTTTGAAATTCGAAAAATAGAGTTTATCATCCAACAACTTATTTGACCTGCTTTAAATTCATATTATCTTAATCCTGTATTATTCCAGAAAAAATTCCTTGAAAATGTGTAAATGTATACAAAAATAATACTTACTATATTTCTGATTTAATTTCAATTTATTTAAGAAAATGCGGCGAAATAAAATTTTATGGATACAATTATTTTAACAATTTCAAAAATGGGTAATAACCTAAATTACTTTAATAAATATTCAACTGGAAAACATATGCTTTTGTTAATTGATACTATTCTAAAATAGTTACTAAATTGTTTTATATTTCTAAATTAGTAGAAATATGTAAGAATCTTAATGACTAAAATTTGTGTTTCTCGTAAGTCTTGCACGTGGTTGATATTCAATAAAAAGATGGGGACTTAATTAAAAGAAGATTAAATAAAAACAGATAAGAGTTTTTAATCGACATGAAAACAGTGGTTTTTTTAACAGACCTCTAGCGAATTTTGTATAAAACAAGTCAGTTAGTTTTTAAAAATTAAAATCTGGATTGTATTAACTACTACTTATTAAGCTAAATTACATCGTCTATATTGAAACAAACTAAATTAACTTAATATCAACAAGATTTTAATTTTTAATCGCTAGACCTGATTCAACACTGTATACAATTGATCGAGTTGAGTATACTCGATACTATCGACAAACAATTCATTGCAAATTAACCGCTAATGAATTGGAAGGCTGACTTGCATATTTTACTATTCATAGATTCTTATAATTCACAGATAACAAATACTTGTCTTACTTCGCGTAAATTGTTTCTTACATCGATCTTCACTATTTCTCTCTTTTTAAACATCAAAATTTTCTTAATTTCACTTCAATTCCGTAGCTCAATATAATATACATACGTACATACATGCGCACACCATCGCGTTACAAATTGTACATGCATTCACAAAGTACCTGGTATATAAGTAGTAGAAATTGATTTAAACATAGGTATTTCTTAAACAATTAAACAAAACCTTAGTGACAATAATTTCAATGATTTGCATTATAAGTATAATTCAATTATTAGTGCACTTTATATTTATAATCATGCACTAAGTTTAAGTCACATTATTACAAGAAAACTTAAACTTTTCAAATGAATATTATACTGTTTATAGTCTTTTCTGCATTAAATTATCAATCATCTGATATATTTGAAGAGTACCAGGAATTGATGGAAGTAGCTTATAAATTTTCTTTTGCTCAAGGATACTGGACTTAGAACTACATTTTTCTAAACTCTCAAAAGAAATCAATACAATATGCTACTTAAGTTTGAACTTTAAATCATATTTAACTATCAGAATTTTTTATAAAAGTCCAAGAGTTCAAGATTTAAAGTTCATACTAATCATTCATTGTACAGAAATTGACCTTTGATCTTTTTTTACAGAATTAGACAGTGTCTTGCTCTAAATTAAAGTTTTTTAAAATAACAATAGAACGATTCTACACAGAAATACCAGGGATACTTTGTTACCTATCTTGGTGAAGAAATTTCATTGGTATTATATTACCAAACAATCTTTTTAATTGATAGCAATTTACTAGGAGAGTCCATGACTTCCGATTCACAGATGGAACGCATGATTTGGCATCTCGAAAATCAAGATATATGCGCATTTTTTCATTAATTTTATGTCTAAATCGGTTATCGGGGCCCATTATACTTTTAGCGAGATCCGTAAACCGGAGGTCGAAACATCTCTGTTAGTTACAGGTGGCTTAAATCTTAATTATATACTATTTCATTTAATTTTCAGTCTGTCATGCAAAAAATGCTATGAGTAAATAGTTTAAAAGTTTATGTCTTGAATTAAAGAACTTAGTTCATAACAGACTGTATGAACAAATGCATATTTTAACAAAAAATGCTTTATATCAATGAAACATCTCACCCAGATACGAAAAATTTTAGCTAAGGACTGTTAAAACATTATGCAAACATTATTCACCTTTTCGATTTTCCGCACATACAAACAGGCACACGAGCACATTTCAATAATTAATTATTTCGTCTTTTTTTCCTCTTTGGAACTGTCTTGGTTCTCGATAGCTTTCCTCTTCTTTTCATCTGTCAACTGCGCTTCCATTTCACCGCTAAAGCCAAACTCATTGACTCTTGACAAATCCGTCTTGTAGATCCAGCGCTGGTACAAGAAGATAAAGAAGACAATATCATCGCGGAAGCAGCCTAACCTGTATAATGTTGGCATTTTGATCACAAATGCAAAGATGTCATCTATAAAGGTGTTCAAGAATTTGTATGACATCATGCGCCAGGGTAAATGTGCCACACTTTTCAGCTTGTAGTTGATGAATAGTTGAGGCGTCATCATAATGAAACCAAAGGTCAACAAGAATCCATATAACATATTGAGCACCCAAGAGTACCAGCCTTTGTGCTCAAGATACATAAGAGAGTAAATAGCGTAACCACCTAGAAGAGGATAAAGAGCCCAGGATAGATATTTGAAAGCGAGTCTATCATATTCCTTGGTAGACGACTCAACATAAGAGCCTTTATCCTGGAAAGTTAGTTTAGGGAAGACACCCAGAACTTTGATAGAGCGATCGACTTTGATATCTACCACTTTGTTAATCTTCCAGATTTCGATTGCTAAGCCAATTCCACAGCTTATGCGCACTAAAGTATTTGTCTCATTGTCAAGAACATACAGTAGTACAACAAGAGATTGAAATACGTTAAAAAAGACGGAACGTACTGACAAGCCCTCCAGAGATTTTCGGTTATTCCAAAATTGAATGTCTAGACAAAAAAAGTGGAGTTATAGAAATATTGACATTTCAGAAGACAGATTTAACTTATAAAAAGCTTATCTTACCGTTTTTAAATGCCAAAAATTCAAAAACACTATGGAATATCGAAACTACAATGGTCATACCAAGTAAGTAAGGATTAGTTTCTAGTAGTGTCTCCTTTAAGGTGTCCTGATCATCTCCATCTTCTTCCTGTGCATCACCTACAAAAACGAGAATTTTAAAATCAAATATTTTAGTGCATTCATTATTAAGATAGCTTATAAAAATGAGTATCAATTTACCTAAAAGGGACGATGTCCATTTATTCCTCATTGTTTGAGCAGCATACAGCTGCCATTTAAATAATGACAGTGGTTGATAAGTTAATCTCAATTGAAGTTCTTTTATTGTGTCATTTAAAGGTTGATAATCCCTTTGCATATTCCAAAAATCATTCATGAAAATAACAGGTTTATAAAATTTGCCACTATGCGAAAATTCAATGTCTGTAAGATCAAAGAAACTCTTATCATTTTTCTGTAAAGTAAGACATTGTATTGCATTGTATTAAAAACTAAAACATAAAACAGCTTACATTCATCTAAAGGTGGAGGGACCTGACCTTGTACCCAATTTGTTTGATCTGTTACCAAATTTACTGTTAAATTTGGATGCCAATGAGATAAAATTTCTTGATCCATCAGCTCAGCTTTCTAAACGTACAGAAAATTAAAAATTTTAATTGAAAATTACAATTGAAATCCAAAGTTCATAAAAAATATGATTCATACCTTAATTTCTTCTTCACTAGCCTTAGTTTGACCAGTTAGTAAATTATGTGTTTTTTGATACTTAATCTTTTTAAATTTATTTAAAATTCTTCTAGAATAAGACATCATTTCACCAGCAAACAATTTTTTTCCAGCTGAAGGATCAGGGGACTTGCCATTTTTAGTAACATATACATGAAGGTATATAGAACCATTATTGAGTAATTTCTTTGATGGGTCGAAGGAATGTGTAATAACTCTGCTGCCATCTCCATCTGGTCCACTGTACCAGTCACCATAAGTTAGCCCATGCTCTGTCCATACTTTGGCCTTAGGATCATTGAAATCTCTGAAGTATTCAGATTCAGATAAATAAATGTGCAAATCAAATATGGTGCCATTGGCAAAGATATTGAATGCAGTATTTGGAGCTACAGCTGGTGATCCACCAGGGGCTTGTGTATTATTAGCTCCCCTTCGAAAAAAGGAACTGATAAAGTAAATTATCACAGCCCTTGTAATCAAAGTCTTGGCTACAGCATAAAATGATTGACCATAACTTTGCTTCTGTCTCTGATCACCTTCTTGGTTTTCCTGCAAAAAAAAGAATGCTATTATTTACTATCAAATCAAATGTCTAAATAAGGAATATTCAATTCAACTCAAGGTACATTAGTATGTTTTAACATAAATTAGATGAATCAGAATGAATGGAACATAGATTAATTTATGCAATTGCGTACGTATTTATCACTCTCTGCATAAATGGAAATAAAATGATTTTGATGATTTTCTCAATAGACATTGTAATTGGCAAAGCATGTTTACTTTGGCACAATTACTTAAATACTAGCATGAATTTAAATCCAATAAGTAATACATGGAAATACTTCAAATCTCATTCTTGTAATGTTGTAAAGCGATTCATTTTTTCTAAGGTCAAGCGTACAATGGAAGCCATTGTGCAAAGTACAATCTCTCATTTATATGAAAAAAAAAAGTAATGACTTGGCAATAAAATTTCCTACCAATGAAGCGCAATTTTAGCCAGTATAAATATTTCGTCAAGTCAGTCGCGACGTCGTCGAGTAAACGCATGGGGATTCAGGGGGGTTTCAAATATCCCAGACGAAGGCAAGAAAAGTCACGAGATCGTGCATTTAAAATTCAGCCTATCTAAAATCTTATCTGAAACGTGAATACCGTTGCTCGATAAGCCAGCGACGTTGGAGTCGCAAAGAATTGTGACTCGACGCTCTTAATAAAGCTGTCTCCGCGCGAAATCTCTCGATGACACCGCATCGAAGCGAAACCTCGAAATCGCTTACGAAAACAAAAAAATTCCACCCCATATATATCGGACGAAGAGTACACCCGCGCGACATAACCTTCAAGCTAACCCCGTGTCAGGGAGAAAAAGGGAGCCGCAGCACCGCTCTCCGGAAAACCGTTTCGAAACTCACGCTCTGCTCGACCTCGGCATCGGCTGCTACGGGGACGACTTCCCCATTGCTACTAGCCGCCTGCTGCCCGTCGTCCTCTCCACCCGCCATCCTCGAGTCTCGGGATCTCCCTCGTCGCGTTAACGTGCAATTCTGCGGACTCGCTCGAGGAGTCGACGACGACGATGGTGCCTCCCGTCGCGGTGGTCAGTGTGTGGCACTTTCAAGGTGTCGAGAAAAATGATGATAGGTATCTTATAGCGAACGCAGAGAGCTGCCGAGACGAAAACTTGGCCAACGACGACTCGGCGCGGCGCGACGTCGTGTCGTTCCGTCGAGTTGACGACTGACGTTGGGCGCGCGCGGTGTGTGCGTGATGTAATTGATACGTGTGCGCGCTATATAGCTCGAGATGCAGGGCTGAGAACATGCAGGGCTAGGCAGTAAACTGGCACTACTGGCGGTACTGGCCGCGGTACACAATGGTGTATACTGCTGATGCCATGCCGGATGTGACGAGATTTCTGTTGTTCGAGCTAGCGCACCTTGTGACTGATGAAAACGCGTATAATATAAATTACGTCACGTGTCTTTTTTGCGCGAACATTCAAATAAACTATGAAAACTGGAAGTATTATGCGTAGAAGTGGGCGGTGCCGTTTAATAGATCTTTTTTCTTTCGCAGCTGTATATACTTGCGGATTTCTTTTTAGCACATCAATTACATTCGATCAAATTGAGATAAAACTCACTAAAAAATATCTTATTCTCGTAATAAATATACGTCTCAGCCGTATTAGTTCATAATATATTGAACGAAAAAAAGAACTGTACTTACTTACTTTAAAAAAAGTGCATTCATCATACGAACAAGGTTTCTGGTGCTTGATGAAAAAAATATAATCAAAGTCACATGTTTATAGGTGCGCGCGCAGCCAATGCGGTCTGCTAAAGCGCTAAGTGCATCCAAATGCTGTGCTAAACCCGCTATAAGCGATGATTCTATTTACTTATATATCTGACGACGGCAAATTGTAACTGTTAATGTAATACTATAAAGCCACGTGAGTTCGATCTACTTGCAGTGCTCTAAAAATTACTAAATGCTAATTTGCTGAACCAAGCCGTTTACAGATATCAACAAGAATTTGTACCTTTAGCGAGGTTACGACGAGAGAAGATATGGAAAAGGTAAGTACTTACAGATTCGATAAATATTTATTGCTGCGAAAGTTACAAATGGCCATGTCCATTGAATATTTCAGGAATTGATAAGTGTATGCATTCGTTTACTGTTTTATGCATTACTGATCTTTATTGTTGATACAGTACGTTAAGGAGTCTGAATACTTAAATTTGAAAAAATTCTTTTACGTTTTTGTATTTATGCTTCTAGATTTTACATCATGGCTATGGCTATTCCAAGCATCATGCGTAGTAAAATCTTCCTCTTGCTAGTTGCTTGGAGGGTGACTTCGGTTTACATCGTTCAAACTTCTCATGTACCTGACGAGTACTGGCAGTCCGTGGAAGTAGCTCACAAATTATCCTTTGATTATGGCTATTTGACTTGGGAATGGATCATTGGAATCAGGAGTTACATGTATCCATTTCTAATATCTCTCTTATTCTCACTACTAAAACTGTTAAATCTCGACACTGCTACTTTGGTGATCATTTTACCAAGAATCTTCCAAGCTTTTTTAAGTGCTTACTCGGACTATAGATTTTATGTTTGGACAAACAGCAAACTTGCACTATTTTTGATCTGTACCAACTGGTATTGGTATTATTGTGCAACTAGAACTTTGATCAACACTTTTGAAACATGTTTGACCATTATTGCATTATCAGAGTTTCCATGGAAGAGATCTTTAGGAGATCACGACTTCAAATTCATGTGGATAATTGGTTTTATAGTCTTCACAAGACCAACAGCTATTATCATTTGGATACCTCTATGCTTTAGCCTTTTATTTAGAACCAGACAGTACCTTGTGAGATTTATTATAATTGGCATATTTTATATTGTTGTATTTACAATTGTAGATATAACTTGCTATGGTAAATTCGTTTTGACTCCATGGAACTTCTTCAAAATTAATGTTTTAGATAGGATATCGGAGCAGTATGGAAAATATCCTTTCTTGTGGTATTTCACATCTGGTTTACCTGTGATACTTGGTCTTAACTATGGTCTACTGGTACTTTCTTTCTATAATATGTACATGAATACAATTATTAAGTCTAAAATGCTTCTTTTATCAGGATTGTGGACTATAGCCATATATTCCTTACTAGCCCACAAAGAATTTCGATTTATACTACCAACACTGCCCATATTTTTGTACATTGTAAATGAAAGTTACTTTCAACAAGGAATATCAAAATCCAAAAAGAAATTTTTGCTTTTTTTAATTATCATCAGCAATGTGTTGCCTGGATTTTACTTTTCTACTCAACATCAGCAAGCTGCTTTGAAAGTCATGAAGTTTCTCAGGAACGAAATTGAATATAAAAATCCTTCTGAAATTGACATTCTCTTTTTAACCAAATGTCATGCAACTCCTTATTACAGTCATTTGCATAAAAACGTTTCCATGAACTTCTTAACTTGTGAACCAAATTTAAATAATATAAGAAACTATCACGATGAAGCAGATGATTTTTTTGAGAATCCATCAAAATGGATCCAATTGAATTATTTAAATAAGTCTATTAATACTTGGCCTTTGTATGTTGTTACATACGATACAACAGTACCAAATATGATTAAATTTATCGATCATTACACTCAAATAATTAATTATACAGACACTCATTTCATTCAGCATGGAAGATTCAATAAATTTATTATTTATAGAAAAACTGTGATCACAAAAGGTTGGTAATATTTTTCAATTATAAAAGACTTTATAAATAGACATTTACTTTAAAATCAAAATTAAACGAATGCATATACAAAATTTAGATCTCTTGATAGTTTGTAATTAAAAAAGTAATTATTATTTTTATTGTTTATAGAATTCAGATAAAAGTCTAGATGCACTGTGTGAACACTTGGACAAATTGTCAATTAAAAACTTGGAACTCATTGAGGAAAAGGTTCTTTTAAATATTCAACTAGAAAATTCGCTGCGTCAGGGGCATATAGAACTTGCGAAAGCCCGATACATCCGTGGAAAGGAAAGTGTAGGCATGTTACAAGTTCCCAAAGAAAATGACATGAAATCACTCTTTGATCTAGAAACTAAGTATAATAACGAAATCAAAGATATTCCGGATTTCGATATAAGTTTGCGGAAGTCAAATGAAGAGGAAGATACTCCTCAAGATCCTATAAAGTGGTTCGGTGTTTTAGTGCCACAAAGTTTGAAATCCGCGCAGAAACATTTTCAAGATGCTCTATACCTTATTGTAAAAATTGCCAATATTCAAGCCCAGTTGACGAATGTTTCATGTAAATCACAATCTTTAAAAACGGTAAAGAAAGAAGTTACTTTACTATTGGATTAGTGATTAGTGGATTACTAAGGTTCAGAGAAAAAAAGTAAAAATTATTTGTAATATATTTCTATAAGACCAATTCGCTTTTTTAAAATACAGTGATTATTTGTAAGATACTTAAATAATAGAGATAAAGTTAAATTTCATAAAAATTTTATTGTTCAATGGTAATTTCTACACTTCAACCAACTACGTTTTATTTTATAATTATTTTGAAAATTAAATATATTTCTACATACATTAATAAACGTAATTTTGTACAGAAGTGAAAAAATAAGTCGTATCGTGTTACGTACGTACAATAATCATAGATAAAAAAATTATTAACAAAATATTCCGTGTCAGATGCAACGTATAACCCTTAAAATAAAAAAATACAAGTGCATAATATATGCAATCAACCAAGTTTTGATTGCAAAAGAATATTAAAGAATAATGAAATTATCACAATACCTAGGCACCATTGGTTTGATAGACAAATATTAGGGAATCTCAACAAGTAAATTGAGTACCTGTACATATTTTGATTAGCCATTACAGTATAAATTAAATTGTCTATTTTTTTACTGAATCAACATAATTAGTTTTCTTATTGAGGGGATCTAATCATCTTTAGTATTAAAAAAAATGAAAATTTGAGTTTTTTTTACGTATACTTGAATTATTTATCTATTTTTTATTTTATACCAATTGCTAAGATAACTGTTTTTATTGTACTTATATTGACGTCTCATTATTATGGACTCATCATATATTATTTGAGACTGATTGTTTAATTTTATAAATTTTTTGGAAATTAAATTTGCTTTCTTTGTTTTAAAATTTATCGTGTCTTAAAAAGAATATATAATTATGAAATATCGGTCTTTTCAAAAAATTTTTTCTTCTTAAAGAGATAAATACATTTTTTTTCTATCTAATATATATTTCAGAGTTATACATATTTAAAGTTAATTTAGCAATGAGTAAGTCATAGAAAAATGCTTTTAGATACCCAAATTCATTACCTGAAACATAGCATGTATAAAAATTGTTTTACGTAAACTTAACAGTATTCCTAAATTCGCATTAAGTTTCATTTTTTTAATACTTAAAGTAATTAAAGCTTTTTAAGCTCTATTCAGTTTAATCAAATGAAGAAAATACTGGATTATTTTCATACTTTTCGTACCTCGAAATAAAATATTGATAATAATTAGTTACAATGCAATTGTGACAACTTAGCAGAACATGTAAAAAAGTTTCCTAATAATATCTATTAAAATTTTTTAAATTTTCTATTACATGCTGGAATGTCTTTGGTGTTATCAAGTAATAGAAAAATACAATTTCTATTTTTTCAAAAAGTAAAAATATGTTTATCATGCGTTTTTGTTTTTCTAAGAACTGCTTGCAAGTGTTTATTACTTTCTAAACCAAATCCATCAATTGGTATTCGAGACATAGAAGCAATCCTAAAAAAGAAATAGTATTAATCAATATTAAATATCAATATTTATCAATAAAAAAATACTGTTACATTTACCTTCCTCCTGAAAGATTATACAAAAATTTCCAGTATGAAAGTCTCAAATTCTGTGGCTCCACAATAGCAGCATGGAATAAAACTGCTGTACTAAAGCAGTATAAAAATATCACAAACCATTTGACTTCAGGTACTTTTCCATTTTCAACGCCATCATTCCACAGTAACTGTAAATTAATATTGTTCTAAGTTGTAGTTAGACAAATAAATAAATATGACGTTAGCAATAAATAATTATTAACCTGAGCAGCTTTCCAAGCAACATAAAGAGCTATAGTGTTATCTGGATACATAGCAAAAGATGTACTAGCTATTAAACCAGCTATGAGAGCATGTTCTGCTGAATCTTTGTTACATGCTCTTCGTAGAGAACATGATACTAACTGTAGAAATTAAAGTATAAATCATTAATTAATTGAAATGAATTCAAACCTTCAAATATTTTAAAAATAAAACATACTTTATATAAGCCAGCAAATCCTCCAAGGAAACAAGCTAAATTTAACACTCCTTTTTTAAACATAATATCTTTCAATTGTTTTGGCTTTCGAATTATATTTTTCATCTGAAACACTAATTTTAGTCCAATTTGCACACCATATCCAATGCTGAACATTTTTAGACCACCCTTAAAAATTTTCAAAATCAAAATCAGTATCTTTTATCTAAATAATAGCACGACGGCAAATACGCGAGTATGTTGACCGTAAATTTACTTACAGATATGACATAGTGTACACAGCTATTTGGGTGTAGACAAGAAGGATGTTTACCTCCTAAAGTCTTTACCTTATCAGTTAACTGTTTGTATACTCTCAAAGCTTCCCATACTAACTTTAAAATTGAATTCGATGGTTTCTTTTTTTGATTGACATTACTTTTCGTATAGGAACTAGATTGTGCAGGTTGTGCTGCCTGGAAGTCATTTCGTTGTTGATATCCATTCTCTTCATATGGACCAAGTCCAAGCCTAATTTACAAATTTTTAAATATTATTATTAATGTCTAGTACATTAATATAATATTCATTATAATATCAAAGTATATTACCGAAAAATTTTAAAAATAGAATCGGTATTCTTTTTACTTTTATAAAAGTATAACAAGGTTGCTAAGCCAGCAGCAAATATATAAATTTCGCCATGGGGGATGCTGGATATGTATCCTCTAGAAACAGCCATCCTAAACAATGTTTCAGTAGCCTGCAAAGTAAGTAAAATTCATTAATATAAATTGCAAAGCAATTTCTAAGGAACCATATTCATATCTAAACAGTTTCAAATTTATCTATTTCAGATACGACGAAGAGATAAGGCCTATCATAAAATTTGGAAAAAAATCTATTTGGCATATGTGCAGAAAGACCTATGTTATGCGAGTGCTTAAAATATTTTAAGGTGTTGATCAAGATTTTAATTAGTGACTAAAATTTTAAAATTGAAATACTCTAAAAATAGTTTCTAGAAAAGCTACGAGTTTCAAGCAAATGCATTTTACTAAATTTCCTCTATACTAAATAAAAAAACTCACTATGTTTGAAACATATAGACATAGCATTGTACGTCTAGATGGTCTCTCAAGAATGATTGCAGCAAGACTAGAGAAAAAGGCTGGGATAAAAGATACTGTTAAAACATTAAAGTATCCCAACATTCTCCTACAACACAAAGAAAATGTAATTGTTTTAAAAGATAGTCAATTTAGAGACAATAAAATTTTATACTGCAGTACAATCAGTTTAGCTTACCGTATAGTGCAGATGAACATGGAATAAGTAAAGGCACTCCATGACAAAAATGCCGTGGATTGTAAAATGCTCATTAAGGTCCGCTTTAAGTCTTTCAACGTAGGGATACTTCCCTTTGTCAAAAGTGTAATCTAAAACATTAGCAGGCATAAAGATAACTTATTTTGGTACTAAAATCTAACAATATATAGATGTAAATTGAAAACTTACAAAGTAAAGGGTAGAATATATCCTGAAGCAGTCTTGTACAGCTTGGAGACCTAATCCAGCTGTGGCACTGATGCACGAGTCTGACCATGGGTGAACATACTCTTTGCAGGTTGCACTGATGGCAAATTTACTCAATTGGGTTGGCATCTTGCTGCTACTGTTCAGTTCAATACAACAGATATCTGATAACAGTTCTCTATGTAAAACAGAAACAAAAATAAAATTATACGTCTGCATACCTATGTATAAATATAAAGTATGACTGCAGTCAATATAACAAATAAAAAAATCAGAATCTATGCGTAAAAAAAATCATAAAAGTCTTATAGACTTTTTCTAGGAAATAAGCTTTAAGTTAAAGAAGGTCAAAGTTTGCGAAGTTATCAATTTTTCAATTTTTTTGCGTACTTATTTCGAGCATGTTTTTCTTACATAAGGAGACCGAATGATTGACATATTTTTAAGTTGTTAAGAGAGATATTTTGTTAGCTCATTTCAAATGATAAGAGACGCAGAAATGGACACAACGCTTCGTCGCCTTCTCGTACAAAAATTCGCGTTCGCTTTTCGAATTTTCGGGAGGGGGTTGGAAGAGCGATGTCTACGTCTCGAATATACAATTTGCACAAATAAATAAATAGACACTCACCGTGCGACTGATGCGGAACATTCGTCGATTCCAGCAGCTAGCCGATGCCTAAGCCCCTCATTTCAACAGTCTATAACATAATTGCATATCTGTCCTGTGTCCATACGACGCTCCGGATTCGCACGTAACACGCATGTATACTCACACAAAATAACACCTGGATTACGTGAAAAAAATTTCAGCTCGTTATATATAGTCTACAGGCGATCGCCCGTACTTTCCGTGTCCGGAGTGTACCGATGTAGTTTGCACTCTGTACAAACGAGCGTAAATACATAAATAGCCATCTCGGAAAAACGTATACGATAAAAACAATAGTTGCGGTATACAAAGTGGCAAGTCACTATTAAGAAAGTATAGTTACGCAAACAAGCGGTCGTTTAGCTCGCGACTTCCTTTGACTAAGAAGAAAAAAATGTTGTGTATATACTTATTTGCGTGAACATATGCGTATAAGTGTATGTGCATATGAATTACACAGACACACACACACACACACACACAGATTCCTATGTTTATTTAATGCGAGCGTGCAGATCCCAGATCTTCATTCGATTAACAATTAATCTCTCTGTTTATACAGCACGGGGCCCAGGAGATAACAACGAGGCGATATTTCGACTGTGAGAGATTGTGTGTAAGTAGGTGCAGACTCGATGTTATCGGTCGGCCATAGCTGATGCACAGCTGAGAGCTGCGGTCGCACTGCGGATTGCATCTAGGTAAGTACGTGCATGAGCTTGCGTTTTATTTTATCAGGATGCAGCGGCAACGCAGCGGCCCCTGCTCTCTCGCACTTAAGCCATCTATATAGATATGCGTATGTATCCGTTCAGTGTGTAAGTGTACATGCATACATACATTCACTACCTCCTGATTTAGCCGGAACAGTGCGTGTGTGTTCTGTGCATCATGATTCGTGATTCGTGTGTTAAGCACGTGCATATATGTATACTTATGCGTTCTGCAATATGCTGTGCCTTGTGCGTGTGTGTTTATTACAACAGTCGCGAGTATATACATGTTGTGAATTTGAATTTGCGATCGTGAAATTCGTGAATCGAGGCAAAGAGTAACGCTAACGACGACTGCGACTGAACTGACTATGCGATAAGCGGCTCTGACGCCTCTGACGGTCGCTGATGTGTGTTTTGCGGACTGTCATCGTCATGCGCTGTGCGCAAAGCTACAATATTTGAATATTCGTGTTAAAAAAAATTTGTTGGAAGCAAATAAATAAGTATCGGGTAATTCTTGAAAAATAAAGAAAAAAAAGCTACTTACTAAAATTATAAAAAAAAATCATTGAAATTGTATCCTTGTTTCATTATTAAAGTCTTCCTGACGGTATCTTCTAAAAATTAAAATAAACTCGTGTATAAAAAGTGTGGTAAAATGAGAATAAGAAATAAAAATATTTAAAAAATACGTATTTATACTTTGATTCTGAACGATATAATTCTTCGACAAAATGTTATACGTATGGTAGAACTGCGAAACATTTTTCTACCCTTGCAACTTGGTCTTTTTTTATATTGTTCATTGTATTAATTCGCATGCGGTGTTTTTAGGATCTTTTTTAGAAAAGACTTTATTTTTGGCATCCCTTTACATCACCAGAAACTTAAAAGAAGAACTAGAGAGACGATCTTAGCTCAATCGGTATAGAGATCGAGTTGGTAATTTATAGAGGTCCTGATAAGCTCCAGTCTGACTCTTGGCAATTTTGGGAACACCTCTATTGTTTACTCAAAGTTTGTACAGTACAAATGTTTTTCGTGGCGATGCCTACAAAAAGAAAAACTGGATTATATAATTAAATAAAAAAGCAATTGGCATTTTTGAAAAACAACTCAATAAATTACGTTAATGCGCATATTCTTGTAATAAAGAAAATATCATTATATCGAGTACTCGGAAAAAGAAACTCTCGATGGTCTTATTCTGCTTTTGACATCAGAATAGCGTTTGCATTATAGCTTCAGTAAATAGTTTTTCAAAAATGCGAATCTGTTCCGAATTTTTCACGAATAAGCTTTCGCTGGCAGAAGTTCATTTCGGAATATCGTATATTTCGTGGCAGCGTGTCGGCATTGCGGTTTCGGTACATATACATGTATACACTGTTTGGCACACTGAATAGTTATAATTCTGTGTTATCTGTCTCTGTATCTGTTTTGTTATGTGCGCACTGCATTATGCAAGTTTATTTAAAAAAAAATAAAACTTACGATCTATTGTTATTCAAGAAATAACAATATAGCCAACACTTTTTCTATATCCGCTTTTATCAGTTATTCGGCAAGTCTTTTTCACAATTTTCAGATATAATACTTAAGAACTCGTCATCATGCACGACACAAAGATATAGGTGACCAAAACGGATGAGCTACTAATTTGGCAGAAGCAATTCGTCCGAGATGATCAGCTGTGTATGATTTTGAGAAATGCGTGTCTCATACTGATAGGTACATACATATTTATTACACTACAAAAAGCAGTGCAAAAGAGCTGTGCAAAACACTTGCGAGGCCTATGCTATTAATTTATTTGATCGCACGTCGTGAAAATCCTCTTGACGAGAAAATATAAGAGAGAAAAGCCGTTTACAAAGCGATGTGTGTGTGTGTGTGTGCAGCTGCAATTACAGCGAAGCATGCACGCGCGATATCATAACTCGATTTATAAGCCTTATAATATGTCCTTTTTACGTGACTAATCCGAGGCTCACGTGTGCGGCTCACTCGAGACGAGCACTGAGCAGCTCGTGCATACACTTATGCGTTCGGAGCAATTTTTTTTTTTTTTGCTTTTTTAAATATCGCCGCTTTTTCGAAAAGGCAATTCTTTGAAAAAAAAATTAAGAGGGAGAGAATGAGCCGACTTCCTGGACGTATTATTCATTTCGTTCTTATAATGTTCCAAAGATATATGAGTTTTTAATGGACTCGAATGTTTTAAAATTATTTAGGACGAACGTCAATCGTATGCTTTAAAGATTAATTAAAACATTAGCACACACGATCAATTCTGTCTTTGTATTCCGACGTACAAAATATTGCGCATACATTTCTTTATGCCATAGCATTGTTTGCTAATTCAGATATTATAGCAACTATTTTTTTTTTTTTTGCATTGCACGTAAATATATAGTATATAAATTCTCCTTCTAGCGAAGAATCAACTATACAGAAGAGCAAGATCACAATGCCGTCCCATATATAGTGCAGACGCGCTTGTTTAGGGTTTTTCCGTGTGCGCACGTGGTGTATAACGTATAGGCATACAGCGATTCGCGTATATATATGTATACGTTGCCATTCGGATCGGCTATACTGGCATAAAATATTTTTAAAACCCCCGGGCTAGCGTTTATTTTTCTTCTCGTCCCACACACATCACAGGCTATATAGCTACTACTACTGCGAGCTATACATCTCGTCGATTCTTTCCTTTCTTTTTTCGGTTTTCCTATACTCAATTTCGTGCGCTATTGTCAGAGTTTTGCGCTCGTGCTCGTACACTTATATACACGTAAATATGCATATGACCAATTCTTCTAGAAAAACGCACTTTTCGGGGGGGTCTAGAAATCGAAATTTTTGTTTTAAAAGCTAGAAGGTTCGGACTGATCAGACTTTCTTCTGTGAGCCGAAAAATAGTCAAAAAAGCAGAGAAACATGGAAAACGTAGAACATGTTCCTCTGCACTTCTAACTATCTTTCTGCTTACAAAAGAAAGTCAGATCGACCCAAAACTTTTAACTTAAAAAAAAAATGTTCGATTTCTGGACCCCCGAAAAGTGCATTTTTTCAGGAGAATTGGCCATATACACGCTCGTGGTTCTGGTCTGCGTGAAATCGGCTAACCGGAATTCATATTTTTTCAAAGCCATATTTATGGTACACCTACTTCGTTTCGAGAAAATACCCTCGCGCGCACCGCCTTGCGGAATTTTTTTTCCGGGCTTTTTCCTCAAAGAGCTCGGGGAGTACCGCAAGGTTGACTTTTTAAGATGTGCTGTACGTTCATTAATTCATAGCTTCTCTGTGGATCTTTTTTTTTTGTGTTATCTTTAATACTATTTAAAAATAATCAGTTACATTGAAGTAAATCGTTTCAAAACTCTACATCTGCGAGGATCAAATAATGTATAGTTTAATTATTATTATTCTGCGAACGAAGCCATTAGGGACTTGGGAAAAACCAAGAGCAATTAAGTAGATACAAACTTTCCGTCGTGCAAAATACATATACTAATAAAGCCATATTAGAAGGGTCTGGAAAAATTTAAAATGTACAGTAGAGTGGGAGTAAATCAGGTAACAATATTCGAGAACCCATAGCCCTAATGTACCGATCGTCTCAGTTGAGTCGCACCGCTGCCAACATGATGTGCTGAGCAGAATATCGCAGACACTATTTTTCCTATTACCAAATATACTTTCAATCATTATACACTACTCCACGCGTTTTATTTCTTATAACCTTAAGTTACATACAGTGTATTATAAGTACTAACATTATATAATAATTGACTTCAACGTTCAAATCAAGATTAGGAATTAGATACTAAAGAAATGAAAAACATTTTATTCATCAGATTATAGAAAGATTCAATAATCCGACGCAACTTGAATGGCTTATAAAATTAAGCCGTTCTTCCTATACAGCATCTTCATAGTGTATACATATATGCAATTATGCGCATATAGCTTTTTATTATACGTCTGCGATGCACACTTAGTTTTACTTCTCTATTGTAGCTTTTCTTTGCTTTTTCAAAGAATAGAGTGCATCGCTAGGAGTATCTTTCACACATTTCTTTGTATATAGAAATTCAATTTTGAGAAGGACGTTTACATCGTTTTGTGTGTGTGTGTGTGTGTTAGAGAAAATTTTCAACTTCCGCGACCTCGCGTTTATCAGACACTTCTACTCTGCAGACTGCAAGACTACAATTAATGTAGATCAAGTTTGAAAAAGGAAAGAAAGTAAAAAACCGCACTTTTATCGCATGAGTTTTATCGTATAATATATGCGTTAAAAACATGTCAGTTTCAATGTTCTACATAAAATGTTAAAAATAGAAAAAGGACGTCTCTATTTAATTTGCTAACGTGCAGACATCGAAGATAAGTTCAATGCCTGTTTGATTATTGCAATTTTTTCTTACATTAAATTATTTGCGCGAGGAAAATGTTAAATATCATGCGTTACCTGGTACCGACGTTATCGTGGTATCCACGTGGTTATCAATAACAATGAAGTAGTAAGAATGATATCTTTTAAAATAATGTTCAGATTAAAATATGTTTTTAGCACGTGTTTCGATGACACTATTTTTAATCTATATCATATATGATCCAGCGCAATAACGTAAAGTTTCAGTTATTTTCAATACGTCGTATTTTTTAAATATAATTACAATTTCTTTCAATTTTTTTTTTTTTTACTTCAAATAGCTACAACATATGTAAGTACATACAAATAAATATAGTAAATGTACCATCCACAATAAGTCTCGCAATATATGTCTAATAATAATATATCTGCAGACAAGGTGTGTAAGTATAAATACATTATTGAAATCCCCCAAAGAATCGACGGAATAATCTAGGGTGAAAAAGATCGCAAACGAACAGCTTTAACTGCGGCTGATTACCAACGCTCACAGCATATATATGTGTCATGCTCTCGCTAATTTTAGATTATTCTTCTACTACATATTATACGTAGAACGATGTTGTGGACGACTATACTGTGAAGAGGATGTTGGAACGTCGATTGAACAATTCCAATTGACACCTTTTTGCCACCTATACGCGATTTCTCTTGTTTTTGGAAATTCGTGCCATTCGTAATTTTATTGTTGGAACTGGTAGGTGTTAGTGTACCGATAATGACCTATACCTTATAGCTGCCTTTGAACACTATCATTATTACAAAATAAATTTTAAAACTGCTTTTTTTATTATCCTTTGTAGTTTATTTTATTATTAACTTTACATGAAAAAGTTGAGTATAATATAGTTGTTCGCAATTGAATTTGCTGCGAGATACATGGGCTCCCGAATGTAAAATTAACTTTCTTCATCGCTAAATTGTTTCACCAACACTAATCACACAATACTAATTTCTAACAGTTATTTGCACAACCTTTAAATGATTCCGTTATAAATAGTTTGGTGCATCCACCAAAAATAATTTAGGTGACTAATAGACTAAAAAGGAAACAATCAAGACAAAGTACAAAACTTCACAATGTTTCATACACATCAATTTAAAAGAACTTACAACTATATGTATGTACATTCACTCATTTTAAACAATTTAGCGATGAAGAAAGTTAATTTTGCGCTCGAGAGCACACGTATCTCGTAGTAAATTCAATTGCGAACAATTATCATTCTCAACTTTTTCACGTAAAGTTAATAATAAAAAAAATTGCAAAGCATAAATCATAAACAAAAAAAATACATTTTTGAACTTTATTTCGAAATAATGACAATTTTTGGGAGCAGCTATAAGTATAAGCTCGACCTGCTGGAGCATTTTAAATGCAACCGCCTCCATACCGTCATTTGGAGCGTCACGTGACTTGCCGCGAAACCGCAACGAACACACCTGCGCAGCCTGCAGCATATGCAACCGCAGATCGAAGCGGCAAAGTGCACTCCTATATACATCATATATAGGTATATAGAGATAAGCATATATATATACTTTGAACTCGGCCGCAGCAGCAGGCCGTGGCGCAACAAAGACAGTCGCCGGTATATATAAAAGCCGGAAGAGAGACAGAGAGAAAGCGTGCACGCAAGTCCCTCTCTCTTTCTTTCCGCGTCTCTGTCGGTATATCGACAACGCGCGCAGCTGCGAAAACTGCGCCGAGAGCTGCGTCGAGTCGCGGCAACTTGCGACCGATGCGTGTCCTCTTACGATGCGCGCTCGCCTCGCCTCCCTAGCTCGCCGCCGGGCGCCACCGCGCGCGCGGACAGAGCCGTGTGCGCTCACCCCCCTCCTACCCGCGCTCTCACAGCTGCAATCGATATAGGTACATACATATCGCCGACGAATACAAAACTCGAGAGAGAGAGAGAGAGAGCGCAGTACACTGAGATAGCTGCAGCGCTTCTTCTACAATACGATAAGCGCCGAGAAAGGTACAGCCGAAGAAGCAGTACTCGCAGGCCGTACGAACAGCGCGCTGTCGGTTTAGGTTATAAAACTCCTCGGTCTAGAGAGAGAGAGAGAGAGAGAGCTGTTCGCCGCCGAAGAACTGCGTTCGCTCGGCGCGAGAGGCAGAAAACGAGAGAGACAGAGACGGAGCATATCGTACAGTGTGTGTGTATCTGTGTGTGGTATACGTGCCGACTGCCTCGCCTATTCGCAGCGCGTCAATATATGCGCGCGCGCGTCTAGACGGCGGCGCGCGGCGGCTACACAGAGAGCGAGCGAGCGAGCAAGAGAGAGAGAAGTTGTACACACACACACGCACATACTGCACGGCTCTAACAATATACAGCGTGTTTATATACGCCGCCCCCGCGCGCAGAGAGCAGCTGCATTCGCAGATAGCAGGCGAAAGAGAGGAGAGAGAATATACATACTCTCGCGCGCTCTCGTTCTCTCTCTCTCTCTCTCTCTCTCTCTCTCTTCCTCTTTCAAGTAGTAACGAGCACGTAGTGGTAGGACACGCTGTGTGCTAGCTAGCAGAAGATCGTTACAGCTGCGGAGAGAGCGAGAGAGCGTACTATCTAGCAGACGGCTACGCCGCCGACGAAGAGAGCCGCCTGTGTCCGCCAGCAGAAGTACATTTTGTACGTTCTCTCTCTCTCTCTCTTTCCTTCTTTCCCTCTCTCTTGCTCTCTCTCTCTCTCTCTCTCTTTCGCTCTGCACAGCAGACGCACATCTCCCTCCTGAAACTCATCATCGGCGGCCGCGGCGAAGAGGAGAGAGAGAGGAGCACTCACACACGCGTACGATTCACGCACGGGAGCAGAGTCGAGAAGATCCAAGAGAGAGAGAGAGAGAGAGAGAAGCAACGAGAACATATATACGAGGTCCATCGTATAGCAGAGGTGGCGGCCGAATGCCTACGACCTCAAGCATCAGCAGCAGCAGCAGCAGCAGTAATCTTGCCGAGCAGCAGCGCCGCTCGCGGCGGCAGACCGCGACCGCTCCGTCGTCGTCGTCGTCGTCGCAGCGCATCAGCAGTTGTCGTCGAGGAGGCGCGCAGCAGGCAGGCCTCCCGTCGTCCTCGTTGCCGCCGTCGTCGTCGTCGTCGTCGCCTCATCATCTTCTCCTCGCCGCGTAGTGCGAGGCCGACGATGCTATTCGCGAGTGACCGCCGCCAGTGTTGATAGATCTAGATAGATAGATAGTACGTATATAAGAGCTGTGCGAGTTATATATCGAGTATATATATTGATACATATATACATACACACGCGCGAACACATTCACACACACACAAACACACACACTCACTCACCCACACACACACACTCACACATACACTCACACACAGACACGCACACGCTTGATACGTAGAAAGCACAGCGGTGTGTGGTGTATATACCTGCCAGTGAGAGTAGTCGCAGTTCTCTATATACCTACACCCTTCACACACACACACGCATAGTTGTGCGACGGAACGAGTATATAATACGCGGTCTTTCTCGTCTCTCTCCGAGTGCGGAGAAGGATGATCCGGTGCGCCAACGCCGCGAGTGCAGCTTCCTCATCGACGAGCCTCGCCTGAGCCGAGCGACGTCCTTACACACATATTAATACTGCCTTCCTCCGCGTGCAGTGTGATATCTCTCTCTCTTCTGCTTGTGCGGTAGACACCCACACACGACACGTACCCACATACCTACACGTATATAGATCGTAGATAGATAGATCAGGAGGCTAAGAGCATCATCGTAAAGAAGAGGAAAGAGAGAGAGAGAGAGAGAAAGCGGAAGAAGAGTATATTGTGAGTGCGCGAGTGTCCGGCCCCGTAGCAGCAGCAGCAGCAGCAGCATTAGCGTTATTCCTCTCTCGGCCCGGATTCACGCAGCGTAGGAGCGAAGAAGAAGCGAAGAGAGAGAGAGAGAGAGCGAGAGAGGAGCGCGCTCTGGCGACAGCGGCGCCGCCATCGGAAAGCTCCGAGCTAGACAGCACCACCACCATACCCACGGACAGCACCACCGCCAGGATGACCTCCAACAACTCGCAGAAGCTCTCCACGACGGACCGAGTTATCAAAAGTGAGTAGCTTCGAAATTCTCCCCCAGCCCCCTCCCCCCGCCCCCCCCCCCTCACCTCGACTCGGACCTTTGTTTTCGTTTTCCATCGCCGAGCGAAGGGAGAGGCACACAGGCTGTTTGCTCTGTCTTGCTCTCTCTCTCTCACTCGCTCTCTCTCTCTCTCTGTCTCTCTCTATCGCACACACGTACTCGCGCTATGTATATGTACCCCTCTCGTGTACATGTTCGCGTCCGGGAGACCGGGGTTGACCCCCGTCTCGGTGTGTGCGTTCGTGTAAAGCTGCCCCGTCGCGCGTGTGTACACTCGTCGATTCCGGGGCTTTTTTTTTAGGTTAGGAACGACGATGGCCCTGACTCCCGAGAGAAAGAG
The DNA here is from genome assembly GCA_018906965.1 of Philotrypesis tridentata. Lineage (NCBI taxonomy): Eukaryota > Metazoa > Arthropoda > Insecta > Hymenoptera > Pteromalidae > Philotrypesis > Philotrypesis tridentata. The sequence goes on from JACCIB010000002.1 coordinate 6,802,133, forward strand.
CGAGAGAGAGAGAGTGTGAGCGAGGGCTTATGTGTGACAGTATAACAGCAGCAGCAGTAGCAGCAGTAGCAGCAGTAGTAGCAGCAGCACTGGAGCGCCGAGAGGGAGAGACTCGACGTGTGCGAGGGAATATTTTTACAACGCGGGGATGCTATCGTCTCTCGCGCGTTACAAGCCCAAACGACTGGTTTACTGTCCCCGGGCTCTATACACCTCGGCAAGCTCTCGAGAGCCGCATAGTCTCGCGGAGGTGATCGCTATACGGGAGAGAGAGAGAGAGAAAGAGAGACAGAGAGCTTGGAGAGTCGTCGTTTGGACGGGGGTGGCTGTGGACATTTTTTTAGGTTAAGTTTGTGTTTGTAATTGCGGCGAGCCGCTATCCCTCTCTCTCTCTCTCTCTCTCTATCACTCTCGCATATGCTTACTGCCTGTTCTCGCATATACATACGAGCTTTTGCTCTGCGCGCACTTGTACGCTATGCGTATACGTACAGTGCGTAACGAGCTTGCGACGAATCTCTCGCGCAATTAAAAAAGGCTGCCGTTGATTCGCTAAGCGAACGTCGGAACCGGCGTCGCTTCCCCGACGTCGCGCAATTAATTTTTCACGAATTAAAAAGCCCCGCGCCCAAAATTCTCTCCCTCGGCCTCTCCTCTTTCTCTCCGGCCTGCGAGCGATTCACATTTCCTTTTCATCTCTCTAAATTCGTTTGAGGTTATGACACTTAACCTCTTTTCTCTCTCTCTCTCTCTTTCTCTCTCTTTTACTCTCTCTCTCTCTGTCTCTTTCTTTCTTTCTCTCTTTCACAAACACACACATACACGCTCCGTTCGCACGGTCGCCTCTGGCTTCAGGTGTACACACACACACACATCTCAGGTGCGTTGGAGAGGGTTCGAAAGGCCGTGGCGAGTAACGAGAGGGATAAGAATTGCCGCGATTTCCCCGAACGGTTATGGAGTACGGATATGGGGTGAGCTTGCAGCGCTGCAATGGTGGCGAGAGCCCAAGATGCCGCTGCTATACTGCTACTGTATGTATTTATGCTGATGGTCGAGAGAGAAAGAAGGAGAGAGGGAGAGAGAGAGAGAGAGAGGAAAGCGTCGTTTGGCTTTCCAGCCGACTGTAATCTCCATTTTTCCAAGTGCACACCGCACATACATGCACACGCGCTCACTCGCTCGAGGCTTGCGGCAAAGTTTTCCCCGCGACTCTCTGGCCGCTCGTTTTCAAGTTTCTAATGCACACGTATGTGTGCAGCAGCGTCGAAAGTTTCGCCGCAGCTGTCAATACTTTCGATTGATACGACTCAATGTTTAGCGCCGCCCGAGAACTGCGTGTGTCTCCTTCCCCAAAAGTGCAGGAGAGCAGCAAAAAGCTATTCCCAAGCGATGGCGCGATCCACGTGTCAAAATCGAGCCAACTCCCTCTCTGCCTCCCCCCCCCCCGTAGAGCTCCACCACACCCCCCTCCCCATCCCCCCAAAAAAGCTCATTTCTCATTGTGTGTTACAAAGGGATAAACTGCCGGTATAAATCAAATTCATCTCTTTCACTCTCTCTTTCTGCTCACGAAGCAGCAGTAGCCCGTATTATATACACCGACTCCTCGTATGTATCCTTCAGCTGTAAAGCCAATTTTTGCGTATAATACGCGTATACATATACGCTCGCTCGCTCGCGCACACACAGCTCTATCCGCGCAGCGTGTAAGCTGATCGATTAGATCATTACCGGCACGTAACGCAGCAGCAGCAGCAGCAGCAGCAGCAGCGCACCGAGAGAGAAAATGCATTGTTTACCCGCGTTCGCTCGCTTGTTTATACTCTCGACTCCAGCTGAATTATTTATCGCGAATGGCGCGTATACGCGCAGAGAGTCGCTCGGATTTTTTTTTTTCTCATTTTACTTTTCCGTCACCCTCCACCGCGAAGGAAACGGTCGCGACGACGATTGCACACGGCAGTGCCTCGGGATTTTAATCGGGATTCGCGCGCAAGAGCCGCCGAATTGATCGAGTATACATGCGTCTGCACGCGTATTGTATTATACACACACACACACACACATCTGCATACACGTGTATCCCTCGAAATGAAAAGTAGGTCAGAATCGTTGTCTCCCCCGCTAATTTTCCCCGCAACGTTATATAGTCGGCGATACGAGCGCGATACAGCCACAGACACACACGCGCGCGCGCGCGCGCGCGAGCGGTGCACGCAATCTAGATCAGCGAGAGAGAGAGAGAGAGAGAGAGAAAAAAGAAGGCAGCCCCTTCGAAAAAAAGAAGATGTAGCTGTGTGTGCTCTCGCTCACTCACTCACTCACTCTCTCTCTCTCTCGCTCTCTCTTTCTCTCCAGAGAGCAGAGCAGAGCAGCAGCAGCAGCGGCAGCTTCGCTTTGACGCGTCCTCGTGTGCGCTTCGCCGGACTCGCAAGCTCTACTATTATTACTTTCCTCCCGGGAGGTAGGGAGAGAAAAAGAGAGAGAGAGAGAGAGAGGGACTTTTTCACGGGCTGTACACGCGATCTATCGTTACGCTGTATACGCCTATATACACGTGTGTGTGTATACGTGTATGTATGTATACGTGTATATAAACGTTAAGGGCGTGTGCACACACGTGTCTGTTCTCTTAGATTCTCGAGAGCGAGGAATTTTTCGGCGACGACCTCGCGTGCAGAGCAACAGCAACAGCAGCAGCAGCAGCAGCGCGATCTAACGCGCCCAGACCTTGGATAGAGAGTGAAAAATCCTCAAGAGCGTGTACATGCATATATAGACACGATAAACGCTTCGTGTATACTCACGTTTCTCTTTTTCTCTCTCCTCCTCCGCTGCATGTACACACATTATTTCTCTTTCTCTCTGTGCACACTCGACTCGACGGAATTGATTGCAAGCTTGCCAAGCTAAAAAAAAAAAGAAACAAAATCGACGGACACAGAGAGAAAGATTGGAATCGTTCGCGTGTATATAATTGAAAGAGAGTCGAGGGTATGTGTGGGTGGGTGGGTGTAGGAGAGACGTTGTCTTTCAGAGAGTTTCGGAAGCCTGCCAATTGGATAGTACAGCGCTTCTCGGAATTAATATAAACATGTCCTCGAAAAGCGTTACACGCATAGCGGTGAGACGCAGGGCGAGACCGCGAGAACAATGATTCGCTATACTGCAAGTAGTAACGAGCCGAGTTAGTCAGACGAACCGACGCGTCCCTCTCTCTCTCTCTTCTCTGCGGTTCTCGAGACATAAGTCTTCGCCGATACGCGACCTTCCGCGTATACTCCCGGAGGCGTCCGTGGCGATTTTTCGAAAATCCACGCGCGACCTGTGAGAGACTCTCGACGAGGGAGTCGTTCCTCACTTTCACCGGCTCTTCTGCGAAGAGACGCCGTGTATATACTTGCGTATACGCCCGCGAGTGAACGATCGAGTTGATATCCAAAAACGTGACGCGCGCGCGCGCACAGGCGTTTCCAAGTTTATTTCGAAGGCTGCGCGTCTCCCTTTGAAATCGAGCTGTCGTCGAGAGAGAGAGAGAGAGAGAGAGAATCGAGAATAGAGCGAATCTCGTCGTGAGAACGAAGAAAAAAAAGCGTGACGGACGACACGGCGATGTTTGGCACGAAAATTCATTTGTTGCGCGAGCTCCCTCGCAGCACTGCGCGCTAAGTAGTAACGTCTCGAACCGAGCAGACCCCTTTCCTCGGCGCTGTTGTTTCGACGGGCGTGCGATGGTGGGGGCGAAGAGGGGTGAGGCGGGGGGAGGGAAGAAAGCTCGCGCCGTTGAAAATTTTCGCGAAAGCCGCAGTTTGCGTTTATTGAAGGAGCGTAAACATTTATGTATATGAATGCGCGAGCGAAGCGTTGCATATACGATCGATGCTCGAAAGTATGTGGAGCGAAAAGCTTGCTGTCTATACAGCCAGTTCTTTTCTTCGAAAATTAAATCTGCGCGATGTATGCAGGTATACAAGAACTGCGAAGGTGCGATCCGTGAAAAAGAGCATCCGCCGCCGCGACGTACGTGTATATATATATGTGTATCGAGCTCGAAAAAGCCAGCTGGAATTTTCGTAAATTACGATGGACATTAAAGCTGCGGGAAATAAGCAATTCCGTTTCCTCGTTATTGCCGGCTCGCGTAGCACAGCGAGTGAGAGAGAGTGAGAGAGAGAGGGAAGGAGGGCAGACCGAAACTCTCGCCGGTCGTAAAACGAAAAAATTTCAATTAACTCCTCAGTCCACCTGAGAAAGCCCGGAATATACGTATAGAGAGAGAGCGGAACATAAAGAATTTATCGCTTCGGCTCGATTAAGCACGAAGCCAGACGGACCCCAGACGCAAAATCATCTCGCGCAATTCGTCAACGCGTGTGCGGCATTAAATCGAGCTGCTGCTGCTGCAGCTCTCTTCGGCATATGAGCCGAGTGAGAGAGTGGAGAGCAAGAGAGAGAGAGAGAGAGAGAGGCCTGCCACCGCTGCTGCTGCCGCTGCCGCCGCCGCTCGGAACGTGTGCACTTGAAGCCTCCGGGCGGGCAATCTGCAGGCTGCCCCCGCTCCGGGGGATGTGGATTGATTTTCCTTTTTGCCGAGGCCACGATGCCGCCGCCGCAGCTCCGCTATTGCTATCGACCTGCCGCCGGCGGCGCGATAGTCACGCGGCTCTTCTCTGCTCTCTCTCTCTCTCTCTCTCGCTCTCTCTTCCCTGCCCTCTTCGCTCCTTTTCCCACGAGTACACTTCGTGCCCTTCGATATTCTGCGGCCCTGTGAGTGTGTGTGTGTGTGTGTGTGAGCGCGTGTATGTGTGTAGTATTGGAGGTAGGGTTGAAGCTTGTATATACGGGGAGAATTCCGACCCTGTTTTCACGTTCTCTGTGTAAAGACTGTTTTTTTTTTTTTTTTTTTTGGAGGGAGGTGAGGAGGGAGGGCAGCCGTGTGTGTCTGTTCGTACAGAGTTTTTCTTTTTTTTCTTTTCATCATCGATGGAGCTTTCGAGTGTGAAATCGAAGGGTTTATGGAGCGAGAATTAGCGTTTTTTGACGCGCCGTTATATAAAATTGGCGAGTGTTCCTTTGCGCGCTCGTTCGAGCCGTACCGCGCGAAGCGCGTATATATACGTATATGTGTGCGCAGGAAACGTCGGCGTTGTGTGTTTACTTATCGGAGATAGAGAGGACGCGAGAATGCCGGCTGAAGATCGAAAATTGCCGGGGAAAATAAATCAAGCTCGAAAGCTCTCTCTTACGCGCGCGAAAATCTCGAGCGTTCCTTGACTTCGTCTTCTTTGCTTTTGCAGTCGACTATTTTTGCGCCCGTTTGTACGTAAACGACAAAGTGTGTACTTACACGTGTACAACTATAAAGATTGCACGAGAAACAGCTATGCGGCGATGCAATTTTAATAAGATTCCAGCGACGGCGGGACGACGACGACGACGTCGGGGGGAGGGAAGGAGGACGAAAAGTAAAAGGGAGAAACGAATCAATTTGCCAAGGCAATCTCTCTTCCGGAAACTTCGTCCAAAGCCTTTGAAGTCGAAGTGTATGCATCGCCCCGACTGACCTTACGGGGGAAGTAGGAAAAAGAGGGCAATCTTTTCGGGCAGATTGTATACGGGCTATTGACCGTGTGAGCGAAAAAATATGAAGCAACTTTTGCGGAAATGACTTTTTCCAGCGCTCTCATGTAGGAACTTGAAGGAGTTTCGATGAGTCGGTTGGCGATGTAACACGTGTGGGTGCGGAAGTTTTAGGATTCTGCGCTGACGTATTGGTTTGCGAACTCAATCATACATTATTCCTTTCTCGACGTCTCTAAATGTATATGTATCTGTTATTTCGATCTTCCCCGTCCCCGCCCCTCCCATCCCGAAAACTTGGTGACAAGTCGATTCAGCGAAACACTCTCGCAATCACTCCGAGACGGTCTCTAGCGGTGGCCAATTAGAGTGTTTACATCGCTCGCCGGATGATGAAAAGATGAGGTATAGCGCCGCGCAAAAAACATATCTATATACGACAAACAGCGCGTGTACGCGTTATATATAGTTGTATCCTGCATAATTGAAGTTAGCGCGCGGTGAAGGTGCGTAAATAAATGGGGTTCGCCGTTCATTTTTAATGCGTGACTAGCAGCCGAGTCACGTGAGGATCTCTCTCCCTCCCTCTCTCTCTCTCTCTCTATCTCTCTCTCACTCTCTTCTGTATAAAGGCAGCATAAATTTTGAATCATCGACCGTCCGCCTAACCTGTGCCGAATGTTGCTCAATTATTTACGACTCGCGGGCTTTCTCTCTCTCTCCCACTCTCTCTCTCTCTCTCTCTCTCTCTCTCTCTCTCTCTCTCTCTCTCTCGGGGCTGATTGTTTTCTCGTAATCCTACCGCTACTCGCTTTCCCCCAATTTCTTTTCTCCTAGACCGATTTTTTACGCGGTCGAGGTTTACTCTAATTGCATTCAAATGAAGGCGCGCGTGTCGGGGGTTTATTACACAATTTCCATAAGTTCGACTGTATATACATGTAACTGCCAAGCTACCTCAGGACGATTGTCTTTTTCTCGCTTCTATCTTCATCGGCTTCGTTCCAACAATCGCCGAAGCTTATACGAACATTTTGCTCGTGTTTTAATTAAAATAAGTTCGGTATACGTATATTCAATCGGATGAATTAGTGGTGACTCTGTATATTTATCGGAAGTCGATACAGCGTTACACGATCGTGTACGCCTGTATACACCCGAGTTGCCGTGTCATCACACGTATTACACACATATCCACATAATATACGATAAAAGTCTTGAACAAAACGGCGCACGTGTTTGTATCTACGATTTTTCAAAACCCAGGAACCGCACCGGGGGAGACAAGTAGCGCGCGTGAAAAGGGGAGGCGCAGAGAGAGAGAGAGAGAGAGAGACGAAGAGTCACAGAGGTCGATAAATTCCAGCGGTGCGAGAGCAGAAGAAGAAAAGAAATCGAGAGTAGCAGCAGCAATATAGCGATGTGTATAGACACGGGGAGGGGGAGGAGGGAAGACACATCAGCCGTATACACGTCGTGAGAAGAGTTCAACTGACCCAATTCCCAATTTCAACGCTAAATGGCCCGAAAATAGACGCTCGAGCTTCGCCGCTCTCTCTCTCTCTCTCTCTCTCTCTCTCTCTCTCTCTCTCATATAAGATCCTTAAATCCCCGCTGCGGGGACAGACGGCCGCGGGAAAAATGACAAAAGCGTGACTTAACGCACTCCAAATAACTTTCGGATAAACAAACAGAGAAACGCGAGGGGGACAGAGAAAGAGAAAGAGAGAGAGAAGGAGGAAATATTATTCAAGGTACCTCTACTCTTGGGGAGGGGAAGGGGGGACAGGCACGTTGTCGCGGGGACAGTTTCGTTGCGCAACGCGCGCGCGAATCTCAGTGTCTCGGGGTACTCGTCTGTATCTACTTGAGCTGCCTCTGCCTCTGCCGCTGCTGCTGCTGCTGCGCGAGAGGGACTATAATATATAGAGTATATAAGCGAGCGAGCGAGCGCGGCTGCGTTGCTCAATTTTTCCCCGGGGATAAAGCGCGAGAGAGTCTATTTTTCTTTCTAAATTTAAGTCGCTTTATGTTGTAAGACTTGATGGTATGCAAATTTCATCGGTTTTAATACACTTCCGAATGTTTCCCCAGTGTGCTGCGCCGCCGCCGTCGCCGCCGCCGCCGTGCTTCATCTCGAATTCAAAGTGAAAATTACGGAAATTGAGAGGCGGACGGCTTTAATGGGCTAATTCGTAAACGCGAGGTGAATTTCGCAAAGTTTCAGGAAAACTGCGAGCTCGATTTTCGCAGGGCGTAATTAAGCTGCTCATCGCGCGCGCGCGCGCGTTTTCTTTTCTTTTATATATGCGCGCGCGTTCATTTTGTATTCTTCGTTTTTTTTTTCTTCTTTCTCGGCCGATTGCGCCGTCGGGAAGAAAGACGCGGCGTGAGGTCAGGCGTACCGACATATATCGAGCAGTCTCTCGCAGCGGAAAACAAGCGACAAGCGGTCGCGGGGTTGGGACAGGCAGCCGATCCGCGAGAGGAGAGTCTCATAAACTCGATAAATTAGCCATGGACCCGAGGCTCTTCGTCATGCATAAACAACTATAGTCAAACTCGATTCCCTATTCGCGAGCAATAACGTTATTCTCGTTATGGCGACGCGCTGCACACGTGCTACATGCAAAACGCTCTCTCTACACTTTCCAACAAATTCGATACTCTCTCCTCCTCGTCCGTGAAAAGCATTCTTTGAGTCTTCTTCCGCGTCTGTGTAGCTAACATATATATATATATGTCTGGTGCACGACATGGATTCTTCGAAAAATAATGAAGCCCGCGCACGGACCGCCTAATAGCTCCGGTCTTTCCTGCGTGAGCTCATATATACAGATATATATATATACACACACACGCACCTCGTGCGCAGCGTAACCTTGCTCGCACACGTATAGAATACGGGTATACCGGAATCGAGCCGATGACGGGAAGACGTATTTTTCGAGTCTCCAATACGCTCACGGCTATTATTGCGAAAGAGGAGAGTCTCTACTCCGCCGCGTGTATATATGCCGCGGTGTGTATTGACGCGTTAATGGTGTGTGCTACTGCTGCGCAGCAGTCTATATAGTGGCCGTATTTTTCGTGAATTCTCCAATACCACGCGCGCGGAGAGAAAAGTAAATATAGCGGCTGTATTGCTTACAGGTTGAGTAAAATTTGCTCGACCAGCTTTTAGGAATTCTTCAGCGAGTAATTGGGCGCACACACACGTACGTGTGTGTGTGTGTGTGTATACAAAGCGCGTCGTGGCGATCGGAAAATCCAAGCTTAACGGCGCGTGTAAATTGCCATAAAAATCTCATTAGCCGTAGATTATCGGGCGGTAAACATGCTCGCCGCGCGTTAGATGTATATGTCGAAATGTTGGAGCAGCAGAGGAAAGAGAGAGAGAGAGAGAGAGAGAGAGAGAATGCGAAACGTCCAACATGGCGGCGCCCGCGCCTGCCACATGCCGCCTCTCGAACTTCTTCGTATTTGTTCATATATATATATATACACATGACAAAGCTTACGACTTTGTAAACAAGCCAGATATTTTAAAATAACACACCTAGAATAATTTACTAGAATAAACTGGTTGAAGTTTATGACTTTATAAGCACGTGTTTTACTCAGTGATAAAATCGCAATGACTCGAATTATCTCGAGGAGCCTTTTATCGCTCCAGTGGAAAGTTGTTATACTCATTTCACTCTGTGTGCACACTTCGACACTTTCGGATCAGACCCACTTCGTTTTCCGTAACGAATTTTTCGGAGTACGTGAGAGTACTTTGCCGTTAAAACAGCTCTTCTCCTATATATCCGTGTATAGGATGCAAAAGTTTTGAAAGCCAGGTGGGACAATGATGCGCAGTTTTATTATGCCCGAGACGCGTAAACAATGCTGATTTCATCGTGAATCTACGAAATTTTGCAATAAAGCGATAATAACTAATGCAATCGATCCGCTAATGCTGTATGCTTCACATAAATGTCTGTGCCGTCTATCTTATAATAATTGTATGAATAAGCTTCGGGAGGTTGTGCCTCAAGGCCGCTAATAAAGAAATCAATCAATCAATCCTCTCCATATATTACCGTCGCTTCTTGCCGAGAGTGTAGAACAGCATTTCTTTTTTATGTGCGGATGGATTTATTTTTACGCGGGAAAATTGATGACAAACTACATTGGGTTGGCAAAACGCACACTTAGAATATTTTCTGTAAAATATGTTTCTAGAGAATTTCGGGAATTTTGAAAAACCGCGAAAATCCTGGGATAATATTTCTTGTTTCTAAAGAAAACTCGCCAGTCTCTGAAAATTCCAACCCGCGCGTTTTCTCGCTGACAATAGAATAATAATGCACCATTAAGAACAAGAAAAAATGGGAAAAAGCTTCTCACTGGCAATAATTTTCTAAAACTTGCGATTCTGAAATAGAAGCGCAGATTGCAAAGCTAAAAAATTCATTGTATCCGCCGAGCCGAGACGAAAGTGTCCGAGATCTCTCCCTGAAAATTCTACATGCAACCCAGAGATCGCAGTGAGACACCGAAGCTAGCCATGATTGAAGTTCTTCTATTCTCCAATACTACAATATTCAGCGCATAGCGAGAGCGCTGAGACTACACACAGCCACGGAGATAGAGCGGTATACGTATATCCCACTTCGGGCCGACTAACCACTCAATTCCGTCTAATCACCACTAAATCTAGCCTGCACTTAAATACACTCGCGCTCATCAAGTGGCAGCCTCATTATATTTTCAAGATTCTTCCACTTCCCCCTACTCCTCGGGGATGGAAACAATTTCTCCGCCCGCGCGCGCACATGCAACGCAATCAATCCATCGGCAGCTCAGCTCGCGCGCACCTTGAAATTGAAATAGCGAAAATATTTGAAATAGCCCGAAGCGAAGAGAAGCGGGACAGAATCGTTAGAGTTGCTCTCTCTCTCTCTCTCTCTCACTCTCTGTGTCTCCGCGCTGCGCTGGTGGTGTGTGTAGGCCAAGAGGAGAAGAGAAACAAACGCGAGCGAGAGAGAGAGAGAGAGACACGGCGAGGAGGCAGCGTCGAGCATGCGTGAAGCGGTTCAAAAGAGAGAGAGAGAGAGAGGAAAGTGTGCTCCGCCGCCGCCGCGGCCGCTTCAGTGGGTCACAAGGCGCGCGCGCTCCGAGCCAAGTTTGGAACGCGAGCCGAGCACGCGAACCTCGTCGTAGACGATCTTTCCGAGGCAGCTCGCCGCGATGCCCCCCGTGCTAACCGCACAAGCGGCTTCCATATCGTACGGGTCTCTGGATGTGTCTTTGAGAGCGAGATATAAGATGGCTGATGCTGCGCGCTTGTCTCGGACGAGTGATCGATATATTATATATATATATATTTTTTAATTCAAATGTACAACGCTTACGGGCCTGTAGACGAATAAATTTTCTATTCGACTTTTGTCGGTGTGTGCGTGTATGCGTATGTCGAGATGTGTCGTTCTTTGAATGACATTATTACTATTTTTTTTATGTAGGTGATCGCGATTCTAAGATAACGTCTATCTAAGCTTCTTTAAAAATACATTCGTATGTATCTTGTAGCTATACGAACTTACAATGACTCTATCATCCCTGGATTATCGCCAGCTATTTACCCTTGTTTTTTTTTTTTTTATAGAAACCCAATTTTTTCTATCCTCTCCACGTTTACACACACGTATCTACGCAATACCCGCGACTGACGGCTTCAACGCCAGCTATTCTCTCTTTGTCTCTCTCTCTCTCTTTCCTCCGCGTATTCCTTTGCTTATTGGACACTTCGGACCTTGATCTTCGTTGGCACTCGGCGGAGTCTTCCTCTCTCACGCTCTCTCGGCTCGCACAATAAAATGTAAATAAAAACCGACGAGTTGTATTACACTCGCGCAGACTCGTCATCGCAATACATAAACGTCCGAGCAAACAATGCCAGTATTGAGAAGAACAGCGTCGCGAATTCCGCGCCAGAATCAACAGAGCGAAAAAGAAAACGCGTGTATGTATATGTAAGCGCGCGCGGTCGCTACTTCGCGCGCACATTTCGATTCTCTCTTCCGCTGATGCAAGGAGAGAGAGAGAGAGAGAGATAAACGTGAGCTGAACGACCGACGCGAGAGAGAGAGAGCAAGCGCGATGATGCACACCTACGTGATCGACAGATGTAAACAACGGCGCTTCGGAATGCGTCTGTTAAACTTTAATATTCCGACGGGTGGTCCGCTGCCGTCGCGCTTTTGTTATAACTACCGACTACCGAGCGCTCGTTAACGGACTGCGCGCGCCAATAAAAAGTTTAAAATTACACATAAGCTTTTCTGGCACCGAGAGAGTGAGAGGGGGGGGGAGGGCGTGCGACACACATACGCGAGAGCCCCCGCGACGGATATTATACCGGGGGATCAAAAGCTTCGCGGAATTCTCCTCCTACATTGTACACGTTTTGCATAATAAAATCGTCGCCGTCTCCCACCCCCGTCGATCCTATTTCTGCTTCTTCTTTTTCAATGGAAATTGCCCCCCACAGCCGCCGTCGTCGTCGCGGCGGTCTGTATACACCCTCGTAAATTACACATGCGGCAGACTGTCAACTGCAGCAGAAGCAGCAGCAGCAGCATCGGTGCCACGCGGGTGTAAGAATGAAAGCTGAAATTAACAATGAATCACCGGCATCGCCCGCTCTCGTATAACTCATGCAACGAGCAAGTCCCGCGGGAGAGATAGAGAACTACTTTCCTTGTCTGCGCAGCTCCCGAACATTAGAATGCAACGTGCCGTCGCCGCCGCCGCCGCCGCCGCCGAGCCAGCGACTCCGCGAAGAATACGCATAATACAGGCCGCGGCGGGATAGTAGGCGCAGCTCGTATATAGACGAAGGAGAAAAATAAGAGAGAGAAAGAGAGAAAGAGGGAAGGAGAAATAAATTAAACGTCGCGACGGGCCGAAGATCGATCATCCCTCTCTCTCTCACTCTCTGTATATGCGACGCCGTGAAATTAAGCATGCACTTGTTGTACAGCATACGCGTCCGCGAATATATATCTATATCACACGTATAATATATATAGGGGTGGCGAGAAGGCCGTGCGGGAAAAGCGTTATTATGTAATACGGGAAAATTCCAAGAGGGTGCTATACACGACTACACACACACGCGCGCGCGTGTAATGTGCGCAGAGAGGGCTGCACTGCGGGGCAGGGGGGGCGAGGAGATATACGTGTGTGTGTGTGTTTGTGTGTGTGTATACACATATAGAAGGGCCCGAGCGAGCGAAATTGTAGCGCATGGCGTGGTGGCGCTCAACCTGTTGTTTTAAGGTCAGCCGAGCGTTGGCCTCGGGGTGAGAGAATCGCGCGCGCGCCGAACTCGGGAGCGAGAGGGAGGGAGAGGGCTAAAAGCGAAGGAGCTGCTCTCTCCCTCGACGTTGCGCGCGCGCGCGCGGAGAGAGAGGGAACTTTTCACGATGTTTATGGGGGAATGATTTTTTTTTTTGAGGAGAGGGGGTAATCAATTTTTCGAAATTCCGTAACTTTGGTTAAGGAAGAGCCAATTAAAACTTTGGGACGCTACACTGCGTGTGTCTGTGTGTGTGTGTGTGTAGGTATGTGCTGGGAGGGAAAAGTTTTGAAGATGTCGAGGAGAGCTTTGGAGTGCGCTCGCAACGGAGAAAATTTATTTGGAAATTCAAAACGTGTGCTTCGTCGACGCGAAATTTCGAATTGTCGCGTGAAATTCCAAGTAGAATATACGTACCCTTCGAAAAAGCTTTTTGTAACAGCGCATATGGAGCGTGTATTTTTTGTAAAAATTGAATTTTGTGAAAAAATTGAAATTTTCTAAGAATACCATTATCTTGTTACATAGTGTATATGATGAGAAAATGCGCCGTTAAATATGGTTCTTTGTTTAACGCGTGATTACTATTTTTCATTTCTCGTAACATTCTAAAAAGCGCAAATCTCGAAATAACAGCACCAATGTAAATTCAAAACAAATCCTTCCAAAGTTCCAAGCTCTCTCTCTCTCTCTCTCTCTCTCTCTCTCTCTCTCAGCCCGAGCATTTTTCTCAACCGTTTCGACAACGGTCGAGTATATACATATAGCGAGTCACATCGCGCGCGGCATCGAAGAGGAAATTCGTGTACATCAACGAAACGCGTTTTACTCGCCAAATAAGTATGAGGCCGCTATCGTAACGATATTTCGGCAGAATCGATCGTCGCGCCGGATGTCGGGCTCCGCAAGGCTGTATACACATATATATATGTATACGATGGAACTTCGAGCTTTGCATAAAGATGAGATCGCTCGAGACACAGGGCGATCGAACGTGAGCTGGCTTATTAAGATCGAATTTCAATTTTGTTTTTCCTCCAATACATAATGTGTCTCGAACTCGAGAGACAGAGAGAGAGAGAGAGAGAGAGAGAGAGAGAGAGAGAGAGAGAGAGAGAGAGAGAAAACAAGCGAAACTGCATGGTTTTGACACAACGGCTATAATACGGCACAGCATATAGAGCGCGCGCGTTTAAACAATCGTTGGCGCTTCGCGCGCGGATGATTAAATTGATAAACATCGGGCTGCAGAGCTTCGCATTTGATTCACGTCAGCTCGAGCGTCGGAGTAACCGTAATTACACCGAGAGAGCCCGGGATAATTAATTATTTTTCCCCGGCTCATGCACTGTGTACTTTCTCACTCAGCGTCGCGTCGCTTTCCGCGCGTCTGTCGCTATCCTTTGCGCGATTGAATTTGTCGGTCGCTTAATTAATTATGATTAGTCCGCGCGCGAAAATTGAGTTGATTCTATTGTAGAACGCGAGAAAAATTGAGGATCGCCTTCGACGTAACAAATTACTGCGGCGCGCCGACGTACACACACACGTATAGTCTGCGGTGTGTGCGAGAGTAATTCCGATCACGTACGATGTATAGAATTATTTATTTTCGAAACGCGCGGCAATTGACCCAATTACTTCCGCATTGAGGGCTTCAAAGAACGCGTGCTGCACCGTCGGAAGAGGCTTCTCGTTCTTCTTCGTCTTCTTCGTCGGCGAGAAGCCTTGTCGGCGTTGGATGCGGAAATCGATTATCAAGCGAAAATTTCCCTGCGGGCAATTTCGAAAACAGCCAATTTCTCTCTTTCTCGCGCGCTTGCAAACAATAATATATGCGCTGCGCGGCGGCGTCTCGCTAATTATACCCCCGCGGCGGCCGGACACAATATGTTCGTCTTATCGTTTTCGAACTCGAAACTTTTGCATATTATTTTGCCGCGCGTGCAAATTGTCATTTTTTAAGCTGATTTATATTTTTGGCAAAGACACTCGAGATCGTAGGTGCCCGCAGAGTGCAAAGTAACGCAAGATACAATTAAATGGAGACATTTTTTTAAACAAAATGTAACGAGAGTTTGCATGAAAACCTTAGAAGTAAAAAGAAAAATAAACAGTTTTATGAAGAAGTCGACGATAAACTATTCTCTCCGCAATATAGCGGAATTTCATTACAAGCAACGGACGCGCGTAAAATACGTTCGCAAATATATAAAATACAGCTTAAAAATAAACTGGATTCTAAGCTAACTGAATCGCTTTACTTTACGATTCTCTCGACAAACTGTGTCCCCCTCGATATTCAAAGATAGCCTCTTCGAATGCAGAAATACTTGCGGCTTAAACGTTTATACATAAGAGAGGGGGGGGGGGTGGAGAAAGGGAAAGACTCATTTGGGCTGCGCGTTATCTCGTCGCCTCTGAGATTTATCATTGAAAAACAGCTTTTTCCGCGTTCGACGCGCGCGCACGCCTCCTTAATATCGCTCCTTTTCGTATATATACGGCATAATGAGCAGCTTATCGCGGACATTCGCAACAGACAAATGTGTTCCCGCATATATAGCTGCCGTTACAGATAAACAATCTCCGCGTTGGCCTCTGCGTACACACACACACACGCACACACGCATACACACACACATGCGCGCATGTATATAGACATATATATATATATGTACACACATACTCTGTACGTATATCTCGAGAGCGAGAGAGAGAGAGAGAGAGAGAAGAAGCGACGGCTTTAGATGCGTATCGAGGCGCCGTTACTCGCTGTAAACTCGAGGATGATGTCCCGGCAGTATAACGTTTCTTCTTATTGCCGGGGATTATGATTTATTCCGGATAATTAAGATAAGACCTCGAAAGTTTTTGCCCCGCTAGGGAGCGCTTTAATGATCGCAGTTTTATTACATCATTCACTGCTGCTGCTACTGGCTGCTGCTGCTGCTGCTGCTGCTGCTGCTGCCACGCCATACTTATATAGTATTATTATATACGTCATAATCCTTCTTTCGCGAGAGCGAGACGATATATATATATATATACTTATATAAAGTTTGGAGGAGGGAAAAGGAATAAGCCGCAGTAGCTTTCGGCCATCGCGTGGCCATACCTTTTCCCCAGTTTCGCCAAGTCCAAATCAACAGGTAGCGATTACACGCTGCACGACTATGTATATAGCGACATATGCGATACGTATCGGAACGCATTCGCAGTGTGTGATGTGTGTGTGCGTGTGTGTATCTAGACATATGCTCGTTCGCTGTAACGTTGCGGGAAAAAAAAATGTTTCTTTTTTCCTCCAAAGTTTAGCTTTCAATAATTTATTGCGGCGAATGAAAAGTTGTCTATCGCAGTAGGCTCTGCCGGTGCGTGTCTGCGCCGGTGTGTGTCTACACACAGCTGTTGGATTATCGCGTTACACAATATACTTGTGTCTGTACGTACATATACATTATATATATACACGTACACGTACACTCGTCGGACAATCAAGTCTAGTGGTGTGTGGAATTTTTATAAATAACTAAAACGCTTCGGCCTTGAATCGAAACAGGCGTGTACGATATATTTGTGTGTATACACGGCATGAATTATCGTCGTTTTCCCTCGTAGCGCGATAATCACACCTTGTGTTTAATTTAGTATCGTCGATGTCCTACAGAATTGCCATTTAGATTTTGATAAATCCTCGCAGCGATAAGTGCAGGTTCGACAGCGCGACCGTTAAAATGAAAAGTCTTGGCGGCTGGTGCGGTTTAGCGCGATCGAATTTTCCAACGGGTTTTCGCGATCGCCACGACTTTTCCCTCCTTTCTCGCAGAGCGCATATAATGGCTGTGTTCTGCGGAAAATCAATTTCGATTATTTATTTTTCTAAAGACCGGTGTTCAGTCCCTCAAATTGACCCTTGCGTGACGGGCTTTTTCATAATAGTTACAAACTGCTAGGACAGAATTATTCGATGTGAATAAGCAATCTTATCTATCCATGCTTTTATAAATCCAAACAACGCTTTTTTTACTTATTATCTACATAAAACACTCGGCAGTCAATGGACTGGTAAAACGAGCTTCATTAGTTAGCCCTACAGCGACAAACAAAACCGGCCGGCTCTCATTGAAAAAGGTGAGAACGTAAAAAAAAGAGAGAAAAAAAGTACTGAATCGTTCCTCCCATTGGCGTAAAATTTCGCCCACTGTATAAATTTTCATTATCTTTTCCTCTCGTCGTCGCGCATATAATACCCATAGAGCGCGTCGTACAGCCAATAAATTACCTCGCGCTGCACAGCCATTTCCCCGCGAAGAAAAAAAGGAAAAGAGAGGAGAGGCGAACGTAAAAAGCTTCTCTATCTATATGCGCGTGTATATAACTGCGCGAGAATCGAGATCACGCAAGGTAAATTGTTATTTCTGTTTTTTTTTTTATATAAACGCGAGCTTTTTTCATCAGTGCACAACCGTACGTTGTTTACGGAGGAATCCGTAAAAATTAATTCGGTTTTTGGTATCCTGACAAAAAATATCCTACACCTTCCCGGGTCACTTTCTTTCTTGGGGCTATAGGATTCACAGAACGCGAAAAGAATAGCGCTCGCCGCAGAAAATCGAAGGAGCGACATCGATTTTAAAATTCATATACGCTCTTTATGAAGTATACACGTATTATTTACACAGCATTATAAAAAATCGATGCCTATAGCACGACGTTTTCTTTTTTAATTTAGGACTCGAACGAAACAAAAGAAAAAAAATTTGTGAATTTTTCCTTACACACACACACAGTACACACACACACACAAACTCGTTATAGAGGCAAACCTTCGGCAACGTATGGGCGCACGAGCCCTCGCCAGGTATAAAGTGTGTATGCATATACGTGTATATACAGGAAGAGTGGAGAGAGAGAGAAGAACGCGATCGTCGGCGCTGCTTTTGAAAATCAAGTTTTCACCCTCGGCGTGCGCGCGTCGAGTAGCGAAGTCGGTCAAGGGGGTGGAGGCGAGAGAGAGAGAGAGAGAGAGAGAGAGAGAGCGAGCTAGCGGTAAAAATCGATACCGCCATGATTCAAGAGTGAGGAGAGAGAGAGAGAGAGAGAGAGAGAGAGAGAGAGAGAGAGAGGGAGGGGCGAGAACGTGTGTGCATAAACGTCGAGGTAAATCGCGTATGGGCTTACGTTCATCGGCGCCGAGCGCGACCCCTACATGTGCTCCCCGCTGCTTTTCTCTTTTTCTTCCTCTCGCGCCGCATTCCGCGACCTGCCGCCGCTGATGCCTGCAGCACACCATAGCACCGCGCGCTCTCTGTGCGTTTCGCGAGACTCATTGTTTAACGAGCCGAATTGTGGAAAACGAGCCGCCGAGGGGAAAGAGAGAGGATTCGCCCCGTTTCTATTTGCAGGCGACATACTGTTCGGCTTGTTGAATATTTATTTATTTATTTATTTATTCTTTTTTTTTGTTATATATATAGAACGTGATTTTTCGTTTAGAGCAGCGCGCCGATCGAGAAGGGGATCCAATGCGTTATTCAGTGTGCGGACGCACACATACACACACACACAGAGGTATCGATGAGAATGAAACTCGAAATTACTTTCGTTAAGAGACACGATAGCGTGTTTTTTTCTCGTGGGTCACCTGAGCGTCACAATAGACCGACTACTGTATAGGCGTGAAAATGCTTTCCGGGTATATAACGAGGAAATCACGCGCGTTGACGATCGGATATACCTGTACGCACGTGCAGAGGTGCGAAAGGAACAGAGAGAGAGAGAGAGAGTGAGAGAACGACGAGAAAAAAATTCCATACGTAAATGTACGTTCGATTACCCGTGAATGGTATAGCGCATCGACAACGAAAAAAAAAAACGAACAGTATAGTATCTCTCGTTTCGGTAGCCATAATAGTTCTCTTTCTCTATACAAATACATATACACACACACACACACACACACACACACACACACACACACACATATATATATATATATATATGTATATGTATATGTATATATTCACGGGCCGTATCTGATCCGACTGAATAAGTTTTAATTTCCTGCAGCAGCTGCTGCAGTAGTAGTAGTAGTAGCCGATATCGATTGGCTTCGCGCAATGCTGCCTCACAATTAAGCGATTCGTAAATACGATTTGCAAGAGTGAGAGAGAGAGAAAGAGAGAAAGAGAGAGAGAGAGAAGTTGCAGCATCCGCTGCGGACGAGATAAGCTGTAAAATACTCACTATTTTTCCGCTCACTGATTCCTCTATATGTGCATATCCATCCTATTTCGGAAACAACTCACCCGAGCAAGTCGCAAAAAATTTTCTTGAAGGTACACCTACCAGACCTGATTTTTCTCTTTCCTTAGGTCATTCTGAAATAGGAAAACCTCGCACTGAGAGAAGAGAAATTTAACCGAAAAGTGGCATTGTAACTATTACAATGTACATTGTAATAGTTACAATGCCACGTTTCGGTTAAACATGCCACATTTCGGTTAAACATTCTCTTCTCTCAGTGCGTGTATATGGCCGATCGAAGGGTATACTTTTTCCGGAGCAAAACCGACTCGAAAAAACGAGAAATAATCGACAAAAAAAGAATTTATAGATTTTTTTCTGGAAAACTATGGACTTTTAAAAATATTTCATTAGAAAAAATTTCCAAGTATTCTTTGATGAATTTTAAGTCATTATTGTTCCAATGAAATATTTTTAAAAAATTCTTGTTTTTCAATTATTTCTCGTTTTTCGAATCGTTTTGGCTCCGGAAAAAAGGATACCCTTCAATCGGCCATGTGCACGAGGTTTTTCTCTTTCAGAATGACCTAAGGAAAGAGAAAAATCAGGTCTGGTAGGTGTGATATAAATAGGATGGATATGCACATATATACATATGTGAAAATCCGCCAAAATAATTCAGATAATTGCAGCGGAAATCGACCGAAAAAAAACCTCGTGAGACATCGAAAAAGTGTTTTTGGGTATTTAGATGTTTGTGTAAAAATTTACAAAAAAAATTCGTTTTTTAAAGCATTTTTTTTCAATCCGAATTTGGAGGGAGAAGGAATTTTATTTTTACGGTCGCAAATATGCACAAAAGTTCGCAAATTTTCTGAGCTTTTCAAATTAGTCAAGCTTTTTTGTCTATGATTTTTTTTAACAAATTGGCGGTGGTTTTTGTGAAACAGCGTGATGTTAAACTTTGTTGTGAGCGTGATGTTAAACATGATTTTTTTTCTCGAGAAATATCACCTTAACGAAAAAATGTCGTAGAATAAAAAATGCTTAAAATTACTCAAAGAATACGTATGAATTTTTCAAAACATTTTGAGCCATTTTTTAATTTTTCAAAAATTGTGCAAATTGGAAAAATTCAAAATTTGCTCAAAATGTTTCGTGTTCTGGGGGTCCTGTAGAACAAGAAAAACGCTGCCCCAGACGAGTCTCACGAGGTTTTTTTCGGTCGATTTCCGTTGCAATTATCTGAATTATTTTGGCGGATTTTCCCATATACACGTAAAACAGATATCCATGTGTGTGTGTGTGTGTGTGTGTGTGTGTGTGTGTGTGTGTGTGTGTGTGTGTGTGTTTGGTACGCGCGTGCCGCACTAAAGCTCGTCGTATTATAATATATCGATGACGGACGTCGGCGATAAGTCAACTCGGTCACTTATGGATATTCTCGCCTATACGTAGCGTTCGTTTTCTTTTCCTTTGCCAGATAGATAGAGAGATAGATAGAGAGAGAGAGAGAGAGAGAGAGAGAGAGAGAGAGAGAGAGAGAGAGAGGGCGAGTGAGAGAGAAAGAAAGAGAGAAAGAGAGAGAGGGAGGGAGAGCGAGAGAGTCGAAATAATAGCTAGAAACAAGCATAGCTATAGACACGCTATATAATCATGGCTCATCCTCGACCAAGCCTCTTAGCTTAATACTCGCGCTAATCGCATTTGTAAGATATATAAGAAAATATGTGCATTTATATATCTGGCAGCCGAGTTGACGGTAATTTATCGCGCTTTTATACCGTATGGAGTATGAAGAAACGAGTGCCGCGAGTTTGGATGAGCTATGGGAGCCGCGATTAAGTTTGGAAACTTTTTCTGCATACAGAGGGGGATAAAGGGGTACACGCGTAGTGTTTCGAGACTTATGGAAAAGGCAAGTCGCAAATATCAATCGCATGCGTTATTGTATACACTTGAATACATCGCTCGAATATCTCCGCAGTCTTCGATTATATGTTCGATATCGCGAGGATAATATACCAGATAAACTAAACCGACGATCGTATTATATATAACTAATCTTTGGAAATTCGCTGTATTAACGCTCGATCCCATCGATTATTCCCAACGTCATGTTCGAATGTGACATTATCAGCGTTAAAGAAGCACCACGTGCTAAAAAATTGTTCAGAAAAAAATTTCAGTGTTGCAGTCGTATTGATTTATGCTATGCGCGTTGTTACACCTGATTTACAAACAAAAGAACATAAAGATTACACTAAAGCGCTCAAGGATTCACGCGTACAGCTAAAAAATATTAAAAAAAAAAAATTGTAAGTATTACAGTCATATCGATTAATGATATGCGCTGTTACACCTGATTTACAAACAAAAGAACATAAAGATTATATTCAATTTTCACGCGTATGCGCAGCTATTTCTCGTTAGTTTCGGACACATGCAGTTTCGGAAAAGTTATATAAAGAATAAATTTTCCCTTCCTCAATAAATTTCTCACCCTGCAAATGTAAACGAACGAAGCGTGCAGTCAAATTTTTTTATCCTCGCATACCGGTGTTACATAGCTTGCACACGCGCACACACATGACACACAGACTTCCCTTCGCTATCTCTTTCTATCTCTCTCTCTCTCTCTCTACGTCTTTCTTTCAACCTTTTTCGCAGACTCTTTCCCTGCGCTCATATTTGTATGTATATAAGTACGCACCTGACTATTGCGTATACGTATATATATATACACGTGTACTTTTACGTATAGGTATGTATGTGTAATGTGTATATCTATATATCTCTCTAGGAGTATACACAACGCGGGCGTTTGCTCTCATCTAATATTTACCGGGGAAGTCGAGTCTGTCCGGTCGCTTTTAAGCAGATTTACCGTAAAATATGACAAACAGAATTACACGCGTCGCTCAAATCCTCGTTTATATTTGATGTATGTGTTTTCTCTCTCTCCTCTCTCTTCTCTCTCTCTCTCTCTCTCTCTCTCTCTCTCTCTCTCTCTCTCTCGCTCGCTCGCTCGCACTGTGTGTGTATCTGTTTGCGAAGCAGCAGCCGCGATGATTTATCGCCCAGCGAGAGAGAGGCTGTGAAAAATTAGGAGATGTTTCCGCTCGGCCGAGGGATACAGTACCGCAGTGTTTTGGATTTTGGGGATGTGCACTAGCGCAGCCTTCTCGTCGTTATACATACACACACACGCGCGCGCGCGCACACACACACACCCATATATATATATATATATATATATATATATATATATATATACACACACGTACGACACGCGGGAGGACGATGCGCTCGCCAGATTGTTCCGGCTTATTTTTCGACTTTTTTCTCTCGCGGATCAGCGCATCATCCCTTTTATCGATCAACAGGGGGGCGTTTTCTCCATCGCGTCGACGATAATGTCCGTATATACATTGGTCATGCCCATTTGAATTCGACTACACCACGCGCCGCGCACTGCTCGAGTTATCTATTTTTAGTGGCTCGACGCGCGTGCCGTATGTGTGTGTGTGACACAATAATAAATAATCGTTTGGAGATTAGATAAAACGCGGCGATTTTCCCTCTCTCTCTCTCTCTCTCTCTCTCTCTCTCGCTCTCTCTGTCTCTCTCTTGTATATAAACAATAATTCGCTGTATATTACGAGTTTCCTCGCGGCAGCCCGTAAAATTTTCGTGATGGAAAGCCAATTAAGCCGGTTAGTACGGGACGAAGGAGAAGAAAAAAAGTAATGAGAAAATAAAGAGATCGTCCGAGAGAGAGAGAGAGAGAGAGAGAGAGAGAGAGAGAGAGTGAGAGAGAGAGAGAGCCACAAGAGCCACAGTTATACAGCAATTATCCAGCTGTGCGCGGGCAAGTCAGCAAATTAATTTCTCTCGATTAGGCGCTCGTGCCTGCTACCAACTTATTAAGCTTGCGGGGAAAACTCGATTTCGGGCTGCGGTGCTGCCGGCATGTGTGTGTGTGTATATGTGTGTTATGTGCGAATCTTTATGTTCCGTTTAGAGGAACGGACTGACCGTTAATTAGGCTTTGCGCGCACGAGTCGCCGGGGAGGGTATACGCTCGGTTCGGGTAAGGGAGGGGGGGGGGGGTGGCGAAAAGCACTCGTCGAAGGGAAGCGAAAGAAAAAAATTGACGCCTACAATCAGACGCGCTGCCGATCTTTTCTTTTTTGCGCGAAGCTTTTTAATGGGGTTATCAAAGCGATGGGAAATGCGGAATAAACGTCGTTTTTATTTGCGCAAATTTCGCAGCGTCGGCGATACGTGCGGCTGTCTAGAAAAATGTAAACGATTCACAAAAGTATATATATGTTATATGGAGCTCCTCCTCCAGTGAAGTACGAATTAAATTATCGTCGAAACGATATAATTGAATTCAATGAACCTTTCATTTGATAAATTATTCATGCTCTTGATGCGGAGAGTCAATTAAATATTTCGCAACGAATGCATAACCACGACGTAACGATGATTATACGCTTCGTCGATTCGATATGCGTGCGTTATTATTTCGTGGACCTAATTTTTTTTTTCTCGACTCGAAAAACGAATTGTGAAACGCATAACGCCAGAAGCCTGTGAAGCGCAGGTGCGTATACGGCGATAGCAATTTTATAGGGACACAAGCGGAAACATCGCGTGTAAAACGAGCTTTTAGCGATAATGGAAATATTCAATCAGCCGGACAAACAATGGGCCGCATTTGTTGATTCCTAGCATTTGCTTGAATTTATACATGTATAATAGCGCAGCGACGTCACAGTGGGAAGAGACGTTACATCGCTTTGGGCGATGGAAAATTTGATTAGCTCGACGAAAGTTTTACTAGCCGCGCACAAGAATTTTGGTCTTGACGAGTAGGCTTCATCGCGTTCGTGCGTTAAATCATATTTCAAAGGCAACTATATCGCTTTCTCTCTCATCGTCGCTGATTCATTGCACTTGATGCGCGCGTACGCTGCTTGTTGATGATTTTTAAACACATTCACTCATCCGCTGGCGATTAAATTTAAATAATCCCGTCGAGTGCAGACAAATCGGTGTTGTTATTATAGGTCTGTCTGAATCCCACGTACTTTAGTCCTATATTGCAGAATATAAGTTACTTTTTGTTTACTTTTGTAATACTTATTTACCACGTATATAAACAGACGTAAAAAAGATTTGATCTCTGGATGAGAAAGAGCAGGGCACTGGCGTGCAACAAGTTATGCTTCGCGAAAACGGACAAACATTTTCCTCGTTAAATATCATTTAACTTATGTGTATGTATACACACGAATTTTTGTATATTTTGCCGCTACACTCGCCGAAGCGTATATAACTTTGCAATATATATATATAGCTCCCCAGAGTCATAGCCGAAAAGTCGCGCGCACCCAGAGCTTATATACCGAAATAAGTTTGTGTACTGCAGCTATATGTATACTATGGCAACGGTCATTTAACTCCAAACGTATATTTACGGTCGTTCCAGCCAAGAGTTTAAAGGGAATTTTCGTTTTATACTTTTTTCTCCGAAATCGTACCACAATTTTTGATCCTTCACCAGGCGCCAATCGTCCCGATTTCCCGAAAATTTCTGCCGATGCTACTTTTGTAAGAAAAAAACTCGGTGGTTGACCTTACTAGCCCCCCCCCCCTCCCCCCTCGGCCGCGCGACGTTTTGTAAGACTTGGCCATTAACGAGCCATATACACACATCGTTCGCGCATTTACATTTTCGTGCATCGCGTCAATTTACATAAATCCCATGCGTGCGCTGGCGAGTATATGGAAGCTCGCGTTCGCGACGCAGCGACGACAGTGAGAGCGGCCCGAAAGTGACACGTGCGCGTTGCGTGTATTTCGTCGGTTTAAAAGGTTGGGCGTATAACTTTAATCAGTTTTTTTTTTCATTCCCGTATTCGGTTACCCGTAGACACTGCAGAGTAAGTACCTGTGCACTTATGCGTGCCAGTAATAGAGAAAATTCCCATTGTAAAATAATTTTTTTTTTCGATATGAAAAAAAAATTTATTTTCGATGGGTTGAGTACCAATCGATTGGGTTGGATTGATAAAAGTTTATCAGACTATACGTTGATTGTAGGTTCTCCATCACTATATATATGATTCTATTTTGAGTTACATTCGCTTTCTATTTTTAAAGTAATCTCAATAAGAGATTGTGCGCGACACTTAGTATATGGCTCATAGGATCTGCATTGACAGACAACTTCAGAGTTTGTGTCAATTATTATTCTTGATAATTCGTTGGTAAATTAATTGATGATTGAATTGCGCGAATATAAATATTAAAATACATTCGCATCGCGCGCTCGTCCAAAAAGCGTAGGGTTTATCAACTTTGATCGGAGCGTTAAATTTAGAAGCGCTCCGATACCACTTGGCCGAGTTTGAACTGTTCATGAATATTTTTAAACCGCCAAGGAATGTAAAGTACCATTCGATTCGAAAGCTACGGAAAATTAATTCCCAAATGAATCGCGTCCTCAAAGACGCTATTCCTGTACATACCACGAAATACTAATTTCCAAATAGATCGTGTCTTTAGGATTACATTCCTTTCTATGTCGATGATATATATTTGTCGATAAATCGCGGCTGTCAGTTTAGGACGATTAACACTCAGTTGCCCAATGCTATGCAAAAACACTATAAAATCGGCAGTCAAAGGGCCTAGAAAAATGCTCAATTGTAAAAAAAAGGAAGCACGCATTTCTAGACCTGTTTTATATCATTCATTACATCCAGTGTATACCGTAAGGAAAAAACTCGCGAACGATATCGAGAAGCGTATTTCTCGCGCCGCTCATTCGACGGAGAGGGATAGCGGCTCCGTCGAAAAATCGATTATCGCCTCTCCCAATGAAACGCATCGTTTATTCCCGAGCTAAGCATTATATTCGCGGAAATATTTATTTCTGGCCGTGGGATATTTACTCCTGCACCTCGGGGCTATTAATAGCAGCGAGCGGAGTGTCTATATAGCGATGAGCAGAGGCGCAGCTCGTCGTCTCGCTAACTCGCGGTCTTCTTTATTTATCGCCGATACACTCATTTTTGCGGATACACACATCCGCCACTCTCTCGCTCTCTATATGATATATATACGTGTACACGTGCGTGTATATACGCGAACACTGCACGGACACGCGCGCGCACGCATTGCGTAATTTCGTGCCTGATTTACCGAGTTGACGCAGAGGAGAAAGAGATTACCGAGAGAGCGAGAGCTGCTCGCAGCGCGCGCTCGCGTATGTATAAAAATAATAAAAAGTAGCGAGTGAAACGGAGTCGCCCGCCATTGTTGAGATCGCAGTTATGATGTGGAAGCGGCGCGAGAGAAAGAGAGAGAGAGACAGATACGAAAATAATTCTTCGTCGGGGCGGCGAGAGCTCTCGATAGAAATTTTGGGTGTCTAGGCTACGGAATCGAGACTGACAAATTCTACTGGATTACCGCTTATAGCGCCTGCAGTATATATGTATATATGTATATATGTATACGTGCGGGAAGTCAGGTTAGGTTCTTTCGATATACGCGAAAACAATTTCGGCGGGCGCAACGCGAAAAGGCGAGCAATTTTTTCCGAATAATCTATTTATAAGAAAATAATGTGGAGGAAGAGGACGGCGCGCGCGGAGCGTATAGTATACAGCGGTGAAACGTGTGTTTTATTGATCTAATAGCGGCTAATTTATGAGCGTAGTTTGGGATTGACGAAGTTATAGGGATGAAATTGCGTTGCGGGAGCTCTTGCGGGCCAGCCCTTTCGAGAGGCAAAGTTTAAAGACGACTAAACACGCTTACTTCGATATTGCCCTCTGCTAATGTACGCAGAGGAAAATATGCCCCTAAATTCGGACCGAGAGCTCCGCGCACCGAGTCGCAGATGCAAAGAGCCGCCATATACGATGCCGACGAGATAAGCCACGCTAAACTCGGTATAATTTCGTTAACGGTCTGTGCGCCGTGTCTTTTGAATTTTTATGCGAATAATGCAAACGGAAAATCGATACGCACCTTGCTGTACCCCCACCTCCCTCCCCTCTTTTTTTTTCTAAATAATTGAAAGGCGATGCAGATTTCACGATATACACGAAGCACACACTGCGCGACCCCGTAATGTAATTATTATCGATTCTCATCGCGCGTATCGCGATTTTCGTATAGTAATACACATTGAGATAATAAAACGGAGGGTCGTGAAGAAAAAAAAACAGAAAATTTTTTTTCTTCTCCGCGATATCGATAAAAAGTGCGGAGCAAACACACGTCGCGCGGGGGGCCGAGTTAATTCAACGGAGTAGAAAATTTTTAAGCAAATTAAACATGTATACGTCGCGCGACAATGGCTTTTTCAAGTCACTCGCCTCGATTGCATAAGCGACGACGAAGAAAAGCATTCGTCGGTGTCGCTCGCACACACGTATATATGTATACACTTAGGAATGTTCCATGCGCCGTCGTACGCGCGCGGCGCAACATGCAAAGGCTCCCGCTATCACGGGAGCCTTCTCACTTCCCGATAAACATGACAAAAGACTCAGAAACCTCGCGCGGTCTAACTCGTCATTATGCATGCAAACGCTCGCCGCGCGTCCGCACGAGCGCGCAACCTATGCTCGTGAGCGAAAGGAAGGAGGAAAAAAAACGCGCCGAGCGAGAGACGCGCGCAAGGCGTAGATTCTCGTTTGCGCCTATGACCAATTCTCGCGGAAAAATGCACTTTCCGGGGGTCCAGAAATCGGAATTTTATTTTTAAAGCTAGAGCTTTTTTCGGACCGATGAGACTTTCTTCTGTAAGCCAAAAGATAGTCGAATGTAGTAACCATATTTCTGAGGCATTTTACGTTTTCTTTTACAAAAAATTAATTCGTCGAAATACTGGAATAATCACAACTGCGAATGTTTCCGAGGCAGAAATAAAATTTCAAATTACACCACAATAGAGTACAGCAGAAGAGCTTTAATTCATTTAAAAAAAATATGCCCTGATTCGATGCTCTGATCAAAAGTTACGTCCGTTCGACAAAAAAAAAGTAAATAAAAATCCGAATAGCCGATTTTCTTCTTTTTCCATGTTTCCCATGTTCCTCTGCATTTTTGACAATCTATCAGCTAACAGAAGAAAGTCTGATCGGTCCGAAACCTCTAGCGTAAAAAAAAATTTTCGTGCATTTTTCAATGAGAATTGGTCGTATACATATATACACCACTGCGAGGAAGATAATACGACGCGCAGGTAAACAGCGAGAGTGAGAGAGAGAGACGAGCCGTCCATTGGCTCAGCTGTTTCTTGCGTCTCTCTGGCGACTAACCTTGCGCACGAAATAAGCTGAAACCCCCTGGCTATTCATCCGCACAATGCGGCTCTGCATTGTAAAATTTTTGCCCTTTTTTCTCCCTCGCTCCCCCCCCCAACTGGGCTCGGCCTTTGTTTTATAAAAGGTCCGCGCAATTAAGCCTCGGCGAGTCGTCTCGCGCATGAGCTAATTAATGCGACCGGCGCCATTGTGACACGCACGAATTCCCCTCCCCCCTCCCCAACACCCTCCTCCCTCCTCCTCCCCGAGTTGCAAGCTGCTCTCCCGCAGCTGCTGCACACATGCGTTGTTCTCTTTTCTTCTCTATGTCTCTTTTTCTCTCTCGAATGTGTGTACACACGTATATGCACAATGCGCTAACGCACATATATGTATATAATATACTAGAGACACAGAGACGTCGAGGCTTTTCGCGATGACAAGCATTTCACGCAATTTTCGCTCCCATCGGGGATCAGGTTTTCTACTTTACGTCTTTGTCCTGGCGGGGACTTTTTTTCTCTCCTCCGCGATTACATTATATGTATATATGTATAGCTAAACACACGCAGAGAGACGCGCGTCTGGAGATTTTGGTTTGGGGGATGCTATGTATATATACAGTTGGCCGATATTACGCGACGAGACCGAAGCAGTAGGATGTTAAAATTAATGACACCGACGAGTTTGAGTGTATTACGCGCTTAGCGGAACGTTAATGCATTGCATCTTGGGAGCTTTATGGCGCGCGGCTACACACACGCGCGCGCTGATATTATTATTTTTACTGCCAGCGATTATGCCGTAAATTTTCTATTTCTCTCTTCGGGAGCGCTATCTCTCTCCATCTCTCTCTCCCGAACGTCGTGAAAATCGTATAAACGCGTATATCGATCAGTATTAGTGTCGGGAATCGTGAAAATTTTTCTATTCCCATTGAAACGTCGCTTTTATGCGATTCGATGTTATAAGCGCAAATATATAATATAGAAGAGAATATTCCGATTCAGCTGAAAGCCGAATAGTTCACCGATGCGCTCGCGGCCATCGATTTAAGACAAAAAAAAAACAAAAGAAGAGGAACCTTGGACCTTGCGCGTTTCTAAAAGTTCTCGGTAACAGAAACAAACAAAAAAAAAAAATTTCGCAATCTCACGAAAAAACCTTCGAGCATTGTATCATCGCGAGCGATCTTCCATCATCTCTTGTTTCTTTATTTACGGCAGATTTGCCTTCTCTTGTTTTCTCTCTCTCTCTCTCCTCGCTCCCTCCCTTTTTTTCCTCGCTTTTTCTTCCCTACAACAAGAGCGAGAGAACGCGAGGAGCCGCGCCCGTGAGAATTAAAAAAAAAGAGAGAGAGAAAAATGAAAAAAAAAAGACTTTTGGCAACGAGGCGATATCTGTCGCATCGCTCTCGCGAGTGAGACACACTAGCTCTCACGCGACCTATTTGGCTAACTTTATAATAAGTCACGGCGCTTTCCGAAATTCCAAACTTATTATTATCATCGCCGCATATCGTCATCGCGTTGAACCGTTTCGTCACGCAACACACGGACGGATGTGTATATAGCTGCTTTTTGCACCCGCGACGCGCGCATGGTGTGTCTTCTATATATATTCCGTTTTATCGCTAAATTAGAGAAACAAGACGCGCACGCATACCGGAAATGTTACAATATACATACGTATGATATAATACAAGCGGATCGACGAGAGGATGGAGTATAATTTTTGAGAGACGCTTTTATTATATTATCCCAGGTGAATTTTCGGTGGCGAATTCAATTTTAAAGCTTTCCAACTTAGATAGAGAAAAATGCAACGTTGTTGCGCGTATACTGCGGCGAACGTAACGTCAATATTGCATGCAATCGAGCTTTTCTTCGTTTGATTTTATTGTTTTATTCAGGAATTCGTATGACCGATGTAGCGTACGTATAGGAACGCTAGATTCTCTTCGTCTTCTGGTCGAGATCGACAACTTTGTTTTACTAAGTAATGCACTTTTCTGCGAGAGAAGCGCGTCTCCGATGCTCTGGGTTTAGAATGATTTCTCGCGGAATACAGTGGAAAATGAATTTGTAGAAAGCGACTATACGTGTAGTCGTCGAATTTCGAAAAGCAGCAATTAAATTTCTGAAAACAACGACGAGTTGGCAGCCGACTCGTCGTTGTTTTCGAAGTTTCGAGTAAACGCAAAGAATTCATATTTCACTTCTGTAAATTTATCGAAAATTTAATCAACTCTCTCGCACTCGACTATGCTCACGCGTAAGGGTATATACATCGAATTTGTACATCGAAAAACTTGTTACCCCCATATTTGGGACTCCACTACGCAAACATTAATTTTACCGGATTAATATTAATATTGCAGAGCGTCTCAAAGAAACAGCTCCGACGTGTATATATACGAAAGTCAACACCCCCCCCCCTCCGCATAATAATTTAATCACGACGTATACATCATCGGGTGAAAAAGAGGAGCATACGGAACCGACAATCGGAATGTCGAGAACGATCGATTCTTTTTCTTTTTTTTTTCCTTCGACAAGCCTGAATCTCAAGGCCGAACAACAGCCTTCGATCCCTCGACCATATATATATATATACACACACACACACACACACACACACGAGAGAAAAAAATTCGACGTTTCAGGACGCGGTACAATAAGCGCCAAAGCCACGAATCATCGCATAGTTTTGCCGACTCATCGGATTCTCTTCCTTATATATGTATACACCCTTGCGTATGTATATATAGAAGAACGCAGCAGCCTTTTTTTTTGTTGATCTTCGATTATTACACTCAGTGTAAAAACAGTCGTCTATCCCCCCATCTGTGTTCACGCTACACACGTTATAGCCGATGTATATTACCGTGTGGGGGGGGAGTGTTATATCAACTGTGGTTATATATAGATATAGTAATATCGGACGCGTTTGGATTGATAGAAAAAAGAGTGTATGGAAATCATTGGCGCGAGCTCGATGGCGACGTTTGAAAATTTCATAGACTTCTCGAAATACATAATCACCATACAAGAACGGCTAGTATTTGTTTTTAGGCGCGTATATTTCACTCACGTGACAGTATATGTGCAGTAAAAAATTTTTAAATAAATTTTGTTACCGAGACAAGCGTCCATAAAATCACAAATATTGTTGCGCGCGCGCGCGGTGTAAAACCGATATTTTGAAAAGTTATACACCCGCAACGGTGCGCAAAAAGTGCGCTTCAGGAGTTTTCGTTGAATTACTTCAATCCCGAGCAAACTTTCATATTTTGATTAAACATGGGCTGCAACCGTATTTCGCGTCCTGCCAAGCTTTTCCAATCGTGCTCAACCTGAAAAATGCATAAGCCGTATACTTGGCAACTGTGAAAAAAAAGTGATTTATATTGTACTACGCGCGTAGACAAAGAATTGCAAGCTCTGCAGATAAACTAACTAAACCATATATACGACAAAAATTTGTCAGATCATCCTACAGTCGATTTGCACTGTAAAACAACTCATTCCGACACTGAAAAAACAAAAGATTTGAAACATATTTATACGCGAACACGATTCGTCAACCGCAAGAGCTTCGTCGGGACGAATCCGTCGTATATAAGCTCTTAACAGCCCACTGCCTATATGTATACACCCTCTGGATCGGATGCGCGACGCCGCGTGGACTGCTGTGGCTGTATGAGGGGGGGGGCGCCGAACTCGCCCATAAAATTTAAGCTCGAAAACTCGGATTAAGCGTTCGATTATATCCTCCCCCTCGACTGGTACTATATATATACATCGCTGCTGCTTCAGCGCGAATAGCTATGCTCGCGATTTCTAATTAGCGCGCAGACTGTTCCGCTGTTATAATACGGTTTGCTTAAACAAAGCTATACGTCCCTCTGTTTACATCGTTAAGCGCGTTACGCGCTCCGCGAAATCGCGAGAAATTATCTGGCTATATTACGATGAGAGCCGAAATATACGGACGTATATAAGTTTCATGGATGCGTGACAGTATGCGAGAAAAACACAGATATGTATCGAATCTAGGAGAAAAGTTGCGAGTATAGGTACATTCTTCGATATAAGAATCCTACGCACCGGGTATACGAATAAAGTGTGCGAGTGTGAGAAAATGCACTCGAAATAAATATATAGACGAGGGGGAGGGTGGGTGAAGCGGGGGGGGGGGTGGACAAGCCGGCTGAGGATTGATGGTAGCCCCGGTATAGGTCGCGTTTCTCCTCTGTGCACATATACTATTTCTCATCAGAGCCTATATACCTCTCTCGCGCTGATCCAGCGAAATTCCCTCTACAATAGCCCCATCAGCATCTGCAGCGGCGGCGGCTGCTGCGGCGGCTTGTCGACGTCTATCTAGAGGAGACTATATAGCCAAACACACACCTCGAGTGGTAGTATACACGTAAACCTCCTTATATCGAAGGGTCATATACTTAAACTTGTGGTGTGCAAAAAGTTTTGGCTCTTCTTCTTCTTCTTCTTCTTCTTCTTCTTCCTCGTCGTCATCGCCATCTTCTTCGGCTATATACTCCGGGGCAAAAAAGAAAGCAAAGTTCGGAGCACGAGAGAGTAGCGTCTATGTAGTATTTATATGTATACGATGTAATTCATCGTGGCACATAGACGCATGCAGACACATGACAAACTATAGCACACCAGCTGACAGCGAGAAAGCAGAGAGAGAGAGAGAGAGAGAGAGAGAGAGAGAGAGAGGAAGAGAGTAAGTAGCAGCAGCAGCAGCAGCAGCAGCAGTAGCAGTAGCAGCGAGTTCATGGTTCTTCGTCCTGGTATATATAGAGGCAGTCTCTGGCGTGTGCGCGCGCGACTTTAGCATCTGGGGAGATCGATACGTTCGCGCTGGCGTACTCTGCATTTTCCCTACTATACCCAGCCTTGCCTTGCCTTGCTTTGCCACCTATATATCCACTAT
This sequence comes from Philotrypesis tridentata, assembly GCA_018906965.1. NCBI lineage: Eukaryota > Metazoa > Arthropoda > Insecta > Hymenoptera > Pteromalidae > Philotrypesis > Philotrypesis tridentata. The sequence goes on from JACCIB010000002.1 coordinate 6,835,613, forward strand.
ATACTGGCTTCCCTCTTCCTTTTCCACTGAGAGAGAGAGAGAGAGAGAGAGAGAGAGAGAGAGAGAGAGAGAGAGAGAGAGAGAGAGAGAGAGAGAGAGAGAGAGAGAGAGAGAGAGAGAGAGAGAGAGAGAGAGAGAGAGAGAGAGAGAGAGAGAGAGAGAGAGAGAGAGAGAGAGAGAGAGAGAGAGAGAGAGAGAGAGACAGAGATGGAGGTTACATAGGTGTGCACACCTATATATACACGTATAGCCATTTGGACTAGACGGAGAACACACGCGTTTAACGAAAATATACCGAGAGAGAGAGAGAGAGAGAGATAGAGAGAGAGAAAGAGAGAGACAGACAGAGGAATCAGTATAGAGGACACACCCACACGTAAAAGCGACAGAGAGAACGAGTGGAACATAACCTCAACTCTCGGAGAGGGAGAGAGAGCTTCTCTCTCTCTCTCTCCTTCTCTCTCGCGCAGAGCCGCACGCGTGTCTCCAGAGCGAAACGGCTAATCAAAACACTCGAGACTCGCGCGCTAGAAGCTGGAATTTTCTCGTATAAATGTATTTCGTAAAGAGAATGAGATAGAGAGAGAGAGAGAGAGAGAGAGAGAGAGAGAGAGAGAGAGAGAAGCCCGAAGCGTCGATCGAGTGTTTGCTTGGTCGGCTGGGCTTATATATACAATATATACATTATACATATATATATCCCTGTCTCCTTCAACCCCCAGAGCCCGTGTACAGGTCTATATATATGTATGTGTGTATGTGCGTGTATGTAGGCTAAGCTGTGCGCACGGGATCAAGGATTCCCTTCTCATCCGTCTGTCTCTTCCTCGGCCTCCTTTCCTCCGCTCTTTCATTTTCGTGCGCGCGCGCGGCGCCGATGTCTTATTCTTCTTCTTCCTCTTCTCAAGGTTACACACACGCTCTCTCTCTCTCTCTCTCTCTCTCTCTATACCTCCTAAATAGGAAGATATAGCAGAGCGTGTATCTGCGGGTACGCGCGTTATTTCCTTTTTTAGCCATCTCTCTCTCTCTTCTCTCTCTCCTCTCTCTCTCTCTCTCTCTCTCTCTTTTGGGGAGAACGCGCGTACGTCTATACTTACCGCGCGGTTTATATATGCAAACACTTGTGGAGTTTGATCAGGAAGAGAATTTCCTCTCTCTCTCTCTCTCTCTCTATCTCTCCTCTCTCTTTCTCTCTCTCTCTCTCTCTCTCTCTCTCCCTCTCTCTTTCTCTCTCTCTCTCTCTCTCTCTCTCTCTCTCTCTCTATCTCTCTCTGTCTTTCTGTAATAAACTGCAGCGTATATTCATGAATTTGTTATCCATACTCGACGCGCGTTGGGCTAAAGCGCTTTTAAAGCTCGCGTTCCGCCGCCTCGTTGTATACATGCATATGCGCGCGCGCGTTGTATATGCGCGTATACAGATAAGCGAGAACGTCGTCGTGCATGGCCGAAAAGTGCGTTAAAATGTGCGGCGCTGGCCTCGATCGATGCACGCCTCCTCTGCGATTTTTTCCCGCTGCTTTTCGCTCTTATATTCTTAAACTTCCTTTCTCGGAAATACGCGTCTTATATATTCTCTCTCTCTCTAGAGCGACGCTGCGTTTAACCTCGAAACCGCAAGTCACTTTAGAGTTGCGAGTTGAGGATTGGCCATTCTGTGTTGCTACACCGACGATCCGAATACACAAGTTCCTCGACGAGGACTCGAATTACCTCGCGAAATCAAGTGCCTCGCGCGCTATATATCCCCCGTATTCGAACTTGTTATACGTGTATATACGTGTATTTACGGCTGAGCGAAAGCTGGAGTGCAGATGAGAGGGAGGGAAAAATTAAAACTGGGATTGCTCGAGTTGTCGAAATATTCGATCGATTGCTTTCCAGATATACGGCGAGAGTTTATATCCGAGTTGACGTACGAAGCTTTTTTTTGCATTTTATTCGTGTTTGCATCAGTTCGAAACTTCTAATGGGAGAAACACGTTTTTCTGACAAAACGACAACGAAAAAGCACATGCCAGCGTTCTTGCACAAGTTGGTACATAGTAAAAGCTTTTCAGTCACTCCAAATTCAAATTATCCAAATAAACATTACAAATAACACATACTTTTTGTAACAATGCTCTTGGGTGATAGCTCAAACTATTAAAACAATTTTATAGTTAAATTTTTAATACCGCGACAATTGCAAACACCATTTTTTTCACACCCAGCCATAAAGTGTTGACTTTATTCCCTACGTGGGAAGAGACAGTTGGCATTTTAAGGCTGTGCGTGAAAAAGAAAATAGTTATATATATATGCACCACGGGAGTAAACAAAGAATGCATCAAATCGCATATTTATCGCGATAATTATCTCCGATTTGAGGCATTCTTTGTTTTCACTCCCTAGCGGCATAAATTACGATATTTGTATTAAATAAATTTAGTGTTCATCTAATAATCGATATTAACGATAAATTTTCCTTTCTGTTTCAGGTAAGCGAAAATTCTCGATCAGACTGGCGCTAAACAATCGCTTTACGTCCAGTCCCAAGCTCACGTAAGTCCCAAAAGCGCGCAGCGCAAATTGCACGCGCGCAGAAAAGATCCGCATAACGAGGCTTGCCGCTCGAAAGAGAAATCGTACACGCGCAACTTGAAAAAGAAAAATTAAAATTAAAATGTACGTACGGCAAAAAGGAGCTGTACACCGAGAGAGAGAGAGAGAGAGAGAGAGAGAGAGAGAGAGAGAGAGAGAGAGAGAGAGATAAGGAATCGCATGTGCACGCGTACGATACGTATTTAATAATACAAGTATGTATGTATATTAAGCGTGAATAATTTAGTCCGGCTTCTCTCTCTCTCTCTCTCTCTCTCTCTCTCTCTCTCTCTCTCTCATGTAGTTACACGCGACGAGACGTGCGTGAGGGACGACAGTAGACGTAGACTGTGTTTATGGGTTATGAAGCCAGTAGTCGTGTATGGAAGGGTTGGCGAGGAGCATAAGGGGAGGGGAGGGTTGACTGGTGTGAAAGGGAAGGGAATTTCGAGCGATCGATCGATATGTGTATACGACACTACATATAGAGCAGCAGCAGTGGCACACGTTATCCCCCAGTACACGGCGACGATTATACGACTGTTTTATCGGGATGCTTCCGCCTACGATCCATCTGTACGCGCGCGCGCAATTTTTCATCCTCTGTTGCTTTGCTTTCTCTCCGCGTACGAGTATAGGTACGCGCGTATACATAGATGGCGATCATCGTCGCTGTATATACAAGAGGATGAAAAATTCAAATGGAGCGCGAAAAGCTCACCTGGCGAATCCTTCGAAGAGAGAGAGGGAGAGAGAGAGAAAAAGAGAGCTTAACTCACGACTCTCGCAAATGAGCTTGTATCTCTTGTAAACAAAGAAAACGGAGAGGGGGGGGGGAGAATTAGCTCGAAAGGCTTGCCTCGTATAATGCGCTGCGAGAGCGTGTAAGAAAAGCTTGAAAAGAGCGCGCAGTGGCGAGACACACAGCTCGAGCTTGTACAAAAATTCATCTCCTCTCCCAGCTCGTTCTCTGTCTCTCTCTCTCTCTCTCTCTCTCTCTCTCTCTCTCTCTCTCTCTCTCCGAGCTCGTTATTTAATCTTCTCTTCTTTTTCTCGACCTCGAATAACTTTATCTCGACGCGAGCCGTGAACGCGCCGACTTCATTCTTCTCCCCCCGCCCCCCCTGGCTCCACTACACCACTCTGTGTACCACGAGACTTCATTCCCTCGAGCGACCCTTATTCGAGAGGAACAGATGCTGTTGCTCTCGGCTCTTATAGCCGCTGAAGGAATGACCGAATATATATCGGCCGTACGTGTGGGTCTCAGCTCGGTCGATGTGTATACGTATATAAATGTACGTGTGGACGTGTGTACAGGTTGGGAGGATAAGAGAGGATTGCAAAGCTGCGGGTGAAACGAGAATGAATAAGGAAGTGATGATTTGTTTTGTTGCTCGCGTGTACTCTTCCGGGAAATTCGATGCTCGATAAAGAGACTGTCGCGCAGGCACGATTTTGTTGAAAAGCATTGCGCATAAAGAGAGGCAATTGCGCCTGGCGTAGATGTATACTGAGTAGAAAATATATGTATTACATGGCCATGTGAGATTGTATAGCGGATAAAGCGCGAAAATTTTATTGGCAACGGACGATTTTGGACGGATAGTGCATTGTTTTGACGAGGGCATGTTGTAGTGGAATATTATATATATCGGATTCGAGATGTACATACTCTGGCGAGTATAATGCACGTTTTCTGAAAATATCACCGAAGAGTTTTGCGAGAATGTTAAGTTGAATGCGAATTATGAGCGAAGCAGAAATTTTAACATCTTTCTCGTCGGCGCGAGCGCGTGATTTTTAAAGGCAGCTCATCCGGTGCAGTGGTGCTTAATCTGGGGATTAAATTAGAAAATCCATTTTCTAATATATATATTCTACGGCGTTATTTAATGTGAAAACTTTATGATCCGCGCTATTATACGATTGTGCGTTAAAAATATAGAGCATTAGATAAATTTTAGACTAATTACAGAGAGTGCTAGCATTTAGTGCATAAAATATTGCTAAATTTTTCGTTTTAAGCAGAAAAGAAATTGTGATCCAATATCCATCTTGAATATGATAATTTAATGAAGATTGCAAAAATGAGTATATACTAATTTTCAACGGAAATGTATAATTTTCTTTAATTGGCGTAAACCCAGTCGACATTAGCAATGCCGTACGCACACACAAACGACTTTTTCCTCAAGGCGAGGTATATATACCATGATAACCGAGCTACATTGCACGCAATATCATCCCTTCTTCTCTCCTTTATCGAAGCCATTCTTTATTCTGCAATTGCGATGCGAGGCGTATTTTTTTTTTTTTTTTTAAGATCAAAGCCTTCCGTCATCGTCATCTCGAGCTCGCGACATTATATATCCGCGGCCGCAGCCGAACGGCTTATTCCGGTAACTTTCGCGGGGTAATATCGTTCTCTATATGAAAACTGCGTTATATCGCCTCGTAAGAACTTTATCGATTCATAAGAATGGGGTAATACCCGCTTCTTAACGGTTGCCCATATACACTTGCCTACGCGCGCGCGATCCATATATATATAATACGAGAGAGGGGGACTCGATATCTCGAGATATAAGAAGCTCAAGAGAATTCCGTGTTCGACGCGATAAGTTGCGCCCCGCGCGCGGCGGACGTCTACGCGATGTGTATACACTATGCGCGCTTGTGTTTTATTAAAATTCAATTTTCCGCGAATTAAAGTTCTGCTATGATAGCGCTTTCGAATTCGCCGTGGCGCCGCCGAGTATTATCGATTGGGGAAAAGGCCTTTTGAAACGCGTCGAACAAAATAAACGTTATGGCGAGAGAGAGAGAGAGAGAGAGAGAGAGAGAGAGAAAAAGATGAGCGAAAACACACCTGGAAAACGATTAGAAAATACGGCCAAAGTGAATTCGATGAGCCGGAAGGAGGAAGTATAGGGGATATTAAACGCGACTTTACAGCATTCGAATTTATTGTTTTCTCGCAATTTAAACGTATAAGCGTAATTCATATTCATTATAGTAATTACATAACTGTACACACGAACAATTTCGAAAAAATTTAAAAAATTTTAAAAAGTCAAAGTATAACACAACAGCAAAGAGAATTCACCCGCGTAAAGAACAATCTACAATCTGCTGGTCTCCGCGAGATATATCCGAGCCGTGCTAGTCTTCGCGGGGATTCCACAGTCGCGAGCTAGTCGCATCGGTTCGGGGCAAAACGATAGCATCTCTATGCGTGTGTATCGCTGTGGTCGCGGGGACACGAGAGAGAGAGAGAGAGAGAGACGAGTGTTACGAAAACTGGGTACTCGCCAACTGCATGCAAGCGCGTGGCGGAGAGGTATTATAAGTGTAAGAGAAAAGCACCCTGGGTGCTGGCCAGTATATATATATAGAGCGCGGGCGCGAGCACGTGCGATTTTAAAAATAATCTAATTGAGATTGATTTTTCAAGGGCTAGTGCGACGACTCGATTGTGAATCGAGCGGAGTGCGCATAGACATAAGAGAGCCAAGAGGCTTCTCGTGTAATACTCGCGTAGCGATAATTGCGGTAATAGCGTGTAATAATAATACGCGATGCTAACGGCTGATATACAGAGATCGATTGTTCTTTGAACGAGGGAGATCGATATCGCTTAATAGCCCCTACTTTTTTTTTCTCTTCTCGAGTGCGCCGCTCGTCTTTACGTATAATATACATATTATCATATCATGCCCACACTCGTCGATTTATTTGTGCACGATTTTGTTCATACACTCGCGACACTCGATGTTCAGTGTACGGCAATAAATGCCAGCCACAGCGGTGTATACGAGCGCATTTAATTCGTACGCGAAATATCGCGCGGCGCGGCAATTCCGTCTCCGCCATATAATCGAAGATTTAACACTCGCTCTCTCTCTCTCTCTCTCTCTCTCTCTCTTCTCGGAAGAGGCGTCGTAAAGCAGCGAGCTGCCGCCGTTGCCGCGCGCGGTAGAAACCGTTTCGAATTCCCCGCGACACAAAATGCAAACGGCGCTACTCCCCGAAAACCTCCTCCTCCTCCCCCCTTCCTATCTCCTCCCCCTATTGCGTTTTAAAGTTGCGTCTATCGTATAATGGCGAGCCGCGCGCAAGCTCGGCATTCACTTTTTCACGGTAATTTTACTCGGGCGGCCATTAGGCTACTTTAATTTTCCGATGGAAATCGCGCCAACGCGGTTATGTCGCGAAGGACAGCCGAGGCCGTGTAGTGTATAGCATATAGCGCGTCCGCTTAGACGCGATAAACAAAAAGCGAAATCTCTCGTCGTCGCGCACACGCCTTTAATACATAAAGTCACGCGTATGCACTCTGCGCGCAATATACAAACAAACAACTTGTTGCTGTGGCGATGAGAAGCGGCAAGGTTGCGCAGGACCTTCGAGAAAAATCGATTTGTCGCGATTTCGTACATGTACAGTAGTCATCGGCTACTGCAGCCGTCACCGCGCAGCGGCCGAAGCCTCGGCGGAGCTTTACGCATTTTTCCGTCGAAATGAAGCGGCAAATGAGCTTGTAAACGGCGAGGATATAAGCTTGGCGTTGCTGCCCCCCCCCTGCCTCCCTCTCGGTATAATCGTTTTAGGCGCTGATCTTCCCCTTTTTCTCTTTATCTCTCGCGCCGCTTAGCCGCTTCGTGTAACGTATATGACCAATTCTTGTAGAAAAATGCACTTTTCGGGGGTCCAGAAATCGAAATTTTATTTTTAAAGCTAGAGATTTCGGACCGACGAGACTTTCTTCTGTAAGCCAAAAGATAGTCGAATGTGCAGAGGAAGGTGGGAAAAGTTACTAGTAACCATATTTCTGAGGCATTTTACGTTTTCTTTTACAAAAAATTAATTCGTCGAAATACTGGAATAATCACAACTGCGAATGTTTCCGAGGCACAAATAAAATTTCAAATTACACCACAATAGAGTACAGCAGAAGAGCTTTAATTTAAAAAAAATATGCCCGGATTCGATGCTCTGATCAAAAGTTACGTCCGTTCGACAAAAAAAAAAGTAAATAAAAATCCGAATAGCCGATTTTCTTTTTTTCCATACACTTCCTCATGTTAAATTCTAATGTTCCACGTTTCCCATATTCTTCTGCATTTCTGACTATCTATCAGCTAACAGAAGAAAGTCTGATCGGTCCGAAACCTCTAGCGTCAAAAAAAATTTTCGATTTCTTGACCCCCGAAAAGTGCATTTTTCTATGAGAACTGGTCATATATACCCAAATGTATACGTATATATGCGCGCAGATAGTAGCCGCGGTATAATTTTAAGCGTCGTAGACAAGTTTTCCCCCGATAAACGCGCGTATAAGCTCGTTGGCAACTTGCGCGCGCGCACTACAGTGGCTGCAGTAGTTTTAGATTTGATCAGCGCTAATTAGCGCTTACAACATTATGCGCCTCTGGTATATACACGTATAAATATATATACGTATAGATACAGCGCCGGCTGTATATTTCAACCCCATCGACTAATCCGATTCCCCGTGAATCGCAGCAAGCGCGGAAACTAACGTTACCCCGGCAAAATCGAGCAATATATATAAAGTATATATCGGCTATTCGCGCAGATCTCATTAAAATCGAAAATACACCGCCTCGGCGCTCTCTCTTTCTCTCTCTCTCTCTCTCTCTCTCTCTCTCTCTCTCTCTCTCTCTCTCTTCGCACAAAGAGGATATTCAAAAACAAAGCTCTACATCACCGCTAAGCCTCGCATTTCCACACTCACACACACGCCTATATCGAGATCCGTCTATTTGCACACGCGAACACACGAACACACAGTGTTCTCCTCCGCTTTAATTAAAGTCCCCGCGATTTGCGCAAGAGAGCGCAGGTTCGAATAAAATAAGCGTAGCCGCGTACACAATCGTTCTATTAATTTCCACGCGAGCGCCACCCGCGAGTTTTTCGCGGCTGACCGATCTCTGTATATATGTATATACATCTGCACACTTATATATACGTATGTACACCTGCTTTTGGCAGGGATCGATCTTTCTCGAGGCATTCCCAACTTTGTCCCGCGTTAACAAAACATCCGAGGCTATTGCTCAAGAGAGAGTGAGAGAGAGAGAGCCCGAGCAGCTCGCCCTGCTGCTGTGCCTTTGCGAAACGCGATGTTGATTAATTGTATCGCTGAAATTTATCGCGGCTGACGAGCGTGACTCGGGCTGATGCTTTGTTGCCCGGTTGCTCTCTCTCTCTCTCCCTCCTTCCCTCGTTCTCTGTATTATTGCAGCTGTGTATGTGTATATTATATACACTCCGCTGCAATAGCTTCGAGCTCGGGCCGTTTCGGCTAATGCCTAAGGTATGCGCCGTTTGTTCTTTTCTTCTTGCCACGTCGAGGCGCCCTTGGCATCCGACTCGTTGATATTAATTGAACTTGAATATTTAGGGGTAGAACTGTGTTGCTCGGCTGTGTCGCAGTTGTGCGCAAGAGTTTTAACGTTCAATTTTCTATCCTTTGCTAGATTTCGCTCCGAGGTGAAAGACACAGTCGGGCTCCGAGTCAGAAAGATTATTTTGAGAATTTTTCGAAGAAACGTTATTTTACACTGGGGAACTCGATTTTGTCTACATAAATATATCTTCAATTTAAATTGATTGAACCGCTTGAAATATATAGACGCATAATCTCACAAATCCATGGCTAATGCCGCGACATGTTTTTTTTATTATTGTAAGTGCCTCGAGGAGACAAATGACTCTGCGTCTCGGCAACCAAAACATATTCTTTCTGACTTAAACTGAGTCGATTTTTTGTAAAATTTATTTTTTGAGTTGTCAGAATCTATAGCTTTTCGTATATTATGCACAACACAAACAAATAAAATTTGTAATCGAGTAATTTTTATTTCGTGTTTTATGCGTGCAAAGTCAAAATACATCCGACACAACTGCCTTCCTCAATACATGTATATTACAGATTCTTTTTAATAATTTTCATAAAAATCTTGTTATACGTGCGTATCCTAAATCAACAGATCCTTCATCGATGAGATTCTCAATCGTTCATGACATCGAGATTCATTTCGCGACGATGCAATTATCACTCAATGCATTATTAATCGCCAAGTGACTGAATTAATAATTCGTCAACGTCAACGGTGTAATTACATGTGCGTTTTTTTATTGATGACAAAAGCTGTTAAAAGTGCATAGTGATCTCTGGGACATTCGGTGTCTCGACGTATTTTTAGCCTTTAATACGTCGCGATTTAGTAGCCATCGATTTGGCATATTACTGTAGCACGTATATATATCTCGACAATCGCGTTATTATATCGCATTCAGAAAGCCAGTTGTACATTGGCGGACAAACGCGGATTAATGCCTCGTTGTGCAGGGCGAGTCTCGCGGGGAAACACAACAGTTTATTAGGTATATAATTATGAAGAATTCTCGTATTTCCGGAAATCACGATGCGGGAAGTTGTTGGGACGGGCGGTTGGAACTTCCTCACCCTTGGGATAGATACGGTATATTCAACGATTAAAAAATATAGCTTCGATATGAACTCGCGCATTAAAAGGGAGAGAGCGATAGCAAATGCCATTATTCTTAGAACCAAATATTGCAAATATGCATATACAGTCGTTAATCCTGTAGAGTACATTAATAGTTATAAAAATAGACAAGTATATTCCCGACTCGCAAAACTCAATCCTTAATCTGTTTTACGAACAAAAAATATCTTTCAGCGAGAAGAGCTTTTCAGACTAGTAAATTCTTAAACATTTCCGTCGTCACTAAACGACTACACCTTTATTAATTTGGTTTTCATTACAACACAGGGTATGTAATAACATTTTGAAAATTGATTTTTCTTTGATTCCTCTAATTAATGATCTTAAAAACATTTTTAGAAGACAGGTTTAAAAAATGTGTATACATCGTGAAATAAAACTCGAGATAAGCTGAAATTATTTATTTATTATTTTTTTATAAAATTAAAAATTGTGTAAACCCTGCACCAATAAGCCAGAATGAAAAAGTTCACAAATATGTAACAAAAAACCGGTTCTTTCAATTTTTTTTTTCTGGCAGCAGAAACAACAACAGAACAGCACTGAAGGCAAATATCGTATTATACGCTTTCCCTCTTTATTTATTCAGCGACAAAACGTAAACGAGCTGCCGGTAAACATCCAATATATATAATCATTATTGAAAAAAAAGCTTTAATGTCCAAACAATATCCGGCTGGGAAGCATAAAAAAATGTGTAAACAAACAAGAGAATTATATGGTACATCAGTCGCGATAATTTTGCAATAGAAAATCAATTCTATCCGTCACACCTCGTCTGCCGCCTTATACTGCATTATTATTATTGCACAGCAGTCCAGAGAGGAATAAAAAATCCAAGAAAAAAAAAGCCAGCCGCGTTCTCTCCGGTAATTTACTCTCTGGCGCCGGCGACCAAACAAAATAAAGTAACAAAAGCAAAAAACAGACGGCGAGGTCGTTAAACTATAACGTAACGAATCTTTTTGCACGTATTACGCACTAACTTAGCGTGTAAGAAAAAGACGCATGATTTCGCACGCACTTTGATGTGGGGAGGGAGGGAGATTCGCATTTTATTTATATCCTTTATGTGCCCAGAGTCTCTCACGCTTGCGCGCACACGTGAGCGGGTGTAAGAGCAAGAGAGTCGGGATCCCAATACCGCGTGGATCGCTGCCAATGGCCGCGAAAACTCTGCTCTCTCTCTGTCTTTCTCTCTCTGCGGGTCTCTTGTGCGTTTGCGCCTCGATCGAGTGGACAAAACGAATGCTAGCTCCAGCTGGGTTTCCGGGTGGCTTGTCGCTGGATTTATGAGGACTGTGTAGAAGCTTGACGATGCTTATATTTTTTTTTCTTTTGTTTTTTTTTTGCCATTTTTTTTGTCCCGTCGAGCATTAGAAAATGACTTAGTTAAGTGGCTTTAGTCATACGGATTTTATAGCGATACCGAATTTCCGCTGTTCGCGTGACTTTAAAATTATAAATCCCATCGAGTGTCAGTGGATATAGATTGTTGAGAAGGTAATTTGCTATACGAGCGTGGAAAACGAGGGGAATTTTGATTGGTCTGCTTCTCGAGTGCTGCAAATAATTGATGAGTATTAAATTTATTGATTCGCGGTATTATTAGTTATTTCATTGATAGCAGAATAAAGTAATTGATTGTTAATAATAAGTCATCAATCGGCTCCGAAAAATAAACTGCTTAATGTGGTTTCATTGCAGTAATTGCAATACACAATTTTTTTTTCAGTTAGTTATTGTTAATCTTCGCCATTCTTTTATTAAAAATATACATATATATTTTACAAACGTGGGAGGAAATCCTTGCTTGTTATGAAAGGCTAATTAATCCATATTACAACAATAATAACAACCAGCTAGTAATTTTCTTTTCTATTTATATATTTTTCACATTTCCATTATTGTTTGTTAAATAAAAACAGGCTTGACAAGGTCCCACATTGGAAAACGAAACGTTGCCGAAAAGAAAATTACTAGCTGGTTGTTATTATTGTTGTGATATGGATTAATTAGCCGTTCATAACAATCAAGGGTTTCCTCCCACGTTTATAAAATTTGTATATTTTTTTCAGTTAATTTAGGTATGGCTTTAAGAATAATACACTTATTAATAACTTTATATTATTTAACGAGAAGACATTGAAAACAAAATATAATATGCTTGTGTATTGAAATGTTTTTGTATTGTATGCGATTGTATTTTAATAAATTTTAACTAATCACGTTGATCGTTGAAAAATGTCAAGCAAACTGATCGTTGGGAATTGAAGAATCAACCAAATCTTCAAAGTTATATCGTTTCAAGTACATTTAAATTAAATTCAAAAATTCTTTAAAATTTACTTTAAGCATTAAATCTATAGGTTTTGAGATTTTGCTGACTTTTTAATTTTCTTTCTATTTTTATAATTACTAATGTACTTTTTAAAATTCGATTTATTTAAAACCATATTAAAAAAGAAATTGATCTAATAAAAGCTCTACTCGCGAGAAGTCGAAACTGATACATAGAGTATCGAAAGAACTATATTCAAACGCTTTCGATTTTCTTTTATAAAAACTATAAAGAATACACACCTCAGTGACAGGGCATTCCAAAGGTGTTCTTGCTCCGATGAAAAAAATAGAGAAGTTAGACGATAGCTGTTTTCTAATACACTGATCTATAGTTTACACGCGACGGATATTATAAGTTTCGTATACGAAATACATTCCAGATCTATCCAGACTATAAATCATTATGAATGGCTTGAAGGCCAACTAGCAGTCATGATAATCTTGGAAATTCATAATCTTAGGCGAATTGAAAAACTGGCAGTTCCGTATAATAGCGATGGAAATTAATAATTCGACGCGGCCTATAGCCTCCCAGACATAACCTTGATGAAGAGACGAAACACCTGCGCAATAGAGCTGAATCGACACAAACAACGCATTATGTATCGACACGAAATCATGGTAGACTGTAAAATCTGAAATCAAAAGTTTCGTGAACCTTAAACGCTCGAAGTATAACGCGAGCAGCTCGAGAATTATTATTCATCATATTTTACATGTGAATGTTTGAAAAAATGTAACCATCGCACAGCAGCTCTGGAGGATCTTTATAATGCGATTCTATTAAGCATTTATTCCGATATTTCGACGCAACTTTTCACGAAAACACGTGAAACGAATGCGGGATAACCGCGCGCACCCCAATAAATATTCACAATTGCGTATACGCGCGCGATCGAATTAAAATTTCAACCGATGCAACACGCAAGCTCGTTTCTCTGTGTGCTTTTCAATTTTATTATATTATATTTTAAAGCTAAATATTGTTTAAGCCCATCATCGTCGCGCAAAAGAAAGGGGGTGGCAGAGAGGAGGGAGAGGGGATTTATGCATTTGACCTGCTCCCGCAACAGTTCGCATTTTCATACGAGCGAACGGCATCATTGAGATATTAATTCATATTTATAAATAAACGCGCGTATGGCGCTGCGGCAGCCTCCTCTGTTCGTTGTTGAGAAACATCGAGAAATTTTCGAAGCAATTAGCAAACTTTATCTCTTGACGCTTTTCATCGGACTACTTGGCATCATCTGCCCCATCGGTATACGCGAAATAATTGAATTAATTGGAAGACTCGAGTCGGCAGATCGTATAAGGATTAATAAAGATAAATATAGCGCGCGCGTAATTTTTATCTATTCTCATTTCACGCCTTATACCGAAGCCATCAGCACGTCCCGCTATGTACACGCAGCGACTTGAAATTACAAGATTCCCTTATTTTTATATATATAAACGACGGCTGCACGCGTGCGCAGCGCTACATACTTATAATGCAGTATGGCGCAAAAAATCGGCAGTCTAGACATCTGTATATGCAAAACAAATATTTACACGTTGGAGCAGCGGAAAAAAAGAAATTTCACACCGCGCGCATCGTCGCCGTCTTCTCGTAATACACACCCCGAACGTTTGTTGCATTTGTGCGTTGTCGCGCATATTCTATATATTTTTAAAAATAAAACGTGACTCAAGAACGAGAGTCTTCGAATTTCGCACGCCTACGCTATTTTCGCTTGTCTCAGCGGATTCACGATTAATACAATGAAGGTTCGTTTTGCGCACAGCGCGTATTTACGAGCGTTTGACATTTAACGTGCGCCGCATTGACGATGAAAGAGAGAAAAAATTTCCTCGGTACAAAATCTTACGTCGCTGTGTGTCTGTGTGTGTGTGTGTGTGTGTGTGTGTGTGTCGCGTCTCGTTTATTTATTTTCGGTTTCGCGACAAGTCGAGAACTGGGTCGAAAGTGTGTTTCAACGGTAGCGAGTACGAGCATGTATTTTAATTTAATTTCGAGAGATACGAAAAAAAGTTCACTTTAATGCAGATCTGTTAGCGTTGATATCAAACTTTTTTTACGCGCGCTCACAGATAAAATGGAATGGAAACGCGAGAGTGAACTGCGCGCGGTATATGCTTTGTCAACTCGTCGCCTCGTCTCTCTCTCTCTCTCTCTCTCTCTCTCTCTCTCTCTCTCTCTCGCTCGAAACTATTTCAGACGATATAGTTTTACTTTTTTCCTCCCTCGCTCGAAAAAAGAGCGCTGCAATTGAAAATATGCAAATACGCAGAGAGCGCGGCGGCGGACGCCTGGCGCACATACTATCTCTCTTTCTCTGTGTAGGCGTGTTTTTTCCCTCCTCTACTCGAAGAGCGAATTTACGTTAGCGGCATAACGAATGGAACTTAAATTGCTTGGGCTGCGCGAAATAGCGAGTATTGTACGCGCATATACACGAGTTCCAAGAGGGGTAATGATGCGAAAAGGATAATATATAAAATGAAAAAAAAAAAGAAAGAACTGAGGGTGAAAACGAGAAAGAGAGTCGAGCAACATCCAACGCGTGGAATAACTCTACAGTTTCTCTCTCTCTTTCTCTCTCTCTCTCTCACTCTCGCGGTGCATTATACCGAAACTTCGACGTCCTCGTTAGCCGGCTGCAGAAACCGAGCTCAAACCGACGACTCTTTGTGCGGATAATTCGCGCATATTAAACTAGTAACGTCGGCTTACAAAGTAGCATCGAGCACACCTAATTAGCGGCGTTGATTCGGAGAGCGAGAAACCGAGAGAGTGGAGAGAGAGAGAGAGAGAGAATGTAAAATCAAGGGAATTTCTCGAGAGCTGCACGCGGAGTATACGTATATATAACCGGTATGTTAGATGAAGTTGGCTGGTGAAGAACCGGTCGCATGGATTTCGCGTGTAATCGATGAAAAGAGTTTTCTTTTGCGCTTCCTCTATCGCCAAAGAGAGAGTTTTTCAATACGCCGCATGCTCTGAGGTGAATAAGGACAAAAGTTTGAATGGAAAAGCTCGCGGATACGGCTGTGTGTGTGCGCGCGTGTGTCTGTGTATACAAGTGCATCGATCAGAGGGCACACTCCATGTTAGATTTAATTGGATCGTTACGCTCGTTCTAATTAGAAAAGGCATTTAAATGTGTGTGCATAGCTTGAATTATTTTCGCGGGTCGGCGGTGTATTGTGACGCGTCGAACGAGCCGGTTGCTTTCTTCGATCTCTTCTCCTTGTTCTTTTTTGATACTTACGCCACAAGTGAAGCGCTTCTTATTAAATTCAATGTGTCGTGTTCTAGGTCAGATATACGTATCTATTGCGTAATGTACGCTACTATTATACATTAAACGCATTTTTTCTTGTATAGAGTAACGCGTCTTGTTATCGCTCTTAAATCGCGGAATTGCAAATTAATATATTAGATTTATTGGGTAGTTTGACTCCGCTCGAACAGTTCTCGCGATTTCTCACGTCAAATTAATAAACTTTATTTTTCATAAAAGTTTTGATTATAATTTTACTTATTTTGATCACTTGATAAATATGTACCTGAAGTCTACAATGTTGGTTCCAACGGGAATTTCTTTTTCAATTTTGAAATTTTTAACAGGTAATAGAGTACTAGAATGTTATATAAGCCATTTCGCAGTAGTCGAAGCTACAAAACAACCCCTACCGTACAACAATTCCTATTTCTGAAAAGTATACCAATTATTATACAAAACGGATTCATTATTCTTTCCTGAAATATGAAAAACATCCTGGTTTTTTACGCCATAATGAAGCTTACGTTTCAGGGTGTAAGCCCATGTTTTATTTTTTACCCTACATTGCCAAACATTGTCAAAATTCGAGATTTGAAACATTGCCAACGTTCGGACAAATATTAAAAAGACACCAGGAAAAAAGGATCCTGGAACGTAAGTTTTATTATGGCGCAAAAAAACCGGGATCTTTTTTATACTTCACGAAAGAAACGTGATCATATGTGGGAAATCAATGTTTAGTCGATGTTTGTCTTTGGAAATTGGAGTTGTTGTTCGCTAGGGGTTGTTTTGTAGCTTTAACCGCAGCGGAATGACTTATATACCATTCCAGTGTACTGTGTTAACTATTAAAAATTTCGAAATTAAAAAAAGAAAATTTCATTGGAACCAACGTCGCAGAGTTCGGGTACATTTATACATTTTTTTCTAGAACAAAATGGCTTTGCAGTCAAGTTGAAAATAACTTTAAAATAAATTAAAAGTAACTTAAAAATAATGTTGCAATTAAGTTCTTTAAATTTTAAAAGAGTGTAATTTTTCAACATTTTCAAAACAAAAATCGACTTAAATTATTTCAAGTATATTTCTGAGTATTATTAAATTATAAACAAATTGCGATAAAAATTAGAGCGCGCGAAGCGCGATGCTCTTGGTCTAGTATGTGTGTGTGTGTGTGGGTGTGTGTGTGTGTAAGTACATTCCATTATGCATATGGCACTATATATTTATCAGCCTCTCGCCATCGCCATCGTCGTCGTCGTCGGCGGCCGCGAAGCTAAATGGGTGTCCCGATCTGGAAATAAAAGTTTGTATCCACCCGAGTTCTGATATATATATAAAAGCACGATGCCAGTATAAACGAGCTCTTTCCCCCACAAGTTCGGCACTATCAATATCGCAACTTCGAGCTGCCGCCGAGCAATTAAAAGCGCACTGGCCACGCGCACGTCGTAAAATGTTATATTCATCTGTGTTTCCGGATAACACATACAGTTATCGAATGCTTCATCAATTTCTTACATTACACGTACATCGAGTAGAGAAAACGCGCATACGTCAAACGTATGCCTCGGATGCACTTGAAATTTCTGTATCCTTAGTTGACGAATCCTTAGTTGGGTCAAACACCCGTCGAAAGAGGCTTCGGCGAAGGCAATCTTTTTGTTCCGCGCGTTCTCCCTCGAGTCTCTTTTGGACTCGTGCGCTATACGTCGTCTCCTCTTCGTAACGTCGAAATTTACGGCTTAATTCATCGAAACGATATATATATATATAGACAGGGAGGGTTGGAAAATCGAGCAAAGACAATCCACTGTGTGTATACATTAGGACATTAGGAGGAAAACAGGACTGTGCACTCGAGGTAATAGCCCTGTATATACACAGCCTCGGCTGGTTCTTGCTCTCTATGCATTACTCGTGCGCGGCAGTTCCCTATTAATTTCGCGAGGGGCTTATATACGGCCCCTCCCTCATCGCTCTCGGAGAGGTTTACTAGACGCGCGGCGGCATGACCGACACGTTGACAATTACCGGGCGCGCTCGCGCATTGATTTACCGACTATTATATCGTCTACATCAAAACGGGAGCAGCGCCACTGCCGCCTCTCTCTCTCTCTCCCTCCGTATAACAATCGATATTAACGCGCCGCGTGCATTTACCTCTTGCGCTTCTCTCTCTATCTCTCTCTGTATTAGTGTTTGCGCTCTGCAGAGCTACTGCTGTTTGATTGTTGTCCCTCTGTGTGTATTATGTTACTGATTCTTGACTGTGTGTGTGTGTGTGTGTGTGTGTGTATGTGTGGTACTGAGATAGAAGCGTCGCCGGTTATGCCGAAGCGATTTTCGAAAATATTCGTAGAGTTAAGTATAGGAGCATGATTGAGAAGAAATAGGCTGGACTTGCCTATTGAAGTAATTGTTGGATTCATTACGCGTAGTTGATAACTGAATAGAATTGGCAATGATGAAGCATCTTTCTTTGACATTATTTGAGTATTTCGTGGAATAAAAGTAACCTCAGAAACGTCATATTGATTTTATTGATTGAGTCTGTATACTAAATATACAAAGAGCCTTATATTCAGTATTTCAATTAGTTTTCAAAGAAAAAGTACAATTAGTTTGCAGAACCAGATCTATATGCTTTGAGAGATTATAATTATGCATTGTGTAATGCGTAAATATATTATACGCTATGTAAAGTAAAGATCTTTACTTAAAAAAAAATTCTTAACATAATTCAAAGAAATAAAACACGTAGAAAGATTGAAAACTAAATCAAAGCTGACTTACCGATGAGTTCAGAAATAAGCTTCAGTATTAAAGTTCAGCATAGATATTAAATAATTATTCCTCTCGAACATTAGCAAGAGCCCACTTGATCTATACCGAATTCTCTTGAATCTCGATCCTTTAAATTTTAACCGGTTCATCTCAGCAGAATAGAATAATCATTTGATATCAAGTGCTTTTTCCTCTGAAGCACACGCGTAAGAACAATTCCACGCGTGCAGTATAAGTATATATACACACTCGTCCCTGCAAATCTCAAGCAATTAATTAAATGCATTCCAAGCGTAATTTGCAGCGGTAGAAAAGCGATAGTGTTACGAGAGAAAGCCACTCAGAGAACTAGTATTTTTAACAGGCTGTGTAAGGCAATCCTCTTTTGCTTATGGTCTGTGTGTGTGTGTGTGTGCGGCGAGCATTCCAAACGTATCTAAAATTCGTTTCAAATAAATTTACAAAGTTAATGCTACCGCTATGCGCGCGCGCACTCCGTGTACTTAGACACACGCGTATCGCAACTATCGGACTTACAAGGAATTACTCTCCAATTTCGTATGGTCGTTGAATAAATTTTTGCCGGAGACATATTATACTCCTTCGGAGCAATTACGAGGCGGCGGAATTCGGGTCAGCCGAGAGACACGAGTTGCAGTTCGGTGGCAATAGTCCTGCACGTGTGTGTGTGTGTGTGTCTGTGTGTGCGCGAATTTCTAAGCAAGAAACTTTGCCGAAAGTGTCTTTCTTGGTAGCGCCAACTATGCAGAAGTGCTTTTTACCGACACGTGTGCGCCTGAAAATTCAATTAGAATAATTCGTGATCCGTATGATTGCGTTCTCGCCGCGCGCATCCTGTGTTGACTACACATAGCGCGATCAAAGTAACCCCTTATTTTTTATCCGTATACATTATATATAAAAGTATATACTAGTATGTATTATCTCGACGATTAGCCGATATATAAACGTGCTTGTGCATTCGTGAAAATGGGGGGGGGGGGGGAGAAAAAATGTATCGAAAGATCGAAATAAACGCTTGCATTATGAGCGCGCGCGGGGAGATCGGCGGCCGAGGATCGCGTGAAATATTCAGCTGTCGTTATGAAGCTCGAGCGCGAAAATGTCGGATAACGTGCTAAATACACACGTGCAGACAGTGAGGCGCGCGCTCTCGGATGCGTGTGTCTGTGTGTGCGTGCGCGCGTGTGTGTGGGCGAAGCCGAGCGTCCTAAGTAGCTGATTATATCCGGCCTCGGCGTCCATTATCAAGATTCGAGAGCTTTTGTATTATGGAAGTGAAATACTGCTCTCTGGCGTGTACGCGGTCGTGTATACGGCTAGAGGACTAGAGGATAGAGCTGCCGCGCTATCTCGATTCGATATGCTTCGCGAGTAATTAAAGGGACAAAGAGTAAGCCGTGTTGCGTTTCGGAGAGAGGGAGAGAGGTGGGAGAGTGAAAGGCAATTTCAAAAATGTATGGATAATTTATGGTTACGTTGATAATAATATGATTTTACGTGAATATGTATATGTTTTATGTAAACGCTTTTTACTATCTCGGTGAAACATCAAGCACTCTGTTAAAAATTAGTGTAAGCGCTGCCCTTGCGGTTGGTTTTTTATTATTTTTTTTTCCTTTCGTTCTTGTGAAATTTTTAATTTTGAAACGAATAAAATGGGCAAGGGGAGAGCCAGTTTCTGAAAATAATATAACGAAATTATCATTCCAAATTAATATTTAAAGCTAATACGTTCATATTTTAAAATTTTTTGTAATTGTTCAGATTGAATTTCCCTTATAAGGAAATATATTCGTGATTGCATGAGAAGTGCGTGTAAAAAAAGTTTTATTCCGTTTCAACCAGGGTTTTTAATAGTATATTTGATAAGTCATTGATACACAGTAAATCTATGTAAAAAGAAGTTGCAAAAGTTCAATTATTATAATTACACACTGTTATAGGTAATTTTAAATCGCAACAGATTTCTCCACATATAATCTCCGCTTTCCGCAAAATTCATCCCCTCGAACGCTCTGATTAGCCGGTTAAATTGATTAATCCGATCCTTCGAGCCCAACGGACCCTGAAAAAAAAATAAAATATAGAAGTGAGCTACCCTCGCGCGTCTCTCTCTCCGTTAAATCAAGCGATGTACCCCCGTAAAGCCGCGGCAAACACCCCTCAATAAAATCGAACCACTCAATCTCGGCCCGTCGTCGGCCCATAATTTTTTCTGTCCCTCTCTCTCTCTCTCTCTCTCTCTCTCTATCCCGCGCGCAGCCACTCTCGCTCCCCGAGCTTAATTGAAATTCAAGCTCTCCGCGCGCGAGAGACCTTCGTTAACGCGGAGCCGCGCGTATATAAGAGCGGAAGTGCACAGCTGGTCCCTCCTAAAAGCCAAAACGCTCTCTGGCGACGCAGCGCAGTAGTATAAAGCCGTTTCCATTCCAGCCGCGTATGCAGTCGTGTAGGAGTAGAGAGAGGAAGCCGTAAAGCCGAGTAAACGACGACGCGGCGCGGCCGTAGCGCCGCCCGTATACACGCGGAGGCGCGAAATTTCGAAAATAGCCGATGACAGAAATTAAACGCGCGGCCGCGACAAATTCAGATTTTATCGCGCTGTAGAGTAAATTTCTCATCGTTTCTTATTTATTTATTCGGTCGGCGCATCGCGCGGCCCCCGTCGTCGCCAAGAATCCGATCAATTTCGGAGGCGCAGAGACTCCTCTGTAGGTGCACGCAGTGCTCGCGCGGATATACACACGCACGTCGCGGAGACGACTACGCGACGAGGAAAATAACACGACAGAGACACTCGGTCAAACGGAATTCTTTATGGAGCGAGTGCTGTCGGGCCCGCGTAGAGTAGTAGGCGCGGGCTTTTTTTCGGAGGGGGAAAAAAAGCGAAAGAGAGACAGCAGCAGCCGTATATCGCAGACGACGTCGATGAATGTTTGACGAGGCGACGAAGCAGTGCGGGGACGACGACTGCGCGCGCGGCGGCCCCGCGATGCAGTCGCGAGTTTGTTGTGAATTTTTTAATTCCTCTCGTGCGCCGCCGCGCGCACTTTGTTTTTCTTCGTCGACCGGGGAGTATAACTCTGCTCTCGGGGACCTCTCCCCCCCCCCCTCACCCCCTTCCTCCGCAGCGCTTCATTGCAGCTTGTCACTGAATTTTTCAAACTCGATCTGCTGCTCGTGTGCTTAAACGCAGTGACGTATTTTTTTTTTTCGATCTCCCTGATGCGCTTTTTTGCGACCATATGCACGCTTAATTTTTGTATGAATATACACGACGTTCTTGATGCGAGTACACGAGCCGAGCGATGCATAAATCGAAAATATCGGCGTGAGGGGGAGCGAGAGAGAGATAGAGAGAAAATGCGTATAATGATGAAAAAGAGCTGACTGCGATTGTAAAGTGTCGAGGGGGGGAAAAAAAAATTGAGTTATCTGTTTATTTTTCCGCAGTTTGTGAGCGCGAAACGACCGCAGCTGCAGGCGGCCAACGAGATTAGAAATACGAGGGAGAGGTCTCCCTCACCGGTTCTGCGCGTTTGTTTTTGTCGTCTTTTTTAAATTGTGTGACTCGCCTCCGCCTGTCTTTCCGCGCGCTCTGTTTGTGTTTATACGTACGTAAAACTACACACATACGCACGCACATACACAACCTATATACGAGGATTGAGCCGGGATTTACGATTACGTTTTTAATTGAAAGTTTCTAATCTAACTTCGGCACAAAGAGAGAGAGAAAAATTCCGTTCGTTAGGACAATTGACATGTAAATAGAGAGTGTCGCGCGAGATTTTTTTTTCTTTTTAGAAATCGAACTCGATACAAGCTTTCACTCGACAATACGAATGCGGCTCGAATGCGGCACCTGTTCCTCGTAAAAAAATACAGGTGTAGGAATACAGTCGAGTGTGCAATAGCGTACAGTGGGCATCATCCCGCCGCGTAATCCCGATACACACGCACGCGGAGTGTCTTCTGCGGAGGATAAATGCGCGCGCATTATAGGACGACGCGTGATGTATCGGGAGTCTCGGGAAAGTTTTCCCGAAAGAGATCCATAATTCATTGCCGCGGCGACTCTCCGGAATCGATGAATATATGTATTACCCCCCCCCCCCTCAACGCGGCCGCCGCCTCTTATCGTTCCGGACTTCCGTTTTTCGCGTGTTTCCTTCTCGAGAGTTCCTTAACTCTTCTTCTTCTACTTCTTTTTCTTTCTCTCTTTCTCTCTCTCTCTCTCTCTTCTTTTATTCTTTCTCGACACCCCCCGAGTGTGCTGCTTGCTTCTTCTCATTTAATTTCCTTCTCTTTCCGCCGAGGCGCGCGCGAGATGTGGCACGCATTTTATTAGGCTATACACTGCGCTTCGGTTGCCGCGAACTTTTTAGGGGCGAAAAAATAAACGAGAGACATAGCCGTATAAATTTTATTATTGCTTTTTTTCTTCTTTAACGCGGATAATTAATTATAAAAACAATTTTTCGCGAAGCTGTATATATATATATATATATATACAGTCTTCTCTCAGTGCGGTGAAGCGTAGTAATTAGGAACAGCAGGTTGGGGAAATCGCCTTATCTTGTAAAGTAGCTTTGCGCTATGTATACGCTTATTACTTATGGCATTTAAATTTTTTCCCATTCGCCGCTCGAGGCACGCACGCCGCGCTTGCTTGCTTGCTTTCAAATTATCTCCGCAATTTGTACAGGTGTGACTCTGTTTATTATACCTCCGCGGAGAATAATTAGCGGGTGATCGAAGTCGCCTATGTAATGTGGCACTTGCGACGTAATTGTATTTTCAAATTTTCCTCATTATCGTAAAGCTGCGTACCGCAGTCGCGCAAATTCGAATCTGTCGAGTTCTTCGAGCAAAGAGGAAAAATAAATCGCAATTCATTAATCCACTCGATTGTGCGAATTACAAACGCCTACACACACACACACACACACACATATACACACACACACTGAGAAAACAGGTCTATTAATTTTGACTGTAACTGTCGAGTAACGCAGCGATATTGTGTAAAAACTAAAAATATACCTTATAGATTTTCAATAAAATTTACTAGACTAGCACGTTACCTTTCAGTATAGTAATTTTTATGGTTTTAACGCTAAATGGCTGCGTTACTCGAAAGTATAGTAATTTTTGTAGTCTGTACCGTAATCTTTCATAGAAGTATTTTCTCAATGCACACACACACGGGAAACAAACGATCCGCTCTCTCGATCTCCACGACGAATCGCGCGAGTACAGAGCAGAATGTGCATAGGAAAAGCCATGAGCTCGGCATAAGGCGATAGCTCGATCGATCGGCTTCGATATATAGGATGACTTATGTGGCTCGCTGGATGAGGGCCTCCGCACCGGCGCCGCGACTGCTCTCTGCGCATATATCACCTGTTGAGTCGTCGCAGTCGCGCGTCGTAGACGCGTATCAAAGAACTTGGGAAAGCTTATATCCTGCGCTAAAACTCCACGCGAATGTATGTTATACGCGAATGCGAACCTGCAGCATGCTGCGACCTACAACGGAACGAAATGTCGTAACTTAAGCTGTTATGTTATTGCAGCCGTTCAAAAAACAAAAAAAAAAAGAACGAAAAAGAATCCTGCGTTATTCTCGAACGAAAGTTTCGTGCGAAGAAAATGCATCGAGATAACGAAAAAAATTATATAACCTTTTGTACAGGCCCTTATTTATGAAAAAACCTCCCCTACCATTATATTGTTGTTATTAAATTATTTATTATCCCATTATTTAAAAAATTGTATATAATATACCCTGTTATTGATTTAATAAAATATATAGATACCCGTAATAAAAAGGTAACGATTCTGCCCGCAGATGTGCCATTCCCGCCGTCGCGCAAGCTCACCGTCGCCGAGGTGTTCGACTCGCGGACGCTGAGGCCACGGCCGGACGTCCTCAAGCAGCACTTCATTCTCGAGGGGAGGATCGACGAGGCCGCGGCGCTCCGCATCATCAACGACGGCGCGGCCCTCCTCCGCTCCGAGAAGACGATGATTGATATCGAAGCGCCGGTCACCGGTCAGTATATACATATATATGTATATATACTACATATACATATCACGCATCTGTATATATCTATATGTATATTATATTCCTCTCCTACGCATCGCTCATCCTCCTTGTATATATACCCTCTTCCGTCCGGCGTCTACTTTCCTTCCTGTCACTCAAACGTAGATTGAGCTCGGCCGTATGTATGATCCACTCGATGTGTTATTATACGCCTTTTTCCTCCACGCACAATATGCCGCGTATACATATACACATACGTATTAGACGTATATATAGTCGTTTGAACGTAGCAGACGTTCTCTTCGCGTGTATGTCGAATTTCAGTAAAAAATGCACTTTTCTTTGGTCTGGAATTGGAAAAAAACATTTTTTAAGCTAGAGCTTTCTGTAAGCCAAAAGATGATAAAAAATGACGAGAAACATGGGAAAACTTACTGACAACCATACGTCTGGACCGTGTTACGTTTTTCTTTATACAAAAAATTAATACATCAAAATAGTGGAATAATAACAACTACGAATGTTCCCGAGGCACCAATAAAATTTTTAATTACACTACAATAAAGTATTACAAAAGAGCTTTAATTTAAAAAAATATGCCCAGATTCGATGTTCTATATATCCCATGAGAAAGTTTCATCGGTCCGACAACTCTAGTTTAAAAGAATTTTTTTCCAGTTCTAGACCAAAGAAAAGCGCATTTTTTATTAAAATTCGACATATAGACGCTGAGTCGTCTCAATTATACCGGTCTATAATACGAATTTCATCGATTAATATTTTATTTATATCGTCGCTATATATATCGCGAGGTGAACTTATATTATTTAACGGTTTAACCGTATAGACGACGAGCGCGATGCATATATAAAACACATCGCGAACGAGATTCGGTGATACACTTGAATAATGAAAAGCTCGCAACGAACTCTCCGCGCTCTATAAAGTTTAATAATCGCGCGAGTACAGATTTCAGTAATATATATATAAACGAGCGGAAACGAAAAGTATATAGCTCTCGCTAGTATTTATATATCCGTCGAATTCCAGTTCGTTTGTCGAGAGCTGGCCGCATTAAAAAATAGATGACATTTTGACGAAATGACCCCGCGCGGAAAATTCCCTCACGCGTGTTTCACGATTCCGAGCGAGCGTCAAAAGAGCAATATTTTATATATATACACGCCGCGCGCGCATGGACGAATGTGAAAATTCTTCCCGAGCTCTCTCTGCATGTCGTTCCAATTCCTCGCATCGCTTTAACAGCGACGTTATAGCCAACAATTATCGCGATCGATATATGGGAAAATCAGCCAAAAATATTCAGATAATTGGTTGAAAAAAATGTAGCGATTTTTTTTTGTTCTCTGGGCACATAGAAGATGAAAAAAGTAGTATCGCCACGAAAGCGGGGGTGTGACATGTTTTTTTTTACCATTTTTGGTTTTTATATGTGAAATTTAATAAGCAAAACAATGTTTTTTTATACACTGCATGGCTCTCGAGTATACCTAAACATTTCTCATGTATGTCATGATTATTTAGTTAGGAAAAAGAACTTGAATTTAAGCTCATTAAAATCGGATAGTTAAGATTGGCACTTAATCATATAGTACTGGTATCTCAATTGCAAATTTTTCTTGAAAACATGAGTCAATTTTTAACTGAAAAACTACACGTTAAAAAAAATGGTAATAGCAAAAAAGTCCTTAAAATTAGCCAACGAATACATCACCTGAATTTTTTCAGATCGATTCGAGCAGTTTTTCGATTTTGCTATTCCGTTACCTTGCAACGCTGTCCCAGAGGTGTAGCACGAAATTTTTTTTAAATTTTCCAACCCATATTATCCGAATATTTTTGCCGGATTTTTCCATATCCTCTTTCTCTCTCCTTCTCGGCGATGTGTACCCGCCCTTCCTCCTTATGCAGCCAACAGTGTGTAAAACGAGCCGTAAGTAATCTCTCTCTCTCTCTCTGTTTTCACTTTACAGTTTGCGGCGATATTCACGGACAGTTCTACGATTTAATGAAACTATTCGAAGTAGGTGGGCCACCTTCGTCCACGAAATACCTCTTCCTTGGGGACTACGTCGATAGAGGCTACTTCAGTATCGAGGTCAGTGTGCATGTGTGACTCTTTATTTTTCACGAGCGGTGCCGCCGGTCTATACTTGATATACTATATAATGAGAATCGTATACGGTGAAATATTAATTAAGAATTTTTAATTAAAACCCGCACCCTTACCCCCTCCCGCGCCGCGGGAAATTCATCAGTTTTCCCTCCTCGTGTGTGTGTATACGTGTATAAAGTATATATATATATATATTTATGTACGTACTACATTCACGTAGACGGGACTAGCCGCGTATATGTATACATAAATTACGAGCTGCGTGGTTGAGTTGTACTCAAATTTCGTATCCGTTGGAAATTATTCTTAAATTTTAATCCCGCGTCGAGAGTGGATTTTCGCGCAATTAAAAACCCAGATTATCTCTCCGATGCACCGAGACTTAACTTTAGCAGTAAAAATTATTGTTCATTGTGTGCAGTCTTATATAGTATAACCAAACGAATATATTCATTAAAATAATTGATTTTTTTTAATCGCATGCGCAGAATCGAATCTATACGTATATGTCGAATTTCAATGAAAAAAATGCACTTTTCTTTGGTCTAGAAATCCAAAAAAAATTTTTAAAGCTGGAGGTTTCGGACCGATCAGACTTTCTTCTATGAGCCGAAAGATAGTCAAAAGGGTAGAGGAACACGGGAAAAATTACTAGCAACCATATTTCTGAGTCATTTTACGCTTTTTTTACAGAAAATTAACGCGTCAAAACACTGGAATAATAACGACTACGAATGTTCCCGAGGCACCAATATAATTTCGAATAACACTATAATAAAGTATGACAAAAGAGCTTTAATTTAAAAAAAAATATGCCAAGTTTCGATGCTCTGATCAAAAGTTATGCCCATTAAAAAAAAAAAAAAATAAATAAAAATCCGAATAGCCAATTTTTTCTTTTTCCTCCATATGCCAGCTCCCCATATTAAATTTTCATATTCTATATTTCTCATATTCCTCGGTATTTTTCCTCATCTTTTGGCTTACAGAAGAAAGTCTGATCGGTCCGAAACCTCTAGCTTTAAACACATTTTTTCGATTTCTATAGACCAACGAAAAGTGCATTTTTTCAATGAAATTCGACATATATATATATATGTGAACTCGCAACCGACTGCACAAACCACTCCGCAGCTGTTTGCGCAAACCGAATCGAACGTACGGTACTCAATTTCGAATATCCGATGAATAAAAAACCTTATTTTGTCTTAAAGTAAATAAGCAACGCTTGCGCGCGCGCACTACGTAGATCGGACAGTCTGAAATTCGAAATTTTCCGCGAATCCATCCACCCTGTACACACCCTGTCTCCGTATGCGTCAATCTATGTGCATTAACAATCTTACGCTCGTTACACTTTATTCTGTTTTTTTTTCCAGTGCGTATTGTACCTGTGGGCATTGAAACTGTGCCATCCAAATACACTCTTTCTCCTCCGAGGTAATCACGAGTGTCGGCATCTTACAGAATACTTCACATTTAAGCAAGAATGTAAGTATACGCATATTATGCGCGCGCGGGGCGTCGTGAAAAGCGACTCTACGCAAGAATCTCAACGTACCCCGTATACCCCAAAACCTTCGTCTCATTCTCAATCTTCTGTGTGCTTCCAGGTAAAATTAAATACTCAGAGAGAGTTTACGACGCGTGCATGGACGCTTTCGACTGCTTGCCGCTCGCAGCTCTCATGAACCAGCAGTTCCTCTGTGTGCACGGTGGCCTTTCGCCGGAAATTCACAATTTAGATGACATACGCAAGGTGAGGAGCGCAACGACGAAACTACACGACCTTGACTCTCTCTCTCTCTCGGAGTTGCGGGAGCCGCTGCCAAGGGCCCTTAAATTTCGCCCGCCGGACGACCGCGCCAAATCGACGGGATTTTACATGCGCGCCTCCGTCGACTCCGCCACGCGAGCTAAACGCACCGCGCGTCGGATTTTACTGCGCGCGCGCAAAAAGGAAAATCTCCGTCTTCTATTTTCGAGACGCGGCCGCGAGAGCGAGCGACTCGCCTCGGAACGACTTTTCGAAGCGCGGGCTTTACTGCGGCAATTATCGCGTCTTAATTGGCGTTTTAAGACCGGCCGATGCGGCGTTCTCGAGCTTAATTGTCCGGCGGATTTTCGAATAAACCCGCGAGAAAGCGGGCTCGCCCGCGGGGATATTATACGGATATTTATAGTTTTATCGCGGCCGTTTACGGTATAAACGCGCGCGGGGCTTCTTGTGTATATACGCCGAGAGAGCGCGCGATGTCGGTGGGGGTTGCCTTCTCTTGTCATGCGCTGCTGCAACGCGGTTCGAGACGGCGTTTCGAAAGCGAATCATTTCGAGTCAATGTATATACGCCAGGTGTAATTATTGTTCGCGTTGAATTTAATTGCTTCTTTGTTTCGGGCGAAAATCGATTAAAAAATGTAAAGAACAAGCGCGAATGAAAATCGATATACGCAAGCGTTATAAAAGAATGTTAGACATTTTTTTTTTCTATTGATTAAATGTACGCCTGCGGTTAATAAATCGTTTTATGTGAATAATTGCAACTATAAATAGCTAAGCGAAGGCTGTATAATTACGTGAAATCAAAATTTAATGCAAGCGAAGTGACCTATAAAGGATAAACAAAATAAACACAGGCTCTCCTCGACAGTCTTTTACCATAAATAATTTTTCCTCTACAATACAACAATGCAATAATTAAATGTACCCTCGATTTCGTGCTCACAGCTCGACAGGTTCAAAGAGCCGCCGGCGTTCGGACCGATGTGCGATCTCCTCTGGTCGGACCCCCTCGAAGACTTCGGCAACGAGAAGAACGCCGAGCATTTTTCTCACAACAGCGTGCGAGGCTGCTCGTATTTCTACAGGTGAGCCACAAGTCCGGCTTCTGAAATATGCTCCGGAATAATTCACCGGGCTTATCTTCTCCGGCCGCCGACGCCGCGGCCGCGGCGAGGAGTAAATTTTTTAAATTCAGCGCACGCGGCTCAGTCGAAAAATCGATGCGCAGCCAGCCAACCCCCAGCCCAACCCCCCCTCCGCTAAGCAGCGTCAAGTGCAGCCGTGCATTTGCGTGTTATTCTATAATTCATGAAAGTCGGTTAAGCATATTCGCAATCATGAAATAAAAATATATTAATACATCGCTCGCCGCGCGCGCGTGTGTGTGTGTGTGCATTATACGTATATATCGTGCATTGTTAATGAGGGACGACGCGATATTCGGTATCGGCGCTAATTTAGCTCTCCGCTGCGCGCGCGCGCGGAACTTTATGTATAAACGCGAGGATATAAAAGAGGAAAATCTCGAAATTGGAATGAGCGAGCAGTGCTGCCGACGGCGTGCGTGAAATATTGTAAATTACCGATAACTCCGGAGGCGCGTCTCGCGCTTAGAAGATAAACAATCGCAAGCTCTTCTATAAGTCTTCGTTGCTGTAATCGGATTATTTTGTGCAAGCGCCGTAAAATAGTGAGTTATTACCGATGCGCGCCGGGCGTTGCACACACACACACACATATATATACATAGATACACACGCTCCGTGTATAATAAAAGCTCAGCCAATTAAAGCATTCGCGCTTTAAAGCGCGCGCGAGCGCGCGCGTTAAAATTTATATCGCGTGCAAAATGGAAAAAGAGTCGGAAGCTGATCGCGGACGCGACAAAAAAAGAAAGAAAGAAAGAAAGAAAATAAAAGAGCGCTGGAAAATTAAAAAGCCTGGCAACACGGCGTTTACGAGGTAGGTAGAGCGCGAAATCGCGTCTCAATGATTACGTGCACGTGCAGCGCGCGCGCGAGCGTATCCTTGCCCCGCTCTGGCTCTATTTTTACGCCCTCGTAGGACTATCGGCTTTTCAAGTCCGTGAGAATGCGCGCAACTGTCTCTCTCTCTTTCTCTCTCTCTCTCTCTCTGGAATATTATCGAAAATTAGCAGCGCAGAACTCGCGCCCTTGCGCGTATTCGCTCAACGACTGGTGCGCATATGATATAGCTTCGGATAAGTCTCCGTCGGGCGTCCGAGACGTGTACGCAGAGTCCGAGAGACTATAATGCCCCGCGCGACGGATTTAATTTCGCCTCCGGCGATTTACGCGCGCGCGCTTTTGTACAGATTGAAACGATTTCAGCCGTCGCACGGCTCGTATACACGTAGACTCCCGACAATCGAGTTACGTCTAAATTCCCGCGCGATATCCGACTTGTGTATATCAAACAGCTGCGCAGCGCGCAGAGCAGAAAAAGATTGCAGCTCTGACGTAACTGTATATGCGCGCGTAACGTGTACAACGCGTTGATGCAAATTGCTCGTAATAAAGGAAAAGCGAGAGACGCCGCGCTCGAGCTTCGAGATTCTAATCGACGTATACATATAACGCGCGATATCCCCTTCCCCCTGCCTCTCGATATACCCGATACAGGATGCATTGTTCTTGCAGGAAAATAACAAAAAAAAAGAAAAAAAAAACAGGAGAGCCGATAAATCACGAAATATGTACTGTGCTTGTGCTGTTACAGTTATGCGGCGTGTTGCGACTTCCTTCAGAATAACAATTTACTGAGTATCATTAGGGCGCACGAGGCGCAGGACGCAGGATATCGCATGTACCGCAAGTCGCAGACGACGGGCTTCCCATCGCTGATAACCATCTTCAGTGCCCCCAATTATCTCGATGTCTATAATAACAAGGTTCGAATTTTCAGCTTTTTTACCTTTTTACGTCTTTCCTCTTGCGCTCGTACACCGCGCACACCGCTGCTGTGTGCGCAGTGCGGCCGGCCATTCTGAATGAAGAGCGCGAGAGCGACCCGATGAATGGGCGGAATCGATTACCCCGCGCGCGCGACGGTTGTAAAGCTCTTTTGTGTGCGGCACTTACCGCGACGCGCGCATCTCTGGCCAAGTAATTTTTGATTCTATTTGCCCTGGAAGAATCGTTCCCGCGATGCACTACCGACGGAATGCCTTGTTTTATCGTCTCCCGCCGGATTATCGGGCAAAATATGGCCAGAAACCCGGTTACCTATAGCGACGTTTTCTGGCCACGCTATGCCCAACTTATCGTCAACGGTACAAGTGAAGGTTGAAATATTATGAAAATAACGATGATTTAACAGATTTTTTATTAGAGTATGTGAACTAATTTGTAATTAATTATTATTAAGAAACATTGTATTTTTTCTAAAAGTAAATAAAGCATAGATATTGCCGGTAGCTTGTCGGGAACAATTCTACCAGGGATATGACCTAAACGATATTATCGACAGTTCATCGCTACATCGTGTCGCGACAAAATATGCCGAGTTGTTAGTTTTCAATTCTATAACTTATAGGCTATTTTCTACCAGGGTTACGAATCCGAAGTATTTTTGTAACCCGAGCTCGAAATCATTCTCGCGATCGTTTATTATAATTCAGACGAGCGGGACGGATACGACGCGGAAGGCGTGAAAGCGGGAATTTCCGTTGTTAATCTTCGCAATTCGGCAATTCTAACGGCCAACGCGCGCGAGCGCCGAAAATTACGCGCATATACCGACTAATCGTCGTTCTGATCGTTTAGGCGGCTGTGCTCAAATACGAGAACAACGTGATGAACATTAGGCAATTCAATTGCTCGCCACATCCGTACTGGCTACCAAATTTCATGGACGTCTTTACGTGGTCTCTGCCTTTCGTTGGCGAAAAAGGTATTTATGCGATCACGAGGTTGAATTACACTTGCGACGTAACACAATTTTAAAATAATTTTTGCATATAGTTTTGAATGTATAATAATTTCATTTTTATCATGCGAATCGTGATATAACACGTTTTGTCTGTTTTTCTCCCGACTATAGTTACGGAAATGTTAGTTAACGTCCTGAACATTTGCTCGGACGACGAACTAATGAGCGACGGAGACGATGCTCTCGAAGAAGGTAATGTTCGTTTTCATCTCACTAACTTTCTTCTTTTCTCCTCTATTTTGGTTTTATCTCAACAAAGCCGTTCACTTTTCTCTTAAGCCGCGAGACAAAACGTTTTTCGATCGCCTAATTTACGGAGGTTATATATACGATTTTGTACATATATAAGAGTTAAGTGACGTCTTTAAACACTTGTATTGTCATTTGAGAAATCAATAAAATTGATAAGCGATAATGTAACAAACTCGTTGAATTCGCCTCGCATTTTGATTAGGCTGATTTGCAACTTACCTCGCAAGAGTTGTTACACTATTGATTCAGTCTCTTAATTATTTTCTTTACCATAAAAAAACGCTATATTCTAATTTTATGAGCACCTTGAGTTTTTAACATTAAGAATGCACCACTTTTTATTCTTCTTTCTTATCTTTCTATCTCTATATATATATAATAAGCCATTATTACTGAGCACCTAAAAATATATTTCTTTTTTTTCTTTTTCGAAACGAAAATATATTGCTGCACGGACAGATGGTAAGAAGTATTATTCAACCTTATTAACCGTCGAAAAATTGAATGCTTCGATTGTCGTTATTTTACATAGCTGTACCTATAGATAGTGTCAATGTGCCGAAATTCTCTATATCTATCTCTCTACTCGATATTACTTTTTCCTTGTGATACATTACTTTCAGTCCTTCTATTTTTTTCTTTTTTTTTATTCTACAACCCGATCGCCACACCGCGAGCCTTTCACACCGTTTTTCATTTATTTTCTCTTTCTTTTTTTCGTTTCACGTCTCTCTGGCCAAAGACGAAAGAGAAAAACTACTATTTGTCTTCCTATCTCACTCCTTTCTATCCCTTGTTATATGTATATTTATTTTCCACTGTATCCCTCTTATCGGTATCTGCTTCCTATATCTTAATCTCGTTCTTTTTTCGCAATTCTTCTACAAAAAAATTGTATCTTTTTTTCGATTTCGATTTCAGCACATGAAACCACATACACATACACAAACCTATACATACACATGAACAAATATTACTCTCTTTACCTTTTACTTATAATGCATACTTCTAATTTTCTCTCCTGCATCCGATTAATAAGAAGATAAAAAACAATATTTTTGCCTCTATATCTTGCATCGTACATTATATCTTTTGATTTTATTTTATCTCAGTATATAAATAATGTATATATTGCTCCTTCATCTGAACGTTTCACATATACTTACGCAAACTTCGTCTGTTTGGTATACTTATCTCCTTATTTACATTCTTATTATTCAAGGCACGATCCATCCACATTAGCCTGATACTTCTTATTCTTATTATTCTTAATACTACTGTTACCGCTCTCTGCCATGCTAAAAACAAGGCACATCTTTATACTTTATACTTCCATATTTCTTCTTACGTACCTTACATACATTACTATTATTATTACGATTATGATTAGCTCTCTCTTTCTCTCCTACTTTTATATTATTTCGTATACAGCCATGAACGAGTTTGTCACGTAAAGCATGCTTTGATCAGTCGAACGTAGCCAATGCAACTTTGCGACATTCGCTCGGAAAAGGCTATGCGCGCTTTTTTCAGCGAACGTCAGGGGGAAGTAGATATGTTTTTCTCTTCTCTCGCAGTATATATATATTTTTTACATTCCTGGACATACACGTAGTTATCGAAAGAATTTAAAAATTTTGAACTTTACAGTAGCTTAATACCGAT
Organism: Philotrypesis tridentata; assembly: GCA_018906965.1. Taxonomy (NCBI): domain Eukaryota; kingdom Metazoa; phylum Arthropoda; class Insecta; order Hymenoptera; family Pteromalidae; genus Philotrypesis; species Philotrypesis tridentata. The sequence goes on from JACCIB010000002.1 coordinate 6,870,051, forward strand.
GCATTTTTGTGGTTGTTGTTTTTGCTATCCGACTTTTGCCGTCGTTCTACGAAGGAAAGTCATCGACGACGGACGTTTTCTTTTTTTTTTTCTTCAAAGATGCATAACTCCTTCGATTAACTGTCGGCGTAGATCCTGAAATTACATTGCCTCGCCTACGTTCGTCTGAGTCTCCATGAAACAACTCTTCCCACGTATTAATCACTATTTTGTTTTCTCTCTATACAAAACGCGCTGATCGATACGAAAATGAAAAGAAAGAAGGGAGATCAAGTCAAGCTCGCCCTCCTGAGTGCCAAACGAATCGCTCGTACACATATACCTATATATATACCTATAACTTAATACACCACGTCAGAAATTATTTCTCTCATATCCCGTTCATAATCATCGCCAGTCGACCTTCATATATAATGTCATTCCGTCGCCTCTCGTATATAATTCTCACTCGCATTTAGTCATATATATATATATATATGCAGACAGACACTCACGTATATTACTCTCCGCGTCTCTATACGTATATTACACACGATACACACAGACACACGTAATGTATAGCGCTAGGCTTTCGATCAGTGTAGGCATATGTATATCAATTTAAATAGACGTATACTTTAGGAGAAGGCTGAAGAAAAAAAAAGAGTTAAAGAGTCGAAGAGGGAGAAAAGACGAAAGTGAAACATCAGGCTTCCGTGAAAACAGAAACGCTCCGACTCTCTCCGCGACTCGTGGCTCGCGCGCGCGCCGCTGAAATTGAAATAACGATATTATTTCACCAAAACTATGTTATACGTACCTATATATATATATATATCACACTCGAAACTTTTCGACTTTCGACCCGCGATAATGGCGGATAGGGGGTTTATTGCACGCGGCAGTATCAACAGATGTGTAACTCGATGATGCCGCGCGAGGGCCGATCGATCAGAGTCCGCGCGGTGTATAATAGTGGAAAACGCGTAATTACGATGTAAATGATACTGGTGGGTGCTGCCCCGCGTGCGAAAATTGATTTATGCGCGGCGGGGGTGGGGGGAGGGGGGAGGAGGTGGCGCCGAGGCAGTCGCGTGATTCGCGAGTTCATTAGTTTGCGCTACTTTGCGCGAGCGAGACGAAGAATACGAAGGGAAAGAAGCGCAGAGAAGAAGGAGAACGAAGAAGCGGCGGTATATGAGCGCGAAAGCTCGCGAGCCCCACTCGCATAATCGACGAGCTCTCGATTTAATACAGCGGATGATTCAATTAGAGTAAGCTATAATGTGCCCGAGTGCGGAAAGCTTCGGAGCGTTTCGGTCTCGGATTCTATTATGTAAAGGCACTATTGTCATGTGTATATATATATATATACGCTGTATAGGTGTCGACGGTGATCGCGTTCGTTAGGACTATTTATTCATTATTTTTTTATTCTTTTGTTTCTTCGATTTTTTTTTATAAATTTTTCTCTCGATTTTCACATCGCCGATGCAAAACGGCGACGAGCTGATAAGAAAGAAAGTCGAAAAGAAAAGGAAGAAGACCTTAACAAAACAAAAAAAAAACAAAACAGAAAAAAAGAAAAGAAAAGAAAATGAAACGAAAAAAAAAATTGCACTGACTGTCTTTTATCGTACTCCTTCTTTATTATATTTGTATCAATCACACTGGCCTTGGACTCCTCCTCTATCTTGGCACGACACTATGCTACTACTACCTTCTACTACTTCTACTACTACCACTCAAAACTTCGTTGTTCGACCGAACCTCCTACCACGGTAAAAGTCGCAGCCAAAGTCGTTGTCCAAAAAAAGAATGGTAAGTCCGCTTGATGACTTACTTGACGCCAAAAAAAAAAACAAGCAAACAAAAGCGCAACAGCAACAATAAAAAAAAAAAATAATTTTTGTAATACCAGCCAGCCAACCATTGAGAGACCATGTGACTAGAGATTGATTTTTCTTTTTTTTTTCTTTTCACGGCAATCGCGTTGCGGAGAGAGAGAGAGAGGAGGACTTTTAATTCTGGGCTTGCTCTCGTCGCTCGCGGAAAACAACGGAAAAAGAGAAGAAAAAAAGGCGCAAGTGCCTTGTCTTCTCTTTTTCTGTCTCTCTCGCTCTCTCTCTCTCTCTCTCCGCAATGGCGTGCTCTGTAACAGTTAGGTTGTGAATTTGACTATTAATCTCGCCAGTGGAGTTTCGAATTAATCTTTGGTTTGATGCCGCCGCCGCCGCCGCCACCGCCGCCGCTCCCCATCTTATAGCGCTGACTATCGACTCTTTTCTAACGTCCGCAAATAACTCGAGTGTGTGTAACGTAGACTACATTTCTCTCCGCCTGTGTATACGTGTATTCCGTACGCCACGACCTTCTCTCCGCGCCGGCGAGAGAGTGTCGAGCGAGAATATATATAAAAACAGAATGCGAAAAACAAGAAAATTCAATTCTAGCTCGCGCGCGTATATATACGTTCGCGTACCCGCGTGTAAGCGTATAGCCGCGCGGCGACCTGGCCTAATTACGGATCTCGGCATATTTTTTATCAATGTACGCGTACGTGGATGTGGATATATATATATATGTAAATCTGACTCTCCTCACTTGAAAATTTCGTATTCCCGCGTCCGATCGAATGCTCGCGCATTTTTCTACGGTTTCTTTCTGTCGCGCGAGCGCGCGTGTACTTGTATTATGCAATATCGGTGCGGACAGTGTACAACGCGCGAAGGAACTCAATCCTCCCTCCAACCCCCTGTCAACCCCCCCACCCTCTTTTTAACTGTGTTTGAGTTTTGCACGTTTGGTTTTCTTTTTCATTTATTCTGCGCTTTTTTTTTCAATTAATTTGGAGTAACTCCTTATACCTGTGTTATCTTTCTTTTCTTTCGTGTCTTTTTCTCTTTGTTTTTTTTTTTGTTTTATTTGCGCACTTACGCCGGCGCCACGCCGACGCGTAATATGCGCGCAGTTTTCCACGCGCGTATACGTAATATCTCTCTCGCGAGAGCGCAGTTTTTTTTTTCGCTTATACGACGCGTGCATTATCAGTTTTTCCTTTGTTTATATATACTTAGAGCTGCCTGTGTCTTCTTTTTTTTCCTTTGGTTCTTTTTTTGTACTTTTCACTCAGTATAAACCCCTTTATTTATTTTTTTTTCTTTGTACTTATATACTCTCGCCGCTACTTACATGAACTCGTCGCTGCGAGACTCATTTACTGTTAATACCTTTGGCTGATCTCGTTAGAGAAGCAGATAATTCAAGCTACGCTGTACCGTCACACGCATATCGAATTTAGTCGAGGCTAAGAGCTTATCTTCGCGAGTCACAATTTTTTCTTTTTTTTTTTTGTGCAATGCGCGCAAAGTACAAACAGTTCAGTATACGTCGTCGGTTGGGGTTTTGCACGAAGAAGCAAAAAAATGTAGAGAAATAACTCGTATACGAGATGACCTTTGGTTAAGCCTACAAATTCTTTTCGTGCAAAATCTTAATCATATGTTTCACCCACATGCTCATCCGCTCTCAAGTACAACCCCATCACAGAGTTTAGTATACCGATATTAGGTCGGCAACTATGTGTTTATCCGCATATAGCGAGAGGGTCACGTGCTCCTCCTGAGATTCGGTAATCGAACTATCAAGTTCTACGAATACGGCAGAGTATCCGCGCGCAATTTCAGGACAAGAGTCTGCTGCTGCTGTTGCTGCTGCTTTCTCTCGAATGCGTTTGGGAAAATCCGCGAAATTTGTACGGTGCTCACAACGAGGAAACAAACGTCTCGACACTTTTTTTTTCTTGCTCCGGTAGGACCCGCAGACACGCGAAGAAAATAATCTTTCTGCATAGATTTTCTTTTTTTTTTAATTTACGCACACTTTGTGTCACTCCCGTCTCGCGGATCGATCTTCCGTGGATCCTGCGGAACGCGAAAAAAGTGACACTTTTCTTCCGTCAACTTTCCGACCTCTCCGAAACTGGATTAATTTTGCGAATATTTATACCCGTGCATCGCAGACGATTTTTGTTGTATTCGACTCGCTGTCTCAGCGTCTGTATCTATGTAGATATATATGTATATACATACATACACATACGATTCAGTCGTTGAAATTGCACAGAAGCGATCGATGCCTTTGACGAATAATCCCGCGTTCGAATCGAGCTCGCTCCGGACAACCGCGAGATTCTCGAAAATTCGCGTCGAGCGTCAGCGTATACGAGAAATAATAAAAAAAAACGAAGAAAAAGAATTGAGAAGAAAAAACTCTGTAACCATATTGCGGGAGAATCGTGCGTCCAACGTACATTGCGTCCTATGCATATATGTATAAATATACGTAGAAAGCCATACGTATAGATATACATATATATCCTTCTATCTGAGCGACGAGCGACTCTCTTGCATCGTCTATGTACAAATTGTCTTTGCGCATGTTCAAGTCCATTAGCGAGTGCAGTTCTCTCTCTTTCTCACCACCACCATCGCCACCCAACCCCTCTTTCTCTTGTTGTATATGCCCACGTATCTACCTCTGCTCATCTGTATGTATATACTGCGCCCATCTACGTGTCCACACTCAAAAATATATATATGTATAAAATATGAATATGAAACACACGCTCTCTCATCTGTACACAAGACACACAAACACACAACTCTGTATTATCTCTGGGTTTTTTTTCTTTTTTTTTTTTTGGTTTTGTTCTTTCGATTTTTGAGTTTTCGTTTCGTTGCAGCTATACTTCTAGAGCACAGTTTCTCGTTTTTTTCCCCTTCTCTCTCTCTCTCTCTCTCTCTCTCTCTCTCTCTCTCTCTCTCTCTCTTGTGTGCACCAACGACGATACCCTCTTTCCCCCCCTCCTTTCCCCCCGTAGCTCTACATTTTTCTCGCAGCGCAGAGTCGCGGAGCGAAATCCGATTCTGATTAAGAAATTTTTCCCGTCGAGACTGCCGCGCGAGACTTATAACGGCTAACAATCAGAATTAGATTTCAGCCTCTCTCGTGGGGCTCACCCACGAATTCCGAGGTATACACGCACGAAAAAGCGCGTCGAACGCTCGGAATCTCTCGCGATGCTCTGCGCTGCTCTGCCACTCGCGTGTATTATATATATACACGCGCAGAGGCTCGAGAAGAATGTCTCTCGCGGACTGCGAATTTTTTCAAAAGGTCGCCGAGACGAGCCGACGATTTTGGAAAAGCTCGTAGCCCCGCGAAATCGTTTACGTGTTTATGTGTAGACGTGGCTGGCTATATTTGTGAAACGGATCGCGACCGTACATTTTTCTCTTGGCTCCTCGCTCAACCCGGTTGAATTCGTTCATTTCGGACTGATATGACGCTGGAAATTTCGTCGCGTCTACTTTTTGGCGATTTTTGTCTCCTCTGGAAAAGCATTTTTCTGTCTCTCTCTCTCTCTCTCTCTCTATTTCTCTCAAATATCGAACTGAAATGAACAAATTTAATGGGGTTGTAGAGAGGAAAAAAAAAGCTCGGTCGCTGGTTATCACAGAGACAGCCATGTATACATATGTATGGTTAGTTATCTGCGTAAGCGAGAGCAAAAAAAAAAAATTGCTGTAAATATGGAAATGCGTTGTACGAGTTATCAGAATATTTCACGAATTTTTTCGGATTTCTCGCATTAAATATCTTGGAAATTTAGAGGGTAAAAGTTGTAATTTCAAACATTTTTACATTTTATGCTTTTTCTCATTAAATTTGTAGCTCCTAAGGGAGACATTTTTTACGAGGGACAGGGTTTTTTATGAAAATTTTCTCGGATTTTCAATAGAAATTGATGGGCATACCTTCTGCAGGAAAAATACCTGTAAATTTTTAAAATGAACCTGAAATTCTACTAATAATTAAGAATAAAAGTAATGCAATATCGTGATAAAAAAGTAGTAAATATGCGCATATTTTTTCTTTTAACGTAGAATATTTCAATCGGATTTAAGACTAAAAAAACCATGGAGCTTTTCATATAAATTTAACCTATGTAAAAATTAGTAAAAAATTTTTCCCTCTCCGATTCTATAAATTAATAAAGACCAAAGTGCCAAACTTTACTCTCTATATGTCAAAGCCATAGTCGACGGGAAAAAAATTGCGAAAAATTTCTTGATCCATCCTAACAAACTGTAAAACGCACTACCTTACTCTTACACAACGATTTTTAATTTTTCTTGCTCTCGTTTCGCAGACAATCATCCGTACAGAGCTTCCGTGTCTACCTTTCTTCTGTACTGATTATTAGCCGTACTTGCCCTTGTCTTGATTTTATTTGTTTAACTGTCCACGTATACACGCGCGTCTTAGACGCTCGTCTGTGATAAAATGCATATGATGCACGCGGACTTTTTAGATTGACTTGGTCGGAGTAATTTTTTTTTCTTTTTTTTTATGTTCCGTTCCTGCTATGACTAATCTATACCTGTGTATTACTAATAAAATAATTTGAATCTAACGGAGTTTGTTTTTGGTGGTCTCTTTTTTTTCAATGTTTTATAACGCCTCGCTTACGAGTTTTTTTCTGAGAGAGTTTCTTCTTTTTTTTTTGTTAACTACTTGTGTTTTTTGTTACTTATCGTGTTCAGCCACCACAAAAAAGCTCTGCGACGTTAAAACGATCGGACGGGCTGTCGCGCGTGTGACGCGCGGCTTGCGCAACAACTTTTTGGAAAAAGAGATGCCAGATGCGACTTTACGATCCTCGCAATAAAGCGCCGTCACGATCGTTTTAACAAATTTTCTGACTAATACTTTGATTTTTTGTGCTTTCAGTTTATTGCGATCTCCGAACTGTAGCGTGGAGATCACGGCAAAGTTCTAGTTTTAAGTCTCGTGATCGCCTATATATATTGTCTCTGCTACGATTAACGATTTATACATGCATAGTCTAATTTTTCGAGTTGACCAATATATAGAGTTGTGTGACGATATTACATAGTATACAGTAGCGTTGATCTCCCCCCCAAGTTTTCTCGACCACGAAAAGTTTCAGACGATTATATAGAAGTATTCATAGTGTATAAATTATCTGCGACATGAGGCGGTCGAAGCGTCACTTACGTCACGGCCAACGCAGCGCTTGAAAAATTTCAAAGAAACGCGAAGATCAGCCGAGCTTCAAAGACCCACGACGTCGAGGCTCAAGCAACAGCTGTACAAAGCCCGATACAGGCCATTCCTCACAACTGCTTTCCAAAAGCAGCCTGTGTATCACTGCCGAATTCGCCGGGAGGGCTTCTCTATCTCTCAATCTCTCGTTCTTTTCGTCGTTCTCCTATCCGCGCAAATATATACGCGACAAGCTCGACAAAACCGACGATTTACCCCAGCGCACTTGTCTGCGCGTATAACTGTGTACACATACATTACCAGCAGATGACAATGATAAGAGGGTCAAGGCCGAAGACTGACCTGCATCGGATGTACCGTTGGCGTAACGTCCGTGACGCTTCGACCAGTATATTTTTTTTTCTTGTAGACGAGCAGAGCTGTTGGTTCCGGTCCTCCGAATGCGATCCATATACGTACACGTGTACGACACTTGTCGCTTGAATGAAAAAAAAAATTTTCGAACGGACTCATCGCCGTAATCGTATGTATACGGTTAGCGACTATATCGAGTGTAGTCGCGTTATCGATGGCATCGAGCCGCTTCATCAGCATCGAGAACACGTCCGAAGAATTCGAATCTACGCGCAGCCTCACGTATACGCCGTAAATTCATCTTAGTCGCGCGCAGTATCTATATGTACAACTGGGTCAATTGTGTCTCGCCCGGTTTCTCCATATCCTATTATATGACGCATATATATACACACGTGTGTACGTGTACCGGAACGGAGAACAAAATCAAAATCGAGCAACGAGCAAGGAAAGAGGGGCTGGATCGGAATTGTATACTTTTCCAGCTGCGGGCGCGAGGCGATGCTCCGCGCGTCTCTCGGGTTTGACTCGCGAGAGTCTTGTGCTCATCAATGGGTGTACAGAGCTCATTGAGGAACGAGGTCGGGAGGAAGCGAAAATTGTCAATTACGAAAAACAGACGAGTTCATTGTGGCGATCGCTGCGGGCCGGAATCACTGCTCTCGCCTCTACGTGATACGATATATAGTGATTGTAGCATATTACATAATGATAAATTTGTACAGAGAGAAAAAGAGAGACTTGCTGTACAGTATGCCTTGACGATGCTGCTTTGCGATAAGCGCACGTATCTGTACATATAGTCGTTGTAAAAAGTGATACGAATAATTTTTAAATATTTCGATTACCATTTGTCACACTTTGTGTATTCCAATGTTTTATTATTATGTATATGCACTATTATAAGATATACTTATATTCAGAGAGACAATTTTATCTTATGATTATTATAATTATTATTATTATGGATTATTATTATTATTATTATTATTATTATTATTACATTACGCACATATGCTTGAGAATGTATTATTTACGCAGTGCACATGTTTTTTCGTCTGTTCTATGTATTGTTTTACTTTCCGAACCACACCTACTACTGCTACTGCTACAACTACTACTACTACTACTACTACTTCAACCAAAAAATATATATATATTTCGCCGATAAATATATATATGTGCCTGTGCGCCTTCCACCGATCGCCATCGTCTCACCCACGCCAAAAAAAAAAAAACAAACCAAAAATCAAAATCTGTGCCGCGCGTATCTTCTACTGTTCTCTTCTTCTTCCACTACTTCTCCTTCTTCGCTGTTTGTGACAACTGCGAACGAGCGAACTTTATATACGTATATACGCATATATTAAAAAAAAATGAATGAAAAAAAAACCACCACCACCACCATTGTATATCATCCGACCTGGTGGCCACCGTTGACGCTGCTCTCACATTGTTGGTACTCTTCTGTTCCTCTAAATTACGCCTGCGTCGTCTTGGTCTTGGGCTGATGATCTCGTGATCGCGCACTCGACACACAAAATGACACACCCTGGCGACGCATCGATTGATCGATCGATTGACTCGTCGACGCCGACCATACTATTGTTGTCCGGCCACTGCGACTACCCGATGCCGCTCACCCCGTCGAACCACCGCGTACGGTGAGTCTTATTATCTCTCTCTCTATCTCTGTCTCTCTGTCTCTTCTCTCTCCTTCCCTGGTAAAAAATTGAGCATGATCTGGGCAAATTTTCTGATCGACACTTGTTAATATAATGTTTATCTAGAAATTTTCGAAATACGCTGATCGAAATCTCTGATAATGCTTTATATTAAAAAATATTGACAATAAATTTTGCCTGGAATACACTAAATTTTCTACCAGATCTCTCTCTACCTCCTTCCTCTCACTCTTTCTCTATCTATCTCTCACTGTAAATGTCTGGATTAATTGTTAATTGCGAGGGAATATAAATATATATATATATATATATATATGTAAATGTATCTGCATACCCTCATACGAGTCGAAACAATATACAAGATTCTATATACATATATCACTACAACAATTTGGATATGGTGACTGTTGGCGATGATGTTGTTGACGTGTTGTTGTATTGTGTCTACCTCGTGTACCCGAGCGACTAGGATGTATATATTACTATGTACCTTATCTATATTAGAACGATGTCGTTATGTGTCCTGTGTATAATACTGTACCGTCTGCGCAACGTGTCGTCGATTTACCGTTTTGGCCTGGACGAGAAAAAAATATCAAAAATTCCGCGCTCAACACTGTAATGCCGACACTTTCGCACCCCTCACCCCCGAACCCCCACCCCCTGCAACAGTGACCCCGGCGATGCGCGACCTCGGCTCGACTCGACACTGGGTCTCCCCCGTTTCCAACCCCCCAAAGTCGCGGTGACGCCTGCAAAGCTACGCTGCAGCCGCGCGACTCTTCAGCAGCTTACACACTTACCAGCTCGGCGCTTGTTTATGTGTTATATACACTTATATGTTCTTTTTATTCTCGACTCTGCGACAACGCGTGCTGCGGCTTGTTTTGCGTGCAGCGCTTCCTATAATGCTCGACCCCCTTTTTTCGCACGCACCCGCTTGAATGCCGCGCAGCTCGAATGAAAAGATTCGCTTCGCTTTTTTTTGCCTGATATATATACTGTACGTATATATATATGTGTGCATATCCATCAATTTTCGGAAACAACCGTCCCCGCAAAAGTTGCAAATTTTTTTTTTTGAGGTACACCTACTAGACCAACTTTTTCTCGTTCCTTGGGTCATTCTGAAGGAGAAAAAATTCGCGTGCACGGCCGATCGAAGAGTGCACTTTTTTCTGGAGCATATAAAAACGACTCGAAAAACGAGAAATAATTAAAAAAACAAGAATTCACAGATTTTTTTCTCGAAAACTTTGTACTTTTGTAAAAATTTCATCAAAACAAACATGGCTTGAAATTCATCAAAGAACGCTCTGGAATTTTTTCAGATTTTTCAAGAACATTTTTCGAAGATCAAATTTGTATTGGATCAATTTGAAAAAATTTCAGAGCATTCTTTGATGAATTTTAAAACAGTTTTATAGAAGTCCATAGTTTTTGAGAAAAAAATCTATGAATTCATTTTTTGTTAATTATTTCTTGTTTTTCCGAGTCTTTTTTGATCCGGTAAAAAAGTGTACCCTATTTCTTTCAGAACGACCTTAGAAAACGAGAAAACAGGCCTTCAAAAAAAGTTTTTGCAATTTTTGGGGAGAGTTGTTCCCAAAAATTCGTGGACCTGCAAATATATATATGTGTGTGTGTGTGTGTGTGCGTGTGTGTGTGCATCTCGCGCGCGCGTTATACGTGAAACGCGCGGCTGAAAATTTATTGAAAGGTAAAACGGAGCTGCGAGACACCGGTAAAAAGAAATGAACAAAGGAGTCCCGCCGGAGGTCGCGACGCCCACGGTTACAATGGACGTCCATTAGAATTAGCGAGACAATGAGACTGTCGTCGGCAGAAGCACCTGATGTGTGTGTGTGTGTGTGTGTGTGTGTGTGTGTGTATGTATCGTAATGTTGTATACAAAGCGAACTTTGGAGACAGGTGCGCGTGCATGCATGTCATCGCGAACGATTAGGCATCGAACGACTGCTATATGTATACATAGTCGAGGATCCTGTGAGCGGCAGCTTGTCTCGTTTTGCCTGTGAGCAGCAGAGATCGAAAGAATGTGTTGCGATGGAAAAAATGGATCTTAGGATTGAATAAGCGTCACTCATTTATGTTGCACTCTTTATGTTCTAGATTAGAGATGTACACCTTCACTGTATGTATTAGGTATAGAAAGCGAAAGCTCGATCCCTCGATATACTTGATGTACATTATCGATACTTTATGCGTATACCGTACACGTGACAACATTTTGCTTTTTAACAGGTTGTTTTACGCACTACTCGCGCGGCAATGTGGTTATTCGTTATTGGAAATGAACCGTGAAAAAATTTGTTATAACCCGTTCGATAAATTTACAGCCGGATGTGGATCGCGTAATTCTCGACCTGTCAGGAAGAAACGAGGGACAATCACGCCATCCGAAAACGTTAATCTAATAGTTCAAACAGCTATCGTATATCTTCCAATTCCAGTTCGAAAAGCTCCTGTATGTATCTCGCATTTCGGTTTCGGAAGATCCTCTATCTCCGAAAGGCGTTTCGTTATTTAATTTCCAATCGCGTCTATCCATCGAAAATTAAATAAAAAAAGAAAAACCTTCCGCCAACCCGACTGCGAGATTCAGGCGATTTTCCAATCAAACCGTAAGACACGAGAGCTTTCTCTCAGCCGTCGAGATACGTACAGGCAGACCCGCGCGAATTTTTTTTTTATCTAATGCTCGCACCAGCCGCACAATACACGGTAGGCTAAAAAGTAAAGTTCGCCCAGGAATAGAGGAATAGTTTCGCGGTGCAAAGGAAATCTCTTTCGAAAGAGAGAGAGAGAGAGCGAAAAATAAAAAAGCTTTCGATGCAGCGCACCGCACTTTCGCGTCTTCCTCGTTTCTTCTCGAGTATACAGACTGTCGACTATAGATATTCGGAAGCCTCGCTACAGTCGGAAGAAATTCTTTCCTCTCGTTTTGCGCCGAACGTTCGGCTAATCGGAGTTTTTCCCTCCCCCCGATAAAAGATCCAACTGTCTCGCAGTTTACGAAGCTATCGCTAAAGTAGAGCACGGAATTCCTATATGAATATACGTACCGAGTAACTATTACAGTCGAAACGCACGTGCGGGGCAATCTTTTTTTTTCGAGTGTCCCATTCGGCAACGATTTTAAAGGGATTTCCTACTGTACTACAAAAGAAAAAAAAATCGCGTATCTCCCTTGCCCGCGTCGTATCGGCAAACCTGCGCTTATAACGTCCGCCGTAATCGTTCGGCAAACAAGAGCCGAAAAAAAAGCCATCTCAATCTCGCGCGCGTATTACGCGTCGTATACGTATATATATAAGAACGATCCTCTCCTCTCGTGAATTTTGCATCGCGTCGAACGCGCGATGCTCTCGCGAGAGAGAGAGAGAGAGAGAAAGAGCTCCTGCGATGCGTAAAAAGCAGCGATTCCAACTTGCCGATAAAACTCCCCACGAATTTGCATGACCGCGACAATAGTGTGCGCGAGCTCTCCTCGTTTTCCGCGCGCGCGTGTGTGTAACGCGCGCACGACGACGCTCGCTCACACACTCTCTCGCTCTCCCTCTTACGCTCGTTTTTTTAGGCGAGCGCGCGCGGAAGCCTTGAATTTAAAATTATCGACGATCAATTTTCCATGCGCGCGCGCGCGCGCGGAAGCGAAGGAAAAAAAGACCGCCGCTCGCGAGCGATTATAAAAATATATGCCGAAGAGAGAGAGAGAGAGAGAGAGAAAGAGAGTGATAGTGTCGTCGTTTTCCTTCGAGCGTAGGTGACAACGTATTTTTTTTTCCTTGTGCGCTATCTTGATTGATGGTTTTTTCCGATTTGTACAGAGCGGATTTTTTTCAACGTAACACACGCTTATATAGTGTATAAGTATATCCGAAGGATCGAGTACGCGCAGTAGCACATGGTGAATTAGAATTCTTTTTTTTTTACGCGTATACTTGAACAATTGCGAAATTTTGCTACGCATACACGCACGAGATGTTAATTATATTTAAAATATTTGCGTTACTTAGATTTTATGCACGCGTATACATAGACCCATACAGTATTGCATATTTTACGAAACGTATTAGGGCGAAGCGCGTGTAATGGAAATTCCAAAAATGGTATTCTCACGGTTATTCCAAAAATTCGATTAATAAATCAGCTTCGCGTGCTCCTTCCGCAATGCACGATGTGTATATATATATACATATACACACACACCCACCCAGCGCTTGCATGCTACTATACTGCCGCGAAGCTCTCATTTTCCGCCTGTTCGCCCGAACAAAAAGTAAAGAAAATAAAGCCGAACGATATAACGCCCGCCCGCGCTACGCTGGAACTATATACGTATGTACGTAAATACACGCGTCGCAGCTTTGGCTTGTATTTGTGTATTATTTTTTTTTTCTTCTTCTTCTTCTTTCCTTCTTTTTTTTTCTCTCTCTCTACTCTGTTTGCGATCGTGAACAGCCTTGGGAATGATCCTCGACCCGCGATATCGCATGTACGCATGTGCTCCTCTTGATACTCGAGAAAGTGAAGATATCTTTTTAAGTGACGTCTAACATATATACATACATTAGGCGAGCGGTCGTTTGTATCGTCACTTAAAAAAGTGTCATTGTTTCGAATTCAGTCGACGCGTGTAATACACGCGTTTCCTCGTTAACGCGCGACGAGAGAGGAAGTCGTGAATCAAACTCGGAGCTTCTGGACGAGGGAAAGGGGGGGGGGGGTACGTGAGTCGAGCTGTGTCTTTCCGAACGACGACTTACGTACGCCACGTTTCTCAAAGCTTTTCAAGAGGATAATATAATGCGCAATAATTTGAATGGCTGAGCTGTTCCTTGCCTCCCGATTATGCTGGTGTACTATATACATAGAACGTGTGTGTGCGTATATATATATGTATATAAATACGACTTGCTTCGCCCGCAATCGTCTGTGATCCATAGCTTCTTTTTTTATTGTTCGATGCTGTGTACGTGTTACTATATAACGTATGTAAACGATGATGCGCAAGATTCTCACCGTCGAGACGACTCAGCTATAGCGTCGCGCTTTCGTGCTTATCGTATATACTTATCGGAATGTTCGCGGCGACATAACTGGACTGTGAGAATCGATGTTTTTTTTTTACTACTTGCTTTGCATTTCTCGTGTGTGTGACGATACGGCTGGTTCACTGGCGAATCCGAGCGTTCGGAAAAATTTTTTTTCCTCCTCAAATCTTCGCTGCGTTACTTGTATATTCGCAGCGTTACGTACGTATACATGTATTTTTTTTTGTTTTGCGAAGGTTCAAATTGTTTTTGCGCGTTGTTTTTGAAGTGTATGGTGTGTGTGTGTGTGTGTGTGTGTGTGTGTGCACGACTTTGTAAAGATATTTTTTTTAAAGCAGAGGCAGATTGAAAACAAGGTCGCGTGTCCGCATTGGAAAAGTGCTTTCCAAAATAAAAGCCAAAATGAAAAATCCGGAAGATCAATCGTACCGAGTGTCCTAATGTACATAGTAGAAGTAAAGTAACAATTTTTCGCGAAAAAAAATTGTCGAACGCTCGATTTGCCAGTGAAACAGTCGCTTATGTATCGCATATATATTTTTGTATATATCGCTTACACAACACTCAAACTTGCATACACACACCGACACACACACACACACACACATACACAGATGATGATATATATATATATGAACACATATATAATACACACTGATAGTTGACGAACGACCGAATGGTCGCGTAGATGTATACGGCGAGGCGTATACATGTAAATTAATGTCTCCACCGTGAACGTTGTAGGTGCAGCAGCCAATCAACGCAAGGAAGTTATACGGAACAAGATCAGAGCCATCGGCAAAATGGCGCGCGTCTTCTCTGTGCTCAGGTCAGTGAGCAATTTAAATACATTATTTATACTAGTCTAGTGTATAGACACACACATACACACACTGACACATGGCTCTGTATATTTCACGAATATACAACACGTGTGTGTGGGTGTGGGTGTGCGTCGATCTGTTCGACTGATGGACTTATACATACGTCATAGGAGTGACGAGGCTGCATACGTACCTATATACAGTGGATTAATGGATGGACACGGCTGGAAATTCGACGAGAGAGAGAGAGAGAGAAAGAGAGAGATGCGGGCGCTGGAAAATTTTTTCCACCTCCGTTGACAGCCGACGAGAACAACGCAACATCTCGCGTCTTTGAAAATGTTATGTAATTTAAAAATACATAGGTATATACGCGCGCTCGCGCGTCTATCGAGAGTGTGAAATATAAAAGCTCTCTATCTCTCTCCTCGAGACTTCCATGCGGGAGAGGGAGAAAATTCAAATGCGCGGGGGTGTATATACGTGATGGATGTAAAGGTGATTTAACGTGTGTTCGTGGCGTTTTGCAGAGAGGAGAGCGAGAGCGTGTTACAGCTGAAGGGACTGACGCCGACCGGTGCTCTGCCACTGGGTGCACTTTCCGGAGGAAAGACGTCCTTGAAGAACGGTAAATTTATCCATTATTTATGTCTCGGCGGCTCTCAGCGCGATCCGGTCAAACTCGCGCGACGACGCACCGCCGCGTCTTTGCCACCTCTTGTTTTCTCCCATCCTCTCCGCGACCTGTGTGTGTATACGAGGAAATCTACGGAGAGTTGGACATTTTTTGGCCGAAAAGTGGGGAAGTGAGCAATAAGTTGCGTATACGACCTATCGCGTGAGAAGCTTACAACTGTTAGATACACCAGAAAAAAGTAGATGATAAGAGCTTTAATTTAAGTCATTAAACTTTGAAAATGGTCGGTTGGGTCGGGAAGTAGGAGGGTTTGAAAAAAGACAAATTTCGCTTTTTTCCATAAAATCACTGGATTTTGGAAATCCAGAGATTTTTTCCTTTCTTCAAATGCTATTAGCTTTTGATCCACTCGTGCGCGCTCTCAAAGTTTAATAGCTTAAATTAAAGCTCTTTTCTTATACTTTTGTGCTAATTAGTCTATTAAATTTTACGTAATGTGCTATACATATATGCTTTCAAAAAATGATCTTATTGAAAAGCATATATATAGCTCATAATAAGCAAAAAGAATAAACGCGCCTAGTAATTAAGAAGTACAAAAAAGGACCTTCAATTTGACGTATTGAACGTTGCAAACGGGTGCTTGGATCAAAAGTTAGAAGGATTTTAAGAAAAAAAACCTTTAACCAGTGCATCCGATTTAGACAAATTTGTATCGAAGTGAAAGTACTTTATTTTGATTGATTGGAAATGTTATTTAACGTACGCCTGCTCTTAAACTTTTAAGAGAATGAAAAAAAAGCGCAAAAATTAACTGGGCATAGGGCGCCGCTGTATTTCGGACAGTTTTCTTTTTTTGTATGTCCTAATACGAGTGTAAAAAACCTAGTCCGGTTAATATGCCCTCAAAATTACTCACTTCTCACTTTTCGACCAAAAAATGTCCACCTCTCCGTAGATTTCCTCATACATACCTATACGAGCACTCCAGACGAAGTTTCTCTTTCCTCCTGGAAAATGCTTTAAATCCCTTTCCCTTAGCTTCATCAAATATTTCGTTGTACAACATAATACGTACTACACGAGTATTGGATTATACCCTTTCAAGGAGAGCCCGAGCTCTCCGGCGCGCGGCACGTGGATTTTTATTTTGACTTTCCGGGGGACGTTTTTGTTGTTGGTTTTTTTTTTCGTTATTTTTTTGTCGACCAGGGGATACGTGCGTTTGAGAATTTTTGAAATTCGGTCCTGAAAAGCCTCGAGAGTCGGGGCCGAAAATCTACTTTTAGATTGTTGGTTAATAAAGTCGGGAGCTGTGCGGTTTGCGAATTCAAAAAATTTTGCCATAAAATCCGGATCCGTCCGTGCGTACAGTTTGAAAATGCTAAACTTGTATTAATCTTCCTCGAGACATGTGCTTTTATGTTTATTAATACAACCGGATGAGTCACTTTTCGTTTCTTGGTATTCGCTGGCAAAATATTCTACGTTTGTCCGCGACAAAATTTACATCACTTTTTGCAAATAAATTATTACGCTGTAAAGTCTTGAAAATAAATGAATGTAATACCCTGTTATTACTCTTGAAATATTATTTTAATTTGAAAGAAGAGACTTGTTCAATTTTTATTTTTAGTAATTACCACATGTCTAATTGAATTTGCAAGATTAACAAAACTTGAGAGAATTTTATTTTCCGAATTTAGAAATCAATAGCGAAATGTCAGCACGTTAGTTGTTAGCATTCGTACAGCATATCATTTATTTAATTTTCGAATCTCTAATAACATAGAATTAAAACAATTTTATTGATTACAGTTAAAATGATTTCATTGATTACAGTGTAACTGTTGGTATGACCATACCTATTGTTGATTTCAAACTTTACTGTCGGGAAAATCCTGCTTATAATAACATGTAATCAACAAGTTAATACGAGAATTAATGATTATTTCATTTTCAATATAGATCAAGAATGTTATAAACATTAACTCAATGTTAAGAGTAGGGTATTAATAAATTCTTATATTAATTTCTTAATCACATATTATTATAGCAGTACATATTTTACCAATGACAGTAAGGAACACGAATATTCCGAGTGACAGCCACTTCGTCAAATTCATCGCGTGAAAAAAGTTACTTACCTATTTATCAACAAACTCGTTTTATCAATAAATTGAAATTTAAAAGATACACAGCCCCCTCCCATCGCACATCAATTCCAACCAACTTCAGCCTTTGCGGTGTATATACGTGTACACAATTAACAGTCCGTCGTTTTTGCAAATTCTGCAGCGCTGCAGGGCTTCTCGCCGAATCACAAGATCACGTCGTTCGCCGAGGCGAAGGGCCTGGACGCGATAAACGAAAGGATGCCGCCGCGGAAGGACGCGCCTCCGACGCCGGTTAACGAGGAGAAGCCAGCGGTCATTAAGACGCCCACAACACCAGGCGGCCAGCAGCCGCCGACTCAGCAGCAGCCAGAAAACAAGCGGGACCACGGCACAACGCAGCCCCACTCGTGAGCCTCGCACTCCTCTTAATGAAGGTACGCCGCTTCGATCGAGCGTCCAGGTGTACATTAGACCCGATTTACCGAGACGTCGGATCGCGCGTCGCCTGCAGTAGAAGCGCCCGGCTGCGGTCAGACGCGCCGCGCGGGGTCTCCATGGGATTTTCGTTTTTCCCCTCCAATTCCACAAGAATGCCGAGAGGCTCGCTCATCAAACTAATCGCAATTTGCTTGACCGCAGGTAACAATGGCGATACCCAAGTCCACAGCGGTTGCCAAAGCCACAAGTAATACCAACCACCATCGCTCGTCTCTTCCCGGACACTAGAAACAACAAATTCAAAACTATCACTACCAAAACAGCAACAAAAGCCACCACCACCACCACCACCACCACCACCACCACCAACAACAACAGTAACATCAACAACAACAACAACAACAACAACATCAACAACCTATCGAACTCATCGAGTTTAAAAAATGGTGCAGCATCCAGCAGGTGGTCGATGAGGCTGTATCGCGCGGCACTGCATCTCGTTCATCGCCGCGACGTTTGTGGAAATATCATGCGACCGAGGGAACCAGAGACGATATAGCAGCAACGGCAGCGGCCCTGCTGCTGCTGCTGCTACTGCATTCTACGAGATAAGAAAAACATTGAGAAAGCAAACAATTTTAATGAAAGCAAAAAAAAAGCAACCTTCTCTCTTTCACGCGCATTCAAAAAAAAAGGTTAAAAAAAGAAAAGAAAACAAAAATATTTACGTACACCTACGAACTGCATGCCGTTGTACTAAGAATGACGATAAGCGATGCCACGAGACCGCAGGATTATGACTATATTCGAGCGAGATGACAGGGCGGGTTAAGGATTTTAAAATAAATAGTAAGAGAAGAAGCAAGTATACATGTGCATAGCGAAAGAGTACGCGGTGAGCCGGCTTATGGAAGACACGTCACGTCTGTGTCGAATCTCGATCGTAGACGGGCACATACGACTCGCCCGCATGTATACTCGCACTTGTGCGATGGGAAACGTGGCGATGACGACGATCACGATTAGGATGATGATAATGATTAAAAAATTGTAGGATAATGAAATCTTTCCCTGTGCACGTATATGTTAATAAAAACAAAAACGGAGACGACGAAGAAAAAAAAACAAAGTAATTACGCGCTGAAGAACAATTATACATTTTAAAAAAAATTATACGAATTTTTCGAGTCGTTCTACTAATAGGGATTATTCACATTCGACGGAAAGAGAGAAAGAGAGAGTGAGAGAGTGTGTCAAAGTCGGTGACCGTGTGTTTTCTCGTTCTTCGATGTCTGTCAGTCAGTCTGTGTGTGTGGATGTCTGTCTGTGTGCGTGTCTGCGTGCGTGCGTACAATTATTAAATAAACGTATCTAGGGAACCAGTACCGCAAACGTTCTGTAGTAGTTTTTCTGTTTAGGTTCGACGACGGCAGCCGCGAGACAACGGGTTTGTTCGACTTTTTGCGTGAGCACTCGTCTTCTCGTCTTGGGACTTTTTAAGTAGCGCGTAATCTGAGAATAAATCCATTCTAGAGCGAAGTGTTAGTTGTTTGTCATTTGAGAAAAAAAAGTTTAAGAAATGTGTGTTACGTATATGTCGTGTCTTCTAATTGCTCGGATATCTTTTTTTCTAACAAACCTTCGGATTGTCGAACTTTTTCTTCGTTTTCTTTTCTAGATAACGTAGACATTCAGTTTTCGCGATTTACATACGGATAATAACGACTGCCCGGCATCGCGATCGAACAAACCTGTAGATCAGCTCGTTCGCCATTTTATTACTTACCCTTTCCTCTTTCACTGTAAACGAAGGACTACAACAAGGCTGCGTAATCTCTTGAGCTACGAAAGTACACACCGACTTTTTTTACTAATCACTGTAACGAGGCTATGCGATTTTTCGCGTTAAGGATCGTTCGTCCAAGCTTTCACTCCGAAGTCAACCTAGCGTTCGTTCGACGACAGGCTGAATCGAATTCGGTTATGTTCAGTGTACAAGCTGTGGTATAAATACTACCCAGGAAATACAATTATGTGTAATCGTATATAAGTATACATATAAATATATGTAAATGTCTTTATATCGTTGTAAGAAGAGCGATAGCGCGACAGCTCGATCGTTTCACGTTTATTCGCACATAATTTTTCGATCCCACGCTCAATAGACGAGATATATAAAACTCGACATCGAACACGCAGATATTTCATTAGCCGCTTATCTGCAATCATGCATAATTCATTTTCCTGGGCTCCGGCAATACAAGCTAGTCCGTCATATCAAAACCACACACATACACACACATACACACGTATATATACCTATTATAAATACAATTCTATACGAGGATACAAAGAAAACCCAAGAGACGACACGTGGCGCGAAAGGACGAAAAGCTCGTGAGATCACACGCGCTTACCGACTGTTCTCCCCATCGTGTGTAATACGCGAATTTCGTGTGCAGTGCAAAAAAAAACTCCCCTTCGAACAGAAGAAAATAAAATTAAAAGCGTACGAGTAAGGTAAAATAATAAGCGCGAGCGATGCGTACGCGAAAGTTGGCGGCCTCCGCGACCCACATAGGACGAACTGAAAACTCCGCCGCTATACTGAAAAAAAGGGAAAAAATTAAATCAAGGGGAGATAGAAACAAGGGCGCCGAGCAGCTGGTCTGCCACGCGAGCCCCGTGAAGATTAAAAAAAAAAAGAGTTGAAAAAAATACGCTGCGTGGAGCCGTCGCGCACCCGGGCCACTTCTTCCGGTTTTAGACTTTTTAAACCTTGTAGTAGGATTGTTAAATGGCGGAGAGAATTGTGTGACGATTAGGATGTGTCGCTGTCCAACCTGACGTGTCTGTGCGATTCAGGGGCGTTACTTAAGTGTTATACTTGACGACGATGACAAAACGATCGGAGAGAAAGAATTATTAAGTGGATATATTATAGAGTATAATGAGGATCACTGAGGAGCTATAGAAGTATAAAACAATGGACGAGAGAGAATGAATGTGACGACTTGTCGAAGAGTTGATGCGAAGCTTAGGTCTATAAGTCTCTCGATAAGTTATAAATAATTGTCGGAAGATATTTCGTTTTAACGAAGAAAAAAAAATAAGAAACAAAGAAATGACAAAAAAAAAACTAAAATAAAATAAAATAAACGCAAGTAAACAAGTATATCGATCTTACATTTTTCGAACTCATCGCGCGAGGGAATTACGACGTGTGGCATCGTTATTATAATATACGCATAAACAAGTGTATCTCTCTCTCTTTTGCCCCCTTTATCTTTCTCTTCCACTATAAGCATTATAATATCTCTGACTCTCTCTCTCTCTCTCTCTCTCTCTCTCTCTCTCTCTCTCTCTCTCTCTCTCACTCTCTGTAGACTTGTTACGTATAAGTAAGCATCTCATTGTATTATGACAACTGCGCCATCCTCACACTCGTCTTCGGATGAAAAAGCAGGGCAAAGTATCTCTATATCTATAAGTCTCTCTTCTTTTTTCAATCGCCAAGCCAGATATGTAATTCTCGCGTGCACTTTCATATAATATTCATATATATATATATATGTGTGTGTGTGTTTATATACATATACACATGCATATATAAAACTCTGGTCTGTCCGACTCTTCTCACTTTTCAAAACTTACGTATATATAGGCACACGTCATATGCAAATAGGTGAAACAGCCCCTCATTTCACACATACATATATATCACGCAATACGCTTATACATATATGTATATAACGTGTAGTATCGACGTGCACGAGACGTGGCGGATCTCTCGTCGTCTCTCCGGCAGTTGGTCGCTTCTTTTTGTATGCGCGCATCTTCCCCCTTATTACGTGTATCTCGTCTTATTTTTCGGCGGAGCTTCGTTTTTTCTTGTAAAGTGTATAAAAAAAAAGAGTTAAAGACGCCGAACTTCCACGGGCTCGCTGCGATTAATTTGATTCGAGAGAGACGAAAAATTCTCGCGTCGCGGAGAGAGAGGTGTAATTTCATGATTTCGCGTAGTGTTTGCGTTTGTCTGATGGTGAGAATGTATGCTTATGGAGCGAGCCGCAGTGTCCACTTGAGGATTTTAGAAAAGAAAAGACGATGAATCTCGTGGTGTGAAAAACAAAAACTGTATCGTTACGATCGATAATCGTTGTGTTTTATTTTTATTATTATTTGTTAAGACATTAGTTCGTAAAGAGTTCATTGATGATTTGTATAATGCTTTGAGGAATCTCTTACTATTATGACTATTATTATTATTATTATTATTATTATTATCATTATTATTACTACTATTACGTTTTAACGTGCTGTTAGGTCAAGCTTACATTGTAATTTATTTGTTAAATTGTTTTAACGACCGAACGAATTCACTAGTTTTTAACAGATGTAGCTTAGTTCTCTTCTTCTGCATCGAGTCGAAGTGAGGACGATCGCGTCGAGGGCCTCCGATCCTCACAACTTGAGAATTTGATTAGCTGTACTAATTTTAGTGACAAAGTTTATTAATAATGACACTCTCTTGACGAGAAAAAAAATAATAATAAATCAGCAGTTGTAATATGCGTGTGTTTCCTGAGTGTGAGTATATACTTTGCGACGACGACGATTATTCGTGCGAAGATGGTATATAACAAAAAACAAAAAAAAAAAAAGTAAGAAGAAAAATGTATACAAGCGTTTCTGTCTCCGCATATGTTCGTGCTAATTTTCAAGCACATCGTATAATATACTTTTACCGACTTGATTCTATGTCTGTACAATATTTTCGAATAATACACTTCAACTGTATAAGCGCGTGACAATTTTGTCCCACGCGCGCGACGTGGGGCGCGCGCATTATCGGAGGTATCTTTTACGATACGCGCGCGAGAATCAGCGAAAGCGGACGTAACCGCGCTTTCCAAGAATTATATCCAAGAGAGGCATGTAAAGTACCTCGTTATACCTCGGTGTACAATTTTAATTAGTCATGACACGACGACCCAAACGACGTACGGCGACGAACACAAACCTTCGCAACGAGTATGTACTTTCCTCGAGATTTTTAAACTTGCATATAATATATACATGTATGTACGTTCGTTTATGACTTTTTACTCCGATTAAGCATGGACTTATACTTCAATTTTTTAAACTACAATCCCGCCTTTTTTAAAACTGTTTTTACCAAAAGGTATCGAGAATTAAAAACACATACACACACACAAACACACTGCATAAGGCAAGTGCGCGTTAATTCGTCGTAGGTATGTAAAGGTCTGTTTTTAAAAGGAAATATTGTACGTTTGCGTGCGCGTGCACGCATCTTGCTCGGGTTTTGCTGTATATAAGAATCTGAGAGATCTATTGTTTTCTTTGTTTTAATGTCTGCGCGATTTTGTCAGTCCGTTGATATAGGATAATAATCTAGGAAGAACGGATCATCAAATTTTAGTTATTACGATTTCTGGATAAGTGTGTTTGTGCATGAGAGTGTGTGTGTATGTATGCGCGCGTGTAAGTCTGGGAAAGTGTTTCAGTGTGCAAGTTTGTGTAATATGTGTATGTGTGCTCGTGTAAGAGAAAGAAGGGAAAGAGAGGGAGAGAATGATATTGGGAGAGAGGAGAGAGAAAACGGAATATGTAAATCACTCGACTATACAACACGCACCGTTACAACCAAGTAAATCAAAAAAAGAGGAGAAAAACTTTTCAATGACATAAAGGAGTAACACACACATAGGCAGCGCTGTATAGGAATAGATAAAAATTTGAGAGTGGATGGCTGAATTCGAGTGAGAGAGAGAGAGAAAGAGTGTGTGTGTGTGTGTGTGTGTGATTCAAGTCGCGTCGTGAGAAAGAGAGAGAGAGAGAGAGAGAGATTTAAGAAAATTCTCGATGAAATAAAAAAAACAAAGAGGGAAAAAATTCATAAAAAAACGATCTTGTATCTATTCTGCGCCGCTTTGCGTCACTTTCTCTTTTTAATTGTCACTACGGCTCATGTGTCGATTATAACTCGTGTTTGTTCTCTTGCGGAGCGCAGAGAGCCCCACAGTCAAAGATTATCGAAAGAGAGAGAGAGAGAGAGAGAGCGAAAGAGAGAGAGAGAGAGAGAGAGAGAGAGAGAGGGATCCGCGACTTTTTCGCGTGAATCCAATTGAACAGACTAAAGAGAAAGAGAGAGAGATAAAGAGTGAGAGACAGACTCTCCTTCAGCTCGAATTTTAAAACAATTATAAATATTATACATAATTAACATTAATTATACATAAATATCGTCCCGCGTCGCATCCCGGGGAATTTGTCGTCGTTTTCGCTGTTTTTTCTACCTCTTCTTTAGGGAATCGCGTGGTTTATTCGATGATGATGATGATGATGATAATGATGATGATGATGATGAGAATGATGATGATAATGATGACGATGATGAAGTAAAAACATAATGATGAAATAATGAAACAAAAGTTATAAGAAAAAGTAAAGTATATAAGATGACAATTTTGAGGTTTAAATAATGCGAACGAGGAAATGTTCGAGCTAAGTAAAGTTGTAGAGTGAGGCCAACGCGTAGAAAGAGAATGGAGTATATAGGGAAATGGCATTATCGCACGTGTGCGCTCTCCATCTGTGGAACGATGTGTTATGCACTCTTCTGTCTGTGCGAGCGGATTCGATGACGGCAACGAGAACGTGATCAGAATAATCCGAGGAAGAAGTGTTGTGCGCGAGAAAGTCATGCGCAAGATGATATTGCGGTCAGAAACATAAAAAAAAATGAAACTTTAATTATACAAAGTATACACAAAAAATGAATGAAAGAAAATAATTATACGAATGAATTACATAAGATATATCTCCTCTCTCTTCTCACTATGATATAAAATATAAATGAAATAATTAATTCTATCTCTCTTTGCTACCAAGTTGTACTTATTCATAACTAATTTACTTGTACAAAAATGTGTTAAATAATAATAATAAATACATATAATATATAATATTCAAATGTGCTTCGTTTTTATTTCCTGCTAATTCATCACGGTTGGACATTTCACGATGATCAATTTACATCACTGGAATTATGGTATATTACATTTTTATCAGATTATTTATTATTGACTTTCGATGCTTATTTCTTTACTTGTTGCATTTTTCACTGCTCGATCCACAAACGTCTGTTCAATTGATTGCTTTGATTTCTTTTTTTTCTTCTTTTTCTTTTTCAACAGATTCTCCCACTGAATCTTACTATGCATTTTCAAAGTATTCGAATCAACGATATTGGGTAGTTTCAAGTTTTTAATGCTGGCATAATGAACATCAGAAGGTGAAACTATTAATGGCTCAATTGTTTGCAAATCTTCTTTCTGCCAAGGTAAGGTTCCAATGGGACTCAAACTCCAATCATAATCCACTGAAAACATAAAACATTAATGTATTTTCTAAATATTGATTTTATAGAAATGAATAATGTTTTTAGAAATCTTACTGGGAGCTAGTTCCCAATTTGTGTTACGAATTGTAATGTCAGCAAATTCTTTATTAGCCTCTTTTGGTGTTTGTTTGCTCTTTTGTTTTTCGTTTATCTTTTTGATATCCTCAATAGTATATATTTTATCTGGTGCTTCAGAATTTTCGACTTCCATGGTATTATCTCCGACTTCGGAAGATTGTATTTTTATAAGATCAATTAATTTATTTTTTGCAGCCAAATTGGTATCAAGAATTGCCGAAATTTTCAATATCTCTGGAATATAATGCACAGAATATTCATTAAAATTAAACATCAGTCTTTTCACAAATGTTGAATCCAACAGACAACTTGGAAAATCTCCATTGACATCGAGACTAAGAACAGTAGTCAAGTTTGGATAACAATTCTGTAATTCCTTTTGAACATCTTTCAGTAAGTCTTTATTCGATAATTTCTTATTTTCGTGATCACATTTTTGTTCTAAGATATGATACACATGTTTAGCAATTTTCTGTTTATTGAATGCTTGAGCTATAGCTTTTACCCATAAAGAAGCTAAAAGTTTCTTATTTGTATCTTTTTCATTCTTCACAACTTCAATAAGTTGTAAAAATAATGAGAGCAATATTTTTTTTTCTTGAAGCAATAAAAGAAAATCTTTCCAAAATTCAATCAAAGACTCTGGCAAGCAATTTGTAGTTTTTCCTCTGGATTCTTCATCAGTAAATATAGCTAAAATTTCTGAATTTGTGAAAAATGCATCATTGCTTAGAATAGAGTCAATAACAACTTTTTCTTTCCTTAAAGCATAATCTCCTTTATGCAAATTTTTTGACATTTCTGATAATAATACATTTCTCAATTTTGAAAGCTCTGTGGTTTGGCTGACAGTAAATGGTTTTCCGTCGATAGTTACATTTAATTTCTTGAAAAGGTTGGTAAGAGTGTCTCTATGAAATAATAATTATTGTTTTGTAATTAAGAAACTGTAATGAAGGGGACAAAGCAATCCTATAATTTGTATAGTTTGTTTATTTGAAGTAAATGTAAAAACCACTAATTTAAGTCCATTAAGTGTGTATTTGGTTCTTCAGTAACATATCTACTAAGTATTCATTGATTTTTGCACTGTCAAATAAGATGAACAAATGGATGAAATTGATCTATTAGAAAATGTTTTTAATTTTAGAATGAACTGAATTCATAAACTGAAATATTCAATTTTTCATTATGAAAAATTTCCTGAGTATTCAAATCTAATTTTGAGAGGTATTCAAAATATTGTCTAAAAAAATCTATTCAATAGTGGAAAATCCATGAATCTCAGTGCACGATCATCAGATAAGTAACCAAAGAAATACTACCATATTAAACTTTTTCAGAATATAGGGCTGCTTTGTCAACTAAAAATAAAATATCAGGGACTATAATTACCTTATTTCAGTGTCTGGAAGACTTTCCAGTTGAACATGTTTAGTTTTCATGTATAAACCTATAGCAGTCCACAACTCAATTAAATGAAGTAAATTTTCATCATTTTTAGAGTACAGATAGTCTGAGTCTTCCAATTCTTGTGTATCTTCAAAAATTTTTAATTCAGCTGCCCAGTACTCTTCCTATGTTTAAAATTTAATTAATGCAATGCAAAAAAAATTTTTCTGTGTTTGCAAAAACAGACTTACATGCAGCCAAGTCAATAAAATGTTTGCTACAATGCGCATGACATCTATAGATGGCAACTCGTGTCCATGAGCTGTGTCATGTCTCAGATCAACTATCCAGTCAGGAATATTCAATTGCTTAGCAATGACAAATAGAGAAGTTTGCTTGTGATGTGCAATATTTGAAATATGATTCAGGAACTTCATAATGACTGTCGAATACATCATTCTTAAGTCATTTTCATAGGACAAATTCATTTCACCATTATATACTTTTGGTATCCACTCTCTATCCCTCAGACAAACCTGAATCAAACCTAAAGTACATTCTACGCCAACAGGTAGTTTTGGTATCCTGGACATGGAGGAAAAAAGTTAGTATAGAACTTGCATCAACAGGATAACAGGTACTAAAAAAATCTTGTTAATAAAAAAATAATCTGACCTTGCTTTCCACACTAATAAAATCTCGTAAGCCTTGTTTTGCTCTATCAAATCTCCAGAGTAGATCTGCTTGTAAACTTGGAGCCATTCTTCCCTGAAAAATAATATTTTTGTCAGTTAAAAAATTACGAGCACTACATCGTTTTCAAACACGGCATACACTCTCGTTGAAAGGAAAGCAAAAAATATCGAAGAACGGAAGAGGTTATGATTATTGATTTCATCAAAATTTAAGCTATAATTCGACAAAACTGGAAGTGGCTAACGATAAATTAGCAAGTCTCATGATTATTGAACAAGTCGTCACTGAACACTGCATAAATTATAATTTGTATTATTCACGGTTTACTTACACAGATGACCAAGGCACGTGTACGAGATCCTCTCGTCTGCCCACCAGCGCCATTTTTGTTTTGATTCTTTTGGCGGGAAACTCCGTACGATTTGAATTTAATATCCGACCGCATCGGACCCTGCGAATGTCTATTTTAGTAAAGAAAATTTTCCCCTCACCGAATGGCCCAGATACACAATGTTCAATAAATTATTATTGTCGGAGACGTGCAAGAGGCAGATAACGAGGTCACATCAGAATAAAATCGATAAAATATGAATTGTGAATGATTGATTTATCATTTATTCGTAAACTGCATACATTGAACTTTTAAAATACACATTGGGTTTCTTCGCATTTCATTCGTTAATTTTTTTTTTCTTGTTTGTCCGTGAGATTGAGAGACAGCCGACGAAGGAAATTAGAGTGTGACTCGCGCCGTGTTCACTTTATGCGAAATCTCAGAGTAACATATAATTACGTCTGAGTCGCGAACACGGCGCGTCGCACTTTCATCTCCCACGGGCCTTAATACAATTGCATAATTTTTTTTTCTTACTCCTTCTCTCTTAATATATATAATATATATAATTTATATAGTAAATATTATCACATTTAGATTGTATAAGTCGTAGCACGTATTTGCATGGACATCCTTCGAAAAAACAGTATCGACGTGTGTTTTATCATTGTGTGTACTCTTAATCTGAAAGCTTTTATTTTCCCAATTCTCGTAAAATCATCGATTTTTTTCTATATAATATCCAGACGCGTCTCTCGCGTCGACCCTATATTTACAGCAATGTGGAATTGCGTATGTAATTGAAAGGATGGAAAATCGTTGTCTTCTAATTTTCACGAGAGCGCAAGACTCTTTCGTTATATATAATCGCGGCTAACTGAAACGCAATGTCGAATCGCAAAGTCGAAAACAACTTGACAGCGAAATTTAGTCGATCCGTCCCATATTTTCGCGCAATCAGATTTTTGGCGATGAATTTTCTCTAAAAAATCTACCCGCGTAATTTTACGCTCTATGCTTGACAAATGATTGTTCGAGGGGCCTTTGAGAGAAGGCCATGGAAACATTCGAATTTCGCATCGCGAAGGAGAACACAATTTATTTAACTATAAACATTTGATAACGAAAAGTAAATTACGGTAAATCATTTTCAAGTGTCTGCGTGCTTTAATATCTGTATGAAAAGCTCTGGATAATTTATGTACAGAATTTTTTTGGAATATTGAAATGTATAAACATAAAATTTCATAGCGAATCGTACATGGTTGATTTTTCGTGTTAAACGCGATGGCGCGAAATTCGAAGTTTTAATTGGCCTTGAGACCCCCCTCAAAGAAAAATTATCAATTTGAACAATCGTGTTTATTCGTTATTAGAAATAATTATATTTATTCCTTAATTTATTTAAATATTAATTCATCAAAGTCGTCACTCGTCGACTCGATAGAGTTTAAAGGCAAGTTTTTTCAACGATCATTATTATTAATATTATTATAATAATTATTATTAATTTCTTTTTTTCGTTGTGGACTACGTTACATACACACACTTACAGAAAGGGTAGAAGGTAATATACATAGAGGACCCTTAGAATCAGGCTTCGTGAATTGTTTTAGCTAATAACCGTCAAATTCTCAGGCCGAATTCGCAATACAAGCGTAAACCTATCGCGAGAACGAAATTTTGAAAGTCCTAAATTTGTACAACGATGGCTATAACATTGAAATAATAATAGTTAACATACCGATGCAATTTTTACAAAAAAAATCATCAGAAATTTAATAATTGATCGATTTTTTTTATAGAGCAATGACGATACAAAATTGTATAGAAAAATTGTACATTGACTTAATGTAGTTAACTGTCGATACACACATCAAATTGACAGCATTTACTATTTATATACCTACATAATAACGTGCTTATTTAGAATACACTTTCAAAAGTATTTCAAGCATTCGAATTGTACTTTGTCATTCCAATTTATTTTTCCTACATGTTCGATTGAACGTCGATGCGATTAATAGCGCATTATACTTTAATGAAAATCTATTGTTCGATTGCTCAGAATACTTTTTCGAGTAATGAAGCAACCGTTATACTTCAATCGTATATATAACAATAGATTCGTCCGATTCAATCAACTAACATAATCACAGAAAGCTATATTATACCTTTCGTTTCGTCGCTATTAAGTCTTATTTCAATATAACAATTCAAAAATTTAAAGATTCATTGACTTCCTTATATTATATAAAATCACAAAATTTTAATTAACCGTATATAATAATACGACGTATTCCTTTTATCGATGTTCGATTTTTCGTATATATATATACACACACACTTAGTTGCGTTTTCATTAATATTTCTCTGGAGAACACATCTTTGTCGTTCATTTTTTCCCCCTCTCCTCACTTCTATAGCCATCATATTTGTATTAGTCAAATAACACACGCGCACAATTCATCGATTGCGCGACGAAATAATCTTATCGAGAAATATTGTGTACTTGTCATATAATATATATATATATATATAGTTTTATGTATAATTGTGTGATTGGTAGACAGAAAAATATTGGCACGGAACAGTATACTATTTTGTCGTATATCTTATGAAGGAAATTTTCTTTAGTTCTCTATAAATATATATATGTGTATATAGAATATAATTACTGAGTTCAAGAAAATTGGCAAAACGCCGAGCTTTAGCTCGAAAGTATCTTTAGGACATCGATCTTGTGACAACTATATATATTAAATATATCGTGAGACATTTAATTGGAAAAAGTAGATTTCAAAATTTGCTTTATACCGCATAGCGAGTTCTTGGAGGAAATTTCTGTAACAGGATTAAAACCTTTCCTCGAAGGTATATATAGCTATATTTTATATCGTACACTTTACTTTTCTACCTAAGAGAAGGTGTCGCAGACTAGTTAAAACTTTGGGAAATTTCGCCAGAATCAATTGTAAGTATATATAACCTACGCGTATGCAGGACAATTACGGAGAAAGCGTTCGATCAATTGTAGTTGATCGTAAATTGACTTTCGTGCAGCTTTTGAAGGAAGAAAAGAGATTCTTACAATATCGAGATATACATGCAACATTTACGAGACACCGTTTATCGTAGTTTTACAGAGTCCAGAGAGCCCAAATATATGTATAAATATGGATACACGCGTGGGCGATTCTCTGTGAAAGCGAAAAAATCGCTATAATTTTTTAAATATGTTCTACAGAGTCGGGAAATATTCCAGATTTTTCTCACTCAATATTTTCGAGAATCAAAATTGGAATTTTTTGCATTGAATGCATATTGTAGTCAATCTATGGTTGATAAGGAAAGCATTTTTGTTCGTAGACTAGGGTAATATTATATGAGTAAAAATTTTTAAGTTTTTCAATAAAAATTTGAACTAACCAAAAATTGACCATCTGTAGCTCGTCAAATTTTGAGAAAATAATTTATTAAATTCAGGGACTCCTGCAGATCTCGGAAAATTAACTTAAAAATATTTTTGGATGGCATTCTGAAATTGACAGCACGATTTGTCAGAGAATCACCCATACACACGACGATTTTAAGGGTCAACTGCATTTTGCTACATGATTATAGAAGATGTTTGAAACTCAAGACCATCAATGAAAAAGTTACTATATATTTTTTCATAACGCAATCTTATGCGCTCAATGTCCAGAAACTACAGACTGAATTTACTAAAACAGTATAAACACACTTTAATTAAAAACAAAAATCACTGAACATTTTTAAAAAATGGTCCATCTTATACACCAAAATCAAAATAATATTTAGCATTTGTTCGAGATTTTCATCGCTTATTAACATACACCGAAACAAAATGTAGCTGACCCAAAATCCCTTAAAAAAAGTTGTTGACATTTTTTTTCTCCGTCTTCATCATGTACTATACAAATACACATATTTCTATCATTTTTTCCCCCCTTGCTACAATTTGACACCACAAATCAGATTTTACGAAACCAATTTTTTTTTCTCCTCCAAATGCATCGCGCTTGTTTTCTCGCTATAATTTCACACGAAATACCTATCAGTCTTTGTTTATATAAATATCTATATAGCACATTCATTAAAAAACGAATGACATAATCACAGGTCATATATTCTTAAGTAGGTGTCGAACATTGAACGTGATTAGGCCTTAAACGCTTGAAACAACTCTCATTTTACACCGTGTAAATATTATTTACCGTTTATTACGTACATACAATTATTATTCGTCGTAGTTCCCAATAAAAAATGAAGACATATAGGGGAAAGTCATCGAAGTATTAATTACAGCCGCTCTAATGATTGTTACGTTCGTATATGAGTAAAATATTCAAATTTCAAACTGTCTCTCGTCTTAAATGTCTTCAGCAATGATCAAACTTTACTAACTGACTGTCCTCTATAACGAATACTTTGCCTCGATCGACTTATCAAATAATTTACACTTTAAAAGGCACAAAAGATAAAAGTCAATGTTATACTCATGTATCCATAAGTAGAAAACAATTAATGAACCTATAGCAAAATCGTACGCATTCTCTAATACACGAATACAATTAACCGATCTGCAGTTACATTCGAAAGAAACAATCCTTTAAAAAATATATATATATATGTGTATATCGTAACATCTTTCCTTAAGATTACAATACAAGACAATTATCACAATTATTCGAATAAACTTACCTACAAAGCATTAAAGTCTTCTCGGTCTCTCGAAATTAAAAAAGTAATTTCGTCAACCTCGATGTGTATACTTAAACGTAAAATTCCAATGATTGCTATTGTTACTTACCCATATGTATATACCTCGTCTTTCGCGATGATTGAACTAAAGAACGGACATTGTCGGACGGACGCGTCAGTTTAAAAGTGCGACGGTGTGAGCATTATATATACGTACGTTATACGCAGCGTACTGTGATTAAAAAACGAACTCTTATTCTCTTTTTTTTTATCAATCACCACAATCTACAATTGTGCTATTTTTCTTGTACAGCTTTACTTTTAAAGATTGGCACACACACGACGAGTCTCTCTCTCGGCGATTGCTAAATTCTTTTCGAGCGTGTATACAGTCGAAAACTAAATCACAGATACAGTTTAATGCTTTTGTAACCACGAGAAAGAAACGAAGACGACCAAAAGTTAAACTTGCTTTTTTTTCTGAACAACGCTTCCCTCCACATCTAATGTTTTTTTTCTTTTTTGTACAATCCAAGCGATTGGGCATCTCTGGCTTTGGCTGCTCTTCACATCGTCTCCGCGTGTGCTTATTATTACGTCTCGAAATCCCGAATAATTCTTCAGTCTATTACATCAACAATGGTATAATTGTATTAGTATATTAATAGTTAAGTTTTCGCGTTCGCGTAAAATAGCACCTTCGCTTATGCGGAGTCTCGGACTTAAAGTACACGTACAGTGAAATGCTGAGTAAATTAGCGCGACATTTTGTAACAAGTTTCACCCGTACCGACTGAAATCTATACTTATGCACGCCGTCGCTTTTATCGCGACAGTATAAAAAAAATTAGCGTAAATAAATAATAAATCCTCGGAAATCAAAGCTACAATTTTCGCAATAACGCCGCAAAAAAAGAAAAACGGCATAATCATCCCGCACCTTTCTCTCTCCCACTATTCGCAATAATTTCGTTGGACTGGAGCAAAGCTCTCGGGGTTAAATTTAACAAGTGCGCATCGTCGCCGTCTACAAGTACAATACCTAAATCGTATACATCACACCCTTGTCCCTATTATTATTATCGTAAACGCGTGTGTATCACTCTCCCTTTTTTTTTTTAAATCCCTTAGAAAAAAGCTCGAGTCAATTCGTGTTGCGCGGAGGGGCAGGGGTACTATTCGAGGACCAACGAAAGACGACTATACATCGTATTACATAATCTGGAGGGCTCTGAATTGCAAAGCACGAGAACTCTGGCGTTCTAGACGGCAGCGGTGTCGTCGTCGGCGGACTGCTGCTGGGCCGGCGACGGGGGCTCGGATGCGGCGCTCTCCGCCCGCGGCTCGTCCTCGGCCTCGTCCTTCTCGTCGTCGTGGGCCGCGCGCTCCGGAGACTCCTTGCCCTGCTGCTGGAGCTGCTTTGGCGGGATGAACATGCCGCGGGGGCTGAAGGTGTCGCAGTAGAGATTCTCCTTCTTGTGGACGCGGCGGACGTGGCTGCGGAGATTGTCGCGGCGCGCGCTCCTGTAGGCGCAGTGCGGGCAGAGGTGGGGCTTCTCGCCGGTGTGCATCCGACGGTGCTGGATCAGCTGTGGGGCGGGCACAACGTGTGGGGGTAATAAAAGCGGAACGTACTCGTAGAGCATTTTTTGCTTATGAACATTAATGCGATAATGCTGTTTTACTTGAATGCGGAGTTTATTCGTTATATTCGCTTACATTGGAATTGCAAAAAGCTGCAGGCGCGCGCGGAGAGAGAGAGAGAGAGTAATACCGGCGGTGTGTATATATAAGTCCGGGAGTTAAATGAAAATTCGAATTTCGCGACAATAATTTACAGGTCAATAAATTTTGCTGAAACTGTTTAATGGCGCTGCGCGTTTGGAAATGTTCCAAAGGTTAAATAAAAATTCGAATTTCGCGCCAATAATTTACATTCCTAGCCGTAGCAGTTTCGAGGTCGTTAAAATTTGCGGAAAATTTTTAGTGTGACATCCGTTATTGAATAAATAAATAAATAATAATAACAACGACTCCGTCGTTATAAAATCGTTCGCGCAATGTTATAAAACAAGTATATTCATATTTTAAATAGCTCTCGACGCGCGCGTTATCTGAAGTTTGTAAGCTTAAGGGGTCCCGATAGCCACTAATGGACCATCACTGACCGTACGATAGAAAAGGGCTTAGATCAAATAAATATAAAGAATTACATAAATTCAAGAGATAGTTACCCTGTGTCTCGGCATCATCTATCAATATGCAAAGTTTGAAATCGAAATATTCGGGTATCAAAAAGAATGATCAGAACGAAAATCAGTAGACGATATAGCCTGACTAACCAGCACGTGCTGACGCGCTACTGATTTTCAAACTTTGCATATTGATAGATGATACCGAGACACAGGGGAGCTATCTCTTGAATTTGCGTATTTCATTGTATTTGTTGAGATTCCAGCACTTTTCTATCGTACGTTAGTGGCTATCGGATCCCCTTAATTTTATTTCAATCGAACGTATCGCGGGCGTAAATTGTAATACACGGACCTTCTTGAGCTGGACGGTGCGGAAGATGCAGATGTCGCAGCAGAAGTAGCGGTTGTCCCGATGCCGGCGCATGTGCTTGCTGAGGTCGACCTCGGAGGAGCGATCGGCGCCGCAGACGGCGCAGCTCACCCGGCTCTCGGTGGCGGTGCCCCTCGCGTGGGCTCGCAGATGCCTCTGGAAGGCCTTCTCGATGGTGCAGGCGTACGAGCACAGGGAGCAGCGATACTCCTCCCTCTCGTACCTACGATCCCATGAATATCACGTTACGTTGACGGAAAAGGTAAATATTTTTCTCGAACGCGTTCGAGTCTCGTGCGTATAGACACTATACACACACATGCGTCAAGTTCACGTGTGAACGTGGAAAATTCGAAGACGTGTAACTCGATTTAGCGATACTACGCGGGAAATCGCTTGGAGCGGGTAAGAAAAGATCGAGTACCTGTACCTGACGCGCTGCAACGCCAGCGAGCGTTTCTTGCCCTGCGATGAGCTCGAGGAGCCGTCCGTGTTCGCGGCCTCGGAGGATTCCTTGGCGTTGTGATTGCTGGCGGTGGTCTTCGCTCGCGACTTGCCGCTGCCGCCGTCGTTGGTGCGCTTCTTCTTTGCCCGGGAGGCTGGATTGGCCGTTCGGACGCAGGGCTGCTGTCGGGTGCTCGTGCTGCTGGGACTGCTCTCTCTTGATCTGAGAATCGTGAGAAAGTAAGAATTATTTCGATAATTTTTTTCTTCAGTTGAAATTGAATTGTGCAACAGGCGTAATGTTAGTTGTATTTAAAGATCACGTAATACAAAGTAATTTTTTTTCGTCAAAAGGTCGTGCTAATCGCGAGTAATTTATTCCTTAATTTAATTAACTCATTGCGATTATTTTATTTTTTTAGATGAAAATCTGTTCAACTGTTGCATTCAAAATAAATATTTTACTTCAATTTTGTTTGAATTTCCCGCTAAGCAGTCCACAATATTTTACTTACAACAACTCGGTATAGGACGAGCGATCGCTCTCCGATTCGCTGTCCGAGGTAGGATTCGATGCTGCGTCGGCGGCCTCGAGGGCAACTGAAGCCGACAACCTACCCAGCATCGAAGTGTACGCGTCCAGTACCCAACTGCTAAGTATCGGCATCTGCGTGTCCTTCTGCAAAGGCAAAATTATCATTTTAAAACGTGCACATGTTCGATGAGGACCCCTAACAAAATTTCTTCCCCCCTCCCCGTACGAATCTGTTTTACCGACTGAATCTATTTTGGAATTGCGGTACACGAGAGTATGAAATGTAAATACAAGCCGACGTTATGTAAAGTTCGTTTGAAAATTATGACTCGTGATGCAGTCAACGTATTTACCAACAATACAGGTAGAAAATCTACAGCGCAGTCGATAAAACAGTCGCTAAACCAGTGTACAGAGAAGCCCCCTTAAAAAAAATTTACCCAGCTCTCGGCGCTTCCGTCGTTCTCCTCCTCGCTGTCGTTCTCCTCGGCGCTCCGATGCTCCTCGTGCTCCTCCTCCTCCTCCTCCTCATCTTCCTCGTCCTCCTCGTCGGCAGCGGCCTCGTCGGCGTCGCGCTCCTCCTCGCTACCGCCGCTACCTTGGGACCTGCGTCTTGTCCTCCTCCTCTTCTTCCGCGGCCTCTTGTCGGCGTCTTCGCCGGTCGACTCCTCGTCCTCGGGGTCATTGTCATCGGGATCTAGGTCGGGCGGCTCTCGTTTGCCGGCCTTCCAGACGAGCTCCATCGCCGCCGCGGCGGCGTTCGACTGGAGCGCGTGCAGCGAGTTCAGGATGAGGGCGGCCGCCGGCAGGGGGTAGGCGGCCGCGGCCAGGGGGTGAGCCGCGTAGACGGCCGCCGCTGCGGACTCCAGCCAGCTCGTCGGCCCAGTCCCGGCCCCGTTGCTCGTCGAGGCTGGCGAGGTCGAGCCGGCCTCGTGCACGTGGCTTCTGATCCCATATTCCATCTGCAATCGTATACAATATATCGTTGCGAGTGCAGCCTGGATTTTCGGTGTGGGTTTTAGTTTGTGCACGCGAAATCGTCAATTGATTTTGAACTTTGAAGTTAAGGGCGCGATTGAAATGTTGTGTCGATTGTTGAAAAAAAAATAATAACAAACAATAATTATTTTCTCCACACTGCGCCGAAAGTACCATTTTCGCTCCCGGGCGCCAGGAGCGAGATTGGTAATTTCGGCGCTAGTGTGAAGAAAAATAGTATACGCACCACGGGAGTAAATTCGGACAGCCCATATCTCGTGTTTGTCACCCTCGCCTTCGGCTCGGGTGTCAATATACACGAGATATGGACTCTCCAAGTTTTTTCCTCCCTAGGCACGTAATATACTATTGCAAAACTATATAAGTATAGAGAGCCATAAGGTACTAAGAAAGTACCAATGATCGGACGAACTATTGTACA
This sequence comes from Philotrypesis tridentata, assembly GCA_018906965.1. Taxonomy (NCBI): domain Eukaryota; kingdom Metazoa; phylum Arthropoda; class Insecta; order Hymenoptera; family Pteromalidae; genus Philotrypesis; species Philotrypesis tridentata. The sequence goes on from JACCIB010000002.1 coordinate 6,907,873, forward strand.
ACTATATAGTACTGTAGTCCTCTATAATCATCTATTAAAAGCAATTCTCACCCGTTCGGAGTACAGAGCCATACTGTAAGCGTAATTTTAAAATATCGATATTCAGGGAATGCTCCGAATACTTCACTTCAACTCTCGGGTAGCGAGTATACAAGTGGAGCAAAAAGCGAGCATATCTAAAATGAGCTTAATTGCAATAATAAATGCACAATTGAAATCGATTATTCAAAAATAGCGTATTATACACAAAAAGAGTTATTAAAAATTCAGCATTATATCCGTCTGCTTTTTAAATGCAAAGACCGCCTCGATCGCTGCGTTCCAGCCGTACTCCTCCGCGCGCTCAGAAACGTATACAATTGAACGGGGGGAAAGGGAGGGTGCACGGTTGTATAATATTTTCGTGCATTTGTTTATTATGCACGGATGTATACACAGTAACGATGTACAAATAAGCAGGCGATCATGCTTTTCCATTATGCACGAATCAATGAGCGAGCCAATGGAATATTTAGCTAAATCCGATATAGTCCGGTTATTATTATTTTTTTTTTATAATTTCACGATTAATATTACTCTAATCAATCAGTCGAGCGTATTATACATATACACGTATAGCGCGCACATTTATATATATATACACACACTTCTCAACACATCGGGAGCGTGTAATTAATTTCCGTTCTCTTTTTGCCCGATATGCATGTATATACACATACGTGCTATATGCATATATACATATATACATATATGTGCTTCATCAATTAAACATCGAATTGAAATTCCCGTAAAAGCATATTAATTATGCAAAACCATTTCAATAATCGTATACGACAATTTCGTATTTTCCGATAGAGACGGAGAAAAAATGCATGAATTTCCTCTCTCTCTCTCTCTCTCTCTCTCTCTCTCTCTCTCTCTGTCCCGGATGCACGCTGCATGCATATATAAAGCCGGAGCATATATACGTATATATAACAATAGCGAAAAGTTTCTAGCTCGCATATAGGCGAGCACTGCAATCAATTATATACCTTACAAGCGTGTATACACGCTCGACTCTCGAGAGAAAAAAGTTCTTTTTGATCCAGCTCAGGAGGCATCCTCGACAACGCTCCTCCTCTGCATACATTATACATGTATGTGTATATAAATACATCTATATATTATTAAATCCAGATCGACCCGCAACGATTCGCGCGCGTATTCGCGCAACAAAACGGCCAGATACCCACACTTAATACTCCGCCAAACAGCAGCGAATCATACATTTACCCCCTCTCTCTCTCGGTACAATATATATATAAATACGTTATGCGCGGTAATAAATAAAGCCTAGAGAGAGAGGAAAGGGAGGGGAGAGAGCGCGCGCGTCCCAGTCCGAGCGCATATCGGGTTATACTACTGATGAAAACTCACTCGCTGTGTATTGCTATTATATGCGTACATACATACGTGTATATATATATATATATATGTGTGTGTGTGTGTGTGTGTGCGCGCGGGTATATGTGTATATAAATGCATGCATATATACATATACAAGCGCCCGTGCGCGCGCGAATAATTAAAAGCGCGAGCGCGGACGATCACGGCTTATATGCATATAATTTTTCGCGTACACGCCGCGTCGCCGTTATTAGTTTACGAGAGGATAATTAATTAGAGACACATCTGTGTATATACGCGCGCGTATATATAGGTTTGCACTGTATTATTTCCGAAGTTTCACGGTGCACGTCGTATATACATATATACATTATACATACACGCGATTTTGTGTACGCGTGCGAGTGTGTGCTATACATAGGCCATGTACTGCATGTAAAATAATGCAGTAGCGCTCTTTTTCCCTCGGCTGCGCGCGAGATGTATTGATTGTTTAAATTATATCGGGGGCTGCGAATGAAAATACCCGTTGCCTAGTTCTCGCGAGAGAAGAGTATACGAAGCGCGGCAGGCCGTTATACAGCTATGCTGTCGCGCTCCGTGTACAATTTCGTTCTCTCACACTTACGCACACACAATCACGTATATATGTGTACCATACATTAATGCACTGTGCAAGATACTGTCGGAGGATACACAAAAAAAAACAAAATAAAAATAAAAAGAACAAGAAACAAAAGCTTCGATCCTTCCGTCAGCATTGTCGCGTTCGTGGGGGGGGAGTGGGGGGGGGGGCAGAGTGAGCGAGACACACTATATATCAGGCTCTCGCGGAAAAAAGAATGCGCGCACCGAACTCGCGGCCTCTCAATTTCGTTAATCAGCTCGAGAGAGTGTCATGCCTTTCTCTCTCTCTCTTTCTGTCTCTCGATCGATACAAAGAGCGCATAGCGATGTCCGGCCAAAAATAAAGTCCTGGCACACGTATAATGTATACGTATACATACGTATTACGCGGAAGGACATGTACTGCACATGCACACGCACTGCTCGCCTGTACATACTTGCATATACATGTATGCACTGGATGACTGCGATCCAGGAGCCGTAGCCGCGCGTCTAGTACGTCCAGGACGTATACGCACGTATATAAACCTGTACATATATAGGTATATACACACAGTTCTATATATACATACGTGTAGATAGAGTGAGAGAGCAGCGTTGACGTGACGTGACAGGCGATCGAGCCCGTGAGCTGACGTCACACGGATCCGCGTCCTGTACACGCGACTCTATACACACATACCTATATAACGAGAGAGACGAGAGCCGCGTGTGTCTCAATCCTCCCGACGCGGATTATACACATGTATATACGTACGCGGACAGGCGAGGACGATAGATCTTTACGCGTTACATACGCGGCACGAGCCTCCCGAACGAGCTCCCAGTTTAACATGTCGTCCTGCGCGCTTATGCACACTCGCGCGCGCGAACCCTCCGCAACGCGCGTATAAGGTACACACTTATTCCCGGACGCAGCGCGCGTATAGCGAGCTGCGATTTGCGAGGGAGAGAGAGATAAAAAAACAGGGAACTCGACGCGCAAGCACTTTTCCGGGCAAAAATGACAAAAGAAAGAAGAAAAAACGAAACAGGAGTCACGGAGACACTCGGGGGAGGAGGGGGGTCCAGCCTCTCCTCTCCTCGACGACGACGGCAATGGCATGCGACACACACACGCACACTGAGCAGAAAAATTATATTTACGTGTTACTTGCGACGACGTCGTCGGCGGCTGCGGCGACGGCGTGAAGAGACGACGCTCCGAGAGAAGAGAACAACAGCAGCAGCAGGAGGCTAGCCTCTATCTGGTTACCATTACCGCGTATGAAATGCGCTGCTGGGACTCGCAGGCTTTCTCTCTCTCTCTCGCTCTCTCGCTCTCCGCTGTGCTGCTGCACGTACACGGATAAACTCTCGGCGCTCACGTATGGACTCTCGCACAGCTATACACGCGAGGAGAGAGAGAGAGAGAGAAAGAGAGAGAGAGAGGCGTATAGATAAAGAGAAAGTCGGGGGGGGTAGAGAAGGACGGCGCTCGGCGCGCTGTCCCCCCACAATAGCCCTATTTATGATTGGGCAAAATTGCTTTCCATGCGCAGAATAAAATCCGACTATCTGCCCGGGGAAAAATCGCGCGCGCCACCACTCGCGCCTCGGCCGCGGCTCCCGATGGATCGCGCGCGCCGCCGCCACTGCGAGCTCCGCAGCTGTGTATACTGCACTCCGCGCGTTGTCCATCGCCGCTGCCGCTGATGTTTATGATCTTCGTCCTCGTCTTCGCGTCCTCGACGGGGATCCTCTTCTCCGGCGAGGTATAAACCCATGGCGCGACGCTGCTTTTATTCGAGAGAAGATCCCGAGATGCTGTGCTGTGCGACGCGCGACGACGACGCCACGACGGGAGAAAAACATGGCGTTCCGTATGCGGGACGCGCATGCGCAGGACGAATGTACGGGTGTAATAAGATACGTGTGTACCTATACATACGTGTGTGTACTTGTACACGCTGTGGTGGATGATTTTTCGAAATCGAAGCTGCGCTCCGCGCCTCGATTTTCCCGTTGACTTTCGGTCCGCGCGCTGCACGTATACACATAGGTGTATGCCGCTCGCTATATGTACACTGGGTGCAGGAGGGAGTGTGTATGCGATGTATATGCGATGCGCTACTGGGTTATATGCGCCACAGGGTGAACCGATGAATTTTCAATGGGACACGGCTCGCGCGCGCCCTGTATTTTTGGCCGATCGATCTAGGTGCAGAGAGCTAATTTTGCGCGCAGGATATGCACGAGATGTACGTACGTATATCGCGCGCGCGACACGAGCGTTATTAGGTAGAGGATTCGCGTTGGGGATTTTGTTGGTTAACAAGCGGAGGGTTTAACGATGAATTGTACTGTATATGGGAGATCGGAGTTTTCGAGACCAGGTTGTGGGTATATACCTACTGCCGGAGATTAGTCGGACTTCGAGAAATTTTTCCGATTTTTCGTAATATATATAGCTATGTTTGGGACTCGTGGGCGTTGAAGTTGCAATTTTTTTCTGGGATATTTTCAGCTGGTTCAACGCAATTTGCGATAATACGTCCAAGGGAAGGACTACATCGTCGAGTGGACGCGATCGTTACGCAGCGTCTGGCCATACTCGGCTTGTACTACTGGCCGACGTTATAGAGCCGTTGAATCTCCATTTTCAGTTGAATGACTCATTTTTATAGCTACTTCTTGGAGACATGCGACAATTTCAATCGAATTCTCGCGATTACTGAGAGATTGTATAGAACGAAAATCTCAAAGTTGATAAAATAAAGAATGAAGGGTACCGCGACGTGGATGATAACTTTAGAAATAGGTCACATAAGGCTGCGTCCTTTCTTATTTGCATTATTACGTTGACATTTTTTGTTAGTCAACCTGCACCGAAAAAGTATATACTCAGGTGCATATGTGTTGGGGACCCCCCTTCCTAGCTCTACTAAATTATGTTTGAAGAAATACAACATTTTCGTTCGGTTATGAAGGATTTAATCGATAGGATTTTAGTATATCTTTCAATCGAATTCAGATCTGAATGGACTACGTACGCCTCAATCATTTTTCTAGTGCGATATATCTTATTTTACAATGAGCCATACTGCATTAAGCTTAAAAAATGCGCTAACCCATTTTCATTTCAGTTATTTAGAGCTTAATCGATAGGTCGAATTGAAGGAACGGGAATGAGAGATTAGGTTTCTCATGAGATGATCACTTGGCGACATTACCGTTAATAAAAGATTCATCAGAGCTCGAGATTGCTAGAGTGGTGTTCTTCTCGTCGTCTTCCATCCGAAACGTAACAGCAGAAATATTTATTTAACCACCCCGGCTGAGCCCCCAAAATGTTGTGATGTAGAAGGGGAATGAAAGGAAAAAACTTTTGTTTACAAAAAAGAACTCAAATTTAAAGACTCGACACACGCACACACATACACACACGCTTACGTAAGCTAAAATCAGCTGCCAGCGCGAGACTGATTTTTTAAACAGTTATAATAAATAAATAATCATAAAATTATCTACCAATTAAATTCTGCAAAGTTTGATTGAGCGACTATAAAATAATAATCAGCATTTACCGTTTATTTCGTTGCAGGTATTTTACAAAAATTCGAGTAGGTCAATGGAGAACTATCTCGATCTCTAGCTTTTGACTACAAAAGTGGAAAAAAAAAATGGATTTCTCATGTATTGTACATTCAGTAAGAAATACCTTAAATGCTCAGACGTCTAACCGGGGTTTTGCGTATCCGTGTACAGTGGCATAGTTAAATCTTCCACATACGATGGCTCGACAATTGGTAACAAGTCTCTCAAGCAAGAGACAGGATTTGATTGGCGATGACAAAAGGTACAACTGTTGCGCAAAACTACATCACGTAATATAAGATACTTTGACGTGATACAAGGCTTTGCGTGAACAGAGAGAGTGACAATGGGGCTAAACGATTTTTTCAAGGAATCGAAGTAGTGATTCGAAAAATAACCTTAGATAATATCTTTTTGTGCCGTCGAGACGAATGCGACGGGTAACGCGAAGAAAGAAAAATGGAAAAAATATTCTTGGTAATGCTGTCTATGTCGTATAGTACATTCAATTCCTTTTAAGGTGATGGGAACATGCCGAAGAAAGCTTCGGGAGTATTTGAGTCTGACCAGAGCTTAATGTTATCTATACTGCGAGTAAAATTAAATATAGTAAACAGACTTATTAACAAAGTTCCTTGTTCTAACCAATTACGAGTACGCAACAATAGTAAATTACGATACAAGTGACTTAAGTGGTCCATTATTGCACGACGATGCTAATATATCGCCCGAGGGAAGCGAGAGTGATATTCATGCCGTGCAATTAATCATTTAGGTCACTAGTTGTGTACAAAATTTTATAGCACTAACTATACCTAAATCTACAATCACGAATACGCATGACTTAAGTACGGATTTAGGTCACCCTGTGCTTTAAAGACTACTTTATAGCACTGTGTGACCTAAATCCGCACTTATGACACGCTTATCAGTGGCCTGAGTAGTCCATTACGGCACTCGAGTACTAACCTCGCGGTGCCTGAATGGACATCTTATGACACAGTAAGCGTGCGGCAGCGGACTTAGGGCAGACAGATGCTGTAAAAAATAGTATACGATATTCGATTCCTAAGTCGTTCTTCATGGCACGACTCCAATCTCACTTTACTAGTTAGGCCACGTGAAGCACTATTTTTTAATGCACCAGTCAATTTTTACAGTCGAGGCTCTTTAATTCCAAATTGTTGTCCGTACTAAAGTTTCATTCGCGTTATTGACAATCGTCGAGGAACTAGACAGAATTTAAAACCGTCGCGTTCTTATAATCACCTTTGTGAATTGAATTTTTTTTCTAATTCGCACACTTTTGCATAATTGAAGCAAGTTCAGTGATTCGCGGATTACCCTCAAATATGCAGCGCATTTCGAAACGAGGTGTTCACGCAAAATCCTCTTGTGCGCATCAGTTTCGAGCCCCATTTCGTACACCGTATACGAGAGTCTAAAAATCGCCTACGACACACGCATATACGCATTCAGAAAAAATCGCACAGAAGAACAAAGAGACCTGTTCTGCGCCTGGATTGGAAAGGACATTTCATTATTCATGCGGCTATGTCTATAACGAAATTATATTAAATGCGCATTTCTAATAACAAAATTGGCCAACTATTAGCCGAGCGTTGTTAGAGTGACTATTTTTTTACCAGTTCCAGACAGTGAACAGCTGCATTTCAAGCATATATGCCACATATGCACGCAGCGAAAGAATATATATGCGTAAAACTCGGTGTGTACAATTTTACGTATGCAAATGATTGTCGCGCGTGCCGCGTGCATAGACGTCGATGTGGAAAAAAAGGCTCTTCGCTTGCGCGATGAATAAATTAAAACTATCGCTCTTTTTATCTCGCGCCTGCGTTTATTTTATTTTTTCTTTTTTTCCTTTCTTTTCTTTTCGCCACCTATTCCGTAATCGGCAGAGAAGAATAATAATGATTTCACATGTATAATGCAGGCGCGTATAAGACAGAATAAGGTTTTTTTTTATAGAACAAAGGGAGTAGGCAGAGAACGCGTTACGAAAGTCATTCTGCAATTGCACCTGTCCGAGTGCATCTAGATGATTGTTTTTTCTCCTGGAACTACAGGAAGGTTTTCGGTTTTACGTAGGAACATTTTTCACCCCGGAAATTTCGGATAAGATAAAGAGACGAGAATCGATTTTTCGTTTGAAACAGGATACCATAATCATCCGCGTGTATACGCGTAGAGGCACAACAAACACCTGCACACATTACGTCGTAAAAATAATACAAATTTTTCATCAAGCATTCTTTTTTTTCAGAATGAATCATCCAAACGGAATATCAACGGAGAAAAGAACAACCCCTTGCAAAAGTGACTCTTAGTCTTTATTATTCGTGAATCGGCTATCCTTCCATGAGTGTACAATAGTGTGCACCGCGCGACAATTTTACGTATGCAAATCGTCGCTATTGTCTAGAAGACTTGGAGGAGGAGGCGGAGTAAGAAAAATAGGAAATAATCATAAAGAAGCATGGAAATCTTTGACGACCGCATATTCTCGATCAATAAAGCGTTCATGGATGCAATGGGACTCTGGCCTTACTCGAGTCGGCTAAAAAAGTATAGCACACGCTTTGCGCTGGCTATTTTCATAATCTGTTGCTATCTGCCCCAAGTGAGAACGTTATTATGGAGATAAGATTTTTCCTCTCAATAATTACTACAATCTTTCACCTCTCGTTCAAATTGGTGCGTCGCATATCACATTGAAGTTCATTCGCATGCGCGATTGTTTCGGCAGAGACTTGGACCAAATGTTCCAGACCTTCGCCGTGATGCTCTATCTCTATGGGATTTCCATCAAGATCATCACGGCTATCACTGCCGAGGGTAAGGTCGGTATGATATTTCTTTTTTATCTTTTTTCTTTTTAATATATCCGTCGCAAATCCAGTGTCTTGTATACGTAATTCTTCGTAGATGAGAATGGTATACGAAATCACAGCGAAGAACTTTCAGGTGATAGTCGATGAGGAGGAACGTAATATCCTGTTTAAGTATGGTCTCAATGGGAGGAACTGGACCATTTTATTCATGGGTATACGCAATAATAAATTGTACAATTGCGGGGGAAAATTGGCTTTTTCTTCCGTTACAGGAAGGTGTAAGGAAAATTTTTAAAATCTCTGTACGAAGATCGATTATTCGAATGATTATTAATTTATTGTCAATCGCAACTTCAGTATAAAAAATGAAATGCAGAAAAGCTTAGAGTCACCATAGTAAATTAATTAAATATACAAGCCAGTTTTCAACCAAAATTAATACTATAATCTACAAGTATGATTGTAACGTCTCAATCAGTCTGCAGACACTATAACAAAGCCTTGCGTTGTTGCGAACACTCTTTTCATTCGATACATAACAACTTTCAGTGCACATATACATATATGTCGAATTTCAATGAAAAAATGCACTTTTCTTTGGTCTAGAAATCGAAAAAATTTGTTTAAAACTAGAGGTTTCGGACCAATAGGACTTTCTTCTGTAAGCCAAAAGATGATGAAAAATGCCGAGGAACATGCGAAATATAGAATATGAAAATTTAACATGGGGAGGCATATGGAGGAAAAAAAATTGACTATTCGGATTTTTATTGTATTTTTTTATTTTAAATGGGCATAACTTTTGATCAGAGCATCGAAACTTGGCATACTTTTTTTTAAATTAAAGCTCTTTTGTAATACTTTATTATAGTGTTATTCGAAATTTTATTGGTGCCTCGGGAACATTCGTAGTTGTTATTATTCCAGTGTTTTGACGCATTAATTTTCTGTAAAAAAAAAGCGTAAAATGGCTGAGAAATATGGTTACTAGTAATTTTTCCCGTGTTCCTCTGCACTTTTGACTACCTTTCGGTTCGCAGAAGAAAGTCTGATCGGTCCGAAACCTCTAGCTTTAAAAAAATTTTTTCGATTTCTAGACCAAAGAAATAGTATATTACTACCCAAGGCCAGTAAAATAAGAAATGTCTCAGATCACATGTAATTGTCGGCCGAGGCGAAGCCGAGGTAGACAAACATGTGATCTGAGGCTTTATTTTTTACTGGCCATGGTTTGTATACTATTTTTCTTCTCGACGTTGCCGGAAAGCGGCAACTTCAATTCGCGCAGCGGCCAGAAAGTTGACGCTTTCCGGCCGGAGGGGAGAAAAGTGCATTTTTTCATTGAAACTCAACATATACTTATACACGTAACACTAATTCAAATGTACGCATCGCAAGTTTCGCGGTCAATCCGTTCGCAATTAACACTGCTTGATCACACGGAATTTAGGCTACATGGCTGTTTCCGTGACAGTCTTCGTATCTTTACCGATGGGCCCCATAGTCCTGGACCATTTCGTTCCACTGTTGAACGGGACGCGCGAGCGAATTTTCATCTGGAACGGCAACTATCTGCTCGACACGGAGAAGCACTATTACAAGATCTACGCATTCGAGTCGATCGCGAGTATTATTACGGTGGCGATACTCGCCATCGTTGGGCCCATGTACCAGGCCGTCGCTGAGCACAGCCTGGCGCTTTTCGCCATCATCCAGTGAGTTCGCGCTAAAAACGCAATAATAATGCTCCTCTCGAGATTCGGAGAGCAGAGGACTCAGATGCGCCGAGTGTTTGCAGGTTCAGGTTGAAGACTTGCACAAGGGCTACGAGGGACGGCAAGAAGACCGACGAGGAAATTTGCGGGATCATCGTGAAAACTATTAAATTGCACAGAGAGATCGTACAGTTGAGTATATACATGTGCAAATCCAGGAGATATTGGAAATAACGCTTCCAAAAAATTGCAAAAGTTTTTTTTTGAAGACACACCTAATTACCAGACCTGTTTCTCTCGTTCCTTAGGTCATATTTCCTGGATTTGCACATATACATGAGTATGTCCAGGAAATTTCGGAAACAACTCGGACGGAAAAGTTGCAAAAATTTTCTTGAAGGTACACTTACCAGACCTGTTTTTTATCGTTCCTTAGGTCAATCTGAGAGAGAAAAAGCTCGTGTACACGGCCGATCGTAGGGTATACTTTTTCCGGAGCAAAAACGAGAAATAATTAACGTAAAGAGAATTCATAGATTTTTTTTCTCGAAAACTATAAACTTTTATAAAAATTTCATTAGAACAAAAATGTCTTAAAATTGATGAAAGAATGCTCTGAAATTTTTTTCAGATTGATCCGATACAATTTTTGATTTTTCGAAATTCCAAAAAATCGAAAAAAAATTTCAGAGCATTCTTTGATGCATTTTAAGACATATTTGTCCTAATGAAATTTTTATAAAAGTTTATAGTTTTTGAGAAAAAAAAATCTATGAATTTTTGTTTATTAATTATTTCTCGTTTTTCGAGTCGTTTTTGTTCCAGAAAAAACGCATACCCTACGATTGGCCGTGCACGCGAACTTTTTCTCTTTCAGAATGACCTAAGGAGCGAGAAAAAAACAGGCCTGGTATAGGTGCGCCTTCAAGAATATTTTTTGTAACTTTTCCGTCCGAGTTGGTTGCGAAATTTCCTGGACATACTCGTATATGTATTCGTCAAGTGAAAAATTTCAGACGACTTTTGCGAGAAACGAGATTCATGTAACTTTTCGACAGTTTCACCCGGATCATCGAGGCTGCGTACTCCACGTACTTCTTGATGGAAATGGGGATAACGGTCCTCTTGATGAGTTTCACCTCGGTCACGGTTAGTGATACACGCATTCGGCTTTGTGGTGACGAGCTAATCACTGAAAATAATGTAACGTTGTACTTTTACGAGACACTTTGAATTCTAGCTGATCAGCAAACTCGATAAGCTGTTCGATTCTCTCCGACACATCATGATCATATGGGCAGTGCTGATACACATGTTCTATTTGACTTGGCCGAGTCAAAAAATAATCAATCATAGTACCGACATATTTCTGCAAACGTGAGTACACGTAATGGTCAATGCGATGTCTGTTTCTTCTACGATAAACAATACTGAGTGTAAAATCAACATGTTTAGTTACTCGAACGAATGGTACACATGCTCCATTAAATGTCAAAATTTACTCAAGTTCATGGCTCTAAGATGCGTCGAGCCATCGCAATTCACTGCAGGTGGATTGTACTCCATGAATTTTGAAAACTATGCATCGGTATTAACAAAATCACGATTGTCTGATAGAAACTTCCTGATTATTTAATACATGAACAAGTAACATTTGTTTAATTTTCGTGCTTTTCAGCTGGTAAAAACATCGGCATCGTACATCACTCTTCTATTATCTTTTAGATAATGATCTCATTTTTTTACTCAATTGATGAGAAATTATAGAATCACTGGCTAAATTGTTTTCGAGTGTTGAAGCTGTGAATAAGAAGTATAAATAATTAACGCAAATGAGAAAAACAATAGATTTGTATATGCAATCGAATTTATTAATTATTAATGATGATAGTTTTGTATATTATATAAAAAATATAAATATATGTATATATATATGTAACAGATCGTGGCCTAACTGTGAGATATCTGAACCCTTTTTGCCATTTTCTAAAGCTTAAGCTGCTTTACCTGCCTTTGCGTCGTACTACAGCTTCTTCACTTATGTTACTGTAACATCTGGATTCTGCAACAGTATTATTAAAAAACAAGATACAAATTAACTCACGATATATTTTTCAAGTGCGAATTAAATTTAAAATGACTATCACTCATTCTATAATCTTAACAAAGAATGCCTTCGGAGGACTTGTCTAAATCTTTTTATAGTTATATCTTTAAAATGACTTGATCTTTAAAAATCTAGCTAAAGCGTCATGATTGTTATGTTGAGCTAGTCGCTCCCATCCACCAGTTCTATCAAGAATGACAAGAATTGGTAGTCTGCGATTTAACGTGTACGTCCGAAAGCTTCTAATCACCGAGTCTCGCCGATGGCAACTGAAGTCATGTAGTCAATGAAGTCCTCTGAACCATAGCTCAAGCAACTGGACGCTTTCGAGCACTACTTTTTCTGCTTTGACAATAGAAGAAAATGATGCACGTGAGATTGCTCGATCTGGTAATGTCATATCCCAAACCAAGAGATACTTGCCCTTCGTATTGGCATTATCTCTCATTATGCAAAGTTTGCAATCAAAATATTCAGCCGTTGGAGAGAAAATCTTGTCCGAAAATCAGTAGCTGTAATCTGACGTAACTTACTTCTGCTGACAGCTACTGATTTTCGGACAAAGTTTTCTCTTCAACGCCTGAATATTTTGATTCCTTTCATAGTGATAGATAATACTAATACGAAGAGCAAGTACCTCTTTGTTTTGTATAATTTATTATATTCACTGAGATCTAAGTATTTTTCTGCTACGTCGTTACTGACCGGTCACTATAGGCTTCAGACCCGGCCCATAAACATATAACAATTAAGAGAGTAACAAGAGGTACCGTTGAATTTTGGTGTATTTATTTATTATGCTCGTATACAGAGTCGCGATGTAGTACAAACAAGCAGGCGATCATGGTTTTCCATTAGGCACGAATTAATAAGCAAACCAGATGAAGTATTTAGCTAAATCCGATATTCCTGTTATTTTTTTATAATTTGCGATTAATATTACTCTAATCAATTAGTCGAGCCTGCGTGTACCGCATACATATATAGCTTGTAATTAATTTCCGTTTTCTTTTCGCCCGTTACATATACATATATAGAAAAATTTTCATTAGGACATACAAAAAAAAAAGAAAATTACCGAAATTCATCCACACCCTGCAAGTGAAGCTTGAGAAAGCTTAAATAAAAAAATCTCTCGAGGTCGCATGGTGAAGATGCCGGAAAATATTTCATTATTATAATAGTCATCGATTACAAAATAATATTAAATATACTAGACACATTTCTAACAAAATTGGCCAACGATTTGCCGACAGTCGCATTTCAAGCGTGTACCCAATATAGCAAAGGGATATGTAAAACTCCTGTGTACAATTTTACGCATGTAAATGATTGTCGCGCGCGCATAAACGTCGATGTGCTTATAAGTTGTTCATACGATGAATAAATTAAAACTATACCTTTATTTGTCTCGCACCTGCATTTTTCTTTTCTTTTTTTTTTTGCGCTGCCTTCTGTAATCGACAGAGAAGAGTAATTACACATGTATAATGCAGGCGCGCGTAAGGGAACATAAGATACCGTTTTTATATAGAGACATCATAATTAAGGGTGTGAGTAGAGAACTCGCATCGCGCGTCAATTTCACGTATGCAAATTGTCGCTATTGCGTAGAGGAAGAGGAAAAGGAGTAAGGAAAATAGTAAATAATCATAAAGAAGCATGAAAATCTTTGACAATTGCATGTTCTCGATCAATAAAGGGTGTATAGATGCAATGGGACTCTGACCTTACGCGGATCGACTAAAAAAATATATCAGACGCTTTGCACTATAGTAGTCATTTTCATTAGTCGCTGCTGTCTGCCTCAAGTGAGAATGTTATTATGGAGATACGATTTTCCTCCTGAATAATTAATATGTTTTTCAAGTCTCATTGAATTGGTGCATTCTACGTATTGAAGATCTTGCGTTATGTGTACGATTCTTTCGGCACCGACTTGGACCAAATGTTCCAGACCTTCACCGCGATACTTTATCTCTTTGGAATTTCCATCGAGATCATCACGGCTATAACTGCCGAGGGTAAGGTCGGTATGATATTTCTTTTTTATCTTTTTTCTTTTTAATATATCCGTCGTAAATCTAGTGTCTTGTATACGTAATTCTTCGTAGATGAGAATGGTATACGAAATCACAGCGAAGAACTTTCAGGTGATAGTCGATGAGGAGGAACGTGATATCCTGTTTAAGTATGGTCTCAATGGGAGGAACTGGACCATTTTATTCATGGGTATACGCAATAATAAATTGTACAATTGCGGGGGAAAATTGGCTTTTTCTTCCGTTAGAGGAAGGTGTAAGGAAAATTTTTAAAATCTCTGTACGAAGATCGATTATTCGAATGATTAATAATTTATTGTCAGTCGCAACTTCAGTATAAAAAATGAAATGCAGTAAAGCCTAGAGTCGCAAATCCAGAATCTTGCATGCATAATTATAAGAAAAATATTCGTAAATAAGAATGGTTACGAAATCATAGCCAAGGATTTTCAAGTGATAATCGAAGAAAAGGAACATAATATCCTGTTTAAATATGGTTTCAGAGCAAGAATCTTAACCACAGTTAATGGCTAAAATTGTTATGGAAAGTTGAAGTTGTATAGTGTTAATAAGAAGTATAAATAATTAACGTAAACGAGAAATAGTATAGATTTACATATGCGATAAAATTTATTATGCCACTCTAACATAAAATTTGCAACTTCGTTACTTGTTGTTAAACTCTCGTGGCACAAAATATAGTATGAAACTGGTACGTAATATATATAATTAATTATTAATAGTAGTTTTGTTATATAAAAATATATATACATATAACCTATCGTAGCCTAATTACAAAATATCTCAATCCTATTTGCCGTGTTCTAAAGCTTGGGCTGCTTCAAATGCTTCTACATCGTTCAGCAATTTCTTCACTTGTTTTACTGTAATATCTGGATTCTGCAACTGTGTTGTTAAAAAAATAGAAATTAAGTAACGATATATTTTTGAAATTAATTACATTTTTAACAGCAATGATACTTACTCTAATCTTAACAAACAATGCCTTCGATGGACTCTTCATCTTTTTATAAAGTCTGACCAAGGATTCAAGATTGGTGCGCTGGGCTAGTCGCTCCCATCCGCCAGTCCTATCAAGAATTTGTAGCACGCGATTAACGTGTGCATCTGACAGTTTCTCATCACCAGGTCTCGCCGGTTGCAACTGAAGTCCAGTAGTTAACGAAGTCCTCTGAACCGCAGGTTGAGCAGCTGGGCGTTCTTGAACACTACTTTTTCTATTCTGATTACCAGGAAGTGATGTACGTACAATTTCTCGGTCTTGTAATGTCACCTCGTCCTCTGATTCTTCTTTCAGGTCAAGCTCTTCTTGAATAGGATCTTCCGGTCGTCCACCACTCAACAATTGCATCAGCTATAAAAATTTTATCACAATAAGTTCATTATGTGAATACTTTCGAGCAAAGGCTACTTTAATACTTTACTTACTTTAGGGTCATCTTTGGCTAGGTCGAAAGAAGATTCTCCAGGCCTAGGACTGTCCTCTTCGGAATCGCTACTCTCACTTTTTATGGTGGGCGTAACAGAATTGCTCTCTGTTGTTTGAAGTGGTACTGACTAATAGAATATGCCATTTTAATTCCTTTTTATTTAGTTTTCTTTTTTTCACTAATATATTTCCATGAAATATAAAAATACTCACATTATCCTCCTCCTCTTCATCTTGATTAATGTTATTATTCCTGATCTGCGGATCAGCTCCATGTTTTTTAAGGATTTTCACCAATTCCTCAGCGCACTTTCCTCCTTTAGCGACAGCATTATGCAAAGCAGTATTGCCTCCAAAATTCTTCATGTTTACGTCAATTTTTGTCTAAAAGTATAATTATATTAATTGCTCATTAATTTAATAAAATTATGATAAATAATCTGCGTTTGAACTGAACCTACTTCGTTCAAAAGATATTCTACAATGTCTTGGTGATTGCTGTCTACGGCAATATGCAGTGCCGTTCTGCCATAGGACATATCCGTTGAGTTGACGTCAGCTCCGGCATCAATTAGAGACTTCAGTGCGTATAATGAACCAACTTTCGCAGCCAAATGCAGCGCAGACCAACCTGCCTCGGTATGCGCCTCCAGGTTTAACTTGACTTTTGATTTTAAAAGTTCGCTAATGCACGCGTTCGCCTTTTCTGTGATTTAATTATTAGTTATTAATTAAATACTAAATCTATTGTTCATTGTTAACATAGTTAACAATAAACTTTGATAAAAGAGTTTACTGATATAATTGTCAATAATAAATTTAATTACTAAACTTTTATAATAAAATATTGTCATAAATAATTTTGAAAAATAATTAATTTAAAAAATTCTTACCATTAACAGCACAATGTAATGATGATGCATCTTCTTCATCACATAAATTTGGATCTGCTCCAAGTGCCAGAAGAGCTCGAACAATGTCGGCTTGGTTTTGAAGAACTGCCATATGCAACGGCGTCTATAAAGTTAATATTTACAAGATCAATAATGAAAAAGGTACATCTTACTAATTTTCGCAAAGAAAGTGTTACCTTTTGGCGGCTATTTTGTTTATTGATAACACTCTTGAATATTGGATCTCTAGCAAGAATATGTAACAGATGTTTAGATACTTCAAACTGTTCATGTCGTAGAGAAAAGTGAAGTGGATTATCTCCGAAAATAGTACACTCCTGGAATATGTCTAGAATCTTATCCCGAATGTCCGCCAATTGGGAGTCATTCATCCCGTCATGCTCTTTAAGAATTGTCACTATCTTTCTGAGACTTTCATTTGCAAAGCCCTAAAATTCAAAAAGTATTGTATTAATAAAAAATTTTTAACTGAATATTGAAGTAAATCGTGATAATATACATACTAGTTGGGATTTTTGAAACTCAGTCAAACTGCCGCCACCGTCCATTTTCAGTTCTTTATCTAATTCATCATTCGGTATTAAAAAGTTAAATTCTAAAAATATAATTTATTAATTGTAAATTTCTACAAGCACAAAGTTTTAAATGTACTGCAATCAAAATTCTCACTTTCAAGATTAGAAGGGTTCTCAAAAAATTTTTTGAGATTTTCTGAATCATCATTTTCCCTTTCACTAAGTAATTTCTGAAGTTCTCCACTAAGATTCGATATTTTTTCATCTCCAAAATTCATACAAATTTCTGCAGAAATGCTTAATGGAGAAGCCAGAAGATTTATACAATCCTTACTTTCCGATGTAGACAATCGTGGACGTTTCCTATCTGTAAGTTTTTAAAAATTAATGATTTAAAATGAGTATTAATACGTGGTAATAATTTATAATCCCTCAAAAACTTACTGAGAACTTTGTCTGTAGGTTTGTAGACAAACGTTAAACTGTTAGAAGTTTCTCCATCCGATGGTCTTTCAAGTTTTAGAAGAACTTCCACAGGCTCTGTTATGTTCTGATCTTTATAAGGAGGTGTTCTGCAAAGAATAGTTAGGATATTAGTGACCTATCAAAGAACTTTGCAAATAGTAGAATATACTTTGTCATCAAAATTGTTCTATTACATACTTAAGTACAATAGCATACTGATGATGCACATCAAGTTCTGAAAATCGTCCTTCAGCACTCCACGTAGTATTACCTTTTTCATCCTCTTCATAAAATATAACTTTTATGTTTTCTATTTAAAAAATTAATGAAATTAGATTATAACTTGTTTGGAAAGGGTAAAAAGCCAATGAGTTTGAATGTACAAAATATACATACTCTTTCCAACTTTTTCTACGAGTAACCAAACTTCTTCATTCCCATCACAAAAACTTGTGTGCTTATCAATGCGACAAATTTTAAGTTCTCCGGTTAATGCACTTTCTAAAAATATTAATTTTTAGAAAGCCTTTTACACTTTTATAGTATATTACGCACCTAGGGAGGAAAAACTTGGACAGTCCATATCTCGTGGCAAACACGAGATATGGGCTGTCCGAATTTACTCCCGTGGAGCGTATACTACTTTTCCTCACACTAGCGCCGAAATTACGCACTTTTCTCCAGGCTTCCGGGAGAGAATGTGGTGCTTTCGGCGCAATGTGAGGAAAAAGTTTATAATTGCATTCTTTTACTCACTAAGATTGTTAATTGGTCGAGAATAAACTTTGTCTGTTATTGGAATCAAAACATCATTTTCTCTATTTTTAATAAAACCTTGAAAACAGAGTGCTACACTGTTTAAATTCATCCATTTTTGAGCCTTCTCTGCTTCCATTAGCATCTGAAAAATTATATAATTCAACTCAATTAAAAAAAAAAACAAATTTTATTTTTCAATTATTAAGATGCAAACCTCTAGTTCTTCTCTTTTGCCAATAATAGGATTTCCAGAATTTTGTCTTTTTTTCTCCTCCCTAACTTCAATTATACGCTTCCTCATAATTTCTTCTTTAATGTTTTTCTTAGCTGTGTGAATAATGCCCATATTGCAAAACCTGATACGATATTAATCCCAAGTCATAAATTAGAAAGTAAAACATTATTGATTTGAAAGCATTATGTACTTACATTGCAATGTAGTCATTTTGGCGTGTAACTACAATATCATGAGGATCATCTTTATCACTGTTACCATCTTTTCTCACTAAATGATGCGCATGAGGAAATCTTTTTTCCTCATCAGCTGTAACTAAACTACATCTAATAACTGCTTCTGGCACAGGACAATTAACTATCTGTAAAAATATAAAGTTTTAAGTCTAAAAATTTAGTTCTGGTTCTTAGCATTATTAGACCTAGGCAAATACCTGTGCCGTTGGAACTTCTTTTTTATGGTTACTTTCTTCTCTTTCACCGAGAAGACTTCCGTGAGTTCCCATCATTTCAGATTTATACCTAAATCGAAATTTTTCCACGGGTTGCACTATAATTTTCAGTTCCAAATTACCAATCATCAGATTATTGGGATTATCAATGATATTTGAGAACTGCTCAGCGGAGAAGCTGTCGCCCTCCATCAGAGGTGACTCCATGGAGGACGGACTAAATGATCCAGCAGTACTCATGGTGCGCTGATCTGGAATTCAAAATGCAACTAATTTATCTTGTACTTTCCAGTCCCAAGAGCATCAAGTCGGCTAAGCAGCAGCGATAAACAAAATCAGTAAAAAAAGCTCCAGCTTTAGGGGACATAGTGTCAATCTCTAAAAAAGTAATTTACCATAATCATAGGTAACAAAGCTCTCCAGCTGTTGATAAACAGGTGTCAGAGGAGTGAGGCTCTGCACCTGCGAATAAGCCGTGAAATTCTCGTACGCATCTGGCATGGCCGATTTTCCCAAATAACTTATGCGCTGTCAATAAATATTTCAATGTGCACCGCACACCACAAGCGTATAAGTATATACACCGCTTCTACACTTGTGCCAACGCTTCGGATCACAAAGAAAATATAAGTATAGGGTACGTATAGGAAGCCACAAGCGCAGCAGCGAAGAAGTGAATTAAGGTGTGTCAAAGATCCTCTATACTTATTCACTGCGAAGTAAATGCGCTACTCACCGATGAGAAACTGACGTCGAAATTCGCTTAGCCGCCGGAGTCAAGGAGGAAACTCAATACCGATGATTTTTAGCTCGTATACAATCGAGTCATAACCTTGATAAGCCACCGCTGCGGTTCTTCCCCGGATAGCCGAGACTATGCTTATATGCGAGAAAGAGAAAGACGGCATGTGCATGCATCGCCGTGACGCATCGTTCCGAGGCAGCCAATCGGAGCGTAGCGCGCGAATCTCTCCTTCTGCCGCTCGTTGACCGATCCGACTTTTCGGAGCAGGCGTTTTGCATTTTGCGATACGGGATCGCGCGGGATAGTCTTTCGGAAGAACGATGAAGGCTCGAACTCGCGTAATTGATACGTTCGTTGGGAAAGATTTCACCTTACTGTGCGTAAACACGTGTTCTGTTGGATACGAACAATATCTCGCTCGATCACAGCGAATTCAAAATTCAAAGTCACGTGGTCAGCTGCACGTATAGAGTGGGAGAGTTTGTTTATCTCGCTGCGGGGAATCCCAGATAATAGGGGGCCGGGGCCATTAAAGTTTATGCACATATGCGAATGTAAAGATATACCTACTAGGCTTATTCGCAGAATTGCAATTAAGAAATGACGCTGACGTTGTAGCTTTCAAGATGATAACACGTATAGTGTAGTTCGAGTCGAATATTTTGGAGCGGATATTATTTCGGAGAGTATTTCGTACCAATACGACTAGTGAATTCGAAAAGAAATCAATGGTAGCCGGGTAACATATGTAACAATTTTTCAAGACTTTATTACTGACAATCAACCAGTGTAATAGGTCTACAACAAAATTTATCGACATCGAAACATGTAGAAAAATTTTTCTGTATAAATAATAAGACTTTTGATAGTTACTTTTTTTATAGCTACTAGTTGAATTAAACAATTTAATTTCGTAAAAATATGAAATGCTTGCAAGTAAAAGAAAGCAGATAAGCATTTTTTGCGTCAACTCCTAATATTCTATTTGGCCAAAGAATGATGTGCTACAACGTGTGTACAAAGAATCCTTTGTAGAGAAAAAGGGCGTTCTCCTAACGGTATAGTTATGTACAAATATACATGAGCATGTTTTATAAAAATAATAATTCAAAATAATTGTTACATTGGTGAAAATTCTTATTAATTTTTTTTCAGATAGTTTTTGCAATAAAGGCTACAGTATTTACCTATACTATGTGTCATTATTACGTTACGTAATTGAACAATGAACATATATATATCTATGTAACGGCATATATGTAGGCAGTTGTCTTAAACAATTATCACTTGCAACTCAATACTCAAAGCTCGTCAACTTAACTTAACTTTTATCAGTTATTAAACTTATCGCGATGTATTAGCAATCATTTTCAAATTTACGTTTGTAAAAAGTTTTATATTTTTATCAGCCCATTGCAAGGATCTAAATAATTAAAAATTGCAATGCTTTTTTATTCATTAACTCCTTCATTGTAAACACAATTGCATTTACAATAAAAACTTGTGTGTACACAATGCGTTATGCCCGTTTATATATTATGACCCTCAGCTTTATGAGCTAACAGATTTTATGTGTCTTATTATATTACAAGTCTCTTAGATAAGCGTGTATTAAATTCTTCCTGTGTGAAATCGCAATCCGGGGGTTTCATTATTATATTTCATAATTGATACTTAAACAATAAACATATACTAATTATGTGAAATTTTATTGAGAATTCAACAATATTAATTCTTCCAAAGGCCTATCATTACTTAATTAAAATAGAATTTGTATTTTATTCATCAGCAAATAACGTACGATTACTTTTATAGCAGCAATTTTAATAATCCTTCGCGTTTTCGCCTATAAACCTTACGCGCACCTACTAGAACATTCTTTGATAGCGCAGTGGATCTGCACTAGTTTGAAAAGCTGTTAAATAAATGTTTTGAGGCCTATTCTACCATTTACACGCGATACTTTTGCAAATATTAAACAGACGTAAATTTATCAAAGACTACATTGATTACTCCAAACCAAAATATTGACTTTCATATACGAAAATTCATTCTACAGAACTTCAACACAATCAATAGAACATTCTATTATTCCACACGTACTTACATTGTCAAGACATGTGTTTTATACACATGTATTTTACGCATCTTATCTCTTCTGAAGCTCTCCTCTGTAACAGAGCTTTCCGCGTTATATTCCACTCCCCTTCTATCGAAGAGGGGGAAAACAAGAGATTTCACGCGCGTGAAGTGTGTATATATATATCGCATCGCCCCCCCGCTTAGGTTATATATGTGTAAATTCTCACGCGGTCGTGAACGCGCGCCAGTCGTTAACTCTCGCGTAAGTACAGTGCGCACACACCCGCTATACAATATACCGCTCAGCTGTTCCGTTCTCCTGCTTTGTCGGCGAATTCTCTATATATAGCTAGGTGCGTAGAGGCTGTTTGCAGCAGTTGCTAGACGACAGCGCGATGGCACAGAAGAACGAGAAAATTGGCATCGTTGGCAGGTGAGCTTGTAATATATAGTCTTCGTTTGTTTTGAGTACGTGTGTTGTTGTTAAGTTATACTCGTTCGTCTCCTGTGCTTTGGCGGTGACTGAAAAATTTTGCAAAAGATTTGCTTTCGTGAATTACAATTTTCAATTTTTGTACACGTACAATTGGAAAGTTGTAAAATCAATGGTTATCCAGCAGAAACCGGTTGATTTTCTTCGCTGAATTGATCGTGTTGTAACTTACAGTTAGATAGACGATAAATTCTGTAGACGCACATATTGCTCGAGTGCGCTGATACGCGGTATTTTCAGATATACCGTTCGACTTTTTAAAAAAAAACTTCCTGCAATCTGAAAGATAATGCGATTGAACACGTTCGATGCAACGTGCGCTTTGAGCGTCCCGTTCTTGATTGAATTTTTTCCTGCAATCTTATAAATCTCTGTACATCCGCACGAGCAAAAAGTGAAAACGCATATTCACGACGTGCGTTAATACTCGGCGAAAAAAAATAGCTTTCTGAGAATACATACAGTTATCTTATTTTCATTAATTTTTAACGAACGACATTGACAAAGCTGATAATATTACCAATAAATTGTTTTTTACTAAACAAATCAATCGCAATAAATAATCACTTCCTTTATCCTTTATCTCAGTGGGCTGATCGGCCGCAGTTGGGCTATGCTCTTTGCGAGCGTTGGTTATCAGGTTACGATTTACGACATCCTCCAGAGCCAGATTGACAATGCCCTGCAGGACATCAAGGAGCAGCTCAAAAGACTCGAAACTAATGGGCTGCTTCGTGGCAAACTCAATGCCGACCAGCAGTACAGTCTTATCAAAGGTCAGTGTAGCTTCTGTAGATAAAATCTATTTTCGATCTATTTAGTGTATATTGAGCGTCTAATGTTCCAAAATCTTCCACAACAATTAAGAATGAATCTTTTGAAATACATTGCGGTGTACATGAACTTACACCGATATGCCGCGCATATATCTGAAATACTTCCAACTTATTTTTTAATCTTATACGTACATTCTGGATGGTTGTTGTTTACGCTTTGATATTGAATATTATCGTTCACTTTGCATATAGCAACTGTTTTTATCGCGTCACGTCCTGATTGTGTCTTCGCGTTGTTTTATACTATTTCTGGAAATTAATCCAGGACGAAGACTTTCGATAAAAATTGAAATAATTAATCCTTTGTGTGCATTACGAACGCACGCAGGCTCTTCGAACTTGGCCGAGATGACAAAGGGCGCGAAACTAATCCAGGAATGTATACCCGAGCGCATTGACATGAAAATCAAGCTGTACGAGGAGCTCGACAAGGTGATCGATAACAATGTCATACTCTCCTCGTCGACCTCGACGTTCAAGCCGTCCCTGTTCAGTGAGAAACTCAAGCACCGGGACCAGGTCATCGTTTCCCATCCCGTAAGTCTTATACGCATTTGTTACATTCGGTACGATTAAATATAATTGGGCATCATGGCATTATTCCTGTAAAAGAACTGCTGTACAATTTTTTTTACAAACACTCGCATTACGTTAACTGATACATATTGTATCCAGCAGTTTCTGAAGGAAATCAGTTTATCTATTCAAGCACCTCTTTATCTTTTACGACAATATGTTATGTATGATAATGAGCGCCGTTCGTAACACCATAGTATTATGCAATCTATTTGATATAAAAATAGCGATATAAAGTCGAACTTTATCGTTAAGAGTATCCTTCACTTTTTTGTAAAACAAACAATACTTGTTAGAGAACACAAAATTTGTATAACAGAATGTTTCAAGGGCACATAAAAAAACAGGAAATTTCTTAAATGCTGGAATGAGCGAGTTCCAATAATCGTTTTTGCAATTACATGTATTGACCATCTTTATGGTAAATCGATCATATTTACATTTTTTTTTTAAGATTTCTTTGTGTTTTTCGTAAATGTGCACTTGTAACCATAATTGATCCTAAGGCTTCATAATTTACTTTTTTTTTAAATTTATCTGCCTCTAATACTTTTTTTTAGTAATTAATCGATCTTTTTATTTATTTTTAAAGGAATTTTTCTCGGATTGTTGATTTTTAATAAAGTCATAAGTTTCCCTCTGAGTCACAGAGTAATTGATATTAGAAAATGTAATATAAAAAAACAATGCTATGCAAACCTACTAAGTTAATGACATCAGGAAAAACATTAAAATTCCTGTTATGCATTCTTGCAGTAAATCAGTAAACATATGCGAAAACTAAGGGCCGTTAAAGTTGCCTTGCAAAACTGTTAGAATCATTTTTTAAAATTTGCATGTACATTCAATATGCATAAATAATTAAATAATGACTATCTGTTTCACAACGTGTAGGTAAATCCACCATACTACGTGCCACTCGTTGAAATTGTACCAGCTCCAT
This sequence comes from Philotrypesis tridentata, assembly GCA_018906965.1. Lineage (NCBI taxonomy): Eukaryota > Metazoa > Arthropoda > Insecta > Hymenoptera > Pteromalidae > Philotrypesis > Philotrypesis tridentata. The sequence continues at coordinate 6,932,648 of JACCIB010000002.1, forward strand.
GGACTCGAAAAGACATTCCTGCGAAAACTAAGGAAATTATGACTGAAATCGGTCAAGCTCCCGTTGTATTGAACCGCGAAATTGATGGATTCGCTCTTAATAGGATACAGTAATTGTTTTGGCAATATTTTAAATCTCATATTTCTTTTTACATTAATTCAGATCATGTAGAAACTGATTTACGTTTTATAGATACGCAATTTTGAACGAAGCCTGGAGATTAGTAGCCGACGGTGTTCTCGATGTAAAGGACATCGATATTGTCATGAGCGAAGGTCTCGGTATGCGTTATGCTTTCCTTGGTCCTTTTGAAACCGCTCACCTTAACGCGGAAGGTATTAATTCAAATTTTATATTCAATACCATCGTAAATTTTTATAAGTTAAGCGATATATCGATAATAGATCATCGCTCTAATGTTAATCGTTTCTTTCCAAGGTATGAAAAAGTATTGTGAGACTTACAGCAACAGTATCTACAACACTAGTATGACCTTCGGTGAGACTCCGAAATTTGTGGGTCCACAAGCCGAGGACATCAGTGAACAACTGAACGCTATTTGTCCACTTGACAAACTCCAAGAACGACGTGCCTGGCGCGACCTCGCTCTTACCAAACTCTCCATTCTTAAGAAGGAGATGTCACAGAAGTGAAGATTATTAATTAAAAATGATGATTTACTTCACTCAACTAAGTTGTATAGTATACTATACTATTGATGTACATAATTAAAAAACATAATTGTTATTTTTTCTTTTTTAACTGTTGATAAAACGAAAAAAAAGTAATTAATCTTTGATAATAAATAATAACAAAAGAAAATAGGATTTTTTTAGTGTTTTACCACTTTATTTTTTGTCAATCTTTTTTTAAGAAATAATTTATCGCTTGCCACCAACCCTTGGAGCAGCCTTCTGCTGTACTTTCGTGGCCTTCTGTTTGTGCACAGGCTTCTGTTTGGGTGGTGCTGCTGCCTTCTTCACAGCCTTCTGGGCTTTCTTCTGTTCCTTGGCAGCTCTGGGAAAAAAATCAGTATGAATTAGATCGCAATTTACAAAAACAATTGTCAATAATAATAGGGTTAATTAAATTAAAATGTGTGGACCCGCAAAGCCAGACAATGTAATCCAATTTGCACAATTCTGGGTGAAGCAGCCCTGTGTTATTAATCTAAGACATTCGAAATCTTATGCATCAGGAAAAATTGCATCCGAGGAACGAATGTCTAACAGAACATGCACTACAGTAAATACATCAATTTTAATACGGAATGAATCAGTATTATTTCATTCTAAATAGAAATAAAAAGTACCATAAAATGATAGTGATGTTACGATTAAGCATTAAAAACTTTTAGAAGATTTAAAAAAAACTTATGAAAATTTTGAGCTCAAACACAGACTAAACATACAGTACAAGCTTGAATTTCTCATAAAAATCAAAACGAAACTTACTTGATGGCTTGGTCACGTTGAGCCTTCCTGATCTCTGGCTTCATGTTACGCTTGGCCATAATGTCAGTTAAGGAGGCTCCGACAATAGCACGCTGGAACTTTTGCGTCCTGCGGGTCCTCTTCTTGGTCTGTTCCTCCTCCTGACCCTTCTTGTGCTTGCGCCTGTAAATCCAAGCGACATTGAGCAACTCATATTTCACTCCCGCATAAGTATGAGACAGATAACCTCACTGCTCCAAAATCAAAATCAAAACAATCTTAATCACCTGTACAGTACAGTCCATGTGACCTTCCTGGGGTTGCGCTTCATCAGATGGGCAGACTCACATTTCGAGTTCAAGAACGTGAAGTTCTGAAAAAAGAAAATAAGGCAAATAATAGTCACATACTACATGATGAAGCATTCGAGGTTAAGTGCACAGTGCATTGTTTTGAATTGCTCCAGCAACAATTCAACGTCGAAAAACGCGAAGAATGCGCGAAAATAGCGTCGTCCTCACAACAATCACTTGCGAAAATCGACGAACTCGTCGAGAACAAGCGTCAAAAAGCGATAATCACCTTTCCATCGACTTTGACCATGGTCTTGCCATGGCCGGGATAAATCTTGTATCCGCTGTACGCGCACAGTCCGATCCTGGAAATATTAATGCAACGTTAATTATGGGATTCATGGGGAGGCGGTGGTGCTCGCGAATTAGCGAGGAAAGCGCGGATGCCAGCTGAATTCTCGGATTTCCGAGGCACTCGTCACCGAAACACTTACTTCATCTTGCTGGCGTGAAAACGAAAGAGGCCCGAACGGACTGTCCGCGTGTCCGGGTAAAAAGGAGCCGCGCGATTTACCGATTGAGAACCGGCCCTGCAGGAGGTGCGACAAACGCACTACGCGATTGGTCGATTAGCGGACGAATTTCGCGGCGAGGCGCGCGAGAATCGAATAAGATATGTGAATTGAAAATTTTTGGTAATCGAACGATTCGAATTAATTTGAAGTTTCCTTTGGATAGAAGATGATTGTAGTTTTTGAGAAATCCGTATTTATGCATAATTTTTTATTTGAAGATCGTTGCAGTTCATGAAAGTTTATACTTCCTTGACCCTAATGTTTACATCATTCATTGATTAGGCATAGTATTGTGGTTTGAGTACCTCGTTCTGGTTGCTATAGCAACTTTTGATGCATAAAGTCGTGGAATTCAAAAAGAAAACGAAGAATTAACCTATGATAAGTGCATTTTTACGATAAGGCTTTTAAATGGGTCATTTGACGACAAAAAAGTATACCTGCACGTTAATTTTACAATATTTATTCCTGCTCTTTGATCTTGGTGTAAATTCGTTCGCAACTTTTGCAAGAAATAGTCCAGCGGATTTACTTGTTCTATTTGTGTATGTACTATTTTCACAATTCTTAAGTATATAAAATTAAATAGTTATCAAGTGCATAAAATTAAGTAATTAATAATTTTATCTTCTTCTGTCAGAGTTCAAGATTTCTGTCTCATAATGTCATTGACTATACTTTTGGCCAATTTTTTCTCTACATACATTTTTCAAGTAAGCCAAAAAAATTCATCAATTTTATTCCGAATGTTTTGAATTAAAAATTTGTTATTTTAGGCTGGACTCATACAACTTTTGTATACACAATTCCGCATGACATTATTAATTTGTGTTACTTATATTGTACTAAGCATAAGTTTGCATTCTTGGCATATGACAGTACATTGGTCAGCACCTCTCACTCATTTTTGGTCAATGGGTTATCATAGTCTTTTTTCAGTTCAACGAACTAGTAAGTATCACATGTGTTTTTTAAACATAAATTTTTAACCATTAAAAAATTTTCAGAGACGTAACGCTAATTTTTTTAAAATATAGTTGCAGTATTATATTATTATGTTAGTAAAAGAGCATCTCTGCAAATTAGTGACCCAAGGTTTCATGAAGGATCAAAATGGATGCAAAAACAGTTTAGCCTTCCTTAAACATTTATATGATAAATTACAGAAGATTTAAATCTTTAACAACTTTTTATTAACAATTTCATCAATTGCCAATGTAATTGATGTTTTGTCTTTACAAAAATATTTCTTAATGTCTACTTAGTTCAATTGTTCAAAAAAATCTACATAGATGTATTTGTGATTGTGATTACACAAAGACATGAAAAGAACGAATTTTTTTAAAATAACTTGAAATTCTATTTACAGTAGACATTAACTTTTTGGTATAATGACATATTTACAATATTTGTAAACTCTAAAATTTCTTTAACTTCTACAACTTCAAATCAGAAATGTAATTTTACATAAATTATATGCAAATAATTGTTAGCTAGAAATTATATTCAAACATCATTCATGTATCTTAAATTATTATAAGATGTATTGCTCTTTCAAAATGTTATAGTGAATGTCAAAATCACAAAATTAACTATTACAAACTACAAAATATCTTTATGTACAAATCTAAAAATAAATTTCAAATATAAGTTATGAATCAAGCATTTTTTCGCAAAATATATAAATTCATACCACGATGTCCATTTCATACAACGATATCCTTTCACAAACTTTTATCACTCACTTTTTATATACAAATGTATTATTGAAGCAATTGCTTTCATTTTTTTTTATAAAATTATGAATGCTGTTAGAGTGGCACATATTCTATAGTACAGTTCACACTATTGTCTAAATTTTTTTGAATGCTGATTCAATCTAAATCAATGTTCTGGTCAAAATTGACTTAAATAGCACAGCAGATATAAAATCATTCTATTCGACACTTTATTCTCAAACTAAATTGTGATTTGCGTGTAAAAATAATAGTTGATCGACTAGATGAGGTGGTAATGCAGCTCTTTTGGCATTGTAAGTCATTTGAACGTCGGCGGGTATCCTAGAAGGGGGCGGGCAGCATACTGGAACACAATTGTAACGGCTAGCTACATTACCAAGATTAGGACACTTTGCTGAGATCTTCGACCACCATTGAAGTGGACAATTATCTAATGGTGCAGTTGCTTCCGACTCGTATTGTGTGAGTTCAAGATTTGCCTTTTCTTCAGCAGTTAATCCGCGTTTATTAGGTCGAAGTCCTCCAAGGAGTAATTGCATACCTGACAAAAGCAATGTAGCTTATTATTTTTTTTCAAGCAAGATACTTTGCGCAAATGAATTGCAAAAATTTTTACCTGATAGTCGATTTCTTTTAACAGCATGTTCATTGTCTTTTTGGTTTTCGATTGAATCTTCATTGTCTTCTATAAGTTTTACAAGCATCTCTTTAATGGGTGTTGCTACTATTTTCTTATCTTCATCAGTAGCATAAGGCACTTCCTTAAATCTAAAATAAATAATTTTCGTTTTCATTGATTTGTAATTTGTACAATAAAATAATCATTAAAATTTTTCGTTCTAAATATATTATTTTACCTCGGATCTAAGGTTGTCGCAATTTGTAACAACAAATTAACGTTTGGATCAGAATAATGATGGCATAACATATCCGACAATGACTCTTTAAAAGCTCTTGCAGTATCTGAATCTTCTTCTTTCACTTTAAGATGTGCAGACACTAATTGCCAAAGCAATGGTTTCAGCAATGAAATTAACGGCATCTTTTCTTCACTGAGTGTCATGATAGTTACTTTGAAAGGTTCAAGAACGTCAACGAGATCACTGACGATCTGCCACTGCTCATCACTCAAATCTAATATATTATGATCAATTGCTTCCATGCCAGTCAGAATCATTGTAATCACTTCTCTGCGAGGAATCATTTGTTGAAGCATAGTATACGTTGACATCCAGACATTTGGGTAATCCATTGCCATTCCATTTTCATCCAACTGTAAACAATAGTAAAAATTAATATAATTATTGAAAATATTTTATGAAAAAACATAATAGATGTGAAAAGATTTAATTACTCCAAGAAGCTGCTCTTGAATAATAAAAGCATTAGTTGCTTCAGGATTACTTGCGATAGCTCCAATAATTGATCTGCAGTTGGACAATGTTTTGCTCACATCAAAATTTTCAAAAATAGTTTGAGCACAAATTTGAAGAGAATGAAGTAGACAAGGAACCACAGTCAAACCTCTGCTTATGAAAGCATTCATCAATTCTATTTTTGTAGTTGATGCAATGATAGCAGTTATTTTCTCCAATTTGATGCACCAATCATTCATCATAGTATCTAAAACTGTCCCCCATTGTAGCTCATCCCAGGTTCTTGGTCCATGAATAGTACATAAAATCTTTGACTCCAAAATAGCTTCACTTGGACATTGGTAATAAATGATAAATGAGAAAAAGGTTTCCCCAAAATTTGAGGTCCATTCTTCTACTGCTAAGCTTATTTCACTAGTCAAAGCAGAGATGTTAGACTGTATGGTCTCCCTGAATGTTTCATAGGTTCTAGGAATGATTTCTTCTTCCAATGAAATTTTACTAGGTATTTGACATGGAGATTTCAAAGTGGCTATAAGTCTTTGGAAACCTTGCTCTTGTACAATTTCAGGCAATTGTAAATCTATTATCAGAAATTCAAGTATAGCTTCTGAAACTGACTTGCTGTTTAGGGAAGCTTGTTGCTGCTGCTGTTGCTGCTGCTGTTGCTGATCTTCGGATAATACAAAAGTCATATTTTGACTACTATTAGCAGACACATTTTTAATAGTGCCCTCTTTTATAACAAATTTCAATGGCTTATTAATATTCACAGTCATGTCATCCTCTATGCAATGCTCCGGAAAAGCAATGCTTGGATCAGTGACGAACTGAATGTCTCCACCTATTTGCACTGTACCATCTGCATTTGTTGTGTAGATGTGTTGCGAACTGGATGCCATTGCTGCTTTCAATAACCTTTTTTGCGCTCGCTTTTCCTTGCTTTCTGGAGTGATTATTTGTTTTCTAGGTGGACTGAGAGCTTCCAATTCATGTAGCTCTTGAACATGTTTATTCTGAAGGTGCATTCTTAAATTACTGGTATTTCTATTGTAAGCAATTTGTGTCTTACACAGCAAGCAGACTATCTTCACTCTTGTTAAAATTTCTCCGTCGTCATCGGCTGGAAATCCAAAAAATTTCCAGTATATGCTCCTCATTGACTGCGGAACTACAAGCTTCCTGTAAGTAATGGAATGCTTTTCTTCCATGAACTTAGCGAATACTGTTTGCAAGCCATTGGGCTTGTGTTGTACTTCCTGTAAGTTTTGTTCCTGATCAACCATCTCAACTCTAGTCTCGAGATCCGAAGTAGGCATACTCTGCTGCGAATCCATCTCCTCCGCTTTGTGAATGATTAAAAATTCGTTATCCATGAAGAATTATTAGAAGCTTTTCAAGCTATACTCCAAATACAATTGAACCTGCAGCCTGCCCCTGTTGAAAATATTGCTGTACAGTCTGCGAAGAATTTTTCGGACCTGCACAACATTCATTAGGAGTAAACCCACCTCAACCTCCGTTCGTGCCCGACATCGTCGTCGATGTCCACCTCCGGGAGCTCCGTCTCCGCGAGCAAACCAAAACAATGAAGACTGCAGCTTCTTTTTTGATTTCCCGCGAATTAGACCAGCAGACCGCGCACGAATTATCCAGAATCAACGATTTCGAATCCTCGCGATAGTGCACGCTCGCGAATGTCGCGATATACGTAATTTCGGGATATATCGATATTTATCTATTGCGGCCGGAGTCGCTCACTCTCTCGAGAGAGGTTGCGCGCGAAACTCTCGCGGCTTTTGTAATGCAACACGGTATCGAATCCAACGAATAAATGGCACAGGCTTCAGATATCGAGCGAACGCTACGATCGATTTTCCTATCTCCGGGGAAGTGACGAGAGTGAAGTGTGAACTGAAACTGAGTCAGTGTGTACATGTGTACTGTATTGTTGGACGAGTTGGCGCTGCAATATGGCATTTGGGCTTTGGCATTATAAAATGGCGCTACGGGCACACTGTGCATCAACAATGCTGGACAACTTCAGAGCTTTTCGAATATCTTGAATCAGCTTGAATTTTGATATTGTTGATATAGGTTTATATTTATTGTGCGATTATTTATCATCGAGCGTTTCGTAGAATTTGCAAGTATCGTATACAAGATATTGCAATTAAATTTTTAAATTACAACAACGTAACAATACAGACACGTTAACGTCGAATTGTACGTTGAATTTTGCGAGAAGATAGAAAATAACTCGTGCGATATTTATCCCAACGCATTTTGCTGCACACACGCAGCTCGCCGACGACCCCGCGACGAAAGTAAAAGTCACGCGAAAATTTTTCAAATCTAGAGCGCCCACCCAGTACGACCACCCGCCCACGCGGAAAAACCCACGGCCACAGACGATCGGGGAATTCAGTGAGTCCTACACGAATATGCGACTTCCGGACAACAGCGCAGTGCAGTGTAAGGCTAGAGGCGGCGCGGTATATGAAGGAGATTTTTTCCGCACACGCACCGCTGCTCTTGTGCATTTTCGCTCGTCGAAGGCGTAAACAGAGCCGCCGCCATTTTTCCCCAATAACCATATCATATAGCCAAGCAAGCATGGAGGAAGAGAGACCAAGCAGTAGCATATACAGCTCCGCCACCAGCAGCAGCAGCAGCAGCACCGCCACCACCACTACCACTGACGTCGTGTTCAGACTTCAGTACACTACTAACTACTGTACAGTACAATAAAACACCAACAGCAGCCAGGCCGCGGAGAGTATAGATACGAATACACGAGGATACGATACTCTTTAGCAGTGAAGCTACAACGAGAGAGAGAGAGAGAGAGAGAGAGAAAGAGTGAGAGAGAGAGAGAGGGACGGAGTCATCCACACTGACGAGAGCGCACACAGCCTCCCGGAGCAGGAGCAGCAGCAGCAGCCGCAGCATAGATCATCAGACGGTGTAGCCGAGTGCTGTACCATATACTTATTATCGTCGAGCCGAGTCAAGTGCACAAGAGCGACGTCGTCCTCGTCGGCTCGTCGCGAAGCCGAAGGGACTCCAGGATTACGGCAGCGGTTGAGGGTAAACACACACTTGCTGACCTATACGTGGATGCTTACACCTGCGGGACGACGCTGCGACTCGCTGTGCTCTCTCTCTCTCTCTCTCGCTTGCGCGACGTAAGCGGCTATACGTCCATGTCCAGGCGTGAATGTACGACGACGTTGACGTCGTCTGGTGTGAGCTGTTGTTTTCTGTCTCGGAAAGAGTGAGTGATGATGATCTCTGTTTTTTATTTGTTAGCAATATGCCGATGGGGGGGTGTCGGACCTTTTCGATCTGTCCAAAAGTGAGCTGTGTGAGAGACTGCGATGCTGCATGTACTGTCGATAGTTGAGATGGATTCGAAGGGTGAAACGATGGAGTGATTTCTGTGGAAATGCTGGTTTGGCGTTGATTCATTGGGTAGCTGTGCGTTTATTGTATTGTTTTATTCGACAGTACAGATGGTTCTGGAGGGTACACTACCGTGATTTTTAATAGACAAAGGATCTCTTTATTAAGTAATCTCTGCTGGTCACTTAGTTTCAATCTGAATTCAGATGTCTGCTGGTCTGCTTGTCTTCTCTCTCTCTCCCTCTCTCTCTCTCTCTCTCTCTCTCTCTCTCTCTTTCTCTTTCTCTATCTCTATCTATCTCTGTCTCCTCTATGCCTCTATATTGCTATGATACATTAACTAGGTTTTTCATCTGCGCTTTAAATGTATTTTTATTTTCGTATTTGCAATGAAATACTAATAATTTATTTTTTCAGGTAAATTTGACCTAAATTGATTATATAAAAGTATAGAAGACTAACTAAAAGACTCAAGTTGTTAAAATAAAAAAGCCTTATACTTAAGATTTGAATTGTGACAATACATCGAAGTATTTTTTTAATGAGAACGGAATTGAAAAGAGCAAGATGTTAAATCGTTGACACATAAATGTAGCCTAAATTTGGTGAGTACAAAAATATAAGTATTAAAAATACTATAATAACTTGATTTTTCAATCCATGCATGAACAATGATTACAAATGTTTTTAAAATTAAGACTTTTATGAACGAAAATTCATGAATCATACACTGATTCATTCACTAAAAAATATTTAAACATTCTTGGTAATTATAGATTTTTCCTTCTGAGTAAAAATTTAATCAAATAATAAATGTCTTTTTAGAATATATTTTATAAGTGAAACTGATTTCTTACAATTCTGAACAATTTTAAAAATTTGATTTTGACAAATTATAAAACTGCAACATACCTATTTATAATTAATCTGTATTCATGTACATAATAAATTATTAATTAACATAAAATTATCATTTTTTCAGTGCCTGTAACTAGTTAAGGACAATCTACAAAACATCCAAAACTCTCGTCTGTCCAACGTCAACACTTAGCCAAACCTAAAAAAATGGATGATGAAGAGGGATCATCAAGTTCTGGCCCCATGTCTTCTCTCAATAGTCTTTTCACTTTCACCAGTCCAGCTGTAAAAAAACTTCTGGGTTGGAAACAAGGTGACGAAGAAGAGAAATGGGCAGAAAAGGCTGTTGATTCTCTTGTTAAAAAATTAAAAAAGCGCAAAGGCGCCATTGAAGAACTCGAAAGAGCACTCAGTTGTCCAGGAACTCCGAGCAAATGCGTGACAATCCCAAGGAGTTTAGATGGCAGGTTGCAAGTGTCCCATCGTAAAGGTCTGCCTCATGTAATTTACTGTCGAGTCTGGAGATGGCCGGACTTGCAGTCACATCATGAGCTGAAGCCATTAGAGTTGTGTCAGTATCCATTCTCGGCTAAGCAAAAGGAAGTTTGCATCAACCCCTATCATTATAAGCGAGTGGAAAGCCCCGTGCTGCCACCGGTACTCGTGCCGAGACATTCCGAATTTGCACCTGGACACTCGCTCTTGCCATTCCAACAGCTCACTGAGCCCACTATGCCTCACAACGTTTCGTACTCGTCGACTGGATTCAATTCTTCTGGTACTAATGCAGGTTTGTCGCCTGTTTTACTTAATTCTTTTAATAAACGATTTCTCATAACGCGTTAGCTTTAGGAATCAAATTTTATTATAAATTACGATTCCAATAGGTAGTGTCTCTAGTGAATATTTTATTTTGTTTATTTATTCAAAGAATCAGACATAAATAATTTAAAGGGTTTTCTATGCTATACTTTTATATATATTTTTTTTTTATATAATTCACATAATTTGAAATATATAGGAACAAACTATTTATGAAAAACACAATTTTATTCCTAGTACAAACAATAACAAAATAGCTAATTATTTCTTTTATTTACTAGTGGGCACAGGTGTAAATCCAACGTCCCCGATCTCATCAGTCGGCTCAGTTCCCAGCCCAGGCTCAGCATCAACGAATCCCACAAGTCCGTACGGCTCAAACGGTCTACCTGAAACACCACCTCCAGCTTATTCTCCTCCAGAGGACGGTTCTCAACATGGTCCTTCACCACCACCTGATTCCACAGTTGGTTCAAATACTGCTAACAGTGGCGGTAACGGGAACAATACAGCCATGGATACTTCGACAGGTGGTCCGGAGGTGGCACCGGTATGCTACCAAGAGCCGCCTTATTGGGCTTCGATAGCATACTACGAGCTCAATTGCCGCGTTGGCGAGGTGTTCCACTGCCAGTCTCACTCCGTCATCGTCGACGGTTTTACTAATCCTAGCAATAATAGCGATCGTTTCTGCTTGGGTCAATTATCTAATGTTAACAGAAATTCAACAATTGAAAACACGAGGAGGCACATTGGAAAAGGAGTACATCTTTATTATGTGGGTGGTGAAGTGTATGCTGAATGTTTGTCAGATTCAGCAATCTTTGTACAATCAAGAAACTGTAATCATCACCACGGTTTTCATCCAAGCACCGTTTGTAAGATTCCGCCCGGATGTTCGTTGAAAATATTCAATAATCAAGAATTCGCACAGTTGCTTTCACAGAGCGTTAATCATGGATTCGAGGCTGTCTATGAGCTAACAAAGATGTGCACTATTAGGTAAGATGAATACTTAAAAATAAATAGCAATTTTAAAAATGTAAACTCTAACACGCTTAATTTACTTTTTGCAGAATGTCATTTGTTAAAGGATGGGGCGCCGAGTACCATCGTCAGGACGTGACATCGACACCATGTTGGATTGAAACACATCTACACGGACCGCTTCAGTGGCTAGACAAGGTTCTCACACAAATGGGTACGCCGCACAACGCGATAAGCTCAGTATCCTAAACAAAAAGCTCAAAATCAACAAAGTTAAAGGGAAATGGCCTTTACAATATGCGACAACTCGAAAGTGTAGATTTTTATTATTATTTTATTTTTTGTGACTCGCGCAATATTTTTATGAATTTTATTTTGATTATTATACAGTGCAGATAAGGAAAAGCATGTGTGACATGGAAAGCGTGTGCTTCTGAGATAAAAAGCAGTAATTTTATTAAGTATTTCTTTACAAATTGTTGGTCATATTTTGTTCTTCGTTAATATAAGTTTTTAGTTTGCCGTGTACAACTATCCTCGAGTTCACAAGGCAAGATATGTTTTTATTTGAAAAAGAGAGATGAATAGATTGAAATCCTTTAAGAAACTTTTATCTGTATCATTTGTTCTGTTCCTTTCTTTTTCTTTTTCGGAAAAGGTCACTCGAAAAGGAAAAAGAGAATTAAAAGTTGAGTAGATAGTGATATGTGAGTGAAAGTACACTTAAGATCTAAATGAAAGTAAAAATTTATATACAGAAAAAAAATGTGAATGTATAATTTATTGTTGTACAGTTTGAGAAAGAGAGAGAAATAATGTTCGATACGTGGTGATCACGTTGATTATAATCGTTACAAAGAGTAATGAAGTAAAATTATGCTGGAAATAAGTAAACCTCGATAATCGATATTATAAAGTACTATTTCAATAGTGAAAGATTGATTTCGCTTCTCGCTGATGCCTTTTGCAATTTTTAAAGTTCAAACTTTGACTATATAAACTTATAAAAGTTGCTCTGAACACGAAATAACCTTATGCAAGGTGCCTTCTTTTAATAACGAGATTTACAATAATTACCCGAAGGCCTTTTTACTCAAAACCTTTGTGTCCTTTAAAGCTAAATAAAAAAATTAAGTGGATTTTTATGCCAAAGCAACGAGAAAAAAAATTATTCGTGTGGCATATATTTTCTTTATAATATGAGTATGTATTGAATTAGCTATTTTTCGACGTGCGAAATTTCTTCTTTTTTACTTTTTAAACGCGTTGCCAGGAACATTTTGCAGCCAAAATAGACTATATTATAATAAAATTTAGCGACAGAGTGCAAAGATAATGTCTCTTGATCGTGAAAATTCTGAGATATATGTGTGCGATTGTAAGATACGACAATACTTTATTCTAAACGTAACAAAAAGATAAAAAAAAATAATAAAGCAACAAAACTTTGTGTCCACAAATACATCGACGTCTACTAAGTATATAAAGTGAAAATAATGAGATTAGTAAAAAAACTTAAAATAAAGAAACCTTTTAAGAATGGCCTATACATTATATAGGACACTCACGAAGAAAGTTTAAAATTTCCCATTTCTCTTGCGACGAAGTTACCTTGTTTAAGAAAAAGGTGATCAAATTGAGGAAAAATTAAACGTAATTTTTTCAAATATATCGATATTTATAAATATTCTTTAAAGTGTAGAATAAACAATGAAAAACAAAACATTATTAACACGAAGCCGTTAGATTGCTAGATAAACCATTCCATAATAAAAAAACCTTATAATGTAATATAAGTTTTCTGTCAATCGTCAAATCTGTTTGAAGTTTGTGTATGTATAGCGAAAAGAATGTGTTTTGAATCATATACGTATGAAAAGAAAATCTACGTAGCTTATCGAAAATTCAATTTCCGCGTTCAATTGGTGTATTTAAAAAAATAAATAAATTGCGTTCGAGGAAAAGCGCGTCGAATATTAGAAAGTAATGTATAGCAATTATATTGTAATAAGGGGCAGCCAAATTACTAGAGTCAAACAATTACTTTTTTTTTAATAATTATAACTTTATCGAAAAGTTTTTTTAATTTTAATCTAAATTGTAAGATAAAATGTGATTGATTTATAACCATAATTTAATTAGGAAACCAGTCTTGTTTTTTTATTGGTAAATTTAAAATTATTAAAAAAAAGAACATTGCAATCGTGAGTCTTTCAATGTGATTTTGCCCAAAAAGTTCTGTAAATTTACAATAAGTATATGAACTAAAAAAAACGATACATATATCAGATGATGGACACAATCAAAGCTGATTGTATTCATCGTCGCCATAAGACATAATCGATCTCGAGAGCGCTTTTCCTTTTTAGGATAAATAAATACATATGTATGTAATAAAGAAAAATTATATTGTGAAGAAATAAGAGTAATAAGAAATGTCCACTGTAGTACTCAGCTGATATTGTGAATTTTTAAATTAAATAAGTAATGAAACAAAAGAAACCGAAAAAATACAATGCAAAACGTGGAGTAAAATATTCACGATCGTATGATGATAAGTAAAGTGTAAATCGTTTCCTTTATATGTACGACAACGCGTACCTATACAACTAAGCATCTTTTTGAAAGTATAAGTAAAGTAAAAAATGCAGATAAAAAGCGGGATTAAAAAAGGTAAAATGGCGTACGTACCTAAAACTTTGAATATCTGGTGCGTTACTTTAAAAATCATTTCTCAAAGGCTGTTGTTTATCGTAGATGTTGTGCCGATAATCAAAATTAATTGATTTATTGATCAAAGCCAACAGATCTATGCGATAAATAAAGCAAAAGTCGATTTTGTAGAAGTATGATTTTCGTGGTGAATTATTAAAAAAAGATCAACTATATGTAAGCTGTAGGAAAAATAACAATGATCGTATACAGGAGTAACGAAAGAAGAGAGTTTCTTTAAATCATCTACTGCATATATTGAAAATTTTATTTTTTAAAATACTAAAAATGCAAGATAGAGTTTTTTCATTATCATACATGTCTACGTGCGTAATTTGTGATTCGTAAAACGATGTAACTATAAAACAGTGAAAGAGACGTTTATGATCTTTGTGTCGATTTTTAATGATTTGCAGCATGTGCGAATATTATATATTGTTTTAGATGATTCCTTTAAAGTTGAGAAAATTTCTATGAATGAGTAAGAAATGTTTACGTTTATGTAATGCGTGAGTTCCACTTGAAAATTTCGAGCGGACTATGTGAAAATATCACGCGTTGCTTTTCAAATTATTCAGTGTTGAGTATATTATATATCTTCAATTACTTTAAAAGTATATATTTCGATTGTTTATGTGATTTTTTTTAAGAGAAAAATATTGTTTTACAAAAGTAATCTAGAATGTATAAGTATGTCTGTAAACTTCTGAATAATTATAAAATATTTGTTTAATATATTATACATATTAGTTAAAAGATATTTATGATAGCTTACATAAGTATAAGTCGAGTGATAATCAAGAGTAAGTTTTGTAGGAGTGGGATTGAGAAAAAAATCAGCGATTACTCTTGCTTATTCACACTTTTCAAAAAGTGTGGCAAAATGTTTATTTTATAATTATAAAAAAGTTTAGATATCCAGCTCTGCATAAGGCTAAATTACTTCTGTAAAATGAGTTGTACGTATAAATAGTAGATGCCAAATTAAAAAGCAGTTATAAAGTACAAAAATACGATTGTTTGACTATTGTCTTATATAAGTGTAATTTTTGTATTACGTGTCTACTATTTTATTTTTACAAAGCGTTTCCCAACAGGCAAAGTACTGTCGTTATGTGCACGCGTAGCGATTTCGGCGGGAAATGATGTTTCAACTTTCTTTTCCACACAAAATAAAGTTTCAATCAATGTGAATTTTCTTTCCTATTTTCTAAATTTATTATCTCTGTAATATCTTCACTCCTATTCTTCCGGTAAACACAAACAGGAGGGGAAGAGATGCGAGTACATAAAGATCTACACATATAGATCGGCCGTAAAGGATCGCATCGACTTCGCGAATAACGTACGACCGTAATAATATCACGAGATTACCTATATTAATACGACTAATGTTCTACACGCGTTCAATCGACCATTAGTATAAAAATAAACATCGCACATAAATCTTTTGCAAAAACGTAAACTCTAATTTTCGTTTCATTTTGGGTCTCTCTATCTCTCTTTCTCCTTCAGCCAATTAACGACGTCGAGCAAAACGAAGCAAAAGTCTTTCTGTCGGGACGGGGCCACTCCTACGATACGAGAGCGCGTATCCTCAGGTGTGTGTCCACTCTCACATGTAACTCCGTCTTGGAGCTTAGAATAAACTTGCCGCGCGACAGCGGCTCTTTTTAGAGCCCGGGCCGTCGCGCGAAACCGTCCCCGAGAAGAAAAAAGAGAAAAGCCTCGGGAGATTTTCTCTTTTTGCAGAGCCAGACGCGCGCACACACACAGCCGCAAGAGAAATAGAGCTCGAGGGGATTATCGCATAGGCAGTTGGCTCTGTGGAGCCTGCTCTGCGCGCTTGGCGTTATTTTTTTTTTTGTAAAGTAGATTCTCTCCGATGCGCGTGTGAATTTCGGAGTGTCTTTATCGCTGTCTTCTAATTTTTATTGGGTCGAGAATTTTTCGTGGATATCATGCTGCTATGGTGAGTTCTGAGACCTTTTATTTTCTGTTTTTTTTTTACGAGATTGAGAGCGGAAGAGAGGATTTTTTTTATGCCTTATAAATACATTCACTATTCAGCCATCGAACATTTATGACGGCAAGAAGAGTATCTACAAATATTATCTTTTTAGATTCTATATCCGAGTTTGCTTTTTACTTCATCCAACTTTTCCTTCAATTCCAGATAAAAATTGCACAGAAAGTTCCATGCGAAACTTTTATAACGTTTCATGAAAAGCTTCACGTGTTCGTGTTGTTTTATCTATACATAACTTGTTCTCCCTTTTCGTATTGTTTTAATTTTTATCTTTCGACGGCTTCGTAGATCAAATTTAAAATTTTTTATCAGTATTATTATACACTAGTTTGTAATATCGCTTGCAAATATAACGCAATTCTATGTAGATAAATATCCAAATACGCGCAAAACGTCCGTTTACCGAAAAAAATAATAAAAAATGGCAATAAATCACACTTTTAAAACGGTCTTCAATTCTCGCGGACAAGACGAATCTCTGGAATTCCGGGTCAAACGCACCCTTGACAGCTGCCAAATACTCGTGCCACTGGGTCAGACCCATATACGAGCGCTTCCATTCCAAACTGTTATAAGTGTCCAAAATGGAGTGCAGAATGTTTACTCTCTCCTTTCGTTCTCGATTTTTTTGCTACAAGAAACAACAGCTGTATAGGCTTTTTTTTATGCAAAGATCAGACAATAAGATATACTCTCGCGTCTACGGCATTGCATAACTCGCCGTGCGCATAATTCATTCCTATTCAGCTGTATACGTGTACCTCTTTGTATACACTCAGTATGTGGTCGTCTGCGATATCATCCAAGTGCATCGTCATAATTCCATCTCTTTTCATTTATGCACATCTACTTACAGCCAATAATTATAAGTATATATAGACGCGGCTCTCCCAATGGGTCACGAAAGATTGTTTATTTGCGCATATAAAAACCATCGCGTCAGCTTTACATGCATAAGATCACAATTGCAGCTCACGTCAGCGTAGTGCGCGTATATACTTATAATGAAAACAAAGTTCCTCCCGTACCTACATATATAATAAGTAAGTATATCAAGAGAACAACAAAAAATCAAGCATCAGCAGACGATCCTTCAGAAGAAAGATAGAGAGAAAGGAGAAAGAAAGAAAAAAGACGGTAGCATCATATATACATCGGCCAGAAAGAAGAAGAGCAACAGAGAGAGAGAGAGAGAGAGAAAGAGAAAAGGCTATATACCTATACACAGCTAGAGATAGAGAAAGAGAGAGGGGTATAACTGCGCGCGCGCGCATCGGCGCAGGAGTCGCCGGGCGCCCGTGTTTCTCCTCGAATCAATATCATACGCTCTCGCGCCACCACACGCACACGTTCCTCGTCCATCGGCCGAGAGCGAAGAGCACAATACTACACATAGTGACTGCGAATCGCTGAGTGTTACAAGTATACGAGAGTGTGTCGTTTCATCCCCCTCGGCGACGCTGTTGCAACGTCGCGTCTCGTCCTCGAGAGAGAGTCAGCGGTTCGCACCCCTGCGCACCACCTCCTGCAGGTCGCCGAGAGACAAAAGAGTGCAGTACACGCGTATAAATACACCAGGACTGTAGATGTGAGGAAAGCGCGAAGAGGACGGGCCGCGCAGGGAAGATGCGTCGCGAGGAAGAGTGAACCATCGTATCACCAGGAGACAGAAGCAGAGAGCTGCGGCAGCCCTCCCCCTTCCCCCCCGTTCGGTGTGCGCGATCTTACACAGTCCCCCGTGCGTGCAGTGCGCGTCTCGACGACGAAGTCCACCAGCTGCAGACATGGCCAAGGTGAGAGCGAATATCCGTATTTTCGTCGTACTGCACGCAATATAGTCCGCGCGAGATGATCTTTCTCCGTCTCTCTGTGCGCGCGAGTATCTTTCCGAGAAAAGGGGGACAAAGGATCGTTGCTTTGGTATAAACGCCATGGTATTCGCTGCAACGACCCCCCCCCCCCTATACAAGTATATACGTATATACACGATGTTACATGCACTGCGCCGTTCTGCTGCTGTCGTGCTACAGCCTGCAGCACCTGTTCTCCGCCGCGGCGCCGTGTCATGGCGAAGCGAGAATTGGCGGAGCGAGAAAGTCAGCGGATGCGTTTTATGCGCTTCCGAGAGAGGAGGAGGAGGAGAGAGAGAAGCCCTTTCTGTTGTCGAGGGCTTCGCGGAAAAGAAAGACGCGCGGAGGAGGCGCTTTTTTGAGGTTGTTTTTTTTTCTTCTTTTCCGAGTTCTTCTCTACTATATGCCACGCGAGAACGACGCGATGTAGATTCGTAAACGAGGGCTGTTCTATACATAGATGTTTTGTTTATTTCGAGGACGTTTCCATTTAAATTCCGACTCGGGGGATTTAAACTTTTTTTCATCCCGATCGCTCGGATGCGTATATACACAAGTGTATTTTTCGCTGACGAACGTCGAACGTATATACGAGCGCAGAAATTTGATCGAAAGGACGGTCTGGCAGCCCTCTCGTTCGATTAGAATCAGGGATAAAGATCGCGAGAGGAAAAAAGTGGCTTTGCACGTATTTTCCGGGCGAGTCCTATTGTGACGTCATTGGTTTTACCGACTCGTATCAACGCCTTTATATGTGTGTGTCAAGATCGAGATGAGTCCGCGAATAAAAAATGGCAAAAGAAGGGAGTTCGTTCCATGGTAACGAAATTACGAATAAATTCTAATTCTAAACGAATTCCGTGGAAACGCGTAACAAGAGTTTAGCCCAACCCCCCAGGGCATGTCGTGGCTATAATAATGTTTTCTAACTAATCAAGCTAACAATCGAACGCGAGCTTCCCACGCCTTATCGCCAAGTTTTAATCATCGCAACAAAACTTCTACAAGCTACCCCTCCATTCCTTGTACATAGCGCGAATATAGGTCTGTGCGCGCGTTATACATGCATACGTTATATGTATACACGATATATACATGCACATCTATATAGACTATAAAGTGACTCATAGAGAGCCAGCTTGGCCGAATTCTCGGCGCCGGTTAGTCTATAGATTAAAGATCTCGGAAGGGGGTTGCGTTTTTATTTTCTCTCCCTCTCTCTCTCTCTCTCTCTCTCTTTCTCTCTCTCTTTCTTTGACGCGCTTTGATATACTTATATATTTCGGACAGTTTTATGCGTTGGGCGTTATCGAGGTCGCGCCGATGAATATTCGAGTGCGTGCGGCGGAGACGATGACGAGAAGTGTATATAATATATATATATCGCGAACATAATCGGGAAAAGTTGGATGCGCTATTGTACATAACTTTCGCGAAGGACGATAATCGCGGAAGCGGATATTGCTGGGTGTATCTATATAGTTGAGAAATGCGCTGCGAGACTCCCGAGGCTTCGCTCGCCCGACGACTGTTTACAGTTTTACCGAGATTGTCGTCAACTCGGATAATTGTACACAATTAATGGCTATTCTTAGCAGGAAAAAAGGCTTTGGAGTTCGTTTTTTCTCAGTTTTAATGTATACGTTTTGCGGGTAGATTCGCAGAAGTTTTAAAGCTGTGCGAAAGAAAAAAAAATCAATGAACTTTTGAGAACATAGAATCATACTCGATCTCCTTTGCCCACCAATGATAAAATATGCTCAGAAAATATTACTCGTCAATAATGGATATATTTCTTAAATGGTTTTTTCAAATTCAAAAGCATTTTGCATAATATATTTGTTCATTATATGAATTTCCGTTTTACGATTTCAAGTTATGCACGGAATATGGTTTAACAATTAAATTAAATTTCACTTTATAATTAACGAATTTATGACACATTAAAACAATAAATTATAAATTATTTTGAAAGGAAGCTATATTAAGTACTAATAAATTGGCAGCGATTTTTTTGAGGATTTCGTCGTAAATACCGTAAAAATCTGGAAAAAAAACCTGTTAAGAAAAGAAAACAGTTTATGCAACTCATATGATAGATGCGTGCAGAGTTTAGCGTCCTCAAAACAGGAGCAAAGAAATACTTTAAAATCGGATTTATGCGGGTTAAATAAAAACTTACTATTTATATCACGCGATCAGACTTGATAATAAATTGATTCGGGATGAGTCAATATTTTAGTTCTTTTCCTTCTACATACAACGATTCCGGCCTAACAGCCTGTCAAAGGATCATTTTTACGATAAATTAAAGGTTCTCTCTTGCCTAATACGCGCATTCATTTAAAATGGAAGCATAAACTGTATCCTCCACGCTTATACGTGCGGTGTCGCGAGCTTATAGTTTATTTTTAGCTTGTTTATCGTTCACCTTCTGCCAATAAATTTCGAGTCGGCCGAGAGTCCGAGCTATCGCGCGCTGGACCGGCGCGCGAAAATAAACGAGCATCGCCTGTACCGATTCGAGTCCGATTCTAATTGAAAAACTCGCGCGCGCGATCGCAGCAATAGCGAAATGCGCGTAATGCCCTCGTAAAAAAGATGAAAGTCCGATTCATGAATAATTCCTCGGGGCTTTTTTTCTATTATTGTTGTTGTTGTTTTTTTTTCTTTAAATTGCGCCTCTGCATCCCGGAATAAAGCGAGCACGAACGTATAATATAACGATAAATATTCAACGACTCATCCTCTTTTTGCCTTTGATGCAGTATGGCTCTATCGACCGAGGTATAACGATTCAATTTCGAGTTTCTCTCTCGTTTCCGCGTTTCAAGTAACGTACAACACATATAGCGTGTATTATTCGGCTGCAATCTCCGAGTGACCTTGAGAAGTATACACCGAATGTGGACTTCGATGAAAATCAATGTAGCGACGGGCGTGCAATAGTTTCATTCAGGCGCGAGTAAGCATGTATATATATGAAGAGCCGGGCGCGTTATCGCGATAAACTTTTGCCGAAAGCGCATAAAACTTGCGTATACTTACACTTTTTGGGATGACTCTCTCGCATTGATTTTCGACTGAGAGCGGGAACACCCCTTCCCTCTCCCGCCACTTTTTGCGTGTGTCGCCTCGAGAGAACAGTTTCTATATTTACACGCGAGAGAGTGCGTTTTGCGATTTCATTCTGTGGGTTAACCGGACGGCTCGAGCACTTGACTCGTGCGCGTGTATTATTATATTTTACTCGGCTAGATTTATCGTGCTCTCCAAAGTAACGCCGTCAATTAGCGTGTCTACTCGCCTTTTTCTTTAACCTTCGCGAGTATACACATGCATATACGCTTTTTCAGACAAGCTGACGAATTTCTTTTATGCCTCTTTTTTTTAGTGTGTACGACGTTCGTTTTTCGTTACACGTACACACACTTATATATTATACGTCGCTGGTGAGCGAGACTCGAATTATTATTCCTTTGTTCCTCTCGCGCTCTCTGCAGATATGCATCGCTCCCGCCGCGTAAAAAAAAACCAGAAGCATAATTATTGGCCGTTTTTTTTTTGCGGCTCGTCTCGCGAGTTGTTGTACAAGTTCATTGGAAAACGAGCTTCTATATCTGGACGGTCGAGCACGTTATAGTTGATGTGTGTGTGTATATATATAACACAGGCCTAATGAACGGTGAAGTAAAGTGCAGCTCTTTCTCTGCAAGTATGCGTATACCAGCATGTTTGTACACAAGTGTGTATATATATATGTATACGCTCGACTATCGGTCAATTTCACCGACTCGCATACACTACTTTCAGCGACACATCTGCAATAAACCCGCGCGATTTTTCAGCCTCGATACCGCTCTGCACGTATACATAGGTATATCACGGGTATGTGTACGACCACACCGGATGTACACAAACACACACACACATGCCCGCATAGCTTCGACGCGAAAATCGGACGATATGTAAGTCGATTTCTCGCTCTGCTCTTCCGTGACGATTCGCGCGGCTCTCCTCTCCTCGCGGTGCGTGAATTTTATACACGAAATGAAAAAAAGAAATAGAAAAAGAGTCTCTCTCCTGTGCCGCGCGCGCTTTCCAATAGCTGTGTACACACAACCAACGAAACGCGTGCGCGCAGCGGTGGAAAGAGTTCATTGAATCGCTCTCCCCCGCGCGCGCGCGCGATAGGTCTGCTATAATACGGGAGCCAAGTTTTTTCTTTCCTTTTTTTCTTTCCGACCGCGGTTATTTTCGCTCTTAATTGACTCGAGCTCGTGATTTAGGATGATTAGGACGCGCGCGCGCGGAGGAGAAAAGCGAACGACCGGCGGCGAGAGTTCGAGGCCGTTGTTGCACGGAAAAATAGGCGGCTCCTCCTCCGCGCAGTGATCCTTTCAATCGCGAAGGATCGCGAGAGTGAGAGTTCGGAGCGATCGGCTCGCCGCGATGGCTAAAATCGAGAGTTTCCTTCGCTGGTTATAATGGCGCTTTGTGTTCGCGTTTTAATTTCGTCGCGTTGCGTAAAAAGTCGGAAAAGCTCTTCTCGTTCCGGCTGCGTCGGAATCGATAAGCGCCTGTTAAACAATGATTTTTACTTTTTTTTTTCTTGATTGGCTGAACCTGTAAGTGCGGGGTTTTATTAGTGAATTTTCATGGCTCGGCCGGCGATTGTTTGTAGCAACAGCGTGAGTCGAAGGAATTTTGTTTCTTTTTTCGTTTTCGAATGGACGGGTGATATAAGAGTGTATACTCTATACTTATAGATATGGAGTGAACGTATATATATAGAGACTTACGAGGGGATTGAAAAATTTCAATTTGTCTCAATGAAAATGCGAAATTCAGAATTGGAAGAAAAACCGCGAATTTTCGGGAAAATTTATTTGAGCGCGAAAGGAAAACAAAGGCAAAGCTCGAAGCTTTATGCTGTCGAGCTGCGGCTGAAACTCGCACCTCGTAAGCAAGATAAACAAAACATGCACCCCAGCGTCGTTCGTTTTGCAGCGTATATAAGCCTGTAGTCTCGACAGATAAAAACGACTGGCTTTTCGCATTCAGCGGCCCGTGATTCCGCCGCGCACTGCTGACGTCCGCGACGCTTATTTTTTTCCTTCTATACGAGCTCTCTCGACGCCACTGTATATATAGCTGTTGCAACTTCGAGAATCGCATTGTCGCTTGACATTTTTTTTATTACCATGACGAGTAGTTTCCTTGTTTGAAAAAACATTTCGTTTATAGAATATAGGAAGCGATCGGTTATTTGCGCTTTTCGAAAGTTTTTGAAAGGAAAAGAGGCAACGCAAAAACGGAGTGGATCAATTCCGGTGCAGTGTTATTATACGTTGGTTTATGCGAAAGTTAGACAATTATAAAAGTCTCTTGGTTGACGTCGGGGGTTGAGTCTAGCGCCAGTCAGTTCGTTACTGATGACACTATTTTATTTGGAACATACTCGACATGTAAATGTCAAAAACGTATAAAAAATTCAGTTGATTTTCTGTCGTTTTGTGTGCAATATACGCGTGCAATGTGGGTAATTGCTGTTTTAAAAAATATTACAGCTTCAGTAGTCTGTCGGTATTTTATGCTACTCGTATATTTATTGTAAAATTATATACTTATAGCTTAATATAGAAAATACTCCTATTTCGAGAATAAAGAACAGGTATAAGTTTCAATTATAAACAACGGATCGGTGCTCAGGAAATCTGAAACAATCGCCACTAAATGAAAATTTTACAAGTCATTGGATAAGTATCGTATTGCATTGATTACGCAACAACAAAGGATGGAAAAAAAAATTCAATTTGTCATTACAGCTTTTACAGTTTTACGGCTGCGTTTATTATCGTAATATCGTTGAACAACGCGAATGCATAATAATGCAGTGATGAAAATATTCGTATTAAAAATTCAAATTAAAATGGAGTTTTCTTAACGTTTTAAAGGTGCAGCAAACGATAATTACAAAATGGACTTTATTAAAATTATGTAATAGTGTCATATAGATCAAGTTTCAAGTCTTGCGAGACAATATACAACTCGCGTGAACTTGACCGCTAATGATCAGATTTATAGCAATACATTTTTTATAAAGTGTATACGCGTACGACCCGTTGTTCAATAATAAAAACTAGAGTATTGATCATTGTTTCTTTCGTTAGCAAGAGTCAGCTGGTAGACTAATCATTTTTTCAAATTGCTTTCAAAATAAGTGTACACATGACTACACACGTATAATAAGATTTCTCGTGCAAAATGCTCGAGCCAAGAAAATTCCAGACGGTAAGAGAAGTACTTGTTCGCTGCACACAGCTGCAGAGCACGAGTATGAGATTCTCGGCGCAAGAAATCAATAACTTGCTTCTCAAAATATGTTCCGACGCTGTGCTTGTGTGCATTTTTTTTAGAAATACAGTCTTACTAGTACTTCTGATATGTTAAGAGTTTAACGCGAATCAAGAGCTTATGATATATTTTAATTATTTCCAACTGGAATTATGCGCCGGATTTAAATTTCATAAAAAGAAGCAATAACGAAATTCCGAGCATTTTACTCTGAAGAAAATGAACGAAAAACCATGTCTTCGTTATATTTCTGTTATATCCAAAACGTCATTCAATTTGAACATGGCACACAGCTCGGATTCCCCCTCAACCCGTTCCACGTGTAAAAAAATGTCAAAAAAGAATACCACCATATCCCCGCACAAATGCACTTTCGACGCATATCCTTCTTGAAAAGAAAAAGAAACACAAGCATGGAAGCTCTGACCACGGCAACCACATACGTATAATATAAACCTCGACTCGCTCGACTCAAGTTTATGCAATATATACGTGCAATTCTATATTGCTGCTGAAAAACATAATATTTTAATTTAATTCAAAACAATCGTGCAGTCTGTGCGCGATTTAGTCTACAAGCAAAATAGTCAAAGAGATTTTTAATTAAAAGAAAGCTGGCGATCGAAGAATTGATTATCTTAAAAAATGTAGTGAGATCTTCGTTGTTTACGGACACAGACAACGTACGAGTATCATGATGTCTATGGCGATGCCCTCGGCTATACCACTTGTGCTTAAATCATCATCCGGGTCTGATAAAGCAAATTCGCTCTTTGTTGTGTACCGTAATTTTTATAATAAGTTCATTGAAGGCTCTTTATATTAACGCATGAAAAGGTTAGTCAAACAGCGAGAGGCGAAAGTTTTACTCCCTAGGGGCGAAAGACTTTCGGAAATGCTTACAAAACTCGACTTTCGCTCTAGTTCTCAGTTAGCGAAGAAAGTCTTTTCGAAGTATTATTAAATTTGTGTAACAAAATTTACTTTTTAAATTGAAACTCTGATGTGGCCATTACATTTTCATTATCTTGGAAAGCTTTTGTTGACACTTTGTTAATGACGCGATGCAATTTTTTATACGAAAAAATCGTAATTGATGTGCACAGAATAAATTCAGAGGGACAATGAACCTAAAAGCATTAATTAAATTAATTAATTAAAAACTCCTATAACACACCTATTAGTAATTTTTTTTTCATGGATTTCGTCATGTGTGCAGGTGCGAGAGTAAAACCTTGTCCCAGACTCCATATATAATGATAGTGTACTCGGAAGCATTTTGTATACAATACGCGCGTATACGCGTGTAGAGTGCCTTTTGACAGAGCGAACGAAATAAAACTTTAGCTCGGCTCCTCTGAGTTATTTTCACGTGTACTTTCTACAAGTGGCGTAGTTTTTTTTTATTTGGAGATTCAAAGGTCTGAATACCTCGTAAATGTTTAGTGCCCAGGTTTCCGAGATATGTGCAGCTGATGTGCGGCGGCAATTTAACTTCAGGCATGTGCACTATACCTGTACAAAAGTGAATTAATGTTGCTTTTATTTTTGTAGTCTAACATATAGATTTGTTGCTGTTCATTTTTTGTGAGAAACCCGCATGCATATACATATTACAGATCGCGATTGATTGCTGTGATAAATAGAATCTCGCATATACGAATGGTTTAATCTTGTATTGAATAACTAAAAACTTGCGTGCATTGATTATTTATTATAGTACATCAATAATCATGAAATGTCAAAACACGAATTAGATTTCAAACTACTATACCTAAATGACTTGTAGAATGCCCTCAAGACGCATACATCAATCAAAACGTAGGATTTTACTTAAGTCTTTCGACTGAGATCTCAGTTGATTAAATTTTTTTTAATAATAAAATATCTTATCTAAGCAATAAATCGGAGCTACTGAATTCCAGCATAACATCACACAGCAACGGACAAATAAACCAGTATCACATATAATCGAGTTCTATAATATATCTCAATTTCCGCTTTTACAAAGAATTGAATAATGCGTGCCGCATAATGTAGGCGAGGCCTTTAATACGGCCGACCCCGATGGAAAAAAAAGAATCCACGCGGCTGCTTCACAATAATGTGCATAATAATTTCTTTATTTTTCTCATCCGTTTTATTGCGAGTATTTAATAGTCTCTCTCTCTCGCTGGGACTCAACATGTTTCGCAAGAGAACCTTTCAGATCAACTCTCGTAGCTCTAGTGATAAATCGAAGAAATGTTATAGTAGCGCGCGAGTCATTAGTGCGCAGTTATTATTTATTATGCGATATTTGCTGAATATTCACTAGTTCTGTCTCTCTCGCTCTCTCTCTCGTGCGGCTCAACTGCCGCACACGTAACTTCTCCGCAGATTTATTCATCTTCGAACAATAAAAATCTAAGATAAGATAATGACATTAGCATTCGCCTTTGCACACACATATAGTGTCGAAACGTTCGGCTATCTTATCTAGACTGTACAACGAAATAAACAGAGGACACTGTTGACCTTTTTTAGTTTTATTTTTACGCTCAAACTTACGTGCTCTCAAAAATGCGCAGAGAACGAGCGGATTCATCCATTACACACGCGGATTTTAAAAAAAGGTTATTTCTTTCTGAACAATAAAGCGCGTCGGAATCCACCCGCATCACCTGCACTTTTACTATATTATCTTGTGCGTCGTCGCGCGTGCGATACAGGATCGCACCGTGCCGTAAGGAACAATGATCAAGACTATACGCTGATATATTAATTAAAAGGAAAAAAAGAGCCGCGAAGCGAAAGCGCCACCTTTTGTTGCCGCGCATCTAGGGCAGAATCAAAGAATCATGGGAAAAACGCACTCGCTGATAATATACACTGGCGCGCAGCTTCTCGCAATGGCGTTTCGAACAATGGCTTTTGCCTATCGGGTAGTGTCGTCATTATATACACTCTCAATCGCGGAGTGTACGTATATATAGGTATATACTATGTATATATACGGAGGAATTGAAAATTCTTATCGCGACTGCGCGCGTTCTCCCGTTTGAGCAGGTGCGAAATTCCGGACTGTATATACACGTTGTACGGCCTAGATGTTCGAGAGGAAGGTAATTTATAACTGTTTACGTGATGCGCGGATGCTCTAGATGTGAAGCCTGTGGGTAATTTTCGTAAGTATACGGCGAGTGTTATACAGCGAGGCGCGAGAGAAGAAAAAAAGCGGAAAAACTGGAATCATTGGTTGCACGGCTATTTATAAATATTATATATGCGTCTATACTTCTGTATAGTGCCTATATGTATACGTGAACGAGGCTTTCACAGAAGCGTCGACGACTAATTTTTCAGCGATTCGCCGCGCAAAAGCTCGCAAAAAATCGCGGCCGGTAAAAAATTCTCTCTCGCGCGTATTACACACACATATCGCTTCGCGCGGTATATATTTGCAATGTTGATTACCCGCGGAGAGGATACTTCGCTGCTATATACGTGTGCCGCGGCGGTTTTAAAGTAACTCTAGACACGGCGCAATGTGTTTTTCAGGGAGAGAGAGAAAAAAAAATGTTGAATATTCCAAGCGCGCATCGCGTTTACTATAGCGCACTGCTAACCGGCTGTATACTTAATAGACGCTCGAGATTTTTCGCAGGTATGGAACACTGCACACGTAATATCGCGAGTCGTTGAAACAATTAACGACGTGTCAAGTCATCGCTAAAAAAAAACTCCGAATTTTCGAGTAAGTGGACTGCAAGGCGGAGTCCTAATATACGCTGATTTTTATCAGTTTTCGATAAGTTATGTGTATATTTAAAAAAAAAATTATATAGTTGGTAGAATTTACAATTATCGATTGCCCAAAGTACTCTTCGACGTTTAAGTCGTCGTGTGGCTTCGAATTTATGCTGCATTTATTCATACAAAAAAAAAGGGAAGATGTAGACTGGATTATCGAACAAAAAACAATTCGGAGCTTTAAGTCGCACTGAATTCCAATTGTAAATTAATGCTATACTTAGAAATCAGCATTAAACAAAATTCAGCAGGCGTGTCCCACCAAAAATAACGCTTTACACACGTACGACGCGGAGCCGCGCGGTTTCCTGTTCAAACACACATTGTTGCAAATTTAGTGCGTTTGACCGGTTTAACGCGCGTTAAAATCTCGACTATACGTGTATACCGAAAGGCGCCGCGTGTAACACGTGCGCGTATAATATTTGCAGCAGACCCGTATGCGTATTCGCGCAGCGCATAGCGATGGCATATACACTGCACGTCGCCTGCAACAATGTGTAAACGCAAAGCCTGTGTGCGATATCAACAAAGGCGAAACTGCCTACCCCCCGGAAAAAAAAATACCGGCCCACCCTCCTCAACAGAATAGAACAGTCGAACGCATATATAAGCCACCCACATCGCGAGCGCAGAGACCGAAAGCGCAGAACTGCAACTTGGCACGCGGGCTGCGGTGTACGTCCAGTAGCAGCAGCAGCAGCACAACCACATTCATAACACAAAGCGGCGCATCTATATACAGTATATATATACGCAGAGTGTACAGAGAGAGAGAGAGAGCCTCAGACTAGAGAAATCCCGAAGCTGCTGCTGCTGCAAGCAGATGAAGAAGGCTCGCGCTCTTATACCACGTAGAATTTCCCTTCCCCTCTCCTCTCTCTCTCTTTCTCTCTGGTATACACACCGCGAGAGCTGCTCGCACTGCTGTAGGGCTTTACGTATACGTACACTTATATACACTCTCGCGCGGCGGCAGTAGACCGACACGGTGAAAAGTCATGGCGGCCAGTCAGTCCGCGGCTATAATCTAGGCCTCTCGTTCCGCGAGTCCGTCTCTCTCTCTCTCTCTCCTTCTCCTCGAGCCGCGCGCGCGGCGCGTTGCTCGCGCCGTATACTATACGCTTCGCGGGAATGCCGCCGAGTCTCTCGCAGTGACCTCCGACAAGGCGGCGGCTACGCTTCGCGCTCCGCGCTGTATATACACCGGAGTTCCGATTATTATTGTGTACAGTATACCGTACGTATACACAGCGCTCGCCGTATATCTATACATACGCGCGCCGCGCACCTGTGCCCTCGCGCCACGTGCTTTTTTTTCTCGCGTCCCTCTCGTTTCGTATACCCGCTGATTACGCACTGCAAGCGGCTCTGTATACACGATATTACATAGTGCGCGTACTGTCGTATGCATTGCACACACTCCGTGTGCGCGAGGCAGTCGGTCTCTCGCGATCCGCGAGGTGTGCGCGTGTGATAAACCCGTGCAATTGCAGCGCGGACGTTACAACTCGCCTCGCAGAGCTGCTCTCCGCTGCTGCAGCGAAGAAATCGTGTATAGGTGTGTATATTTCTCTCTCTCTCTCTCTCTCTCTCTTTCTCTGTGTTATGTATATAACGTAAGCCGTTGTTTTTGCCGCGAGCCACGGGCGAGATGTTAATGGCGGTTAGGAATAGATTTTGCACGGATGCAAGAGTGCGTTGAAGCGTATACGTATGCGCGCATGTGCTTTACGCGGCTTTTCCCCCGCGTCTATACTATATACTGCGACGTTGAGTATTCAGGCGAGAGGAGGTGAAAATCTACGGCGGGGCGACGCCTCGGCTGCCTGTCTCTGCCTATGTGTAATACGTATGTATTTGTTTATGCGAATTTTGGAGTTTTGCAGAGGCGCGCGCGTATACAAGTATACACACGACGCTCCGAAAAATATGGTTGATCGGGTCGATTAAAACGCGCTTTGCTCCGAGGGCGCTCGCGCGATTTCAAAACAAACAAACATCAGCCCCCCCCCCCCCACCTGCGCAACAGCCATATTATACGCGCGTGTGTGTGTGTGTGTCTCTACATACACGATGGATGCGTCAAACTCGTTGAGGCGACGATTTATAAACTTATACTTTTAATAACGCTTTTAAACTATTATACACACGTATACGCTCGTGTAGACAAGGCCAAGCCCACGTTATTGCGTATTGTAGGTATACAACATTCACGGTTAACTAATACAATATTTACGCCGATTACGCCGAGGCTATAGGGCGTAGGTGTTCTGTGCCGTTATGGATTATTTCGGGTCGAAATAAATTCGTTATCGCCAGCGGACGATCTAAACGTTGTAGCCGAGTTAAGTGCCGGACGCGTCGATGATTCTCTCATTTTCCCACGCAACCGAGCCTATATATGTATACTATACATCGTGTAGTATGCGCACAATGCGTGTATCTCTCGACTATATGCACGTGAAAGTCAGGGATATACTATAAAGACACGTGATGCCGTTCGACCGGTGAAAATCCAAAATCGTCCCTTCCTCTCGCGTTGTATTTAACGACTATAGACGAACGAGCGACTGCATCTTTCGAAACTCTGCCTCGCATTATAAACGTGTATAGTACATGGAAGCCGCAGCGTGTGTTTCATCGAGGAAAATGATATAATCTAACCGGGCGCCAGTTCTCGCTTTGTACGCTCTCGACGTACAGTCTCGCGGTTATGCGGAGGAGAAGGAGGGAGGGGGAGGGGGGAATCGGTCCGTGAGAAGGTGATACTGTAACACGTGAAAAGCGTCACGATATGGATTATTAACTTGGCTATATACGCACACTCGTCGTTTGGAAAGTGCGTATACAGAACGATTTTTGGAGAAGTCGGCGCACGACGACACTTGTGGGCTCGTTAACGATGTAGATAAGCAAACGTATTTTTTTTTTAGGCTACATGTAGGATATACCGCCGCTAATTGTCGTTCGTACCAGCGCAGTTTTTTCCTTTCGACGCCTCTAAAGAGCTGTTTGCTTTACTGTATCACACGTAGCGAGAGAGCGCGCGGAGTTAAGTATATAATGTACGTAACGCGAGACGCTGATATTACCTGTACATGTGTCTCTTCGATGTGAGGTAACGCGGAAAATTTATGGTTCCGCGCCGCGCACGCTTCTTTCCCGCCTGGCGCACCACACGCGCGGTTTAGGCTTTTTTGCGGGATTTAGGTGGAACTCGCGTGGGCGTGGGAGACTCCGCGAATTTCAGACGATTTCGTTACTATATACATCGCTTTGCGTGTTGCGATGCGAGGCGCACCTGCGCCGGCGATGAGGCACCTGCGCAGGTGATAAGCGGCTTCGAAAATTTAGCGATAAGTCGTCGACGGGTTTTTTTCGTCGTTAATTTTTCGAAAAGTCGTGGGAAGAATTGAATGGTTGTATACGTGTACAAGTTCGATAAATTGTATTTAGATGCTTACGTTATATACTCGTGCATGAGAGAAGAATTTTATGTAGCGAGGTATGAGAGGAATTCTCGAGGCTATCGTAGGCACAAGATTCAATATCTATATGGGTTTGTCGGTCGACGATTTCAAATTGAAAATTCTCTTACTTGCCACGCGCATAATTCATGCGGTCTCACAACGCTTACTTTTTCTTCGCAGCCGCGCGTATGTAACATTCCCAACTGCAGCCCATTGTCAGGCAAAAATGATTGTTTACGTTTTCGCATCTCTGCGCCACCGTCGAGTACACGCGTTGTAGGTACACAAGCTTTTCTCTCTCTCTCTCTCTCTCTGTCTCTCCTTGTTCTCGCACGCAATGCATATACGAGATATACGTCGACCCGTTGAATCGATTACCATCGCTTCTGGAATAATTTAATGAGAAGCAGCCTTGTTGTAAAGCCTCGTTAGTTCGGTATAAGCGCAGTTTCTTTCGCAAGTCGCGGGTAATCATATGAGAGTAAACGCATAAACAGGCTGTCGTGCATCAAAGCAATGCGCATTCAATTTTACAAGGCGTACACAAACGTAAATTTATCGCGACGATCGGCTTCGGAGGTTCGATATTTGACGAATTGTTTCTAATGCCTCGACCTCAATAAAGAGGCGATTTTGCGCGCGCGCGCATGTGTGTGGTCCACAAACGAGATAGGCTAAAATCGATTCGTTCAGTCGCGAGGAAAATTTGACGGTACGGCGCGATGATGCGCCCGACGACGCCTATGTACAGAAACACACGTTCAAAGGAGAAGGCGAGAGAGAACGAGTGGCTTTTGCATCCCAATGATGCGCCGTCCGCGCCGCAGTGACCTCGTTACGTGTACTATTCTATGCGCTTTTCTTCGCCGCTGATGCTGCCGCAGCCGCGCGACGCGACGTGGGAATAGATTATGCGTATATATAAGTATGTGTATATGAGGAAATCTACGGCCAGGTGTCAATTTTTGGGCGAAAAAGTGGAAGATTTGCAATTTTGAGGGCACACTAACCGGGCTAGGTTTTTTTTACTCGTTAGGGCATACAATACAAGAAAATTGACCGAAATACATCCGCGCCCTATGCCAATAAAAAGTTACGGGCCAAAAACTGAAAAAAAATACGCTAATTTTTTTCGCGTTTTTTCCATTCTCCTAAAAATTTAAGAGTAGGCCGTATGTTAAATCAAATTTCTAATCAATTAAAATAAAGTACTTGAAAAGACCTTTCATTTGGATATAAATTTGTCTAAATCGGATGCACTGATCAAAAGTTTCGCATTTTAGAAGTGGATGAACTTGGATTTAAGATTTACGAAAATGACCGCTCTTACCTTTTTTTTCTTAAAATCCTTCTAACTTTTGATCCAAGCATCCGTTTGCAACGTTCAATACGTCAAATTAAAGGTCTGTTTTTGTACTTTTTAATTACTGGGCGGGTTTTTTCTTTTCGCTTATGATGAGCTATATATATGCTTTTCAAAATGATCGTTCTTTGAAAGCATATATATAGCACACTACGAAGAAAAAAAATTTTTAGACTCAATAGCATAAAAGTAGAAGAAGAGAGCTTTAATTTAAGCTATTGAACTTTGAAAACGCACGATTGGATCAAAAGTTATTAGCATTTGAAGAAAGGGAAAAATCTCCGAATTTTCGAAAATCGATTGATTTCATGGAAAAAAAGCGAAATTTGCCATTTTTTAAATCCTTGTGCCTTCCGATCCAACCGACCGATTTCAAAGTTTAATAGCTCAAATTAAAGCTCTTATCTTCTACTTTTTTACTAATTCAACTGAAGTTGAAGTTTCTCGTGGGATAGGCTATATATATGCCTCTGAAAATCAGTAAAAAACGAACAACTTTAGAAGCATATATATAGTCCATGAGATTAGAAAATTTGGATTCTGATCAACTAGATTGAAAGTTGAAGAAAAGAGCTTTAATTTGCGGTATTAAACGTTGAAAACGATTGGTTGGGTCGCAAATCATGAGGTATTAAATAAAAAAAGAAAAACCATTATTTTAACGATTTCTTCCATGTCAAGCTTGACAAAATCCAGAGAATTTTACGTTTCTTCAAATCCTTCTCAATTGCGATCCAAACAATCGTTTTCAACGTTTAATACCGCAAATTAAAGCTCTTTTCTTCAACTTTCAATCTAGTTGATCAGAATCCAAATTTTCTAATCTCATGGACTATATATATGCTTCTAAAGTTGTTCGTTTTTTACTGATTTTCAGAGGCATATATATAGCCTATCCCACGAGAAACTTCAACTTCAGTTGAATTAGTAAAAAAGTAGAAGATAAGAGCTTTAATTTGAGCTATTAAACTTTGAAATCGGTCGGTTGGATCGGAAGGCACAAGGATTTAAAAAATGGCAAATTTCGCTTTTTTTCCATGAAATCAATCGATTTTCGAAAATTCGGAGATTTTTCCCTTTCTTCAAATGCTAATAACTTTTGATCCAATCGTGCGTTTTCAAAGTTCAATAGCTTAAATTAAAGCTCTCTTCTTCTACTTTTATGCTATTGAGTTTAAAAAATTTTTTTCTTCGTAGTGTGCTATATATATGCTTTCAAAGAACGATCATTTTGAAAAGCATATATATAGCTCATCATAAGCGAAAATAAAAAACTCGCCCAGTAATTAAAAAGTACAAAAATAGACCTTTAATTTGACGTATTGAACGTTGCAAACGGATGCTTGGATCAAAAGTTAGAAGGATTTTAAGAAAAAAAAGGTAAGAGCGGTCATTTTCGTAAATCTTAAATCCAAGTTCATCCACTTCTAAAATGCGAAACTTTTGATCAGTGCATCCGATTTAGACAAATTTATATCCAAATGAAAGGTCTTTTCAAGTACTTTATTTTAATTGATTAGAAATTTGATTTAACATACGGCCTACTCTTAAATTTTTAGGAGAATGGAAAAAACGCGAAAAAAATTAGCGTATTTTTTTTCAGTTTTTGGCCCGTAACTTTTTATTGGCATAGGGCGCGGATGTATTTCGGTCAATTTTCTTGTATTGTATGCCCTAACGAGTAAAAAAAACCTAGCCCGGTTAGTGTGCCCTCAAAATTGCAAATCTTCCACTTTTTCGCCCAAAAATTGACACCTGGCCGTAGATTTCCTCA
Source organism: Philotrypesis tridentata (assembly GCA_018906965.1). Classification (NCBI taxonomy): domain Eukaryota; kingdom Metazoa; phylum Arthropoda; class Insecta; order Hymenoptera; family Pteromalidae; genus Philotrypesis; species Philotrypesis tridentata. The sequence goes on from JACCIB010000002.1 coordinate 6,967,486, forward strand.
TATGCGCGAGCCGGTGTTTTCTCTCTCAAACTTGCAGTTCTCGGGCATCGGTTTTTGACGAGTCTGGAGAGATTCGCTTTCCTCTATGTATGCACAGTGCGCGCTGACTTTGGATATATTATACAAGTACCTTTTGCGCGTTTTTCTTTTCTTTTTATTTCACAAGCCTCTTTTGTGCGTCCGGGACGTGCCTCGAGCATTTCGTCGCAGGCTATTGTCGCGAAACGTATATACATAGAAGACGTTTACTTTTTTGAATAATAATGCATATGCTCGAAGGACGCATTACGCGTTTACAATCATTATTGCACTTGTTATCGGAGCACAACAGAACACACGAATTCAATAGCTCTAATAAGGCGTACAATGCTACGCGAGTCTCGAGAGGTTATATGCGTGCCAGAGATTGTACATAGACACCGGGACTGACCAGATACACTACCTACTTGTGTAGCTAAAAATTTCTCGGAGAAATACTGCAGAGACGTTATAGATTCGTGCGGTGGTTACTCATCTATTTACTATCTAAGTAGAGGATGTCTTGTAAGCGTTGTAGTAGAATTAATTTAACGATAAATTAACGAATTCGTTGTTTGAATCAGTTAATTCATGGAGAAATTAATGAAAGTATATATATATATATATCACGTGTAAGTATCTCGTTAACCAAAAGCGACTATATATATTGACAGCTGAAACGAACATACAACAAAAATTTGTTATCTCCAAATGTTTCTCTTTCTCTTTGGTCGCGCGATTCTCACGAGTTTCTTATAGATACGCGATAGATACATCCATATTTTATAATTCATCGATAATTCGTGCGCGCCCGCACGCGCGTTACGCTTATCGCAGCGAGAAAGCGCCATGAGTTCATTATATCAGACGTATGAAACTTCCGACAAGACAATACTCCAGAAATCAATTAATAACGCCTGTGTATACAGATAAAATATCAATTTACGCATTATATATACCACACGACGCGAGCGTACAATGCATCGGCTTGATTTTTCACACAATTATATATACGAGCATATTGTAATGAAGCACTATGAGAGGCTTGAAAGGCTCTCCGCGTAGCGAATCGCGAAGAGCACTGGAGACGTTGTAATCCAATACGTATGTAGTATATGTGCGAGGAAAACAGAAGCTCAGCGAAATTAATATATATATATGTTATATATAAAATGTATACCCGAGTGCAACTAATTCTGCACAACTGACGGTCACCGATATACGTATTTGGGGAAGTTTGCATGTAATATGTAGAAACGGAGAAAGTGCAGGGAACGAGAACACGCGAAAGATAATTTTTGAATGGTATATAGTATGTTTATTGACTAATCATGGGCAGAAAACATTTATTTTTAAGTTTACAAATGCAACTGCTTCCCATGATGTGTTTTGCCCATGATTAGTCAATAAACAATAAACATACTATACCATATTCAAAAATGATGTTTCGCGCGTTCTCGTTCCCACTTTCTCCGTTTCAACATATTACATGCAAACTCCCCCAAAAATGTATCGGTGACCGTCCGTTGTGCAGAATTAGTTGCACCCGGGTGTACATGTGAAATTCCACGGCCGACTGGAAAGTTCTAGGGGTCTGAGAGTCAGAAAAATAAATTATTCCGACTTTCAGACGCCCAAAAGTTTCCAGTCGGTCACGGAATCGTCCATATACAATATACGTTAACATTTAATATTTATATACGTATAGTATATGGGAAAATCAGCCAAAAATATTCAGATAATTGGTTGGAAAATTTTTTTTTTAATTAGTGCTACACTTCTAGAATAGCGTTTATTTCTTGTTCTCTGGAATACATCGAATAGGAAAAAAGCAGCGTCGCCACGAAAGCGGGCGTGACACTGTTTTTTTTTACCATTTTGATATCTATGTGTGAAATTTAAAACATTGATCTATTTTTAATTGAAAGCACGTTTTCCAACAAAACTCGTAATAGTAAAACGTTCTTAAAATTAGCCAAAGAATACACCTGAGTTTTTCATATCGATTCGAGCAATTTTTCGATTTTATTTTATTTTTTTTTCAAAGTAATTTTTGAAATTGCAAAATCGAAAAATTGCTCTAATCGATTTGAAAAACTTCAGGTGTATTCGTTTAAGAACTTTTTACTATTACAAGCTTTTTCGGAAATCGTGTAGTTTTTCAATTCAAAATTGTTCATCTATACACACATAAATATCAAAATTATAAAAAAAAAACAGACACTGCTCTTTTCGTCTCCTACGTGTCCCAAAGAACAAGGAAAAAACGGCTATCCCAGAAGTGTAGCACGAAATATTAAAAAAAAATTTCCAATCAATTATCTGAACATTTTTGTCGGATTTTCCCGTATATACTCTGAACGCTCCGCGTCCGGAATTCCCCAACTAACAAACTCAACACAAACTCACAATGGGCAGAGGTGCGCAAAGCGCACACGCTCGTTGCATTATGCAGCTACTATGGTACTCCTCATTATCGATCGGCTTTGGATCGCGCAACTATAACGTGTGCCTCCTCGTCCGCGTCTGCGGCCTTGACAGAGCAGCTGCTGCTTCTGCTGCAGCAGCAGCGACTCGACGATTATTGCACTCGTTGCATGTCACGCGCTCGCGCCGGGCTGTCGAACGCGATCGAACGATCGCCAGGGGGATCCATTCTCGGAGAGAGAAAATATGCGTTAAAAAAGAAAAACTCGGTGATGCTTTTCGTGAAAATTACGCGAAATTGCATAAGTATATAATATATACAGCGTCGAAGCGCGCAAGTATATACAATCCGGTTGTATTTTTCCGAGAGCGTAAATAATGTCGAAGCGTAGGCGGCGGTGGCGTTGCTTTCGTTCGTCGCGCGCGCCGATCGAAGTGAAATGATCGACGCGGTTTTTCACGCGGTTTTCCTCGCTCGCGCGCGCGCGCGCCGCAGCTCTCGTCGCCGACCGGCGCGCGATCTCGTGCCGGTCGACTTCTTCGCTCTACAGGATGTTGCAGAATTGATAATGACTGGCTGGTTTTGTGCTCGAGCGCGCTGCGCTCGTCGTGTGTACTTTAGGACTCTGCGTGTTTATATATATAGCTATATAAATGTTGTGTACTTATAGTCTTGTGTATGTACGAGTATATGTATATAGGTAGAGGAGACGGCGATCTGCTACGGGTGGCAGCCGCTTTTCCGTGACGGCTATTCAAACGAGTCTCGCGTGCTTTCCTCGAGTGAAATTTCCCCCTGAAAATCGATTGCGCAGCCCATCAATTTTCTATTGCCAATCTGCTCTCTGGGCATTCCGCTATATATTCTAAACCAGCGCGCGCCGCGGCCGTGTCTTATATATTTCCGTGAGCAGGAGTTTGCGTTCGATTAATTTTAGGCTCTGGGGCTCCGTTATACACATCGCGTATGCATCATGCGAGGCTTAAATCGAAAGGTTTTTCTTGTTTATGGAGCCGAGGGAAAATGGTATGTCGATCTTTGCGCTGATAAAGCTTATTGCTCGAGTTCAGTATATACCGAGACGTATATATGCTTCGACAAAATTACCGTACACTGTACAGGTCAGATTTTATTATAAACATTTTTTCTGTAAAAAATGTATAGTGGAAGAACGTGATGTGCTTTTTTCCGCATAGTTAATACTTCGTATTTTCCGTAAATGTGTATACAGGACGATGAACAATTGCGGTAAACGCCATTTCGATTGCGTAACACTAGAAAAGCAGTCATTTTGCGCTGAACTGCGTTGCTTTAACGTATTCTACATGATAAAATCGACATACACTTCAGGAACAGAGAATTTTTTCAAAGCGTGTATTTATTTCGTTTAAGCGAGCCGTGTCTGCGTAAAGATTGGCACTGCTTTTCCTCGTAATGTACATTACAATACAAAATATTTTTAAACGCGTAGATATGGCTTTACGTATATTAATTTATAATCTATGGTATACTACGAACGCTGGAAACAATACCTTATGAAAACGTATTTTTCCATTGAAACATCTTCGTTACTACATTTAAACAAAGGACTACTCTCGATTTTTCGCAATGGCTATGTGTATAAAAACACCTGATCAATAGTGAAACCCAAACTAAAAAAATACTCCTATCAATTTAATTAATTTCTCGTATTATCGAACGAGACACCTCCCCCCCTTTCTCTCGACAATCGATCAATCCACCAGACGCGAAAAAGAGCACAATACGCGGTATATACGTACACGTAAAATGCACGAAAGAAATCGCAGTCTTACTCCTATATATATACACACACACACACACACATACACATACACATACACATACACGTTACACACAGCGAGGAAGTCCATCGTCCTCTTTCCCGCAAGTTGTGCACATCGATCTTCAACTCGTGTACAAGCCGCGCGAGTGCGTATATAGGTATATAAGCTGATGAACACACGACAGCATTCGTCGCTTCAGCTGAAAATCACCAACCTACGGAAGTTAAGTCGAAAGAGTCGATTAATGCCAGAGTCATTTATGTATACTACCGCGAACACAGGTGTGTGTATGTGCGTACTGTATATTATATAGTGTGAATACCGTTTCGTCTTGAATTTTTCACTTCCGCAAAAGGTGTATACAGTTATTTGGAGAAACTGCTTGAGAGAGATTAGAAGGTATATATAATTATATACGGACGGGGTGGAGAGGCGAGAGATGCTGTTAAAGTCGGTTCGATGTATGTGTTAGGATACGATTTATCGTCGTCATGACGCATGTACGTATACGTACATACCTGTATAACTATATAATCTTCGGAGTGCACACACATATATATAGCGACGCTCGAATTTTAAAAATCATCGTGCAGGCGTTCGACTTTCTATAAATATATACGCGCGCGTGTGATTTAATATATACAGTACTATACATATATTTACACGCGTTTATCCCGTGCAGCGTTAATTTGTGCAACGCGGCGAGGAAAACTCACGTGTGCATTCGAATGTCGCATCGACGCGCCCCTGCAGCGACGCGCGAGAAAGCGCTGCTCGCAGCGAAATCAAATCCTCTCGGACGACTGCGCGACGTTCTCTGCATCAGCTTGTCAAGTGCGAAGTCTCTTGATAAACAGCGTCGTCGCGTTTTTATTTTAATGCATTTTCATTTCTATATATATGTACGGGCGTTCTGTCTCTCCCCACTCGGGTCTTATATATAAAATAGCGCTTAGAATTCAATTTACGATTTCGCGTTTGCAGAAATCAAATTCAAGCGTGTATACCCGTAAAATCTTGAAATTTAGCCTGTCGCACTGAAAAAAAGTCGAGATCTCGATATACCACATATATATATCTAACATTACAGCTCGAGCCTCAATCTACAGGTATATATACGAGCACCCATTCGACGCGTCCCATTAAGCTGGCCGCGTGCAAAGTCTGCCTGTCGCGGGAATTCCACTGCGGATCGTATACTTTATACACACCGCGAATTCGAAGCTGCGCGGCCTTAATTTATGTGATACGCGGGTTGGCTTCGGTCAAACTTATATATGCACACCGCGTCTACATAAATTCAGACGGCGCGAGCTTCTGGACGACGGAGGAAGAGCGACGTGCACATGTGACTGGCAGTTCGATTTGCATTGAAATGCCCCGCGCTGAAAGTCGTTGTTGCGGCGGGTTTGTTTATCGTGTGCTATAGAGCTGCGGCGCTCTGCAGATGACGATATTTTCAAAACGCGCTGATTTACGCTAATACATATTCTTTGATGCCGAGACGCGCGTATACGTATACCTATGGGGTGGAATACTATAGAATTCAGCTTGAATTTTGAGTTATTCTGATATATGTCGAATTTCAATGAAAAAATGCACTTTTCTTTGGTCTAGAAATCGAAAAAAAATTTTTAAAACTAGAGGTTCCGGGCCGATCAGACTTTCTTCTGTGAGCCGAAAGATTGTCAAAAGTGCAGAGGAACATGGCAAAAGTTACTAGTAACCATATTTCTCAGCCATTTTACGTTTTTTTTTACAGAAAATTAATGCTTCAAAACACTGGAATAATAACAACTACGAATGTTCCCGAGGCACCAATAAAATTTCGAATAACACTATAATAAAGTATTACAAAAGAAATTTAATTTAAAAAAAATTTGCCAAGTTTCGATGCTCTGATTAAAAATTATGCCTGTTTAAAAAAAAAAACTAATAAAAATCCAAATAGCCAATTTTTTCTTTTTCCTCCATATATGCCTCCTTTCATATTCTATATTTCGCATGTTCCTCGGCATTTTTCATCATCTTTTGGCTTACAGTAGAAAATCCCATTGGTCCGAAAGCTCTAGCTTAAAAAATTTTTTTGCGAATTCTAGATCAAAGAAAAGTGGTTTTTTTCAGTGGAAATTCGACATATACGCGCAACGATCAATTAATGACAAAATTAAACGCGCGGCTATTGCCGTATAATCGTTTGTCTCTCTTCGTCGGCTCATTTAGCCGCGCACAAAAGCCGCAAACGCACGAGGGAAATCAAGGAAAACCTCGCTTAACGATTTCCACTCCTCCTTTTGCTTTTACGGGTATACGAGTGTGTGTGTATGTGTATCTTATATACGTATAGTGTACTTATGTGCGCAAACACGCTTTCACGTCGCAAGAAGCAATCAACATCAGAAACGCTTCGGGCAGACAGGTAAACACAATGAGACGTCGTTAAGGTGAAAACTCTGCATATAATTCAGCGTCAGGAGTGTAGAGTTAACCCAGATATATACAGAGACCACACGTACACACATATCGTGTGCCGCAATATCGAAGACAAATTCTTTTTTCTTCCTGCGCATAGAGTATATATATACGTATATACAGAGCAATAGACGTATAGATAGGAAATCGTTACGTGAAACTATATAGTAGGTCGGCTCTAGAATCCATGACATGTATCTCTCGTCGATCGGTTGAGACAAGCGCGAATCGCGAGCAATCGGTCTCAATTGGCGGTTATGCGCGCACATTTGCCAATTGAAAATGAACCGTGATTACGTGTATCGCTGCTCTCGTGCGCGCACCATATATACTGCAACGCCGTGTGCAGACTGCATTGCACTCTGGAATTATGCGGTTGGGCTGATTCGAGCGATTATGATTTTTATTTGATTTTTCTTTTCTGTTATATACTATGTAGTACCGGTGCCTTTGAGTACAAGAAATTTCGCGTACGTTGCATTATATCTGGCTACTTGTCGGTAGAAAATGATAAAGAAAGTTTCTAAGTATTTTATATTGACTATATACCCTCACATACTCTATGTTATTATGTATTATTGGCTACAATTTGAGAAAGTTTGTGCTAATGCTGTTTTCATCGATAATATTCTAAAGATTTGCAAAAAAATTTTCTTATTATAATTCCCTTCGTGTTTAGCATTATTACGCTACATGAACTACTGACATAATTCTATATTACATACCAGCATCACATTACAGCGTCAGCCCTTCTAATGAAATTTTTCTTCAAATTCTCCAAGAATCTACCGTGTCATAAAGCACACCCTTCCCCACTCATTATCCAATTACTAATTGCGGCGATTTCAAACATCATTACAACAAAACTCTACCTTATACACATACCTCAATCAAAGACGACAAGCGAGGATAAACCAAGCGCTTCTCATCTACATGACTTCATCCTTGCCGCAGCCTATACAATGTCTATAACCTGCGCGTGTACCGATAAAACGCATATTATATCTTCGCGCGCAAAAAACGGACGATCAAAGCGCGCACGCCGTATATATACATAAGCTGATGAAGAAAAAGAGACTATACCGCGCAGGGCACCTCGCTCCGAGAATCGTAAATTAATAAAAGGCCATTCTCCGCTTAGGGGCTTTATTGTTTTCACCGCGTGCAAACGAGAACAATCGCTGCGCAGCAGCTGTCCTCTCTCGTCGGCCGATGCAGTCGTATACACGAGGACAGTCAGCTGTTCAACATAGCATACCTATTCGTGTAGTATGTAAACAATGTACGTGTACATGTGATAATCTCCGCACATATATATATACGCATAATACACATCACAGGTATACACGTGTCGCTCTACACACTGCGTTCCGCACCTGTTCTCTTCCTTCCTTTATTCCTCGATGTCGTCGCCCCCCCCCCCCCCACTGCGCCGTGCAGGTTATCTTCCTGTTGCGCTTCGCGGCCCTCGCTGCACACGCACCTGTTGTGTGTATTATGTAGACGCGCTGCGCGAGAGCTTTCTTTTGTATACTGCGCCGCTCTATGTTGACGTCGATGCGCGTTTGGCCATTGCCTCCGCGTGCACGAGAGCTTCGCAGCGCTCTCGCTCCCTCGCAGCCTTATATATGTTGTATCGTGTACATACACGTACACGACGAGTTGTATTTGTCGCTGGCTGAATTGGCAGTGTGCATGGCGTGCTCGACGCTCGTTCAGTCGACCAGCCGGTCTCTCTGCTATCCGCGCGGCTGCCTCTGCTGCATTAGAAGTATCTTCGAAATCGGGGGAGACGTTGCGGAGGGTCAGGGAATACTTACGCTGCCTCGGCGCATCGATTTTTCGCCTTCGAGACCCGTTTCACCGATGGAGTTGGACGTTGGCGCGTACACGCACGCAGCGACAGACAAGAGCCAGGAATGTGAGCTAGAAAAGTTTCCTGGATGAAAAAAAAAGAAAATTGAAAGAATTATCGCGTGTATAATGTCGAATTTAAAAAAAACTGCCCTTTTCTCTAGAGGTTTCGTACCGGTTAGACTTTCGTCTCTGTGAGCCGAAAGATAGTCGAAAGTGCAGAGGAACATGGGAACTATAACTATATTTCTGAGCCATTTTACGCTTTTTTTACAAAAAATTAATGCGTTAAAATACTGGAATAATGACAACTATATCGAATGTTTCCGAGGCACCAATAAAATTTCGTATTACACTATAATAAAGTATTATTAAAGAGCTTTAATTTAAAAAAAATATACCGAGTGTCGATACTTTGATCAAAAGTTATGCTCGTTAAAAAAAAATAATAAAAATCTGAATAGCCAATTTTTTCTTTTTCCTCCATATGCTTCCCCATGTTAAATTTTCATATTCTATATTTCCCATGTTCCTCGGGCATTTTCCATCATCTTGTGGCTTACAGAAGAAAGTCTCGAAAGCTCTAGCTTCAAAAATTTTTTTCGAACTCTATAGACCAAAGAAAAGTGCACTTATTTTTTGACTTATTGGATTGTAATCTTTGGCGGGAACGTCGCGTCTGATCTAACCGATTATTGTATAGGGATTATATATGTTCGTTCGTTTGGCTTGGCTCACGTCAGAAAAACCGAGGAAGAGGTTTAAACGGAGATTTATTCATGCGCTGCACACATGAAATTACGGGATTCAATTCGATTGATTGTATGTGTCTGCAGCGCGATGCGACGATAGTTCAATCCGAGTTTGCACAATGCGATAATACACTCGTATGTGTTTGCGCAGTGGCAGTAGCTTATGAAATAACACAGCTGATGCGACGAGAAACGGAGAATCAAATGAAAACGTACTGCGTACAGCAATTGGCTAATTGTCCGACTTATGTACTTGTATATGAGGAAAGCGATATAATTGTCGCGAAAACACAAAATATAATTTACAAAGTTTATTTTCACGGTCATCTTTTTGCCTCCGATATACATATTCACGATGCGATGTATATAATAATGCACGTCAGGGTCGCGCAGTTGCCAAACGACGAACGTAAACATCGCATAATATATACGTATATACACAAAAGAATTACATCCTATTTTCGTTATACATTATATTGTTAATCGCGAAGCGCACTGCACGTGCACTATAAATAATCAGCCAGACAAAGAAAGCTCGCAGCTTATAAACGGGTTGCATAAAGCGAGGCTTGCGGAGCAAGCCGCAACGAGATCAGCCGTGTACAACCACGACGAACTATATAACTCCTTCCTCTCCTCCTGGAGTCGGCCGCTGCGTGTACACGAGTGACTCGAGAGAGTGAAAGAGTGGGCGACGACGACGGCGGCTCGAATTAGCGGAAATTAAGCTGTAATCGAATATAATTATTCAGAAGAGCCTAGCTCCGCTTCTCTCCTTGCGCCAACGTACACAGCTACGTCGCGTGTGCGTTGCTACAATGCCATACTGTAGCGTGTAGTACAGTGGCACAGTTCGACGCCCCCGCCCGAGAGTTTCCGCTGCTCTTTAGTTTTTTTTTCTTCGTCTTTTCTCTGTCCCGCGTGATACAGTTTTCTTTTTTTTTCTTCTTCTTTTTTTTGGCGCTGATTGATAGTCTGGCGTGCGGTAAACGCGTTCGATGCGATTAACAGGTGGCGATGCACTTCGGTTACTTCTCTCGCGCTCTATCGGTTCTTTCCTTTTTCTCATCGAGTCCGTGTATTTACCATTTATTTTATTATTTGTTGATTTACTATTTATTTTTACTTTATGCGTATAATTTACTACACTTACACACAGAGCGCAGGTAGACTCGAACGAGTTGTTACAACACAGCATCGTCTCGGAATCTTATTTGCGAGAGAAGCGAGATACATATACGCGCGTTTCGAGTTCGGGTCGTAAAATCGTCTATTACACGGCGCGAAAGAGCGCGATTCTCGCCGGGAAATCGCGTCGTTTATTTATAGATATATACGCGCGTATGCGTAAAAGTGAATTTCACGTTCGTTCGAAGCGTGTAATTCGCGGTAATTCTCCGTCTATAACGTTATATAGCTATAATAACGGCTGAAAGAAGGCACTTGAGTGTAATAAGTTCCATTTAGAGAAAACGATTCGAGGAAGAACCCCCCCCCCCCACCCCTCAGCGAATAGCTCTTTCCTCGTGTATATATATACTATACCGGCTTACGTATCGCGTTGCGCAAAAAATCAGCGGCGATTCATAAAGGAGTCTCCCGCGAAGAGACAATTTATTCGAAATGCGGCGTCTAATGAACTCTGAACGCCGTGCAATTAATGCGAAACAAGCCCCTCCATTCATATACACGATATATACGTACAGACATAGAAGCGCACGTCTATTATTATGAGCGGAATTAATAATTACTCAATGCGCTCGTCTCTCGGCGTCGTTCTGAAGTTTGCCATGAATAAAAGGTATACATCGTGCGGGCGATGCTCGTAAGTATGACGTGTGGCATACGTATCGGGGCACACGCGACACTGAATATCTGCATTAATCAGTTGCGTTTACGGGAGGAGAAACAGAAATGGAGAGTATAACGGACAATTGACCGGATAAGTACGTTGTATAGAATAACGTGAGATTATAGGAAGGATTGGTATATAGTTGTCTTTGATTGTACATATTTGACCAGTTCTAATAGAAAAATGTACTTTTCGGGGGTCCAGAAATAGAAAATTTTGTTTTTACACTAGAGGTTTCGGACCGATCAGATTTTCTTCTGTTAGCTGATAGATAGTCAAAAATGCAGAGGAACATGAGAAACATGGAACATTAGAATTTAATATGGGGAGAAAGAAAAGAAAATCGGCTATTTGGATTTTTATTTACTTTATTTTTGCCAAACGGACATAACTTTTCATCAGAGCATCGAATCTGGGCATATATTTTTTTAAATTATAGCTCTTTTGTTGTACTTTATTCTGGTGTAATTTGAAATTTTATTTGTGCCTCGAAACATGCGTAGTTGTCATTATTCCAGTATTTCGACGCATTAATTTTTTGCAAAAGAAAAACGTAAAATGGCTCAGAAATATGGTTACTCGTAACTTTTCACGTGTTCCTCTGCACTTTTGACTATCTTTTGGCTTACAGAAGAAAGTCTCATCGGTCCGAAACCTCTAGCTTTAAAAATAAAATTTCGATTTCTGAACCCCCGAAAAGTGCATTTTTCTATGAGAACTGGTCATTTGCAGTTGAACACAAAATAGGATAATTCAATATTATTGAAAAAGCGTATAAATTTATGTGTTTAAAGAACATTTAATTCATAACAAGTTTTGTAATTAAATAAAAGTATACCGAATAATCAATATTTTTGCGTAATATATGACCCTCAGCATCTAACCCACGAATATCCATAACGATTATCAGTTTTTTCTGAAAAAATCGTCGTGCATCCTCATCATTTTTTCCATATATCCGCGTCTGTCGTCTGAGCAAGAATAAATCTCGAATAATTTATAGGCGACGTAAAGCTTGCACGTGGCAATTGTTGCTTCTGAATTTCGACGTCCGCTTATTTTTAGCACTTCGGGCACGATCGCCAACTACACTTCTTGAGAGGGCATTATTTAATTTGGCGGAGTGCAGCATCAGTGGCGATCAAGCGCCTGCGTCTGCAGCGAATTTAAGAATTTAACTGCTCGTGTGTGTCTCGACGCTTGAATTCGAGCGATTTTTCAAAACGACAGGTGCGACGAAAAAAAAATCACCGATGAAAAAAAAATTGACAATCCGTCCTCGAAGTACAGTCTGGATTTCAATCAGCCGAAAGCCGTAGAATATCTCTCTTATCGATCGCCTCTGAAATCCGCGCACGAGTGTACCTCCTGCGATGCTGCAGCCGCCGATGCAAGTAAATGAGGGAGACTGTGCCCGAGAAACCGATGGCATCTTTCTCTTGAACGTTTCTGTGTATAGGTATATATATGTAGAGAGAGAGAGAGAGAGAGAGACAGAGAAGAGCTTCCGCGGCGCGAGTCTCGGTTCAGTCGCGATAGAAACTTTTTTATTCCGCCCACATGAGGCGGTGACCGGCGCGGTTTGCTTGAAAGAGGAGGAGACCTCATGAATGAATGTTTTATGCGCGTTGCGAGGTAAATGGAATGCGAAGGATTTTTTTTTTTTTTTTTTTTTGATCGAGTTGAGCGACTGCTTTGATTTCGCGGTGTGTATATGCGCGTGTGCAATGTGTCGTGCAATCTGGCTTCCGCGGAGAGAAGTGCGAGAGTTCAATTTTCTTGGAGAAAATTTTATGGATAAATAAACATTCTTTTTTTTCTAACCGTATGCCGATTAGCGTATAGTCAAGGTGCGGTTGCGGTGAATTATTATTAAGTCCCCGCGAAATTGAAAAACAAACTAATATATCTCAACTTCGTGAAAGTAGTATATACAAATTAAATGCTTTCTCTAATGTCACCGTTTGCAAATAAGGTCACCGACTAAATTGGGGAATAAGAAAAGAGTCTTGGACAATTGTTTTTTAACGTACAGCCACTTATTCTAAAGCGTAATTTATTACTTTTTATATAACAAATTAAAGTATTGAATTATACCAACAAAATTAAAAGGTCCTTAGTTTGTAAATGTGATGTTTCTTTTTTTTTAAACATACGCATTGATTATTGCAGCAACAACGCCGTTACGCCGTAGCTATACTTTGCACGTTAAAAATATTAATTTCAAAGCGAAAAGAATTTCTTGAGAACTCTTTTTACTCTACCAGATACGCGAAATTACCGTGCATTGTATAGTAGAGTAAAAAGTCACTCTGTTCAATAATGTATGGTAATTTCAAAATATCATTTCAAGAGTAAATACATACCTCTCTGCGCTCTGCGATTTCCTTCAAGCAAAAGGCGTGCAATTTATCCGCACGTACAGTTATACATACGCACCCGCTGCGCCAAAAAATATCATAACAAACATAAAAGAATAAAAGCAACGAAAGACGAGCAGATGCACAATCGCAAAAAGAGAAAGCAATCGCATTTTGAAAATTTTCATAATTGCAGAATGCAGGGGAGAGCAGAATACCGCTGCCTCGGACGGTAAGGCCCTCGCTGCTGCCGAAAATTCGCTCGTTGGGCCCGGCGAAGATCAGCAGCGCCGGCCACCGGCGCTCCGCGGTTTACTGCGGCAGCCCCTCGGCTATTCCGGCCTCGGCGCAGTTCAACAACAAGCAGCAGCAGCAGCACTTCGGCTTCGTCAAGAGGGAGCCGGCCAGCTACGTCGACGCCGGTAACAAGCAGTCCAAGAGCCGACGCTCCACGCCGGATACCGAGAAGGGTGATGAGCCTCATTTTTTCTTTTCTTTTTTTTCCCCGTCTATTGCCGCAGTACCTTACGTACTTCCAAGGTTACGAATTTCTTCTACGTGGAATTTCGCTGGTGTGGATTTTTCAAATTTTTCATCGTCCCGAGAGGAACAATGTTGCGCAGACGTACGCGCCTTGTGTACTTTTCATTATGTCTGGAAAGCATGTATGCAGAATTTACGGAACGGCCCTTTGAAGTAGCGAAAGAAAATAACGTCGAATATGTAGCTTGTTAGGGAGAGGAAAAATTCTTTTGAAGTAAAGACGGTAGGAAATGGAGATTTTTGGTTGCATGTAAAAAAAGTAATAATAAAACAGCGCATATTTAGTGCGAACGGGACGCGGTATAGAATTTTATTTTATGATAAATAAATTTGATGTTATGAGATGGATTTAGTTGATGAATGCATGGCTTAACCCATACCTCAACAACTGGCACCAATTTATTCCATAGTTCCAATAAAAATTATTTCAATAAAACATTTAAAATTTCGACGAGTCGCAACGTCTCACCGTACTCGGCATTGTTTCACTTATATTAGAGCGAGTATAGGTATAACTTTTTTCTTTTCTTCTTTTATATAGAACAGCCTCACGCTTTCTCCCCCGATTTTTTTTAATTCTCATATCTCGCAGTGCTCTTGTCCGTTGTGTTGTTTACCCTCATAGATTAACCATCTACACTCAAGTCAACGCTTTTATCGATTCCGCGCGTCCTATTTCGACGACGCGCGCGTTCGCCTATACAATGCAACGCCTTCGAAGTTAATACACGTGCCTAACGGAGGCTCTCGTCATTATATTCAAGAGTATTACCAGCCAGTCGCTTAATTGTACTCATCTGGCTTTGCCTATGCTGTTTCAGACTGTCTCCTGGACTCGGACTACTCGATATCGGCAATATGGAACTCGTCGATGGACAACAAGGAAGCGGAACACCTCATACGCCTAAATGAAGAGAAATTCAATTTGCTTCGGTAAGTCCGCATCGTGCGATTATTCGTTTCTGTCTCGTCATTGCTCGAAAGCTAAATAACGCACGCGTGTGTCCCCTTCTCCGCGTTGCAGATCTCAGGAGGACCTCGCTGGCTTTGGCTGCGTCAAGAAGAAGACGACGACGACGACGACGACGACGACGGGACAGCTGCAGCATCAGTCGCACGAGGACGTGAGCGAGGGGGGCGGCAATTCCTGCGGCATCAACGGCGGCGAATTCGCCATCGAGTCGCCGGTGACGACGGCCCCGCACTACTTGATGCTGACCAAGCAGAACTCGTTCGAGCACGACGAGAGCAGCCTGGGCATCCTGACGCCCGACCAGATGACCGACTTTACCGTCGCGCTCGAATCCTCGAGAACGCCCTCCTGCGAGAATCTGTCCGGACACGCTAATCCAGGTCTCGACTTATTTCGACGGTTTTTGACAAGGAAACTTTTTTTTAAGAGTCGGGATCTTCTTATTTTTTTTTTTTTTTTTTTTTTTGTTCGATTTTCGTTGCTCAAAGCCCGTTGTTTTGATTTGAAATTGTAATATTGTCTGACTTGGTCGATCTTATTTTGGCAGGTAAATTCCTTCTCGGCAAAAGCAACGCGGTAGTAGCTGCAGCTGCTCGGCATCTGGATATAGCTGCCTGCGTACCGTCTATCGAGGCCCTCATTCCACAGAACGATCGGAGCCCTTCCCTTGAGGAGTTACCTCTGGATCCCATAGTCATCGTCAACGAGGACGTTGACCTTCTCGAGGAAGCTCTTTGCACTGGTAAATCTGTTATCCATTGACAGTAGCTACAGATTGATTTTGGTGAATAATGAATATATTTTAAAAACGAGAGCAATAACGATCAGTCTCTTGCAATAAATAGGCGAGGATCTTCCGATACTGCAGCAGCCCGTGGATTCGGTGAGCGAGCTGTCTTCGAAGACGTCAACGACGGCTATCGATTCGACGGAGACGAGTGAGCATACGAGCGACCAACAGACCCGCACAGCTGGTAGCATCGGCGGCGCTCAAGTGCTGCCGACGAGCTTCATTACTTCAGTTACGAGCATCACGAGCCTCGAAGCCGGCTATCAGGGAGATGGGGAGAACTCGAGGCCCGCCAGTCGAGGTCCCGAGCCCCTCTCCATCACACCTGCATCCAATCTACTCGTTAGCGCTGCTTGCAGGTAACATTGACTTTGTTGCAACAAATTTAATGCACTCTAAGCAAGTAAATAATAACTATTGTACAAATTTTCAGGCAAGATCCGATGACAGATTCAGATTTCTTTACGGAGAGCGACGCAGACGCACACGAAGAGATAGTTCGGGGCGACAGACGAGCCCAAGTTATTGACGGAACGCTCTTCTGTGCTCCGAATGAGCGACTTTGTCCAAGCTTCGAGCCTGGTGAGGAAATGGACTCATCAGGCATCTATTCAGACTTGGACAAACGTCAAGACAGCGTTGGCATTGATGGCGACGGTTACGCCGAAGGATACGGCGACGGGGATCACACTACTGATACAGGTGACACCGAAATATCGATGAGGAGCCAACTCTCGCCACAAGAGAAGATGATGCCTATGCCTGCTCTAGTCACTAAGAATATGTTGGTGAGTTTTTTTTTATCTATGACAATGATCTTCACCTAATAGGAAGTTTTGCCGAATATTACAAAATCATGTGGTTTTTTTTAATTTAGACTCCACAGAAACTAAACGACACATTGGAAATAAGTTCCACAGCGTCGACGGCCGAAGTGACTGTGATCAAGTGCCAAAAGAATGAGCAAAATACTGTAACCAAGTCCAAATCCAATATCAGTAACAAGGAGAACTCGGTACCAGTCAAAAAATATAAGATGCCAAAGAGAAATGTTATTTCGAAAATTAAGACTATGATCGAAACTAATCAGAACCTTGGTTAGTCACATATTTATTATCTATTATTTAATGCTTTTGAAACATCTTTAATATAAAATAGTAACTTTATGACTTACGAATGTATTTACCTAATACTATTTAGATCCTAAAGAAGAAATAGAAAGCGAACCAAGAAGGCGTCTACAACAACAGCGTAAAAACGGTCGATGGGACGCTGTTATGAACAAAATTGAAGCAGGCAAGCAGCGTGGTAGATCTTTAAAAAAGGAAGTCAAATCACGAGTGCTGCATGGCTTAGGAACATCTACGAGTTCCACTGCATCTACGTCATCCACGAGAAAACCTAATGGAGACGCTAATAATAATGCCAACAAAGATAAAAGGTGACACTTCTTGCTCTTATTAGTAGCTTAACATTTTCAATAAGTAAAATGATAATTTTATGTATCATAATAAAAGGGATCTCATCAAACATATAACTCACGAAATATTAATCAATTCATAATTCAAAATAAATTGTGGATATGTCGTTTAATACAACACAAGGCTACCTGTCACATTGATACACCTATAACTTTGATCAGCGTTTTAATGGGCTGCTGGTAATTCAGATCGCTAACGTTAGCTATTTGATCGATAAAACAGCTATATTTTTTGTTTTGACAGTCTCAGTATTGCAACTATTTATTCCTTAAAATGCATTTTTCAATTGCTAAGTGCGTGTACACTGCATACTGTTGCATTTAACAGATCTTTAATCGTTTAAATATAGAATGAAGAGTCCAATTACACGGATTCTCTCGCAAACATGCAAAAATCAACGAATGCAAAAAAACTCGATATCATTAATATTTTATATTGCAGGCGGGCTCGAGGCCGTCCGGATACGAACTCGCCGAACCAGGAAACTGCTCGGAGCTCCGTGCGTAGCTCTGCCAGCGACCTGAGCAGCGCTCACAGCAAGGAGGCCCTGAGTGAGTACTTTCCTTTCCCCTTTCGAATATTATAATTGAATAAGAGTCACGAACGTTACGAAGAAGCTCAAACCAACTTTTAAATTTAAAAACCTCATTTGCCTGCATCTAATCACAAGCGTGTGGCTAAATACATATTTAGAATCTCGAGGAGAAAATCGAAAATTCGAGACACGGTGTGCCGCAGCTGCTCCGCTAGCGTTTTACGACCTCAGGAGGGAGGATCAGAAAGGAGTTAAACCGGCTCGAGTCGTGCGCTTAGAATCCGAATGAACCGGCGGCGATGCGTGTGTACCGTTAAGCTTCGCGATCGTCGCTCTTACCTGAGATGTATGTATATGGCTGAGCGAGTGTGTAATAGTGTATGTATAGCTATGCAATGGGGTGAAGACGAAGACTCGCTGTCTAGCTATCCGAGTGTGTGCGTGCACGTGATTCTGCAGTTCTGCGCTCAAGCATCTGGCAACTGTGAATATTGTGAATTTCCGACTCGTTGGATTATCTGGAGTGGATTTATAAGAATTCAGCTGTTACCGTTTATGCGAATAAAGTGGAGAATCTGCGCGTGGATTCGTACGGTCGCGTTGACAACCACTGGAATTAATTTTGTGTTACGAAGGTGCAAGGTGTATTTAACACGCAATATATCAAGTGAAAGTAAAAGAGAGTCGAGACTGAAAAATTGGCACTCTATAAAATCGCTGCTTTCAATTTGACATTATCAGACTGTGCGTAGCAATATTTCATACGTATGCATTTTTGTTGTCGTTGTAATGTCGAATTTACTATGTCGGCGAGACTATTTGGCAATGTAAATGCGTCGTCAAGCGCTCAATTAATGCATTTAATTTCGCTTAATTAAATTAGCGCGCTCGAGGAGGAAAACTCTCGCAGAGTTCATAAATATCGTTTACGCACGATCAGTGCTGATTTACGAACTTTTTCGACCTCGCGCCTAACGCCAAGTTAGGATCGTACTATCGCAGCTCTATACGCGTGCTCCAGAACTCGTGCAAAGTCGTAACATATGCATTATAATTATGTAAGCCGCGTACGTCGATTTTATCGCCGTGTATATTAGACACTGTAAGTTAAATTTAACGCGGCGCAAATATAAAAATCGAAAACATTGTAATCCGCCAATGGAAATATCTCGAATCCTTGCGAAGTACACAAGCGAGAGGAGAGCTGTATCCCTCGTCCTTCTCGATCTACATGCTCGCAGCCTTCGACATCCGCGAGACCGGCTCGGCCGTCCTCGGAGCGACTCGGTCCGCGTATATACGTGCTCGCACACCAATGCAGTTCCCGATCCCTTTTATTCAGACTCGCTGCGTCTCTCTCACCGCCGGAAGTCTCTCTCTCTCTCCTCTACTCGAGGTATACATGTACTTGTATATAATCCACGTACACACGTATATGTACAGTGCACACGCATACACGGAGCTGACTCCGGTTACCGCACGGATAATCTCGCGGATAATTCAAGCTTGCGTGAGAAGAGGATGAAGAAGAAGCAGGAGAAGGAGGAGAAGAATCTAGAAGGACTACAAGACTGCATAGCATCGTAGATAACCGCACCAAAAGCAGATAAAGGGAGCAGCTGCAGCAGCTCGCAGTATATATAAAAAAAAGGAGAAAAGGAGCAGCGAATCGAGGACGGTTTACGTAACCGAGCGACGAGTAGCAAATTGTGCTACCGGGAGAACGAGGTCGAAGGTGTACTATCCATATTTTCGTCTCTCCTGCGTTCTTTCTCTTTCATCTCACGCTCTTCGCGTGTATATACTCCGCAACACACACGGAGAGAGATAGAAAGAGAGAGAGAGACACACACGTATACGCGCGAGCCGCACACACCGGCGCGGGTCAACGGCATCTCGGCGACTTCCACGCTGACGCTGCAGTCGGTCGCCGGGGTTATTTCCGACGTCGCCTTTTTCACGCGCAGTCCGCGTCGGAGCCGCAGCCGTGCGAGTCGCTCCTTCGTTCTCTCGTTCTCGCTGTATATATGTACGCGTGTCCGCGTGTGTATGTAATATCTGTGCGCGCAATATATCTGTGAATTCTGTGCATAACACATGTATACGCATACGCGTACGTACTTATGTATAATCGCGCAAGGGAGCGGTGTGGAGGGACCAGCTGGGAGGACAGCAGCAGCAGCCGGCCAATGTTGAGCTGACCTACTGCCGCGTGACTGTCCTCCACACTGCAGTCTGGCGATCGCCGATGCTGCGGCTGGATGCTCGCGCGAGAGTGATGTTTGGACCGTCGAGGAGCGATCGAGCCGCGGTGAACGAGTTGCGAGCGCGCGTATTCGGCTGACAGCGAGAATCGCGCGAGTGCGCGGAGTTTCGCGGGATAATTCACGCTGGATTTGATCCCGCCAGAAGAGAAAAATTGTGAAAAAAAGTGACGCGCGCGCGCGCAGCTTCTGGCCGGCGCGTGTCACCTTGTGAAGTGCGTACGAGATTTTTGTGGTTTTCTCTTGTCTGTCTGCGCGATGATGTTAGAACGGGCTGTAAGCTTGCGTACGCGCGGCATCGTCGTCGTCGTCGTCGCTGTCGCTGTCGGCATTTAAAAATGTGTTATACACATAGCGAGAGACCCTTTAACTATAACTGTTTCCTCCTTGGCATGTACGCAATAGTCTCATGCGCGCGCGTGTGCGTGTGCGCGCAGCGAGTGCATACCTATACGAATGTAAAAGAGAGCGTTTCAATATGTAACCCGTAGCGAGGGGGAAACTCAGTATTGTACATGTATATCGCTGCGTGTGCGTTTCTGCGCGCGTGTGTTTGTGTGGTTAAGCATATGCGAGACGTTGAATCGTTTATACACGCATTGAATAGGGGGGGGATCAAGCGGTAGCTTTTTTCGCGCGCCATACACACACACACACACACACACACGCAGGCAGGCAGTGTGAGAAAGAGGGCCGTTTTGTTCGTATAATACAGCAAGCGAATGCCCGCGCGCTATCGGTTTCAAGTTCAAGAGCCGCGCGATCCTCTTCCGCCGCGCGGCACGTAATGTATACACACAGCGTTGCGCGAACTGTATAATGTATACTTGTACACGTTAATATGTCTGCGTGCGACCCGTTTCGCAAATCTGTAACGCGTAGGACGCTTCTCTCTCTCGTCGTGCGAAAAGGCGACGCGGCGCATTAGCATACGTGTTGCATAAGAGACAGATCGGCGCACAGGCCGTGACGCTCGATCCCATCGTCGTCGTCGTCGTTCGTCCAGTAGGCCGGAACGAGATCGAGTGTTCGCATACGTACCGCGCATCGGATTGGAAAAATTCGCGCGAGTTCGCGGCTTCGAGAGCCGGACGGCTGAAACGCTCGTCGCGGGCTTTTATATAGAAAGTCATTATACATCGTTCGATATAGAGCCGCGTGGCGATTTGATTTTTCCCTTTGTGCGCCGCTCTCTAGACGTCGCGAGAAAGCGAGCATTTCTCTCTCCGCGTCCTTTTCTCTCTCTTATACTCTGTGCTGTTCTCTCCTTCCGCGAGAGAGCAGGTGCTGTGCGCCACGTGCTCTCACCTGTCGCCTGCGTCTCTCTCTCTCTTTCTCTTCATTGTGTCGTGGTCGTATATATACAATATACATGTATATAGTCGTATACGTGCCGCGCGCGCTTTCGAGGACACCGCGCGAGTCGTTCCTCGGCATTTCGTTTTATTTCATTTTCATTTATTTCGTATTTTCCTTTTCCGTTCCCTCGCGCGAATAATTGCCATCTCGCGCTGTAGTGTTCCGGGTAAACAGGGGGAGGACGACGACGACGACGCCGAGATCTGCTACTAATTTTGAAGAGCCGGAGCTTGTACCGAGAGTCCATACCTGATTAAAAATAGCTGCCGCGTTCCGGAATCGCTCGCGGGACTGCTGGCTACCGCGATTTTAAAAATCATCAATCCTGTAGCGCACACGCGACGAGCGCCGTCCTCGGAAAGCCGTCTTTGCGGAAGAGGAGATGAGAGGCTCTCCGACGGGGGGGGGGGGCAAGAATATAATGTATATAACGCGTACGGAGAATGTGCAGCGGTATAGAGAAAAAAATTGTTTAGGAAACTCGACCAAAGTTTCGTCTGTATAAAAAAATTTATTGTTACTGTATACTCACCAGAGATATAAATATACAACTTTGTTCTCCATGCTAATTCATCTCGCTCGTATACAGCGTGTAATATACTCGTGAGGTAATAAGACTTTCGAAAGCTAATTCGTTCTAACCCGCGGGAGCGGAATTAGTCTCTCTTAATTTGTCGTATCTCCCATCGTTCGCCAACTCTCGTACACACGACTCTCTCGCCCGCCGCTATACAGTACACGGGTATAAAAGTCATTAGATCCGCGCGCGCGAAACAATAGACAAATCGCGACGATCCAATATCTTCTCGGATCGATAAGTCCAAAGGATCGATTCGCGCGTACGTGTAATAACACACAGCCTCTATACATCCATATCATCAGTCGTATATTCATACTGCAGGAACAGCATCTCCAAGTAGATCCCCAGCGATATGTGTATAACAGAAGCATACTCTCGCCGGCCCGAATCCCGCAAAGTCTCGCGCGCGCGCGCGCGTACGGCTATCCGTATTAAAGGCGTCCAGGAATTCAGCGCTCACTCGGTCTAAAAACAGCGCTCGCTCTCTCACTCTCGCGCGCGCGTCCCGAAATCCGGTTAGCTATACGCGCCATAATACGCCGTCGCGTATAGGATAGCCCGCGCCGGAAGAAACTGTACGACACGCGAGGATGGCGTCGTGGCTCTACACACACACACACAGCCGATGGCGTAATCGAGAGAGAGAGGCAGAGATCGTGTGTGCCCTGCCATATGAGTATATACATTATGCTGCAGTTGTTGTGATGCGGATGGATGGGTTACTAGAACGCTACGCTTACGGGCTTTCCGCGTATTTTCGGCGACGACGACGGCGACGCGTCATTTGGGTCTGCGAGCGCGCGCTGCAGCACAGCGCTCCGAAATTCGAGAGTAATGGGAAATTTAATTTTGAAGCCGCGCGCGGGACGCGTCATCGCGGATTATTTTTGGATCTGTGCAGCGCGCACACCGTGTGCGCGCCCTCGATTCCAATCGAATCGTTTTGGGGAGGGGGTGTCCTTTAATTGTAACAGTCTCTTGTCGACAGGACGAAGCTTTTCCTGCAAGGTGTAGCTTTTTGGTTGATGAGGCCTTACGGAAGAATTAGATCGTGTTGTATCACTTATCGCTGCGGTATCGAATCGTAACCCCCTGGTAGAAACTTAATGATATAATTTAGCTACAATTTCGTTATAAATTAGCTAATTTATCGTTAAGTTTCAACCAGGGAAAGTGTCAATTATTTATGGTTAGCACAATATTTTGTTAATTATAATTGAGGACGTGTGCATTGATTGCAATCTCGACTTCGCTATTACGCGACGCTGTAATTCGGTAGTATCGCGGTTAGCGTATAATTAGGGACACTAATACATTTTTACAAAACCTTTCGAACGAACGAGCGAACGAATGAATGAACGAACTAACGAGCGAACGGAAGAGAAAGGCAAGAGAAAACCCCAAGAATCTAAGCGTCGATCCCCAACAGAATCGTCGCCATGTGTGCCATCAGCTGATGATATACAAACCGCGGGAACTATGTGACGTAACATCCCAATCGTGTGTGTACAGTGACACTCGCGCATCGATCCCCCAAAAGAAAAACAAACTCTAAAAAAAAAAACCAACGCGAAGAACCTCTCCCTCCCCCCCACCCCCAGAAGATCCAAACCCCCATACGTAATCGAGCAAAAATAATGGAGCGGACGAAGCGGAGAAGCGACGAGCCCCGTGTCCTCGTCGCTCCTCGAGCCAACGGCGCCTACCGCAGCTCGGAGCTCGGCTGAACTCTCGCAAGTGCCTCCTGTGTGTGATACCAATCGTACACGCGTAATCGAGGCGAAGATCGTCCAGGTCAGCAGCAGCGGTACATAGTCTTTCCGGAACGACGACGAGTTCGTCGAAAAGCAGCAGCGGAAGCAATAGGCAGCCGGCAAAATGGGCCAGCAATCGTCGAAGGGCGGAGGCCACCACAGCCAGGCGCAGCTGCACCTGCAGCGCGTCGCCGAGCAGAGGCGCGAGTCCGCCAAGATGCGGCTCGGCAGCTTCAAGCGCGGAGTTGCCGGAGGTATATATTTAACGCCGATGCGCCGTATGCGTGGGGATGATGTGTATATATAGATATATACGTGTGCATTGAGGATTTGGATTGTGCGCGCTTATCGGATCTTTGCCCGGACGACCAGGGGGGGGGGGGGCTGTAATGCGCGTTATTATTCGAATGCTTATGGTTTTAAGCTTCTTCCGTATATATACTATGTTAATTCTCACTTCGAGAGCGTGTACATTATTCGCGCGAAAAATTAGTGGGGAACGATCCGTCACTGCGCATTTATTCAATATATAATGTACATATTGTATATGTAGAATAGATAGCTGTAAAACGCCGGGTGTTGCGCAACGCTATCTGTGTCCCACATTATACGCAGTATAAATCAGAGCAGACGCCGAATGCGAAATGTATATATAAGCCATATTTTTCTCCGCGCCACCGCCGGCGAGAGAATCGATGGACGCAATAAATATCCCGCCATCGAAACATATACGGCCCGCGCTCTTGTATACCTCTCCTCCTCGCACGTGTATAATGTCAAGTGCCTCGTCCCTGCTATACGGCCGATGTTGCACTTGACACAGCCCCCTCCGGGCCCGATTGGAGTTTCCGGCGAACCGTCGGTCTTCGCTCGTCGCATTATTGTACGCCTCGTGTCCTGTATATACAGCACAATATACCTGCGAGAGGTGAGGAGGGGGGAGGGGAGGAAAAATTTTACGGGGAAGCAGCGTGAAGGAAGCCCGCGCGTTGTCGTGTCCGGCTAAACGGATTACTGATAGACCGCGTTTGTCGCCCTTATTTATTGGCCGGAGAGAGAGAGAAAGAGAGGAGAGAACTAATGACGATCGTTTTGTTGATTTTCCAGAGAGGCCAACGAGGAAGAACTGCATCGACGCACATCAGCCTAATAACAATCAGTTCAGCTCCAATCTGCACAGTGAGTGTCAATCTATACGTGTGTGTGTGTGTATAGCGCATGGTTTACATTATATACTATACACGGATGAGCCGCACGTTCGAGAGTCATTATTGAATTACGACGATATTCTTCGTTTGCTTGCGATTCCATTGAGCCCGTTGAATTAGCTCGCCACGTGTACCGGCTGACGACGGCCGCACCGTGTCTGCACAGATGCAAAAGCATCGCACGCGCTTTAATGGCCCGCGTGATTCAATTTCTAATCGGCGGTTTTCGAGCTGTACGGAGGAACTCGCGACGAGAAACTGCTGTGCCGCCAACCGCCGCCGACGTCGTCGTTATCGCCGATTAAAATCCAGTCGGTTTTGTATTATATATATATATGCGGTTGCGGAGACGCGCGGAGGCGTAAAACCTCAGAAACGCATCTATAACGTAGAAATTTGCATTTTGCCGAGTTATTAACCTTTGTCGACGACGCTTTCTCCTCTTTTCCACGCTTATTGTTCGACGACGACGAGGACGACGCTAGTATAGCGCGGTTGCCGCGAGCGTTTCAGAATTTCTCGATTCACGCAGCTTTTACTGCACTTTTGCCCGCGCTAAAGCGTCCCGAGTTTCCGGCTTGAGCGTATGCGATTCGCGGAAAATAAGAAATTTTCCAGTCGAGAGTATTATCTGTCAGCTTCGCGGCGTGATGTCTGATATCGGAGGTCGATAAAGCTTGTGTATTGCTGACCCAACGGATTAATACGTATATGTCCGGAGTTTTTCCAGTACACAATTACACATCGTATTTCGAGGCGAAAAATTGCGTACAGTTTTTCTATAACCGAATTTTTGTCGGACGTATAGACGAGCGCCGCGTTTTACGAGAGAGAGAGAGAGAGAAAGAAATCCGTCGTCTCATCGAAATCACTTCCTCTCGAAGCCGGCCAGGCGAATTTCTCAGAGAGAAACAATGCTCAAAAAGGTCTCGTTTAAACTTCCGGATCGTTCCGAAATATCGCTCACTAGCGCGCATCATTAAATTTCGTGTCTCTCCCGCGCGTGTCTATATATACAACAATAAAAAGACCGTATATACTTACCGTTAAATCGTTTTACAGCGGTCCGCAGAGCAACAACAAAAAGAAAAAAATTAGTCCAACGCACAGGCTAACGAAAAAAAAAATCCCCCTTACAGACTCCACCCACTCACGGGCAGGTCATACCTCATACCCCTCGAAGCGTAAAGCTTATACCCAAATCGCAAGTACCTCTCGAGTGTGTCCCTCGAAATCCTAATAAGCAATATGCCCCCACAATAAAATCTCCTCGAGGCATCCAGCTGCACGCTTCAGGGCATCCCCTCTCTCTCTCTCTCTCTCTCTCTCTCCGCACCTGAGGTGATTTCCCTCCGCGCAGCAACGAAGGGATTTACAACTGTCATGCCGCGTTCTATATATATGTGTATGCGTGTGCGCATCTCTGTGTGTGTGTGTGTGTGTGTGTGTGTGTGTGTGTGTGCCGGTCGGTCTGAGCATACCTATACGTGTCATTAGCAAGTACTTAGAGGAGGACAGCCCGACAATGCATCAGCAGTCGAAATTTCCCCGTCGGCCGTCGTCGCCGCGCCGTTCACTGTATATATACACTCGCACACACACACACACACACAAGTGTGTATATACGTGTACAGTGTGTTCCGCCGTCTCGGATTTTAACGGTACACTTACGCCGCTCGCCGCTTTCCTTCCTCTCCGCACATACACACGCCGCGCTGCAGATGCTTTCGCACTTTTCACGCGGCAGGAGCGCTCCTCCGTACAACGTTTCTCTCTATCGCTATCTCGCTCGTTCTCCCGCGCATACACATTGCAGTAAATAGGCGCAGTATCTATTCTCGATTCGAGCTGGATGGGCCGTCTGGCGTTTCCCTCGTTTCGCCGCGGTCTTCAAAAACGAGTGTCACGGAGTGCGTGTGCTCATACCTTTACGTATATACGCGTGCACGCATGCGTATACAGGTGTACAGCATAATACAAGTGTGAATTTTTAAATTCAAGAGGATTTTCTCTCTCTGCGTCCATCTCTCGAGTGTGTTTACGTTCGTCGCTGATCGGCAAGCTGTATATATACGCCGAGGCTCTCGGTTGTTGTCATCGCTCGTCGATGGTTATATCAGGATGTGAATCGTATGGATTTGGAATTGCGCAACTCGCGAATTTTCAATTTTTTCGCTCTCGGGAAGTGCAGTGCAGTGACAGTTATTCTACTTATATATCGAAGGCCTCCCGGACGATCCGTTGCTTCAAGCCACACTATATATCGCGAGCCGTCAGTACATATAGGTATATTACGTATACCGACGGAAGCCGCGAGAATTAATAATGCACAGGTATACCATGCGCGTTGGCATCGGTCCTCGCGACGTATAACACACGAGTGCCCCGACGCGTCTCTGCTCTCCGTCCGATCGCCTCTGAGGAAACTCGAGAGAGGATTTTGTCATCGCGCGCGCGTTTACGCCGTCTTAACATGGGACGTTATATACAGCGATGCCATAATAGGCCAAGCAATAGAGCTAAAAAAGGGACAATTTTCAAGTGGTAAAGCCTACAGGTAGAGAAGTCGGCGAATTGATCAATAATAATGTGTACATTGATAAAAAAATATTGCCCACCGATTTCTCTGGGAATTGCATTTTTTTATTAATAATTAACTTGCAAAAATGTGATTTTTTTGCATTTTTTTTCGGTTTTTCGCACATAAGTCAAAAACTATTAAAGATACGGAAAAAAACAACAATATGCATTTTGTGTAGTATTAAATTTCAAAGAAAATGAGCTATTGAAAAGCTCAGTAGCATGAATGGAAGCCGAGATATATAGAAGAAAGCGTTAAAATATGCCGAATTTTTAAAAAATCATAAGTCGGCCGTTTTTGCACATTAAGAACTAAAATTTTGGGTTTAAGAAGGTATGCATACGTACTTTATACAAAAAAAAATTTGGCACTGTACAACAATTATTTTTGTAGTTATAGCGATGTGAATATTTACATGACCGAATTTGCAGTCGTTCCCGCTCGTCTAATTTTGGTCCTATTTAAAAATTAAAAAAAGTTTTGTAAAGTTGACGTTTCACACAACAAAACGCATTGTTTACTTTTTCGATAGCATGCCTCTAAGCAGCCTAAAAAAGCGGTTAAACATGGGCAAAAACGCCGCGCGCGCGAAGAGTGGGGGAAGCGTCGGTGATCGAGGGGAAGCGTATATACAGATATACAAGCGCGCTGCGCCTCGCCGTAAATAAATAATCGAATTCCTCAGGTCGAAATACCCTGAATTAAAAAAAAATGATTAAAATACATGCATTACTTCCCGAGTAAATGCATTGAAAAGATATACTTCTTGCGCGCGTATATCTGTATATACGCTTCCCCTCGATCACCGACGCTTCCCCCACTCTTCGCGCGCGCGGCGTTTTTGCCCATGTTTAACCGCTTTTTAGGCTGCTTAGAGGCATGCTATCGAAAAAGTAAACAATGCGTTTTGTTGTGTGAAACGTCAACTTTACAAAACTTTTTTTAATTTTTAAATAGGATCAAAATTAGACGAGCGGGAACGACTGCAAATTCGGTCATGTAAATATTCACATCGCTATAACTACAAAAATAATTGTTGTACAGTGCCAAATTTTTTTTTGTATAAAGTACGTATGCATACTTTCTTAAACCCAAAATTTTAGTTCTTAATGTGCAAAAACGGCCGACTTATGATTTTTTAAAAATTCGGCATATTTTAACGCTTTCTTCTATATATCTCGGCTTCCATTCATGCTACTGAGCTTTTCAATAGCTCATTTTCTTTGAAATTTAATACTACACAAAATGCATATTATTGTTTTTTTCCGTATCTTTAATAGTTTTTGACTTATGTGCGAAAAACCGAAAAAAAATGCAAAAAAATCACAGTTTTGCAAGTTAATTGTTAATAAAAAAATGCAATTCCCAGAGAAATCGGTGGGCAATATTTTTTTATCAATGTACACATTATTATTGATCAATTCGCCGACTTCTCTACCTGTTAGCACAAAAATCGTGAAAAAAACCTCTATTGATTGGCCTATAATAGCGGTGATACGCTTTTCGACTCGATTGCGCTTCTGCCTTGATTTCGTTCTATAATACCTATACAGCCAGAATTACGGATACTTCCGAGCGCCGCGATTTGTGCAAGCTGACGGTGAACTAATATATTATCGGATCGACGAGTTGTATATACGCGGAAGAAAAATGAGCGCCGAATGAATATTCAACGCGAGCTATACGAACTCGCAGGAAAAAAATAATCTCTCCGACAGCGCTGCGCCTGTATTGTAATATTATCCTCGGATTCCGGACTCTTCAAGATCAATCGATATGTGTGTATATGCCGGAGAGACAGCTGTGCGCGTGTGATCGAGAGCGATGCGCTCTCCTTTCGTCTCGCCTGCTGTGTATAGCAGCCGTCATCCTCATTATACTTACGTGTTTCTCTCGTCGAATATATAGGATTCTTTTCTATACGGAGAGCCGCGTCGATTGTTTTTAACGGGGCGAGAGAAGGAGTATATATACAGGTATAGATGCGCGCGGCAGGCCGATTATCCTCGATTCTCGACCCAATAATTTCGAATCGTTACGAGCGAATTTTCTGCTCGGCTCGCTCGCGCGGACGGACGGCGTCGGGGCACTCGAGTCGTTGACTTCGCCTATATATATATTATATATATATGTGTGTGCAATGTACAATTACGTCAAACTGAATTAACGAGCTAATGTTAAATCGCATGTAGAGTGGAGGCATCCATCATGGCTACCACCTTATTTGTCGCTATCTTCGAAGGTGAGCTATAACACGTCTACGTGAGAACAATTGCGATTCGTCTTGACACTTGCGTGTTTACACGCGCTTTATAACCTCATTGCCCGATATGCGGTGGCACGTCTCGGGACGTCGAGTGTACGCGGGAAAATTGTACAAGAACTTTTCAAATCTCTCCGTTATTCGCGACCTCTACTTGATAATCGTGCGCACATCGAAGCACCGGAGGTTCTTACGCGTACACGTGTAGAAACGCAGTTGAATCTGCAGTACGAAAACTCGTCGTGTACATTTATTGATAATAATTTCGAGTATCGCCACTATCTCACTGTGTGTACAATACAATATCTAACCCTCGCGTTTCTTCTCTCTTCCAGAATCCAACCTCTCGACAGTTCGAAAGCCGTCTAGCATCAAAAGCGTTCAGTCCAGCGTCAACTCGAAGCAGAAGAACACGACGACCAACAAAGGTGAGCGGACATCGAAATTCGGCAGCGGTGCATAAATTATATAGCACCCGGTGTATACGCAGACGGGAGCACGTGTGTGTCTCTGTGAGATTAGTATTTTTGGCACACGGAGAGCAACGCGCACGTTTTACTGCACCCGCAGAGCCGATATTCAGGCCAAGAAGCTGCTGCACGACTATGTAAACACTATATTGTAAGCAAGTGCCATCGGATCGCGCGAGTCAAGTGCGCGCTAAGCTCCTGCATAACTCGGGCGTAAAATCAAACGGTACCGGCGCTTCACTCGCGCAAAGAAATCCCGAGCTGGAAAAAAAAAACTCCTTTGGAAGTATAGAGTAGGAGAGAGAGAGAGAGAGAGAGAACAGCACACTCGCCAGTCTAATTAACGTTCACGTCTGATACAGCAGGAAATTGGCGTGTACGTAGACACACACACATACACACGCGTGTGTGTATGTAGGAGAGAAGTTGGCTCGTGATATATGGGAGGAAAAAGCGTGTGTAGAAACGAAATTCGTCGTCCTCGTTTCTTCGGGAGGATAGGCGAACGTATAGCTGCGTTAGTTTCCACGCGAGAGAGTTTCTAATCTCGTCGACGGACTATATGAGCACGTGCGAGCCGCGCAGCTCGTATATATATATATGTGGAGTAGCTTTTTTTTCGCTCTCGAGCTACACTCGAGTTATGGGCCTATATATCGGTCGGGCGTTGTATGGGATAGCGAAAATTGGCGATTGTCTTGAAATTCCGTAACTATCATTTAAATTCGCGTTAGACTCGTAAAACTCGCTGAGATCAACGGCTCTTCCATTGTATGTATACGTCAAAGCTGTACAGCTGTATAATTATGACGGTCGGACTTGCGCAACAGCCCAAACAAAAGCGAAAGAAAATTACCGACTATTAATATTCTGTTTAAGCGACACCTGGTTGTCATTCAATTATACGTATCGTTTTCAAAGCCGTAATTTTATCGCGCTGCTAATACTTATTTGCTGTTTTATTTATTTATTGGTTGTGTTAAATAGTGACGGATGTACTCGCTCTTCTACGCAATTGTGTGAAAGACACGCCAGAAAATGAAAAACCGCGATCGTTAAAAATGTTATTATCCGAATATACTTATACAAGGAAAAAAAATGCAAAACTACAAATCAGTCAAGCGCTTCGCAAGAAATCGACAGCTCGAAAGTCTATTTCAGCATTATTGCCCATCTAATCACATACACACACACACACACATACGCACATACGTTCAAAAGCTCTTCACTCCCAATATCTCGGCTGGGCATCGCCTTGCGGCTTCTTGCGAAAACCTCGGACACGTCCACGTCAGGCATTTCACAAAGCAGCCGCAACCACTATGTAGTCCGCACTCGTGACACGCGCCGCGGAAACAGACTGTGCACACCATCATCATCATCATCATCATCAACGTCCACAGCTCTCTACATAGGCTCGCAAAATAAGCCGCTGCGCGTAAAATCCTTCTGTACGCTATATGCACAAAACTTTATAATACTTATACACATTATACACCTCTATACAAGCCGGAGAGTCTAGGTCACGCACATGCAGACGTGCGTAACGAAGCGCCTCGGCCAAAACTGCTTACTATGTACCTAAGAAGTATATAGCAGCGGAGCAGCGGGTATATAACGGCGCAGCGCCGGCAGCAGCCCAATATCTGCCCTGTTCGCTCACCGGAAGAGAAGAAAGCCGCAAGAACTGAACTTTCACTCTGTACAGTGCTGTACGGCGCTGCACGCATGCGACGCTTCGGTTTCTATCAATTTCCCGATGAGACCGGTCGGCGGTATAGGCGGCGACGGGGGGAGGGAGGGGGGGGGGGGGTAAGGGCAAAAATGCGGGATCGAACACCGAAGTGCAAGCGTAGCGGGAAACGACTCGTTTTTTTTTTCAACTCCGCATAGACCAGCATGCATGTGTGTGTATATATATCAGAGCGGATTTGACGTGTATATATCGCGCGCGCGCAACTCTCTGATAAGGCGGCTGTTTAGAAAGCGGTTGGTTCACTCTCGCGCGAATGGGTCGCGCGCGCGCGCGTGGGATTTTTTTCTTTTTGTTTATTATACAGACGCATGTGTGTGTGTGTGTGTATATACCTGCGCGATACCTCTCTTCTTTTCGAGTGTGTATAATAACGTATGTATATATATCGCGGAGAAATATTGCTTATTGGCGAGAAAGAGCGCGCGCGGACCCGCGGGAGAGTGAAAATGGGAAAGCCGCGGCAGCGATGTATCATGCGCACGTATAGGCGCGATACGCGAATTATATATATATAGAGATATGTATAATACGCGAGCGATCGCGAGAAATAAGTAGCAGCCGGTGATAATTGCCGGTGTGCGCGCGCTCCGATCGACGAGAGCCGCGATTTATTATAACGCGGAGATTCGCGCGATGCAGTGCGCCGCGCTTTCTTTTCAGCTCGTAATCTCTCTATATATACGGCAAGAGAGCCGCGTATAAATAGGCATGTGTGTGTGTGTGATTTTACGGCTGGCGCGCTCTACATAATCTCTCCAATTGCTCTATATATACGCATCACATGTGAATTCGACTCGGCGAAGTAGTCAATGATTTCATTAGATTTGAGCAGCGGCGCGCGCGTCTGGAATAGACATAGCGCCTGGATCCGTTATTGCTTCTAGAGTCAAGTGGAAATTCGAATTTCGCGCCGTAATCCTATAAGTGCGAGCCATATATTTATCGGTATTTATTATTAGGCGCAGAGCGTGTCTGGTATAGACGGAATTTAGTTTAAAGAGAAAAAAAAAACTGGGCGAGAGTGTGAATATTTCTGAGAAAGCCATAAAATCTGTAATCCGTACGTGAAATGGAATCAATAATTTTTACGCGTACGTTGACACTTGATTCTGTAATTATCTTCCGTTTTGAGGAGTTTCAAGTTTATTGAAAAGGTATATAAATAAGGTATATAATTCGAATTAAATTGGGCCAATATGAATTCTAATTGCTCCATAATCTTATATATTTGACCCGAGATATCACAACGTATAAAATCGAAATATTGCAAAACCATATTATAGATCACAACTATACACAACGCAGTCATACAATTTTTTTATCCCGTCACTATTTATTACAAGCGAATTCGTCGCTGTCGTTTTTTTCTCCCCCTTCGAATCTCTCTTCAAACGATCAGGCCGCGAAATCGAGATCTTCACGCGCGACTCTCGAACCCCTTCGAGAAGCAGAGAAGAAGCATCAGAAAAAAATGTATATATACATACACGTATACAACACGTCGAGCGTCGTCGTATACAGCCGTATATATACATATATATATATACGCGTCGCGTCTCAGCGCGGGCCATTAAGCTTCCGGGGCATTAATCCAGAGCGAAGCGCACGAGAGAGTAGTTTGACTACGATGACAGGGAAAACTCGTGCCTCATGCTAATGGAGCGACGAATCGCTGTAAATCAGATAGTGGATATAACAGCCCGATGAGCGTAAATTCTAAAATAGTTTCGAATGTAGAATATCGCTCGCGCGCGCGAGAGAGAGAGAGAGAGAGAGAGAGAGAGAGAGAAAGAGAGAAAGCAGAGTGTATTTCCACGTATATAAACGTATACCTATACAAACTTCTCCGAGCTCGTCGTCTTCGAGGAAATTCGAGAGACAGAGTAGGATGTTACAATGGCGTTATGTAAAGAATCGCTATGGGTGTTTCGGTAACTTCCTCCGCGCGCCGGCGAGAGGTTTCTGAGGAAATCGCGGATAACTCTGGTGGCGTCCAATGAAAATGTATGGGTGTTTGTATGTGTATGTACAGGTACATAATACATTACACTTGTTTAGCGAGAGGATTTCGTGATAGGGCTAACCAATTTATTGCGGGTTTCAACATTCGATTTAGTCTTGGGAGGCATCGAGAGGTCTCTTTTGCTGTATATACGTTGCTCTGGAATCGCGACGAGTTCTGTTCATTTTTTACAGTTTCCTTGCGAATAGAGATTATTTTGTCGGAATACTAAATTTTCAGATGCATATATATAGAAACGAATAATAATAATTCACAACGAGCCAAGAACTTAAATTCCTGAAATACATGCGCGGCTTTCCTTTTTACTCCTACATATACATATTACACTCGTATATTTTGTAAAATCAAGTTTAACTAAAAAAAAATCATGAAAAATTTTGTCACTCCATAACAAGACATCTCCCGTCACTCCACGTGTCTATAAATCAAAGATACAATTCTCAGAACATGTCTTTCCCACACACGCGCGCATCGAGCTCCCGAATCATTCTTTCAACGCGTAGTACACAAACAGTACACACAACCAATACACACATATATATACTGCACACAAGTATTACGACGTATATACACGCGTACACCGACAATGCTACACCGAAAGCCCATTAAGCGACGAGCAACAAGTCCGCGCGGAGCCTCCAAATTAAAAATAGGAGCGCGCGGCAGCCGTGTAGTATAAAAGAGACGAGAAGAGTTCGCTCGAAACGCGCGGCTCGTCTGTGTGTATACTTATAGTGCGGCATCGGCGCCGCTCCGGGCGTGAAAAATC
This sequence comes from Philotrypesis tridentata, assembly GCA_018906965.1. NCBI lineage: Eukaryota > Metazoa > Arthropoda > Insecta > Hymenoptera > Pteromalidae > Philotrypesis > Philotrypesis tridentata. The sequence goes on from JACCIB010000002.1 coordinate 7,002,376, forward strand.
AAATCAAATCCCAATCGGCCGAGCGATGAGTTCGAGGCCCTGCGGGGCGCGCGTGTATAAGGCTTACACGCTCGGTGCGCACAAATACACGCGCACACGCGTAAGTGTACACGCTCCAAGATAGAAAGAGCTAGAGAGAGAGAGAGCGCACTCTTTCCCACTCCTCGCGGTGTATATAGCGATGAACGAGCGCCGGAGAGCGGAGCGAGGGCAGCCGGCCAGAGAATTGCAAGCCGAGGAAGGGAAGCAAAGCAAACGCGGCTCGCCAAGGTGAAGCGGCTACGACGACTAATTCAGCGGTAGTAGTACGATAGTAGTGCGGCGAACGCGGCAGGCGCAGTGTAGCGCGCCCGCGGCGAGTCTTATATATGAGCTAACGTAATTTTCGGCGCGGCTAACTCTCTCTCACTCTCGAGCCTTTTGCGGAGATCGTCTCCGAGACGGAGCGAGACAGAGAGATAGACCGAGCCTTGGCATTTTTTTCGCGCCTTATAGACTCTTTCTGTGTCGGCGAGCCTGCAATACTCACATCTCGGCGAGGTGGGGGCCGTGTATAATGACAGTCGCGAAAAGTGCATCGGCGCCGATTAGACGCGTGTCGCAGTAGCTGCGAGAAAGCGAGAGAGAAATGGGGAGATTCCGCGGGATCGCGACGATACGGACGTTGCGCGGCGGAGCGCGAGAATGAAGCGCAAGTCGAGACGGGCCCAGCACCGGGCGAGGCTCAAGCAGGGAAGAAGTAAGGCCCCGCTCGATCGCACAACGCTATGCGTACATGTACTATATACTGCCGAGCAGAAACTAATCTCTCCTTCTTCTTCTTCTTTGTTTCCGTGCGACGCGCAGTTGCAGATCGCAACAGCGCCAACAACAACAACCACCACCACAACAACAACAACAACACCAACAACAACAACAATCGGCCGACGACGAACGGCAGCGCGAGCACCTCGCCCCTGCCGGCCAAGGAGCAGAAGGGCATCGGCGGCGCCGGCAACAACGGGATCCTCAACAACAATCACAATCTGCGGGCGCAGCACCTGAACAATCACGCGCGCCAGAGCAGCGCGCCGAGCTCGCGGGTCGCCACCCCGACGGTCGAGCTCGCCGCCCCGAGGCTCATCGCCGACACCCGCGAGCAGGAGATCCAGACGGATCTGCGGCTGCTCCTCGTCCACGACAAGGAGACGCAGGACCTGCTCGACTGCGCCGCCCGACGCGACGACGACTGGAGCAAGAGGGCCGAGGACACGGTTCAGGCCCTCGCCATCACCGTGCAGTACTTCACGCATCAGGTACTCGCGCGCGCGTCTGCGTAATTTTCTGCGCTGTGCGCACACGCGACTTTCGATTCAGCCGTGTATATCAGCGAGAGACGATAATTGCAATCGATGCGCGGAGTTGAGAAGTGTATATCCGCTCGCCTGAGTGTATTAATCGCTATTATAGTTGCTTTATATAGACTCGATTTGGAGCTGATAGTGTCCTTGCGCGCGAGCGACGCGATTGAAGCGCGGAAAATCTGTATTTGGTATAGTCGACGGATTAATCGACTCGTTAAACGCTGCGCGCGCGCGACTCTCGAGACCGCAGCCTCGCGTATGTGTGCGTAGTGGGCTGCACATTATTCAATTCAGGTCAATCGTGGCGTTTCGCGCGCGCGCAGCTGAATATACTTTTATATATATATAAAAGAAAAAAAAATCGAATACAAAGATTCGCGATACTTTTGGATCAACGGCACTCGACGATTGATGCGTCATTTTTATTTTTCCTTATTTTGCAATTGCAGCTCGAGGACAGCTCGGAAGTGAGGGTCCGCAAGGATTTCGAGAAGATGAAGACGGACTGGCTGACGGCGCGCTCCGAGCTCGAGGAGCTGCGGGTGCGCAAGGCGAGCATCGAGGACGCGCTCAGCCAAGAGCGGGAGGGCCATCTGCAGGTCATCGAGAACTTGCGCGAAGACCGTAAGTCGAAATATCATCCGTCAACGTCTCTCTGCTCTTCGTCTATTTACCGTCGTCGTCGTCGTCTCCGCTGCGGAAGTCGCGTCGGAAGTGTGTATATCGAGACGAGGAGAGACTTTATTTCGGAGCTATTGCGCGCCGGCGTCGCGCATTTCGTAAGACGGCCGCACCAAAAAAAAAAAAAAAAAATAGAAAGAAACCAAGTCTCGAATGAATGGAGGGCTCGCTGACGCGTGCGACTTGCAATCGAGAAATAGAGGAAGAATTATATATGAAATCGATTTTAATTCAGTCGATCGGTTTCGCAAACGACGACTGCGCGTCTCGAATTCCGGGTTCAATGAAATCGCGCGCGGCTCTATATACAGAGCTCGTTTGTTTTGGCACTCGAGCGACTCGAATAAACGCGGGTGTGGGGAGGGGGGGCTTTTATGCGAGCGCACTCGAGCCGATCCGCAAGTTTTAGTGGCTCTTAAGCGTCGCGTTGCGAAATCGTATATAAGTCGCGCCTGCTCGACGTATAGGAAATCAAAACGAATGGGGCTCGCGCTCTGCATCGGAAATTTGCATCTTAATGTCGCAGTATAATTCGCACGGTTTGAAAATGGGTAAATCTCCGCGTACGTATACGCGAGTACGTATATACTTATGCGAGTGTTTGCCGCGTCGGCTCTGGTTTTTCATTCGAAGCTTTTAACGACGAGGGGACCGGTGCAAATAGCAGAAAGTCAAGCGACTCGTACGCATATTGACGTTGAATATCCGCGATGGCCTACATCCCGGTGTGTATATCCACATTTCTGAAACCTATTTACGGGGAGACCGAAGCGCGTTTCTTTTCTTTTCTTTTTTTTTTCTAAAATATAGCGGAGCGCTCAAGGCTTCGCGCCGTTACGGCATAAGCTCACGGGCGGATAGCGACAGAGGCTACAGAGCCAGATTTTTCTCATCTCTCGCGGTATATATATGGTTTGTTCGCGATAGCCGTGTATACACTTTCGCACAAGGTGCGACTTCATTAATTCAATAGCTCCTCGAGAGCCGTGTGTACGGACACATTTAAGCGAAGTCACGTTTCAGATGTATATCCCGTATACGTATTTCCTACTTGCGATTCAAATTCAAAGTCAATATCGGCGCGCTCGGACGAGACAGAGCGAGAGAGAGAGAGAGAGAGAGGAGATGAGGAAATAAAAAAGCTAAGAACGACTCGCGTGCTGCGCACCAACGAAAACAACTCTCGACAACGCAAACGCGACCTGACTGCGCTCCTTACATACACTATATGGAAGCGAGACGAGGGGGAAAAAAAATCGACGAAAGCGCCGCTCGACAAGTGTCCCGCGCGCCGGCATGTTCGATTTACATGCTAATGGTGTGTCGCCGCGTGTCTGCCAAAATATTCAGTGCGCGATTGTTCGCCGCCGTTGCTCTATACTGCGACCCTGAGGGAGCGCACGCGGCGACGGCGCACCCGTGCCAAATGCCGGCGCGCGACCGCTTTTCTTTTTGATGGCCCGGCCGAGATTGGGCCGTTAATGATACACGATGAAATTTCGATTGTTATACGTACTCCGCGATGGCTTTGACGCCGACAGTCGAGATGCAATCTACAGCTGTCTTTGGAATTAATTTTTTTGTTCTGCCTCTTCTGTTCGACAGTGGAGCGCGAGCTGGCCGAGCGCTCGTCCCTGGAGCAGTCGTTCGCGGAGAGCCTCGAGGAGAAGGAACGCGAGCAGCGTCTCGCTCTGGAACGGCTGAACTCCGAGCACCAGCTGGAATTGGCCCAGGCGCGCGTCGCCACCGAGCTGGAATTGGCCCAGGCGCGCGTCGCCACGAGCCAGACGCAGGAGCAGGGCGCCCTCCTCGCGGAGGTCGAGTCGCTTCGCACAGTCCTCGAGATCCGCAGCCAGGAGAACTCGCAGCTGAGGTCCGAGGTCGATCTTCTCAGGCGCGAGCTCGACGACAAGGAGGCGCTGAAGCTCAGGTGCGAGAGCCTCGAGGCTCGCTGCGAGGATCTCAAGGCTCAGCTGCAGAGCAAAGAGTCGGTCGAGAGACAGCTCGCGCAGGAGAAAGAGGTGAGGGAGCTGCTTTCGAATTTCGAATGCATGGAATTTTTAAATGTTCGAGATGTGGTACGCGAAAACGCGCGAGCGCGTGTGTATAGGTAAGTGAAGTAGGTTTAACGATTGTTTTCATACTTGGCAGGTATTGTTGGGCTCGATACACCAGTTGTCGAAGCAAAATAAGCGGCTGTCACAAAGAAACGAGGAGCTACTCTGGAGGTTACGCCAGAAGAGCGAGGTCGTCAGCGTTCTGACAAATCAATTGACTCCTCAGTCCCAAAGGCTGTCCAAGTCTCTGAGCCAAGGATCTGAACACACGGACCACGCTGCTAACGACTCGAGTTTTTCACAGAAGTGTCAAGAGGTATCTCACGCTCATAAAGTCTTGTCGCATCGCGTTATCCATGATTTAGTTGCAAAAACTATAACAGAATGCATTTTTCTCAATTTATCCACAGCAGCAATCCTGTTCGATGGTCAAATACATGGTAGAGAAGGGTGACTCGGTGTCCTGGACATTGGATATAACAGAGAGTACGGACAGCGCGATGAATAGCGCGGTGAGCTGTACGAAAAGCCCGAGCCCTTCGACGCGGCGCTTCTCGAGCAATAGCCACCACGAAAGCAATGGCACCAGTAATGGTAGCTTCGTCACCCGTCAAAATTCGCTGAGGCTCTCGATGCCGAGGCGAACGCCCGTTACTGCAGGTCGAGCGCGATCCAACAGCGTCTCCGTAGCCGACACTTCAGTTAACGCGAATGACACCGAAGAGCCGATCTGGAACCCGTCCTACCAGTCGACACCCCTGCAACGTCGCAGGAACGTCGTCGCCGAGTCGCCGCAATCCTGGGTAAATTGCATTTGAGAGATAGGCGTTATTCACGAGCTTTCCGTAGAATCTTGGTCAATTTTCACGCTATGCATACTGCCGAAATAAGGCTTTGTTTATTTCCTATGATAAATGACTCTATCATTTGAGTTTTAGGAGAAGGGTAGAGTCATTCTTTCGATTTACTTTAATTTTAAAACAGAACTTTTTTACATTGCGAGAGAGTATTACTATCTTATAGAAAGTTTCAAAGTTTTATTATTTTGAGAATATGAAATCCACAACTTTAATCAATAAAGATTGCTCTGTAAGATCTTTTTAAATAATATTTAATATTTATACTTTGTTTATTACATAGTGGTCGATATTTCACATTCTCCGCATGTACTGTGTTTTTGCATCGAAACTGTAAATCTGTATTTACTTTAATAAATGTACAGTTTATCTATTATATTTGTTTGCATTTTTTTATTTTTATTTATTTTTTTGTATGCTTATCCTGGCTGCTTTTGTCTTAAATCGATATCGTACGCATAATAAACAATTCATTTAAATTAAGGACAAGAATGAAAGTGAGCCACCCAAGTGAAAATAAAATGAATAATCTCATTTTATACACCTCCAAATCCACCTTCACTCATCGAATCTAGCATCAGCATAATAGAACCGCACACGAACTTTGTGTATATGCATAAAAACGTGAAAATCCGTGTTACTCAAGTCATTTTCTGCTATTCCTTACAGCCCACTTATCAAAAAACTGACGTCTCAACGTAAAACAAAAAATCCATATCTTGATTTGTTTGGGACGTTGCAGTCGCTGACGAACACTGTCGCTGAAACGACATGTACGAGCTCGAGCAATGCTGAGGCGAGCATCAATGTTGTCAGCAATAGCAGCAGCACAAAAGTCGCGGCACTGGAAGTGTCGACAACCGACGAGGACGAGGAAGATGAGGAGGAGGAGGAGGAGGATGTTGTTGGACAGCGACCGCAGGAAGCTGGAGGCGAGGCGATGATATCCGAAGAGACATCTGCCTCCTCGAGCAGCGAGGATGACGAGTCCTCGGTAAGCAGCAGTGACATTCCTTGACTGCCGAAGATGACGATAACGACGACGCACAGATGGTGTAACGCTAAGAAGGCTACGAAGCATCCGACTAGCGCTACCATATTCGAAAATTACTGTGGCGGTTACGAGTATTAGTTCTCTCGTTATTACTTTCGTTATGTTGCGTTTCTTTTTTGTAAATATTTATTCTAATTGTATAAGTAAGTTGCGCGAAACAAAGAAAATGTTCGAATTTGTCTTATAGGTAGAAATTAAGTTTATATAAATATATTTCTTTTTGTACAAACATCGCAAGAAAAGTCCAAAATGCTAATGTATTACCATGTTAGAATCTCTGTTTCTATATGATGATTATTATACCGAGTTCTTATACTTCGTTTGTTTTTTATTTTGCTGTTTGGTGCTGTTTATTAGAATTCCGAGAGCAATCGCATACAAAACACAAGTTTATAACCCGAAGTTTTGTAGAAATTAGGCTTGCGCTGCAAACAAACACAAATTTTGCCGAATTGAATGAATCAATGAGACTCGACGAGATGAAATGTATGGACACACAAGTACACAGTTTTTATAAAGAAAAACAAATATATGAAAAAAAGTGAAACAGCCTTTCTTGGACAACGAGAGTAACCACAGCCTACAAACTACTGTCACTGTCGAAGCTCGAGAAGCTCATGCACTGTTTTTAATCTTCTACCCTTCTAATTACTATGTATATAAAGTTCTCTATCACTTATCGAGTACGTACAGCAAAACAGTATAGGAGTCTGTTCACCCAAAAGTACGTATATTAGTTGTCAATCCATTAGTACGAAATACGTCTGGAGTAAACAACCAAATCCAGAAAATAATAAGTATTTCATCTATTACTAACGGCATCAGAACATGTGAATTTCATGAGAAAAAAGTATATTATTAGCTGAAATGCGATTCTTTGGCGAAATAAATGTATTATATATATATTATATGCTTGTCCAATAATTTTTTCACTAATCCTGGACTCATCTATTTTCCTGAAAAAAAAAATATTGATTTACTTTAAAATGATTTTTATTATAAAAATATGCAACAATTTTTTTTTTTACAAGTAGCTCCGTTAATCATAAAAAATAATTGTAAATATAATTAATTCATTCAACACATCATCACTTTTTAATGTACGACATACAATTTTCTCCAATATTAAAAAAATTGAAAATTATTAAAAAATTTGTCTTTTAAATTTATTTCATAAAACTATTAGAATTCAGTTTTACTAAAAAATTGTAATTTATGTATCAAAAATTAATATACATATTTTTTAATACAAATAATTAAAAATAAACTTCATTTGAAAACATTAATGAATCAGCACGAATATATTATCATTAATATTTTTGAACAATAAGATTCAAGATATTTTTGAGAAATTAACACATTTTATACAAAGTAGAAAAACTAAAGGGTTAAAAATGTATGACTTAAGTTTAAGGTCAATATTTTAACACTTAAATTAGTAATCTTATCTCTTTGTACTTTTCTTAGGAACACCTCTTCTTTGCCTTGAAGCATATACTGAAACAAAATATATGAAATATGAAATTAGTACAGTATTAAATAAGAATAATTCTTTATTAGACAACAAAATAATTACTTGTTCGCTCTTCAATTAGTTGTTTTCGTTTTAACATTTGCTCTGGTGTTAAGCTTTCAAGCATTTTCTCTATAAAATTATCCAATACTAGTGATCGAGTCATCGAAACTATTTTAGTACGACAATTAGGACATTCTTTTTTCTTTGTTATCCACATATCAATACAATGCCGGCAGAATGTATGTGTACAATTCAGAGTCATTGCTCTAACAAAAAGCTCTGAGCATATGCTACAGGTCAGTTGTTCATCCATTATGTTGTTTACTTTACTGATGACAGCCTCTCCTTGACAATTTTTGGAACTTGAACTTGTGCTTTCAAAATCGCTAGTCAGATCAATAGTTTCCAACACAGGTGGTTGATTATTGTTTCCGAATTTATTTGAGCTCGGTATTTCGACTATAATACAGTTTTGTAATTCTATGGGTTGATTAATCAATGCTAAAAAAAATGATTAATTAAAAATATTAAAGATAATGATTACATTTATTATCGAAAAAATGAAAATAATACATCAATTAAATAGGCTAACACACCCTGTTGTTGTTGTATTTGCTCTTGCTGTTGTTGAAGTTGTATTCGTTGCTCTTCTTGTTGTTGCAACTGCAATAGTTGCTGTTGTTTTGCTTGCTCTTCTTTTTGTTTTAATTCTTCTTCCATTTGCTTTAACTTCTGCTCTAACAAGTGTTTTTCATCATGTAATTTTGATTGTACATTCTTCTCTTCAGACAATAAATCATCTATCCTTTTTTGCCATTCCTCTTGCTGTCTCTTTTCAAGCTTCTCTCTCAACTCTTCCATTTGTTCCACCATAGTCATTTCCAACTTTTCCTTTTCTTGTTTAGTTTCTTTTAAAATTTCTTGCCATTTTTGTTTCTCTGCTGCCAATCTCTCTTCAAATTTAAGCCTTTCCTCTTCCAATTTTTCCAGCAAATCTCGATATTTTTGTTGCAGCTCTAATTCTGTAGAATTGCCAACCTCTATCTTCTTTTGTAACTCTGCTATTTGATTGTTCAATTCAACATTACAAGTTTTGGTAAGCTTCTGATCCTGTAGAAGTTTGTCCAATTCCTCCTTCAATTTTTCTTGCTCCAATTGTTTTTCAGATAACTGTTTCTCTAGATCTTTTCTTTCATTCTCTTGAAAAGCTACAAATGACCTCTGTTTGTCCAAAACGCTTCCCAATTCAGATTGGTTTGTTTCCAACTTTGGAAACTTGATGCATTCGCGATCTTTCTTAATAAATCCAAATTTATACTTAAAACTATCAGCAGTACTTAACTGCAGAACATCTCCTTCTTGAATAATCCTATTCGAATTTCTTGGTATTGGAACATCATTCAACAATGTTTCAACAGAACTTAAATTTGTAACAAACCAATTATCATTGTTCCTATCATGATGCAGAATGCAATGGTTCCGTGATATATACACACTAATTATTACTTCATCATTATCAAATTTCCTACCAATTTTAAACTGAAAAAGAAACAATTATTCATTATTACCAATACCATAATGTCTTTGACATTGTTAAACTGCAAGTACCTGATCCTTAGAAATACGAATACAGTCCGAGCCACAACTTGGACCCTCCGAAGGTAACCTTATCAAGACAGGCTGAAGATCCTCTTCAATAACGCGCTTTCTCGTCTCAGTTTCTGTTTCTTCGGTCTCCATACTCATCGATCCTGCTGCATTCTCATGCTTCGTCGAACCACAATTTTCTACTGATCCTTCCACCGACACAGGCTCACATTTGTTCTCGACTGTCAAGGTAAATGCGCTCTTCAAATCTGCAGGCGCAGTTTCTGTTGACATCCTCTTTAAAGACTCGAGTTCTTCCGCAGATCTATCCTTGGTCGTTGCTTCAGCTTCAGATTCGATCGACGCCGACGTCGCCTCGAAATTCATTTTCTCGTCCTCCATGACGAATGAATAAAGATCACATTTGTGTATTACAACTTAACGACACTTCAAATATAATTTTGATTTGTAAACTGAAAATTGGAGGTGCATAACTTCGCCCCAAAAGTAAAATAACAAAGCGTCGAAATGCGGCTTTTATACTTAACCTCCACTCGATACGCGCGGGATCGCAAATATTGCTTTGTTTACGATCGCAGGATCCACATGGCGCGGCATATCTGATGGATGGCGCGCAAAAATGACGGTCATTTTCTTTATTCTACATATATATATATATAATATATGTTATATACCTATTATGTACTGTATGCGTTTTTGTTAATTGTTAATAAAGTATAGTACGTGACTATATACGTGCGAGATAAAAAAGCGAATATATAGAGTTTGAAAATTGAAAGCTTGTTTTTGATAGGTTTTTAGTATTTAACGAGTGCTTTGCTTGCAAATATATAAATAGTAATTTTAACTATATTTATGACCTTTGACAGTATAGTTTGTTAGCCTTTGAACTCAGGTCAATAAAATTTCATTTACATTTTTTATTTAACATTCAATAGAACAAAATATGATTAAATATACGTTAGCGCAGAAAATTTAAATGTTCAAAATTCAACGCCATGTTTAATCTCGATTCTCGTCTCACTTCAGAGACATACGCTGTATTTGCTGACTTCGCAACGCACATTGCACATAAGAGTACATGATGACGCACAGCGAGTCGACATATATACAAACGCAGGCACGGTGTTGACGCTATTTTGTATAAAAAAACAATCAGCAAAACTCTTCCACAGTAAAAGATTGTTAATCTTATCTGATAAATCTTTAACGATAAAGTTAATTGTCACAGGAAAAATACTGCAGGTGAGTGCAGATTCGTGTCTTTTGAGTTTCGATTTCCAAAGTTTGGTTCCAGTCTTGCATTGTGTATACTGTACCATGCAAAACGACCGTTAGAAGTTTGTCCGCCGATTAGTCAGCCCTATAATTATACCGATACATATAAGAGTACATGTATATTTATTTTAACAATGTTTGAAATTCACCGGCCTATCGTTTTTTTTCGTTGACCCATTGGTCTTATATTTACTTGTTGTTCCGATCGTGATTTGGCTTATTTATCAAGGTTAGGATTTATTTTAATTTAAGAATATGTAGTATTTTGTAAATTTGTGTATTTATTCATGATGCTGCACATAGATTTACTCTAGTATTTATAATTATTGCAAGTAGATTTTACAAGTCTATTTAAAAGACAGTTTAGCTTTAAAATTGTAGTCATACTTTATTTTACAGGTAAAATGTCGAGTACATCGCAAAAACATAAAAATTTTGTGGCAGAGCCGATGGGAGAAAAACCTGTAACGGACCTTGCTGGTGTAGGTGAAGTACTAGGAAAACGCCTTGAAGCATCTGGCTTTGACAAGGTATATCAATTACAACTAGCTCTTACCTTATTTCATAATTTTTAAGATAGAATCATGATTTTAAGTACATGGTGACAATACATACTGAACATTATTTCAGGCATATGTAGTACTTGGGCAGTTTTTAGTTTTAAAGAAGGATAAAGAACTGTTCCAGGAATGGATGAAGGACACGTGCCAAGCAAATACAAAACAATCTACTGATTGTTATCAATGCTTATTAGATTGGTGTGACGAATTTTTGTAAATTGCTAAAGAAAAACTTTGCAATTTAACATTTTACCGTATCCTCACGATTGTTTAGTCCATTTATTTGTTTAAATACTGTAAGGTTATAAGTTTTAAATGGTTAACTTGACATAATTGATGCATGATTATTATTATTGATTCAACAATTGTACGTTTTTTACTTTATGACATGAGAAATTACTTAAGAATCAATTACAAGATCATGTATACACTACTTTTGATTTTAAGACAGAAAACTGCATTATTTAGTAACTTTTTTATTTTTTTTTTATAAATTTACAACAAGCTGTATATATAATACCATTAAGAGAGGGAGAGAGAAAATAAATAATTTTTAAAGAATTAAGCACTTTATCAATCTTTTATAAAATTAAACGCAATAGTTCAAAGAATGATTCGATTCAAAGATTTTATCAATAATTCTTAAGCTTAAAGAATATTACATAACATTGTGAATCATTTTACTTGATAAATTCAATTATATTTTTAAAAAAAGGTGTAGGTAATGCATGAAAAAAATTTTCCATAATTTAATCAACAAGATTTTCATTTGATGATGTCACATTTACAGAATATTTATACATTTTTAACGTTTAATAAATCAACATACGTTCATTCAGACAAATATTACAAAAAAACTTAAAGAACTATGTGATTGCAAGAACAAAGTTACTTTGTGAACACATTTCTATGAAATGATCAACACAAACAATTTACAGTCTAATTGATATTTTTAATGGTTGTCATCTGAAAGAAAGGGAAAGTATAATTCATTCATTTATTGATACAAATGTAGCCTTTAATTGTGCTTTTATGCATTATGATTTTATGGATTTTTTGTACAAAACTATCTAAGCTTTCATCCACGCACTTCACTAAAAAAGGATATTACCAATTATAATTTTTACGTATTATAATTAATCTAACCGCTCGCCTTCTGTGTTCTAAAAATTTAAATTAATTAAATAAATATTAAAAATAAAAATTTTTTAATAAAGCTAACAATAATAGTATGTAAACCAAATTCTTTACCTTTCTTCTTTTTCTGTTTTTAATCCTTGAATGCTCAGATCAGCGGGTAAACTTTTTTCTATCGTTTCCATCAAACCTAAATTTATACTTTCAAGGCTAATCATTTTTGCCATTTGACGCAGGCAATCATACAACAATTGATATTTATTTGATTCCTCTAAGAAAATGGTGAAAAAAGGTATATTAAAGTGAAAATTTCTGTATTTTTCTAATTTAATAGATAATTGATGATACTAACCAGAATCTAAGACAGTTTTTAACATTTTTTCGAAATTTATTTTCCTTCTATAATTATTATTATCATTGCCCATGATTGCCAATTTTTCAATTATTTCAGGAAGTTTTGACAAGGCATCTCTATCTGTACAAATTTTTAATATCCTTGTACCTGGGAAATATTGTACATTCTTCAAATGTTGTTCCCAAATCGATTCAGCTTCTGAATTACCTTTGAGAAACTTATGAAGCCAAACTGTGAATATCGGGCTATGAATATTCTTTTCAATTGCCTTGATTGCAAAAGCGTTTACTGTATAAATAAATATTTTAAGTTATTTATAAGTTTAACTTGATAATTACGTTAAATGCTTACTTTTTTGCTCCATTTCTGGATTATCAAGCATCTCTCGTGCAGCTGTTTCAGAGTGGAACAGCATTCTGATTAAATAGATATTTTTTGTAGAATCATCCAAGTTACTTTCTAAATGCTCAATGTACTCTTTATATTTGCCAGTTTTACTGCAGTGTGTATTCAGTAAATAGTTTATTTGCATAGCTCTCTGCTGATACTAAATAAAGAAATATCATTGAAATACAATTTCATCATAAAAATGTTAATCGAAATTTTAAATATGTCAACATACATTATTTAATCGATAGGTGAGTTCAAAAACGCCATTGAAATCATTTTTTTCAATGAGCTTCGATAAAAGATTTGTAATGACTGGTATTGTTCTAGAGTTAAGCACTGAAAAGTCCGATGCACGTTTTATGAAGTTTTCTAGAGCCCCGTCGATATTATTATTGTCTAAGCACGTTTTGATTAGTGATAAATAAAATTCTTGATTTTTTTGTTTACTGTAAGAATTATCATAAATATTTATTAAATAACTGTAACTTATCAGGTAATGCTTTCATTTAGTAATAACAAACTTCTGCCTCACCTGTTTAAATTTGCACTCTTCATACTTAAGTCACTGGAATCAATGGGACTGGCAAAAGGTATCTCCTGTTTACATTTTTTGAGTATGCTTTCTAAACAACTCATAAACTCAGGAGATGGCGCAATATTATCTTCCTGCATTTGCGTCCATAAGGATAAACATTTTTCCCACTCACCTTTCCATTCTGAAGTCATGTAATTGTAAAAGTTAATAGGTTTTAAATTAATATTTTTAAAACAGGATACTAATTTACATACCATAACCCTTCAACAGTAAAATGTATAAGCAATCCATGTCAAAAAACAATCCATTCATCAAGTTTATGTATTTTTCAAGAAGCTCTGTATCACCTTTGTTATGAAATAATTCAGCTGTCTCGAATACTCTTTCCTTTCGTAAACGAAGACCAGGAGTCTGAAAGAAGAACGATAAATTTTGCAACAATAAATTTATGGGAACCAATAGTATAATGTTGAAAAAAAATTGCATACTTCTAAAATTTTTCGAGCCTGACGTGGTCGGTCGCACTCAAAGAATGCTATGGCTAAATCGAATAGCGCATTCATTTCACCGTGAACTTGTGTGCAAAGATCGGTAACGTGCTGTAGTAACTTTGCATCTTCATCTTTAATTAACTTTTTCATAATTACATTTCTTTGAGGCGTCATTTTATATTTCTCACAGGCCCACCGAAATTTGTCAATGGCTTTGGTTATATCACCTCTGAAATATAAAATACATATTTTATTTCTTATTCTGATTATTTAATCATGATTAAAAACAAGACTCACGCTTCAAAAGGCGTTCTAATCAATTGCCCGAGAAGTTGTGATGAGATTTCTATACAATACTGTTTGTTGACCAGTAAATGGAAGAATTCATCAACTCTATCTGGAAAATTCTCTCTTACAGAGCTCAGAAATTTATCGCACAAGAAAACTCTAACTTTGTTTATGTCATTTATTGGACGATTGAGTACTGCTGCAGCATCTAAAAATGATTTTCAGTTGGTTATCATTAAATCTATGCAGATACGTATAACTACTTTTATTCACATATCATTTTTTTTACCATCAATACGTTTGTTGTTAACCAAAAGAGTTGCATAATTTAAGATTTTAGATTTATCTAACTTAAATTCGGGATTCATTTCTTCTATTTTTTTATACCATTTTTCAGCATCTTCAAGTTTGTCTAATTTCGAATAATATTCAATAAGTGAAGCACAGACACCCAATGTGTATGTTGGGTTTTCTTTTTCTAGTTCCTGTATATCATGCATAAAATGTATATATTCCACATTAAATTACAATAATCATTAAAATCACGATTTCTTACCATCAATATATTTGCAACTTTTTCATGATTATTTAACCTTGCATAAGCTTGAAGTAATAATATTTTGGATTCTAAACAGTTTTCAGAACTTTTTTCAAAATTTACCAAATCAGCTTTTCTAATATCCTGTTAAATAAAGAATTATTAGGAAGTCCAATTTCGAATTAAATACTTTACTATTGTATAATATTAATATTAATATTTACTTGAACATTTAAAAAGGTTCTTCTGCGATTTAAAGGCACTGGAGTCAGTTTCTCAGATTCCAATACATTTATTATATCGCTAATTTCAGGAGTCAAATTTTGTCCCACTTGTAACTTCATTTTCTCTGCTACTTGACTATCAATGTTTATTCCTTTCTCAGATAACGCTTTTATGATCTGAAAATTAATTTCCATTTATTATATATAAAAAATTCTATCTGAAGGGGATGATCAAAAAATGATAAATTAATTTTTCACCTTAAAAATAGTGCATTGAATAATGGTATAAACTTAGGATGAATGTAAAGAACAAATAAATTTTTACATGTGACTCTTTGAAGCTGGGTATCAAAAGGTACTTTCCTTTACTAGATTAATTTTAAGAACACATAGTTTTAATAATAGTGTACAAATTAATTAAGAGTTATTTTTACATATAATTACAGTAATTTAAATCGAAGATTTATCTTTTTAATTACGATTTTCGTAGTCATTAGTATATATATGTTTTTAAAGTACATCTAATAGAAAAGTGTTCTTTGCGACCTAGATTCAAAGAAATTCTATACAATATCTGTAAATTGAATATTGTATAATTTAATCTTCAAAAATTTACATAAAAATTATTTAATGTAATTCATATCACTATTTTTAATACCGATTAAAATATTAACATTTATATATGAATAAGACTTGATTTATCATTTTTTCCATTTATGGTTTATTTGTTCCCTTGAATATTGTATAAATTATTTCTTTGTAATATTTATCGTTTGATTCTTACTTGAATAGTCGTTTCTGGGTCATGTTTAAACTTATCAAGAATTTTCATTAGTGTTTCTTTGACAAATTGCTTTGCATTTAGATCTTCATTGCTCTCATCACTATTGTTATTAAATAATTTTTGTATATATTGATGATGTAGTATTTCTGCAAATGATTTTACATCTTTGGTAAAGTAAACTGCATGAACAAGTTGGGGTACCAACAAAGCTGTTCTGAAGCTGAAGGGTACAGATGTTACTATAATTACAAATAAATTATAAATAATTTAGGAATGTTTTAAATCGTGTATATGTCAAATTTCAATGAAAAAATGCACTTTTCTTTGGTCTAGAAATCGAAAAAATTTTTTTTAAGCTAGAGGTTTCGGACCGATCAGACTTTCTTCTGTGAGCCGAAAGATAATCCAAAGTGAGAGAAACATGGGAAAATGGCTAGTAACCATATTTCTGAGCCATTTTACGCTTTTTTACAGAAAATTAATGCGTCAAAACACTGGAATAATAACAACTACGAATGTTCCCGAGACACAAATAAAATTTCAAATTACACCACAATAAAGTACAGCAAAAGAGCTTTAATTTAAAAAAAAATATGCCAAATTTCGATGCTCTGATAAAAAATTATGCCCATTAAAAAAAAATAATAAAAATCCGAATAGCCAATTTTTTCTTTTTCCTCCATATGCCTCCCCATGTTAAATTTTCATATTCTATATTTCGCATGTTCCTCGGCATTTTTCATCATCTTTTGGCTTACAGAAGAAAGTTCCATTGGTACAAAAGCTCTAGCTTAAAAAATTTTTTTGCGTATTCTAGACCAAAGAAAAGTGCATTTTTTCATTGAAATTCGACATACATATACTTACACATACATGTGTACAATATGTAAATACTTACCGAATTTCGAGGCTTGTAGAGTTTTATTTTCAAATAATAAATGAAGCAATGTAGCATTTGAGGCAATTGAAAACGGAATCTTGTTATCCTCTAAAATCTTGCAATTAGCTACAGGAGTTTCCACCATAAATGGAATTACATAGTCTTTTAAAGTAGTAATTAGTGGTAAGATGTTAAAATCAAAAACCATAGTTTTTATGGTATTCAATATACCTAAAATTGAAAAAATATTAGTATTGCCAATTTAAATTTTTATATGAAAACGATTGATTAAAATTGATCTAGTCACCTTGTAAGTTATTTTCTTTACTATATGAAACAAATATTGGATAAAAGTAATGCTCTCTTACATCTCCTCCAGATTCCTTTAAACCTTTTAATAGTGGAAGAGCTAGGTGATGCATGTCATTTGTATATGCAGTGTACAAGGCTAAAGTAAATGGATTTCCGTTTAAATTTTCTTGTATTATAATTTTGCAATACTTAACAATAGTTTCAGGTTTCTGTAAACACACATATTTTATTTTTATATATTTTTTGTTTTTCTTTCTTAAGAATATAATTGGTATATACAATTATAAATTAAATTACCGTGTTAGATGTCACCATTTTCCTAATAAAGAAATTGCCATGTTCAATGTTAGATTTGTTATTTTCAATTGATTTATAGTTCTTGACCAATGACATTAAAAGTTTAAAAGCTGTATCTAAACAATCTTTTTCAATTAACCTATGAATAACAGGTATAACTTCCTTGTTAAACGTGAATTCTTCCACTAACAAAGACTTGATCTAAAATATTATACAATTTGCATCAACAGTTTTATTAATATAAATTTTGAATCAATATAGTTTTTATAATACCTCATCTACATGTTCAAGATGTTCATTTAGTGCCAGGGTATAAATAATTTCGAGAATTGCCTTGTTCTCTAATAAAATATCTTTCTGTTTGCATTCTTGTAATACATTCCTAATAGTCTCGATATCTCCTCTTTTAGCATGCGCACATAATACCATGGTGTATGATCGTGATGTTGGCTCTATTCCAGCTTGCTTCATTATTTCCAATATTTTTACTGCACTTTCAATATCTCTATGAGTTGATTAATGATTAACTCTTTTGATTAATATTATTTAAAATTCTTAAAGTTTTTTTTGTTAAATAATAAATATTAAAATGTTTTTTACCCAGTTACTGAATGTCCTTTGATCAATGAATTAAAAATAATTTCGTTTATGGGAATATCTTGAGCACTCATGTGTTCCAAAATTTTGGTAGCACCAACAATGTCTCCTTTACTGCAGTATTGTTCGATTAGCCTTTGAAATGTTACACGATTTGGCTCTATATTTTGTTTCTTCATTGACATTAAAATATCTACCGGGGAGAAATCAGTTTCATTATCAAGATAGACTAGCAGTAGAGAATTGTAATGAGATACATCTACTTGGACACCTATAAATAATGTATGAAAATTGTTAATCTTTGTTAAAGCAATAATTCAGGATTTGTTCAAATAATAGCGCCATAGTTACTCATTCCATTGATAGTATCCCACACATGTTTTATTAATTCCTCTCTTGTTTTAACACTTTCAGTGTATACAAATTCTCCACAACATCGTATGAGGAGTAAAGCTTGGGTGGATGTTACAGAACCTGCAAACAATATTGTATTATCAAATTTCAGAGACACTGCAATAATAAATTTTTTTTCACCACAATCGTGCAACAAGTTTACCCACAATTCTGTGAGCCAACAGTTCTTACTCGTCTCATTCACTCTTTGCCGATACACAAATAACGAGCTTGGAACCTACCTTTCTCGGTAATAACTCTTAATACCTGTTCTACATCCTTCTTGGCAATACTTCCATAAATTTTGATCTTCTTGTCCAAATTATTGAGCATAAGATCAACATTTTCGTGGTGGTTGTAACTTTCTGTGGTAGCTGCTTTGGTTACATAATTCCTAAAACACACGAGCAGTCGTTCAAGTCCTCAAATTTTACATAAAATTAGCCATGCAACAAATGCAACGGACACGAGACGAAGCGAATTACCTGTCCTGGGTGCCGAGGCTAGCCAGCGGCTGGGTACGGGGAGGCCTTATGCTGTGGAGTTGCTGCAAAGCCCTCGATCCTAACCTCCTGCCGCTGGAGCCGATATTCAGTTTGCGCACGAATTTAAGCGAGCGCAATATCGTCGCCATCCTCTACCTCGAGCTCGATCTCGTCCAGAGGCAAATGCTGCAACGGATTCACCGGAATGTCAGTCACTCCAGGAGACTCTACGGCTTCGCCAAAGTTCCTGCGCCTTTCTCGCAAGCACGCGAGTTTCCAAGCAATAAACGGCGAGGCTCGAGCGGCTCGCGATCGCGAGAGCGGCGAGCCGCTCCGCTCCGCAAGAGCGTATATAATATAACTATATACCTATATATAGATGTATAGATCATGGACTATATGCGGAGCAGCAAACTTGCTGCACCCCTTACGCATTGAATTTCTCGTGACAATTGGAGTCATTGGGCGTGTATTAAAAAATTTAGTTTTTAAAATGATACTCTTGTTTCTTAAATAAACATCGCGAATCGACAGACCGATAAATAATTAGCTCGGCAAAGTGATTTAAGCCGTTTAAACGTGTGTCCGGTGTGTCTACTGCAGAGAGGGTGCAAAAAATATATTGTGCGATTTACGTGACAAACTTGTTTCATAAAATTTTCGTGTCAAGTAAAATGAGATTAGTAAATATTAATAGTATTTTATTCATTTACTAATAGACATTAACTGTTTGATACTGCGTCCGTGCAAATCCGTGTGCGGGCGTGTGACGGCCGTGTAGCGTGTACTCATATAGGCTGCAACCATCTCTGCTGCAACTATAGTGCGTACTATACATTTATAGTTAAATAGCATATATTATAGCGAAGTACTGAAAGAATTGAGATATGGCGTACCTCGGATGCGGAATATCTAAGTAATTGCAATTTTGACCGACAGCAGAGTTTACTTCCACTGCTTTGCGTCTTTTGATACTACCACAGTGAAAACCGTGAGAATTCTCTCGAAACGCCTGTTAGTGTCATTTTTCGAAATTTCCAACTTTGAATAATGCTGCTCCAAGATTACATACCGAATTCGGGTATTGTACTTATAATCAAGTGCTTTTTTAACAAAATTTTATATGAAAAATTTACGCTGAAATGCCGCATGTAAAGTGTGACCTTATTTTG
The DNA here is from genome assembly GCA_018906965.1 of Philotrypesis tridentata. NCBI lineage: Eukaryota > Metazoa > Arthropoda > Insecta > Hymenoptera > Pteromalidae > Philotrypesis > Philotrypesis tridentata. The sequence goes on from JACCIB010000002.1 coordinate 7,022,208, forward strand.
TTGTAAATATAGATTTCTCTTGTAAATGTTAATATAAACTCCAAAAAGAGTACAAAGTGAGGTTATGTCTTGATTCTACTATATATTATAATATATGTGTCTCTGAAAGCTTGCCAACTTCTAAAGTTATTCATCTACTAATTTTCATAATTATTCTAACCAATTTTACTACATTTTGTTAATACGTAAGAAAAAAGTTAAATTTTTATTCTTCCTCCTCATGTAGATTAATAGTGTCTGTTACATCAGCCGTATCAGCTATATTATCAAATGAACTTTTGAAAATGAAATAATGTTACATTAAATGACAGTATAATTACTATTACAGCAGAATCTACTTAGTTCACCATTGGATATTATCGACTATTTCATTGCCATTGATCTACACATCTGTATGATGAGAATTGAAAATCGGAAATAAAATTATTAAATAACAGAATGATGGAGACAAATGAAAATGAGCACTATGTTACATATACTTTAGATAATGTTAATGAAGGTATGGTACTATTAGAACAATAATTTGATTTAAATGTAATGTTATTTATTATTATTAATAACAATATATTATTAAGGTATGCAAGATGATATAGCGCATGAAGAAATCTGTGAACCAGTTGTTGAATGTGTACTACCAGAAACTTTAACTGAAGTTACTGTTTGTGACGAAAATTCCGATATCACAGATGCTCAAGTTGCTGTAGATATTTTAACGGAAAATTCTGAAGTTGATGCCGAACATGGTGCAGTTGTATATCCCATTTATATTAAAAAAAAAATATCGCAACAATTCACAACTGGAGATGAATCGATGGCTGTGGAAGCTCTACGTCAATTAGGTGGAATGTATCCTTGTTTTGAAGATAAAAAAGTAACATGCACGAATTGCAATCATTCATTCAAACAAGCTGATTTAGAGAAACATCAAACTGCATGTTTATCTGATAAACAAATTTGTAAAACATGTGGTGAAAGATTTGAAAGGAAAATGGATTTAGATAATCATATGGTATGCCATCAAGTAGACAGACCTCATGCCTGCAGAACTTGTGGAAATTTGTTTAGATCAAAATCTAATTTGCAAGCTCATATAGCTGAAGTTCATCAAATTGAAAGACCTCACAAATGCACAGTTTGTGGAGCAGATTTTCAAAGACCATCAAGCCTTTCTAATCATATGAAAATTCATAGTTATGTTGCAGGAAGAGCATTGATGCAAGGAAATAATGTAGCTATATCAAATTCACAAGAGGCATCCATTCTTACAACTACAGTTGAAACTATACAAAATTTCGAAATACCTCAAGTCCAGTGGGCAGTGCAAACCTACAATTTTAGCAGTGATCAAGGTAACATCGAAGAGATTGTTAGTCAGTCTGACAAAGTTGATACATTACAAGAATTCGCTGTGTTACCAAATGGTGAAGTAGCACAGTTTGAATATACTACACAAAATGCAGTTGGAAATCAGATAACTCAAGAATATAGCTTAACTCTTAATACTTTTAATAGCTCTGACAATTTATTAAAATTAGAAGCTGCTGGTTATACCAATGATAATAAAAATGCGTATATTGATATAAGCATGCAAGAAAATAAAGGACATACTTGCAATCAATGTGGAGTAAGTTTTGCACGTGCATCCTCTTTATCCTTACATGAAAAAACTCATGCTAAAAGTGAATCAGGCTCTCCAGTAGAATGTGAATATTGTGATAAGCAATTCCAAGATGTAAATTTCTTAACTGCACACCATGCATCTTGTGCCAAAAAATTAAAGCAAAGCAATACAGAAAAAAATATATCAAATGCAAAATGGGGTAAACATGCTTGTTCAGATTGTGGTAAAAAATTTACCACCAAACAAAAAATGTTTAGACATCAATGGATTCATAGAAAGAAGACACATTCATGTGAAATTTGTGGTTCACAATTTGAGAAACAATCTGAACTTGATGAACACAGATTATCAGCTCATCCAGGAGATTCTCCATTTACTTGTAATGAATGCGGCAAAAGTTTTGTATCTCGACAAGGCCTTTGGGAACATGGCAGGACCCATGCAGGGAGTCCAGCTTATTTTCAATGTGACACATGTTCAAAAACTTTTTCATCTCGACAAGGATATTTGATCCATCATCGCACGCATACAGGTGAAAGACCATATGGTTGTAAATTTTGCTGGAAGGCTTTTCGCGATGGGGGAACTTTAAGAAAACATGAAAGAATACATACAGGGGAAAGGCCTCACGTATGTCCATTGTGTGCAAGAGCTTTTAATCAAAAAGTTGTTTTACGTGAACATGTTCGATGGGTTCATGCTGCAGGAAAAAATGAAACTGACATCACTGAGCCTCCCTTTCCATGTCCTCTGTGTGAAACCTTAACTCAAGATAGAGATGAATTATGTGCTCATATTGTCAAACACTCAGATCAATTGATAGCAGAAGCTAAAGCTAAAAGTAATAATGCGACTGCAAAAACGAAACCACAGAAAAAAAAAGTAAAAACAATAGCTACTAAAACAAAAAAAAATAATCCAAAGGCATCAAGTGGAAGAATAATTTCAGTGGCAGAACAAAGTGAAGCATTACTTTCTATAACCGAACAAACAGATGCTGCAGAAGAAACACAGAGTGCATATGTAGTAGTGAAAAATGAATTCGATGATGAAGTGTGTATCAAAGCATATACTCAATCCAATGAAATAATCCAAACTGAAGCAGGAAGTGAGTCTATTAACGTTATAGCTATTGCTAAATCTTCAAATAGTAAAAATGAAGAACACAATATGCATTTGATTCCTTTTACTGCATCAGGTGAAACCATTCATCTTATCTCAAATAACAATCAAAATAATACATTGCATTTTATATCCAAACAAAATAAAAATTCGCCCGTTTTAACGATTCCCAATCCTCAGAGTAATGAACATTTTTCAAACCAGCTTACACAAATAACTGATTCAGAATCTTCAGTAGATATAAATACAAATCATAAAAAAGATACTGAAGAGCTCCATGCTGTAACTATGTTAATTGAGCCAGTACCTATGAAAGTTAGTAACCACAAGTTTGAAGAAATATTGATTGAAGAAGAATTAGTTGAAGAAAGCGAAGATGAAAGTGAAGAAATGATATGTGGTATTTGTGGAAGTGATTTTGAAGATAAAAATGTATTAATGGAACATGTAAAAATTCATATATAAGTGTGCCTGTTAGATGTACAAATTTGTTACACTATATTGATTATGTATAATATATTTAATTATATTAAATTAAATTAATTGTTTACTTTATGAATTTATTAATATAAAGTCAAATCTACAAGTTTCAAAATCTTGTTGATTAGTAAATAGGAAAAATGTATCCTCTGCTAACTTTCCTTCACCCTTCTTAAAAATTTTTATTTCACTTCAATTTTTATTTTTGTATTTACTATTTATTTTTCACATCGTATTTTACGCACTAATAAATTAATAAATACCTAATTAATGAATGCATACCACAAATATTTCTAATAGCATTTTATGTAATTACTTCCGAATATAATTTAAGTTTTATTATGTTCTAAAACTTACAAATAACCATAATTATTTACTTAATTAAAATAATATTTGTATAAATAAATTTGAACAACAAAAACCCCTAAATTGACCAATTCATATGGTCTGAATCTGCTCTGAGCTTGGCCTGAATGTGTTACTAGGGATATTCTGTACTTTTTACTTATAGGGAAATATACTTGAATATACAGCATCTTTACAGCATTGATTTCTTATATCTGCTTGTACGGTTAACTTACAATCTTTCGCTTCAATTTATTGAATCAAAGCAAATACTATTAAAAGTTATTACGAGTAAAAAATTCACTAAAGATCTTTAGTTGGCCAAGAATAGTTGCAAGCAATTTTAATTAAAAATGCCATTTATTTGTTAACTTAAGAAACAAGAAAATCATTTCCTAACCTAGAAGGTAAGGTGCTAAATATAATCAAACTAAATTTTCTTAATAAAAGTAAAGCATAAGGAATTTACTTATTTACTGAAATTTTTTATAATTTAAATTTCTAGTCATTACATAACAATACATTATATTTTTAGAAAAATGGCAAGTTTATCTAACAAAGTATTTGAAAAAATTGCTAAAGTTAGTCTTCCATTGCGAAGAGAAGTTCATCAAGATAGGACAGTGGTATACCTAAGTCGAAAGTGGCGACAAGATAGAAAATTACCTGCAAATCCAAACTCATTTGGTCCCTTAGCTAATTTGCCAGATTACTCGTTTAAAAATGGTAGACCAGTTCCTTATGGCACAAATCAGAAAAGACGTATTGACGAACAGCGCTTGAATTATATAAAGATAAAGGAACTTGCTGGGCAGATAGATTATGCAGTTGAAAGACATGCCTTTTTGCAAAGACAAGAGGAAGAAAAGAGAAAACAGATTCTGGATTCTAAATTAAAAGAAAAGGGCAGCAAACTTCTTTTAAGTAGTAATAAAAAGAAAGAGTGACATTAAAATGTTTGTTATTATAAATTACAGATTTCTATTAATACATGTATAATTGTATATATTACTTCTCTAGATTAAATCAACAAAAATTTTAATTCTTACTGTTCTTATTTTTAGGTTCAAATTTAATGTTTAATTAATAAACTGCAACAAAAAAATTTTGCATTGAATTTTTGAAAATTCTTAAATTCGGTAGAACTCCACGTTAATTTGTTTGACAAAATGACAAAAGGTACTTTTGAAATACCAAGAAAAAGAATCTACTTTATAATTTGTTTACGTCGTTTATAGTTTTATAAAATAGGATGGGTTGATTTTTCGCAATTCTAGCTGTGTATAGATAAAACGCAAAAATTTTCTATAACTTTTATTCACAAATCTGTTAAACAAGAGCTGAGAAAACGTATACACTTCGCAATTTCTGATGTATTATAATCCTTTATGACTGAAAGTAAATTCTGCGAAAATCTGGGCTCATGTCTACTAAAGATATTATAGAAAAGCTATTAAATTCTGTAATCTCGACGATACTTATCACGGAAAAAAAAGTTTCACGTGCTTTTAATAAGTTATAAGTGAAAGAATAATTTATGAAATTATTACTTGTTCGAATATTCGCGCTAAACGACAGGTGACGTAATTTTTATCAAAGTTTCGCTCTCGCGGCACATTCACAGGTATGCTTATATATATAGTATACCCTTACGAACACCGGCCCAGTACCCCCACTCCAGCGCAAATCTGTCGTAAATCACTATATAGACTTCCGCGGCGAACGCCGAGCGAGCAGTTACGTCTAAAAAAAAACTATAAGTATAGTTTATTCTAAAAGTCAATGCCAAAGCGCGTTAGTCGTCTGCTGACAACTGAGACGGTTGGTTGTGCGACGCATCAAAGGATTCATAATACTTTTTAGACTGTTTTTTTTCTATGCGAAAGTGATAGATACTTATATACTACGTTGTAATACACTCTTGCAGCTCAAAGCCAATAAAGGTTAGTGAAGCCACGTGCGTTATCAGTCGCCGTGCTTATATATCTGTGGCTTACAGGAAGAACCACTTAAGTGACATTTTCGTGTTTTCGAGAAAAAGCGATTTTAATGTTTGGAGTAATATGTAAGATCGAAATGTCAGAGAAAAGATCTAAGTATTGGCTCATTTGATTAGGTATCTGATACGGATACAACCATGGTATTACATTTGTAAATAGTTTCTTTCTCGACGCCCAAGCTAAACAAATTACTCGAGTTAAGTGGTTCTGCGGGAACTTTGTAGATAAGTGGTTATGCGGTCACTTTCTTTGAGAGCTCGTAACTAATGTAATTTGCGATTAAAAAAATTCGGGCGGGGCATCTTTTTAAAGTTTAACTCATGCCCTTTCCAATGGTATAATTAAAATTTTCGAAAATTGTTATTAACTATGAGAAAAAACGGTTTAAAGGAAAAAAGCACGGTTTTTCCACAATTTTTTGTTTTAATTCGTGATTTCAAGAACGTTTTCATTTGCAATGTATCTGGAACCCCTCTAACCAATGGGATAAATGTCCAAACCTAAAAGATACGTGATTTGGGGATTGATTTTGAACCTCGATGTGGTCAAACTGGCGCATATTATAATTGAAAATTTTTTACCAAGACTTTTACGAATTTTTTATTCAGAAACCACAAACTTTTGGAAAAAATTTTCAAGAGTAATAAGTTCTTAGAATCAGCTAAGGAATACGTATGAATTTTATCAGAGCGATTCCAGTAATTTTTTTGTTTTTGCAAATTTACAATTTTTGAAAAATTTAAAAACGTTAAAAAATTTTTTTTAAATCTAAAAAAACCGACGAATACATCGGTATAGGTAATTAGATATATATTATACCGCTTTAATGTACTCCACACGGTGTATCTCGCACAAAAATAAAAAAAACAAGTGCACTTAAGTGGTTCTGCGGTAACATTTTTACGAGAGATGCAGTTAAGTGATTATGCAATCGGCTGGCATTTAAAATATTTGTGCATTTCGGAAATCCTACTATTGTACAATGAAAAGGGGTACTAAGAGTACCTCGAATTCGACATAAAAAATTTTTTCGCAAAATGTCACTTAAGTGGTTCTTCCTGTAAGCCACAGATATATACTTATATATTAGCTGTTCGTATACGATGCATTCGATTTTATTGCGAAATATTTAGACAGGTGCGGAGCAAGTCGCGCGGTCCAGATATTTCTTTTATAAACTATGTACATATTGTACATGAATGTGTCTTCGATCTAGAACGGAGCGATAGCGGAAAAATTCGATTCTAAAATTGTACAGCGCTTCTCCTCATTTTTCGGCGTGTAAGTTAATAATAATATTTAATTGACTTTATACGATTGAGAGTCATGTATATACTTATTTTACTTATACCTATATATATGAAACAGTTTTTTTCGCCGGGTGCAGCGTACACGGCTTCCTTCATTCTCGTACAGCCTCTATAGCTGGTATATGCAATAGTAATTTTAATAATTGCATCGAGCATTTTTCATCAAGATTTTCGAGGCTGAAAATTGCGCGTGAACAATTATAATCCTTAAATTCTGGCCACTAATACTTTGGAGCAACTGCTGCCGCGCAGCAACGCAAAGGTATAGTTTATCTTTGAAAAATTCATATCGCAGAGTTTTGTAAAAAGCTTTTTCGGTATCGCGCATAAAGATATAGCGTCATCGAACGACAAACGTGTACGAAAATAATAATGGAATATACAGCTGGAATGCGTGAAAAATTAGTCTTTTAATCGTCGTGTGCAAAATTCTACTGCGATAAAAAATAAATTAATTTCGAAAAAAAAATAATGTTATAGCGATCAACTTATTCGCCCAGATGTTCGCGTGATTATTTACAGAAGTAATTTAATTTATCCATAGTGTAAGTATATACTCATTTGCGCGTCGCATCGATGTCAGAGATAAGCGTATGAATATATTTTTTTAAACAATGGAATATTATTATCAAATTAAAGAGGCCTTTGCCAGGTATAAATTTAAACTATCACGAACAAGTTATTCCCATTACTTAGCCACATCTTAATTCAATGAGGCTATATTTATTATTAAGGTGTGGTGAGTTGACATTTTTGTTTTCATATAAAAATGAATAGCTCGACAACCCACTCGATCTCGAAGTTTTACTTTTATAAAACAAGTATAAGTAATAAGTATTGTGTATAAGGTATGCACTATACACTATACACTATATACTTATACAGTTCGAGTGCTTATAAAAAAGAGCGATTATTGATAAAAAAAATTATAATCGTACGTAATGTAATATTATTATTTTAAACGAGTAAACTTGCCATTAAAAAACTCCAAAAAATTTCTTCCGCAACGGGGATAAATTTAAACAACGCGACTGTAAACTATTATACATAGTACTTTCTGACGTAATAATATAGAGCACCGAGGCGGTTTCGATAAGTACTTGCAGCTAATGTCTTATGTGACGAGACCACATTTTTGTAATTTTTTTTTAACGAATAATTTTGCTAATCTAATAATATAGTTTATGAATTCGAGACCTCGAATTTGGTTCTCAAATGAAAATAGACGTCTGGGCGAGTAGTAGGGTGTAGTAATTACTTCGAGCCAGTCGAGCATACACATGTACTTGTATACCTATATACATATACTCGAAGAGTAGTATAGGCATACCAGAATTACCAGAACATGCGGATACTGGAACAATGGATCCCCTCCCTTGTTGTTCCAGAATCCAGAACGCGTATATGGGTTCTAGCAGAGGTTCTAGTAATGCACTACCCCTCTATGTGGGCCCAAAATCTCACGGAGAGGGATAATCTCCTTTATCGTTCCAGAATGCGCGCGTACACCGCACAGCCCCTCTCTGGGCCTCTTCCCTCTCTCTCTCTCTCGAGGGAAAATTTCTCCCTCTTTTCTATTCCAGTACCAGATATTTGCGATGGAGTGAGAAGAATTTTTTCTCCTATATATAATACGGGGGAAACCGTATTGGTTGAATTATTTTTTTCTCCCTCTCGAGCGCGGGGGGAAACCGTATTGGTAGATTGTTTCTCCCTCTCGTGCGTGGGGGCGAAAATGTATTGGTAGATTCTTTTCTGGCTCTCATGGGGGAGAAACCGAATTGGTTGATTTTTTTTTCCTTTCATGGAGGAGAGACTGTATTGGTAGATTTTTTCTCCCTCTCGCGTGCGGGGGAGAAACCGAATTGGTTTGTTTTTTCTCCCTCTCCAGTACAGGGAAGATATCGTATTGGTCAATTTGAGAAGAGCGGAAAAGATCCTTCTTATCTTATTGCTCTTATATTACCCCTTATTTTTAGGGCGCGACTTTTGAATTTCAACTGGACACCAAGTCTATACTGACGGCAAACAGATTTTGGAATTGATTGAAATTCGCAAACTAAATAGTGGATCCATCGCATAATCTCGCAAGTCTTTAATATTTTATACTATGGCGATGTGTCCGATAAGTATCTCGATTACTGAGTGTAGATTATCCGAACGTGTTTTTCCCCCCACCATTGTACACAACAATAATTTCACTTATTATTTTTAATGTCACATTTGTCAATTGCGCAGGTAAACAATGCCGAGCCAGTCCGAAGAAGGTTTCGCCACCAAAGCCATCCACGCGGGACAGGACCCCCTGCAATGGACCCATTGCGCGGTTGTGCCTCCCTTAGTAATGTCCACTACGTTTCGTCAGGACGGACCAGCCGAGCATAGAGTAAGCAATATTTTCTCGCGTAATTGCGCACAATACAAGTGTTAAAACACTTTTAGCATAGGTGTATTATTCGATGTTTACGATCGCAGGGTTACGAGTACGGCCGCAGCGGTAACCCGAGTCGGAACTGTCTGGAAACCGTTCTTGCAGCTCTGGAGGACGGAAAGCACGGTATGGTGTTTTCCTCGGGACTCGGAGCCCTCACAGTTCTCATGTCGCTTCTCGAGGCCGGTGACCACATCGTCTGCGGAGACGACGTGTACGGCGGTACCAACAGGTTCTTCAAACGCTGCGCGTCGAAGCAAAACGTCAAAACTTCATTCGTCGACGCCTCCAACACCGACAGCTTCATCGGCGCTATACAACCACACACGAAGGTGAATTATAGTGCGTGATTGGAATTAACAATCGCTTGATTGTAGCTTTTCGTTTCCTCGTCGTGGAACAAATGCGCGAAGCCGCATGTTGCATCCTGTATTATTTATTTTTAATTTTTAGATGATATGGATTGAAACGCCGACAAACCCACTGCTCAAGTTGGCTGATATCAAAGCCATCTGCGAGAAAACGAAGAGCATCAGGCCGGATATTTACATCGTTGTCGACAACACGTTCGTCACGTGCTATTTCCAAGTGAGCAATTATTCTTTTGTTGCAAAATACGCGCGCCGGTTGTTGGTATTGAGCTCGCGCTAGACGTTTAATTTGCTCGTTTGTGCGTGTTTTAAAGAGGCCACTGGAACTCGGCGCGGACATCACCGTGTACTCGCTAACCAAGTACATGAATGGACACTCCGATGTGATTATGGGCGCTGTCATTGTTAAACGAGACGACATTGCTGAGAAATTGCGCTTTGCACAAAACGGTAATAATCTTGGTGATATACGCATCTCGCTCTGCTGTATGAATTTTATATTTTTTGTTTAAAATAATTCGTCTTTGTGTCCAGCAATGGGTGTTGTGCCTTCGCCATTCGATTGCGCATTGGTGAACAGAAGTCTCAAAACTCTGGAGTTGAGAATGCAGCAGCATTCGAAGAACGGGCTTGCCGTTGCCAAATTCTTGGAAGCTCACCCCAACGTTACCAAAGTCTTCCATCCCTGTAAGAAAAATGTCGATAAAATGCAGTATTATGGAAAAAACTAAGAACTACTACTTATTTCTTTAATTTCAGATCTGCCTTCTCATCCGCAACACGAACTAGCTCTCAGGCAGATGACAGGCCACAGTGGCGTTATTTCCTTTTATCACGTAGGCGATTCGCACAAGTTCTTGAAGGCTTTAAAAATATTTATTCTAGCCGAGTCTCTGGGAGGATATGAATCTTTGGCCGAACTGCCGTTAGTAATTTAGTAAAAATTAAAAGTCATGTTCACATTTAATCTTCGCGGCGCATATTTTAAAAAATTTTTTCCGCAGTTCCGTAATGACCCATGCGTCAGTACCAGAGGATGAGCGAGAAAAACTTGGCATCAACGATCAACTAATCAGACTGTCAGTTGGAATCGAGACAGAGAAGGATATTATCGCTGATTTGGATCAAGCTTTGAAAGCTTCCGTTCTATAATGGCTAATGGCGTTTCTTTTTTTTATAATTTGAAGTTCATTCATAACTCATTTAATAAAAAAACATTTCAACTGTTTGTGACATTTCCATTTTTCAACTTCAAATCTAATTAATTACTTTACTTTTACGTTTTTATATATCCATTTAGCATTTATGTCAATCTTCTAGTGAAATTTACATAAATATATATTTGTCAATCATTTCCAACATAGTGATCCATCGTTATTATATTGTACACTTTAACAAGAACATTTTAACATCACAAAGATTATATTTTTTAAAGGATTAAAATTCACTTCAAATAAAGTTATATTTTACAATAAAAAACAGTGTTTTAAGTTTTTTATACTTACAAATACTAAATCCTCAACCATATTTTGTTAAAATTTAAATTTAAAGAAATAAGAATATAGTTTCTCTTTCATTGATAATTTAATTATTTCATTTATTATAAAATATGTACATACATCTTGAATTTCAAATCTTTTCATTAAAAAAAGATGAAAAAAAATCAATTAAAATAAGTGAAATACACCTATATTAAATGATTGACGAATTATAACTATCAAAAATATTTTATCAGGAATATTATTCATAATTTTAATAAATTACAGACAAAAAATTGCTACAGACTTTCAACTTGATTTGTATTATTTACTAATTAAAAAATATAAAATATTCTTTTTACACTTGTATTGACTAGCTAGTGTATTCTGATATGCTCAATTAACAACAAAGTATAGTGATAACTAAATGATAGTATTCGAATTGACTACAATTGTAAAATCTACCTTGGTCATTGCATTGCAGCAAATTGAAACATTTAAATGAATTTGAAAAAAACACTTAAGTTAAATTTCATTCTTTTTTTTTTAATAAAAAATCTATCTATTTATATTAAACGTTTACAAAATTGTTCATGTTATTCCATGTTTTAAATTACTTATAGATTTAAAAGTTATTACCGGTTTAAATTGTACAATTTTATGTTAATATGCTTTACAAGCATTATTTTGAAGTAAGTTTTCATAGACCATGCGTGAACTAGTAAACTTTGTAGTCATTAAACATCACAATTTATGCCTATTTCAAAGCACTTTTGAACTATGAAAAATAATTATTGTAAATTGACTTTTGATGTATATCGTCGTTTTAGGTTTTTCAATCTGTCGTATTCTTGAGCTTTGTTGTATAGTAAAACTCCTGCAATTACTAAAAACGTTCCCAAAGCTGAAAGACCAGTTACAGGGTTATTGAATAACAATATAGATAACCATATTAGAAATGCTCTTTTTGCTGTGTTGGCAACACTAAAAGGGAAAAAATAAAAAATATTGATAAAAATCATTACGCCATTTTGTTAAATTTTTTATCAAATAATTGTTATGTTACCTGTGAGTTACTGGACTAATGTAATCCATAAGTACATAGGCTGTGATACTTTGAAAATGAAAAAATATGCCATTCATAATAAACGCTGTAAGAAGATGCAAATCTAAAGAATGTTCTAAGGTTGGAATGTCTACTAATAAAATTGATGCTGGTATTTGAACTACTACAGATGCCAAACTAGTATAAAACTGGAGCTCTGCTGGGCTAAATATTGACAAAAGATTTATTTAGTTTGACAAACTATATCATAATTTGAGACTTTGTAATTGTAGCATGGAAAAACTTACGTATATTTAAAACTATCGCCACTTATCAACATTTTAGAATAAACATTTTGTAAGCACTCAGTTAAATTAGTAGCCATAGCAGCTACAAATCCTCTTAAATCGAAACTTATTTCATTAACGGAACACAGAGCTAAACCTCCCATGACTGGTAATAAAGATAAATTAACGTAGAAACCTGTATGTTCACCTGTAAATATTGAGAATATAATTAACCAAACTTTGGAAACTTACAAATTTTATAAATTAAATAATACATTCATAAATACCTAATAAATATCTGCTTATAAAAACAGTAAAAAGCGGAGCGCTACTTTTAATAGTCTCCGTAAAACTCACAGCAACGTAATTTAATGATACTAATCCTAATACTACAGTCATAAATCTGGTGCATCCAACCAGTATCATGTGCTTGTAGAATCCGGGTGGCCTTGTCAAGCGAGGACTCGCTTGGTACATACCGCAGGGAAAATACATTTGTACAAAACCGCACACTGCAGTCATCAACATTTGACATGCGCCTGTGCAGAAAGTATATCGTTAACAATAGTAAAATGAGAGTAATCGTAATCAGTGCAGTCAAAGAAAAATGAACAGTTATTCTAGTTACCTAATATCGTTGGATCACCTTCCATGTAAGACAAAATGTACTTGTTCAGGAAGAGCGTACACCCGCTGAATATGTACCATAGTATTAAAAATAACAAAGCTCGTGGATTAGTTAGGCCGCCCTTGCTGTTACTAGCCAAAATCGTCTCCTCCCTGTTTCTGCCGCTCGCATTATCGGTGTAGGACTTCGCCTGGGCGGCGGAGATCATCGACAAATCGTCAGCATTTAGTGCCACTTGCATGTAAGAGTGAATGGAAGAGTGGTTTTCCATGACAGCGACGTATTGCTTAAAACTATCTTACGAATAATCGGTACTTCATTGTATTTTCTGTATATTGCTATTTCCATTCATTGTATATTATTCTTTTCTGCACTACACGTCTAGGTTAGGACCTTCAATTGTACGAGTTATCACATAATTTTCGGAGCATATTGCACGAAACGTGTGGGTTGCGTTATACCTCTTATCGCGTGCGACTTTTTTCGAGTAATCATTTATAATAGCATTAATTACCTCCTAAACACGAGATAATATTTCGAATTTACTTGCTATACATAGACCTACTGCTGGGTTTCTCGGCGTATACACTGCAAAATATACTCGCTGCACTTTTGTATGCCGCAAATCCACACAAAGCAGCTGCTGTACAGTTTGTGACCGCGCTGACTGCTGATGCCTTGCTGATGCAGTCATGCGCTGTGCGCGCAGCAAAAATGCTCCGTTTTCAGTTGTTATCGCTGGAAATTACTTATATCAACGTTCTACTATTATTGTTATGCATAAACTTGCAATGCGTGTATTCATATATCTAATATAGGTACTCTGTAGAGTTTGTAATAATTATTATATTTAAAAAAAAAGTGAGCTGTCTCGGGACAGCTGACAGATGTGAAACATCGAATTTGATAATGATTGATAGAAGTTTATCGTAAATGAAGAAAATGAATAAAAATAAAAATTAGAGCAATAAAAAATAAAAGTCTGAACAATATTCAAGGAAGTATTAGAATATTTGTCGCACTTGATCGTTTTATAGTTAGACGCGGGTAACGTATGCGCTTAGGAAAATCTGGGTTTAAACTAATATGTACAGTAATTGATATTGCAGCGCTACGTAGCTTAAAAATTTTACGATAATAATTGAATTCTTTCAAATCCGTGGGGTAAATTGCTACTCGTGTATGGGTTAAAACTGTTCGCGCGGCACTAGACGTGACGCACGCACGCATGCACACACACACGCAAAACCCGTGAGAGCGAGTAAGAAACATAGGAAAATACATAAGAGCGACAGAGACAGACTTTCCGTCCCTCAATTTTCTCTCGTTCCTCGCTCTCTGGCCGACTCTTTTTTTTGCCCTGACTATCGATGGGCCTGACCTTTTTTCTGTCGTCCGTCTAATCTCGAAGGTTAGCATCCGACAGAGTCGGATTCGAGAGAAAATTGGGGGAGGGAAAGCCTGTCTCTGTCGCACTTATGCATTTTCTTAATTTCCTATGCTTTACTGCTATTGTGCCGGGAAAGCAGTGTGCAGCCACAGCCGGGAAGAGAGGACTCGGCACGCGACAAGCTTGCTGCATGCGGAGGCGGAGTGGGGGGTTAAAACGTTGCCAGATCTTGGGATTTTTTTTTGGTCGGAATTTTCTTTTGTTTTCAACTACGGTTTCACTCCTCAAGGCGCGCCTATAAATGTTTCACATCAAAAATATGAGTATTAATTTGTTTCCCTTGAAATTTAAATCACACTAACACATCGGATATCAAGAGTAAACATTTCTCTTTATTTATTTTGTACACGTCGAGTAAGTAATTGGTTGGAAATAGGTAAAAAATCGAGAACAAAGCTTGACAAAGATTAACTGTGCGTTGATATTCTTAAGATTAAGGATATCAGCGTATAAGATTTTTTAAAATTATAACAGCAAAAAAAATGAAGCGCAAAATTATGTAAGTGCAGCCAATTTTACATCGCGCTAGAAATTCAAAAAGCAAAGTACGCGAGTGCGCGCGCAGCCACAGCCGCAGATACGGCCCCGGTCCCCGCGCCTATACGACTTCAGCTCCTCCAACATAGGACCACTTTTAAAGGGGCGAGGAGCGATCGCTATGATTCAGTCTCTATCGGCAACTCGGAGGTAGCACATCTACTCTTGGGAGTGTTCTCAGTTCCGCGCTGGTCCCACATCACCCTGGACGAAAAAATACTCAACCAACAGCGAAGTTCATTGATAGACTTGCCTTTTTTTATGGTAGATGGCACTGTAAAAACGACGAGCTGCGAGCCTATGCTGCATCGCGACAAGATCGCGACTCATTCGCGCGCTCACTGCATAAGCGCGAGCGCTTACTTGTTCATCTCAGCAAACTCTTGGTTTTGATTGGCTTGCGACAGGTCCGATCAAGCTCGCGGCAATCAATCTCGAGCCGCCGTATTTCAGCGGCGGTAAGAGTGGGGATAAGCGTTTGCCTCTTCTTCTCAGCAAACTCTTGGTTTTTATTGGCTAGTAACAAGTCCCGATCTCGCGTGCGGTATAATCAATCTCTAGCCGCCGATTTTCAGCGGTGGTAAGAGTGGGGGTAAGGGTATAAAAGGGAGCGAGGACCGCTTAAAAAGCATAAAGCATCAGTCTCTCGAGCTGAGCGGATCTCCTTGGACCTGGTTAGTACTCAAGAGAAAAATGCACGACATCATCAGCCTGCAGAGCGATTCTTTGGAGGAGCTGCTTCCACTAAGCCAGCCTAAGTGCGAAGAGGCATCTCCGATGGAGCTACCCGATCTTGGCCTCCAGGAAGACGACGCGGCGACGTCCTCGGATGAAGAAATGCAAGACCTTCCATCTGGACCTTGCAAGAGGATCGTCGAGGTGTCGCCGGAGATGAAGTGGCGCATGCAAGCGCACAAAGCCTTCATCGATTGCGACTGCAAGCTGGACCCTCATAACCGTGAGTACCACTCTCTGCGAACTCTACCTTACGGATACGCGGAGGCTCGGCAACAGCCTATAGAGGCTCCAGTCGAAGAGCGGCCACCCCCGTCGACAGCCCCGGAAAAGAAGCTTCAAGAAGCTATCGGGAAAGTCAGGGACAAGCTCGAGAAGAGTCTGCCCAAGAGGATCGTCTGCACCTCGCCGTACTTTGTGCCTCTAGGAACAGCGCAGCACAGGAGACAGCGATTGTTTCCCAAGGAATACCCCAGTTCCAATTACCACCGGAGATGGAACAAGAAATGGGAGTGAGCTTAGTGTGAGGGTGTGAGCTTAGTGTGAGGGTGTGAGCTAGGAAGGAGCTTAGTTTTAAGGTGTACATAAGTGGAAGATGCGAATTTTTCACTTATAATGCGGCCGTGTAAAGCGATTTACACGTCGGTCTCAAGCCCGATAAACGCAGAGAGTAAGATGAAAAATTTATTATAATTCTTCACCCTATCTTACAGCGATACGATAGCTATAGAATATGAAACATGAATCCAATGCTTGACTGTTACTGTAGAAACTTTAAATAAAAGGGTTTCATGTATCATTCCTTTGAAAACGCTTTAATTATAGTAAGTACGAGTTTCATATTTCAAGAGATAAGCGCGACGATTCTTTCTTCTTTCTCTTCGTACTTTCGTAGAATACGTGTAGGTGATCTTCGAAGCGTACGTGCTCATATAATAGCTTTTATAGTTATCATAAGTCGTAAAAAGATCGTTTTACATACCTCCGAACTTTTACGCGGACCTTTTTTTGTCGTAACTCGTACTCTGCAGATCTCAACGAATCTATAAATAGCCCAACCCATTCGTTATCACCTAAGTTAACGCACTCTTACAGCGACGTATATGCTTTATAAAGTCTCGAAGTATTAAATTAAGTATTATATTAAGCGGTGTGCGTGTGCTATGTGTTGTATGTTATTTCAACTTGGACATCGTTTCCAGGGAATTTTTAGTTTTTTCTAAGTAACGTTAATTTGTACTTAAAGGGTGTTTTCGAGGATGATATTCAGTCATCCTGGAGATCACCCTGATACGTGGACATCATCTCCAGGGAATTTTTAGGTAACGTTAATATGTACATAGAGGATGTTCTTAAGGATGATGCCCAGTCGTCCTGGAGGTCACCCTGACACCTGGACATCGTCTCCAGGGAATTTTTAGTTTTTTTAAGTAACGTTAATTTGTACTTAAAGGGTGTTCTTGAGGATGATGCCCAGTCGTCCTGGAGGTCACCCTGACACCTGGACATCGTCTCCAGGGAATTTTAAAGTAATGTTAATAATGCATACTTAGAGGATATTCTCGAGGCTGATGTCCAGTCGTCCTGGAGGTCACCCTGATACCTGGACATCGTCTCCAAGGAATTTTTAGTTTGTTTTAGGTAACGTTAATTTGTACTTAAAGGGTGTTCTCGAGGATGATGCCCAGTCGTCCTGGAGGTCATCCTAAGACCTGGACATCGTCTCCAGGGAATTTTTTACTTTTTTAAGTAACGTTAATGTGTACTTATAGACGTTGTCCGCAAGGATGCTGTCCCGTCGTCCGGACTAGAGCGACGTTAGGAGCGAGGTCGACCTTGCTAGTAGTTTCTTAATATGCCCTTAGGGAGGAAAAAACTTGGACAGTCCGTAATATCTATGTGTGAATTACTACCCGAGCGGAAGGCGACTCGCTTCGAAATAAAATTGAAAATTCCGCTTTTACAATCGTGCAAAATTTGATTAGTTTCGCGCATCCAAGACCGGAAGTGATACATGCAGGGTGTGTACAGCAAAATATCGCCGGTAGGCAGCGCTTTGCGCATATCGACGCGGAAGACGCCGCAGAAGCGCCAAAGCGTCGCAAAGTATACTTTCTGCAGCCTGCAGCGGCGAGCGTTCTGCAACAGACCCACAGTACACGCCATCTTGTCAGCATATACACATGTGTAGCTGTGTGTAGTGCAGTACATACCTATCCAAAATTAGCTGCAACTATTTCCGAGCCACGAAGATGTTCCTGAAGCTTTGAGAATAAGTTTTTAAAGAAGAGCCCGTGGAAAAATGACGCAGTTCTTACCTCCAAATTTGTTAGCACTCTTCGCACCTCGTGATCCAATACCGTACCTACCTCCGGTCAACAAATTACCCCACGAGAAGAAGAGCGCAGGCTACGTTGGCCTGGGAGCGTTTCTCAGTAATTTCGAGGTTAGTTCTACTCTTTTGTTTATTTCTGTTTATTTCCATGTACTCCCTCGCACTCTAGCCTATATATATATAGCTATGGAATACGAGAGTTTTCATTATTATTGCGTACTTTTGGAGGGACTTGTTAGGTTGGGATAGTTGACCTTGTAAAGCATTTCTTTATCTTTTGATTGCTGTGTTTGCAGGACCCCAAAGATACACCTCCACCTGTCCGAGTCGAAACTCGGGAAGAAAGGTTACAGCGAAGAAGAAGGGAGCGCAATGAGCAAGTAGCTTATAAGTTAGAGCAAGAGATTGCGGTATGGGATCCTGCTGGTATTCCTAACGTCACTGCAGATCCGTTCAAAACACTTTTCGTTGCCAGAATAGTTAGTGATTTATTTGTTTCTTTAGTAAATTATTATGTTGTAAGGATGTACATTAATGCTTGTCGTTGTATTGCAGAATTATGATACATCCGAATCCAAGCTGAGGAGGGAATTCGAAGTTTATGGACCTGTAAAAAAGGTAAATTTAAATCGTGTAAATAAATGTCATGATTGTGGAATTGTTTCAATCATAATTGCTTTGCTTTCAGATCGTTGTGATTCACAATTCAATAAATGGAAAACCACGAGGATATGCCTTTATTGAGTATGAACATGAAAGGGATATGCGTTGTAAGTATGAAATTTTTTATGCAAAAAGTTTATTGGAAAAAAAGATCCTTCTAGCGTACATACTCCTGAATATCGGGTTCTTGGCTACTAGTATTTGCTTTTTTTTTTGTTACTTTTTTTATGTTGAGATTTTATGCAAGCCACTTAACGTACTTGGACATTGGGTTAGGCAGTCCATGCACCTGCTGCTTATGCAGAGTGTGCTCAGATGCTTTGGTTAGAGGGTGTATTGTTCGAGTCAGATGCATCTGCTAGCCTTGGTTAGGAGGACCAGAGCACCAGAGGTTAGGGAATATTGTTGACATATTCACATTGATTTCATGTAAACAATTAACCAGACAGTACGGGTACTTCTTTGAGAATCTTGTGCAGGGATCATATCTTGTGATGGTAACTAAAATCAAAGCGTTGCAAACTTTGACTGGTTTTAATTAATATAGTTTTTATCTTGTTCTTGGTACAGCGCTGTGGCTGCTGCCGGCAATTAGTACATTCACTATGCCATCTGAATTCCCTGAACCTGCCTGATATGATAGGTTTGTATGTGTGGTAAGATCCAGCATACAACAATTTAATTTAGAGTCTAATTGCCAGTATTCTTTAGATAATAATACTTTTCTTAAAAGGAAATAATCGTATTTAACAAATTCAAAAAATGCTTTTTTAATAAAGTTTGATAACACTTTTTTTAATTACATAAATTAAATTAGTAAACTTTATTTCATGATATTTATTTTATTTGTGTCTATGTGGGATAGTAGTTTTTCACTGATATTTTTAGAAGCTTCTTCACTCATTATTTCTTTCTCTACTTTCCCCTCAATTGTACAGTCTATTAGAAATATTAAGAAAGTGTACGATATTCAAGCAATTATAAATTAGAATTCTACATTGAAATTGATTGCTGGGTTGCACAAAAAAGGTTCAGGGACTCAATATTTCATGTTTGGATTCACAATTTTCAAGATTATATATTGTTTATATATAGTTTAGCTGCAAAAGAATAAAAACCAGTAAATCCAATTGACAGAACGCGTTTGAAATCAAAATAAATGTAGTAGGCGCTTCAAAAGAACAAAATTTTTCAGCTGCAATTTCAAAATAGACTTTGTCAAAAAACAACGTCATTAGGATCGATCTGGCAAATCTACAAGCTCACAGCTTGCCATTTTTCAAAATTAATATTCCACGAATAATTGCAATCAGAATTCGGGAAATTCTTTTCCTAAAGCTCTCACAGAACAAAATTTTTTCATTGCTCTTGCAACCGTACCAAACAAATATCACTCCGCAAGCAGTCGTCATACCACTTTGTACAGACCTCAGTCAATAGTAGTATTAAAGAAAAATTGAAAATTTGCCATTAATGTCTACTCATCAATTTCGATCTAGAATGCTAATTTTATTTTGTGCAACATACTCGTCGACGCAGAAGTAATTCTAACGTTTCAATGATAAACTTTAATGAGAAAAGAAACGGGAAAGCTCAATGCATTAAAAAGAAAAGAGTAATGAAAAACAAAAGCAAACTGCGCGCAATTGACAAATGCGCACCAGGTAAATCGAAAGTATAAAAAGGTCTTTGAAGATTGAAAGAAACGGAAGACTGGACCGTCTTTTCATCGGATAGTCCAAGTCCACTCTCTGTCCTCGCGAGTCAATTACAACTTACAAGTTCATTTAATGATAAAACAAAACTGCTAAGCTTTGTGTTAAAACTTCCGTGTATAACGTAAGTAGCCGCGGTAGGTATTTTTTGTATTTGCTATTACTTTTTTTCGAAAGTAAGTACCAACCAATTTAGTTCTTATGGCCTTGCAAATAAGAGATTCGCTTCGTTCGGCCGATTCCAGCATTGCGCGACGATTGTGTACAAACTGGCTTTCGGCTGAGTCGTCTGAGAGAACCTCTCTCGCGCCTATTGCCATGTGTATAGCCTTTCGAAACGTTCTCCACATCGGCCGAAGACCGTACGTGTGTCGCGCGATTATTTCACTCGACTCTGCCGCAAAGCTGTGTGTACACACCGCCGACACGACCTCGTTCGAATCACAGCGAATCTCTTATGAGGCCCGAATTTTCCAGGATGAGCATTTTTAAAAATTGAAGCAAAAAAATCAAATGAAATAACGTCATTGGGTAAGATGACAATATAGATATCGTGGTACACATCGTGTGGATTCCTTGGATATAGCAAACGAAATAACGCCGAAGCATCGAATTATGGGTAAATATTTTGGGTAAACACACCAGTAAGCCTATGAACAATACACACACGTGTCCTCCTCCGCACGTCGAAACGAATCTGCTTAGAGTCGAGCCGAGATCGGACGTACAATACGTAAAGCAAAATAATCTATATACGTACAAAATAGGTAAACCTGCACTTTAGGAGCATTGGTTACGCATACATATACATACGTCTCCGAAATGAACAATAAAAACGTGTCACATTATTCCACCTGATGTGTGTATGTATATATCTCTCTAGCTTTTCCAGTCATGGCCGAAGCGAGAACATATTACGCTCGGTCAACTGGCGCAACCGCCTCGTAAATGAGCTTCGAAATCATTTACTCTTGTCGCACATCGCACACACGCGTGCATTGTGCATTTGTGCCGTATACAAAACGCTGCGCACATACTTACGCCCTTCTAGCAAAACAGAAAAAAAAACAGAGCGAGGGAGAGATGGTGAACTGAGTACTATGTAGCAGGTATATCCGATAATTCAAAGAACTTAAAATATGAGGAGTGCAAATAATACGAACGAAAGAAACAAATGATAAATCAAAGTATAATATAGAGCGCGAGTGAGCCTGTGAACATATACGTACAATAAATATATGGATCGAAAGAGTATATTATAGACAAAAGCGAAAAATGAAAAAAAAAAAAATTGAAAAGTATACAGAGTAAAATTTTGAATTGAAATAGTAAAAAGAAAAGAGACCGTTGCGCGCGGCGCAGGTACTGAGGCCGGTGGTTAAAAGAGAACAGGAGAGAAATCTGAAGTGTGTGAATTGGTACCGTTTTAGCCGCTTATAAGAATGCCGATGGTAAGAAAATAGACGGTCGTCGAGTGTTGGTGGATGTTGAGAGGGCTAGGACCGTAAAGGGCTGGTTACCGAGGAGACTGGGCGGTGGACTCGGTGGTACGAGACGAGGTGGACCCGACGTCAACATCAAGCACTCCGGACGCGAGGATAACGAGAGGGAGAGAGAACGCTACCGTCTGGAGCGCGAGCGCGAAGCCATACGCGGCGCCGACAGGGACAGGTCAGTCATTTTAATTTTTTATCCTTGTTGTTTGTGCGTTGAAAATAATGCACTTTACGGGGGTCCAGAAATCAACATTTTTTTAAAGCTATAGAGGTTTCGGACCCATCGCACTTTTTTCTGTGAGCTGAAAGATAGTGAAAGATGCAAGAGGAACACGAGAATTTAACATGGGGATTTTTGCTCATTTATTTTTTAAATGGACGTAGCTTTTGATCAGAGCATCGAATCTGGGCAAACTTTCTTTTTTTGATTAAACCCCCGAAAAGTGCATTGTTTCAGGAGAATTCGTCATATACTTATATGTATTGTTTGTTGGGATTGTCAAGGGTGAGAGTCAAAGGTCTTGTCGGGATTTAAATGGACGACATTGAGAAATGGATTGGGCCTCTTCGGGCAAAAATTTAACGTATTGTTACATTGGTTAAAAAAAAATAAATAAATGCAAATGCATGAAGTTTTATGTAGAGGGAATAATTTATGTAAATCTCTGTAAGGATTGGCTCTCACTGTTGATAATTCTAAAAATATTTATTCTTAACAGTATTACACAAAATTGTTTTAAGTATGTTATTTATTTCTTGGAAACAAACATTGAGATAACTTTACAAAAGTCATAAGTTTTTACCATGTCTATTTTCATTGTATTGTATAATTACGATTTTATAGCCAACCATCAAATTCAATTTTAAATGTCGCGAATTAAGAATATAAATACTTAACGTTTGATTAATTGTTATGAAAATTACAGTCTTAAATACTTCAAAAAAAATCTTAAAAATATTGTTGTTGATTTACTTCAATTTAATTTTCTACCAATAAGTAATAGAAAGATGAAAGTTTTAAACGATCAGTACCGATCTCTCAAAAAAGAATCATAAAAATATTATTGCTGATTCATTTCAATTGAATTTTCACCAATAAATAGTATGACAAGTGCTAAACAATCGATACACGCAGTTTTACACCTTCTAAAAGAATCTTAAAAGTATTATTGTTAATTTATTTCCATGATAATTTTCCAATAAGTAGAAAGATAAAAGTGCTATAAATAATCAGTAGCGATCGAAGACTCGCAAGTATTCCTCGGGCAGCAGACCTGTCATAACGCAAAAAAAAACCAAAAAAAACAAACAAAAAATGCTTGCAGGGACCGGGACAGAATCGACCGTGAACGCCGGCGCTCGCGCGACAGGAAGCGCCGCTCGAGGAGCCGCTCGCGAGACCGGAAGCGGCGCAGATCACGGGAGCGCCTGCCGGAGCCGGAGATCGAGGAGCTCGAGCGTCCGACCCGCGAGCGGCGGGATCGCGAGCGCGAGAGGGGCGAGCGCGACAGGAAGCGGCGCCGCTCCCGCAGCAACGATCGCGAGCGCCTCGTCGACCGGGAGCGCAGGCGCGAGAAGCGCGAGCGGGACCGCGACCGCGGCGAGCGCCGCGAGCGCAAGGAGCGGCCCGACCGGCCCGACCGCGGCAACGACGAGGACGTCAAGGACATCAGGATCAAGGAGGAGCCTTTCGATGGTGCGTATACAACACTGTACACTCGTAGACTTTGTCCTCGTGCGCTTTCGTCGTTTCGCCCGGTTTTCACACGAGAAATTTTTCTCCTCTTCCAGACTATCCCGATTACAACATGTACTTCGCTCAGGTGAAGTACGAGGAGGACCCAGATCAGCCGGAGGAGAAGTACCGAATCCCAGAGAGCCAACGGCAAGAACCTCCGAACAATTATAATTATGATTATAATTAAGTTAAGGTTAATAAATAATAATAATAATTAATTAATTAATTAAATGAACTGCAGATTATGTATAGTACGATTTTTTTATGACTTCTAAACTGACTTTTCAATGTATATTTATACATATAGGAATAAACACGAAATCATTGGCTACATATACAACAAGCGCTTTCTTTTTATGAATAAATATTTGTGTATTTCAAAATCGTAGGGAGTTATACATTTAAGAAAAGAATGTTGACGTCAGAGCAGTACCCATATTCTACACTGGTACTCGAGAGCGGATGATTGCAATGAAAGTTCCAATTTGGAAAAGTCTTATAAGTAATTATGCACGTTTCGTTTATCCAAACTTCGTTACAAGCGAATACTTATTTTCTTTTACAACTTTCAAGAAAATTGCACATACCATGGCACAGTGACACTGATCGATACAAAAAAAAAAACTTTGCACGCACAAAATAAATGCTAAGACAATTAAATTAACTGGCCAATTATGAACTTGGCTTCTGGTGTTTAACTCTACTTAGAGCTATGTAAGAGCGGAATGTTGCCAAATCGTGCCAGCCAACTGGACCCCTTTCGCAGTCAGCGCATGCTAAGTACTTAACATTTTCAACTTTGTGTGATACGCCAATATTTTCAAAATTGTTGATTTCATCGACTAGCCAGTAGTCGCTTATTGGTTCCCTCTTGTCAATATCCTCGTCGCGTTTCTTCAGCATGTGAGGTAAGGCAAACTGAAAGATAAATTATGCATGAAAATTGTTGCTCCATCAACTATGTACAATAAGCAACAAAATATACTTACATCAATATTTACAAAAGTAGCTGCTCCAGGATTAAGTATTTTGGAAGGGCAGTACGCACAGTATATCACCTCGGCGTTTTTACCTTGGGCGTCTTGTTTGGAGCCAGCGGAGTTATCGTTATCCGCCATCGTTCGATTCCTATATTTCCTTTTTGTACAAAAATAGTTATTTGAAGATTCGATTTACAAAAAGTATAACCTATAATCCGCTGTCTACAGCAGACATTGTTCTGAGTCAGTGTACGACTCTAACCTTACCTGATGTTTCTCACTTGTACATTATGCATATATATATGTAACTTTAATAATGTTATATGTATGCACAGCAGTAGTTGCAAATTTTCTGATTGGCGATTGCATGAAAGATGGTTGCCCGGTTGCCGGCGGATGGCGGGCACGCCGCCATAATAATCCAATCCAATACAATTCCCTGTCGGTAAAGCCGTTTTTTATTTCTCTGGAATACAAAATAGGCATGTGCATTGCGCAATGATGCTGCATACGATTATCGAGGTATTTTTAACCCAAGAACAGTAATAGCAGCTCGAAAAATTCTGCAGATCTCGCGTGAAAAAAAAAGTATAATAGTCGCGCTAAAATGTACTGTAAAGAAACGAGCGGAAGCTAAAAGGAATAAAAGGGATGAAACAAAATCGTATTGCAATTACACGATAAAGGCGATTAAAAATGTCACACAAAGGGCTTAATTGCGTAACGGCAGAGCTATTTTAAATCTATAATAATGTAACATCGATAATTCGAGAGGTGCATATGCAATACGTATATTATAAAAATAAGGGGGAAGCCAACACACGCGCGATTGATTTTTCCTTTTTCCTTCAGTTTATTTTGTTTTACGTATACAGTGTACACCCACGCACACGCTGCTCGCGTTCCCTCGAAAAGGAGAAAATCGGCGCGTGCTCGAGGCGAGAGTCAATGCACACATACATACCTATATAGAGCGCTCGAAAGCGAGAGGATGCGATGAGATCTTACGCCATGCTCGCATGCATAAATACTTTTTCCACGTCAATACATAATCGTTGATCCAGTTTTCTTTTTCTTTTATTTTATTTTTTAATATTACTATTTTATAATTATCCTTTTCATTTTCGACTCGGTAAAAGTTGTGCGAGTGTACTCGTTTAAAAGTTCTTGCGAAACCAAAAGCTTTTATCACAAAGGTTGCCCTCGTTATTTATTTATTTTTACTTTTTTTTCTCTCGTACGTGTTACATGTATGTACACAATATCGTATGCTCTGAAATTTAGTTTCATTCCTGTTCGAAAACTTATATATTGTACGTATACATGTATATAGAAGCGGAAAGTATAATAGTCGTCGATTGAAAACAATTGCTTTTAACATGCAATACAAAAACTTCTCATTCACTATATAAAGTATTCAATCTCTTTTCGCCCTTTCGATTTCTTTCTTCAAGACAACGTATACATATATACAAACTATATATATGTATATATAATTCGTCGGATCAAAACAGATTGTCGTAAATTAGAGAATTTTTTGCAAGATTCTTTCGGTTCAGTGAGTTGATGACAACGACAAATGGAAACCATTGCTGGTACAATAATTAGACAACTTGTATTTTTTTTTGTCGAATACACAAATCACAATGAATTTTCTCTAGTTAATAACAATTACGAAGTCTGCAGTGTAGAGTACTATATAAGGCGAATTATTTCCGATTAAGTATCTGTCGTCAAATAACGCACACAGAGCCTTAAGTGCTTTCATTTTTTTGCGCACAAATTGCACGGTTTTTATAAATATTATTATCTCACTGTATAGACGTTATGCGCGCGCGTGTTTATGTATATATATGTAAATATGTACATACACGATTCTATGTTATATTAATTCAATACTCATGACAATATTTCACGTTTCAAATAGAATAGTGTATGATAGCTATGGATGAGAGTGGAAAGATATCAGAAAAGTTTAATGTTTTTGTTCTATTAGTATCTTTTTCTTCTTTAACAGAATAAAAACCAGTACATATATAATAATGTATATTTTTATCTCTTTCTGAATTTTGCATAGACCAGTAAGAGTGGATTACATAGTTTGTAGATAAAAATATTTAAATATATACTTTGTAAAAAAGGATGGAATTTTTTATTTTTATAAATTTGCATCTTTTGCATATAATTATCGTTCTATCAAATGCATCTTGTAACAAAATTTTGCAAACAAAGAGAGAAGGTGAATTGGTTGTTGGCTTGTTTTAAAATTTTAAAACGAAACATGCCCTCAAACAATGGATCGATGCACACTTTTTAAACTAGTTAAACTAGTAATTAGATTATTAAAACAGCGCCAGTGCCAAACCCAACCTTATATGCACACGAATATGCCTAGTTTAATAAACAAGAACACAACAAACTTGTGGCATACACAAATACATTTCAACATGTAAAGTAGTATGTCGATTTATCATTCCATTCCCTTTTGCGCACCTCTAAATCTGTCTCCATTCTCTTTCTCTTATGAATCTGTTCTATCTCCTAGTTTGTGAAAAACAGTCTTGATCAGGTTGTCTCTTAAAGTGTTGTTCCTTCCGTCTAATAATCGCCCTTGAACCATAGACCTATGGAATTTACCTATACCTTATCGTACATGCGTAAGATTACAGTAGCTTTACAGAGTAAAACAATTAAAGATCAAGAGGATTTGGCTACTGGGATTTATTTGCAAGTAAAAAGGTCTGGACCGTATAGATCCAAGGACAAAAATAAGAGCAGAGACTAGATGTTTGGGGAAAGATAGCTCGACAGAAGGAGAAATAGAGTCAGAGAGAGAGAGAGATCGGTAGAGGAGTAATGAGCATGATCTAAAAGGGAAATTATGAAAGATAAAAAAGAGAAAGAGTACAGAGATTTTACAAAAATCTTGATTGATGGGTTTATCCGCTCTTGAACAAGAGAATAGCCACCTGGCCTAAATAAAAGTAGATGAAGTGTCTTGTCTCATGCGTCACGTAACTGCCAAAGTTTCGTCCAACGATACAGTGCCATGTAGGGTTGTATTTTTTGTCAAACTCCTTCTTGATGAAGGCAGCAATATCCTGCGAACACACATTGTTCAAGATCATCAGCATTCACCTTTTCCATTCCACTCTGCCATCAGCAGTGCCACACAACTCACCTTCTCGATATTGTACTTCTCAAGCGCCTGGGTCGCGCAGTCGACAGCGTCCTGCTGCATCTCCTCCGACATATCGGCGTTCTTGATCACTGCCTTGCGGTCCGACATTTTGACAACTCTGCAACAACAATAGCGACGAGTCAGCGTTAGAAGCCATTCGATAAGACCCAAGATAGGCTCCCCGGCGGTTCACCTGGGGCCGTGGTATCGCGAGACTTTGACGGTCGCCCTCAGGGCCAGCGCAGCCGGCATAGCTCCCCCCCCGGTGCAGGTCGATACCCAGCGAGACGTGTGCGAGGCGGAAAATGCGAGGGAGCCGAGAGCGACCCGGTACAAAATTCGCGCAGCCTCCAGAAGGAGAGAAATATCGCTGTGTCTGGATAGCCATCGGGGCGAGAGGAGGTATACGAAGGAGGAGGAGGTGGAGGGCGAGGGGGAGCGGCGGCGGCGGCGGTTCCGCTGTTTTGTCGATACATGCACACCGAATTTCGGCGGCCGCGCGCGCAAAAATAGCAGCCGATCCTGGCCTGCACGCGATCCTCGGCGAACCTCCCGAGAGAGAACTAGGTCGAGCTGTCCTCGAACAGGCAAGTAGGCTCCCCCCCGGCGCGAGAAGTTAAGCGAACTCTCTCGACAGGTCGGCTACTGGTACGCTTACATACCCCCCCGTGAAGGGAAGGAGACTCACCTGCTGCTGCTGCTTCTTCTTCCGCGCGACGAACTGCTAATTCACGAGATTAATTTGCGGAGAGAGAGAGCGCGGGCGTGCGTGCGTATGCGGCGATACGACACGCGCACTTGTAAATTTTCCGGGAGTCTTGGCCTGCGTGCGTGTGTGTCCTGTGGACGACTCTCTTTCCCGCTGTCCGTCCGTCTCTGTCTCTCTCTCTCTCTCTCTCTCACACACACTCTCGGTGGCCGCGAAAAGTCGAGAAAAGCGCCGCTGCCCGATTCTGCCCTCAGCTCTCTGGCTCTGCTGTTTCGGAGACTGATGGCCGAGGAGTCGCGCCGCTCGGAGAACTGCTGCAAACCGTGCGCTAGAGAGAGAGGGAGACAGAGCGGAGAAACCGAGGCATCCGATAGGCCGCGAGCGAGGGTCTTCTAACAGCGTCTTCTATCAGCCCGGCATGCATTGCCACGGGCAACGCGCGCGATTCGTATTTTAACAGACGCTCCGCGCTCCGCGAGCTACTCGCTTGTTTATCGCCGATATCGACGGGAAAGACAGAGAGAGAGAGAGAGAGAGAGAGAGAGAGCGAGACTTGCATCACGTCGCCGCGCACACACGAACGCCTCTTTCCTCTCGCTTTTTCGGGGCTCGCTCCACACCTGCGGTGTGTCTTTGTGCCGCCCGTGTGTAACCTTCCGGTTCGTCGATGACGGCGAGCGTGGGTGTTTTCCGTCCGGATATACACACGGAATCGCGTAGTTTTTAGAATATGTGCATTATAACGCAGAGGCGAGGGAGCGCGCGCGCGCGGAGGATCAATATGTGTGTCTCTCTCTCTCGTTCTCGCGCGCGCGGCGGCCCTCCGCGGCACCTAACTTGGATTGAGAGCTCGGAAAAATCTTGAATTGATGAGGACGAGAGCCCACTCGACGGGAAACGAGACGCTTTATTAGTCGGTCTATTCTCTGCTTTTCGATCGTTACTTCGTCTCTGTCTCTTATTGTGTAGCGTGCGTACGTATACCTATATTTATACGTTACGTTACACGCTGTATATGCCGTTGCTGCATACACATGCTCCGTTTCCGGGCAAAAAAAAAAAATTTATTGCGACTAAAAGGCCGACACGCTTTTGAATATTGAATGACTTTTTCGCATGCAGGTATACAATGACGCGAGCTCGACTCCTCGAAAAAGTCATTTCGCGTGCAATAAACGTACGCGCGCGCGCCTCTGGAGTATTATTATGTGCGAAGCGACTGTTTTTCAGACCAATAATATGGGAAAATATAGGTGTATTGACTATAGACGCGCGTTTAGTTATGAATATAAATATAACAAAAAAAAAAAAGACTTGGCGGTTTTTTAACGCATATGTATATTATGATATTGAATCAGTACTTATTACACCGATATGGATCAAAGCTCCGAAAAAACACAGTTTTAATTCTGATTTAGAGAATACATGAATTGAACGAGTAATTCGATATAAGTGAAAATTAAAAAAGAATATTTCTTGATAAGGATAACTATTTATAAATTATTTAATTTTTTTCGTTTATAATGCGCATTTGACCAGAAATAAATTATCGTAGATGTAGTACATTGAAATCTATAAATCGGGGAGGAAAACATGTGCACACAACTGTTTCCTTAAAATTTATTTATTCCCTTAATTATTTACTGCATTTTTATAAAAAAAGCAATAATCTAATGCGCCCGCGTATATGTAAGCCAACGCGCGATGCAACCGCAACGAAGGTATACATATATAGATATACGTATACTTATGTACAGTATGTATTAGTATATATAGAATATCTATATATATTATGCTGATATTATCATTATGCCGTGTGGAGGGAGAAAGCCACACGTCCACGTGGTCGTTGTAATGCAGTCGACAGCCCGCGGCGGGCCGCAATTGCTTTCTGCTATTTGGAAAATAAACTTTATAGGTAGTATGCGATCCGACTGCGGCGCGATAATTGTAAAACTGCTCATTTCCCTTACACCGACCGACGAGTGTCGCTTGGTTTAACAATTTTCTTTGGTTCTATATCTTTGTGTCGCTAATAAGCTTACATACATCTATATCACTATATATACATACTCGAGTTGACGTTTTGTGCTATGGGCTAAACGCAATTATGTGTCTTCCGTATATATCATATATATAATCAAGGTGACGCGACGCGGCGGAAGACTATCGCACGACTTTTCCGTTGCCGAATGAAGGCAATGACTTATAAATTTTACAACAATGGACTGAAATATTTTATTTAATTAGAACACAATGGGTTTTCGATGCAGCGCGCGCGATGACCGTTTTCGTGACTGCGCGAAACGCGCGCGAATTATAAAACGATAGCATTGAAACGTATGCATCAGTTTTGTTTGGAATATTTTTTTCTGTTAGAAAAATGTTTATTTATTTGCGCTGCTGTGAGCACCTAATGGGGTTATTGTTAATGAATTTAGGTAATTAAATAATTCTGTACGTTTTTTATCGACAATCTATTGTGCTTAGCTACTTATTTGCATTTCATTAAGTTTTGATTTGTTATGAATAATTTAGGAAATAATTTATTGCAGTTTCAGTTAACTTTGAACAGCAATAACAGCTAAATCTAATTTCAAGATTGCCGAGAGGGAAATGGAACGCCATCTCGAGGGAACTTTGAAAACCATCTGGCAACATTGAAGGAAAAGCAGAGGTTTCGTATATACAATCTGCTAAGCGGTCTCGACAAAATTATCCTTTTACTAACTGAAAATCGCCACAATATTTTCGCTTTGTTGTTGAAAATGCTGAGGACTTCTTCCGGTTTCACGTGGATCATACGTACCGAACTGGGTAATGTTAAATTTCACAAGATTCCGGAGAACAAATAGTTGCCGCAAGAGAGGTTAGTCACTGTATTCGACGATCATGTGTTTCTTTGCTAACAAGTGTAACAGAAAGATATTTATTATTTATACTTCCTAGCGTTGTAGTCGATTTTAGCTGATAGAGCTTATCATGTCTGAGCTGAAACGAATCCCACTACAAAGCGCTCCTTTACCAAGTGCTCCACAACACAGTATCCCATTGCAAGACACTTCCAAACAAGCAGCGAAGAAACCGGAGAAGAAAAAGAAGGAAAAGCAAATAGCGCCATCCTTTCGTTTTGTGCTCAATCTTCCTGAATCCAATGAGGAGAAGTGCCCTGAATTCAATTATGCAGAGCTCTTGAAAATAGCTGAGAAGAAGCGAAAGAAAGATAAGAAAAAAGATGAAAATAACACAGGCAACGGTCTTGGTGTAATCGATGAGAATGCCGATGATGAGAAAGTTCTGGATGTGGCTAGGTATTTTGAACAAAAATATGGCAACCGCAAAAAGAGCGATTACGTTGACTTAGGAGCAGGCTACGATGAAAATGATTCGTTTATTGATAATACAGATGCCTATGATGAGATTGTGCCGGAAGAAATAACAACTGTTCATGGAGGATTCTATGTCAACAGCGGTCCCTTAGAATACAAAGATTCGGATAAGGCTCATTTGTTAAAGCGCAGTCATGATAATGGCAATGGCAACAATGACGACGATGATGAGGAAGAGGAGAGCAGTGATGAGGACAGCGAGGAGAATGAGGAAATCACGTCTAAGCCTGTGAATAAGAGGTCTTTGAGTTCCTCGGATGAGACGGAGGAGCCAAGACCTCCAAAGTCAAAGACACGCAGAGAAGATCTGGCCGAGATCAATCTGGTGGAGTGATCCATACTGTATACATTACTGAGCTAACTCTTTACAAATAAACTAGTCTGTAAGGCGGCGAGAAAACTTGTATTCCAAGAAAAGAAAAACGCTCATCTTCCATTGTTGCTTTGTGAAGTAGCAAATATTATATTATATAAATGTGTATTATAGCAGAGAAAGCAAAGGTATTTTTGTTTATAACAAAAGGAAACATTTGTAATTTGGATATTTTGTAAAATTTTATAAGAAAATTTGTAATTATACATAAACACGCGCTATACTATAGCATAAATAAATTAATCATTTTTTAAAAATTCGCACGAGCATTAACATCATTACCGAAATTACCGTCACACGTTACAGCGAGTCATAACTCATATACCTGCTCAATACACGCAACAGCTGCGCGCGAACCCCGGCTCCAATCGGTAAAACAGAATCTCGCCGATAATATTCTCACGGCGCAGTCGCACGCGCGCGCACCTGGGATGCGGAGTCGCGGAGAGACCGCGAGGAGCGCACTGAATACTGATCGCAGTAGGATATAGCCCGCTCGCGCATTATATACTATCGGGCTATCGCCTATCGCTGAACGCAGTGTTAGTTCGACGGTTCGCGGAGGACGTCGTGCTGCGGTCGGCGCGGCGCGCAGCCGCCCTTGTCGCCCTCTCCTCACTCCTTTTCGCGCGGTCGTATATATACACACACACAAGTGCATATATACAAGCATACGTATTATATACCTATATAGAACGTCAAAAAAAAATCTATCGACTACTCCTTCCGCAGTCGTCGGTGGTGTGTTTCGCGCGAGTGCATGGGTATATACGCTCGAGCAGGCAATCCGCAGGTCGCGAGCTCAGCCCCCCCCGTGCGCGAGGAAATGCCCCGCGGAGACGATGGTCTCGGCCGCCGCAGCTCCGACTCGGGAGCGAGCGGCTGCAGCTGCATCGGGGCTGGCCGAGAAGCCCTGAACCATCACGGCGACGATGGCCTGCAGCAGATCCCGACCCGCGCGTTGTAACTCTCTCATCAGGTGAGTAATGCACAGCTCTTTCTTCGTACGCGCGACCCCCCTCTCGCTCCTTTCTTGCGTATATATCTATACGTATATAGCTGTGTACGGAGAAGGCCCTTGGACTTTCACACGCTAAGTATGCAGCCGCGCGCGCGACTTCTTTCTTTGGCCGTAGGTACGAATTTTTCGGGAAGAGAGTCGGACTGCAGTGCGTGCGTGTGTTACCCTATTAAAGCGCGCGGGAATGACGTGACTCCATCTCTCTCTCTCTCTCTCTTGCCTTATGCTGTGTGTGACAGAGCGATTGTCAGATTGTGCTCTGTTTACGATGCGGCTGATTAGATTAGCTGTGACTAATCCTGGACTGACAATTACCCATGCTTCTGGCCTTAGGAAGCTAAACAGTCGAAATGGATCAGTCGAGGAACAGGCCCAGCAGACCTCGATTGCGCACACACAGTAATTCCGCACGAGTCCTTGTGTTCGACCAGGCTGAATCGCAGGAGCAACCTGCCGGCAGCAAGATGGAACAGCAACAGCAGCAGCAGCAGCAACAGCAACAACCTGATGGGCCTCGTAGGCTGCTATCAACATCTAAAGTTGAGAGTAAGGAGGCTCCAGTGAGACCAGGTAGAGTGATTTTCTTAGATTTCTTTTGTTGTTGTTGTTGTTGTTGTTGTTAATGATAATGAATCAGATAACTGTTTGCTGATCATTCATTTGCAGTGAGCACTGAACTCTCAAACCTTGTACGTATGCGCAACTCTGCAATTGGAAAATCTGCTCCTTCTTTGTCTATTCACATGGTAAGTGTCATATTGCCAGAGAGAACTTTGTTGTTTTTCTTAATGCCAGATATATAATTGGATAATTTTACAGCGAGAGTTCAACATACCACGGAGGACAGCCAAAGCATCTCACAGGAAATCCTTCATTTCTACAACTTCTCCAACTTTGCCTAGATGCCACTCTCCTCTATCAGGTAACAATGATTAAGTACTGTACATAGGAGTGTGCAAATCCAATAAGTGCTTGCAGATTTTTTTCAGTTCTAGTTGAATTATGAACTAGCCTTGAAAAGTCAATAGACAGTAATGCTTTATTAAAGCTTTGGTAGTGTGACAAGATTTCGCAAACCTTTTGGCAAGCATATAATAATTTGCACGATTATGATTACGTGATTGAACATCGTGACTCTCTTAATACTTTTAAGAGCCAATGAATTAAGATCATATTAACGTACCACTTTATGTTTCTCAAGAGCAATACTTAAACTTATTTCCTCCTCTTTTGCCCACATAGCATTCGTACCCATTGTAGGCAGTCCCCTGGAAAGTCCTAGGATGTCATCCAGTCCACATTTTGCTTTCGTACCAATAAAAAGGTATCAACAACTTAACTATAGAGCGTTGTTCTATTTTTACCCATGTATTTACTCTGTGCAGTGTACATTGTACAAGCGCACATACACACACACACACACACTAACATACAGATATACACTCATACATCACCAAATATAGTGCTGTAGATAAGATAAAACTGCATTAAAACTGTCACTTCTTAAAAGTAGGATTGGCGGAGGCGCGACAAATACAGCCGACGGAAGACGATGGTCCGTCGCGAGTCTACCCTCTAGTGGATATGGGACTACTCCTGGTTCCAGTAACGTTTCGGTATGCATGCGTACACGAACATTTGGCGAGAAAAATAATGGAAATTACATTTTAAAAATGCACTTTTAATTTTACAGTCTCAATGTTCGAGCCAAGAACGCCTGCACCAGCTTCCGAACATTCCGACGAAGGACGAACTGCGCATGCTATCCTGTCACTTTTCGAAACCGGGAACGCCCTGCTCCTCCGTGCATCCAGGTTTTCCAGGTAGCAGTGGCAGCAGCGGTGCCGGCACCAGCGGAGGCAACAATCAAAGCCTCGACGAGGAGTCCGCCGCTGGCGGTCGTCGATCACCGTTACACCGGCCACGCTCGCGAAGCCTCAGCTCGCCAAGTCGCTCGCCGATTCTCGATAGCGAGATCGTCATGATGAACACTTTGTACAAGGAACGCTTTCCCAAGGTGCGTGTCTCTGTCTCTCTCACTCTTGCATTTTTGGCAATCTGCCATAGCGAAGTAAATAACGCAAATAGCGCGGCGACGCATTTTTATCGTCCGCCCGCCTACTTTTCTGTTTGTTTACCTATTGCCCAATAAGCGTGGCCTTGGCTTTTTCATGGCCACTCGTGATAGATAGAACGGTCTTTGATTTGGGGTCTTTTTTTTCGTTGCCGCAGGCTACTCAGCAGATGGAAGAGAGGCTGACGAATTTCATCAATGGGAACAAGGACATTGACGAGTACGAGCTAGTGAGTCAGATGGCACAGGACTCGTTACCAATTCTGCGCTTTGTACATCATCAGGTCATCGAAATGGCTCGCGACTGTCTGCAAAAATCCCAGGAGAAGCTCATCACGACGAGATATTTTTACGAGATGAGCGAGAACCTGGAGCATCTGTTAATGGAGGTATTTATTTTTCTCCTCTACTTTGTTTGAAGTATTGGCTTAGTCTTTAAATTATGACTTTGTAACGCGTTTACAATTTTAGACTAAGGATAAATCGCTGGAGGCGGCAACGCGATTGACCGGGCTTATAAAGAAGCTCTTGCTGATCATATCGCGACCTGCCCGACTGCTCGAATGCCTTGAGTTTGACCCCGAGGAATTTTACCATCTACTCGAGCAGGCCGAGGGTCAAGCTAAAATAACAATCGGAATAGAAAAGGATATTCCACAGTATATCATAAACAAGTTGTCCTTGAATCGTGACCCAATTTCAGGTAATTTCGTACTAGTCCAGCGCTCCCTTTTTGATTGCATGTTTCGTAATCGTTTTCTTTTTCTTTCATTTCTACTACTAGAATTACAAGAGGAGATGAATAAACTCGAGGATTCGGCAAGTTCTAGCGATAGCAATTTGCAATTAACCACTTCTAGTCCTAACAAACAGGATGAGCAAAGATCACGAGTTCCATGCGAAAGTGATTACGAGATACTAAAGTTGATTAGTAATGGCGCTTATGGAGCTGTATACTTGGTGAAGGAAAAATCTACAAGGCAACGATTTGCTATGAAGAAGATTAATAAGAATAATCTAATGCTTAGAAATCAGGTTGAGCAAGTGTTTGCTGAACGCGACATCATGAGCTTCACAGACAATCCTTTCGTTGTTTCTATGTATTGCTCATTTGAAACAAAAGTATGTTAATACCATTTATTGATATATACTGGGTTATAGGGTTATGGTTAGGTTACTGAGTCATAACATTTTCAAAATAATATTCAATTTTTTTTTCTTTTTGTTACAGAAACATTTATGCTTGGTAATGGAGTATGTCGAAGGTGGAGATTGCGCAAATCTCTTAAAAAATATTGGTCCTTTACCTCCAGATATGGCAAGATTTTATTTCGCCGAAACTGTTCTCGCTGTGGAGTATCTTCACAGTTATGGAATTGTGCATCGCGATTTAAAGCCAGACAAGTAAACAAAATATAACTTTTAAAATTAGTTATAGTTTTATTACTATGAGCCATTCTAATAAGTTACTTTTATTTTTTTTTGTCAGTTTACTGATCACTGCACTAGGTCACATAAAACTTACTGATTTTGGTTTGAGTAAAATGGGTCTGATGTCTCGTAAGTATTTAAAAAATAATTTGGTTTTTCATGCTCCAACAATTATTTATTCGCAATTTTGAAAACTTGTAGTTGCCACGAATTTATATGAAGGATATATTGAGAAGGACACCAGACAATTTTCCGATAAACAAGTTTTTGGCACACCTGAATACATTGCCCCGGAAGTAATATTGCGTCAAGGTTACGGCAAACCAGTTGATTGGTGGTCTATGGGAATAATATTGTATGAATTTCTTATCGGCTGCGTTCCATTTTTTGGTGAAACGCCAGAAGAACTCTTTGCTCATACCGTGAATGGTTAGAAAATAACATGTTTATTTTCTTTTGAAATTCGTTACTTTGAAAAAACTTAAAATTATCCCAATCTCCTTTTAGATGACATTGAGTGGCCTGATGAAGATGATTGGCCTGTACAGCCAGAAGCCAAAGCAATAATATCAGCTCTCTTGCAACAAAGTCCACGGGAACGTTTGGGTACCGGTGGTTCGCACGAAGTCAAAGAACACCCTTACTTTTACGGAGTTAATTGGAATAGTCTTCTTCGTCAAAAAGCTGAATTTGTTCCTCAGTTAACGAACGACGAAGATACAAGCTATTTTGATAGTAAGTCATGAAAACATCTTATAAGAATTGAATTCTCTCTGAGAAAAGTGATAATAACTAACGTTTCTAATATTTGCAGCACGTATGGATCGTTATAATCACGATTTGGGTGACGATACTGACGATACTGATGATTCTCCATTATTTGGTTCCTTCTCCTCATATTCCCCTCAATCTCGTAAAATTTCCCAAACACGTCCACCCTGTCTAAATCCGGAATCGGAACCAGATTCGCTCAAAAAACAGTTATTTAGAACTGAACTAGAAAGAACAGTGGCACAACTATCCCTGAACTCGCCAGTTTCTTCTGTACCATACTCGCCCAAATTGGACGATTTAGGTAAATACCGACACTCTTAAATAGGTAAAAATTACGAATTATTATACATAAATAAAATGAAATTGCAGTAGAAAAATCTGGCGACCAAGCTGATAAGAGTACGCCGAGTAACACCAGTTCAAGCAGTGGGAACACTACAACACCAATTTCATCGAGAATAATGGACCTTAACAAGACTGCAAGCCCAGAAACAGCGAGCAGTTCGGATTCGCAGTTGACGGTACGAAAGATACCTTCGACGGCACCAACTCCTGTAACTGCCTGTCACAGCACTCCAGACAGTTCGCAGACTGAATCAGATGATATCAGCCCTCAGATCCAGAGGAAGCGACTCGCTCACTCCCGAGACAAGCTTCCCAGGTTCAGTATTTCGTTCGATGATGAGAGTAATACCACGTGAGTCGTCGCAGTAGAAAACCTGCTTTATCCTTTCTATCTTATTTTACTTTTAAAATTCTATTCTTTTTGCTCTTTATAAACGTATTCAAATTTTCGTTTTTATCCATGGTATTTTTATTCTTCTTTTTTTTGTTTAAATATCCAAATTGCTAAATAGATCATTGCTAATCAAATCATTTTTTCGTACACGCCTATATGACAAATGATTGAGCGGTGTTAATGTAAATTTTGAATTTCAGACTCGATCTGACAACGGCGCATAGAGATTCCGTTGAAGACAAGTTAAACTCGAGTACGGATTCTTTCGAATCATACTCAGCCTTACCTCTGTTACCAAGTGGTAAACCAAAATCTCGGTCCGTCATTAAATCGGCGTCCACTAGTGGTTTGTCTCTGGTCATACCGACTGGTGACTTTTCATGTAAGTTTCTAAAATAGCGTATGGTAGCTCGTAAATAATATTATATTCATAATTTATAATTTGTTTCAGTTGATCCGTCTACATCTGTGCAAGCTATAGAATCTCCAGGAGGTTCTTCAACAGCTTCGTCTCGTGACACATCGCCGTGTCGAGAGCTAAGTCCGTTGGTTACTAGTCTGAAACCTCCAATAATTATTCGCAGAGGCCCACGTGGGTTCGGATTCACTGTGCATACGATAAGGGTTTATTATGGTGATAGTGACTTTTACACCATGCATCATTTGGTCATGGTAAAATCTTTACAGTTTACGTCTAGCATACAATATATTTGAAACAAATAATATTAAAGGGTACCAAAACATTTATAGGCTGTAGATCAATCTAGCCCAGCATTCGAAGCTGGCTTGCGACCTGGCGATCTAATAACTCACATAAACGGTGAACCAGTTCAGGGTCTCTATCACACTCAGGTGCTACAACTTATGCTGAGTGGTGGCGATCATGTTACGCTTCGTAGTACACCGCTGGAGAATACAAGTATCAAAACTGGCGGTCGTAAACGGGAACCTGCACAGAGCAGGATGGCTAAGCGAGCTTTGCACCAACGTCAGCGAAAGCAAAAGCGCGACCACTCTGATAAGAAGCGCAAAACTTCGCTCTTCCGCAAGATAAGCTCTAAGAGGGCTAGCGTCGAGATGCAACAGGTAGAGATAGATTGAGAAACGATGAGAGCAAAGTCGAGGAAGAATACAACACCGACGACAAAGAGCACGTCTATGTTTAATTTGATTCGATCATCCTTATTCGTTTTTTTTAGTTTTTACATTTTTTTTCACAGCAAAGCATATACACGCTACAGTACACCTGGTCACTAAGCGCATTTTTATTATTTTTTCATTGCAGCCATTAAGTATCAGTTGTCCTTTGTCAGCACCTATACTACCCAGCGACAGCAAACCACCTCTTATGGTATGCCCCATTATTTTTGTTTTTCATTTTCCTTATATTTTGAAAATTATATTTTCAATTTGTATTGTCAAACAGCAGCATTTCAAAGAGAACTAACAACCATAACCATTGTTCATTGAGTTAATTATTGTCTCATAAATACAAAATCGTTAAAAATTTTCTAGATGGCAGCGGGAATATGCTCACCGTCAATGGTAACACCTTCGCGTTCCTTCCAGGCGTTTGCTCGCTCAGCACAACAGCAAGACTCTTCGATGCATTTCAGTCCGTCCCCACCAACGAACCGTCCATTGTCCGATTCTTATTGTATAGGTGAATACACGCTACCGTACGAAATAATAAATACAATAAATGAAATAAGCCTGTTACTTTACAATTTATTGTAGGTAATGCGAGTCCATGCTCGAGTCCAAATTCGTCTGTAGGTTCCAGTGGGTCGCTAGCTTCGATTGGAAGTGGTCCCGGCAATGGTCCCAATGGTGGTTCAACCGGCTGCTCCAGTGGTATTAATACCGGCAGTTTGGGCAATCAAGCGCACTACCAGCGTCCAAGCACACTCCACGGCTTGAAACATAAATTGCACACAGCTGCGAAAAATATTCACTCTCCGAATCGGCGGAAATCCGTCGGACACATTCCGCTTTCGCCGCTTGCCAGGACGCCTAGTCCATCACCAATACCGGCCAGTCCTACACGCAGCCCTAGCCCCTTAGCGTTTCCTACGGGACACCAGCCTGGCAGCTCTAATACTACCCAGTCTTATAGTCCAGGTAGGTAACGATAATGGTGAATATTGTTCGGCAATGGTGATTAATTTGAGTAAAATCTATTTTATTCGTTGCAGGAGCCTCCTTATCCACGCCTAACAGTCAGAAAAAGACGTATGGTCGCCCAAAGTCTGCCGAACCAGGCTCACCCTTATTACGTCGAGCTCTCAGCCCCGATCGATTGCATCCTCGTTCCGCCGAGAATAAAACATCTATCTCGCCGTTAGCTAACGCTGGTCTAGTTAAGGTGACGCCTCGTCTTAGCATCAGTGCTCAGAGCACTTATCCAGAAAGCTCAGACGATAGTAATGGCGGTTGCAGTGACTCAGGGCAATCTGGCAAAGACGAGCTGGGTTGCAAATCTGAATCCGGCAAGGACAGAAAATCGGTGATGGAAACTCAGCAAAAGTCGGGCCCAGACTATTCGAAGCTTAGTCATGGTATATCCATAAGCATAGCTAATGTGCCCATACCCATGAACTCGAGCCAACTGCCGCGCATCGCTGAGGAAAAAGACTCACCTACGGGTACCAAGGACCTTATCGAGGCGCCAGCTCCGGTGCCACCCCCTCCGCCTACACCCAGTACGGTAGAGCCGGTTAACAAATTAGTCAAACAAATTCAGGATGAATCTCTGTGTGAGACTTATGATGTACAAAGAAAGAGCAGTAGCAGTGACGTCGGGTTGCTACTGACAAAGGCTACGACGTCGACGACGACGACGACTAGTGCCGAGAGCAATAGCGATATTAGCAGTAAATGCGATAGCAACGAGTCTCGAAAGTCAACCATGAAGAGCTTTCAGTCGGATGGTAGCGCCTGTTCCTCCAAAACGGATGCGGCGGCGACGACTTCTCATCAGAGTAATCCTTCCGCTGATGATAAGCATAAATAAGCATGATTCCATAAGTTTTTCACTTGTCTTTCGGTTTTCGTATAATTATTTTATAGCGGCAACGGTGTACGCAAACATTTTACGAAATTTGTTCCCACTCAAGTTAAAATCTCGGGTTTGAGCGAAAATGACCTCTTATTCGTTCAAAGAAGCCTTGAGCGTAATTCGAGTTTACGAGCCTTCTTCGTAGAAGCCAATAAATGGCTATCGTCAGTTTTCAAGCTTACCGATAATGCGCATAACGTGGTAAAAAAGTGATAAAAAAGCGAATCTATACGTATATTGAAAGTAACGATAGTACTGCGTTAACGTATTGTTCGTCATCACTTTTTATTTTTTGGATGCACGATTACACGCTTATAGTTTTTTCACGTAAGTTTTTGCAAAATTTTAGATGTATTTCACAAGCTTATCCGACAAGCTTTTTACGTACATTGTACATATGTTCTTTAATTTTAAGCAAGAATTTGATTCTTCACAATAAGGCAATTTTTTCGAGAATTGCGATACTTTTTAAAATGAATATACATAGAAATGCCGTGTTTAAGGGCTTGACAACTCGGAAAATGAGAATATAAAATATAATGCACTTTGATTGAAAAATTCACTGCCTTTTAGAAATTTTACTTGGAGTATTTTTTCAACAAATATTTCTTTTTTTTATTTTTATGGTCTATTCGAATCAGTCGAGCAATTATGTCGTCCTATACGTATAGTAATATGTATTAGATTAGCTTATACACTTTGCAAGCAAATAATTAAAATAAATAAAAGAATAGCATCTTCTGTAGTTACGAGCCACGTTACACAAGAGTTTCAATAATAATTAATGCTACTGCTACTGCTGAATCCGACTGCAGTATTTGTGATCTCAACGTATATCTCATATAATGAATAAATCATGTCAGTTTCTTTCTTAATTTTTGATTAAATTTTGTGCCAATCGAGCAGATGTGATGATTGTTAAATATACTTAATCAAGGTGAATCTTGATTCTTCTAATACACTATTTTTCTGAAACCTCAGCAAGAAATGAATACTTCTGATGAACGCAAATAACGTTAAAAAATGGATATGTTGAATCAACTAATAAAGTGTGTTTCTCATAAAGTTGTACACAATTTGTATGCAATTAGATAAATTATCTATAGTTGAGTCGTTAAAGCAAATAGTGAAAATTCTCTTATTAGCACTGTATAAAAGGATTTGGTGTAATATTTCGTGTTATAATGTAGTACTATAATAATGATATTAGAAAGAGTGTGAAGGTTAACATGATTTTCAGATCATAAGGTGTGTTTCTCAATTTTCCCGTAAAATTGTAGTAATATATAACCGATTCTCCTGAAAATGATGCTATTAATTTATAATAATAAATATAAATAGACGATATGGGTTTTCAGCGTGCTTATCACGAATGAGTAAGTTTTTTAGTCAGCGCGTTCCTTGTTTGTACATTTTTTCTCTGTATATGTGGTATAAATACTTGATATTAACGTTATAAATGCGCATAATCCAATGTTATACAAAAACATACTCGCACACACACCCATACACACATTTACACACACGCACATACACACACATACACACCTATAGTTTATGCTTCTGCATTTATTTTGGCGTTGAAATTTATTACGAAAAGGAGTTAAGTAGATTGATTTCAATGCATAAGGTCTTCGATACAGAATAACTTTTTCAACTATCAACACCTCTGGTCTGTAACTGTGATTTTCTCTATCAAGAGTGTGAGCATGTAGACAATATAATTCGTCTACCTTATCTATTATATTTTTGCCTTTTTTTAATTAAATGTATATTTACTTTTGAATGAGAATAAGCGGTACCGTTAATTTTTTTCTGATCATCCTTTCTTGCAAGTGTATGAAAACACATTATCCTATATTAAAAATGAAGGAGTAAAAGAAATGAACATAAATATAAAAAATATTTTTGTGTTTTTGAATCGAGCACATGTTATTGTTGTGTGTGTCCCTTTTTGTTATAATTTTTTTTGTACAGATGAACGATTTGTAAATGAAGGTCAATGAAAAAAAGACGATGAATTTAACAATTCTTTATTGAATCTTTCTCTAACTTCCTTTGAAGCTACTATGATTCTTCGTTGTAATAATTTTGTATGTATCACAATATAAAAAAAAAAGATTATCAAGAAAACTTTTTTGCTCATCTTTCACGGGAGGTGCACAGGTATAATGCGAAACAACTATTATGTATAACATCTTTTTATTTATTTATTTATATATATATATAAATAAATAAAGGAAACACATCAATTAAATAAAATGAAAAGCATTTTCTCTTACAATGGTTTTTATTTCGACAAAAAATACATTTGCTTTTGAACCTAAAATCTCTTTGGTTTATAGATAATAAATGTAAATTAAGTTACGAAATACAAACAAAAAGACTTCTAATTTCATGATGTTATTCAAGGGTAATGTTTTACAATTAATAATTCAATAACTTAAAGTATACTATAAAGAATGAAATACCCATTCAATATACACAAAATAAGATAATAAGTTACTACAATAAAATATTAAAAAATTACTGGATTGGCATGCAAAATAAGTTGATTTATTACTCTTAAAATATAAAATTAATTTTTTATCTGATGGTGTCAATTATTTTTGTTTTTGTGATAATCGAAGTTTTCCATGGTTAACAAAGTATATTTCTTAATTTTTATCTAAAAACATTGTTCGCGTATAAAAAATCTTTACAAATTATAGCATAACAATTAATATTGATTCCAGCATTCTTACAAAATAATTTTTTTATTCTACAGTAACAACAAAGCTTATAAACATGTATTCAATTAAATTTGTAGATTCTTTTACTAATTTTTGTTTATTTTTTTAGTATTTTGTATGTATAAGTTTTTGATTTCTTCCTTAATTTGGTGATGTTACATAACAACACTGACAGGCACTTTCAGTTAAATATATTCATATAAACGTAATATATTCTATTCAGTCCCACTGAATAAAATCATAAGAATAAAAAAAATTTAACTTTTTTCATTCAAAGGATATAAAAAATTTATTTTTTTTGCAT
Organism: Philotrypesis tridentata; assembly: GCA_018906965.1. Classification (NCBI taxonomy): domain Eukaryota; kingdom Metazoa; phylum Arthropoda; class Insecta; order Hymenoptera; family Pteromalidae; genus Philotrypesis; species Philotrypesis tridentata. The sequence continues at coordinate 7,066,760 of JACCIB010000002.1, forward strand.
AATATACATTTTTACAAAAAATTTAAGGTTCTTTCTTCAAGACCTTTACGGTTTCAGTCTCGAAGTCCATAGCTAGAGGTTGATCTGTAAGGACCATTGTATCTGATATTTGTTAAAAGACAAACGCGGCTTTATGTTATAACAAGGAAGTTTCTGAAGTTGGAATAAGTCGAAAAAATTCGACGTAGTATATTGTTTGCAAATAATATCGTCGGTTGATTCGTTGAAATGAAACTGCTTGTACGGACATGGCAAAGACAATTAGAAATCTCTTATAATAAAAGAATTTTAATATGAAAAATTATGTACAAGTCTATTCGGAACTCCAATGAACTTATTCGACATTCGATGGTGGTGCAGCATAGCGAGTTCTTATGTCAACATCTCCATCGCAAAGATACTTTCCTGTTTAGAAAGAAAATTGGTTAAAAAAACGATATAAAACCGAAAATTTTTAATTTAAAAGTCATTTACCTGATGCAAATCTCTTTTTGGTCAAACTAACTCGATAACCAGGACCTCCTAATTCAAACTCAACACCAGACAGAGTGGTCCCTTCACAGTTGAATTGAGTGAAAATCGTTCCCTGGTTTCCCGGGCCACGGGAAAGTTCTACACGAGCTTTCAGGGATCCGACACCGGCACCTTCAGTATGTTGTGACAATTCGGTAAACTTCCACAGTAGCCGGTTTGTGTCTGGCAACCACTGTGCATTTGGTTTACTTTGAACAGTTTTAAATCCGCCATCTATTGGTACAGAAACTTGAACGTTCAGTAGCGGAGTAGGAGCCGCCATCGCCCGGCTATTGTATTTATAGTCAACCTAAATTAAAATGTAATAACCAAACATAAAGATTAATCTCTTTAAACATTTAATCATAGATCATTAAAAGAAATAATAATAAAGTACCTTCAAATCGGTATGTGTTGGATTACATTTCCAATATGCAACTATTTGGAACGGACAGGAACCCGCGCCCTCCTTATTTTTTATTTGGTACTTAAGAATATCAACGTTAAAATACGAGGCGGCCGGATTTTGTTCAGCTTGTCGTCGCAACAATGCAGTTAAGGCACTCATATTGAATTCAAAAAGTGTACTATCAGCAGTCGCTTGGGTGACGTCCCTGTTATAAATTAATACATGCATAGTAAATATACGTAAGATTTTAGGCATTATCAAAGAAAACAAACAAACATACATGCTAATCAGCTGACTGTTGGGAACTAATCTTTCAAGTCTATTGCTGTTTCTCAGTCTGAAAGTGAGTTTCGCCGGATTAGGATTAGTTGCGAAAACTGCAACTATACCGGCAGGAAATGAAAGCATCATGTCTCCACAAAGTTTGACCTGACAACGCGCTTCGTCGCTGCCTCGAAAATAGGAGTGAATTATTTCGTGAAAAGCGACAGCCAGTGGTATCGTATCAGCTAGACCAATGGTTAGAGGAGACGGACCCCTTGAAGAACCAACCCCAACGCCAGCTGTGCGGAATTCGAGACTGGCGACGCTGTCCGCCCGAGATATTGTAGCTGGCGACATGCGCCCTCGCGTTATAGCGTCACCTCTTCGGGAGGGAGGTCGAGGTATCGCGATAGAGGAGCCCGTTGGTGTTGCAGATTGCTTCGGCGGCAACGCCGGCGTTACGTCGTTAAGTTCAGAAAATAAGTCTCCCTCTGTAAGAAATACATCAGTCTTAAAATAATACCCTTAAAATTGATGTGCGATAGACTTACCAGGAAATCGTGGAAGCGGTGGAGCCGACTGAGGCGGTGGAGGCATCGAGGGTATGGGAGAAGATGACAGTCCTGGTGGACTCTGTAGCGGAGCATATGGATGACTGCCAGTAGGTGTCGAAGCACTTGACGGTGTGCTGCTTGGATTGAAAAGATTCAACAGATCCGAACTTGGTTTGACACCCAATTGCTGAGAAACGGACTGTGACCGTTTCATATGATGATCCGAATCGGTGCTCGAGCCTCTTCGTCCCTGTGATCGAAAAGAATTGAATTATTTCAAGCATATTACAATTCTATCGTTAAATCTTAAAATGAAGTACCGTTGGAGCAGGTGACAACGACAAATTCTCAACAGTAGCCCTAAGCTCGTCGACACTTGCACTCATAGGTGCACCGCCGTTGCTCAATGGTTTGATTTCAACCCGTATTTTCCTCTCCCTCTCATCATCCGAATCCGTGTCCGAGCTCGAGTAAAAACCTTTTTCGTTCTCCCACGGATCCGTCTTGGGTTTTATGCAAAAACCATCTTCATCAACTTCTGGTGTCGGTGTCCCCGATTTTCGACTATCCTGATCTTTGTCCTCTCTAAAAATAATGAAAAAAATGCGTTAGGAGACTGTTTTACAAATTTTTGACTTCAGCAGTCCCAGTGCATGCAGGTAATTTTCAACATTATTATTTAGAAGGTACTATCTCATTTTTAATTATTGCCACTGGGTCTGCTGATTATAAAAATACTGACGGGTCAGACTTGTCTTCCTTGTTGCTGGTCGTCTCAACCGAGTCCTTTTTCTTCTTTGCTTTCTTCTCCTTTCTCTTCTCGCGTCTGCTTCGTAGAAACCCTATAGAGTGACATGATATTCGATTATATTTGCGTTAAAAGAAATTAATTGACTGTGAACTACCTCTACTGCACGCCATTACACTACAACATCTTTAATTTACTTTCCAAGTGAAAAATATTCCTTAGCGCAATGTGAATCGATTAGCTTGGTACAAATTATAAATAAAATAAACATATATCACATATAGTTTATAATCAAATTATTAATGCTCTATTAATTCATTGCACTGACGGTACGTTCGCTCTTCTTCGAGTACAGGGCTACTATGCTTATTTTCATGATGCAATTTTTAGATAGTTATGAATTAATATAGTGATTAAACATATGAAAACTATATGGTTACACTGTAATTATAATAATTCTTAGTATTAGTTATATAGTGCAAATGAACAAGCAAATATATATACTTGAAAATAAAAAATAGATAAGTATAGACAGTTTTACTAGCACTCTATAATAGCAAAGAATAAAATAGAAAATAGCCCCGATTGTATGTACCTCCACCAAATGAAGTTTTATTCTCACTCTATAATAAATTGTTTTTCTAACAATTGTCCATATCTGCAATTGTGTCTTTCTGCACACAAACAGTAAAGTTTACGTATCCTGCTATAAGAACGAAGTTAAAGGAAGAAAAAAAAAGAATCGAATGATGCGTAAGACTCACATTACGCCAGTAGCTGGACTCTTATTTTTTCTCTCTGCACTTGGAAAATAAATGAGTCGCAAATCAAGGATCGAGAGAAAAGGAGGAGCAGAGCGGCGAGTTTTGCAAGTCGGGGTTAAAGGCTCACCTGAGGCCTCCGTCAGTCGCCACTTCTTTGCTCGTGCGTCAACATTATTCGAGTCCAGCTCCCTTAGACTAACGCCATAATCTCATCTGTTATCGTACAGTTCTTTCTATTCAAACCAGAAATTGAACTTTTCTTTGTAACGCGTATGAAAAATCGAAGGTATTTCGAGGCATATCTTTTCGAAAACGGATGTTTGTCGGAATGATTCGTACAAAGAGATGAGGACTCTTGAATTACTGTTTATATATAGACATGTCTTGTATGTATGTACATTGAAAAAATAATTGCGACAATAGTGACCAATGAAGACCCCGTTATAAATATTGTTAGAAAAACAATTTGCAATGCCAAAGCGTCAAAGCACCCAAACTGCACTATGTATTATATCGTAAGTGGAGTGCCAAGTACATCTATAGTTTTTAAGACAAACAAAATTAAGTACTCATATAGCACAGCTTCGCATTTCTTTACGTACGCGTACACAGGAGATCTTTTGGTAAAATATCTTCTTCGAACGACAAGCCAAAGTCTAGCCTAGACGAGCTCTCTAATAGGATAGCTACGGATTAGGCCCACTAAAGAACATTCTCTCATTAATACCTTGACTTTCTAATAGAGTGCAGAGCGGCGGCATTACGAAATTCGCTACCACTGTAATGCAAGAGAAAAGTTTTCAAAATTCTTTGACACTCAGAAATTTCCAAGCTCCATTACTACATATAAATTATCTCTGTTTAATTTACTATATACATAATCCTACGATCACATATATAAGTATCATTTCTCTTTCAACAGAATTAATTTAAAAAGCAGTAGTATGCTTTGTGACCCCTTCATTCAAATAGAAGATACACGATTATCGTATATAGGAACACAGTAGTAATATGGCAATTATGTTAGTAAATGTGAATCGACCAGATGATATTCCATTGCAGCAAAATGACGCGATGTGTGATTTACACAGAAAATAAAAACATAAAGCGTGAGTTCTGAAGGATACAGTGTGACAGAAAAGCGTTTGTGTGGTGTAAAGTTTGTTTTTAAGACGCTTATGAAACATGAAAGCAGTTACATTTAGATCCTCTGAGAGGGTTCCTGGAGATACTGGGAGTCGGAACGGCAGGAGACAAATTTTCCTGGGGAGTGACAGGAGCTGAACCAGAGCCTGCTTGTCTTTGCCTCTCTGAAACAACACTTATTGCCTTTGCCTTTTGTTTCTTTCACTCCTTACGCCTATTCAATTCTGAGTTATGTGAGTCGTAGCTTATGTTGTTTTGTCGTTTATAAATCTTGACTAATCCTTTGCAATTAATCGAACGCGATATGATTTTATAAAGCCACTCTTTTTTTATTGTGACCTCCACCAGCGATTGATTAGTGGCGCCGAAGCAACGTAACAAACACATAAGCATAATAATGTAGTGATATAATATTGTGATATGTGTATTTACGTGCCGCAAATATTAAATAAAAGTTATGATACTATGATTTAAATAAAATTTAAAATGAATTTATGCCGTTTGAAAGTAGAATAATCAAGTTTCTATTAAAAACTTAAATAAAAACTTTTTCGAATCTGATGGAAACATTAATCATTAATAATATAAATAATTTTGTAAATGATCGTCACTGCGACTGATTTGAGACCTACCCTGGGAGTTGGACATGAAAAGGTTGAGCAACGAAGTGGTACGACGTGAGGCTTTAGTTTGTTGGGCCTGAACACACTCACTATCTCTCTCGCTTGGCTTTTCCTTCTCCTTATCGTGTAACTTTGATTTATCCCTGCCAGTGGTATAAAAACCCTCCCTTTTTACCCCTTGAATTTTTTTTAATGCCTGTGAGTTACCCGCAACACCAGTTTCTCCATTAGCTCCTTTCGAAATTTCTTTTGGAGCTTCTGAATTCTTCTCTTGACCTGCTTGGCTAGTCATCTCTGCTAAGCTTGTTAATACTTCTTCATATTCAATTACACCTGTAAAATATTAAGTGATAAAACTGCTCTGATATGAGGGAATTTGTGAAAGTAATAAAATATACCTGGTTTCTCAAATCCTGTATATTTACTTTGAACAAATTGTTCTAATAGCTTATCTACTGTCATATCAAGACACTGTCTTTTAAAGTCTATGTGTACTTGTCCAACTTGTTCATGATTCGACTGAAGGACATCTGCATAGGTATTTAAAAATTCCTTCATACTTTTTAAATGGGTCTCTTCAACATCTTGGAATCGCTGTGAAGATGTGAACAAGGTCGCGTTTATATAAAAAATTAACAGAAGAAAAGAGAAGTAAAAGATAATTTTACCCTGCACGCTTGTGTCATCTTAGTTTCAAAATCATTGCGTATAATTGTATATTTATCAACCAATGCCTTGTAGTCATCCTGGGCCTTTTTAAATTTAATTTCAGCCTTTTCCAGTTCCCTCTGACTTGCATTATCCTTTTTTAATTTTTCTAATTCAAGTCCCCTCTGCAAACAGGTATCCTTAGTTTTTTGGAGAGTTATTGTAATACTTTGAATACTTTGGACAACTTCTAGTGTTGACGATTCTTCTTCTTTCACCTAATTCGGAAAAAAAAAAAACTATTATTCATCAGAAGGAGCATTGTTATCACTTATGTTGGCTGGTGTCTACAGAGCGACTGCTTAATCTAACAGTGGGCGGATGCAGATAAGCTTGTCACAGATTGCGTGAACATCATCAAATGCCCAGTGCGTACTCATATAAATCACAGAAAAATTTTGAAAAAATATTCAACCTTGGTTTATAAGATTGTAAATGATTGAAATCACGAGGACACGTACCGCTTTATGTTTCTTGTGAAGTTCATCAGAATACTTGGCTACATCCTTAATAAGTTCGGACACTCTTTGTGCCAACTGCAGGTGCAAACCAGCGAGCTTTTCGGCTGCACCTCTGACTGCGGCCCAGAGAGGTGCAAAAGTCCCTTGAGTACTGTTGCTGTTGCTCGCCTGTTTGGCTACCTTACTGAGTGCTTTGTAATTGTTCTCTTCGATAACGGAGCGCTCACGTAAGAACTCTGATAATTCCTTGCTCGCCACAACCCCATGTTTCATATTATGGTAGAGCACATCAAATCCATTATTCTTTTCACCCTTGAATAGAAAGACAAAACGGAATTAAAGACACAATAATAAGGCACAAAGAGATCAAAGGATAATAAGACAGCTGTGAACATCAATTGGTCAACGATTAAAGATGCGCACATTACGTGTGATGAAATCAGGGCTCATTACACATTATTCCAGCTCGAGTGCATTGCAAGAATTGGCTGCTCAATCATGGCAATCGATGGAGTAGCCACATTGCTTTGTCAGAGCTCGGATCTTTTACAAGCCTGTCATTCTGTATTTCTCTCTCTCTCTCTCGCTCACGGGCAAACGCGCGCACACGCACACGTCCTCCCGCGACAACATCAATTTTTGCATACGACAATAACAGCCCGAAGAAGCTGGCATAAAAACAAAGCTGGACTCCTGCGTGTGCAGCGCAGCGCAGATAAGCATCGGGTTTAATTGCCGATCGGCGGGAGGCTCGTACGTATATATACACGTACAGTACACCAGCGTCGATTTGTCAATGAAGCGGGCTTACATAAAGTGTACTCGCCTCTCCTCCGCACGCCGAGGGAGCACGCATAGTAAAAATATATATATATGGAAGCGGAAGCAAGTAGATACGCTCGTGTTTGCCCGAACGATCGCCACCTCTCTCTCTCTCTCTCTCGCGCCTAACTTTAATAAATACTCCAGTCTACTATATGCATCCATGGACAAGTGCGAGTATAGCGCACGCACGAATACAGACGCAGACGTGAAAGAGAGAGGACGTCGCGTTTGGCTGGCGTATATATATATGCTCATTAGCATCTCGTCGAGAGCGAAGGATCACGAGAGAGTGAGAGAGAGACATGACACGATCGGCCAAGCCCGCGGGAAACTAACCTCGAAAAGGGTTCGCGCTGTGTGTACGTAAACGGACTATACGCCATGGAGCGAGACTCACCCAAAAGTAATCGGCGAAGTCGACGGTCATGATGCGAGAAGCACACACAGCAAGGACGGGCCTGCTCGCTCGCTGCAAAGTTTCTCTCTCAGATCATCGTCGTCGTCGTCGTCGTCGTCGTCGTCGTCCCCGGCGGCGCGCGCTCTGGCGTACGTAACGGCTGCGCTGTGTCTACACGGAGATTGCGGAGAGCTCTTCGAGGATGCGCGCGCGAGGGACTGTAAGTGTGGTATATGTGTATATGGGAGAGTCGTCGACGGGTGTGCGGAGAGAGAGAGAGAGAGAGGAGAGCCGAGAGACGGTAGACGGTACCGATATCGCTGCACGTAGTACAACGGACGGACACACACGCGCGCGCGCACGCACACACACACGCACGCACAGAGAAAGACACTCGCGGGCGCGCGCGGCCGCCTATGTGCTTGTGCAGCAGAGAGTCGAAATTCCTTCGAGAGACTGGCTGCGCCTATACGATACGCTATATATGCGCGAGCAGCTACAACCGCACCGCAAGAGAGATTACGTATATAGACGTAGCTCTCTCTCTCTCTCTCTCTCTTTGCTCACTGCTGACTGCACTAACGTGTACTACGACACTATATACGTATATAGAGGTGTATGAACGTGCGATTGTGTGAGGCGCGCGCGCGGCGACGACTGATTCTACTTATACTGCCGCAGTAAAGTACAACCTCGCTCGCGTGCTCTCTCTCTAGTCTCTCTCGCTCTACTACCTATATACATATATATATGCCATAGTGTATAACTCGGCGCAGGCTGTGCGTGAGCGCAGCTATATAGGTATAGGACGTACATGCTGAGGCGACGCGCGCGTGTGTGCAGGTCGCGCGTCGCGCCCATCCGACGAGAGCGCGGATTGGGTTCCCTCTTCCTCTACTACCGTAATATATACATATATATATATACGTATACCCGTGTGTATACTATCTGTAAGTGTATAGTGTACAGTATATAGATATATAGGAAAGTCGTTAGTGTCTGATGCTGCGCGCCTCTGTCCCTCTGTGTAACGCTTTGCACGTATATGTGCATATACATATAGCTGTACCATTCAAAGTTCGGCCGTCTGGCGAATTAAGGCTCGTTTGTAGTTAATTAGACTGCTGGGTCTGGATTTCGCGCGTCCGCGATATACGACACTGTACGTTGTATATATATACATATACTGTAAATAGCACCTAATAGAAGCATCGTCTGCAATTTTTTTCTTTCTCCCCTCATTTTTTTTTGAATTGCCCGTCCCCCCCCCCCCACACATACACGCTCACATACACTCGTTATACCACTATTGTTCTAAAAGATGCCTTGGCCGCTGTACCTATAAAATTTTTACGACTCTCTCTTAATAAATGATATTTCATCTTCGTCAATTACAGAGTGAGAGATAGATAGAGAGAGGCGAAGCCGCGCGCAGTCCCGAGCGCTGACGTAATGCGCTTAATAAGATAATTAAAATTTATCTACACCTAGTGAGCAAGTATGCGCCTATATAACGGCCGCGCGCGCGCTCTCGTTGTTCTTTTATAATGAGTCCGCGCGCGTGCTGTTTTTTTTTTGTATATATCTATACGTTATATACCTTGTGTGCATTTAACTATACCTAAGTACATATAGTACATATGTATACAGACTACAGTAGTGGATGCCCTTAAATATCTACAAATATACGTATAGGTATAATATAGACGTTAGACGTGCGTAGATCAGGCCGCGCGTCTGAGCGATGTCATCTGTTACTACTGAGAGAGAAGAATTCGAGAGCGCGCGCGCGCTGATCTAGATATCCTCCGTGCGGCGAGGCGGTCTCCTATTAATGAGTAGCACGTGAGAATTTTCATAGATCGATGGCCGCGCGTCGTTTTCAAAAGCACTCGAGTACATCGAGATAAGACAAGGAGAGACTGCGTACTCTATATATATATATATGCGCGTGTGCGTATACAGCCCGCGCGCCGATAACCCGTAAAGGAAGAGAAAAAAAACTGCAGATAAGACGAAAAAGATTGCGCGTACATTGGAGCTTTTATTTGTGTGTACTATACACGTACGCGTTGTATACACGTTGAACGGTGTGCTCGTCGATGCAGCTTCCAAAAATAACGGTTACACAACAGCCGCAAAGCTCCTGTGTATACAGCACGACTTGACTGATATATACGTATATTAGGTGATGTATCCGCTCGAAGGTCTCTTTCGAATGGTAAAAATTTCTCGCCGCGCCAATTCGCCTGGTAAAAGAAATAAATAAAAAATAGTAAGTAAATCCCAGTCATTCCAATAACAAGAATACAAATTAATACACGCGCCGACAATACGAGGCAGGTGTACAAAGCAAATGCCTATTATTATATCTCCAGTGTACATCGCATTGCACTGCACGCACGGAAAAGTGGCGATACAAGAATGCAAGTGACAGGCGCTCGAAACAAAGCACAATCAGCAATTACAGAGCCAAAGTGTGCTACTGCACTATCCGCATACCTATACCTATATACACAACGAAGATCGCGCGCGCATCGTCCGCGCTGATCCGTCGCGCATGTCTCGACAGTTCAATTCTCGATTGTGTGTCAGCAGCAGCAGCAGCAGCCAGAGCAGCCAGCAGCAGCAGCAGTAGCCAGCTGCATCAGTCGTTCTCGCATCAGGTGTGTTGTGCGTGAAATCCAGTCCCCCCGCGCGCGTCTAATGTGTCACTCGCGAATTGATCGCCGCCGAATTACCTGTGCGTTACACAATTAGCGCTGTTTTTCATTCTCACTGTTGTTACCGTTGAATAAACACTCGGTCGGGGGAAAAAGTCATCGCGCAGCTATATAAGTACGCGAGTGCGCGCGAAAGGGCAGCGAAGTAACGGGAGAGATAAGAAACTCTTGACAGTGTGGTGGTAAATAATGCCCGCCAACAAGTCGAACCACAGTACGCCCAGTAAGGAGCACAACAACAACCACAACAACAACAACAACAACAACAACAGTAGCAGCGGCTACAGCAACGGCAAGCAGCCGATAAACGCCCGCAAGAAGCGCTCGGCTAACCTCAAGTGCAAGAAACACTCGAGGACGTATCTCGTGAGTATACAAACATTGCGTGAAAGGCTGCTGTGTCCCAAGTTACTACCTGGAAAAAAAGAGTACCATAAATAATTCGCCTTAGTAGGTTAGGTCGCGAGATCTCTCTCTCGACGCACGTATACACGCGTATATATATAGGCGCAGTGTACACACACTGGTGAAGAGTTCAGCGACCGCGCGCGCGCGCGCGCGCGTTGGATTTTATTCACCCCTGTCGCGAAAAGTATGATATACGTGTACCCATGTACGGAGAAAGCGTATAGGTGAAAAAGCAGTGCACATCGAGCAGAGAAAGAGACGACGTTAGATATCTCGAAGGAAGTACAACGACGACGATATAGTATATACATAGGGCTTCGTTGGGCTATTCCTAGGACGAATAATGGATTGCCCATCAGCGGATAAGATTGCGACGAGCACACCCTCGGGGACGAAGGGGTGTATATAATCGATGCCGGGTCCTCTATTTTTAGCGGCTACTTTGAAAGCTGCGCTGCTGCACCTCTTTTATATATACCTTAGGTATATACGCGGTATACTTATACAGCTCTATGCACACACACACAGACGCACACGCGAACACACTTGCGAATTATCGATCGATCGGTTATACAGCGAAGGTGCGGCGGCGTGTGCCAGTATAGCAGACGACAGCATCCGAGGATAAGGACGAGGAAGAGAGCGTCTGCTAGATGTATATTCTATATAGGCAGGAATACGCTGATTCGGTAGTGCGAGGCTCTTCATTGTGCAAGGCGCGCACAATACAACTTTTCGACCTTCTCTCTCTCTCTCTCTCGAGAGAGAGAGAGTTATATCGGCCTATCGTCATTGGGAGACACGCTCGCTCGTCCTGCACGAGATATAGGTGTCGACTGTCCGCATGGATCTCGCCTCGCCGATGAGCGTTATATTGCACGCGTATATATATACATACAACCGTTCTATATAGCGCACTGATAGGTATATATACGGTATATACCTAGAGACAGAGACCCTTTAATTCGAACTACCCGCTAGAGGGAGCCCTCGAGGTCTGCGTGTGCCTATATAGATGCGTAAGTAATATATATACACACACAATAGGCGAGGGAGAGAGAGCGGGAGAGCGAGCAGCTCTTCGTCGAAAAGCGAAGTGTATTATCGAGCGACGCGGGGGATTGCTGGCGCGTCTGCGCGCGGGGATGCGAGCGAGCGCACCGCAGTAGAGAGAGCGCCGGCACATCGCAGTCGTCCAGTGGCGGACGTCCTGCTCCCGCATATCGCACGTCTCGCCGGCCGCTGGTGCCTATACACACGCATATAATATACATATACGTGCACGACATAAGGGCCGCAGACTCGCTGCAACTCCTCACGGACCGAGCTCTCGGAGCAGCAGCAACTGCGGACGACGAGAGGAAAATCGGCCGTCGGGGTACCGTACATAGAGGCTGAGGCACGCACGCACCAGGGAATATAAAGAGCAGCGAGTGGAGCAGTAAGTGTGTGGTTGTGTGCGCGCGCCAGGACGGACCGAGGAGAGAAAGAGAGATTTTCCGAGGTGGGAGGGGGAGGGGGTGCTGCTGCTGCTGCTGCTGCTGCTGGTGTGTTATATAGAGACGCCGCACGCGCGCAATCGATAATATCTCGTGTATATATAGGGGGTGTGCGTGTAGTGCCGCAGCGCTCGTTAAGCCTTCTCTCGCTCTCTTTCTCTCCTCTCTCTCGCGAGAAAAGAAAGCAACAAAAAAATTTTAAGCGCCTGTGCGGCCTCCTTCGATTATACATACGTGCGCTCGCGTACGCGTATGTGTAAAGAGCTTCCGGGTGACGGAGCTCTCTCTCTCTCTCTCGCGCTCTATACCCTAGGTTTTCGATCAATTCCGTGTCGTCGCGCGCGCGGCTGCGGCCGTGTATGCGCGCGCGAGGAGTCGAGAAGAAAGCCCCGGGGGGTGTACAGAAAGAGAGAGAGAGAGAGCCCCGACACACGGAAACTATCGTCGAGGGAGGGGCAAAGGAAGGGAGGCGAGTGACATGTATATATGCATATAGCCGTGTATATATCTCTCTGAGTGTGCGTGTGTGTGTATCTGTGCAAGTACAGCCGTGCACAGGAGAGCCATCAGTAGCGGCAGAGCCACGGAGTCAGCATCGTCAGGTCGTCGTCGTCGTCGTCGTCGTCTCACGTCGAGGAAGCCTCGTCATGATCGGCTCGTTTTGGAACCTCTGCCGCGCGTGCCCCGCCATGCCGATAGACAAGGTACGTCCCTCAGACATTCTCCGCTGCCAATATAACTGCTCCACGTCCTGTCTGCCGAGTTACAGACTGTCTGCCTCCTCTCTCTCTCTCTCTCTCTTTCCGCGATATTGATTTTCCAATTAAAACTCGCCACTGGCTCTCGCTCGTCTCTCCTTACTATAACATTATCGCGGCTCTCTCGTGTGCATAAGGCAGAATCGCCGACCAGACGAGAAGCTCTCGACGGTACCTGTATACTTACGGGCAGAGAGTGACAGGTCTGCGATTCGCGTGCACGTACAGAGAGAGAGAGAGAGAGAGAGGGAGAGGAATCGCCGTAATTTGAGGTTAAGTCGACCGAGCGAGGAACGGCGGGGAATCCCCGGAACCGGAAGTGTCGCATATGGTGTGTGCCGTGTCTGCGAACCCTTCGACTATACATATAGATCTCGTTCTGCGGTATACGGAACGAGGCAAGGTCGCACACGCGAAATCGACGTTACGTAAAAAAAGAAGAAAAGAGCGCAGATAAGAATGAAAAAGAGCTGCCGCTCGTCCTTATCGTCGTCGATCTCTGATGTGTACACTTGGTGTATTATGTATTAGGTCTGATGTAAGCGTATGCTCGATTCGGGGGAAAACGAACTGTCGGTCGGGCGCAAAAAAATGTGTGGATATACGCCGAATGAAGGGTTCAATGATGCGTGGTACTCCTCCCCCTCCTCCCAGTGATATTGCTTTGTCGATAGTTCGGGCTGGTATATACGACTATATAAAATACCGATAGACGGTGACTCTAGATAGAGATACAGAGCGAGATAGAGAGATATAAAGTATGTGTGCGCCGCTCCAGTTCCGGTCGCCGGAAAAATCTCTCCTCTGGCGACGAGGCGGCGACTGTTGCCAAAGTAGGGAAAATGGCCCTATCGATTCGCCACTTCTTCGTCTTCGCAGCTTCTCAATCCAGCGGATTGTACGAGACTATGCACAACATCTCCCCGTATTATACATACTTATAAACGCACGTTTACCGAGACGAGATTTCCATTATTATTATACACGTAAATACACGTTTACACGTACACGAGGAGACGAGCGATAAACTTTTTTCCTCGTGCACGTCGCGGAGGTGCAGCGTGCTGCACTTTGTATATGTATATGTGCGAGGCATAGGGAGCAGGAAAATCGAGGCCGCGCGTCGCATTGGCGTAAGTTTTCGGCAGCAACGTCGCGTGATCTCTAAAAGGAGAGAGAGAGAGAGAGAGAGAGAGAGAGAGAGAGAGAGAGAGAGAGAGAGAGAGAGAGACGGAATGGCCTATGTAGAAATCGCGCAAGTATATAGAGGGCCACTGCGGACGTGGCGCTGGAGATTTTTGTGCCGCACACGACCCTAACACAAAGCTTCGCGCATCGAATTTATTCGAGTCCCGCCGCAATAAGCCCTGCGAGATAAGGCTATGGACTACACTGAAAATCAGTGCAGTCACGAGACGTAATTATTCGTTACGCGAACAGGAGCTGGCCTGAGAATGAGAGAGAGAGAAAGAGTAAGAATCACGCATTGCGCCAGTTTACGCGTCTCTCTCGCACTCGGGCGGCCAGTACAGTACGTTGACTCATACCACTCGAGGGAGCCGTCGACTGGCGAGTCTTATACAGTTGTCAGCGCTACTGCTGCGTGTCCGTCGTCCTGCCGCCGCCGGTACTATACGTGTGTGTACGTAAGGCCGATGTGTATATAGGAAGCCAAGGATAGACACCGCGTCGCGATCGATTTCTCGCCTGTTATAGACGAGAGAAGGAGAGAGATAGAGAGAGAGAGACTGGAGAGAAAAGGAGTAGTAAAATTTCAGCTCACTCGGTAGCTTTATACACAATGTATATAGGTCCTAGTGCTGCCGATGTGCGCGCACCTGTGTCCTTCTTGCGGCGATTCTCGCTTTGATCGTTGTGTCCCGACTATGCTTATACGTATAATGCTATCATTGTTTTTTCATTCATCGGTTCATCGATTTTTTTTTTGCGGGGGCTTTAGAGACGGACGAACGGAGCTCGAGGTGTATTGGAGGATATATATATACGAGGCGATTCGGTCTCGATTGGTATTAGTGAGATTAAATTTTCAGGACGTAAAGAAGTATATACCGCGGGTACGTGTGTATTCGGATAAATTATACGATGCATTTGAGAGATTGTGTAATGAATTTGTTATGAACTTGGAAAATGTATATATGTATGTATGGCGTAACAACTGTGTATATAAGACTCGAGGGAGAACCTGTGGGATTGGAAAGAGTTCGTCTCTCGGCGCGAATAAGCGATGAAATTTTCACGGTGGATTGGGGTATCTCGTCTATGCGCGCATCGCGTATATGTCGAATTTCAGAAAATAAACGCACTTTTTTCTTTGGTCTAGAATTCGCAAAAAAATTTTTTAAGCTATAGAGCTTTCGGACTAATGGGCCTTTCTTCTGTAAGCCAAAAGATGATGAAGAATGCCGAGGAATATGCGAAATATAGAATACAAAATTTTAAGATGGGGAGGCATATGGAGGAAAAAGAAAAAATTGGCTATTCGCATTTTTATTATTATTTTTTTTAAAGGGCATAACTTTTGATCTGAGCATCGAAACTTGGCATACTTTTTTTAAATTAAAGCTCTTTTGTAATACTTTATTATAGTGTTATTCGAAATTTTATTGGTGCCTCGGGAACATTCGTAGTTGTTATTATGCCAGTGTTTTGACGCATTAATTTTCTGTAAAAAAAGCGTAAAATGGCTCAGCAATATGGTTACTAGTAATTTTTCCCATGTTCCTCTGCACTTCTCATTATCTTTCGGCTCACAGAAAAAAGTCTGATCGGTTTGAAACCTCTAGATTCAAAAAAAAATTTTCGATTTCTAGACCAAAGAAAAGTGCATTTTTCATTGAAATTCGACATATAGGATAAATTGCAGTTGGATCGGACGGACTTCGATGAATTTATCGCTAATTAAATTTCCCCAACAATTTATTTAACGCCTTACCCCCTGCTTCTTTGTTCTTTTCAAACGATCGCGTATATTATACATATTTCGCGCGTTAAAGCCCCCCCCCCCCCCAAGAGCTCAGCGGCTCTATATATTCTCCGAAATTCCAATAATCTCCGGAGCCATTCACTGCGCACAATAACGTCTTTATCCGTATATACGCGCTTACTCGCGGGAGAGCTGCGAGTAAAATTTATTGTGTCTGTCTCGCGCGCGATTAAATTCCGCCGATATATATAATCCCACCGACTAAACTTTCTCTCCGCGCTCATATAGTATATATATATGTATAGGCGCTCTCGCACCTTTACGTATACACGTATATATATATCTTATGTACATATATATATGGATCGTATACGCGATGCAAGACTCGACTTGAATACAAATTTTTCAATCGATTTTCTCGAATTTCCCTGCGCCTTGACTTTGCGCGCACACACACGCGTATATATTGCATCACTCACACACATGCGACACGACGGCCGATCGATCTTTTCTCTTCTCTCGCGAATCGCATACACACCGCTGCAGCGGCAGCTCTCTATATATATGTTAGGCGCGGAGTCCGCGCTGCCGCTCTTCCCGTCGTCTACGTTCAGCGTCGCCCTGATACACTTATACATATATGTTATATCGTCGCACACAAAAAAACGCGCGCGCGAGAGAAGACGAGAGGGAAAGAAAGAATGCGACGAAGGCGCGGCGGGAGTTTTAAAAACGCTGACGAAGCAAAATCGATTGCTTCTATTTTCGAGCTTTCAAATAGGTGTACACACGTTGTGGACACACACACACACACACACACAGACACACGTAGAACTGCAGGCATAGACCGGCGCAGCGAACTAGGTCAAAATACACTAATAATGAAGCGGTGGCGCGGCATTTCGCAGCTATCGCGTTATACATATTAAAAGTCGAGGGAGCGAGAGGGAGAGAGAGAGAGAGAGAGAGAGAAAGAATAGGAGCGAAGCAGAGGGGGTGGAGTAGACCTTCATTTGTCCATTTGTACGGTTTCGTCGCGATAATAAATGGCCCAGATATATACCGTGTACCTATAATACGTCTGTGTGTGTGTATGTGTGTGTATACATCTCACGTGCCATGTGTGTTTGTATATACGTATACATGCGGATATTATAACGCCTACTATGTATGCATGCAGCGGCCCAATCAATAATATGCTTTTGCCAAAGTTCAAAGTCTCCGCCCTCCCCCCCCTCCCCTCTTCTCGTCAGAAAAAAATCCCTCTCGCTTCCTAAATCAACTTGTCCATTGCGTATACTTTTTTTTGGCTTCGCGTCACAATAAACTGCGTGTACTGTTTATATTGCGGGCGATTCTGAGTCGACTCGCGCGATTGTGTACGATTTATCCGTACAAAGCTCGTGCGCGCGTACGAGCGAAGGAGAAAAGTTATAAATATATACGTTTTATCTCAATGGTTCAAAGTATATGTACGGCGAAATGCATAAAATATCGTTGATTTCCTTGGATAAGTCGGGAAAATCGATTTTAAACACACGATCATCGAGTGAATTCATGTGCTAAGGTCAAAGAGTCAGTTCTGCCCTTTGGCCGAAATCAATATTTGGAATTATAGTTAGCTCTGAATTATACATAGATTAGTTATATTCTTGTATTTTACGAGTTTTCGACGGGTAGTTTCAGCAAATTGCACCGTTAAAACCTAGACGCATAAATTTTTTGTTTACGTATAATCAAATGGCAAAAGGCAGCTATCGATCAACTCGCAAACAATGTATGCGCATATCGTCGAGGGCTTCGACACGAATTATTCGTCAACAGCAGAAACCTCACAATTTTTCGATCGTAAAAGTAAAAAGTTATTTTTATTTATTTCGATTATTGTCCTCCCAGGAAAACCCAACCCCTAAGTTTCAATTACGTTCATTAGTACACAGTTTTATTCTTGGTATTATTTTTTTAAGCGCATAGGGGGGTCTACACGAGCTTATACGTGAAACATATATACAAAGACGTCAGTTTCGCACAGCTGCGAGGCATGAAAATTCATTGCGAAATGCGCAAACTGCTTTTAATGATGCGACACTATACATACTTTATAATTTTAGAAGAGCGCCGTAAAAAAAACCGACGAAAAAATATTTCATTTTAGCCCCTCGTTTACGCAGGGACGAGAGTTGCGGGGCAAAACTAGTCGCGCGACACTGCGTCGAGAGAGAGCCACGCACACGCTGCCTTTAAAAAATTCGACGCCTTTTTGTATTGCGCGCATGAATATTCACGAGCGAGCGTATATATACGAGAACGAGGAAAAATTTAAAAATATCTGTTTCAGCTCCACTCGGAGTACAGGAGCACGTACACATGGCACGAGTACACGGGGCCGAATCAGGAGCACACCGTGGTGCGAAGGGCACCGCAGGCACCGCCGAGTAAGTTGAGCCAAAACATCCCCGCGACGATCGGAGATCGATTTTACGCCTCCGAACGAGATACACGACGAATTTGTTTTGAAAAAAATTTTTTGTTCCTTTTTTTTCACCTTTTTCATTCGAATTCATTTCTATATCTTTGTCTCTATATATATTATTATTATTATTATTATTATCTCTCTCGCATTACTATAGTTGTAGTGGAAGAATGTTTTTTCTAATATATACATATATATTTTTTACTGAATCCATGCAATACGTATACATAATAGAGTAGACGCGCGCGATCGTAGCGTCGATCGATAAGCAACGACTCCTCTCGCCTTTCACGAGATACTATAGTTTTCTTTTAATTTGGAGAAAAATATAATCTGTAGAGTCATGATTGCTGAGTAACATAGAGACGAGCGAATCTGGTATATATTTGAAAAATTATACAGTCGCGGGACTCTGTCGTTGTATCCTTTTTTTTTAAAATACTTTATACATCTATAATTCTGAATATATCGAGTCTGATTCATTGCTATATATACCTACTTGAATACATTATATTATATAAATGTTGTCTTTTGTGTCTCACTCACGCTCTATTTATATACACAGACACGTGTTAACTATATCACGACACACTCTCTCGTCTCTCATTGTTTTTCTTTCTGTCTTGTTTTCTATATACATGATTTCCATTCACACATTCACTATATATAAACAGTAAACACACACGCACACACTCATTCTTATAAGCAGCATATATGGGTTGTTCATTTTACTTTCTCATTTATAAACCATCTTTTTTATTTTTTTTTATATCAAAAAAAAAATCATTAATATATACAGCCTATTAATACACACAAGCAGTAGACGCGAGGTCTATAAATTTCAACGTTATAGAACATTTTTTTTTCTTCCAAAGTATAAACATATTTATTCTACATAAAATGCATTACATAGACTTTAATAGCCATGTGTTCATTGCGATACGTAACATTTGTAGTCGAACATGCGAAAGCCAGGTCCTGATTTCCATTTATAATTTCATTCTCTTCGATTTTCGTTTTCTGTTGCGAGCGAAAAGTATTCGCGTATTTAATTGCGCATAATACATATACGTCAAAACCTAGATACCCAGTTAGATTCGGCAGTCGCGTTATATGCCGTCGATCTTTTTCATATTATTTTTGTGATACAGAAGTAAAAACCAAAAATTAAACAAACAAAAAAACACCAAAAAGCGACGAAACAAGAAGATTGAGCTGTGTGAAAAAAAGAAATTTTGAGGGTATATACGAGCCGAAGCTGCGAAACGTTTTTTTTCCAGCGAAAGACGCGGGGGGCGCAAAGCTGCAATCAGCCAAGTCCATCGAGGATGAAAATAACGAAGGTAAGGAGCAATTAACCGAGCCGCAGCAGCTCTCCATAGCTGACAATGCTTTCGAGCCTTTGATTATGTTCTATCGTATATACATTTATATATATAATTCTGTATTGATCATATTTATATATTACTGTATACTCGAGACATCACCATCGTTTCTATAGTGTATACGTATATATACATATTATAAGCTTTCTTCAGACACACTCTTATATTTATATATATCTTATTTGTTCGAGACGTACTTTTTGTATATTAAAATTAGCCTCCGCTTCTTTATACGAACTTTTCTTTCATTCGCGACTACTCATAGTTTCTTTTTGTTTTTACTTTAATTCGTATTCAAAGAATCTGCAACATAGATCAGGATATACATATACATTTTTCTCCAGTCCACAACGATTTTTTTTTTCAAACTAGAGATACAATTGTAGTGAGCGCATGTGGCTGCTTCCGTTTAATTGTCCGATCCATATAGGTATATAATACAATTTTTATATTACTATATACATATAGTATCTGTATTAGCTAAGCGCATGACGACGACCATTTATTCGAACATCAGAAATATATCATATGCGAAAATAAAACAAATTTAAGGTCTATACTCATACGCACACGATGGGACAAGGTAACACGAAAAGTATACATAAACATATTCACACTACTTTATTGTATTTTTTTTTATCTCAACTGGATATAAAACGCAACGTTACCACGGACACCTTCGATCGTATCAATCAGGCTTGTAGTTAGCGTCTACGCATAGCTATATTACACGATAATCACACGCGAGTGCTTTATGTATACGCAAATCGTTTCTCGGACGAGCCATAATTTTTTTTACGATATATGCATAAACTTGGAATGTGGCATGGCAGTTTGGCTTCTGTAATGTGAAATCACTGGCTGCACACGACTCTGTATTTTCAGTTTATTTTCGACAACTTTATACAACACACAACACAAACAGAAAACTGTAGACCACATGCATGACTATATAACACAAATAAAAAAAAAGAGCGAAAGTAAGACGCGCGTTGCATGTGATATACATCATCGTATGGCTGCACGTGTTTGACGAAGAAGAAAAAACACACTTTTTTCCTATACGTATCGCCACACACAGTCACGTTTATAGTTGTACACTTCAGACACACGTATTATATATATATATATGAGTATCAACACCTTTGATATATCTATACGAGATTCGATCGAGAGGAGGAGCGTGCAACACACGGCCTTTACTATAAATAGCTTTCGAACTACGCGTGATACGTCCGAAAATTCGCGATCGCTAAAAATTTAAAGGCCCTGCGTGCGCGCGTCCTTCCCAATTCAAAAGGAAATGGAAAAATCGAGCTTCGAGCTTATCGACTTAGACACCGCTATGATGTGCGCAGCTTTCGATTCCGACGCGGTTCGACTCTTTCGCAAGCTATATATATCTAAGAATAAATTAAAGTTGTCTTCCAAATAAATTTCCGTATAAATAAATAAAGTGAATCGTGAAGGTATACGCGTCTCTCGGTGTGTGCGTGTGTGCGTGTGTGTGTGCGCGATTGGGATAAGACTAGACGTTTTGGGACGTTTTTCAGGGACGAGCCTGGAGCCGCCACTGCCGAGGCGGAAGAAGTGCCCGGAATTGGCTTACAGAACGCACGAGTTCATATCGTCGGCGGCCCAGCAACATGCCAACATCCAGGCGGCCGACGGAGGCGGCCTCGTGGGCGGCGGCGGCGGCGGTGGCGGTGGTGGTGGGATCGATGCCCTCGACTCCAATGTCGTAGCTGACAAAGTTAGAGTGAGTCCCTCTTCTCGACTTTTTCCCCGTTTCTTCGGGCGCTGCTGCTGCTGCTGCTGCTGGAGGAAGTCGATTTTTTTTGTGCCCACGTGGGGGTGTACATGGGTGGGGCTGTTTTGTGCGTTTTGAGGAGTGGAGCAGAGGAGACGGCTTTTCGAGATGGACTTGGGTTTTGGAATTTTTTTTCGAAGCGATTGTGTTGGGATTTTTTAATTGGATTTTGGTTGCGGAGAATATAAATAGACGATGAGTAAAGGCGATGGAAGCTGAATTAATATAGCGAGATCGACATTCGGATTCGCGAGATTCAGAATTAATGCACTGAGAGAAAGATGCATTAATTTTTCAAACGTTTCAATACGAAAAGTTATAAGAAAATAATAGCAAATCACGCCAAAGACTTCCCAAACACTAACTTTTGCAATAGAATATAGTAATTTTTATTTTAGTTGAAATAATTTAGAAATTTTTTTTTATGATAATCTGTTTTTATAACTTTGTAGAATATTATTGTTTTATGATTATTACTATTATTTATTACTTATTTATTGAATTAAATTGAAACATAGAAATTAAAAATTTTTGACTTCAGGTCAGGAGCGCTAACCATTTACTTAAACAGAATTCTTATATGCGTAAAACTTTGGATCTAATATATAAACTGACTTTACTTACAATCTCAAACAAAAATAATTTTTACTATAATTAATAATATCGTAATTTTTTCTACTGTGACTTGTAATATTCGAACTTAAAATAGTAAATATCAGCATAATTATAGTAAAAATTCTGATAATGGCAGTCTGTGCTCAGATTACTATAATTTCTTGTACTTTTTCGTACTTATATAGGCTGTATAGAAATTACTGCTTTTTTCCTCAAAATATGTAAAGTTTTACGAATAAACTTCGACATTCGCTACTATTGGCTTTTGTGCGTTAGTTCGTTTAATTCGCAACTATATACGCATTTCATGATTAAAAAAGTTTGAAAAACGTTACCTCATCGAGATTATAATTTCTGATTAAAATATCCATTTATTAGAATTTCGATACAAGAGTTAAGAGGCCCTCTCTTAAATCTATACATGAATAATTTCAGTATGTATATGGACAGCCGATATTTCATTACCCTGCCATGTCTTTTATAAAAGCATATTTTATTCAGAAAAAAACTCCTGTCGATCCATTTATGAACATAATTTTAAATAAGCTTGAAATATTGAAAATGAAAAATCTAAATAATAATGTGCACGGAATATTCCGCATATATATGTCGCATTTTCTCCATCATAATTAGTAAAAAAATGTAATTTCCGTAGATACAGGAAAGCTTCATTAGCATGGCACTCTGCTTAGGAACTGCGGTGGAATAATGAAACATGCAATTTGTTTATCTTTTGCGTAAATGAACAAAAAAGATTGAAAATGTTAATTCAGAAATGGAAATTTGGAAAATTGAGCTGAAAAATTAGAAATAATAGACAATATACGCACTCAAAATACATAAAAAAAATGAAAGTGACATTATGTGGATTACACTTATACATACTTATATACATTCGTTTTATTAAATTCTGAATAATAAAAATTTTTTGTCAATCATTGCGAACTTTTCGAATACGTGGCAGAAAAGAATTTTTAAAAAGTTTTAGTCTCAAAAGCACCGGGTGGACCGGTAATTTATTGAATCTAGTTGAAAGCTAACACTACTGAATGCAAATGTATTCGATAATGAAAACCAAATTCGAGCACTGAATTTAAATGTCAATTCAATAAGGTACGTTAGGTATGCGCAGTTGGAGTTAAAATCAATGTGTGAAATTTTGGTGCCGTATAGCCAGTGATGTGCAGTTCACTTTTAGTTATTAGCAATCTATTCTCGATTTAACGATCTTCGAAGACATTAAAGTAATTAATTTACTCCCGATATAAAAAGAATAAAAATAGGATTTCGGACAATCAGGATAAAATTACCCTCTACCGGTCTATAATTATCTGCCATTTCACGAGAATTTCCACGTGAATATTTAAATATCCTCTCCAATAATGGCATTCGAATAACGCGATTATCAGATATTCCCCCGATGAAATATCGATAGAATCTTACCGAAATGCATTAAACAATTATATTCACCGGAAGTCTATCTTGCTTCTCTCATAAATTTCATTTTCTATACTTACGTACATCAAACAAATCGCTTCCTCCTCCATTCCAACTTAAAAACCAACCAAATTTCCCAACAACTACATCCACATCGCCGCTAATCAGCATCGTCCCGTCCCCCAGGAAGTAACGAAGGCACTGCCGGCCTCGCAGCTGAGCAAGGCGATCACCCGGATAAGCACCGAGTACAGGCTGCAGTTCGCCTGGCCGCGTCGGCAGCAGCAGCACCAGCTGACCAACGGCGAGCTGATGGCCCACCAGAGGGACGAGGCCCTGAGCAACGATCAGCAGGTGCCGAGGAAGTCCATAAGCATGGGCGCCCTGAAGCAGGGCTCGATCATGGCCGCGGCGCCGGCGCCCGTCCACAAGAAGCGCCACCACGCCGCGATCGATCACAGGCGAGTGTAATGTTATACAGCAGTATTCCTCGCCGTATACGTATGTAATACGCGATGTGCAGTCCTCGAGAGAGAGAGAGAGAGCTTGGCTCTTGTCGGACGATTGAGGATATGAGTCATGCGATGGATGTTCCAGGGGATATGTATCTGAGGGGAAAATAGGATTTTCTTGAGTTGCTGTTTGCTCTTCTTGCGCGCGGGGGTGGAAGTGCAGGGCTAAAGGGTATTTTTATGTGGATTGACATTTCATCCGGACGGTTTTCCGATTTAACGTTCCGCGGCGTTGAGTTACGGGGCTGAGTTAGGAGGGCTTGAAATTTATTTGTGCCGACGCATTGTATATGTACGGAGCGCTGCCATACTTATAGGGAAGTTCAAATTTCGCGCTACGTAATGTAGCAGACGGAAAAGCAGCTGAAAACAAAATTATTCACTAATGCCATTACACATTTACTTTCTCAAAGATATATATAGCTTTGAATAATCATGAAAATGTTCACTTCCAAAATTGTTGCCATTTTCGACGTTTTTATTAAGTGTATGAAAAAAATTTGTTATAATTCTTGATACTGATTTGTCTAAACTTAAAATTGATTAAATTTTTATGTACCATATTCGGTACCATATGAAGGCTTTATTTGGATGATACATTTATTTTCCAAAAGCGAATTGTTTTTTTTTCACTTCCGCAATATGCATAAAAAATTCAACCTACTAATCTGTAAGCTTACTAAATTTCCTTTCGCGTCATGCTCTTTTGCATCTCTGTTTAAAAATGCCCTTACTCAACCTGTCAAAACGCTTAAGGAGGTATGGCACCAACTATACAAGTCAAAACAAAACTTGTATTTTTTAATAGTTAACCAATCGACTTACTAGAAACAACAAAATAAACTTTAGATATTTTTGCTTGATATTATAAAAATTTCAACGAGGTCTCATCGCCATATAATAGTCTGAGATACGAGTAAAAAACGTCAAATCTCCATAGTAGACTGGGTTAAAAGTAAAAACATAATATCTTTAATAACTCGTTTCAAAACCAACCCCAAGTCTTGAAATTGTAACCAAATCTTTTTTTTATGTATACACCTAATGATACGTCAAGTTTCATAATTTTTTCATCATTAATTCTATTCACTGCCACACCTCCTTAAGGGAGCATATCCTACCAAATTGACTGACCGAACAGAAAATGGTCAAATTTCGTACATAAGCAGATTAAGTTGAAAACAGAATTCGGTAAAAATTTGGTAAAGTTTTGGAGCCTAAGAAACAAGTTGTAAACATTTTAGTTAGCGTGAATTTGCATTTATTTGCACTTGCACTCTTAATAATTAAAGATTGACGGAAGAGTACTGACTGAAATTTTGTATGAAATTAGTAAAGGTAATAACAAAGAGAACAAGTATTCGCATAGAGGGATTCGGAGTCTTAAACTTTTTCGACTATAGCTATACGTAGGTGGGGTACTCCCTTAAATACATACTAGGAATCTATCGCAGAACCAAAAATATTTCACTAACCAATCGATCTGCCACAGGCGCGACGGAGTACAAGCTTCGGAGTTGGAGCCACTGGTGAGAACGGACGGCGCGCTAGCGGAGGCCGACGAGCAGGACGAGCTCGACGCCGTTGAGCTGAAGCTCACGCTGAAGAAATCCGGCAATCGGGCCGTGCGGATAGCCGAGCAGTTGGGAGGACCGACGAGCGGCGGGGAATTCAAGAAGACCCAGGAGAGGCCCTTCTCCGCCGCGGAAGTGATCGAGCTCAGACGCGAGCTCAAGCGGCTCGCCGACGAGTACAAGGTTCGCACACGTCGAATTTCAATAAAAAAGAAATGTATTTTTCTTTAGCTAGAATTTGGAAAAATTTTGCTTATAAGCCAGAGATTTCGGACCGATGGGACTTTCTTCTGTAAGCCGAAAGATCATGAAAATGCTGAGGAACATGGGAAATGTATAGAACATGAACATTTAATTTGGGAGGGTACATATTATAGAGATAAAGAAAATCGGCTACTCGGATTTTTATTTATTTATTATTTTAACGATCATAACTTTTGATCAGAGAATCAAATTTGGGCATGCATTTTTTTTTAAATTAATGCTCTTTTGTTGAACTTTATTCTAGTGCAATGTGAAATTTTATTTGTGCCTTGAGAACATTCGTAGTTTTTATTATTCCAGTATTTTACTCATTAATTTAAAAAAAAAACTTTTCTCATGTTGCTCTGCACTTTCGTCTATCTTTCGGCTTACATCAGAAAGTCTGATCGGTTCGAAACCTCCATAGCTTTAAAAAAAAAATTTTCGATTTTGGGACCCCCGAAAGGTGCATTTTTTTTAAGGAGAATTGGTCATATACCGGTGATTCTTCCAAAAGTGGTGTTTTTCATGTCCGCAGTCTAAAAACGGACTTTTTTGGAAGCTTATTGATTCGGGAAGCGGATAAATTACTTATATACTAAATGTATTTAACAAATATGAGGATACGTATATAAGAAGTTCCTTTAAGCGGGTATCGATGGTTTCAGTTTATAAGGCTAAAATGTCATTACCGTAACATGTCTGTAGTAATAAAATATGTATACAACGAAAATGAGCGACAAATGTTAACAACCTTTAAAAAAACAAAATTTATGAAAAGAAATTAGATTATTTATTAATCGCTCTTGACAGCGTAACTTTTAGTGGTCAAATGTCATTACCGTAACAAGCCCTTCGTTTGCCTGTGTTAATCTTACGGACAAAACTTAATCACAGCTGTAGTATTTTCCAAATAAACCTTAAATAACAGAAAGCTACCATCGGTTCACTTTTAAGATAAAAAACAGCACTTTCGGAAGAATCACCCACATATTATACAAACGAAAACAAGAAAATACGTAAATTCGCCACCTCTGACCCGTCGCGTGAATTGCTCCTCGTCTCAGCACCGCGACTGGGGCGGCGGAATGGCAGCCGAGGACGAGGCGACGCTCTGGAAGCGCGTGTCGAACAATCATGCGCTGAACGCGCTGTCGCTGGCGAGATCGGCCACCAAGGAGGAGAAGGAGAAGGAGAACACGAGGAAGGTGGGGCCGGCAGCGGCCCAGGCGGCCCAGGCGGCCCAGGTCGCACCGGCCGGCAGGCCGTCCTCGGTGCAGGCGCACGCGCGACCCCTCCACCAGATGCTCACCGCGGAGGACCTCAAGGCCGACAACGATCGGGCCGCCCAGGCCCGACTCGCCCGCAAGGACTTTCTCATACGCCACCATCTCGACCGGACAACGGGCGCTGGTAAGACTTCCTGGCTTTCTTCTTGTAATAACAAAATCAACACTGCTGACATATTACATAAATAAAAACTAACATGGCCGACTTTGTACAGAGGCCTAGAAGGATTGGGTCTAAGGCCCCGAGGTTGCAAGGGGCCGCCAAACCTCTAGTAAAAAATGAACCCCTAGTGATATTTATTTGTTTGTTTATTTGTTCGTCAACGGACAGACTCAGACCCAATTACAAAAATAATATACATAATAGTTAGAGCGAAAGATAATATGAAAAAACGCTAATAACAGTTAATAATTTATTAAATTAATTCATTATTTTTTATTCAATTTTTTTCTTGACCCTTTCACTGTAAAATCGGAGATTAGTTTATCGAACCAAATCAAATTTAACACATCAGATATTGAATGAGCGTATAACAGACAGATAACTGAGTCTATCCTGAAGCATCGTATTTCTTAAATCATCCTTATGTTTCTTGACCTACAGTAGTTTTTACGAATAAAGGGCCCCGAAGTAACCTGGGCCTAGAGCCCCGTGAGCCCTGAAGTCGTCCCTGAATTCAGTCATCGTCTAAACAATTAATTTATTTAAAAAATTAACAAACAAAATAATAACAACACTTCCGGGCCTTGTCGAAGCTGACGGTGCACTGCTTCCCTCTCCGACGAGAGAGAAGCTGGAGCCCGTGATGCCCCGTCGTCGGGACGAGAACCAGCAGCAGCAGACGGACGGCCAGCCTCGCTCCAAGTCGAGCCCGAAGAACAGTCCGCGCAGCGCGCGCTCCCAGAGCGTCGGGCCCAGCGTCGTCGAGCGCCGCTCGCCCAAACGTCATCCCCAGCGTCCCCCATCCGTCGCCAAGGACTTGAAGGTCGTTGAGTCGAAGCTATGATTCTTGAGCCTCCTGCAGCGTAAAAAATGTTCTTAACCGATTGCTCTCTCTCTGTGTGTGTGTGCAGGACAAGGAGAAGGAGAAGGACAAGGAGATGAGGGAAAAGAGCTCCGAGCGGGAAAGGCATCCCCGACCGAGTAAGTAATGACCGGCAGGTTCATTTTCTCTGCTTCTTGATTATCTCATTCGGACCTCTTATTATCGCTCGACATTGACCGAGACGGACACCCTGACACATGCTCGGGGACTATATTTTTTTGTATATCTATTTTACATGAAAACGATATATCGAATGCAAATCTATAATACATTATATACGTATGTATCTCGTCTGTATTATTATTTTTCTTTATTTTGGATTTTTTCTTCTGCATCTCCGTGCATTATATATACATTATTTACAAAAGCTCGCAGTTGATGACTTAGAAAGTAACTCGTATGTTACCGTGCGTCATTAGGACTTGGATTGCTCTATATATGTCGTACTATACCAATATACTTATATCACTATATATCACACGACATTTGTGTATATGAGGTTCTTGGAGTCTCATTGAATCATAAGTTTATATGGATAACCCGCGAGAGTACAAGTATACCACTCACGAATTCATTGCGTACCTATATTATGTGATAACGTACACATGAGCCTGTATAGCTTTTAACGTCGGGGTCTCTCTTTATACAATTGCAATCAACAATTATGATACGGCCTGAGCAAATTGTACTCTCGTTTATTCGTTTTGAAAAAAATAAAACAGTGTTATTGCATATTTTTTCTATAACTATAGGTGCGCGTGCATGAGAGACCCTATATATAATACATGGTTTAATGACGCATTTTGTTTGCAATATATTCATATTATTACATAGTTACGTATACTATACTTACATGCCTCTGTATATCTTATCGGTTTAATTATGCCCTTCTCTGTTACAACAACTTTTATATACATACATCTGACGTTATTTACTTTTATTTTGCGACAGTAGATCATAAGCATATTAATACATATAGAGCATCAGAGAATGTGCGAGTTCCATAGTAATCTTTAACCCTGTTCAACTATTATTATTATTTCAGTAGCGTTTATCATTATCATACCTATATATATATACTATATCATAATTATATACTTCTTTTCACAAGCTTATTGCGCGCCTTTAGATAATTATTATAAAACCGTTCGCTCCTTCCTCTCTCTCATCTCTATCTCTCACTATCTTCTCTCTTCTCTCTCTCATCCTCTCTCTCTCTCTCTCTACTCATTTATATAATCTTCTCATCCGACTTTGTAAACGCTCTAATATCAACGAAAACAAGCCCGCAATTGATAAGAAGGGGACCAAAAAAAAAAAGAGTTCGCCGACTGATTCAGACCGCTCATACATATATCATGCGCAGCATCTCACCGACGTGCTCTCCTCAACTCACGGCTCGACCAAGCACCTCATTAAAATAATAATAATAATAATAATGACGATGATGTTGGCACACACACGAAAGATGTAAGAAAAAGGCACAGTATTTAGCGCGATGAATAGTAGGAAATCCGAGTTGTAAAAGGACATTCGCTGTATATGCGTGTGTATACATGTGTGTGGATATATAGGCGCAGTCTCGCGTTGGAAGACGAATCGAGCTTCGTCCGCAAGCACCGGACCGAGATCGAGAAGTGAGTCGACGACTCGCCTGCGCAGAAGACCCTTATCTACTGCATCGACGGCTCCATCCAAACGTACGTCTCCCCTGTTAGATTGTCCCACTCTCTCTTTCTCTCTTTGTCTATCTCACCGCTGTACTCTGTCTTATATATATTTCTCCAACACGATATCTCTCTGTCCACTTCTACAAAAGTGTCTCTCTCAACATTATATACAATGTATATACAAACAACGTTTATTTTCATCCGGACGAACTCGCCGCCGAGTTTCGTTCTCTCATCCGGCGCATCTGTGCCCACATGTACCATACGTCATCGAATTCTCATAGTGCAACAACAATACGGCTTCCATCTCTCGTTCAGCGCACCAACGAAACGCGATGAAAACTATTTATGTATATGGGAAAATCCGCCAAAATAATTCAGATAATTGCAGCGGAAATCGACCGAAAAAGAATCTCGTGAGACTCGTCTGGGGCAGCGTTCTTTTTTTTGTTCTACAGGACCCATATAACACGGAAAAAATAGTGTTCCCTCGAAATCGAATGAGTGTTTTTGGGTATTTAGATGTTTTGTGTAAAAATTTACAAAAAAAATCATTTTTTAAGCGTTTTTTTTTCAATCCAAATTTAGAGGGAGAAGGAATTTTATTTTTAGTGTCGCAAATATGCACAAAAGTTCGCAAATTTTCTGAGCTTTTCAAATTAGTCGAGCTTTTTTGTCTATGATTTTTTTTTTTACAAAATAACGGCGGTTCTTGTGAAACAGCGTGACATTAAACATGTGTTTCTCAAGAAATATGACCATAACGAAAAAATGTTGAGGAATAAAAAATTCTTAAAATTACCCAAAGAATGCGTATGAATTTTTTCGAAAAATTTCCAGCAAACTTTGAATTTTTCAAATTTTCACAATTTATGAAAAATTAAAACAAGGCTCAAAAATTTTTTTAAAATTCCTTCTCCCTCTAAATTCGGATTGAACGAAC